>CM048661.1:16327500-17595833 GCA_026401315.1 Dysphania ambrosioides | reverse complement strand
CAAATTATTCTCCTACACCAAATAATATAATCTAATTTAATACCAACAATCAAATTTACAACAACCATACTAAAATTTCCAAGACTTCAAAATCATTCCAACTACTTCCCAAAATCACAAGTTAGCATTTTAAACGAAATTCACACAAATCTACTAACACCCAATACAATATTAAAGTCAACAATGCAATATTATTATTTGTGTTATATCACAGTGTACCCACTTAGTCGTTGAGCTAAGTAAATAAACAAATTTTGGAATGTTGACTGCTAAATTCTCAAAACTTGTAATTAAAATAACCATCGACGACATACAGACCTACGATATTCTACTATTTATAGTGTCATTTTCATGAGAACAACCGTAAAGCATCTCCTAACTTCATGATGATCATTATTAGCAAAATATTGGCAAGTACCTCATGTTATAAGCAGTAGCATATCAATAGCATATCCATAAGCCACATCATATCACATTCATGGATTTCATTAAATTAAACTCCCCATATACCATGTAGTAGCATGCCCATAACATAATCCATGAACCTAATTCCCAATACACTCATATAATTGTGAATCTCAAATTCACAAATTTAATTAGATTAGGCCCCAATATTTCGACCTTCACGGAAACAACACAACATATCACCACACCAATATAATTTCATGAATTCATACCCATCAAATTACAACCCCAAAACAACAATCACATCAGAAATTAACAACAATAAATCACAAATTAACAACAATAAATCACAACCCAAACAATATAAATAACACAATCATATAATTTAATCTCATATACATATGAATACATAACATCAAGAGAACCAAAGTGAAACAAAAAGAGGAGGAAGAGGGAGGGGGGTCGCGTGCTCACCGGCCGACAAGGTTGTGGTGCGGCGGCGCAGGCGGCAGGTCGGGGTTGGTCAGCAGCGGCAAAGGAGGGCAGCGGGGTGAGGAAGGGTTCTGATGGGGTTCTTCACGGGGGTGGGGTTTGTTTTTCTTTTCTTATTTTCTTTGTGGTTTTGTGGGGAAAAGTTAATGCTTTTGTTTTGTGGGGGGAGGTTTCCACGGGGTAGGTCTTTAATATGGTAGGTTTAGTTTTTTTATATATAGTTTAGATTTAGGTAAAATGTGTTTAGGTGTAGGTAAAATTCTTAGGTTTAGGTAGTGTTTAGATAGTAAGATAGAACTTCGGGTATTATAAAATTTGAGTAGGATAGGATTTCGGTAGTTTAGACTTAACGGGTTACTTAGAAAAATAAATAATAATAAAAATAATTATAGAATTTCGGGGGATTACAATCTACCCCTCTTAAAAAAAGTTTCGTCCCCGAAACTTAGCCTCAACACTAAATGATTTTTAAAAGGTTGCTGTAAATTTCTTATAATTACCATGGATATTTTACGAATTCCACTGATTTGCACCCAAAATATTGTAAACACTATAAATAAGAACAAAAACGCGAAATTATACGCATTCTACCCCTCTTAAAAGAAAAGAGTTACGACCCCGTAACTCACCTACTCGAATAGCTCGGGATATTTTTGTTTCATTGCATCTTCAGTTTCCCAGGTAGCTTTTTCATACTCGTGATTAGACCATAGTACTTTCACCATTTGTATGTCTTTATTTCGGGTACTACGCACTTTATGATCCAAGATCTTGACTGGTCTTTCTTCATAGGTTAAGGACTCGTCCAATTGAACAGTTTCCGGTTGCAGAACATGGGTGTTGCTTGGCACGTATTTCTTCAGCTGAGAGATATGAAAGACATCGTGCATTTTCTCAAACTCCATCGGTAAGGCTAGCTTATAGGCGATATTTCGTATTCGTTGCAGAATTTCATATGGCCCCACATATTTGGCACTAAGCTTTCCTTTCTTACCAAATCTCATCATGCCTTTAGTAGGCGAGACTTTCAAAAAGACTTTATCACCTACATTGAATTCATCTTCCCTTCTTTTTGTGTCGACATAGCTCTTTTGCCTATCCTGTGCTATTTTGATTCTTGACTGAATCACTTTGACTTTATTCACCATGTCTTCTATATATTCGGTTCCCAAAGTCATGCGTTCTCCAATATCATTCCAACACACCGGGCTTCTACATTTCCTTCCATATAGTGCTTCAAACGGTGCCATTCCAATACTAGCATGATAACTGTTGTTGTATGAGAATTCTATCAAATCCAATTTATCTTCCCAAGTTCCCTGCAAATCTATCGCACAAGCTCTCAACATATCCTCCATAGTTTGATTCGTCCTCTCTGTCTGCCCATCAGTCGTTGGGTGGAAGGCTGTACTCATTTTCAAGGTAGTCCCTTAGTTATCTTGCACCTTCTGCCAAAACTTAGACAAGAACCTCGAATCTCTGTCCGACACTATATCCTTAGGAACTCCATGCAACCGGACTACATTTTTCACATATGCTTTTGCTAGTTGCTTTTTCTTCCAAGTCTCCTTAATTGCTATGAATACGGCTGATTTGGTGAGTCTATCCACAATCACCCAAATTGTATCATTTCCCGTCCTAGTCCTTGGCAAACCAGTCACAAAATCCATGGAAATTGAATCCCATTTCCATTTAGGTATTTCCAATGGTTGCATTTTTCCCATGGGTCTTTTATGGTCTATTTTCACCTTCTGACATGTCAGACACCTAGACACATATTTAGCTATTTCTCTTTTCATATTCGGCCACCAATATATCTGCTTCAAGTCTTTATACAACTTATTGCCTCCAGGGTGCACTGAATAAGGAGTATTATGGCTTTCATCCATGATCTTCTTTTTGACTTCTTCACAGCTTTGCGGCGCACACCATCTCCCCTTAAATCTCAAACTACCATCTTCATGAATTTGAAAATCTGATTCTACTCCAGTAATCACCTTATCTCTAATCTGCTTTAAGGATTCGTCTTTTTCTTGCATTTCCTTAATTTCTTCAAAAATAGATGGTTCTAGGGATAAGGCAAATAAGAGGTTTTCTAACTCCCCAGGGTTCATAACTTCCAAACTTAACTTTTTCATCTCTTCACACAACTCGTCGGCCACCACCAAGGCATTAATACTATGACTCGATTTTCAACTGAGAGCATCTGCAACAACATTTGCTTTTCCTTCATGATACTGGATATCTAAATCATAGTCTTTAATTAATTCTAACCACCGACACTGTCGCATGTTCAAGTCTTTTTGAGTGAAGATGTACTTGAGGCTTTTATGATCTGTGAAAATCTCGCAAGTAACGCCATATAGGTAATGTCTCCAAATTTTCAAAGCAAACACAATTGCGGCAAGTTCTAAATCATGAGTAGGATAATTGGCTTTATACGGCTTCAATTGACGTGACGTAGGCAATAACCTTCCCATTCTGTTGTAGTACACATCCCAATCCATACTTCGAGGCATCGCTGTATACCTCAAATCCTTCATTTCCGTTGGGCAATGTTAGCACTGGTGCGGTAGTCAACCGCTCTTTGAGGGTTTGAAAAGCCAACTCGCACCTTTCATCCCACACAAATTTAGTCTCCTTTTTCATCAGGGTGGTCATAGGTCAGGCTATTTTGGAAAAGTCTCTGACAAATCTCCTATAATACCCCGCCAAACCCAAGAAACTCCTAATGTCAGTCACATTCTTTGGAGTAGGCCATTCGCTAACAGCTTTAATCTTCGTAGGGTCTACCGAAACACCTTCCTTGGAAATGTAATGCCCCAAGAATGCTACTTGCTCTAACCAAAACTCACATTTGGAAAACTTCGCATACAATTCATTTCTCCTAAGGATTTCTAAAATGGTTCTCAGGTCTTTGGCATGATCCTCCTTATTCCTCGAATACACTAAAATGTCATCAATGAATACTACTACAAATTTTCTAGGTACTCGTGGAATACTCGATTCATTAGATCCATAAAGATAGCAGGTGCATTGGTTAACCCAAATGGCATAACAGTAAACTCATAGTGCCCATAACGAGTTCTAAATGCGGTCTTTGAGATGTCCTTATCAGCGATTTTCAATTGATGGTACCCCGACCTTAAATCAATTTTTGAGAATATGCTAGCCCCCTTCAACTGGTCAAATAGGTCATCAATTCTTGGTAATGGGTACTTATTCTTCACCGTCACATTATTTAGCTCCCGATAATCGATACATAACCTCATGCTTCCATCTTTCTTCTTCACAAAGAGCACAGGAGCTCCCCAGGGTGATACACTAGGTCTGACAAACCCCTTATCTACCAGCTCTTGTAACTGGGTCTTTAACTTTGCTAATTCAGCTGGTGCCATTCTGTAAGGTGCCTTAGAAATAGGTGCAGCTCCCGGAATTAGGTCTATGGTGAACTCGACCTCTCTACTAGGTGGGATTCCTGAAACTTCATCTGGAAAAACATCTGAAAACTCATTTACTATGGGAATGTCTTCTATTCTTCTGCATTCTTCCATACTCAAATCCTGGACATTGCAAAGGTATATTGGACATCCCTTGGCAGCTAACTTCTTCATTTCCATTGCTGAAATTAACCCATACCCTTTAGGTTTCCCAAATTGTCTATAGGACACAGTTTTTCCTACAGGACTCCTCAAGTGTACTTTCTGCATTTCACAATCTATCTTAGCCTTGTACAGACTTAACCAATCCATCCCCAGTATTACATCTAAGTCTCCCAAGTCAAATTCTATAAGGTCAGATGGGAAATTAGTTTCCTTAATCTTCAAAGATAAATTCTTATGGATTTTAGTGCAAGGAACTACCTTACCGGTAGGTAAGCAAACAGATAACTCAACAGGACTCGACTCAGATAAATTTAACTGGTTCACTATAGATGCAGAAATAAAGGAATAGGTTACACAAGAATCAAATAAGGTTTTCACAGCAATTGAGTTAATAGAGAATGTACCAGTGACTACATCGGAGGATCTCTCCACCTCCTTCCTGCCCATTACAGACAGGCGCCCGGGATTGCTGCTTCTATTCTGACCTGCATGGTTGCTGTTGTTAAAGTTGTTATTGTTGCTGTTGTTGTTGCCAAAACTGTTGGAGTTGTTACCGTTGCCATTCCCACCGTTGTAGGGTTTCCCATTCTGATTACCCGGCCTATTGTTTCTCACACCTTGATCAAACGTGGAGTTAACCCTTTGATGATTGCCTGAACCATTCCCTTCGTCTTTCTTCTTCGAATAACACTCGTACTCCCTATGACCCTTCTTGTGGCAGTATCGACATGTCACCAAATTTCCATCACAGTCCTTCCCAAGGTGGTTCCTTTTGCATCTCTTACAATAGTACATCCTATCTCCATTCCCTTGGCTTACGGTGTTACCCAACTCCCGGTTTCTATTTTCAACCAAATTCCCATTCCTAGGCCTCTTCGAGTTATTATGGTTATTCCCATGGTGCCTAAAATCCTTTCTCTTATCTCCAGCATGGCTACCTTCAGTGGAATCCCTAACATTCAACCCATACAAGTGAGCTGCTCTCTCATAGACCTTATCCAGAGTTTTGAACACTTTTCCTCCCAAATCCTTCTGGAGTTGCCTAGTTAGCCCTTGCTCAAACCTTTGGGCCTTCAGCTCTTCAGTGGATACTACCTCAGGAGCAAACCTAGCTAGAGTGGTGAATTTGTGGTAGTAGTCTGCAATGGTCATGCTACCCATTTGGAGGTTAATGAATTCCTGAGCTTTCTGCTTTCTCAGGTAAGGAGGGTAAAACTTTTCTCTTAAGGCAAATTTAAAGGCTTCCCACCCAAAGTCAGGTTGCGCCTTCAACCTAGCAGCATTGTCTCTCCACCATTTGTCTGCTTCGTCCTTTAAATACATGGCAGCTTGATCTACCCTCAATTCTTCAGCGCAATTCATCGCAATGAATATCTTATCGAATTCTCGCTCCCAATTCTCTAAAAAGGTAGGGTCAGCTCCCCCTTTAAAAATAGGCGGTTTCACCTGAGCTAGCTTCTTAAACATTTCGGCGTGAGGGTCAGGCATTTCCCCACGGTTCTGATTCAATTGCTCAGCCAGAGCGCGGATGGCCTCGGCCAGTACAACATCGTTTCTTGCCATAGTACTTCTACGCCTGGTGTAATATTAAACTGATTCAATTCTACTTTTACTTACAGCTACTTAACGCAACACCTCATTCCATAATCACATTCACATTCCAATCAATCAAACAATTTAGACAACCAAATCATTTAATACACATTAAGAAATCAAAATAATAAAAATTGGTTCCCTCCCCGCTCTCACTCAAATAAGAAGAAAGCGAGTTAAATCCTAGAGGTTGACTGTCATTAATTGCTTAAGACAAATTAAGACCGATTAGGTAATTCAATATAAGATCAATAATTAGATATAATAATATTAAATAATTGAAATAATATAGGATAACATACCAATACGGTTTTTAAAAAAAAAATGCTACTTTCCTCAAATCGTTTATATCGTACGCTAACCTAATATAATGAAATATTTATTGAAATCCTAACTACCTACCTAGTTTCTAAAACGTATTAAGCTATTTAAGGGACTACATTCGACTTGTGGTCCTTCGTCTCATCATAATCTTCCAATTTAAAGTCGGGATCCTTCTCATCCTCCGAATCTTCAATAATAATAGCTTTGTATGTAGGCTCCCTGTTCCTAGTGGTCCGTTTTCCAGCATAAGGGTCCACTGGTTCCACCTCCATCCATTCTAATTCATCTTCATCAGAATCAACATCTAGGGTGTACTGGTGGAAAATTCTTTTATACGTTTTCAGTTTATCTTTCTTTCTAGCTGTTTTGAATTTGAACCAGTCCTAAAACATTTCTTCCGATTGGTCCTTCTTTGGGCATATGATATCCTCCATTACTTTTATGAGATTTCCACTGATTGATTTCGAGCCCTGATTAGTCTTAAGGACGAACTCGGTATTCATCTCTCTACGTTATCCCAATAAAATAAAGCAAATAAGAAAATCACATACGAAAGTATAAGCAAACTAATGCATAAGCACCACATATAAAGACAATGTTAACTATATGCATGCTTTCTTAACTACCCCAAATCTCACTCATTTTCGAATATTTGAGACTTAACATATTTGAATAATTAAATAAATAAATACATAAACAAATAAATTTTTAAAATAATATTAATAATAATTTATTAGTAATGAGAAATATAATTTATTGGTAGTAATAAAACTAATACTCATACTATTTGATCCGTAAATCATTTTCAAAACGTTTAAAAGTTTAGGCGCCTAATAAAATCATTTGTGGCATAACAAAATCTAACCTAAGGCTCTGATACCACTTTGTAACACCCCGATAATTCCCATTTTTCCGAAACCCAAACCTTTAGGAACTATCGGTGAGCTAGTGCCACGTGTTCAAATGTTAAGGCTATAAAACAGAGTTTTACAGCGGAAAAACCAAAAGACTTATGAAATAACATTAAACGTAAATCAAGTCATGATATAACAAACTGGAACCTCTACGGCCCTTACTGTAATGTACTAGATAACGTTTAACTTTAATTCAAATCCAACAGTTTAAAACCAAATCAAACCTAACATAATTTATTCCGAAATCCAAATTAAAATAACGTTTCTCTCCAACCCGCCCATGCATGAATGCTTGTTTAGATACCTGTTAATAAACTGCTCCCCAATAATACAAATATAAGTATTGGATCATTAAAGTGTCATTTATAGGCGAAAGCCATGACCAAAACACACGAGGCACGTAATCAGCAAGCTGAGTACATACGAATTACAAAGCACGACAATTGAACTGATAATTAAGTATCTATAAGAAATGTAAGAACGTATCATGCAACATTTTACTCAACTAACACGATGAATTGATTAATGGTTTGGATTCTGGCACGATAAATTAATTAATGATTTGGATTAAGCAATAGACTAGGTTGTCTCCCCCATGTCCTAATTAGGACATCAAATAAATAAATAACCCATGCACTCCCGTCGGAGAGTATCAAAATACAGTATAAAAATCCAGATGGTAAATGGGAGCGACTCCGTTACCATAGCTAGATGAGATCTCAACTAACCCCAATTTTAAGTTTAAAACCTTATAAAATAGAGACTCGTAGATCACACGGCCTCTCACAAAAGCCACGGATAATACCCCGTGAACTCCAACCCCTAATTGTCAATACTCTAGACGTGCACTAGCCTAGAGTTTTATTGCTTATCCTCTTTCTCTTTAAGTGATTTACGGTTTAAACTCAATAAACACAATCACAGTAGCACACGACAGTAAATATTACAGTTATTCAATCTATCTCTGTTATGCTATAATTTTTAACTTTTTAATTTCAAACTCAATTGATAAAACCGTTGAACCAAGTCAACTACCTTGTCATTAAGACTTATAAAATTCACCTTTACTCCAATCATACTATAAGTAATGAAGGAGTAATATTAAATAACCTCATGGATTAATTAACAATTAATACCAATTAATAAATCACGGTTTCTCACAAATACACCAAAACATGCCCCTAATATAAAGAACATGAATTCTTTCAAATGGGTAATCAAACAATCTCATCCAAAGGGTTCCCTAAACATGATACTATGTTTATGTTTCACCCTAAAACATGCCCCTAATTAAAAATAATGGCCTTCATAATTTGTACGTACCTGGTGTAAAAAGCACAGGTATCCACTTTCTCTATTTTTAAAGGGCCTTCTACAAATTATTCTCTTACACCAAATAATATAATCTAATTTAATACCAACAATCAAATTTACAACAACCATACTAAAATTTCCAAGACTTCAAAATCATTCCAACTACTTCCCAAAATCACAAGTTAGCATTTTAAACGAAATTCACTCAAATCTACTAACACCCAATACAATATTAAAGTCAACAATGCAATATTATTATTTGTGTTATATCACAGTGTACCCACTTAGTCGTTGAGCTAAGTAAATAAACAAATTTTGGAATGTTGACTGCTAAATTCTCAAAACTTGTAATTAAAATAACCATCGACGACATACAGACCTACGATATTCTACTATTTATAGTGTTATTTTCATGAGAACAACCGTAAAGCATCTCCTAACTTCATGATGATCATTATTAGCAAAATATTGGCAAGTACCTCATGTTATAAGCAGTAGCATATCAATAGCATATCCATAAGCCACATCATATCACATTCATGGATTTCATTAAATTAAACTCTCCATATACCATGTAGTAGCATGCCCATAACATAATCCATGAACCTAATTCCCAATACACTCATATAATTGTGAATCTCAAATTCACAAATTTAATTAGATTAGGCCCCAATATTTTGACCTTCACGGAAACAACACAACATATCACCACACCAATATAATTTCATGAATTCATACCCATCAAATTACAACCCCAAAACAACAATCACATCACAAATTAACAACAATAAATCACAACCCATAAAATATAAACAACACAATCATATAATTTAATCTCATATACATATGAATACATAACATCAAGAGAACCAAAGTGAAACAAAAAGAGGAGGAAGAGGGAGGGGGGTAGCGTGCTCACCGGCCGACGGGGTTGTGGTGCGGCGGCGCAGGCGGCAGGTCGGGGCTGGGCAGAGGCGGCAAAGGAGGGCAGCGGGGTGAGGAGGGGTTCTGATGGGGTTCTTCACGGGGGTGGGGTATGTTTTTCTTTTCTTATTTTCTTTGTGGTTTTGTGGGGAAAAGTTAATGCTTTTGTTTTGTGGGGGGAGGTTTCCACGGGGTAGGTCTTTAATATGGTAGGTTTAGCTTTTTTTTTTTATAGTTTAGATTTAGGTAAAATGTGTTTAGGTGTAGGTAAAATTCTTAGGTTTAGGTAGTGTTTAGATAGTAAGATAGAACTTCGGGTATTATAAAATTTGAGTAGGATAGGATTTCGGTAGTTTAGACTTAACGGGTTACTTAGGAAAATAAATAATAACAAAAATAATTATAGAATTTCGGGGGATTACACTTTCATGGAGATTTTAAGGATGATTTTTTTTGCATTGTCAAGTGTTTACGTTGTGTGATGTATGTGCGCTTCATTTTATACCAGACATTGAAGCATGGATCCCACTCTCCTTTGTCCTCCTCGAATGTGTGCTTCAGTTTATACCAGACACTGAAGCATAGATCCCACTCTCCTTTATCCTCCTCAAACACTCTCTAAGTCTCAACTCTCACCCTCCTTTGATACAACCTCGTCCAATTTGTTGACTCTTTCGCTTCCATTCTCCTGAATATCTTCGTCTCATTTCAATTCCTTTTACAATCTTTGTGTCACATGTTTTCTTGCACCATATTTTAGTTATAAAATTAATGGTCTTAAGTATTGAATTTATTATCTTACTTATACAAATAAAGATCTCAGGTATACAAATAAAGATCTCAGGTATATAAATAAAAGGTCTTATGTATATAAATGAAGGTCTCAAGTATACAATTAAAGGTCTTAAGTATACAAATAAAGATCTCAGATATACAAATAAAGATCTTTGGTATACAAATAAATGTCTCAAATATATAATAAAGGTCTCATGTATACAAATAAAGGTTTCAGGTATACAAATAAAGATATCAGTATAGAATTATAATATAAGATATAGATATTTTAATATCAGGCAAAAAAATTTTAATATCTGATTTACAAAAATAACCCTTAGATATACTAATGTATATATAAGATATACAAAATATATAGAATCATTTACAGATTTTTATTAGCGGGTTTAAGTTTGTTTAAATTAGGTTTGTCACACCAATAAAATGGTGTGACTTGTCACAACCAATACTGTCTACTATCACAATTGATAAGAAGTTAAAATGGCAAAAACCCCAATTGCAACCCAATCTTCTATATTACTAAAGCAAAAATCATGCTTACGTCATACTTAACACGTGTCATGCTATTATTAAAAAATTTATCGCCTTTTTTAAAGATGATGTAATCTACTTTTTTTCTATTTTACATTAATATTATATTAAAAAATATTATACATAGAAAATTTTATGACGATAAAACTACCTTTATTTATTTCTTTTATTTCATGTCCCATCTCTACCTTTTTCTATAATAATTTTTTCATCTAATATTATAAAAGTATTATCCCAATTAAATTTTCTACGGTAATTTTATAAAACCTATAAGTTTTCACTTATAAATGAAAATATTCTTATAATCGAAATATTTGACAAAAGTAATTTATTATCAAAACGTATATCATATGTGACTTACCTAGTTTAATTAAACCCAAAACAATATAACAACAACTGGCCACACAAACTAAAATTCAATAATATAAACCCAACCTAAATGTTGTGATTGCCACCTAGATCGATGTCAACAATCGACTTCTTTAAATAACCAAAGTGACCTGCACAATAATCCTAGATACGCTATAATTTGATTAGATTCAGCTCGCAACCTACCAATGACCCGATTCGACAAACTATGATCCGATTAGATTCAACTGGTACCTGATTATTAACTCGATTTGACAGCTCTGAGTGTCCC
The DNA here is from genome assembly GCA_026401315.1 of Dysphania ambrosioides. Classification (NCBI taxonomy): domain Eukaryota; kingdom Viridiplantae; phylum Streptophyta; class Magnoliopsida; order Caryophyllales; family Amaranthaceae; genus Dysphania; species Dysphania ambrosioides. The sequence continues at coordinate 17,584,296 of CM048661.1, read as the reverse complement.
CCTTAGTCCTTTGGTATGATAACCTGGCGAAGGCGGCAAGCCCAGTGGATCCGTCAATCTAACGTCCAGCCCATTGATCATAGCTTTCCCTTGAAACACAAACACAAACGCATCGTATTGGTCATAAGTGAGAGAGAAAGATAGTTGAACCCTAATCCCTCCCGCTCGCACATCTTTACTCTCATTCTTCCCTCCCTAAAACCCTAGTTCAAGATGAAGCTAGTCAGGTAAATTTCCTTCCATTCCTTCTAGAATCTTCCATTGTAGTTCCTCTATCTTCGTTTCCATTCTTGGCACTGTCTTCCACTTCTTAATCGCCGTATTTTGTGGTTGTGTGAAATAGGTTTTTGATGAAACTGAACAATGAGACGGTCTCGATTGAACTCAAAAATGGCACTGTGGTTCACGGAACCATCACAGGTTTCATTCTATCTCCTAAATAGCTGATTTAGGGTTTTTGTTACTTTTTCGCGACTTATTTATACTTTGTGTTGCTCGTAAATGTACTATGTGTAATCGATGATTCTGTGTTCGTGTTGTTTTGAAGCACAATTGTTGTTGGTTGCTCAATTTACGTGTTATATTTGTGACGTATCGTTCTTGGAAGTTGGGAATAGTGGCTATGTGTAAAATTTGTGCCGTATCGATGTTCTGTCGTTCTTTTGTTGTGCTCATTGAATAAAGTGATGTTAAGGTTGCTGGTTGGTATTGGTGATTCTTTAAGTGAGAGTGATTTGGAATTATGATGTAATTGACATTGGAATACTATGTCTAGTGAAGAAATCCCAACGATCTTTAGGTTCCTTAACAATTTCGGGATTGATTTATGGTTATGTTCATTTGCTATTATGTTGAGTGATGAAAGTTGTTTGAATTAGAGAAATAGATGTTTTGTCGTAAGTCTGATTTTATTTTCTAAGAAACAGGTAGCTATCAAAGGACAATATGGTGCTTAAAGATTCATTCAGTTGTTAGCATTGTGTTGTCATTTGATTCTGTGACCAAGACTGCAAGATACAAGTTTGAAACTACTTGGCTTCTTGCATCCTTGCTAACTACTTGGCTCCTTGCATCCAATGTGTTTCTTGTATGAATTAAAGCACTTGAGATAAACATATTTAAAATAAAATGGAAATTTAACACTTCAGCCTTTTTGGAAAATAGGGTTTTTTTTTTTTTTTTGGAGATGGGGGTAGTGAAGTGTAGTAGTTGGCTAGAAAACCACAACTAAGACACTTGGTAAGAACTTAGAGAAGCGGAGGGAGAGGTCTTGGAATGAATAGAAGATGGTTTGAACTTGTTATTGGTTGGGTTAGCATAAATACAAACATGAGAAGAATAGTATATTTGAAAAGGTTTATGGTGAATCTTTATTGGTGTAAAATTATGCTTTCAGTGTCAAACCATCTTTTGAATTAAAAATTCATAATGTAGTTAAAAGCCAATTTCTTGTTTTTTTAACCCTTTAATGATGTTTTCGAATCTTCTCATTATAGCATCTCTATGCCTCTAAAGCCATGTAAATTCTGTGTAGTTTACCTTTCATGGTTCTTGTTTTCAATAATATAAACTTTGACATCTATTTTTATTGTCAAGTTGCATACCCTTGAAATATCCTTTTCTCCATTAACTAGGTACTTGACTTGCGTAGCAAGCCCAATGATTATCTTGGAACTTGCTGCAGAACCTACTCAATAGATATCTACGTTGAGTTTGAGCAGTAATGTTTTGTTGCTAGAACCCTTGGATATTTCCCTCTTTGCAACTTGTTAAGACAATGCACATTGCTTTTATTGAATAATCAGCCCTTAGATATTTGAAATATTCTTCATCAATACGATATGCTTTTTTCATGACCTCAAAGTTTATGGTGTCCTGATCATCAATAGAGTTAATGTCCATGTAATGTCTTGGGTGTACCAATTTGAAACCTTTTGATACTTAGGAAACCCACCCTTGTTATGTATTTGGCACCTTAATATTGACATTGTTATCTCAGAAGTGCCAATAACATATCTGCAATTAGAAGTAGGTTATGTTTGTTTGATGCCTCATCCTTTTTCAACACATTCATCTTACCAGTTCACCCCACCCAGGGCTTTATTCTAGGTTGCTCAATCAGTTCAGAAGAGCTAATCAGTTCCTTGTTATCTGGTCTAGTACCCTTAAAGTTGCATTTGGAATTGACCAGACAGATTAAAGAGAGACATACAATGTGAATGTAGAGAAGCAAGCTTTTACTTACCTGGCTTATTACCTTGCATTTTAGTGTTCTCTGGGATTACATCCATCACCTCCTTTATATTCTGATCATGTCTAAGAGGCAGTATGATGGAAGTATGCACCATGGCTATGACAAAGACCAACCACATTTCTGCTGGATCACCATGTCATATCGTCCTTTCGTTTTTCTTTCTAAGGGAGATAGAGGGGTGCATGAGAGGTTGCCGTTCCCTTCTTTCCTTCTCTTTAATACTATTTTCTTTTTTGACAACTGAATTTGCAGTTTTTGCATTCAAAATCATTCATATGTTTAGTGGATTGGGTGTTGTGTTGAGTCCAAGGGAATCATGTGTCTTTATGCTAATTAGTGGATAAGGAAAGTAGGAATTTAGGCTTTGTTTCTGACAATTGTAACAGTTTGAGTGATATGTATAGCTTTTCACCATATATTTTTGCCTTTTTGTTTTCAAAAAATCAGAAATTTATATTAGACTATAAAACATTTTAATATGCTTCATGCATCTGCAAGATATTAAAACAGAGGACTTGTGATATACGACTACGTTCCTATTAGTCAATAGATTGAAAGCCTATAGAAAAGGCAGTTTACTTACTCATACTCAATTCGATGGAATTCTTTGATCTTAAAGGGGATCTTCTATAATTTCGCACGTGTAATACTTGTACAGAATTCATGTGAGAAGCTAACTGCAAATTGTGCTGCACTTGTATATAAAGTTGTAAGAATCAGACCCAACCCGGTAAGTTACCCGAAACTGACCCGGACCCAACCTGATTATGACCCGAAAAGTGAGACCCGATAACCGACCCAACCTGGCCTGAAGTTAACCCGAAACCGATTTGACCTGATATTCAAAAACCCGAACCCGATCCTTGTCCGACCCGTTAAGAACCCGACCCGTTTCAGACCCGACCCGTTACAAACCCGACTCGTTACAGAATCGACCCGTTAAGGACCCGACCCAACAAGAACCCGAAACCGATTGAAACCGACACATAACCGATATAATCCGATTTATAACAATTCGTTACCCGAATTCACTGGATGTGTTAATAATCTGTATATACGTGAATATAACCTAATCTTGACAGATCTATTTTTTACCTAATATCTAATAACTTTGAAACCAAACATTTTTATTAATTTAATTATTTAATAAGTACATTTATGAAAATAAAATTTTAAAAGATTTACTAAATATTCAAATAAAAGCAAAATCATCGTGCCTATGCCTATGAAAAGTGAGATTAGAGCCTTTCAATTTGGGGTTTCATTGTTCCATAAATCTCATTGACGTCCTTCTTTTTCCAAAATGACAATCATTTTCATACTCTTTAAATAACAATAAATAAATAAACTAAAATATAGTTTTCATATAATTCCTCTATTTATACCAATATGAATATATGACCGTTTATATGTTAAGTTGCTAAATATTTACTTATCTCTACATTTGAAAATTAATCTCTTATTCTTTTATGGTATCAAATTCTTTTATAATCATCTATCATCTATATTCGACAACTAAATAGTAATACATATTGGTATAAATAGAGGAATTCTATTACAAGTTCTTATGTATATATAAACTTAACATCGTATGTTATAGACTAGTTTGATAGGATAATACACATTTAATGATCATTTCCTCATAAATATTTTGTTTTTAAATGACTTATCGAATCATCATTGTCCAATTTATGAATTAACCATCATCATTGTCCGATTTTATCAAAACCAACCTTGACACTAAATAACCCGCTATAACCCGTTCAGGAACCGAACCGATTTTACCCGAATCTAAAATAACCCGTTATAACCCGTTTAGGAACTGACCCGATTTTATTAGATTCGACCTTGACCTGAACCAAATACAACCCGAACCGACCTTAACCTGAACCGAATACAACCCGAACCGACATTGACCCGGCCCGAATACAACCCGACCCGAACCCGACTCAAACCCGACCAAGCAAATAAGCGATTTAACCCGACCCCATAATGACCCGACCCAAACCGGACTCGACCCGATAGGCAAAATTGACCCGATAAGAACCGACCCGCGATGGGTCAACCCAGATGCGACCCGTTGACCCAATTTGACTGCCCTACTTGCATACTTAATATAATTTCATAGCTACTCATCAGTTCCCTTTATCACCAGTGTTGGCCAGGTATGTCCTTACCTTTGTTAATCATGTGAAAACAATCACTTTTCGCCTGTTTGGGAACCTTTTCTATATCCATGTATTCCTTATGGAGCGGAAACGAATATTCGCTTGTTTTCGGTGTCTATTAACTTGCTCTCGTCTCTGCCAGCCTTTTTCCTTTTTCCCCATTCACAACCTGTTCATCCGTGAATTTGCGACTTTAGTTTTTTTTTTTCTCCTTGGCAATGTGTAAGCATCTTTCTACAAGTTTTCTGCAAAAGACCTCTCTGTGACACAGTTTAAATACATTTTGTATACAATCATGAACCTTGAGAAGATTGTTGACAAATTATTGGTGTAGGTTGAAATTGTGGAAACATTTTAGGACTTCCCTGAGAGACCCTGATCCTGAGTCCTTATACTGTACCCAACTTGACCATGATGTTTTGTGGCAATCTTCTCTAATTTATGAGTATGTGTCTTCATATCTTTCTCCCTACGCAATGTGCTGACTTTTTGTCTCACTGTTGACCTGTGTAGGTGTTGATATTAGCATGAACACGCATTTAAAGACTGTCAAACTCACACCCAAGGGGAAAAACCCAGTAACCATGGATCACTTAAGTGTTCGTGGGAACAACATCCGATATTACATTCTTCCTGACAGCTTGAACCTTGAAACCCTACTTGTGGAGGAGACGCCCAGAGTCAAGCCTAAAAAGGCAGCTGCTGGTAAGACTTTTATTTTGGTTGAATTTGTACCAGTGGCTGATCCCAAAGATATTCCTGTTTTGCTGTACTTATGTTCTACCTTTATACCAATATTCAGGGAGACCTGTAGGGCGTGGTAGGGGTCGGGGCCGTGGTCGTGGAAGGGGCCGTGGTCGTTAGTGTTGGTCCTTGTAAACAATCTTATGTGGTTGGAAAAGTTCATGAGTGACAATGTGAACGAGATTACATTTTGAATCATCTGCCTTGTTGGCTGAGCTATGAATTGTATCTCAACTTTTGGATCTTAGCATTGATAGAGGTTGCAAAGAGTGTACTTGTTAAGAAGTAAACAGTCGCTAAATGTTTGTAGAAATTAGTCATGTTTCATCAGTATGATATTCCGGATTTCCCAAGTTTATCTAGGACCACTACATTTATGCATTATTATATACATTTATGCATTATTATATCATATATAACCGAGATCATGGGCGTAAGCTATGATGTAGTGTATAGCACTATAGCTGATGACAGGAATTCGGGGATTAAGCTTGTGAGAAGCATGTGAAACAATTGCATTCAATGTCGTGTATGAAGCACACTTAGTAGATCTATGAATTAAATGTCCGAAGGCAACAACTGGTTATTGGGGTGATATTCACTCTTCAAGAACTTCTTTATATGATACACTCTTCACATTGCTCCGCCATTGGGTAATTTTCCCTGTCTTCTCTTGCAAAATGGCTAGTATACTTCACCTCGTTGCTCTTTTGATCACTTCAAGGAACTCAGTCATTGAAAGCACTAGTAGCTCCTATCACCCAAGTAGACTATAGACCTTTCCACTTATCTCTACACTCTCAAAAGTAAAGAGAAACCTGTGATAGATCTAAAGTCACCATTCTCATGGCACCACTGTCCAAAAGCATTCCCCCCTGTGATAGATCTAAAATCACCATGCTAGAACTCCTTGTTTGACGTCACTTCAAACCCCAATTAGCAATGTATCTGCGCCTACTTCAATTGCATACAGTGATGGCTAGAATCTAGACCTGTGCATTGAGTTCTGGTCAGGGTCAGGATGGGTTACTAACAAAACGGGCCGGGTCAAAGGAGATACATAACGGGCCGAGTCGGGCCGTCCAAAAAGAGTATAGTTTTTATCTATAAAAGGGTGATAGTTTACATGTATCACCTCCAATCTTTGGTAGTAGACCATCGACAAATAAGAGAAAATAATTCATTACCAATTTAAAAGTTTTAGAAATTATTGGTCCATTATTTACCCGACTTGATCTGTTAAAAATTCAATAAAACATGACTCTTTAAGAGACCGACCCATTAGGCCCTTTATAGATTAGACTTTTTTACAAATGGGTCGATCAAGAGTCCGTAACAAGACCCCTCCCATTTGAACAAGTCTACTACAATCCCTTGGCAAAACCATAAATTCTTGGTGTCATATGCCCCTACATCTCTTGATATTCCCATCCTAAGGGCACTTCTGGCTTTGCAAGTCTCTCAAATTGATCTCTCTTGTGTCACAACTTCCTAATGCAAAAATTCCCAAAAAGTTCAGTAAATGCCTTAGGGGATCAAGGAGTGGCCTTCTTTGGTGAAGGACCCTTTTATTTGCTACCCCCTTCTGGAAGGGATGTCACCAGATTGTTGAGTACTGTTCCGCTCTTAAAGCACTGAAGAGACTCCTTGGCTCTCTACATTGAGTTCAAGGGTGTATATATCAACGGACAAGCAGTCGATTCTTGAAGAGTATGCTTCCTGTTGACAAACTAGTAAAGCTTAGCATGGTCACGCCTTACAGTACGCTTAAACGTCGCATACATATGGCTTTTCTTAGATATTTTGCGAAGGATACTGGTGGGATCCCTCGCGTTCCGAAGGTGGCTCCTTTTGATCTATGCTTGAACACTAGCCATTTGGGGAATACACGGGTTGGATTGCCTGTCCCTCTGATTGATTTGCAACTAATCAAAGGACGTAACCGGACCATATTTGGCGCGAACTCAACGGCACAAATATCCAACAACGTGGCATGCTTAACATTCATGAACAGTGGGAGGAAAGCTAAACATCATATTGTTATAGGGTCCTATCAGATGCAACATAATTTCTTGCATTTTGATCTGGTTCGTTCTAGGCTTGGGTTTAGTTCTTTGTTTTTCTTTCGAACTATATGTAATAACTCTAATTTCACATCTGGAATGTAAGCTTGCTCCAAGTGAGATGAATAATTTTACTTCTTGTTTTTGCTAAAAAAATACTTTCAAAAATGTTTCCTCTTCAAAGTAAGCTATGTTGACATGAAAAGATGGTAAATAGATAAAATTTGAACTAAAAAAATAAAGATAAAATGATACGATTGAATCTTATCTATATTGGTACCCTATATACCTATCTCGACACCGAAAAATAAACATGAAACTACCAAAGCAATAGGATAGAGCAGATCGTTAACATTTGAGTAGTAGAGCATGTCAACTTCAATCTATCAAGGAAATTTTGTCAGAAACAATCTCAGAAAAGTTAACTTTTGTCATGTGATAGGATAGAGCACATCATACACATGTTCAAAGACATAAACCAAGTTTCATTCACACGACACTTAATTAAAAAAAAAAAAAAAAAAAGACCCATTCTCCAAGACTATTGTCGCCAAATAGCTTATTCATGAATTTCCAGCTCAACTGACAGGAATCTTCAAAGTTACACTATAATAGAGCCTTCCATAACAGTAACAGCTTTTCCTTGAAGTTTAACTCTATTGTTCTGCTCATCCAAGTGCAACTTCACAATCCCACTTCGAGGAGATGCCTGCAGCAGATAGTCAGACAGGGGTATTGAGTTCTAAGTTGGGCAAGCGAAATAAGAAGGGGTGGGCAGAGTGGTGGTGGTAGAGCTAGAGTTAGTAGGGTGTATACCGCGTATGCAGTAAAATCATACTTTCCAAGCTTCTTAGACCAATAGTATGCTAGAGCACAATGTGCACTCCCACAAACTGGATCCTGCAGTACAATCAAAGTACAATTAGCTGCACTAATTTATTCTTAGGCTACTTTTATGGATGACCTAATGCAATAACTTATTCTATACAATAATTTCGTTAAGAAAAAATAATATAAATATGCAGGACATGAGACATGAATGAAAAGTGACTGATCAAATTTTGGAAGAATCAAACGCTTAATAGACTTGTAATCTCAAAAGAGAAAAGGGAGTTAAGTTCAGAGCGTATACTACTATTTTTAAGCCCACTGCATGGAGAATGACACTTGGTGTACATCATAGATAACGGCAGTAAATGGTTGACTTAAGCTACCCAAACAAATTTTCTCTTTGATCAACAGAAATTTACTTAAATCACTACTCCTTCTGTCTCTTAATGTTTGCCCCATTTGATTATTTTTTTTGAGAGCTTTTTGGTCTAAATAGGGCAAATATTAAGGGAAAGAGGGAGTATAACCCTTCTACCACTAACCTACCGATTTTAGGATCCACTTAGTACAGCAAATAGTACTCCGTACTTTGAGAAATTATGCTTCTCTATAAGTCATCAAGGAGGATGATATTATGATTAAAAGAATTTAGAGCCTGAACTCAGTCTGAAAGAAATCTGAACACATTGTAACATAATACCTCATCGATGCCACAGTTTGGGCAGAAGAATCGACTAACAAAATCAAACTCGGATTCAGAAGAGGCAGCTGCACATATGATCACCCCCCTAGTAGAGCATTTTTTAATTTCCTCCAAGTCAACTTGCATATCTGCAACAGCTTTTGCTGATGGCAAGACAACCTAAGAAATAGCAAATTAGTTTTTCTCTCTGTAAAGAGAAATACAGAAATTCACTCCAGCAATCTAGATGAACAAAAGATGCAAAGTTTTGACATACTGATCAAAGCAAGACTATAAAAGTTAGATTGAGAAATCAACAGAATTTGACATACAAAGAGATCTCCTGAAGCAGTCTTCTGCATGTCGATCACTGAGGTATGACTAAATACTTTAGATATAGATGAGTTGTCATCTGAACAGCATTCAGACGTTGCAATTGCGGGAAAATCTAACTCAATCGAGAATGGTTGTACCACTTCACTAATATCAGACTCAAGTGAGGCAGGTTCAATCACTTTACGGGCCGTCAAGATGCCAGAGAGAGTTGAAAATTCAATTGTGTTTTCCTTCACTAAACCTGATGAAAAACAAAAGTGGGAAGCCGCTAAGGTTGCATGGCCACAGAGTTCTACCTGCGAAATTCAGCAAATTACTATTGTAGTTCAGTTTCATTAGCACAGTAAATTTTGACCAGCGGACCTATTTTTTCAATTGCTTCCAACTCTCATATCATCATTTTTCATCTTTTATTCCTCCAATCTTTAGATCAGTAATAGATAAAATCATGATGGGAACCAGGATATTATTCGAGTAGGATATTTCAAAATTTTCAAGTGTCAACTATTCTTGTCCTGCCTTTCTTTGTAGAATACTTGCAACAAAATCACACAAAATTTAAGAGCTCAGGAAGCCAACATGTGCCACTATTTATAAGAAGCTTATGAGTTCAAAGTTTATAGCACTAGTTCATGCCCCTTTCACAAATAAATGACACAACCACCAAAAAATTCAAAGCAAGTAAGTTTAAGGAGTGTTATTGAACAACGATTTCTCATTATCTCATCTTCAAAAAAGTACCATCAAATTATATTTCCCACATCCTGTTGGAAAATTGATTCAAAATTAAGTTGCTATTAGGTAGGAGCACGATATCAATTGCTTCCTGTTAGGAATCATTTGTATAGTGGTTAGGATTTCTATTTTACCGTTAGAGAAATGGGAATGTTGTGCCATATTGAAGAATCAATAGGAGATAGGATAGGATCAATATACTCTAGAGGGGGGGTGAATAGAGTATGGTCGTTTTTCGAGTTAGGCTTTCAAGGCTTTGAAACTGGTTTTGAGATGCGGAAAATGATTAAATCAGGTTTCAAGGTCTTGAAGTAAGTTTGAGGCTTTTGAGCAGAATAGGTTATTACGATATGAAATAATTAAGTAAATCAAACTTATATGTAAATGCAAATATAAAGGGGACGATTGTTTGTTACGAAGTTCGGCAATGTGCCTACGTCTCCGCCTAGGGTTTCCTACCCTTAGGATTTAACGATCTTTTATTTCTTCCCTTAGAGACCTAAAGCCACCTTCGAAGATTATCACCCAATCTTCTATACCATAGCCTTCCTTAGCTACACTCTAGCGTCTCAATTCCTAGAAATAAAAATCTTTCTTTTTCTTTCTTTTGAACTTTCGAGTATTATAAATTTACTCAAAGTATGTCTCTCTTTTGATCTTTTTCTTTTTCTTCACAAGAGACTTTCTTTTCTTTTTCTCTCAATCTAAATTACAATGAAGAGTAAGCACTAGAGAGAAAAGTAATTTTGCTGTAGCTTGAATATGTATCACGTTGAAAAGCTTCTTGTCTTCAATGCTTCAGCTTCAATCAATTTATAGACATACGAACAACGGATATGCTTAATAACAGATTTATTCAAAAAGCCGTTGCTTCAGGGTCTTGACTGACTGCTTCAAGGTCTTGAAATGTAACAGATTCTCCGGATAGCTTGCATTTCGGTTGTTGACTGACTTTCTTCTACGAGATCACGTCCAACAAGGTTGTTTAACCCAGCATATATTCAAATCAACTCCTTAAGCTTAGGAAGACTACTTTGAATATCTTTTCATCCTTATCTTTGATAGAGTTTGAATTAATTCAAACACTTGAAGTCCTTGAAGTAACAAATTCCTTATTTTAAGGAACCTATTTGAATTTGCTTAGCTTAGCTGAAAAACATTTATCATTATCCACTAACAACAATTTATCAGATATGTCGTTAGTAAAGGATTGAAGCGCAAGCATTAGTATAGGAACGTATATATAGGAACGTATAAAGCCACATGTTCGTAGGAATACAAACACAAGCATATAAGCAACTTCAACGTAAGCATATATGCATGAATATGTTGCATGGTATTAGGAAAGTTATGTGAGTTTATTAATTCCATTTTGACTTCCATCATCCATACTTATATTAAACATATTAATCATATACATAAATATCAATATAACAAAGTAACAAGATGTATTCATCAAGGTGGAGTCTTCAATCTCCCCCTTGATGGAAGTCAAAAACTTATAAAATGAACATATGCTGAACATATGCATATTAACATTTATGAATCTAACCATTCACGCATAGCAATCAGGTTTCTCCCCCTTTTTGACTTTCAGAAAGGGTGAGTAGGAATGTTGGATCAATTTTGAAAAATGTTAAGAGAAAACAAAGTTCAATTTAAAAGAGTTGTAAAACAGAAACATAGAAACAGAGAACCATAACCATAGTAAATAAGAAATTAAAAGTCATACAAACCATAGAAATTAAAAGTTCAGCAAAGCAGTAAACATAGTAAATGAGAACAAGCATCATTTCTTCTTGGCTGGCTTCGAAGACTGAACTGCAGCAATCAAAGCATCAAATTTGTCATCCATCCTTGCACGGAAGTCCGTTAAATCACGTCTGACACAGTCCACTTCAAATTCCATGGCCTCGAGCCTGGAGGAAAGATCTACAAGAGAGGCGCCTGTAAGACGGGAAACACCTTTCACCGGAGGGAGGGCAGCCAATGATTCAGGGGACAAGTCCTCACGGAGCTTCCATGACCCATCCGTTGAAGCACATATTCCAATTCGATTGAAGGAGTCAATGGTTACACGGGACTGTGCACAGCTTTCAAATTCTTCATCGTGCACCGGGACTTTGAAATAAGCAAAGATCAAGGGAAGCAGGTTCGCATACGGTAGGGGGTTTGCACGAGTGGAGGAAATAGCATGATTCATATGGGAAAGAATGGTCACGGGAAGGTTGACATCAAAACCATTTAAAACTAAGAACAGCAGGGCTAGACACTGGTCAGTAATAAGCTCACGAGAATTGGCCTTGGGGACAACACACCTAACCAATAGAGCATAAATAACCTTGGCTTCTACCTGTAAAACATTGTGGGTCAACTGTTTGGTCAGAGGGGGATTGGGAATAAATAGGGTCTGCTTAGCCTGGGAGACACACTCAAAATACTCAGGCTGAGACTTGGACCAGTCCTCATTGGGGACTTTCAAGATCTTGGAAAGGACCTCAGGGTTTAAGGAGACAGGAATACCCTTGACAATCGTGTTCAAGGTCAGGACACCTTGTTCACGTTTAGATTGCATATTAAGGTAAAACAAACGGGTAAGACGAGGGTAGAACCTATCACCAACATTAAGCATTCTGGCTAAAGAGGTCTCCAAAAATAAACCAACACCACCCAATTTAGAGGACCGTAAAAGGGCAGGGTCAACTAATTCACTAACACAAATACGCCTATTTCTAAACCCATCCTGCCATACACCAGCTAATTGACAAGTTCTAAACCAAGATTGAGGAAAAGAACCAAAAGGTGTTTGAATTAAAGCAGATACCTCAAGTCTGGGAGGAGAGGGGACAATGGGTTCAGCAACAATTGGGGGTTCTTCAGGAGCTGGGGGTTCTTCAGGAGGTGGAGGAGGAGGAGAAGACCTAATGTCTGCGTCTGGGAGTGACGGACTCACATGTTCTGGAGATATGGTGGGGCTGACCTGAGACTGTTCCGGGAGAGGAGATGAAGGAGGAGTGGGTGAGGTAGAGGACACAGAATATTCAACAGATCGAACGGAAATTTTGGATGAACGGGAAGGGAGGATTCTTCTTTTGGGTGCTGGCTTTTTGGGAGCCACTGACTTGCGTTTGGGAGCCATGAAAAGGAAATTTCTGGGTGAGAGATGAGGTGAATATTGGGGTTTGAAGATGAGGTGAATAGTGGAAGCAGAGTAGTATTTAAGAAGAGGGAAGTGACGGTTGAAGAGAGGAAGGAGCTAAAAGGGGTGTGAAGTGACGGTTCAAGGTATTGGGAAGGGGAGAAGCACGTCAATTAAGGAGAGGAGTCAGAAAGATAATCATGAGGAATCCTAGCAGCAGTAAAATACATGTAGGCACACAAAGAAATATGAAGCAAACACGTATAAGCATAAAACAGGTGATATAATTATCTAAGGAGATAATCATCACACCTAATGATCCATTTTTCTGAAATAACGTTTAGGCAAGAAATGTCTAAGAAAACATCTTGATTTAAACGCAACAAAAAAATTGTAATGCAGCATAATTAAATCACATACGCCATGTAATATGCATAAAAACAGATTGTATAGAAAACGTACCTTAGCTCCCCCTAAATAGATGCCTCTTTATTTAGCATACCAAGCTCGAACCGAATGAAATTAAATCGTTCTTCGCTTAAGGGCTTAGTGAAAATATCGGCAAGTTGAAATTCAGTAGAAACAAATGAAATATTTACATCACCTTTTTCAACATGATCACGAATAAAATGATGTCGAACATCGATGTGCTTGGTTCGTGAATGTTGCACCGGATTTTTTGTAATTGAAATGGCACTAGTATTATCACATTTAATAGGAATGCCTTTGAAATTAAGTCCAAGGTCTCGAAGCTGTTGAGATATCCAAATGAGTTGAGCACAACAAGCACCTGCCGCAATATATTCGGCTTCGGCTGTGGATAGGGCTACAGAATTCTGCTTCTTCGAGTGCCAACTAATGAGCGATGATCCTAGAAATTGGCAACATCCGGAAGTACTCTTTCTATCCACTTTATAACCTGCAAAATCGGCATCCGAATATCCAACAAGTTCAAAGTTACTATCTCTAGGATACCAAAGACCGAAGTCCTTAGTTCCATTGAGATATCTTAGTATCCTTTTTACGGCACTTAGATGAGATTCCTTGGGGTTAGCTTGAAATCGGGCACACATACACACACTAAACATAATATCGGGTCTACTTGCGGTAAGATAGAGAAGAGAGCCAATCATACCTCGATATTCCTTTTGATTAACGGACTTACCACTTTCGTCTTGATCTAGTAATAAGGTGGAGCTCATAGGAGTTTTTGCTTCTTTTGATTGAGTCATATTGTACTTCTTAAGGAGATCTCTTGTATATTTTCCTTGATTAACAAAGATGCCTCCTTTTTCTTGTTTGACTTGTAGACCGAGAAAGAAATTTAATTCTCCCATTAAGCTCATTTCGAATTCCCTACACATAATCTCAGAGAATTCCTTGCATAACAAGTCATTAGTAGCACCGAATAGTATGTCATCTACATAAACTTGAACAATTAAAATGTCTTTACCTTTGGTTTTTACAAAAAGAGTTTTATCAATTAAACCTCGTTTAAAATTGTTTTCCAAAAGATATTTTGACAAACGTTCATACCAAGCTCTTGGAGCTTGTTTTAGGCCATAAAGAGCTTTGTCAAGTTTGAAAACATGATTTGGAAATTGTTCATTTTCAAAACCGGGAGGTTGAGCAACATAAACTTCTTCTTGTAAGTAACCATTTAGGAAGGCACATTTTACATCCATTTGAAATAGTTTAATGCGCATGAATGAGGCAAAAGCAAGTAACATACGTATAGCCTCCATTCTTGCTACAGGAGCGAATGTTTCTTCATAATCAATGCCTTCTTCTTGATTGTATCCTTGGGCAACAAGGCGTGCTTTATTTCGTACTATCTTTCCATTTTCATCAAGCTTATTTCTGAACACCCATCTTGTTCCAATGATTGAATGATTTTTAGGACGTGGAATGAGTGTCCAAACTTTATTCCTTTCAAATTCATTGAGCTCACTTTGCATTGCAATGATCCAATCCGGTTCTTGAAGAGCTTCATTAATGTTCTTTGGTTCTACAAGAGGCACAAAAGCGTGAAATGCACAAAGATTTTTAGCACTAGAACGAGTTTGTATACCAGACATTGGATCGGAGATGATATTGTCAATTGGGTGAGAAGAGGAGTGCTTAAATTTTCGTCTCATCATCAAGGGAGTAAAATCTGGCTGTTGAAGTACTCCTTCAAGACCTGGAGATAGTTCTGAGGGTCTTGAAACGATTTCCATTGATTGCACTGATTCTTGAAGTGGAGTTTCAAGACGTTGAGATAACTCGTCAGGCTTTTGAGCCGACATATCATGGTCTTGATCTATCTCATCTGCATTTCTTATGGGATCTTGCATGTTACGAGCAGGTACTGGCCTTTCTTCATCAGATAAACTTTCATCTTCATCAGATGAAAAACCTTCATGTTTATTTAACTTTAGACCTGTGAAGATGTCACTCAAAATACCATTCTCAGTTTCATCAAAGATCACATGAATACTTTCTTCAACAATTTTTGTACGCTTATTAAACACTCTATAAGCTTTCGAATTTAAAGAGTATCCTAATAAAATTGCTTCGTCACTACGAGCATCAAATTTCCCTAGATTATCTTTGCCATTATTATGAACAAAGCATGTACATCCGAAGGGTTTAAAATAAGAAATGTTAGGCTTTTTACCTTTAAAAAGTTCATAAGGAGTTTTCTTCAAAATAGGTCTTATTAGACAACGGTTTAAAATGTAGTTAGCTGTATTAACAGCTTCAGCCCAAAAGTACTTTGGTAAACTATTTTCTAAAAGCATAGTCCTAGACATGTCCTCAAGAGTTCGGTTCTTTCGTTCCACAACTCCATTTTGTTGAGGTGTTCTAGGAGCTGAAAAATTATGAGAGATACCATATTTTGCACAAAATTTGTCAAAGTTAAGTTAATCAAATTCTCTACCATGGTCACTTCTTACGGCAACAATAGGTAGATTTTTCATAGTTTGTAGCTCTTTGCAAATTTTTGAAAACTCTTGTAAAGCTTCAGATTTTTCTTTTAAAAAAGAAACCCAAGTAAATCTTGAAAAATCATCAACTACCACAAGTATGTACTGTTTTCCCTTGGGAGATTTGACACGCATAGGACCGCATAAATCAATGTGAAGAAGTTCAATGGGACGAGAGGTACTTACAACCTTTTTAGCTTTAAATGAGCTTTTGGTTTGTTTACCTCTAGCGCAAGCTTTGCATATTTCAAAATCTTTGAAATCCATTCTAGGGAGGCCACGTACTAATTCTTTTGATGAAAGCTTCATCATAGTATGTACGTTAATATGGCCTAGACGCCTATGCCAAAGTCTTGAGTCACCTGTCGTGGCTTTGAAACACTTCAAGCTTTCACTAGAAACTTTGTTAGTATGAAAAGCATAGACATTATTGCACCGAGGAGCTGTAAGGATTACTTTACCATTTTCTACACTTTGAACTTCACATTTATCCTTGTCAAAAATAACTTTATTACCTTTATCACATAATTGTGAGATGCTAAGCAAGTTGTATTTTAGACCTTCGACAAGATAAACATCATCTATAGAGTTTGATTCGGTTTCACCAACTTTTCCAATGCCTATAATTCTGCATTTTCCTTTATCACCAAGAGTTATTGTTCCGGAGAATTGCTCTTTGATTATTGAAAATAACGAAGATCTTCCACTCATATGCCGAGAGCAACCGCTATCTAGAATCCACTTATGATCTTTACTCTTGGTGGTTTCCTACAAAATAGAAAAACATCAAACCTTTCTAGACCATTTTACAAATTTGGTTTCATACTCGGGATGGACCATATTAGGAGGTCTAGTCCCTTTTTGAACCCATATTTGTTTCACTTGGTCTCGAAAATACATAGGAAAAGAGTTTTTAATAATATGAGGGTCATTCCTTCTAAAAGGACATGTTAGTTTGGTATGACCCTTTTTGCAACAATAGAAACAAGTAGGTGTACTCCAAGTATCCTTTGCTTTAACAAAAGTGGTCGAATTTTTCTTTGGAAAATTTTTATTAAAACCTAGACCGCTTTTGTTTAAGGAGGCTTGGTGTACTCCTAACAACTTATTTAAGGTTGCTTCCGAATGAGTAAATTTTATCAAGGCATTATGTTGTTCTCTACACTTCCCAGCCAGAAGCTTCTTCTCCTTCTCTAAGTTATCATTGCAATAACTTAAAGAGGCAAGCTTTCTTTTTAAAACGGTGTTTTCAGTTTTCAAGGCCTTGACCTGCGTTTCAAGAGATGACTCCGAGGCCTTGACCTTGCTTTCAAAGGCTGACTGGGTAGCTTTGAGATCACATAATTCCTTTGAGAGGCTTTTCGAAATACTTACCTGTTTGTTAAGCCTTTCTTTGAGAATTTTTGACTCAAGAATCAAACTTTCTTCATTCATTATCATACTTTGCAAAAATTCGGATAGAACGTTTGTAGGGCTTGACATTAAATTCTTCACAATTACCTCAAGGTGCTCTCCTTTTTTCGCTTTCTTCGTGATTTGCCATCAAGCATAGATTTGCATGTTCTTCTTCTTCGTCACTTGATTCTGAATCACTCCATGAGGCTACCATAGCCTTCTTTTTGAAATCCTTCTTAGGATATGCCTTTCTCTTCCGTTGAGGGCATTCTTTAACAAGATGGTCTGTTTCTCCACACTCATAACAAGTTAGTGTATTAACTTTATTCATTGAGTTAGAAGATTTACCTTTATACCTATTGGGACGATAGTTGTCTCTTCCTCTTGGAAATTTCTTCTTCATTTTTAAAATTTTCGCTAGGCTTCGAGCAATAAGTGCAAAAGGATCTTCATCATCCTCATCATCATCACTTTCGCCATCTTCAATGGAGACTTCTTCCTTCTTAGCTTTAAGTGCTAGATTCTTAGTTGATGAAGCTGGTTCTCCATCTTCTTCATTTAGGGACATTTCGTGGGTGATAAGTTTTCCAAGAAGATCGTCCAAGGGCAATGTTCGCAAGTCTTGAGCTTCTTCTATTGCCGTCACTTTAGGACCCCACTTCGACTTGGGAAGACAACGAAGGATCTTTCGAACCTTTTCTTCATTAGTGAATGATTTGCCAAGAGAATCCAGATTATTTACAATTTGGGTGAATCTTGTGAACATCTCCTTCACGCTTTCATTATTTGTCATTTTGAACAATTCATATCGCCGGAGATAGATACTTATCTTTGTCTCTTTCACTTGGCTAGTTCCTTCGTAAGTCACCACTAGCTTATCCCATATTTCCTTAGCACTTCTGCACGAGGAGACCCTATTGAACTCGTTAGCATCCAATCCGCAATAAAGTAAATTCATAGCACGATAGTTTTTTGCTATATTCTCCAAATCGGTTTGAGTGAAGTCGCCATCTTCTTTGGGGATTGAAGCGCCACTTTCATTGTTCTTCATGGGCACCTTAGGACCTTTCTTTATGATGTCCCATAATTCAATATCTTGATCTATGAGAAACATTTGCATTAGGGAGCGCCAATGGGCAAAGTTATTCCCACAAAACAATGGAGGACGATTTGAGGAACGTCCTTGAGCAAAGCCACCATCACCTATTTGATTCATGATGCCTCACAGATGTTTAAATCCTTTTTAGTGAGTATAGCTCTGATACCAATTGAAGAATCAATAGGAGATAGGATAGGATCAATATACTCTAGAGGGGGGGTGAATAGAGTATGGTCGTTTTTCGAGTTAGGCTTTCAAGGCTTTGAAACTGGTTTTGAGATGCGAAAAATGATTAAATCAGGTTTCAAGGTCTTGAAGTAAGTTTGAAGCTTTTAAGCAGAATAGGTTATTACGATATGAAATAATTAAGTAAATCAAACTTATATGTAAATGCAAATATAAAGGGGACGATTGTTTGTTACGAAGTTCGGCAATGTGCCTACGTCTCCGCCTAGGGTTTCCTACCCTTAGGATTTAACGATCTTTTATTTCTTCCCTTAGAGACCTAAAGCCACCTTCGAAGATTATCACCCAATCTTCTATACCGTAGCCTTCCTTAGCTACACTCTAGCGTCTCAATTCCTAGAAATAAAAATCTTTCTTTTTCTTTCTTTTGAACTTTCGAGTATTATAAATTTACTCAAAGTATGTCTCTCTTTTGATCTTTTTCTTTTTCTTCACAAGAGACTTTCTTTTCTTTTTCTCTCAATCTAAATTACAATGAAGAGTAAGCACTAGAGAGAAAAGTAATTTTGCTGTAGCTTGAATATGTATCACGTTGAAAAGCTTCTTGTCTTCAATGCTTCAGCTTCAATCAATTTATAGACATACGAACAACGGATATGCTTAATAACAGATTTATTCAAAAAGCCGTTGCTTCAGGGTCTTGACTGACTGCTTCAAGGTCTTGAAATGTAACAGATTCTCCGAATAGCTTGCATTTCGGTTGTTGACTGACTTTCTTCTACGAGATCACGTCCAACAAGGTTGTTTAACCCAGCATATATTCAAATCAACTCCTTAAGCTTAGGAAGACTACTTTGAATATCTTTTCATCCTTATCTTTGATAGAGTTTGAATTAATTCAAACACTTGAAGTCCTTGAAGTAACAAATTCCTTATTTTAAGGAACCTATTTGAATTTGCTTAGCTTAGCTGAAAAACATTTATCATTATCCACTAACAACAATTTATCAGATATGCCGTTAGTAAAGGATTGAAGCGCAAGCGTTAGTATAGGAACGTATATATAGGAACGTATAAAGCCACATGTTCGTAGGAATACAAACACAAGCATATAAGCAACTTCAACGTAAGCATATATGCATGAATATGTTGCATGGTATTAGGAAAGTTATGTGAGTTTATTAATTCCATTTTGACTTCCATCATCCATACTTATATTAAACATATTAATCATATACATAAATATCAATATAACAAAGTAACAAGATGTATTCATCAAGGTGGAGTCTTCACATATAATAGGATAGTTGAGAATTTGGGATCATGTTTCCATAAGTTTAGCAAGCTAGTTTTCTATGTTTTCTAGTTCCTGTATAAACTGTTGTACACTTGAAATTATTAAAATGAACTCAAGTAACAATTTTATGGCATTTGCTCACTCTTTCTTTCATTCAGAATCTCAACATGGTATTCGAGCTTCAAGTTAGATCCTAGGGTTACAATTGAGAGAGAAAGTGAGTTGAGTGTTCCAAAAAAAAAAAAAAAACACCTAAATGACATCAAATACTTTTTGGTAATTCTCACTGGTAACCCTCTACTTTTTAAAATTATATCTAGTCAACTAAAAAAAATTATTTTATCAATGGTAGCCCTTTCTTTTTTAAAGTTATTATGTGTAACCTTAATGACAGGCTTTTACAAGATTGAAGTTTTTTTTTCAAAGTGGTATTTAACCATAGTTAGGCACAATTAAGTATTTTCACTGAATTCCCATTCAATTACCTCTCACACCATCATCCCCTTATAAACCACTCACTCAAACTTTCAAACACCCCTCTCAAACACTAATCCTCTTTCTGACAAAGTGAAGAGCTGCAACAATTGAAAGGAAGGCACTATAGAGGTATGATATTTTAATTTTGGTAAATTATTTTTTATGAAATTATTGCATAATTCACGTCATTATTCAACTTAGTTAAAGGTATTCAATAAGGTGGATGATGGTGTGAGAGGAAATTGAATGGGAATTCATCTTGAATACCTAACTATGCCTAACTATAATTAAATGTCACTTAAAAAGCTTTAATTTTATTAAAACTTGTCATTAAGTTCATGCACAATAAATTTAAAAAGAAAGGGTTACCAATAATAAAATTATTTTTTTCATTTAATCAAATATAATTTAAAAAAATAGAGGGTTACCAACGAGAATTATCCAATACTTTTTCTATTACCATTCCAAATTTTACCGGTGAAAACTATCATTCATGGGCCATAAAAATGGAGTCATACTTAATAGCCTTGGGTCTTTGGGATGTCGTCGAAAATGATATCGATATTACTCCGCTTCCTCAAAATCCAACAATAGTCCAAATCAAGAAAAATAATGACGATATGGCCAAAAGAGCAAAGTCTTTGTCATGCACTCATGTTTACATTCAACCATGACTAAGTACATTTTCACCTAGTATTATGTCTTGTGCTTCATCAAAAGAAGCATGGGACATGCTAAAAGAAGAGTATAAGTAAGACAAAACCAACGCAAATCTTGAATCTTAAAAGGGAATTTGAGATGATATAAATCTTAAGACAAAACTAACTACTGCTCTAACTATACTTGGAGTAATGCCATTATACAAAACTAATATAAATATATCTAAATTTTGAGGCTCTTCAAATTTAGGGGGGCCTTGTTTCGTCGAGCACCCTACACATGCCTAAAACCGTCTCTAATGGTGAGATGTGCACGGTAAAAGGAGAGAAGAGCTCCAATTAGTTAAGTGTTGTTGACGAAATGCATCAACGTAAGTAATGGTAATGAGAAGTGCATTACATGGTTGGAAGAGAAGTGCTTCATTCATATTTTTTTTAATTTTCAGAAATTTTGAATCACGAGGTTATGTTGGAAAATTGATTCAAAATTAAGTTGCTTTTAGTTAGGATCAAGTTATCAGTTAGTTGCTACCTTTTAGAAACCATTAGCATAGTGGTTAGGATTTCTATTTTACTGTTAGAGACATGGGTATGTAGTTCAATATTAATAGGAAAGTTGAGATTGTTATCCTAGCATTTTTTTTCTCTTTCCATGTTTACATATTCTTGGATATTTTTTACTTTAAAAATATACGATTCCAACCCGTACGTGTTAAATACATTTGTTAGTTTGGATCTGATGAAATGCTTTTTTGAATCTTAACACGGGCACAATGAATGTTACTAGTCTCAGGGTGTGTTCGAGCAAACTCTCTCCATTTACTATCTATGTCTACCCCATCTAGTCCCATGAGCCTATACTGGTTAGTGCGTGTTAGGAAAGATTACAAATAATCTTGCAGCTGAAATAGTATTTGTTTTTCCCCTTCGTGTATAGACAAAATAGGCTGACAATTATATCTCAATAATACAATAGAATAACTATAACTTGAATCTATTTTATCAATTCTATTCTAAATCATTAGTCAACAATCAATCTCCCTTCCGACTTATTTGGAGATTCTTGATAGACCCTCTCCATCTTGACAAACATCAAGCTTTTGTATGGTTAATATCTTTGTCATCATATCTAAGCCATTTTGGTCAGTATGAATCTTTTCTCAATGCAGTAACTTGGATACATAAATTCAAATGAATAGCACTTTGACTATCACAGTAAGGTGTACACTTATCTTGTTTAATCCCCAACTCTTGTAGGAAATTCTTCATCCACATGAGCTCTTTGCAAGCTTGTGTTACAGCTATATATACTCGACTTTTGCTGTTGTTAATGCAACACATTTTTATAACCTTGACTGTCACGATATAGCTCCTCCTGCAAAAGCCATCATATAACTAACTAGATACCGACTTTTGCGAATCAACAACATTTGCCATATCTGCATCTGTGTCTCCCCTTAACACAAGATCTCCTGAACCAAAACATAAGCACATTCTCGATGTGCCACATACATACCTTAAAATCCATTTTACAGTGTTCTCTCATTGGACTTGAGAGGAACCTTCTAACAACATCGACTGAATATGTAATCTTTGTCTCGTACAGACCATAGCATACATCAAACTACCAAATGTAGATGCATAAGGAACATTAATTATGTCTTCTCTTTCTTTCTCAATCATAGGACCTTGTTGAGAACTTTAATTAAAATGACTTGCAAGTGGGTAGCTCACAGGCTTAGCCTTATGCTTATTAAACTTGTCGAGTAACTTCTTAATGTATCTCTCCTGTGACAACCATAACTTTTCATTCTTCCTGTCACGGGAGATATTCATGCCAAGTATCTGTTTTGTTTGTCGTAAGTCTTTCATGGCAATGAATTTATTCTTCGTATTCTTCAAATTTGCAATTTTATTGGTATCAAGTCCAATAACTAGCATATCATCAACATAGAGGAGTAGAATAATAAAATCTTCCTCTGCAAATCTTTTAACAAACACACAATGGTCTGATGTTGTTTTCTGATATTTATAATCCTTGGTAAAGGATTCAAACTTTCTATACCACTGTCACGGAGCTTGCTTTAAACCATACAAGCTCGTATTCAAGCAACATATCATGTGCTCTTTTCCCTCAAGTTGTTCCATATATAATTCTTCTTCAACCTCACCATGTAGCAAGTGATGCGGTTTTATTGTTGAAGGCTTTATTTGAGTTTGCCCCGAGGTTCTCACTTGAGTCCGTTTTACTTGTTTAGGCTTAGGTTAGCTATGTTTTAAAAGTCTATGATTTTCCTTAGGATTATTAGTAATGTTTTTTGAGTCTTTGTAAGTGCTTAAGAGTTTCCTTGTTAGAATAGGAGTGATTAGTTTCCTTGTTTAAACCAAATAGGACACTAAACCATCCTAATGTGCCAAACAGGACCTTATGTTGTATATAGATTTGTTAGATTGAGCATTTTGATCAATCAAATGAACTACAATCTTTGTTGCCTCCCCCCAAATTGATTTGGGTAATTTTGCGTGAGACATCATCGAACGGACTTTCTCAATGATCGTTTGATTCATTAGTTCAGCGAGACCATTTTGTTGAGGTATCTTTGGGACATTTTTCTCGAGCTTTATCCCATACATCCTGCAATACTATACTCACCATCATTATCATATGACACACATTTTACTTTCATGCCAAATTCTCTTTCAACTTTTGCATGAAACTCCTTGAATGCATCAAAGACTTGGTCTTTACTTTTTAAAATAAATAGCCATAGCTTCCTGGAATGGTCATCAACAAATGTGGGAAAATAAGATGCACCACCAAAAGAGGTTTCCTTCATAGAGCATAACCAAATCTAAAGCCCATGAAACTTTCTGTTGTTTGTCAGCCAAACAATCAACACAAGATTTCAATTGATTATCCTTTAAAGGAAGGATATGATTTCAAGTGAGGATTTGTAATCCCTTCTCACTCATATGTCCGAGCCTTTTATGCCAAACTTTGTGTTGCTACAGTCAATTGTGAGTCGAGCTATCCACTTATGACATAAAGGGTTAGTTGTTTTTATTCCACGAGGAACAATTATCAAGCCTCTTGATAATTTCCACTTTCCATTAGAAAAGTGATTTGCATACCCTTCATCATCAAGCTTGCCAGCCACTATATCAAATTCAGCCGGATATTTGGAACATGCCTGACATCATGTAGTGTTAGCTTGCACCCTATATTGGTTTCCATGCATACATCTCCGATAACAATAATTTTGGAGGATCCATTATTTCCCATTCTTATGTAGCCACGATCATTGCTTACGTAAAATGTGAAATAATCTCTATTTGCAGTTAGATGATATGAAGTACTTGCATTAATCACCCAACTAAAATCTTCATTTTAAGGTTATAACTAGGGGTATGCAAAAAAATCGTAATCGTTAACTGTAACCGTTAACCGTGAATAACCGGGTCATGTTAACGATTATTTTACCAAACCGTTAATAACTTACGGTTACGGTTACCGAACCGTTAACTTTAACGGTTAACAGTTACGGTCGGTTAACCGTCGGTTTAACAGATATTATTATTTTTTTTTAAAATCCCACTAAACTCCAAAATTCGAGTAAAAAAATGATTAAATCAAATCAAACACAGATCTACTCAGTTAACAGATATTATTTTTTTAAAAAAAATCCCACTAAACTCCAAAATTCGAGTAAAAAAATGATTAAATCAAATCAAACACAGATCTACGATCAACAATTTGCCTACAAAAAATAACTTAGACCATCTACGAATCCGCAGGTGAGCTTTATTTTTTATTTCCTTTACGTAAGAGGACGAAACATACTTCTGGGTGCATGTAAGAAATTCCAACAAAAATCCAGAACAACGATAGGATAATTATACCTTCGCAATATTGCAATCTTTTCGTTTCTAGCGTGATATCAGGCAGGCCGAGTAAGGCGAGGGTACTATTTGGGGTGGAAGAATGTTTTTATTATGGTTGGTTTTGTTGATTTAATCTTTGATGTTTGTGTTGGAAGTATTGTACTATTGCACTATTGTGTTTCATTTGTCTGTGATGAATGCATGATTTTAACGAATTTGCTTGAATGTTCCAAATTTCCTATTTTCCAGATTTCCCATTTGCTCGAAGCGGTTAACCGCTAATCTTACCATATTATGCATTCACTCTGCTTATGTCCATGCTTATGACAATAACCTCTTCCTGGGTTTTGGTCCGCCTCTTGATTTTTACTATAACAATAAAAAGAGTCAATATAAATGAAAAAATTACTTGGTCACTATGAGTTAGAAAGGGTTAATATATATATGTAAAATATCATACGTTGGATTTAGGAAATGAAGAACCAATATTTCTTCTCATCCTTCTCATTTTCTTCTTATTTTAATTATATATATATATATATATATATATATATATATATATATATATATATATATATATATATATATATATATATATATATATCACCTAGTCACCTAACTCCTCATTTGCCCAAACCCTAACTCCTCACAGCCTCACTTCTCTTGTTTTGTTGTTCTTCATCACTCTCTCCTGACTCCTTACTTCTCTATCAAACTCCCCAATACCAATCCCCTTAGTCCTCCATTCCCACATTCCTCAGTCCCCCTCTTGCGTATAATTTTTTTATTTTACTTTTTATAACTTTTAAGGGGATTACAATACTAATAATGCAATCAACAAAAAAAATAGGCAAGAAAAGCGCAAAATTTAAAAACAAAGAAAATTTCAAATCAAAATGGAGGTCCTACGGATCGACTTGGATTTGGAGGTCCAAAACCATTAAACGGGGTGGAATCAGGTCAGCAGATTCGAAGTTGGATCCAAATTAGAGTCCAAAAACCTGTCGGATCGAAGTCGGATTTTGTTGGGTTCAATCTGACTCCAATCCATTGTAATTCCTACTCATAAGCGCCTTGCTTAACTGACATAATCTATATTGTGGACTTTTCCTCCTCTTATGGTTGACTCTTGTTAGTGTGGTTAGGAAATGCTTACATCATGTAGCATATGTGTCTCTCCAAAGAACCTTCAAATGAGCTACATAGTCTAGGGGATCTCCTTCCCTTGGCTGGGCAACTTCACTCTAGCTGCAGGCTTACCCTGTCCGCAGAAACATCTGGAAGGCAACCTCAGCCTTTGCCCTAGTTGCTTGCACGCAGGGAGCCTTAGAGCCCTGCGATCTGAGTCTGCTGTCGGATCTCTATTTGCTTTTTGCTGACCCTTTACCTTGACATTAGGGTCTGAACGACTTCATATGGTCCTCGATGTGGTCTTTGACGAATACCCTTCTTACCCGTACTCTTGGGTCTAATGGCATAAGTTTGCTTGTTGGTGGGAGTTTTCTCGTAGGCTGGTTGTAGAGTCTTCTTCATAACCAGCCAGTAGAGGAGATTCCTCGAATACTTCCGTTGCCTCCAGGCCCGTGTTTGACAAGATACCACGCGACTTTTTCGCCTATGCACCAAATCTCATATTGGACTTGGCAGAACCTCTGACAAATTGAGTCATCCTTATGGCTGTTGCCACACCTTTTTTTGCAAGCACATCTAGATAAATTGTTTATCCTTAACAGGTTTTCCTTTCCAGGTTACAATTAGGATTTAACAAGCTTTCAATAAGGCCACAGAGGTTGCATCAATTCTTTAAGGCGTCAATAGCTCATCCCCTAGTGTCTTATACTCATGTTGTGACCAGCCCCTACTTCTAGAAAGCATTGGTGCCTTGGACATCACCTTAACGGTTAGGAACATTCCTACTTCTAGGAGTTTTCTTGGTCTTAGTGCCACGAGCCAACGGTTTACCCCTTGTTGCAAGGCTATAAGACATCCTTTTGTTAGAATGCTTCTTTGTTGTTTATATAGTTTAGGACCGCCAAGTAATTTTTTTCACTGTGAATCCCTCCTGGAATCTTGGGTTGGTAGAGTGCAGGGTATTCACCGTTGTTCAAAAATTTGAACATCATCCTAGCGCCAAAATTATTCCTATCCAAAAATGGGGAGCAATTGTGTGTTCAAGCAATAGTGTGTTCAATATGATTGCTGATATGAACCTAGTTAATAGCTTCTTTAAATCTCTAAAATTGATACAATGAACATTACTAACCCGAGGGTGGTTTTTGAGGAAATCCTCTTCATTAGCTTGAGTAAGGATAGAGCTCAACATCTAATAGAATCCTTCACAGGGGTCATAAATAAAGTATTTATACCTAGACATAGGAAGTATGAGTGGGCTTATTCATAAATACTCTTATGGTTGAGAGCTCTTAGACAAGCCCAACAAGGTTTCCAACTAATGACCAACTCAGAGCCGTACATACGGTAAAAATCAAGCGAATATCAAAACTTGCATGAGTAGTGAGTTCAAACTTCTTCATATATGTATAAAGTTTGACAAATAGCTAATGAGAGCACCCAAAAGGCAAAATTTGAAAGCTCATAAGTACCTATCATATCTGAAATGCACTTATGGATGGATTTTCTTTATGGGATACAACTATCATGATTAAGGCTTAACAGCTGCTAACACAATAGTAGCATTTAATCATTTGATCTATGGGAAACATTAGATGAGAAATGGATAAGAACGGTGTAAACCACCACATAAATTTCTGTGTAAAATGATCAACTTTTCTTATTCCATGTTGTTTATAACTTTGATATGTCAATGACTTATGAGTTTTCAGCTCCAAGTACTAGTGAAAAGCTTATGTTCCCGTCATTCTAAACAATCGTTTAAAACACTTACTAAGAACTTAACGGAGCTTAATGGATGATAACAATTATGAACTTTTCCATTGGTGTCCTTCTCAGTTGTATATGTCAGATGTAATGTATACATGGTACAACCTGAAGGCTACCTTCAGTTTCTTTGTGAAATCGTGTGTTTTTCATATATTTTGATGATCACAAGGTACAATATTTATATGTGCAATACAACTCTTAATTATGTTAAGTAAGCCTCTAATTATGGCTCATGATCATGCTAATCACTGAATGATTCATTTGCCATATTCTATGATTTTGTTCCCTAATTCTATGAGATTGTTCCCATATTCTATGTATTGAATTTCCTACACTCCCCCTCAAGTTGAGTATTGGGATTGTCAATGCCTAACTTGACGAGTACTTAAACGAATTGCTTAGTAGGGATCCCTTTAGTGAGAGTATCGGCTAACTGATCTTTTGATCTGATGTATGGAAGATTTTCCTTGATAAAATGTCTGTCAATTTCCACATGTTTTGTTTTATCATGTTGAACATGTTTTTCTGATATACTTATGGCAGCTTTATTGTCACACATCAGCTCATAATTCTGTTTTGGAGAGAATTCGAGTTCAGTTAGTAATTTCCTCAACCATAGTACTTTCGTAATTCCTTTTGCAATTTCTCTAAATTCTGCTTCTGCGCTTGAGAGGGCTATTACTTTCTGTTTCTTACTCCTCCAGGTTACAAGATTCCCACCTACTAGCGTAAAGTATCCTGAGGTCGATCTTCTGTCTATCTTGTTTCCTCCCCAATCAACATCAGTATAAGCTTCCATTTCTAAATGATTATTATTCCTGAAAATTATTCCTTTTTCAGCTGAACCCTTGAGATATCGCACAATCCTCAGTACTGCTTCCAAGTGATCTTTCTAGGGTTGGTGCATAAACTGGCTCACTACACCAACTGCATAGGCTATATCAGGTCTTGCGTGAGACAAGTAAATAAGCTTTCCTACCAGTCTCTGATATTGAACTTGATCAGTGATCCCTTCAACATTGTAGTCCATGATTTACTACCATAGGTGTTTCTGCAGGTTTGCAGTCAAGCATCCCTATTTTAGCAAGTAAATCAAGGATGTATTTTCTTTGAGATATAAATATTCCTGTTTTTGAGTGCAAGACTTCTATCCCCAGAAAATATTTTAAGCTCCCTAAATCTTTCATTTCGAATTCTTGAAACAATTGTTTATTGACACTCGAAATTTCTTCTTTGTCATTTCCAGGTAAGATCATATCATCCACATATATAATTAAGCATGTTATGAGTTCTCCCTTTTGTTTTAAGAATAGAGTATGATCTGAATTACTCTGATGATATCCATACCTTTTCATTGCTAGAGAGAATCTCCCAAACCATGCTCTTGAAGACTGTTTTAAACCATAGAGAGCTTTCCTTAATCTACACCCCTCTCCTTTCCCAAAAGTTTTAGAGAAACCTTGAGGAGCTTCCATGTAGACTTCTTCTTGTAATTCCCCATGTAGGAAGGCATTCTTTACATCAAACTGATAAAGGGGCACCCTTTATTTACAACTACCGAGAATAATACTCTAATGGTGTCAATCTGTGCTACTGGTGAAAATGTCTCTGAATAATCAATACCGTATGTTTGAGTGTATCCTTTTGCAACAAGTCTTGCTTTGTACCTCTCGATTGAACCATCAACTTTTCGTTTTATAGTAAACACCCATTTACACCCGACTGGTTTCTTTCCTTTAGGAAGTACACACTTTTCCCATGTATTATTTCTTTCAAGAGCCAATATCCCATCTTCCATTGCTTTCTTCCAGACTTCTTCTTGGAATGCTTCTTTGGCATTCCTTGGGATTTTCTCAGAGTACATTACTGCATTATATGCTCTAGCTTTTTCAGATAGTTTCCTAACAACCCCAACATCTGCAACTAGATACTTCGATTTTCGTGGCTCATATTCTAGTTCGTACCTCTTTGGAGGTATACCTCTCGTGCTTCTGGGTGGTAGCCTATATTGATCTGAGGAGACTTTGTTGGTTTTTTCCTGTACTTTATGGTTAGTATCTTTTAAATCATCTGTGTTTACCTCATCTGCAATTGCAGTGGTACTTAACTTATGGATATCGGCTAGGTCAGATACTGGGGCCGGTATTGTGATTTCAGGACTCTCTAAATTTTTAGAAGCATGCTTGGTGACATTGCCTACTAGCTCTGAAGGAACTTGATCTGACACAATTGGGTTAATTAACCAACTTAGCATGTCATGTGTATTCTCCCCCTGACTGCTAAGGTGGGATGAAGTATAATAGTACTCAATTTCTACAAAGTCATAATCCATTGTGGTGTATAAACGATTAGAGATTGGATCATAACACCTGTACCCTTTTTGGTTTTTTCCATATCCTATGAAGACGTACCGAACCACACAAGGATCTAGTTTAGTTCTTTGTGTTTTTGGAATATGAACAAACACAATGCATCCAAAGATGCGCGTAGGTAAGACAAGAGTAGATATGAAGGGAAAGTGTTCTGAAAGTTTAGAGATAGGTGTTTGAAATTTGAGGCTTTTTGAGGGAAGTCTATTTGTGAGGTAAGTTGCCGTGGCTATAGCTTTAGGCCAAAGGATTTTAGGAGCATGAGATTCAATCAAAAGAGCTCGAATAATTTCAAGCAGAGTTCTATTTTTCCTCTCTACAACTCTATTTTGCTGAGGGGTATAAGGACAGGTTGTTTGGTGAATCATCCTTTTTTCTGTAATAAACTTTCTTATGCCAGAATTCGCATACTCTTCACCATTGTCTGTCCTAATAATTTGGATTTGTTTGAGAAATTGAGTCTGGATCATGGTGTAAAATAGGACAAACTTCTCAAAAACCTCAGATTTTCGTTTTAAAAAATACACCCAAGTCATTTTAGTGCAATCATCAATAAAAGTCACAAAATATACCAAACCATGTTTTCCGATTTCTGGAGCAATACCCCAGACATCGGAATGAACTAAATGAAATGGTGAATCGGAAATAGTATTTTGTGGTCTAAAAGTCTGTCTATGACTTTTTGCTTGGATACAAGTTTCACATACGAATTGTTCATTATATTTAGAAAAAACTGGGAATAAGTAGTCTAGATACCCTGGGGAAGGATGTCCTAGACATCGGTGCCATAACCACAATTGTCGATATGTAGTTCTATGAGCTAACATTGCTTTGCTTTGTTGTGCTACCTCATCAACATAGTAGAGCCCATTCTTCTTAGTACCACGCCCAATTATCTTCCCTGTCCGAGTATCCTGTATGAGGCAATAATTTGGAAACATTAAAATAGTGCAATTTAATTCCTTAGTTATCTGACTTACAGATAACAACTTATGAGATAAACTAGGAACATAAAGATAGTTGATAAGCTTAATAGAAGGAGAAATTTGAAGATCTCTTGATCCCTCAACATGAGTTGCTTCGCCATTTTCTGTATGAATATGAGCTATGTTTCGTCTTTCAAGTGATTCAAAATTTAAGATATCAAAGGTCATCGTGTCTGTTGCACCACTATCAAAGATCCAACCCGAATTTTTTTCCCTGGTTTTTATGGTCAGTCCACTTAATTCTATATGGGTTGGACTCATGTTATGTGTTGGGCTAGAATCACTTAAACATGCAAATGTGTTAGAAATGGGCTGTGGGCTTATTGCACAACCGGTTGGGCCATGATACACATTATAAGGAGAGGTGGCTTCTAGGACTTTTAACCCTAGCTTTGTATTACCTAGGTTATTTTGGGTTGCTGAGGCAGCCACCCTCTCCTTTGCAGCCTCTCTCTCTGCAGCCTCCTTCTTGGTTTGCTCTGGTTCTTTGCTCACCATGTTTGCTCCACTCTCTTGCTTGCTCTTCTTCTTCCTTCCTTCCCACCAGTCGGGGTACCCGATAATTCTGAAGCACCCCTCCCTTGTATGCTTTCATCCGCCATAGTAAGTGCACTTCAGGTGAGACCGGTCAGTCGTGCTCCTCCCTTCTTCTCTCCGGAATGATATACGTTGCCCCCTAGTCTTCGCTGCTATCAACCCACTCCCAATTCCTTCAGAGGTTTCTTGGGGTGAGTTTTCGGTAGCCATTATTCCTCTGCGAGCTACCTCCCGCCGAATTGTAGCGAATGCTTCCTCTATGGTGGGTAAGTGGTTGCGGTTGAGCAAGTCTCGCCGGTCTTTGTAGAACGATTCGTTCAATCTTGATAAGAACTGGTATAATCTATGCCTTTGATTCATTTCATTATATGTGTTTTTGTCTTTTGGGCAATCCATCGGGTTTGGAACCCTTTTGTCTATCTCCTTCCACAAGGCTACCAATTTCCCGTAAGAAATCTCCACCGGTTCGTTTCCTTGTCTGATTGTGTCAGCCTTGATTGTAAGGTCATAGGCTTGAAGGCCATCCTTCCACTACTGAATAAAGCCTCTAACCCTAGCCATAATTTCCAAGCATTCGGGTAGTCTAAGAATTGGTTGACCATACCCAATTCAATATTCTCTAGGATCCATGTCATGACAATTGAATCTTGTTGGAGCCACTTTTTGAACCTAGGGGTGTCAGGGTTAGGGGGAGAAGCTGTGATGTGACTGAACTTCCCCCTCCCACTGATTGCCATGTTCATAAATTTGGCCCATTGAGTATAATTGTTGTGGTTTAATTTTTCTGGAATGTGTATGGATTGAGTGTTGGTATTCTCTGATAGGAGCTTACTGGTGTTTAACTTTTGTAAAAGTTGCACCAACTGCTTTACAGAGGCCAGTGCTTCGGTTTGGTCTGTGGTTTTTGAGGATGATGATTGATTATCTTCATCCATCTCTCTCAGGTAAGTTGGAAACGGTAAATGATGAATGGATTAAAAATCCCGCTCTGATACCATGAAGATTGTAATGCCTTCAGTTTCTTTGTGAAATTGTGTGTTTTTCATATATTCTGATGATCACAAGGTACAATATTTATATGTGCAATACAACTCTTAATTATGTTAAATAAGCCTCTAATTATGGCTCGTGATCATGCTAATCATTGATTGATTCGTTTGCCATATTCTATGATTTTGTTCCCTGATTCTTTGAGATTGTTTCCATATTCTATGTATTGACTTTCCTACACAACCAAGGCATTTACTCTATTGCTTTTTTGAAGAGCTCCAAATGAGCAAAAAAATAAGTGAGATTAGTACAACCGATTGTACCATCTATTTCTCACAGTGCTTCGGACTGCTTCCCCCGAACATCAATGCAGGAAAAAAAAAAAAAAAAAAAAAGGTTCATACCGTTCTAAACTCGACATCCCTCGTTTTTTATGAAACATAATTATAATAGACACCACATATCAGAAAAATATTTGATTAACATATTAATTGCAACAAATCAAAGTAGAATATGAAAAGGCAATAAAATTGAGAAAGAACAAGGATAGACCTCAGTAGCAGGAGTGAACCATCGGAGGTGAAATCTAGGATGAGGGGAATCAGTACCAGGAATAGGAACGAGATAACAAGTTTCAGAGATGTTGAATTCTTTAGCGATTGATTGAAGCCACTTATCATCTTTCTCCTCTTCCAGTAAACAAACAGCAGCTGGATTACCCTTGAACGCTACTTCAGTGAACGCGTCAACCTGAAAAACCACATTCCTCGAAACTTAATCATACTGTGTAGATTGAAAACAAAGGAGCAGCAGCGGTGTTCTTGGTTCTTAAGTCTTCTTACCACAGCATATTTGACTGGCTTTTTGGTGTTCCCCATTTTGCTTTGGCTTCTTGCTGATGCAAGTTTGGCACTGAGACACGGAATTTAAAAGGATGTGGGGAAGACAATATTGCGGGGATGCGTGCAGTCAGCCACCCACTGAATATTCCAAAACGAAATGGTGTCATTGACTAAACTAAGAGCTGTCTAATTGGCCGTCCTTACTGAGAATTTGTGTGTAGATTGTTTGACTAATACCAAAATGCCAACGACTTCTCATTACCATTTCCATTGGATAGAGTTTTAATGTCCCAACCTAATATTTTACTTGAAATCAATTGAATGTCTATATTATTACATTTGTGGCTCTTTTTTTTTAATATAATTAACCTTGGACACTTACTAATTGGACCACAATATGTGACATATAGTTGAAGTTAACGTTCAACCACCCCCATCTTTACTAGAGTTTCTAATACTACAAGTAGTTTGACCATTTCTCTATTTCCCTATGTTGGAATAACTTAAAGCGAAGAAGCATTATGGTTCGGAAACTTTTTTTGAACCATGAGTTTCTCATTGAACAATTACGGCTCGAAACTGTCTCTTGGAACTTTCTAATATTTTGTAAAACATCTAAGATGCATACTGGAGTATCTAGATTTTTTGTGCATCCTCTCACATAAAAGAACTTAATATACTCTCACTCGTTTATATATAGAATATGTAAGATGGAATACGTAAGAGGGGGTTAAAATTTAGGTGATAATGAGAGTATACAAACTTTCTAGCCCATTGTCATACATCCATGCCCATCATGGATAATGTTTGGAAGCCCATTCATAGATGTATACTCATATTCGGTCGAATTTCGACCGAAGTAGCGGGCCGGGCCAATTCGAATTGTGGGCCGAATCGAGCTTCTTCGCGAACCGAATCGAACCGGGTCAAGGTTGGAAATTTGGGATTCGTATTCAGCTCATTAGACATGCGGGCCAAATCGGGCTCAGCCCGGGTCGTTAGTGGGCCGGTCAGGGCCAAGCTGAAAGTGGGCTGGGCTGGTGTTGGGCCGGGCTGAACCGGCCCACTGGCCACCTCTAGTCGTCCAGTTAGTTATTGTCTTATCTTATTGGATTTTAGTGGCACTAAGTGTGTCCATTTAGATCGGGTTCGATTCAGGTCATTTCGGGTTTGATCGGATTCTTCTAAGACCGAATCAGTTAAAAAAAGGTAATAAACGGTTGAATGTATGCATAGCCCATCCATACACACATTACAAAAATGCTTTGCATTTTTTACAAGGCTCCATTGTTTTGACATAAATCTTCTTGTCTAAACTTGAAACCAAAAATTAATGATACATTTCCATTGTTTACTTATCTCTACATTACATAAAAGCATTATATTCATGGAAAATTGGAAAAGAATTTTTAGTTGTTAGGTATCACCTTCAGCACCTATCAATTAGGTCAAAATTAGGAGTACATCCATAATATTTTTTAAGACGAGGAAAAAAAATTAGGCTTATCAAATAAACCTAATATTACCAATTATAACTCACTAGTAGAAAACACTTCAATTGCTTCGCCTCAAATGATGCGGTTAAATACATTTCGAAGCACATAAATAGAGAGAACATACTTTTAACCTAAATGTTGCGGTTATTTAAAATAGCGTATCACTTATAATCACAAGTACTGCAGTTATTTAAATAACCACATCATTTATTACGAATGATGTAGTTTTTAATTAACCGCAGCACTTGTGATTATAAGTGCTGCGATTATTTTTAGAAAACCGCAACATTTATTCTTGTCATGAAATGGTCT
This sequence comes from Dysphania ambrosioides, assembly GCA_026401315.1. Classification (NCBI taxonomy): domain Eukaryota; kingdom Viridiplantae; phylum Streptophyta; class Magnoliopsida; order Caryophyllales; family Amaranthaceae; genus Dysphania; species Dysphania ambrosioides. Next base: position 17,548,947 of record CM048661.1, on the reverse strand, counting down.
GGAAAAAAGGAAGTCTAGGAAAATATCATTGAATAAGTGCTGCTTTTTTTTTAATAACTGCAGCACTTATAACCACAAGTGTTGCGGTTATTTAAAAAACCGCAGCTTTTATTCTATGGTATTTTCCCATACTTCCCCTTTGCCAGGCCATTAATAAATGTTGCGGTTTTTAAATAACTGCAGCACTTATGGGTATAAGTGATGCGTTTATTTAAAAAACCACATCACTTATTACAAATGTTGCGGTTATAAGTGTTGCGGTTATTTAAATAATCGCAACACTTTTTCATTAATATATTACCCTAGACTGCCCTTTTTCAGGCCATTTCAAAACACGAAAACTTTTTCCTTGATTCCCAACACTTCAGCGCATGAAAAAACCCTAAGTCTACCCTCTTCTTCTCTAGCCCTAACCTTCGTCTTCTCTAGCCCTAACCCCATAACTTAACATCCTCCTTTTCGTCTCTAGCCCTAACCCCATAACACCCACTACCTAACGTTCTTCCTCACGCAATTTAAAACCTAATCCTCTCTCACACTCGTGCCTCCATGGATATGGCGGCATAGTGAAGAGTTTTGAAGCTTACTCATCTCTCCCATTTTGAAGAAGTCTACATACTTTAAAGTTCAAAATCTAAAGGTTTGTAAATGCCTTGAACCCTAGTATATATTTTTTTTTTAATTTTTTTTTGTAATTTATTAACATATTAATGTAAAGATGATAAACTCTTATATGTTCAAATATGCATGTTATATGTTGTGTTTATGAAGAAATAACCCTTAAAAATCAAATTTCATAGATTATTTATGGTATTAGAGGCATTTTTTTGGAGAAAATAAGTGGAAAAATCCTCCTTTGGGGTATATGTAGTCTATAGATCTCGAAAAAATACCTAATTTAGACATATTATAAGCCTTATTCGGAGTCCTATAGCCAATTTTATGTCTTATCAAATATTTTTTTCAATATCTCAAATAAGACGTCACCAAGGTCACTAAAGGGCAACATAGTTGTGTAGTACCTCTAAAAATAGGGACTTTCAAAAAATAATTACGCCGTTCGGATTACCAGGCTAAGAGATATGTCTCTCCGAAGTTTCCAAAACCTCGAAATAGCACCCGAAATCTATGAAGAATGAACTTGGTGTTTGTTTTAAGTGTAAAATATTATAGATCATGATTTTTGCGTGCCAAAATGAGTGGTAATAATTGAACTTTGGATTTATAGGCTTCACGATTGATCATTTCTTAACTTTTCTTATCTTTTATGACATATTATTTAACACATTATGCATGATATTCTTAGCTTAGATCAGATTATGCTCTTGATTAAATGTGTTGTGTTGTGTTGTAATGGTATATAACAATTAGATTTGAAAACATAACAATTTTGAGAAATATTAATTATTAATAATATACGCATATATGTAATTAACACATAAAATGACCTATTATTTTTTTTTGTTCTGGAAACCATCAATTGCTGCGGTATTCTAATATAACCGCAGCATTTAATTTATATGTGATACGGTTATATTAGAAAACCGCAACACATATAAATTTCAGAATAAAAAAAATCAAAAAACCAATTAAATATTGCGGTAATTAGAAATATCGCAGCAAATATATCTATTAATTGCTGCGGTTTTTCCAAAAAACTTCAGCATATAATGATAAAAAAAATCAAATTTTTTATTTTTTAAAAATATATGCTGTGGTTTTTTGGTAAAACCGCAGTAATTTATAGATATATTTGCTGTGATTTTTCTAATAACCGTATCATTTGTTGTTTTTCGCCTAAATGTGCTTCGCCTAAATGTGTCGTATCAATTACTGCAACATTTAAAGCTAGAAACCGCAATAAATAGACATTTCTCTCCTAGTGACTACATCCAAATTAAAGAACTAGGGAAACTTAAACTTGAAAGCATATGTACATTAAATAAAGAAGAATGTTTAGAAACTTGATGTTGAAAGTAAGAGCATTATTATTTACAAATACAGCCAAGCCCAAACATCTTCATCAACATCCCTGAAATAAATTGTGACAGTTTGAAACAGATAGTTTCTAAACAAAATAACTGAGTCACATAGTTGGAAAAGGCAACAGTTCTAGTGTACAACAGATCTCGCTTCTTACAATGTCATCAAATCCCTACCTTGGTGGGCATTTTCAGAAAATGAGATAGTGTAAGGCTTGGAATCTCCAATGAACCTGATTTTTTCTTCTTTATTTTTGTTGTCTTCACTGCTCCCGAGCCTTTACCTTGTGTCTTTGTAACTGGGATCAAATCATATAACAGTTCCACAATAGAATCGCAAGAGTGAGATTGCTATTATATTCCACTCACAAACGTAACTGATATCTTACAGCAAATGGAAGAGACAATACAAGAGCATTCTGAAGCTGATAAAAATAGATTTTGATGATCTTTAGTATATCCTCAATTTTTTCCCTTTCTGTTTACATATTATAATTAAAAAATTTCACGTGACCTTATAATTTCTTCTTATACTCTAATATGTGAGGGCACAAAAAAATAATGTGTGTTCACAGTGGCCAATGGACGTGGGCAAGATTTTGTGTTTTTTTTTTTAAAAAAAAAAACAACCATGTAGTCTATGATTTTTTTAACCTTTTTTTTTTTTTGAAATAATTCAAGATATAACCCCGGCCCAAAAGTATTTTGAAAAGTAACCCCAGGGCTAGGCTCGGATAAAAGTCGTTGTCCACTGGATGGGTAAGGCCAGGGGCTGAGTCGACTTTGGCCTGACTATGGACTTCGCCAGACTTTATGGCCCAGGTTTGTAGTTAGGTTAAAGTCGTCATTACATGACATCATTACATGTCATCGAGAACAGTGGGAGATCATCAAAGTTATCATAGTCTTTCTCATAAGTGATACCACTAATTTCAAGGATTTATCGTTTACCAGGGACAACAACAGCCCATCGAAGGTTATTTGTGTCTTTGATGTAGAATACCTGTTTAGCTTGTGATGCAAGTATGAATCGTTCCTCCGTATCACGCGTACGACTCATATTGACTAAAGTCTAATTCAATTTATCTTTCTTCACCAAACCATGTCGATTGATATCTGTCCACTTGCATTGAAAAAGGGGAACCTTAAAACTACAAATATTCAAATTCTCATATCTCTTTTACTATCCCATAATAAGACAAGGTTGCATCAACTGGTGCTTTATCTTTTGAGCTAGTATATTCTCGAGAAGAAGCCACTATTGAAACACCACTATTTTGAACAAACTTTGGTTTCTTATCCCGACGTTCAGTGTAAAAGGTATATCCATTGATATCATATCCCTCAAAAGATCGAATAGTTGTTCAAGGGGCATAAGCTAACCACTTGATTGTATTAGAAATGTTATGGCCCATTTCAGACAAGTCATGCATAACTTGTTCATGAAAGTAATCAATAACGGTGTTGTTGTGTTCTTGCATTAATACTTGTTCACCTTTAGAAAGGTACTTCAACTTTAATTCATTCATATTTCTTTCCATGTAAGTATAAACCTCTATGATATGGTGCAAAACAAATAAATAAGTTTGTCTCTCTTTTGACAATGGAATTAACACCTCGTTAAAACCCACAATGTTGTGCCTTTTGAGCCTCCTTCATGCCTCGATTTTGATAACCCAATTTCTTCCCCCTTAGATAAGAACTCACCAAGAAACTCACATACCTCCTCAGTGGTTATATCTTGAATTATACTACCTTCAGGGTTGGCTGGGTTTCGTACCTTCTTTTTTAAAGTACCCATATATCTCTCGAAAGAATAAGACCATCTTAGGAACACTAGACCACACAACTTGAATTCTCAGACCAAATGAACATCTAGATGTACCATAATATCAGAGAACGAAGGTGGAAAATACATCTCTAGTTGACATAAGGTTGTAACAACATTAGCCTATAACTCATCCAAACATAACGGATCAAGCTCTTTGCTGCACATTGTATTGAGAAAAGAATAAAGTCTAGTAATAGAATCCTTAGCATACTTGGGCAAAATATGGCGGATGGAAATTGGTAGGAGCACCTGCATCATAACATGACAATAATGAGACTTCATACCCACTAATTTCAAATCTTTCATGGACACAAAGTTCTTCAAATTTATGAGTACCCACTAGGAACCTTGATCCTATACAAACACTTAAAAAATATCCTTTTTTTTTTTGCTCAGGACAAAGTGTAGCAAGACAGAGAAAGATACGTGGATTTACCTTTTCCATTCTTAGGTGTTCTGTCTTCAGTCCACAACTTGGATTGAATCTTCATTGTCTGTATATCTCTCCTGTAATTAGGACCATTCTTTCTTACCAGGTATATTCAACAATGTCCCTAAGAATGCATCACAAACATTCTTTTCTATATACATAACATCAAGATAATGTCTAATGGGTAAATGCTTTGATTTCAATACTTAAATTTCCAAAAGATTGACTATTTCTTCCATAACTCCTAAGCATCTCTGGGTTTTATAGTTTTCCCGAACACATTATCCATTCCTTTCATAAGGTCATAAACCTCACTTCAGTCAACAATATAGAGGATCTATGTTGATGAACTTTACCATCAAATGAGGTATTCCTTTCATAAGAACCCTCGATGCATGAGATACACATATTTTCCACAATTTAGCAAGTATATTGAGTCCATATCTTCCACACAAATCGGGTATGCTTTCTTTCCTTTCACCTTATATCCCGATAAGTTCTCATATGCTAGAAAGTCATTAATGGTATAAAACAACATGGTACGGAGTATAAAAGTCTCTTTAGCATATGCATCATACAAAGATATACCTTCATCCCACAGCAATTGTAAATCTTTAATGAGGGGAGCAAGATAAATATCAATGTCATTCACAAGTTGATTGGGCCCTGATATTAGAAGCGATAACATAACATACTTACACTTCATACACAACCAAGGAGGCAAATTATATATCACTAACAAAACTGGTCATGTGCTACGTTTACTGTTTAGGGTACCAAAATGATTCATTCCATCGATGCAAAGACCAAGTCTTAGTTCCTATCTTCCATGCCAAAAGCCTTAAAAGTGTCATCTTCCATTGGGGGGAATTAGAAAGATGTCGAATCATCCCATCTTTCTTCCTCTTCTCTGAATGCCATCTCAAATTCTTTACATCGCTCTTAATCGAAAACAAACGCTTGAACCTTGGTATTATGGGAAGGTATCATAACACCTTTGCCAAAGGACCTTTAATCCCCACTTTAGGCTCTACCCCAAAGGACATTGAATGAACTCTATATACTCATTTCAATAAAATATGCAATCATTTGGAGAAGCATTAATCTTCTTATACTCTAAACCCAAGGGACACATTTGCTTCTTCAGATAGTACATGGATATAGGCAAATCATTTTCCTCTAGAAACATATTCCTTAATGCTTTCAACAAGGCCGTGAAACTTGTTTTAGTCCAACCATATTTCTCTTTCAAATTAAACAATGTTGATATGGCGAACAACTTTGTGTATTTGGTATATCCAAGATACAACAGTTTCTCACCAGCGTCCCACAAATGCTCAAAAGTACGAGATTGACTACCAAATTGATCCTTTACTCCTTCGAGCATTTCTTCTATTCGATCTTCATCATTGGGGTCATTATCCTCGAATTCATCCTCCCCATCATCTTCCTTCTTGTCATTAACATCTTCACAGTCATCAAATTCTGATTAGTCATGATGCTCTAACTCAACATGATGAATGGGAATTTTGTAAGAGCACGACCCCATGTCATTAGAAGGAGAAACCTCACCATGCCATACCCATACGTGGTATTGTTGCCTAAACCCATGCTGGATCACATGGTCCCTTAACTCTCTTATACTACTAACTGTATTTACATTATCACAATCAACACAAGGGAAACACAGCTCGTTATCTTCAATGTTATTATTTTGTTTCAAGGCATGTCTAAAAAACTGTTCAACTCCATTCATGAACTTCAACTAAGCATAATTACCACACATCCAATTTCGATCTATTATTTGTGTCATGCCCTGTTTGACATGTAAGAGATCAAATAACAATCTAATCAACACTCATTTTATGTATATATATATATATATATATATATATATATATATATATATATATATATATATATATATATATATATATATATATATAAGGGCAAACTCCACAATGACCCACAAACACTCGCTCTATAATTTAATTTACTAAATTCTTCTAGCGATTTATGTTTTATGCTTAGTAAACCACTACAAACTGTTTGGAAAATTTAATGGAGTTTCCTTTATAAACCCAACAATTTCCATTTTAGAAAATATATTTTAAAACTTATTTATATGCATTTGAATAGAACTACAACCAACACACAATGTCATTTTACATCTAGCTCGATAACCTAAGGAATTTCCAATAATAAGTATAGTAATTTTACATCAAAGGGAGTAGACAATGCCATATCTAGATAGAGATTGCGGCTTGGGCTATTACTAGGACCGAGGCTTCAGAAAATGAGAAGATCATCAAAGAGAACTGTCATGAAAGGTATACGAACAAGAAAGAGAAAATTTCAATTTATTAGAACTTCGTGTATAAAATAAAAGAGCAAAATAAGCACAACATAATATAGATTAATGCTTCTATAGAAACTTATCGGTCTAAAAAAAATTGAAGGATGCTTCAAACATAGGCATATGAGCAATCTCTATTTATAGTGCATAAAAGTCATGTTTTCCTACTTACAATTATCAATTAGCATACTTTAGATTTCATTAATGTCAGAAAAAGCGCCTTCCCAATCCTATACTGTTAATTTCATGAACCAATTTAACAGGTATGCTCATTCTTTGAAGCTTAACATAAATAATGCTCAAAACCACAATAAATAATGCCCTTATATTTTGATTTAAATAAATTAGAGCTCAAATCAGCAACCCATGCATTAACAAAAAAGAAGTGAATTTGACAATAATCAGAAAAACCTCAAATTTATTCTATGTATCATATTAGATTATCAATATTTGTTCGATACTAAATGAAACTATTTATTGACAATAGTTATCAATAGTTATTGTGAAGGATACTATCGAATGATATCAATAAAAATATGTAATTTATTGACAAAAAATCATCCACTATCTAATTTAGCACATAAATATTTTAACAGTTGTGAGAGCAAAAGATAAACATGACTATCAATGAATCCTATCCTATATCAAACTAACAATGCATCATATCATATATCAAACCACACAAATATATCTTATATATCGCAAATACACAAATACGCTCGACCCAATACACAAATATACAAAGGTACAAATGACCCAATACACAAATATACTCATAAAATACACACATAAACGAAAGAACAAATGACCCAATACCTTGAAAGACGATTGCACGACACGAGAGGAGGAGGAGACGACGGCGGCACTACCCAATACACTCGACCCAAATGACGCAATACGCTCGACCTAAACGACGTCAGCACGATCCAAATGTGGTGGCATGAAGAGATGAAGAAGGTGTGGGGGAGGAAAGAATGTGGGGTGGCAATAATTAGCTATGGCTGGAGATGAAGAGAGGAAGATACAAAGTGAAGAGAACTGATGCAATGTTTTTTTTTTAAATTAGGGTAGACTAATATGCAGCGGTTTGTATATATATACGCTGCATATTAATATAACTTGGAATTAAAATGCGGCGGTTGTACATATATACGCCGCATATTAATATAACTTGGAATTAAATGCAGCAGTTCTACATATATACGCCGCATATTATTAAATTCCCTAATTAAATTGTTGCTTTTTTGGTTTTACGCCACCAATCCGTAGCCGCAATTGATTATTATTTTACTATTGAATATTGAAAATCCTAATATTTTTTATTTTCTTGCTTTATTTCTTCTCCTTGATATTAGGTCAACAATGATGATTGAGATGTTGTGAGAACAATTATTTATTTATTTGCTTGTTTCAACTTCATTTAATTTTGATTTATAGGCAACACTGTTTATAGTGTGATGGTCTATCTACTGCATGTTTTATTTGTTTATTTCTTCATCGAATGAAGATGTGGTATTGGATTTAATTAGAGAGAGGTGTTCAATTATGTTAATTGGGATCCTTAGATCAAAGGGTCTAACTTCCTTTGTTGATGTGCATTAGATTATATAACTATTTAAGGGTGGTGGTGGTTACATATTATATTAATACCAAAATTGAATTGTGATCCATACTGTTAATGATGGTTGTTTCCTTTACCTAAATAAAATTTAAAACATGTATTTGATATATGTTATTGAAGTATATTAGATCCTTGAATACGTTCACCTTTTTTAGGAATACTATCTTCATGTATTTGCTTTGTGTTATTAACGGCAAGGACATGATTAACTTTCTGTTTATTGGCTAGATTAACTTGGTATGGAAAGCCAAGCTATAATATCAAGATCAATGGAGCTAGTGGAGGATTGTTATTCCGAGTATAGTTCTCCTAAACCCAAGAGGGCAAAGAGATCAAAAGTATGGCAAGAAATAAGGGAACTTCTCATTTAAGACGTTATTTGCTTGATAGATGTCTAGTTTGAGAAAAGGGCATTTCTCTTTGAGAGGCTAGTAATATTAATGATGATAAGGGCGGTGAATTTTGTCTTTGATATGACTAAGTTAAAGAAGGAGATCTTACTCTTTTTAGTTGAAGGAGGTCATTCTTTTTTAACCATCAAAGAAAATGGTTTTAGGCGTATGATGTCTAAAGCAAACCCTGAATTTATGTCATTTAGTCACACTACCCTCACTAGATACCTATTTTCCTTATATTATACCAATAGAAAAAAGATAAAAAATATTTTATCAAATGTTCTTGGTTGAGTTTGCTTAACAAAGGATATTTGGAAATCGGCTCACACTTGGCAATATTACATTTGTGTCACTGTCCATTTTATTGATCCCAATTGGAAGTTGTACAAAAGGACCCTAAGATTTAAGGCATTATCACCCCCTTATGATGGATGTAATATGTCCAAGAAGATTTTTATGTTCCATAATCAATGGAAGTTGAATCACAAGTAACTAAGCCTTACGATTCATAATGCTTCTTATAATGATGTTATGGTTAGTCAATGAAAAATCATATTACAAATAGAGGAATGTTGGTTAATGGTGGTTGATTTTTTTTATATACAGTCACATTCTTAATCTCATTGTTCAATCTCTCTTAGCCCTTGTAGAGGAGATTTTAGGGAGCATTAGAAACTTGGTGAAATTTGTTATCATATCCACTTGAACCAAAGAGTTTTATGACCTAGCACATGATAAGTCCCAATTATAGTCATATTTATATGGTATTTTAGGTCTTACTACATGTAGTTTATTGCCTTTTAGTTTAATTTTAAGTGAATTTTGCTCATTTTCTATCATATGGTGCATTTACTAGGCTTTTATAGTGTTTGTGTTATTTTTAAGTTTCCTACGATCTCAGTGTCATTGGACGAGGTCAAGAACTAAGGAACAGGGCTCAAGAATGCAAACCTAGAAGAACCTAAACATAGGATGAAGCAAAGGAGCAAAATTAGAGTCAAAAGCAAGAAGCCTCGATCGAGTATGTAGAGGACTCAATCGAGTGGAAGTGCAATTTTGGGCAGGAAGTGTCCCCGAGTTGATAAAGTGAAGAAATATAAGACACTCGATCGAGTGTGCAAAGCAGTTGATCAAGTCTCCTCTCGAGCAGCCAATTCTAACTTGATTCAAAATCTGCAAAACGAAGAAGGACTCGATCGAGTTCCATTCGAACTCGATCAAGTGCCTAGCCGTTGGGCCGTTTTCCATCGAGTGTTGTATTGAATCCCAAACTCTAAAAGTATGTATTTAGGCTTATTTGCACGATTTTCCTAACACTATGTTAGGTTATGTTAAGCTTATTTTAGGGTATTTCTTGAGGTTAAGCAATAGTAATCCTTAGTTTAGATTAAATCTCTAAAACTCTCTTAAATTCTCTTAGATTTTGCTACTTGTTTCGCATTGAAGTTTTCAAATTTCGACTCTAGTGTTGTAGACATAATTTGATTTGTTTTTATTCATTATTTTCACCCTTTAATTCCTGTTCTTATTCCAGTATTGTTTTTCTATTATTGCTTTCATATTTTTCAAACATAGATTATGGCATTTATCGTTGTTTTTGTTGATTTTGTAATTAATATGTGTGAGTAGTATGTTAATCTAGGATCTCGATGAAGCCTAGTATGGATTAGGTTAGATGAAACCCGAATTTCGAATATAAATGCATAAAGATGATTCTTATAATCTTTGATTGGTTTTAATTTTATTAAAAGGCTAGACGTAGTTGATTAATGACATGGTTTAGGTGGCGAGAGTAGGTTCATAATCTACATTAGAATCACATATTAAGTTGTGATTAATGATCACGAAAGTAGACGTCATGACCACTAGAACTTATAGGATGTTGTGTTTAATGTCCTGTTATAGCATGAATCCACAAAAGTAGGTAGGATTGCTTTAGGAGGAAGCTATTGATAATTGAGAGAGATTCTTAATATAGGGTGCATTCGTCCTAGCAATTGCTTTATGTGTTGAATTCGCGGGATTGGGATAGAAATCTATATCTAAGTCAAACTCGCGGGGATTCATTGTCCTAGATACTTGTCTTATATTGGTAATCCAGTTTAGCTATAGTTCATGTTCTAGCTTAGTTTAGCCTAGTCATTAGTTAGAATACACTCCTTTAGTTCATGAAATTCCTGATAGAAGTTAAAACTAGTATAGACAACATTAGTACCCGATAGTCTCTTGGGATTTTGACCCTACTTACCTAAGCTATATTATTTTAGGTGAATAGTTTATTATTCATAGGGTAAAGATAGCCCGGTCAGCACAAAAGCATTTTCATTTAAATGTAAAGAGGATGCTTAATTTAGATTTGTCAATTTGTTGGAACTCTACATTTAAGATGCTTGATAATGTGTTATTTTATCAAAGTGCTTTTCTTCATTTGGGGTCTATGTATATGTCTTTCAAGAATAGTGTTCCTCCTAATGAAGAATGGAAAACTTTAAATGTTATTCACAAGTTCTTGAAACTTTTTTATTATATTACTTACATGTTCTCGGCCAACAAGCCTCCAACCTCAAATATATATTTTAAGGGGGCTTCGATGGTCCATTATCGTCTAGTTGAAGCATCTAAAGGCCCTCATGCTTTTTTATCTCAAATGGTCACCTCTATATTGGAAAAGTTTGTCAAATATTAGTTTGACTACAATGTTTATTTGTCATGTGTGGCTATCCTTGATCCAAGATTTAAGATCAAGTTTGTTGAGTATTGTTTAAGTAAGATATTTGGCCCGGAGGAAGCCGTGGTAAGGGTAAATGAGGCGTTAAGGACATTGAGGTCCATATATGATGAGTATAAATTAAATTCTTCTACCTTATCGATTTTTATTCCCCCTAATTCAAGTAGTAGAGTTGATGATGAGGACTTCTTTGATGATTATAGAAGTTTTAATCCAATAAGTACAATAACTTCTACAAAAAAAGTCACAACTTGAGTTTTACTTGGAAGAGGCGAAGCTTGACTTCAACTTGGAGTTGGATAGTTTAGAGCATTGGAAAAAAATGTTGTAAGATATCCAAAACTTGCATTATTGGCATGAGATTTACAAACTATTTTGGTTAGTAGGGTTGCTTCGGACTTCGCTTTTAGTCTTAGGGAAAAGATTATATCTCCTGATCGTTGCTCTTTGAAACCTAAAACTCTCCAAGCCTTAGTGTGTGTTCAAGATTGGCAATGTGATAAACATAACATGCCCCTGGAATTAGATTGCGATTCTATCTATGGTGATGAAGTAGTTGATGAAGACATTAAAGATGAAGATAATTGGGGTTATGATTTTCTTGGAGGTTGTTGAATTTCACACTTTCTAGGTAATGTTCTTTGTTTTCTAGTTTTAAGTTTTCTTTTTTATTCTCTATTTAGTTTTCTTCAAATAGTAAACCAGAACTTAGAACTCTTCTTTAATCTATGCAGAGGGTAAAGATTCTTTATTGACTATTGAGGAGCATGATGTCATAAAGGAAATTTTCTGGCAGTTTCAGAAACTTTATATTGAAGTCTTTGTCAAATGATAATGATTACCATAATGTGTAGGAAGGGTTAACTTTGGATTAACCCTTATGCCTAAAATAAGGAAGTTGTTCTTTCATACAACTTATGTTTATAAATCATATATTAGACTGGTTTTGAAAAGATGTGTAGCTATTATGTTGAAAGTGTGTTGACGTCTGTTACTTTAAACTCAATTGTTTTGGCTATTAAGGTGATAACATTGTAATATCAGCCACTTACTAGCTCTATGTAAAACTTTGAGTGCTTCTCTTTTGTATGTTCTACTTATTATTAGCAAGAATTTACTCTTGGAGTCTTGGTTTCTATCTAAAGAATGAAAATTTGTTTGAATTACAAATTTTTCTATCCTCTTTGAACATCTTTTTTAGCATGAGTCACTTTCTATAATCTCTTTCATAGTGGGTTTTTTTGGCCCTTTAGTAACTACTAACTATGAAATTATCCTTGTGTAATCCTTGGCTTTATCTATTTTAGCCTTTAGGAACTAAATCAGTAAATCCCAAGTCTAAAACTTTCAACTATGATGGTATTACCTAAAGTTCATTGATATTGAAATAAGCTTCAATGGTCCAGATTAGGAGGTGATCATGGAATGGTTCCCCTAATAAGGTGCACCTGTCCAGCATATGTACCAATACTTTAATATCATTCATTTAAAAGCTAAGTCAACATTATTGATTTACTACAATGATAAATCATTCTTATTGCGTATTGCATCCATTGGTAAGAATTATGAATTGTTTAGTTATTACAATTGCAACTATGTCACATCCATCCAATTATCGAGAGAGTTACTTGACAATGATCCAGGATTGTTGATTTGTATACAATACTAAGATGGAAAACAATTTTTGTAAAAATAATAAGCTAGGGTTTGCACACCAAGTAAGTGATCGACATCATATAGTACATGGGTTAAATTTAATAGTCTAAAATTTGAATCCACTTAATGCTAACTTAAGAGGGTCCTGTATCAAACTGATACATTTAAGGTGCAGACTTTAAGCCATGCACGATTAAGGTCCTGTCTCGGCCTGTTATGCATGTGACTCAATCCGACCCTGACTTGACCCAATACACGAATATTTTGGCAATACAATGAAAGCTAGAAAAATGATACTCTCTCAGCACCCTTTCTAGCTATAGAATCTAGATGGTGTGCTCGAAATTCAAGTGTTCTACATATTTTAAAATAAGTAAAATGACACTTAAAAGATTGGGTTTTAATTTTATTAACGAGTATCTACAATTCCTTAGGGAAATTAGACGATCAATGAAGGTTGCCACAGCTAGTGCGTTGTTTATACAGATGAAGCAAATCTTCTCCTCTTTTGAATGCCTCGTCCATAAAAAAAAAGTTCTACTCTTTTGAAGGCCTCCTCCATGCCTCTTCTAATGGCTAAAAGATCTTAATGGAAATCCTAAAAAGCATAGAATCTTTCCCTACCCCCTTCATTTCTACCATCTCTATTTTGGATAAGCTAATAATGCTTGCCTTAATTGAGTCTTCTTGGTATAACTTCTAAACTCTTTTTCAAGCTCTGTGAACCTCTACTATTATTAATTTCTAGCCTTGGAGTTTACCTATTTTCCAATTAATGGAGGGACAGAAGAAGGGATATATCCTCTTGCTTAAGGATCTCAGAAGCCTTGGTTTTTTTGAAGTTCTATTCCTTGAAAATTGATAGGATGGCCTTTAGATTAGGTTGGGAGTTTCTATAATAAACGTTGTTTCTTTGGAGCTAGATACTCTAACAAAGAAAAAGGATTGGAAGTCTTCTACTCTTCCTTGCATTTTCTTATCTTCATTCATGAAATTAAACAACCAATTCTTTACCCATTTATCTATCCTTGGTTCCCTCTCTAAGATCCGTAAACCCATGAAGGATGACCTCTAAATATGATATGCTACTTCATAACCGCAAAAAAGCTGCTCCAGTGATTCTAAATGTTTTTGGCAGATTGGATAGTTAGTATCTAAATTTATTCCTCTCTTAACCAACTCCTCACATGCAGGAAGCGCCCTATGAAGTAGCTTCCAACCAGACATCTAGGTCAAATCTTTAGCTTCTAAAATTCCTTCCAAAAATTTACTTTGATCTTATGTAAGCACCCAATGAGAATTACAAACTCTTTGGTCATTCTCTCATAAAACATTACAACCCTCCTTGATTGAAAAGGAACATATCTTTAAAAATCATCAAGCTACTTTATCATGCCTGAGATTAAACTAATGAGTACTAATAATTTCTCTAGTTGTTTCCTATTGAATAATCTCCAAATCTTGTTGGGGTTCCAACCATTTAAGTCATTAAATAATTCAAAACCCAAATTGGCTTTGGCTTCTTAGAATTTAGTCTTAAGGCCTTAACTGAAATCATGCTTTGTGGTAGCCGTAGACCATATTCTATCCTTATACTCTCTCTATTGCCAATTATTTTATCAATACCCCTTTTAAAGACATTGCTACTATGACCATGCTCTTATATGCCCAAGAACCTTTCAGAGATTTGATTTACCCCCGCGCTACATCGATGGGGAGAGCTTTGTATTTCCCTAAGAACAATTTTGAAACTAGGCTTTAAGGAGTCTTTTGAATTCTTTAGGCATGTTAGAAGAGAAAGGATACATTAATATGTGTAATATTCCTCATTCAAAGACCCCCTTTAACTTTACACTAGAACACTAACTCCTTTTTCTAGAGTAAGTTGGCTTCTTGTCATTTGAATTGCTCCACCAGAATGTGAGAAGAGCAAAATTAATCATGTGAATAAGTTTATTTAGAATTAGGGATCACTATTAGGGTAGTAAGGTTCTTTAGATTAACCTGGAATTCCGAGAGGGAACCGCTATGAGGATAGCACGACTTTATGAATTAGCTTGGAATGTCAAGAGGGAGCTTTAATTAGGATTGTGTGGCTTAATCGATTGGCCTAGAGTGATGAGAGGATGCTTCTATCAAGGTGGAAAGGCTTCATGAATTGGCCTAGAGTACGAAGGAGTCGTTATCAAGGTTACACAGACCTTTGAGGAGGGGGACAATAATTTTTGTTCTTTACGCCTAT
Organism: Dysphania ambrosioides; assembly: GCA_026401315.1. Lineage (NCBI taxonomy): Eukaryota > Viridiplantae > Streptophyta > Magnoliopsida > Caryophyllales > Amaranthaceae > Dysphania > Dysphania ambrosioides. Next base: position 17,533,706 of record CM048661.1, on the reverse strand, counting down.
GTGACTTATTAGGGAAGTATTTGTGATTTTTGGGGATGGTATCCAACTCCAATAGAGAACTCTTTTATATTAGTCCCTCACTTATGCTGACTTTACATCTTAACAACCTTGCTTGGTTTCTAGTTGGCCCAGATTTCTTGTTGATTTTTAGAGTCGTTGCCTTCTTCCTCCTTTAGGGATGGACGAACTCCATTTATGGATTGATGTCTCCCATATCTAAACCTTTAAGGGGTGTTCTAAGGATAGTTCTTTGGTTGGATATGCTCCGTGGAGATCTTCTATTTCAAGGAATTTTTCTGTGGTAGCCCTCATTACATACTTCAACTAAAGGAAATAGTCTAGTTAAAAGGACTTTGTATGATTTAGCCTGAATATCATGGACTTGGAAATTGAAACAATATTGAAATATGCTTCATGATGCTAAGAAATAAGCCTTAGAACACCTCTTAAATGTTTATTCAAACATGATGAACACCTAAGGTTTTTCTCATGAAAAAGGTGAGATTAGAGATAATCTAGAGAAGTTAAAGATGTTTAATCCTCTTTATTATAAACTAAGTAAAAAAGTAAAACAATAAGAATGCATAAGATTAAAGGTATAACCTTATATAAAATGCAAGGGGAGGGGGTTGCATTTAGAGTTAAGAGGAGTCCAACCTATAAAAGTGGATCCTTGAGGATGGTGCTCAAAATAAGAGTTTTGAGGCTTGTCATAGTGAAGGAAGGAGCGAGGCTTCTCCTTAACAATCACATCAAAGGTCAATAAGGAATACATATAATTGAAAGTGAATGAGTTAATCACAAGAGTCCATCAAGGATGATGTCTCTTTGGTTGATCGATGCTCATCAAAGAACATATAGTAAGAAGTTCATATGGAAGGAGTTTTACATCCTCTTCATTCATCACATAAAAAAGGACTCAACTTAAACCCTTTAGTGAATAAGAACCCTTGGAGATCAATAAGATTATTAAATGGAGTAAAAGTAAACAAAGAAAAAAGAAATGTAAATGTAGGTTTATTAGGGTCCTTGGTTAGTTACCAATACCGATGAGTCATTGCTTGAATCTTGGTTAAGTGTTAGGAGGATTTATCTTTCCTTGGTTTTAGAGGCAAGTCTTGCCTTAAATCAAGCCTTGGTGAGGTTTAAGGTTAATTAGATTGTGTTTAAGGAGTGATTTTTGTCGAGAAAAAATGCTTAAACTTTGGAAATTTTCAGACATTTTTCTCATAAAAATTTGGGGTATTTATAGGCAATTAAGATTGTTATCCAAGCAATAGAACTTGAGTTCGAGCGTCAAACGCAATGCATGGGTGTCTAGTTCCCATGCTAGGCATCGATCGCCCAAAAGAGGACATATTTTGCTCAACTACTTCAAAGTTTGCAAGGTCCAAGAGAACTTTAGAACGGCACTAGAAATGGGCATTAGATGTCGAGAGTTTTAGCGTTGGACATCCTGCTCTTAGGAAATTCATGCTGACATTTTTGTTTTGGATGGTTTTGGGGGTTCTCTTGATGAATAAGGATGTGTTTAGGGGACTTTTTTAATTTTGTGTTTAGGCCTTTTGGGTTTTTAGGTTCTTTGAGAGCGTTTTGGGTTTCCACATACTAAATCTTGAGCCAAGCTAGATCCACCTATAAGATTTGATTCATCAATGAATCGTGACACGAGGAAACACAGCTTCATATCTACATTGTATATGAATGTTTATTGTTGCTCAAAGTTACATTTTTATGTAGCATCATGTTGAGGATTGGTATTAATTCTTTATCAATGTTGAATGCATGTTTGAAGAAGTTAAGATGTTTGTATGGTTTTATGCAAAAATGAAGGAAGTATAATGCACGTTTTCATAATAGTTTCACGTCAAATAGTAGCAAGTTTAAGTTCATTCATGTCATGAATATTAAAATGAACTATAGGGAAGGAAAGGTATGTCTTTTGTGACATGTTTGATAAGTTGAGATTGGTTGATAATCTTGTTCAACATCATAGTAAGAAAGGAAGGAAGATGTCCCAAAAATGTCATGTGATCTATTTAATAAGCAAAGATAAAATGAGAATTTGTATGATGAGAATATTTTGTCAAATTTGTTCAAGTTTTTTGAGTATTTTAAGGCACTATTCACTTAAAAACAAAGAGTTTAAGCAATAAAATTCGAGGACTAAATTCACCTTGAGTATCAAATAATCAAGGGGTACTTGGTGGTAGCCCAAGGCTCTAATTAGGTGACTTAATGATATCGCCTTTATTTCTAATGTGCTAGGATCCCAACACTTCTATAATAGTGATATGGTAATAATATTATTGGATTCAAACTTTGTAATGTTCCTTACTAGTCTCCTATAGACCAAGCAACAAATGAGTTCATTGTTATTCTATTAATAATAGTAGTTCTAGTAAATAAACTCTAAAGTTCTATTATAGTTGTACAATTTAGAGTATTCTTGTTAGTAAATTAAAGCATGAATTGTATGTTCGATTATTGTTGTCGCTGTCTAACTATTTATTTTGGAATAATGCATGATAGGTTTAGGTTGTATTCTTAATATCTATGTACTTAGCTTTGCTAATTGTTTGTGCTTTCTTATTGGTCATGACATATTCCTTAATTAACCATATGATGACCCAATTTACATTTGTATTGTTGGTGAACAATTATCACCAAGGTCAAAGTTTTGTAGCATTTACAGGTTCAAAATTGTCATAGTCACATAAGCAATTTAAGTGAAGAGACTTTTACTTTAGTACGTTTGGTTTTGAATACTTTCATTAAACTTTTATCGTTGGTTTGAATATTTGTTAGTTTTAATGATTATATTTAAGGACATTGATCATTGTTGTTTGAAAGACTTTAAAATTACTTTGGGTATTATGAATAAAGATTCACATAATTAATAGTAGTTAGTTTTCCACTACAAAACTCTAAAGAGTTGATCAAACCATTTTTTTGGAGCAATATGTCCCTATAGTTCTCTTTATTGAGTTTATCTGTTTGAAAAAATAATTTATAAAATCAAAAAATTATAATAGGGTTATAAATAAGCTCGGCTTTTCCATGGGCTAGAAATTTTCTTTGACATTTATACTAACTCTATTAATTATAAATTAAGTTTGAATAATTAGATACAAACCAAAGTGAAAACTTGAAATCATGATATAGATTTGTATAAATGTGGGATTCATACCAATTATTTAAAAGCACCAAAGTTAGTGCAAGTAATAAAATAACAAGTGTTGTGCAATACACTTGATATTTGTAGTTAGAAAAATATTAAATATTTCCTTATAATAACCTACTAACTCTAATAACTATAAACAAACATTTTATCTTTTTTTTATAATCGAGTTAGCAAAATACGCTCGTATAAATTACCATCTCCCCTGACCCATATATGTCCATTTATATTATTGTGCAAAATATAGTATAAAAATTCAATTTGCTTTGGTTTTCGAGTTGGTTCACAATATGAGAGATTTATTATTTTCATGTCTTTATTTTGTTTGTCATCTCTTGTTTTAACACATGGAAATGCAAATTTCGAACTTATTAGACTTCATAAGAATTGAGTCATTTATAAATTATTGTTAAAGTAATTAATGATTTAGTAACATTCTTGAATTATATAATATCAAAAACTAGTAGGTCTTATAGATATCTACTAAATTGTCATCATATCACCCAATCAAGTCTAGAGATATTATTTTAAGTAATACTTTAATAAACACAAAAATATTATTTTTCAAATGATAAATTTGGATACATTTAAATGATAATGATAGATAGCTTAATGAATTTCATCTAATATAATGTTAAAAGTTAATCATTGCTAAACTTATCAGATTTTCTAACCCTATATTAATGCAATGCGGGTCAAGACTTACAATGTAAGATTTTGTTGATATTTTGTATAAATTTATTAAATGAAATATGTTATATAATATTTAAAAAATTCTTATTATTCCTAAAAGAAACTGTACTTATGATCACATGTTAGGTCAAGGTATAATATTTTAAGATTTATTTTCATTTTTGATACAAACTTATCTTCTCTTTATACAAAGTCAATCCTATACAACTTCTTGAAGCAAATTTACAATCCACTTTAAAATATATTATTTAGTAGTAAAGGTTTTAGTTCCTACAAAGTACTCCATACTATCTTTTTTGTTCTTCCTATTCAATTTTGCACAAATTTCAAGATAAATTTAAAACTTAAATATCATTAATTATGTGTGCAAAAATTTTAAAAATATTATATATGGAAAATATAAATTAAGATGAATCTACCAATATTACACATGATTGTGTTTTACTTAAAAATTAGGAAGAATTTAAGGTCCAAATATGACTCTAAATCTAAAATATTTAAAATATAAGAACAATAATAAACGAAGGGAGCATTGAATTTGATACCCAAACATTATTAATTAGGTTATGGAGGATTAATATTGTTAATCTATCACTTAAAGTCATGATTAGTATGGGGTGCAACATCATGAAACAAAGAATGGTGGTAGAACAAATTTAGCACCAAAGCTACTAACATTAAGAGAAAAATTTAATCAGAGATAAACATTGAATTATGATTTTGAAAATATAAAGTCGTATCATGTTGCATATTGAATCATATGTTTATCCATCATCTAAATTCAAGATTTACTTAATTTGTGGAATATTGAATATTGAATCTTATGTCTATCTAACATCTAAATGTAAGACATACAACATATAAATCAAGTTAAAAATCTATCATAATAATTTTTAGATTTACATCTACATAAAAATAATTATAATGTGCATTTCAAGAAAAAATATTGTTTAATTTGATTAAATGGTAATTTATCCGTACAATGCATTGATTTAAATCTAGTTTAACAATATTTTAGATAAGAATATTTCATTTTTCATAAAGAATTTAAATAAATAAAGTCAAAGTAATTCATAAAAAATAAAAGTCAAAATATAGTAATTATATTGGAACGAATAGAGTACATTTTAATACAACTACATATGATCATTGAGTTGACCGATGGTCCACCCTGACCTAGCTCGATAGTGGGTTAATTAGGGCAAACCCGACTGTGAAAACCTAGCTAGCTTAGGTTTGAGCATGGGCAGGTAACGATTCTAAAGTTCCACCCCAACCCACTATGACCCATCCCAGCCCACCCGACCCTGACACACTTGACCCAATAACCCAACCCACATGACCTACTAACCACGCATCAATCTTTCTACATATCTTCTCCTACTCTTAAATTTTTAAATGCTCTCAAATTCTCCAATATTAAATTGTTTAATTTCTTAGCAATATCTTAAATAAAAAAATATCTTACTTCTTTAATATTTTACTAGCGATTTGAAAAAAAAATTTATTCATTTCAAAACAAAAAACAATTGCTTCAAGAGGAGGAGGTGGAAATCAAATTAGTTATATGCATTATAGTGGAGGTGATTCATTAGGCGGTTCATTCCATATATATGGAATTAACACTACACAACTCAATGAGTTTGTGAACGATCTAGAAAATGAAATTATCAGTGCGCTTTCATCGCCTCAAACTATTAAATCTATCAAACTCTAGTGTAATATCAATCTTCTAGTTTAAGCATGCAACCTCCTCACTTTTTTCCATCAGCAAATAAAAGTAAAGAGGATAAATTCTAAATTTAAGTTTTTTTAATTTTATTTATTTGTTTTATAATAGATTGATACTTAATATTGATGGTTTAGATTAGAAAATAAAATCATAAAATAAATATAAATACTCAAAATAATTTCAATATGATATACTTAGTAAAATATTATAAATTAATTTAATTTACTATTTGATGCATTCTTAAATTTTTTGTTAATTTTATCAAATTATCAATTCATTATTTGAATTTTTTTTGTACTAGATGGTGGCCATGATGTGAGGATAATCATGAAGTACCCAAGAACTCTCAAGTTTGATATGGTCGAACATATGGGTATGGTCATACTTTCAAAAAACTTTAATCTTGAATTTGGATCAATATCTAAACATGAAACATAAGAGATTTTGTGTAATTGACTTATATTCAAGTCATTGAGAAAGAAGCCTAATAATATTTATTCTTGGGTAATCACGCATGGAATTGGAACATTGTCCCAACATGTAAGAGTACCCCATTCAATGAGACCGAATAGTTGGGAATCGGGAGGAGCATGGAGTGGTTAAATCCAACTACACGGATATATAAGCCATATTTATGGCGGAGATAAACCTTTTAGTTATAGTAGAAATAAAATGATTGATGAGTTAAGTAAGTTTTTTTTATTGTTGATAAATTCCCTTTTAGCATGGTGAAAGTGAAAACTTTGAGCTTTTTAATCAAATTGTTTTACAACCGGCATTTAGACGTGTCCCAAGAAATACCATTAAACGTTATAGCCAAACTACTTATTATGCATAAAGAAGTTTTTTGAATGAAATATTTTGCTTTTAATGGTTGTATTAGCCTCACTACTAATACATGGGACTTGTAGTTTTTATAAACCTTTTGTTTGCATTATTGTCCATTGGATTAATGATTATTTATTTATTAAAAAAACGTATTATTTGTCTAAGGCTACAGAGGAAAGGCATACCGATTTTAACATTAACATTTTATATTTTGAATGTTTGAAAAACTTCCATTTGTTTGATGAAGTTTTTTTTTATTGTCTCTTGATAATAACTCCGTAGATACTAAGTGCGTTGAATATTTGAAAGACGATTCTAGTTTGAAATTGTTGCTTAGTGGTGAACTTTTGCATGTTAAATGTTGGGTAAATGGTATATTTATTTTACTAAATTTTTAGTTAATTAGGGCGTAGCTACTATTCTTGATCTTGATGTTAAAGCTTAAGATTTAGAAATTTTATTGGAATATTATAATTGTACACTTGACATGGAGTATGATGTTGATGCATACCTTAAGAACTACAAGTTTTTTTTAACCTCTATGATTATTATGCATCTATTTATTTACCTTAATCAAATTTAACATTATATCGTGGAACTTTTGGTACAAGATTCATGCTATCATTTAATAGAAAATTAAGAAAAACCAAAAGAACTAATACATCATCATATCATCATGATCTTTAATGATGAACATCAATTTACTTGTCATTTTAACATGAGACCGATGATACTTTTCAAAATTAAATCTTTAAGTGTTGATCACGGCCTCTAATTTCCTACAATGGCGAGAATAAAGGATATCCTTGCGGTTTCCGCCTCATCTAATGCTTTCGAGTATACTTCTAGTGTAGGTAGAAGAGTTGAGAAAAGATCATGCTTATCACTTGAAAGCATTCAAGTATGTATTTGTAAGAAAAATTTGGATCAAGGTGAAAGAGTAACTTGTTAAATAAAAATATGAAAATGATGAATAAGATATTTGAATGTTAATGTAAATTAGTGAAGAATCAAGAAGCTCTGATGGAAGTGATGCCAAAGCAAAAAATCTTAGTGGCTAGACACAACTTTAGACAAGTAAAATAACTATGTGAGCATTGATCCTTTAGAATACTAGATGGTATTGGCTGTGACACACAGAGATGTTCAGGGGTTATGGAAGAAACAATCAATATGTTGGCAACTTCAGTATTGGAAGTATTTACCCGTTAGACATTGTCTTGATGTTATGCACATAGATAAGAATGTTTATGATGCCATCTTAGGGACGCGGTTGAATATACCCGGTAAGACTAAGGATGGTCCTAATATTAGGAGAGATATGCAGACGATGAAGATTCGATCCAAGTTGTGGCCTGAAGACAGAACGCCTAGGAATGGAAAAGGTAAATCCACATATTTTCCTCCGGCTTGTTACACTTTGTCCTTATCAGAGAAGATGATATTTTGTGAGTGTCTGTATGGGATCAAGGTTCCTAGTGGGTATTCATCTAATTTGAAGAACTTCTTATCAATGAAAGATCTGAAATTAGTGGGTATGAAGTCCCGTGATTGTCACGTTATGATGCAAGTGTTTCTACCAATTGCCATCCATCATATTTTGCCCAAGCATGTTAGGGATTCTATCACTAGACTTTGTTCTTTGTCAATACAATATGTAGCAAGGAGCTTGATCTGTCATGTTTGGATGAGTTACAGGCTAGTGTTGTTACGACCTTATGTCAACTAGAGATGTATTTTCCACCTTCGTTCTTTGATATTATGGTACATCTAGTTGTGCATTTGGTCCGAGAAATCAAGTTGTGTGGTCTAGTGTTCCTAAGATGGACTTATCCTTTCGAGAGATACATGGGTACTCTAAAAACGAAGGTGAGAAACCCAGCACACCCTAAAGTTAATAAAATTCAAGGTATAACCATAGAGGAGGTAGGTGAGTTTCTTAGTGAGTTCTTATCAAAGGGGAGGAAATTGGGTTATCAAAATCGAGGCATGAAGGGAGGCTCAAAGGGCAAGGCATTGTGGGTTCTAAGGAGGTCTTAATTCCATTGCCGAAAGAGAGACAAGCTCATTTATTTGTTTTGCACCATATCACAGAGGTTCATCCTTACTTAGAAAGGCATATGAATGAACTGAAGGTAAAGTACTCTCTAAAGGTGAACGAGCATTGATACAAGAACACAATAACACCTTCATCAATTGGTTTCATGAAAAAGTTATGCATAAATTGTCTGAAACGGGCCATAACATTTTTGATACAATCAAGTGGTTAGCTTATGGCCCTCGAACAATTGTTCGATCTTTTGAGGGGTATGATATCAATGGATATACCTTCTAGTTGAACGTCGGGATAAGAAATCAAAGTATGTTCAAAATAGTGGTGTTTCAATAGTGGCTTCTTCTCGCAGTTGATGCGATCTTGTCGTACTATGGGATAATTCAAGAGATATGAGAATTTGAATACTGTGGGTTTAATATTCCCCTTTTTCAATGCAATTGGGCAGATATCAATCAACATGGTTCGATGAAGAAGGATGAATCAAATTAGACTTTAGTCGACATGAGTTGGATGTTGCATCATAAGGTAAACAAGTATTCTACATTAAAGACACAAATGACTTTCGATGGGCTGTTGTTGTCCCCGATAAACGACAGATCCTTGGAATTGGTGATGTCACTAATGAGGAAGAGTATGACGACTTTGATGATCTCCCACCATTCTCGATGCCATGTAATGATGATATGGATGCTGGACCAGAAACGAAAACAAATTATATGAGAATGGATCACCATGAAAGAGTTATTATAGATGAGTAGTATTCATTGTCTAGGTATTTAATTATTTCGTATTTATGTTAATGTTTGCCTTATTTCCTATACTATTGTTATATGATTCACTAACTCAATTTGCATTGTGTTATTGTTATTTTATGCAGTTACAGTCTTGCATCATGGCTAGTGACGAAGACTTAAGTGTCTCTACAATGTGCACATCAAAACTGATCTATGTGATCCAGAAGACGTAGCTGCTGAGTTAGAAGCACAGAGATTAGATAGACTATTCAACGAACATGAAAGGATTGCTAAAGTGGCAGCAGCTTTAGGGGACGATGTATAGATGGACATTGTCATCCCCTCGTGTTCGGGTATCGAGAGGGGGAAGGGTAGTGCTAGGGGCGTAGGTCGACCTAGAGGTCCGACTAGAAGCCTTAGAGTGACCGAGCCTATGCATCTAGAGTTTGATCATTTGCACCGCCCCATTGGTAGGTGGTGCCTCAAGTACGGTCAGCACATTGGACTTCTTATTCGGAAGTTCAATATCAACTGGGAGTGGTCGGGAGTAAATGAAGGACTTTGGCAGACCTTGTGGGTGGACACAATGGTATGTATTCCTAAATAAATCTCAATTATTTAAATATTTGTGTAAACTACATTACTAAATGAAATTAACTCAATTTAAATTTATTTCAGGCTTTGTTTCACATTCCAGACAACCCCCAATTAAAGATGATTTTTCTATCTATAGTTGCCGATATATTTCGGGACTTCAAATCGAAGTTGGTGACTGGTTAGATTACCAAGACAAGAAAGGTGTCCAAAAAGGAAGCTAACAAGTTGTCCTATGAAATATGGAAACATATTAAAGAAGATGATTGGGTAACCTTTGTTAAGAATAAGACTTTTGAAGGTGTAGTGGTAAGTTAAATACTTCTTTGTATTCAGTTTTGGAAAATGCTTTCTTTTGTACTTTAATTTTAAGTCAAATACCTTTATGTTGTTGACAGGCTAAACGCGAGAAGGCGAGTGCCAAGATGAACATTCATCCCCATTACCTTGGTAATCAAGCTATAACGACGCAAGGCAACAATGGATATCTGAGGGTTTTTATCCCTCTTGCTCGGGACCTTCTTCTATAGAATCCAGTACCATGGAGATAAGCTGTGGGGATGACTGGTTTTGTTCACGGCACAAGAAGGACAAGAAAACTTGGAAGAGAGTCATTCCAAACGAACAGACGTACGCTGTGGCTAAGAAATACGTAAGAATTCTATTTGCATTAGGGTACAGTTACCGAAGCTTATAAGATCTGACATTCATTTATAATCTTTTCCTTTTCATTATCAGTTGGAGTTTTGAGATAAGAAGATTCAAGGGGAATTCGTTCCAGCGAGGGCCCAAGATGCATTAGCTATGGCCATTGGGAAGCCAGACCACCTCGGACGCTACATTGGACTTGGAGGGACTAATATTGGGTACCGACAAGTATTTGGACCTCCTCCACCGAGATCAAGCCAACAAAGTCAAAGCGGAGTTTCAAGAGAAGATCGAGAAACTTTAAAGGCTCAACTCCAAGAGGAACTTAGACAGGAGTTTGATGCCACTATGAAGGACAAGTTGTTCTCTCTACTCCAAGACATTGCTATCATCGCCGATCAATTAGCATCCCATGGTGCACGGGTGTCTACTTCCCATGTAAAGGTGTGTTATATTCCCTTTTTAAATGTATTGTTGAATAAGTATTATTTGCATTAATAATGACCTATAGGCTTTACATATTATATTCAATTTTTAGGGTCCTACTAGTTGTCGTCTACTCCTTCAAGATCCAAGTACGGGAATGATATACAATGTGGCCGGTGGTGTTGCGTACCTAGGTCAGTCAAGCCAACAGTTTACACGAACTCACCAAGGAATGAGACTTGAAGGACATGATGTGGTGAAGGTTGAAATTGTTCCTGACTTCTTCAAAGAAGCAGCACTACCGGTCCCAATTCCACAGTACGACTTGGAGACATTGAATGGCGCAATTGGTACTTTTGTGCAATGGCCTCTACATTTGATCAAGATCGTAAGTGAGGTAAAAATCAAAGTTTTAATCAAAATTCCTCTATCATTAAATTTATGTATGGCTAAAGTGGTGCAATATGTGCTTTTTTAATTAGGTAACTCCATAAGCTAAGAAGATGAAGGGGATGTCAGCTGATGAAGTTAATGGGAGCAATGAGCCGGCCTCGAAGAAATCAATGGCAGATAACCAACTTCTTCTCTCTGAAGATGTAGTGGCTTCTCTTAGTCCTGAGTGCAAATGGCTACTTCAATGTGCTACCATGATGAAGGAAGACGATACCATTGTTGTGTTGTTGGATCGGGCCTTATTCCACTACTCTGAAGACGAAACATCATGGCTTGACAAAGCTGACATCACCCAATTCTTACAGGGAGCTCAATTGAACATTTCTGTTATTCAATGCTTCATGAGGTATACATAATTAATATATAGTTTAACTTATATGGTACTGGTAATAATTTTTAAACCATTTAATTTACATATATAATGCATTTTATGAATACGTAGGGCACTCCAAGATGATTGCGTGTCGTGCGATTTACTTTCATTAGTCGGTTGGTTGTGTCTTGAGGCCACTTCGGATACAAGAATCGATGGCAACATTGAGGAGGTAAAGACGTACGTACACTTCGCATTCACGAAAGCCCTACAAGCTAAGTTGAAGTTCATTTTCGCCCCTGTTTTCGAACGATACGTTTGAATTTGATGTGTGAACATAATGCTTATTACTTATATATTTAATTTAGAGTATGGTAATGTATATATTATGTAAATATAATGCTAATTACTTATTTCTTATAATGTAGTGCACACTAGATGTTTTTAGTCATTTTTGTGGGTAGTGGGAAAATATACTTCTTCAACTCGGCTTGATTAATGCGTAGTACTAAGCTGAGAGTGATTATTAATTAGGAAGTATTATCAATAGATTTACATTGCAAGCTGAGTTTGGTTGAAATTGAACTTCTAAACTAATCAATGTCGTTTTCCAGTGTGCTAAAAAGACTTACATTGCAAGGAGAACGAGTCGGAAAGCAGACATCAACATGGATAGTAGTGATGGTAAGTTCATTAACTAATTAAAACATTGTAAAATAATATTATCATACGTATGGCTACCATTTTTATTTTGTAATTCATAGTGTGCTCAACAGCATGGCGAAACTAAGTGCGGCTACTTTGTGATGTGTTTCATGCTTGACGTCTTCAACGGGTGTAGTAGTGGGATGCCCATGGAGGAGGTAAGAGCTTTTGCCCATAATTTCATCATTTTGAGTATCTTCAATATTGTATTCCCTCTTAATCATGCCTCACACACTTTACGTAGGATTACTTGAGTTAATATAACTCGATTATGAGCGGTTTTGGGTAGATTATTGGTCTTAACACTTGAAATATAGTCCAAATAGGCCCGGTTTTGAGTCGACATTGGCGTATTTCCCTTTAACATGCCCCAAACACTTCGAATATAACGGTTTCCTTTATTACTTTTACATGTCCTTCCGCCTTCATCATAGTCCTCTGCTTTCCTATAAAATGATTCTGTTTCCTCTATTCTTTTTGGAACTTTTATGAGAAAAAGAAGGATAAATTATCTGTGGGAAAGAGAACAAAGAGCTAAGGAGCTAAGAAGCTGCGGTTAGGAAGTTGCAGTAGATGAAAGAGACTGATGAGGGTGGTAGTAGCCGAATAAAAGATAAAAATATGAGTGTTTTGATGGGTGACAATGAGGCTGTAGTGATTGATGAAGAAGAGTTTTTAAGAAGGTTTATTGGATTCATGAGATTTAACCCATCATGGAGACTCTTCTTTATCAATCACAACAGCTTCATTTTCATCCATCAAAGCCCTCAAATTTTTATCTTTTATTCGGCTACAACCACCCTCATTAGTCTCTTTTATCAATTACCACTTCCTAACCGCAACAAGACGTGCCCTTTTGTTTTGTTCCATCAACATTCTAGCTCTTTGACTCCTTGTTCTCTTTCCAGCAGATAAATTCTCCATCTTTTCTTCATAATTGTCGGAAAAGAACAGAAGGGCACATATCATTTTATAGGAAAGATGAGGAATGTGATGAAGGCGGAAGAGCAGGAGAATGGAACATAGGAAACTTTATGAATTACACCATTAATCGGTCAAAAGGGGGCGATTTTGGGTATAAAATATCATAAACACTTGAAATACATCGATTTGAGTCAATATAGGTCAAATGGGATCGGTTTTGGGTAGAAAATGACCTAAACACTTCAAATACATCGATATGAGTCAATATAGGTCAAATGGGATCGGTTTTGGGTAGAAAATGGCCTAAACACTTCAAATACATTGATATGAGTCAATATAGGTCAAATGGGATCGAATTTGGGTAGAAAGTGATGCATTTAACGTGATTACATCAATGAGTCAATATATGTAGGTCGGATTTGTAATTGGGACCATATATGTTTGAACTATACTTTTCAAATACATTGTATTTTATATACACTTTAATGATATGTTAATCAATATTAGGTATGCAAAGGATTCAACGAGGAGCCCTTCTCCACCGAAGAAATCGATGTCGTCCGCAACAAACTGGCCAAGTATTGGACAAATAACTTTTTTTAGATTATATACATTACCTTTTCGTGTATTTTGTAGTTTTTATATATCAAGTTTATTACCTTTTTGTAGTGATTTTTATAAATAAATTACAATATTTTATGAATGAAGCATGGTGAAGATGTGAATGCAACTGGACCATAATTAGTATACCGATTTGCATTCTACTAATGTTAGAGGTTCCACTAAGGTTGTGTGCTTGTTGTTATAGAATGGAGCACATGTCAATAGTGTTGATGCTAATAGTTATAGGGCAATAAATTTGTTGTTTATGCTTTTGAATTTATTTTTATTAATCAACATGATTAGAGTAACTATCGAATCAGGTTAATTTTTTCTATTTTTATTTATAGGGCGTTCATGTTACTGTTGAATATGGATAAACATCCTTCTTGAACCATATTAAATTATTGCAAATACAATGCTAATTTCGATGCTCCAGTCAATGGTGGATGAACTTTACTGTATTGGTAAGTTGTGTAAACATTAATGGCCAAAGATAGGGATGAATTTACCCCAATTGAGTTGGCATGTGATAAAGGTTATTGACATGTTGCCCTTTTTCTTATATGTAATAACAAGGACAGAAAAATGAAAGCCTTACAAAATTTGGGACCTAGTGATTAGCTATAGTGTTTGAGTTAACCTTTGCAAGTGTAGAATGAGATTATAACTCATGGAGCTGCTTATTAGAAAGAAAACTTAATTATCTAGGATAAAATGAATAGTTTAGAATTAAATTACCACTTTTAGAGAAAATTAACAATTATGAGTTAAATGAATAATTTTAAAAGGAAAACTTAAACATTCAATACAAAAAGAATAATTGAGTGAGAAAATAAACAATTTTATACAAACAGAAAATTTAAAAGAATATTGATTCATTAAGATAGAATGAACAAATTTATGTTATATGAACAAATTATAGAGAAAATGAACAATTACGAGTGAAATAAAAGCAATAATTTTGGTGCTCATTTCTTATACAAGCTATAATTTTGGTGCTCTTTTGTAAAATAAGCAAAAATTTTGGTACTTATTTAATTTATTAAATGAGTAATAATTTTGGTACTTATTAATTAAATGAGCAAAATTTTTGGTGCTCGTTTTCATAGTGAGCCATGAGTTTGGTGCCACCAGTCTTGGTTGTTTAAGTAAATGAATAATGACACTTTCCCATTTGAACATATGAGCAATAAAATACTTTTAGCGATTTGTTAAATGAATGAAAAATTTGAGTGCCTAGATGTATAAAGCCTATTAGCTCAATTGGTAGAGCTTATCATAGAATGTTGTAGGTTCGAATCCTACGTAGGCTATACTATATGATAGAAAGATCATTATGTGTAAAAATGGGTCACCACATGTCTAAAAGATAGCTATGTTACAATAATTTAATTGATAGAGAAAGGGTGACTATATACTACAAATTGTAAAGGTGTGTAATTATAAATGAACTATGCTTTACAAATGTAACAATATGTGAAAAAAAAATCACTATAAAAACTACTTTCACATGACACAGCCAATTATATATGTAGGAATCAAACCTACATCCTTTATAAAATGCAATATAAAAGTATAGAGTACTCGACCAGTTGAAATAAAAAAGCTTATAAGAAACACACTTAGGTGGGAAACTTCAGCACCACAAAAGGTAAGTGCAACTTTCTGCAGAAAATATGACAACATCTCCTCTGAAATATGAACAATTTCTAAAATTTATGCTCGTATTTTATCTTATTTTTTTACAACATCAAGTCCAAAATAATACAAAATCATAAACTCAAGAAAGAATATAGCTTTATGATATGTATCTCAAGACATATGTAACTCAACCATAACAAGTTCATAAAATGCAAATAGCCAGCAAGATATAGATTTGCTAGACGTGCTTCCACTTGACCCCTTTGGATTTATTATTTCTACTAGGGAAATTTTTTGAAAATTGTTTGAACATTGTGGTATCCTAGATGATCGGTTACAGTTAAAAAAAACCCCTCTTGAAAACTTTATACTAGACAAGTGATGTCAAAAATTAAAGCATAAACTTTGGGACTATACTTGCATAGATGCATCTAAGTGAGAGTAAAGCATGCATTTGAGCAATAAATAGTCAATTTTCAAGAGACTATTGAAGATGAACTACAAGAACCATTCAAAACATCAAGTAAGAAGCGTTAAGTTGTAAAAACAACTTGATGTAAAAAAGTTGTAAAAATAATATATGCACAGTCAAACATTACCAAAATTGATAAAAGACGATGATCTTTAATCATAATGTGACAAATTTCTCGTACTTGTGATAAACTATGCCTTTAAACATGTCCAACAAAATCACTAGTTGAAAGTAAATATATGCTACAAAATAAAGGCAAGTACGTTGTGTGGTTTATGTACTATTTCAAGCTCTTTGATGTTAAAAAGGAAAATGAAATACATCAAGGCAACCCAAGTTGCGACTACTAATTTGCGACGACTTACCTTATTCGTGACCGACTACCAATCACTCGATGAAATCCCACAATTTAATCTTACGTGACTATTTTTTAAAATATGTAAAGTCGTCACATTATTTTTATCAAAATAAGGACGATTTTATATTTTTCTTATACTTTTGTTTTATCATTTTGAGTAGTATCTACAAGAATGATTCATAAAATATGTGGGCCAACAAAAAAGCTGGTCTAAAAAAATAAGGGTTCGAAGTCTGGAACTTGTCTTCTCTTCCATTTTAGAATTTGATGACTCTTTGGTTGATTAAGGCTCATTAAGTAATACATAAAAGTTCAAATAATGGTTCATGTAGAAGAGGTTTGTATCTTCTACAATTAATAAAAAGAATCTAATCTAGGACCTTGAATGGATGAAGAACCATTAAACCCAAAGATTAGAAAGTGAATGGAATAGAAGTAAGAAAACATTGAATTTAAGAGGGGTCATCGGTGTTTACTATTGAGGATAATTTCTTTGCTTGAGCCTTTGATGAGTATGAGTTGAAGAAGTTATGATTGCTTGATGTATGAAGGCAAATGGACGCCTTGGATTGTTTGATTTGAGTATAAAAGTTTTAGGAGTGTTTGAGAGGTTATTTTGGAAGAGTAACGATGCGTTAAGATTATGAAAATTCCGGACACTTTGCTCTAAAAATCTTGGGATATTTTTTGGCAAAATAGTTGGTTTCTAGAGCGTTGGACGCCAACTTAGGGTGTCAGACACGCATGCTGGGCAATGACGCTCTAAAATGGAATCTTTTGCTCAGATATAGAGAGGCTTGAAACGAGATAGGAGCGCTTTTGGGAGAGCGCTCAAGCCAGAGCGTTGCGTCAGACGCTAGAACTAAGAAGGAATTAGATTCCATTTCTATTTAGGAAGCACGGTGAGTGTTCAATGCCAAGGGCTAGCGTCCAACGCCGAGCTAGAGTTGAATGCCCAAACTTGGCGTTGGATGCTTGAAGTTGATCCAAATTAAGTTCTTGCGCTTGACGCCAACTTCGAGTGTCGGACATTAGTGCCTCGAGAAATTTGCTTTTGCACGGTTTGGAGGTTTTATTTTTGTGTCTTTTTTATGGTGATTTTGGGTTATGTGTTTGGACCAAGGTAAATATTTTGGGCTCGGGTTGTGTTTAGGGCCTTTCGGGGTTCGGCTTTGAGGTGATTTCAGGTTTTTACATACTCAATCTCGACCCAAGCTAAGTCCACATTTAAGGGTTAATTCGTCATTGGACCGCTGAGCGGGGATACACGAATTCATGTACACAATCGGGCTATGATAAGACATAAAAATGGGGAAATTAGTTACTTGTGCACTGCTCGTTATAATATGCGCAGTTAAAAGATAACCTATTGTCCTTGCCTATTATTTGTCCAAGAGTAGCTAACTCCCTGGATTGGAAAATTCATTAATCCACAATAAGGTCGCCATTTGAGAAAGCTTTTTACCCCTTTAATATGGGTTGCCTCCTAGCTTCTCATGGGGATTTTCAATTTGGTTGAAATCCCCTACTAAGCAACCTCTAATTTCAACTTAATCGACCTCGACTTCGATTCCCATAACTCTACTTTTTTAATTTTTAGTTTAGCCTTTTCTTCTCTCTTTTCTCTGTTACTTCGACATAGCGCATCAAACACCTCTATTCCTAAATCCTAAAACCCACAGTTCCGCTTCAGTCTCTCTCCGGCGTACTCGTCGCCTCTTCAACCACCGTTGCACCACCTTCTGATTCTGCTTTATAAAACAATTCACACCCCACGCGGGTAACATACCGCATCCGCCACTAAAACATGGGTCGACCTGAACCTTGTGTACTCTTCGCTCAGACCTTTGTTCACCCGCAGTTGGACGAATATGTTGACGAAGTAATCCCTCTCTCTCTTCTCTTATCCTTCGTTGCGCAATTTGATTATTTTTCTTTTCATTTCCCGCCATTTTTTTCCAATAAATTCTGGATTTAGGGTTTACTGCGTGCTATTAATTAGTCCAAATTTGTAACGTTTAGTAGCTTTTTTTTTTTAATTTCTGGATGATTATTATGTTTTAATTCGTTGTTAGGTCATGTTTGCTGAACCCATTGTCATAACCGCCTGCGAATTTTTGGAGCAGAACGCGTCGTCTGCTTCGTCTTCCGTATCTCTTCTCGGGTATGTATGAGTGTATGACATTAAACTTGCTCATATTGCCATTTTTTTTGGTTCGTGTAGTCTATAAATATAATTTGAGATTGGTGGGGAGGTTTAGATTTTTGGGTCTAGGATTTCATCACAAGTAAAAAAATTAAGTTCAGGAAGTATTTCCCTTGTTCAGGTATTTGGGATATAAAAACCATTGAGGCATTGTGGAGAATGACAAAGTTTGCATGTTGTGTCTTGGAAATAAGGGCTGTGTAGTTTAGTTGACTGCACAATCGCATTTTAAAGACTTTCTTATGTGGTTTGATTACCTGTTGCGTATGGGTAAATATGGCAAAGCCCGAGGAAAAAAAATTTGATTTTAGAAAAGTTATAGGTTTGCAAAAGCGTTGAAGCCTGTATAAGGAGGCTAGGGAAGATGCTATTATGGAGTAAGTGTGATGATAGTTAAGGAATACTATTGATTTTCTGCTTTTTATGATGTTTTGAGGAAACTATTGTTGTTCAAGTGTTTACTTATTTATTTTGCGGAGAGCTTTGATCTGTTGTGGCTTGTTTTAATATGGAACAATACTTAATCAAATGTCATAACTCATAATGTCCTTCCATCTGGAAATAATTTTCAAGGTTACATGTTGCCAGCTTCTTTGGTTGCAAAATCTTTGAATTTGTATTTGAATCTGAATTTTTAAGTTATGATGATCATCTGTACTCTTATAATTTTAACTCTAGAAAAATTTCCTGTTGAAGTATTTGACAATCAAATTTGATTGGGGTTGAAGTGTTATTATTAGTTCTAGTATGCTTGTCAAATTCTACAATATGGCTTCTAGAGTAAGGCGAAACCAGTGCAATATCTTTGCATTAATAATCTAAGATATACTCCCTTAGCACCATTAGTGACTCTTTTCTACTCTGTTTTTTTTTTGACAATTAAGAAACTATTTTAATATCTTCAGATCATTTGAAAAAGTTCAATGGAATTGCCTTTGGAAGGCTAAGGTATATAAACTGTATAATAGCCTGTTTCCATGATGATCCCTTGGGTTTTTGTTTTTTGGAGTCAGTGCTCTAGATTGGAATTTTTGTGGGATGTTTAGGCGTTTCTTGTTTCTTTAAGATGATTATCTTGAAGGAGGTGTTTCTGGTTTTGATTTAATTGATGCTCAAATGATTTTGGTATTCTTTAGTGCTGTATTGGTGTCTTTCTTTTTTCATTATGAATATATTCTTTTTTAAAATAAGTTTGATTGTTTGATATTATTTGTTCCTAAAAAAATGGCTGATTAATGGATTAAGAAAAAACAAGAAACTATCTAGCCAATCAAGTGATCTCAAAATGGTTTTCCACACTCCAAAAATTGGAAAGTATATATTATTGTGGATAGAGTAAATTTGGCTTCCATGGGGTTAGGAGTTTGGGGTTTTAAGAGTGAATATGTGGATTTAATGATTCTGCTATGCATGGAAATATTTGTGAATCCCAGGATTTGGGTTTAAGTATTTAAAAGTAACACAACATTTCCCATTTTGTGGAATATTAGACGAAATATGTTTGGCTTTTTAGTTGAGATAAACAAGTTTTGTGCCATTTTAGTAGATTAGAAGCATAAATTTATTTAGTGGTTTTGGTTTTTATGTCTGTTAAAAAAGTGTATTCTCTTTGTCACTCTATCATTCTTCTCATCTATGATTTTACTACAAAAACGTTATTTTGATTTTTCGTTAGCAACATCTTTCTACTCGAAAGGTTGTTTTGTACTTTGTATTAGTTTTGAAAATATCTATTAGCTAAAAGAGAATATATTGAATAACTTTCCCACCCGAATTTTCATTAGTTAAGCATTGGATATATTAATCAAGCAATGACCATCGGTTAATACTTTTTCCTTAAAAAATATTAAGTAATGCATTTAAATTATAAGCATAGTCTAAGTGAAGAATAATAATTTGATAAAAAATGTGGTTTCTAATTTAATTATATGATTTATTGATTAATATCTTGGAAATAAACTATTTATCAATATCTAATATATTTTCACATGGAATGCCAAAAAAAATTATATATTTTCATGTACTTGTATACAAATTTAAAAACCGAGCATGGGTCAAAAGGTGTCTAGTAAAGAACAAAAACCAATCAATTTTTAGTTATTTGAAACAAAAAAAAAAAAAACTAAGAGCATGTTTGGTATAAATCTCGAGAAGAAAAGGGAATGGATTCTAATAAGGGGAAGGGTAATGTTAAGTGTTAACTATGGGAAGGAAACACTTGTATTTGATTGGCTCTAGGAGAGTAAGGGGTTTTATTTATTTTTTACCGTAACATTAAGAAGGTTAACTAGTGGGTGATGATGTGGTTACCCTTAGGAAATGGATTAAGTTACTCCATTATGAATCTAGGATAGAATATGGAATGGAAACCTATAAGGAGAAAGGGTAATGTTAAGCGTTAGCTATGGAAAGGAAACACCTGTACTTGATTGGGATTTGAGGAGGGTAAGGATTTTTGTTATTGTAGGATTGGAAAGGTTAACTAGTGGGTGTGATGGTTAACAGTTAACACTCCACTCTCATACCAAATTTTAAGTAATGGAAACTATTATTTGATTCTATAAGTGTAGATTGGGAGATTAAAAGGTGGAAATATGGTGCAAGGTTTGAGGGTTGAGGTTAATGACTATGTGACTCTCTTTGTTAAAGAGAGTACTGTTTGACTCTTTTCCTGAGGAGTTTATCCCAGTCAAGTTAGGGCTGCCAGTTAAGTATAGAATATAGCATAGCATAGGAGTCTTTGCAGATTCATACCTTTTTCCCCCACCTAACTATCTCTTTAATTCACCCAAACTGACTCCTATGGCTTCTTGTATATATATGGACAACTTCTCCTCTATTCATCACATTTTAATCTACTGTTTGTGTATGAGGGAAATATAAGCAATTTATGACTAAGTGGATTAATTCCCTGGGAAATTTTAGGAGTTTTTTTTGGGACTTTTATAGGAAAAATCGGAAGTTA
This sequence comes from Dysphania ambrosioides, assembly GCA_026401315.1. Taxonomy (NCBI): domain Eukaryota; kingdom Viridiplantae; phylum Streptophyta; class Magnoliopsida; order Caryophyllales; family Amaranthaceae; genus Dysphania; species Dysphania ambrosioides. Next base: position 17,512,174 of record CM048661.1, on the reverse strand, counting down.
TTTGTGGGATGGAGGGAGTATTAATTATGAGAAAACACGTGAAATTTGGGTCTTGAGGCAGCAATATTGATTTAATGTGAAAAATTTTCTATTTCTACATTTCCTTATTGTTTAACAATTCAATATTGATTCAATGATTTATGTTTCTTTCTGTTTCCCATTTTGGTTATTGTGCTACACAGGATGTTTATGATCAAGGACAACTTGTTTTTTTTTTTTTTTTTTGCTGTATTCTCACTTTTCACTTTTTTTTTTGTCAATGAAATGTTTAAAAATGAACAAAGTGAATATTCATCTCTGTATGTCAACTGACCATGCCTTGACAACTCTGTTATGTGGTTTTGCAATCTGATATTCTTTCTTTAATTGTTCAATTATAATACATTGGCATTGCATTGGTATTTAATGTGATATTCTAGAATTAAAATGTGGGCTGATTGAATGTTTTTAAGGTAGCAAATAAGTAGTACAGGAATTTTATGAAATGAGAAAAATTCGAAAGAACACAAAAATAGAGGTTGTGAAAGCTGAATGCTTGGAAAAGAGCATTGATTATTTAAATGATATTCCATTCGTATCTAATGTAAAATTTTCATGTTTTGAGTCCTTCCTAATCATGTATAGGCATAGTGAAACGGTGGCTTCTCATGCATGCATGTGATTGACACTCAAATGTAACTAAGGGGTTTTTTTTTTTTTTTTCTGTATTTTTGTTGGGTGGTTATGTATTCTAGTTTTGAACTTATATTTTTTGAAACTTGTTAAATTTGTTTGAACTTATCCGAACTTATTTTGTTTAACCTTATCATATTCAAACTTATTATGGCCGAAGAATTATATAAGAGAATCCTAATTCTCTTTTTATTTTCTTTTTTATATTATTATTGTTAGAATCATTCTTTTTGCAAAATAATTAGCTATTCTTTCCTTCTAACCTAGTTACTACCTCCGACCTTAAATGTATGCAACATTTACATTTGCGCAATTTTAATGTTTGGTTTAATGGTGTTGCCTGAAATGTAAAGTAGTGGGACTAAATGGGTTAACAGGGTAATATAATAGGACCACATGATTGGAAAAAAAAGAAATGTTGTATTTTGTAAGAAAATTGTTGCATACATTCTGGGTGGAGGGACTAGTAATTTTCTCATAGACATTTGATTCCTTTCCTAGCATACTCTCTCAAGGGTAGATTATTAATGGTGAATATTGCTGTCTCTAATTTTGTCTTTCCAGGGCTACTTCACCTCCTTCATTCGCTTTGGAGGTATTTGTTCAATGTGAAGGGGAAGCGAGATTCAGGCGTCTGTGCCAACCATTTTTGTATTCACATTCGTCATCAAATGTGCTTGAAGTTGAGGTAGTCAATTCTACATTTTTTGGTAAATTTGATTTTAATTATTGCCATTGTATAATTTCGTGATGCATATTTTTCACACAACCCATGTTAATGGATAAAACTCAAATTTTCTAACTTTTAAATCCTTTGACTTATGTTTTAAAAATTTGGTTACTATGAAATTTCTCTTTCAATTAAATTAGATAATAAGGGAAAAGATGGATTTTAAAATTTGAAGGCTAGTTTTAATTTTCATGGTGATGTTTTTTGTGTTACTTATTTATGGTAAGTACTGATTATTTAGCATATGAAGTGATCTTTACTCAAGGATCACACTCTTGAGTTCTAATTTTAGTGTTTTGATTTGTATCTTCTGATTTGTCATTTGAAAAACAATAAAGATTGAGTTTTTCTATAAAAAAAATATTCTGGAATGTCTTCATTAGTGTCATAGCGGAAGTGAAAGTTAGCGTAAATAGACAAATTATCTAATGCTCACATATATTTACATGGTTCACTATCTATGTCATGAGGAGAGAATATTGTTGATCTAAGAAAAAACCAATGTACAAAGTACAATGCTATACGACTAGGTTAAACATAATAGGAGTTATATAGTACTCCTATCCAAAACAAAAGAGGCCATAGAAAATCCCAAATCAGAAAGCTCTAGCCCAAAACATATTCAATGCATTATTGACATATCTCCACCTTGACTTTAATCCTCTCACAGTATGACTAAATGCACCATTACTAGTGCCCAAAACAAATGCAACATTACATACTAGTGCCCAAAACAAATGTACCAGTACTAGTGCCAAAATGCTACTTTGCCCCAAACTTGCCCCTCAGGGCAAACAACAATTTTGAACATTTAGCAAGTCTAAACAGAACTTACAGAACTGGTTTGGCGAATATATTAGCGGGATTATCAGCAGTACCCACTATCTTTACCTGAACTCTCTTCTCACTTCTCAAAACATGATACCTCACGTCAATGTGTTTAATCCTCTTATGATGAACCTGATCCTTGGCTAGACATATCGCTCTAAGACTTTCTTAATATATTGTAGCTTGATTATGATGCAAACTATGGTCACTAACTAGTCTTCTCAACCAAATTCTCTCTTTAGCTACTTCTGTCAATGCATGTGCTTCCATAGTAAACAAAGTAACTGTAGGCTGCAAAGTTGCCTTCTAACTAACAACAAGACCACTAAGAGTGAAAACATAATCAGTCATAGACCTTCTACTATCCACGTCTCTAGCATAATTAGAATCTCAAAATCCTGTTACCAGAATTTCGACTCCACAAATGAGACAAACATCAGATGTACCGTTAAGGTAACAAAACTTCCTCTTCACAGTTAGTCAATGCTCCTTGCGAGGTTCTCCCATAAACCTAGTTACAACTAATTGCATGTGTAAGATAAGTGTAGTATATATCAAGCTCCCTACTGCAGTAGCTTAAGGAACTCAGGACATGTCAAATAGCTGTTTGGTTCGTCCACTTGGTTTTGCTGTAGACATGTCAAGACAATATCTATATAACTCTTCTTAAATAGGAAATGCTTCTTCTGACTTCTATCCCTATAAATCTCCATTTTGGCACCCAAATAAATTATTTCAAACTTAGCACTAAGGAGACCCTTGAATTTGAACATCTACTAGCATATCATGAACATACAGACTAAGTAAACGAACAATCGCTGTACAACAATCATATGGGCTATACGAGCTCTATCATATAACTGTCAAATATCTTATACCATTGTCTAGGAGAGATCGCTTTAGTGCATGCAAAGACCTCTTCAAATGACTACCATAATCTTCTTTTCTTGGAACTTGAAATATATAATTTTCCTACTTCCTGTCTAAGAAAGCTCTCTTCACATCTAGTTGTTAAAATTGAAGTGCCACTATTGGTACTGATACCCTTAAATAATTTCATGGTAGTCTACTCTCTCTTTATATTTTATGCTCTCAAAAATTGACATCCCATCCTTCTTGAAGACCTATTTGCAACTGACGACTTACCTCTTCAAAGGCCATTTGACTACTTTCTAAGTCTTATTCTTTTGAAGTAATTCAATCTCATCCCCTATTGTAGCTAGCCATTTGATAGACTATGTAACTCTTTATAGGTGGATGGATCTTGTTGATCCACCTCTCTGTAATGCATAAGTCATTAAAGCCAAACTCATTAGGAAGTTTGCTGAAATTAGCTTAGATTGCATGATTAAGAGAATTATGGTCGCAGACGAAGATTGTAGAGATGTAGACTCTTTCTACTTTATGCCCTGGTTCGCTCTGATCATGAGTGACTTGGTGCTTTACTTGTTCCTCAGCATTACTGACAGAACATGAGACTTTTACGTAGGGTTAGACATAGAGTTTACATCAAATGCTATATTCCTATAAAGTATAACCTTCTTTTCCAATGAAGAGTAGATTCTATAACCTTTTACTCCGTCCTCGTAGCCTAAAAGTACTCGTTCTTAGCTCTTTGCTCTAGTTTACTTTAAACAGTCATATGGGGTTTTGAGATGTATACCTAAGCGAAACCAACATTAGAGAGCATGCACCTCGCCCTTTCCAAAATTCTCTGATTTATACGTTTTGCTACATTGTACCCATGATAGTGTGATGCCTAACAATCCCTTCATTCTTGGAGAACTCATCCACAGCAACAAAATACACAACATTTTGACCTTCCTCCTAATTTGATTTCTCCTCTTACACTACGACCTTATTGAAAACTTCACTAATATCGCATGGACTCCGACAATCACAATATACATAATCAAGTGTGCCTTTTCTTCTATGAATTACCTTAGGAAACTTGCTTCAGTGTAATTTCCCAAAGACACATTGTTCATAATATCCAATATACCTTACCTCGTGGCTACTAAAAAGATCCCCTTTTGAGAAAACTTGCATCGCTCGTTCACTTATGTGACTGAGTCTCATATGTCACCACATGGGCGTAACATTTTCCTGAAAGGCTGAAGAACCTGGTAGAAAAAACAATGTCCCCCCTCTTCACATCTTTCTAAATCATATTCTACACTGCTCCACTTTCACCTTTGAAATTGAACCCCTTTGTGCCTAAACGACTAAATGATATCAAATTCTTTGTCATGAGTAGAGCATGCTTAAAATCATTCTATGTGCAGAATTTACCATCATATGTCTTATTTTAAATGACCCTTTTCCTACCACCTTGCAGACATCACTCTTAGCCATAGAAATATTGCCTCCTGCAACATATATAGTATTGTATGATGTCCCAGACTCTACAATCCACACATCTGTATAATATGTATAATCATGGTAAAATCCTCTTTGGAATTTGTATTATTTTCCTCAGCACCATTGCTAGGTCTTTCTTTTTCTTTTATATTAGGGCGATTCCAGTGCCCTCTTTCCTTAGAAATCATCAGTTTTATTAAGACCCTTTGAAAATGGTTTCTTGAATTTCTTCTTCCTCGAATTGTCTCGGCCCTTACTCCCAGTGCTACCAACCCGATAACTTATACCTCTTGGCATATGGCACAACTCTCTAGTATAGAGAAACAATCTCATCTCCTCTAAAGTCATTATATCTTCCAACAATGAAAGGTTGCTTAAGATTTTCATATGACAATGGTAAAAATATTTCTTAATTTTCATATGACAATGGTAAAAATTTCACATTATCTCTTAGATGTGTACCAACCTGTGTTTGCATACTAAACAAACGTTCCTTCAAAAGCAATTGTTGGTAAAAGATTTTGTTATATTACGCTCCTACTTCAACCAAACGCCAATCTCAGTTTTCTTTCCTCTGTGAACTCTAGTTATTTTGTTTTCGAGACTGTTCCTTTTCTTCCAGCATGACCGTTTCAGCAGATTCGGAATCCTCAGCCTTCTTCACCAATGGCACCCACAAACCTTGTTGCAATAAGGTTCGCATCTTGCTCTGCCATAAACCGAAGCTATTCCTTTTAGTAAATCCGTCGATCTTGATGTTCAAAGCAAGGATCTTTGATCCGAATCACAAACCCTAACCGAAAATCTAAGCTTTGTCAGTTGTTCTAGCGGAAGCAAAAGATTAACATAAAGAAACAAACAAACAAATGCACATACAAATTTATATGGTTCACTATCGATGAGATAGCTATGTTCATTGGGCAATCTTGAAGAAAAACCAATGTACATAGTACAATGTCATACGACTAGGTTAAATTATAGGATTTTATATAGTACTCCTATCCAAAATGAAGAAGGCCATAGAAAAGCCCAAAACAAAAACTCCAGCCAACACATATTCTAGGCATTACTAACAGGTAGGATATGTCAGTTAATGTGTAAAGAGGCTAATTGCTCTCTGAAATGTTGTTCTCTTACTATACAAATACTTGTCAAAGGAATGTGTGATGGGTGTTACTTTCTGTCTGGTGCCTTGTAATGGATGCTGTAAGCTGGTTCCTTTGTCTTTCACTCATTCTTGAGGTTTAGGGTTCATTCCTTTGGTCTAACTAGGTAATCATTGTTTCTACTAGTTTTCTATTGAAGTTTTGTAGAAGTATGAAATGCTATGTATCTGGTAATTCATGGTCTATTGGGTGGTTGTTGCAAGGCCAAAAATTGGAACTCATTGATTCAGCTTGTTCCTATCCTTGCTTTAGGCCTTGTAATTATGTACATTTTATCACCCTTGCAAGGAATGCTGAAGTTTTCTGTTAGCTGTTCAATTTTTTTTTGTGGCTCCCATGAGACATCACTGCTTTCTTGTTTATTCACAAGTGATATTTGTTCTTGTCCCCCCCCCCCCCCCCCCCCCCCCCCAAAAAAAAAAAAAAAACGATACTATGTTTATGTATATAGTATTTTTTTTCTGCCTGCTGACCTAGGTTGAAATATGGCAGGCTGTGGTGACTAATCATCTTGTTGTGAGGGGAAGTTATCGCAGTCTAAGCTTGGTTGTTTATGGAAACACTGCTGAAGATCTTGGGCAGTTCAATGTTGAATATGACTTGGACAACTCTGTTGTAAATCTTGTTTCTTCTTCTGAGGCGAAGCTTGAGGATCTTCCACCTCTATTACATTCTAGAAATCCTAAATTTGAAGATGCAATATCCTCTCTGAAGGCATTGTCGTCAATGCTCCCAGCAACAGATATCTCTGTAGGGATGCGGCAATTCTTGCAACTTGTTTTTAAGATAATGAATATTCCAAACTTCGGTGAATTTAGTCAGAAGGTTATGCCTATGATTACTTCAGCAACTGCTTCTTTCTTCACGAATGACTTAGCTAGTGCTGGAATCACATTGCAAGAGTTAAATTTGGGAGCATCAGGAAAAGTCAAACAGTATTTTCATGTTTTCACTGAGGCTTTGAGGAATCTTTTTGATCTTTGCAAAAGATATGTGGAATCAGGTCATATCTATGGAGATTTTTTGGCAGAGTGCAGTTTTCTTGAGTCTGAAATTGATGTGGCCTCTTCTAAAGAGTTGGTGGACATGTTGTTCCAGCACTTCCCTTTCAGTAGGGATATTGCATTTGTTGGACATCCTCATCTATCACAGGTAATTTTTTCAACATTTTTGGAAATTCTTATTAAATGGGAAAGAAATTAAGATATAGAAATGTTGCCCTTCTTTTTGGTAATGGTTTGCTCTAGGTTGGTTGATTGAATTATTTCTTGGAAACCCTTTCTTCTATTTTTGCCTCCAGATGCTGCTTTTTAATTTTTGAAAAACACAAGCAATGTTTTTGCAATCCTTGTCCACACCTTTACTTATTAGATTAATTCTAACATTTTAAAGATGCTATTATTCTTTCTTTTTCTGATATGTGGGTCTCTGTATATTTGCATGAAGAATATTAAAGAAGCTAATGCGCTTTTTTCTTGTTATTCTTATTATTATCTTTATTATTATTTGTCAATACTAAGCTTTGATATGTTGACATCTGAGTTTTATTCTTCCATTGATTTTTCTTTCAATTTTCCAGAGTAATAATGTACTCCTTTGGTTGAGTTTAGCTCTGATCCTATGCTCGGGAAAAGAGAGTTGTTTTCATTATGTAAATGGTGGAGGAATGGAGCAGCTTGCCCATTTTCTTGGCCAGGAAACGCAAAATAGTGCAACAATTACTTTGATGCTTCTTGGAGTTGTTGAACAAGCTACTCGATATTCTGTTGGGTGTGAAGGTTTGTTGGGTTGGTGGCCTCGTGAAGGTGAAATTGTCCCATCCGGTGTTAGTGAGGGATATAGCCAACTGCTTAAGTTACTAATGCAAAAACAACGTCATGATATTGCTGCATTGGCGACTTATATCCTTCATCGGTTGCGTTTTTATGAAGTTGCTTCAAGATATGAGGTAAATTTTCTGGCTTCTGGATGCATAATGAATGCTACTAGGAACTATTCTCATATTTCTGATTGGCAGAATGCAGTACTTTCCATATTAGGAGGACTCTCTGGTGATGGGCATGCTCCAACCACGCTTTTAAGCCTGCTAGTGAAAGCCAAGTTACAGCTAAGAAAGCTTTTGGTTAGTGTCAACCTGTTCTGTTGTTCTTTGTTGATATTAGGATAGCCATTATTCCATCTTTAAAATCAGATTTTTCTAATTTTTTATGCCTTGTCGCTTTGATAATCCCTTCATTCCCATATAATGTCTTTTAGGTTATTTTTACTAATAAGGGAGTTAGCTTTTGCTTTTATTTTCAATGGAGATGGCTTATACTATTCTTTTGGTATTTAAACTGATAAGCAATAGTTCATTTATAATTTAATTGGCAGATATATGAAATGCAAAACTGAATTTCTTTTAGTGGTCTGATAATATGTTATGGAGGTAGTAATGAAATTTGAGTTAAAATATCTGTCAATTTTGTATCAACTTTCTTGTGATGGTTAATGGAAACTGACTACTTGAAGTTTTGAGCTTGTTTAGAAGTTTTTTGGAATATTTCATAATGGTTGGCTGCTTGTTTCTGTTCAAGATCTTTTGTTGGTGGTGTGAAGTACAAATGTAATTGAGTATATGTTAACTACCAAAGCGTATATGGTTGTTTTAAAGAGGCAGCTAGAATTCTATTTTCTTTTAAGTGGTGGCCATAGAGCTGAGCCGGACCAGAGCTGAGGCTGGCTGGGATTTTTTGATTCGTAACCAAACCACATTTTAAGTGGGCTGGGCCGGGCCTGCCCCACCACACTGGCCATCGTACTGTTTATTAAACAGCATTCCTAATCAAGTCCAGTGCCACAAGGTAGTTTCCACAATTTAGTGATTTTCGTTCCATTTCATCCATATACATTTAAAAATTATTTATGGTTTAAACAAGATTCAAACTCATGATCAACACTAGAGTCCTGACCATTGAGCTATGACATAGTACTTGTCTTCTTTTCGAAATAAACTATAGTAAGGAACAGAGTAACAACTTGAATTCAAACTGGGCAAAAGGGAAGAAGTTGCTTTGGCAACGCAGTGATGGGAATGGCAATGGCAATGGCAAGGTGACTGGAAATTTTCAGATAAGTTATGGAAGATATCAAGGAACTGGGTAAATCTGTAAATTATTTAGGATTTTCCCTGTGAAGACACCTTGTCCTCCTTCTGTATTATCCTTTTTGAGATTTAATTATACATTTTTAAAATTATTACTAAAACAAGACAAAAGGATTCTAAAACCGTAGCAGTTTAATTCTAGATTAGTAAATAATTTGTTTAATAACTTATTTGACATCGTGCACATGCCTAAGTTGTGATTAGGGTGTTTAATTAGCACTCTTTTTTTGTTTTTATGAAGTATTCTGAAATCGCAACTGTTACTTTCTAGGTTCTCAAAGAACAATATGGCTTATTGGTTTGAAAATGTTTTGAAACTTTATTTATTTATTTTTTTAAAAAATTTGGGTCACATCTTGAAGTAGCATTCTTTCGTTCAGTTTGAGGTGTCCTTCCTCTTTATCTGTCAGATAATCAGTTATGTTTCTTGCAAACCCATTCAGGTAAGTATGTAATGAGAAATTAACAGACAAGGTTGTTCTTCTGGTCGTTGCTGATGAAGCAATCCTATATGTCTTGTAGTATCTAGGGATTGGATCCCTCGCCTGTTTCATCTAGTTATATAAAGTTGCATATTCACTTCTTGGTTTCTGTTCATTGACAAGTTTTAATGCCAGAAAATGATTATTTCGTCTGGTTGGGTTGAGGATCCTTCTCCGATGGCCAGTGCTCTCCGATCATTAATGGTGTCATCTTCTGAAGGGTTACTGTCTTTTAAATCAACCTGCAAGCTTATTGCTTCGTCAAGTTGTCGTTTTCTGCAACAGAAAATTGATGTGAAGTTGCTTTCACTTCTGAAGGTACCTTTTCCAGGATAGCTTCTTGTTGAGTTTCCTCTTTTATGTCTGTTGATTGATACAAGTTCTCGCTCTCTCTCTCTTTTCTTGTTGATCCTTGTTGATTCAGTTCTTGTTAAATTATTTCAGTCTGATTGGTTTTTCCCAGATTAAGGGTATTGAAAAATGAAATTGTTTATGTTGTAGCTCAAATGCCTATGAAGACGTCTAAAGGAAAGAAAATAAGTTTTTCCATTTTTATGATTTTACACAATCAAAGATAAAAGTAAAAAGATATAGTTTCTAGTCTAGTCTGATACTTTTTGGTCTGGTATGTTTTGTTCTTGAAATAAGGTGAAAAGAACAAAACCTTGAAGTTTAGACTCAAAGCACAAGTAGAAGTAGAAGCCGGAGCCTCTCTATTAGCGAGAGAAAGAAAAACATAGGCATTTGGTTACATTAACTTTTGCGTGGCTGCTGCAAAATTTCATGGGAATGTCATGATCAAAAACATTATTAAATACAGGAAATCTATTTCATTTCATGACAAGTATATTGACAAATTTGTGTCTCTGCCTAATATGTAGGTGACTTTGGCAATTGCATCCTTTTTAGAAAAAAATGGTATTTGACAACCTTTAAAAACAAAATTATTTGTGCTCGAGATTTTTTTTTCTATTTTTCGGGGGATGAATTATAAATTATTTCATTGTTGGTATTTCTACAACTTTATTCACGATTTTTTGGAATGATAACATCAAGGATGCCATTGGCGAAGCAATTAACTGGAGTCAAAACAACAAAAGGTGTTGATTTAAATGATTTGTTTTGAAAGTTTGAAAGTTACGATTTTTGAGTGAAAAATACTGCAATTCCCCGAGTCCATTTTACAAAAGGTTGTGAGTGATAAATTTCTCATACATAATCACTTTATTGTTGACTTTCAAAAATTTTATCATCATGCTCCAATCACATTCAAATGTATCTTAATGGTTGATTGACATTTAGATGTTTAACTTTCCTCTGTTCCTCATCAGCTTGGCTTTCCCAGATTCAGTTTCTTATGAGCTTTATTATGGGTCTGAGCCCAGTGTTTTCTTGTGCTGGATTTGACACAGTTTTCTCTAATTGTAGGAGAGGGGCTTCCTTCCTTTGTCAGTTGCCCTAATATCATTGGCTGAGTTACGGGCTGAAAGAGGACATGTTCTTGAAGCTTTTTTAGATGTGACATCTTGTATTGAAGCCATAATTCTTTCACTTATGTTTTGCCGCTCAGGTTATCAAATTTACCTTCTTGTGGTGCTTCCTTCTTTATTTAGTTTGTGCTGTTAATAACATAAAAGTTAATGTGGCAGGTCTTGTCTTCCTGTTGCAGCATCCTGATCTTTCCTCCACAATCATCCGTGCATTCAAGGGAGATGATGAGGTCACTAATTTTATTCCTCTTCGATACGCATTTGCTTTGGTGTCAAAAGGGTTCTTTTGCCGTCTGCAAGAGATTGGAATAAACCTTGAGATGCATCTGAGGGTGGTCAGTATCATTGCTGGATCTTTATTATTCTAATTTCTCCACCTTTCATCTTTTTCCTATTTTATCCCTAGCTATGGTTTTCATCTTTCTTTGGATAAAGGGCTTATTGTTGCCAACTTCTTTGTGCTTTCTTCTTTTTTGATCAGGTTTATGCTGTTGATCGCTTGCTTACATCAACGCCATGTTCAGAGGAACTTCTTTGGGTGTTGTGGGAGCTTTGTGGTCTTTCCAGGTAGACTAGGCTCCCTCACTTTTCGCTTTTTCTTTTTTTTCTCCCCCCTACTTATATTTAATCTGTTATCTGTTGTGAACTTATAATTCTATCATATTTTCGCCTGATAATTGTATCACATTATTCTGTCATCATTATGTGGGCAAGAGTAATGATTATCCAAATTTAGACTTGAACTTATAAAATTGATCATAGTTTGTATTTCCCATTTCCTATCTTATTTGATGTACAGGAAAGTGAAAAATAATTGATTTTTACTTCTCGCTGGTAGCCTCCACACCAACTCACAACTCCCACTGCCAAGCCCCTTGCTTTTCTCCCAGGATCTTAGCTTATTTTCTCTCTGTACATGCCTGCCCCTATCCACCTTTCCTCTCATTTTTAAAAAGCTGCATCCTGGGCTTCCCTTTTTGCTGTTTCTTCATCGTCTTACCTTCAATTTCTCTTTGATTTCAATATGATATTGCTACTGGATGACTTATCATTGCTGGTCTATGTAGCACAAAAGTGGAAATGGGGATGTGATACATGTTCAATGACAAGGTAACTTTAACCAACTGAACCCTAAAATCTTGCAAACTACTCCCACCATCCCAAAGTAGTTTGCACAATTTCTTTTCTATCTGTGCTAACTTGTAATGAATTGCACTCACCAAGGAATCACATATACTAGAGGAGTTAAGCTAAATGGAAGAAGAGGTTGCTTAAGCGTGGAAGGTAGTAGAATTTTATTAAGGCTAATGTATGATAGCAGCTGGCTTTCAAGAGGTCAGGACTCTCCCAATGTAAAAGTTTACACAATCTTTTTCCTGTCTATCAATACATTTCTCATCTGTATTTATACTACCCCCATCCCTACAAAATATTCTAGCTGCCAGATCAGCAGACTCATTCATGCATCCCCTTTTGACAGAAAATAGTTGTGCTTGGCTTACAAAAATTAGTTTTCACTTATCCTCATCGGGAAAAAAAACCTGAATTCTTTGTATTTCTTAACTTTGTTTTTGCACCCACTATGAACTTTCACATATTCTTTACAGGAAACATGCATACTCCATTAATTTCTATCACATCTACTTTCTCACTAAAATAACATTCGTTAACCACACTACTTATCTTCTAAAACGCTGTACCCAAAAAGTTTACAAACTAGTATGGGATGACAGAGCAATGTTTAAAAAATCGCAATAAGGCGCCACTGCCCAAACACTTGAAAAAGGTCTGGGCGAGGTGATTTTAATAAGGCGCTCTGAGGCTGACAGAAGCGCTCGAGGCGGACAGAAGTGCACTGAGGCGTGAGGTGTTGCCTTTCAACGCTTGATTAAAATTAAACCTGGGATCCATTGGTTAGAACCCTAGGTGTAAATATTGAGGATGTTGCTGACTATATAAAGCTATAAGCTGTTATGGGTTTGATTAAAGAGACGTGAGTAAGTTGATGTGGCTCATGGCCGATGGTTAGGTGCTCTAACTTTCTTTCCAGTGAAGCCTTAGTGTACTCGAGTTCTCGAAAGGCTGATTCATTTCCTCTCTCTATCCATTTGAAATCTAAAGAAGGTAAAGAGTGGTAAAATATCACATGTCTTTTCTTTTGTCAATATTTGAGAGGAAAAAAATGTTACTCTTTCCTCTCGTATTTTTTTTCCATATTTTCGACTTTTGAGACTTTGACTCAACTGTATTTATTACTTAATACATTTCCTTTTTGGTGGGGCAGTTATGTGGAGAACCTTGAGGCTTGTCGATTTTTTTTAAAGCTTCTATATACCGTTGCTTCCAAAATTTTTTGTATATGTCAAGTATCTGCGCCTCACTTCAATAAGCCGACTGCCTTTCATCTATGCCTTGTACCTAGGCCTTGAATCTCATCACTAAATGGGAGTAGATAGTTTTTAGAATGTATTACTGAATCATATAATATAAATTAAGATTCTCTAAGATAGAGTATGTTGGTGGTTGGAAGAAGGCTTAGTTTTTTGAGTGGGAGGGTAAAGTTGGTGCATCGGTGTTCGTCACCTATTTTTTTTTTTTTTGAAATTCCGGTTATTATAGAGAGCAAGTTTGACAAAACTTTGAAAAATTCTTGTGCTATGGTGTAAGTGTTGAGAGAAGAGAGAATAAATGCTTTGGTGAAGTGGGATATGTTGTATCAAAGAGGCCTGGGGTTGGAATGTCGATTTCCAAGATTGTGTCTTCGGTGAAGTGGTTGTGGTATTTTACTCCTTACGCAAAGTCTTTATAACTTCGTGTTATCTTGAATTCTAGAGAAATTATTTACTAGGATTTTGATGATTATGGAAGATATTTGGAGAGGGAAAGGGAATCTGCCGTTTTGTGTTGTGTTACTCTGGCACGACACTTTTGGGCTGACACCTGGGTCGACCCAATCTAACCCGACCTTGTACTGATACGTGGGTGTGCAGTCTGCCACGGCGTTGGAGAAGGTAAAGGTAGGTGCAAGTGTACCGAATCCGAAGGAGTGGTGGTAATGGTGGTGGTGTTGGATATGGAGGAGGCGGCCAAAGCCGATAGACGGAGCTGAGAAAGCAGAGGAGGTGGAGATGCCGAGGTCGAATGTTGGAACTTAGGAAGCCGGAGATGGCACGAAAGCAGAAAGAGGGAGAGGAAGAGGCGGAGGTGGAGGCGGAAAAGGAGTTAGGGTAGTGATTTGGAATTCCTGATAAAAGTGATTTAGGGAATGAAAATTTCATGAGGTGCGGCTCTGTAGTTATGATGGACATGAAGTATGGGGCAACTTCCTTTATTGATGGGTCCATTGTCTTGTAAAAAAATTATAGGGATTATTTTGGCACTACTATTTATTGTAATATTTTTTTATTTTCATATCCCTGCACCTTGTCCAAAATTAGGATAAGTGTCCCCGTGTCTTGAAATTTCATTTTTTCTGTGTTCAACTGTGCTTGTGTCAAACACCCATACCGAGACCTATACTTGCTAGTCTTATTTAGATTTCTCAACTTTGCCACCAAGGAAACACTTCTTCCCTCTTCCTATTTAAAATTTTATCTGAAAGGTTAGATTTCCTCTGTTAGTGAGAGCTTTTGTGTGGACTTTGGCACTGGGTAGAGTTGACACTAATGTTATGCTTGGAGGCTGTTTTCTGTCAGTGGGTCATACCCAGTTTTCCCCTGTACTGTTTTGAAACTGCTGCAGGTTCGTATTTTGGCCTGTTGAGGCTGTTATCATCTCATTGGGCGAATTTGAAGAGCACTGGTACATTACCACTAATGCTAGAATTAATCGCAGTTTATGAAGCCTTATTATCTTCTATTATTTTTCCAAAAAGAAAGAAACTTAGAACTATATGGATTAGTACATCAGTAAGGTGTTGAGGTTGTATTGGTAAAAACAAATTTATACTCAACTAATTTGCGAAGGCATAATGCATAGCCACTTTTACTTGCTAGTTGAATGACTTTGATCTACTGAAGTTGGTTAGATCATTTTGGTCATATATTGATATGATGGAATAATAGGTTCTTGTATTATGAATATTGAGGCCTATATGCAATGGACTTGTTTTCTATACCAGAAAAATGTAAGTGAGTGCAAAGCTTTCTCCTTGAGCGAACAAAATCTTGATCTTCTATTTCCTTTAAACCAGGTGGAAGAGCTTTGGCCCTGGTTTGATGTGGATGTTCTTGTGTCATGCATATGTTTACTTATCTAGTTGAGTAGTATCAAAACTCTCATTTACCAGATAATCTTTATTTTCCTTGAATTTCCATGTGCTCACATGATTGAAAGACAAAAAGGAAATTACAACTAAATATGCTAGGTAACTTAAGGATTAAATAGCTATCTCCAAGTTGCTGATTAATACTATCCCCTAGTATCTTTGTAATGTTCTGTTACCACTCATTAGCATCTCCAGATGTGGTATTGAGTTGTAATGTTTAGAAATGAAGAAAATCACACATTTACATGTGGAGAAGCACTATCTTGGACATTATCATGGGAGTTTCTTTGCAATATTACATGTAAACCTGTTACCCTTGCCTCCATTACATATCGCCTACCAAACAGACTATAAGAGATCAGTTCCTTCATTTTTTTTAGTTGACACATTTCTTTTATTGCATTTGTTAATGCACAAATTTAACTGTAAACTCTTTGAAGATCATGAAGCAAAAAATGTTAAAAAATCAATCTTTTGGAAATACGTATTGAGACAAATTGAAGATCCCAATTGACAAATTTTTCTAATATAAATCACAAAATATAGTCACAGGTAATATGTAAATAGTGTGAAAAGTCAACACTGTCAACTAAGAAGAAATAGAGGAAGTATGATTTATGAGGTAGAGGCTATACTTTTCAGCATGTCCTCAAAAGGTATCCAAATAATTTCATATATATGCACTTCATTTTACGAGTATGGTTCTTTAACCCATTTTCCTTCTCTGCAATTGAAAGAATATTAGCCGTAATCTGAATTAATCTATACTTTTATGAATCTTTAGAACCTATGTTATCTGTGAATGTTACTTAGTAGTCTTTATTTGATCTTATTGGTCCTTATTTTAACTTGTTGAATTTAAAAAGGCCTTATGTAAACGTTTCATGAAAAATGAAACTTAACTCTTTTTAAGTTGAAAAGGAAAACACCTACATCGCTCTCTGCCTACTGTCTGTATATTTTCTTAGTATTTTCTGTTTAAATGCGCAATTTATATGCAGGTCTGATGGTGGACGTCAAGCATTACTGGCTCTCACGCACTTTCCAGAGGTATGAATGAATATCTTTTAGCAGGGTTGCCTTATACCTAGATAATGCTGCTGGACTTGATTTCCGTCACATTCTGAACTGGGCTATGGGTTAAATCTTGAATGTGGTGGCATTGCTATTGTACTGGAATTATTAGCAGAATTATATTCACCATGCGCGTGCGCAAAACACACACACACACTTGTTTGTAAAATCTTGCTTATCCTCCCTTATAACCATTCCTCTTTTCCCATTGTCACTCCTTTGAAAGACAATTATTGTTTCCGAGGACATGGACGGCAGGGGGGCAATCAGGACAACATTAATAAGATATGGGTAAAAATGCGCTTTCATGTTATGATCTAATATTTGACTGAATACTTCAAACAGGAAAAGGTGTTCGATTTGAATGGGATCTGAAACTTAGTATGAGTCCACGCGATTTCTGCAGTTGGGGGTGGCTCTTTAGTTTTAAGCTCCACTAAGGATGATTTGCTACTGATAATCCTTATTATAACAAATTATTCCAATCCCTTTATAACTCCTATCCCTATTATGTCTTGCAATGAAGCATATATCTGTCATTTAATACATTAAGTATGAAGCGGTGATCTTCTAGCTGGTAATCTGATATACGCATTACATAAATAAATTGCCTTACAGATGTTAGAGTTATCCTTCATGAATGACCGAAGTATTCCTTGTATTAGTGTGTCAACATTTCAGTTTTCATAATCATATGAAAGGTTTATGATTACTGGCTGTATGGCACATAAAGAAATGACCCTAAAGATACTTTTTTTGAACTTGCAGGCGTTAAAAATTTTGATTGAAGCACTGCATTCGGCCAAAGAGTTGGAATCAGTTTCTTTGTCTTGTGGTATTCCAGCCTCAAATTTCTAGAACCAGGGCAACATTACTACTGTTATGTTTTCTATCTTGTCATTGACAGAGCATATTGTTTTGTGGTTTTCAGGTACCCCATTAAATCTTGCAATCTTTCATGCTGCTGCTGAGATATGTGAGATCATTGTTACAGATCCATCATCATCTTCAGTGAGTGTCTGGATTGATCATGCAACTGATCTCCATAGAGCTCTGCATTCCTCTTCTCCTGGATCTAATAGAAAAGATGCCCCCAGTAGACTCTTGGAGTGGATTGATGCTGGGGTTGTTTATCATAAAAATGGGGCTATTGGCCTTCTACGTTATGCGGCTGTTTTGGCCTCAGGGGGTGATGCTCACATAACTTCTACAAATATTTTGGTCTCAGATTCTATGGATGTGGAGGATGTAGTAGGAGATACTTCTAATGAATCAGATGTCAATGTTGTTGAAAGTCTACTTGGAAAACTTGTTTCAGACAAGTCCTTTGATGGAGTTGCTCTTCGCGATTCGCCAGTGTCTCAGTTAATTACAGCAATTAGAATTTTGGCGCTCATTTCTGAGGATACGGTATGGTATTTATCAGTATCTACAATTTAAAGAACTTACAGATATCTAGCTTTTGTATATTTGGTTTTTGGACCTCCCTGTGCTGAGTGGTTCTTGTTGTATTGGGTGTCTAGCTGCAATTTTTTTGTGGAAATGTCTGCATCGGAATGACTGATTCAATTCCTTCAAAGCTCAACCCACATTCTTTTTTACTTGAGGCCCATTAAATGGGTTGGGTCCCTGTAAAATGCTGATCAAAGTCTAATTAAATTTTTGTTTGGCTATAAACTTTGCATAACTTAAAAGCAGTGTATGTGCTACGTTAAATTTGTTCCAATTTATGCAGGATGTTGCTGCTTCACTATTTGACGAAGGTGCTATGACGGTGATCTATATTATTCTAGTAAATTCCAGATTAATGCTTGAAAGATCTTCCAATAATTACGGTAATCACTTTGTCCATGAAATTTGTGACATTAGGATAATTTGTTTGATGCCCCGACAATTAGTAGCAGTAGTATGACGACCCTTGCAATAAGGAGATTAACAGGTTGACAAACTTTTTTCTTCTTGATCCTTGTATTAATCTTTTAATTTTCCCATATCTTTATTCTGCAACATAATGATTCTTTTCTGTTGCACCGTAAGAGTGCTCATGTGTTAAAATAAAGTTGGCTTGTAGAACCTGCATTCCTTAAGTGCACTATCTAGTCCACCACCATTGCGTAAATCCTTGTCCAGTTCCTACACTGCGACCTAGACCACCATCACTGTGCCAACACTAGCACTACTCCTGAACTTCTTAGCATCAGCACACCATAGTCCTCCCTAAATGACCTCATTTCTTTTCATTTATGCTTATTTCTGGCAAAGAGTGTTTGGGAGATGCTGTGGCTT
Organism: Dysphania ambrosioides; assembly: GCA_026401315.1. Lineage (NCBI taxonomy): Eukaryota > Viridiplantae > Streptophyta > Magnoliopsida > Caryophyllales > Amaranthaceae > Dysphania > Dysphania ambrosioides. The sequence goes on along the minus strand of CM048661.1, from coordinate 17,493,673 downwards.
TTCTGTGACCACTCATTATTTTTCTGGAACATCTTTTCTTTCCTTTGCTCCCTTTGGGTTCACCAGCATCCGTTGTTTTCTCCCTCGTATATTCCTTGTTTTATTTTCACTACCGACAAATGCATATTGTTTTCACCTCTTAGTGTTGAATATATGAAAATTCAGAACAGATTCGTTTGGTGGTGACAATGCATAAGTAGTTTTAGTAGCCAGTCAATAATAGGGTCCTTTTTTGGTTGTAGAATTTAATCGATTTTCTAGGTTTGAAGAGGTGATTGGTATTCTGGGTTGTGTCAAGACTGTAAAAGAATCAGGGAGTACTTTTGTGGATGAAAATAAGAGAAAGAGTGAGATTGTGAGAGGTTGGTAGGAGAAATCGGGAGAAGAGTGCAGTTTCTCCATTCTCCATTTTCTCTGGTTGTTTGAGGTTGGTGGTAGGCTGGAGTTCTGGACTAGTGGTGGAGACGGTTTGAGTGGGTCATGGGGATGGGCTGAGCTGCTGTTAGTGGTCAGGGTCAAAGGTGGTGGGGGAGACTAAGTTATCTTTTTTCAATATAAGATTTTTCTCTATACTTTTGAAATTTTAATGGAATCTAATGGTTACGCATTTCAAGGTTATGGAAATTTTGAAACAAGACCAGGTAGCTAAAATGAAAGAGGTATAACCATTATGATGTCTAAAATTATTAAATGGACATGATGAAGAAAAGAGTCTGTATTTTCTTGATAGATTAGAGGCACCGCTGGGTTTTGGATATCATTACTGATGCATGAGCCTTCTCTTTCATGATTGTAAAAGTGAATCTATAAAGCTACTCTAGAATGTTGGAGAGGAAAAAGGTTGGAGATTTTACTGTTCAACATTTAATTTGGACTATTATGTATCCTATTCATAGTATGCTAAGTTTTTGTTTCCTTTTTGAAGAGATTAAACTGTTTTAGAGTTTTGGTAGCTGTATCTGGTTTGAAGTTGAAGATCTTAACTTTATGTTTTCTAGGAGTTCTTAATACAAAATGCTGAGAATTTTATTGTGAACTCTACTTATAACTTGGTATCATTTGTTGGACATCACTTACAAGGTGATGTACTGATTTGCGTTATGTCTTATATATTAAGCTTGATGCTTCCATTTGATTGAATTGAATTGTTCTTAGGACTTTGGGTTGCTATATTTTGTTTTTGTTGCTGATTTGATAAAGTTTGCTTCCTTATGTGTTCATGTTATGGACTGAGATTTTCAGAGTTAACTATCTTATGATGTGATTTTATTTTTGATGTAACAGATTATCTTGTTGATGATGGCATAGAGTGTAGTTCTACATCTGATCTGTTGCTAGAGCGTAATCGGGAGAAGTATCTGGTTGAACTGTTGATTCCTTCACTATTGTTGCTTATAGAGCTTCTGCAAAGATTGAAGGTTGTTGCACAATTTTTTCAAATTCATCTTAAACCTAGTTTTTTTATGTGTAATTATTACCTGGTGTACTAGTGGGTACATCATTCTGTGATGGTACTTGGGTGCTTGACTAGATGTGGTTTTGGTGGCTTCTTTATATAATTGATCCTGAAAATAGAAGTGAAAATATGGTTTTTCAGGTACTTATAGAGCTAGCTTTTCTAAAATTCCTGTAAATGTTGGCCCATGAAATTTTCATAGATTAATGATTTTCTGGGTCTTATCATGCAGGTGGATGTGTTCAGTGGACTAAAAAATAGTCTGCCACATATTATACAAAAGGAAACGCTTATTCATTCGCATGTGATGCTTGTTACTAATCATATTTAAACACACAGCCTGAGATCTATGTCATCACATTGTTTTAAGATGTAGTTCTCTCTGAGGCTTTGAGTGAAAACTGTTTTTTTTTTTTTTTTTTTTTTCATTTTGTGGTACATGCATCTGCTTTTATGTTAGTATTTTTTTTTTTTGGTTTCTTTACTTTTCTAGTGGCATAAATTTGTTAGAACACAATTCATTGCTATATTGCTAATGTTTTATTGTCCTGGATGTAATAGAATATGATGATGTGTACAAGTTGTTTTTTTGTTCTTTTTAAATTCTTTTAACTGATTGACTGTGGGTTTGGCTATCAAAAATGATGTTGTACAAAGTAGTAAACTGACCTAGCTACAACTTACCATGGTGCTGGTGGTTCCAGTTGTTTACTCTCTGGGACATGGATGTGCGTTGTAATTGGTGTTAGTAATGACTTTTGCAAACACCTCAACTTATATGTTTGCTCTTGTGCAATTGTACTTCTATAAACTCTGGTGGTCTATATGGTAATGCTGATAGTGTCTGCCTATAGTGTATGATTGTCTGTTGCAGAGACTTGCCAATTTTGACTGTATTTGGTTTCTAAACAAGTCTGCGTGATTGTTGTTTTGGGAGTTTTGTATAGCAAAGCATCATTTAGGAAACTAATCCATCATGCTTATTTCCCATAGTCACTGTTGATTTATGCATTTTCTATCATTGTTAGCCAGATGCTTAATTTACTATGCTGATATATGTACCGAGAGATTTTGACTGAATCAAGTTACTAATTTATGCCTTAGAGCTTGCTAAGTATTCCTTTCATCCTTTAACAATTGTCAAAATTTTCTTTTGTAGATGGCCCTATAGTACTTGTTGAGTTGGTAATAATGTTAAGTATCTATATTTAGTTAATCAGAATTCCTAATGATCATTTGTTCAAAGTATAGTAAAGTGAGGTGGCAAATACAAATTTCAATTATGTCCCCATCTTTAAGTTGGTAAATTAAAGAATAAGTAGAGGATTGAGTAATTTGTTGGGATGATTCATCCTAGGAAAAAATCATTTCATTTCTGTTACAAGATAGTTTATAAACCACTTAACTCATTTAGGATAATCGTCTTGTCTGCCAACTTTCTCTTCCTTTTGCTGAAGGGGCTATTCTAATCTAGGTAATTCATGTGCTTATTAACATGTTATTTCTCTTGTAGGAAGCCAAAGAACAACACAGAAATACAAAACTAATGCTTGTCCTCCTAAGGCTGCATCGCGTGTTAAGGTAATTGTTGCTTACCATTCTTCTTTGGATCCTCCATTAGAATTGTTAGGTACAGACATTATCAGATGGAGTTTAACAAAACTGTGCATTTTACAGCCCCAAGTTAGCTGCTTGTTCTGCAGACCTATCCTCAGCATATCCTGATTCTGCACTTGGTTTAGAAACAGTTTGCCATCTGATAGTGTCAGCTCTTGCTTGCTGGCCTGCACATGCCTGGGCTCCAGGTCTCTTCCACACCCTTCTTGATAGTGTCCAGGCAGCGTCCTTGTTAGCATTGGGTCCAAAAGAAACCTGCAGCATGCTGTATATATTGGTATGTAAATTTTTTTAGCCCATTGGCTGATTAATGTTAGCTACATGGTTATTTGAAACAATGTTCGTGAAATATTTTGAAATTTTTCAAATTGCTCTCCGAACATCAGCATCCATTTATAGTGATATGATTTCTCTAATTTCTTCATTATCGAAGAACTTGAAATGTTTATCTGTTACATTTCTTTTGATTGTTAGATTGGTCTCCTACCTGATGAGGGTGTCTGGCATTGGAGAAATGGCATGCCCATGCTGACAGCCGCTCGATCCTTGGCTGTTGGGACATTATTAGGGCCTCTAGAGGAGAGGAAAGTGAACTGGTACCTGGAGCACTCATGTGTTGAGGTTCTTCTTGGTCAATTGAGTCCTCACCTTGACAAAGTTGCACAAATTGCTCTTCATTATGCTGTTAGTGTATGTAAATCTCTGACATCTTTGTCTATATCTATAGTTTTCTTCGAAGGGGTTTAGGGGGGATGATTCATGTTGAGGTTGTCTATAATTTGTTTCCTTTTTCTTGGTGCGAGATTGTCATTAAGACTATCTTTCATGCAATTGGTTAATTGGTTGTCTCACTTCTCTAGACATTGGTCGTGGTACAAGATATGCTTCGGATACTCATACTTCGCATTGCACGTCAAAGAGAAGAATATGCAATATTGCTTCTGCAGCCTATTCTTTCTTGGATTCAGAGTCACTTGATTGTAGCTTCACCTCTGGACGAGATAGATGCATATAAGGTGGTTTGATTTTTTGTTTGGACTGTGTCCTGTTTATGATGTGCTGATAATCTTTTTAATGTATCATTTTTTCTGTACAGGGTTGCAAGTTACTAGATTTCCTCTCTCTCTTGCTTGAACATCCAGTTACTAAGGTTCTTTCTTTTACCTTTCATTTTCTGGCCATCACTTCTTTTTATCTATTATTTACTTTTTCTGATATTGACTTAACTTGTCATCAGTCATTGCTGCTGAGAGAGGGTATTCTTCAGATATTGACGAAAGTGCTAGGCAGAATTGATGCTCATGTAAAGTCTATTTCAAATGGGAGAAGTTCATCTAACTCTGGAATCAATATCTATAATTGCTGCGTCCCAGTGCTGAAGTCCTTGTCTTTGATTTGTGAAACTCGATCCACTCAGAAGCTGCACATAGTGTTCAATGGGTTAGTGAATCAACAAAAGTTCTTGAGATTAATTAAATATCTTGGCTCGTTTAACAGTTAATAGCTATCTCATGTGCTATTTGCCACTGATGCAAGACAAAAGAGAGAGTTGGATACTTTATATAAATATATGCATACGTTAACTAAGTACTGAAATGCAATAGGTTAAGAGAAAACAGAAGTTTGTGTTGTCAACTTGATATCTCAGTGATTTCCTGAACTCACCCCTCACTTTTACCTAATTGCAGTACAGGAGCAAGATAGTGAGCTCAACCTGATCATGCTAAATTAGTCTTAAATTTTTTTACTTCACCAATCAGAAAATTATGTAGCACTCTCCCCTACCCCACCCAACCCTCCCAGGCTCCCACCCATCCACCTAAAAAAAAAAAAAAAAGCAACCCACAAAATGGAAAAGAAAAAGTCATGAAAGTTGAACAAAAACAAGAAGGGTTCTTGAAGATTCAAATTCTTGGATTAGCAAAGATCTACATGCTTTACAAAAGCTTGAGATAGTGGGTACTAGCATGGGAAAATGCTGGGGTTGGTCATACCTAAGGCATGCTGTATACACTCTAGTCTCGACCCATAAATGTATGATTTACCAGCCTCAAAATTGAGATAGAAAGGAGATTCTGTGCAGAGAATTACCCTAACTAAGTAATTCAAATTTGAGTTATAGATTGGGAAAGAAATCTTTTATGAGAATTAAGTTACCGGAAGAGGTGGGAGGCAAGCATAGTGTGAGGATAATGTACTAAAGGGGGGAGGAAGCTTTAAGAGAATTCATTCTGGAATTAGAGACCCCATCCTTTTGGGACTAAAGCTTTAGTGATTTGTTGCTCTCCAGATGTACAGAAAGAATCAATAAGTTGGATATTCTTACCTCTTAAGGTGTGGTTAGGTTGAAAGAGAGTTGGGATCTGAGATGACCTTACAATATAATTACGCTCCTTACTTCATTCGATCCTGCAATTTCATCTGTTATGCCTGTGTGACTATAAAATCTTCTAGTTATTTTCTCCCTAGTTTTTGAAATCAACAAACAGAACAATTTGAACTTCCTCAATTCTATTCCACATTTGCTTACCTGGAAGACTATAAGAGTAGAGCTTGATGAGATTGTGCTTGTTTAATGTTTTTTTTGTCTCCTAAATTGTTTAAAGGCTTTTCTGTGTCCTAATTTGTTACATACAATATATATTCTTTTTAACTTAGGTGGTTCAAACGGTTGGAAAATAAAGGGAATAAAATGAAATATGTGGAGGAATTTACATGTTGGGTTTTTTAGGGCTTAAATCTGGGAAAGAAGAATAGTTGATAGGAATGGCCCTTTTCATTTTCTGATAGTTGCTAAAAAAATTAATTGAATCCTCTTTTCATTATCTGATGATCAGCTCTTGTGCAAGCTAACTAAATGAGTTTCTTTCATTTTCTTTTAATTATTTTATAATTAGCTAAATAACAAGAGATCACTGAAATACGATACATTTTTTTTAATCAGAGTTAACAATTCAGGATGAAGTCTAATATGGTCGGAAGTGCATGAAACAATTCTGTATCATATTTGAGAATGTGGCAGTTGTTTGATTTTGCCTTTTCTTTATTGCAATATGACCAACAAGTTGACCAATAAGTTTTGCTGTTTTCTGTAGCAATGAGACAGTGAGTACTGAAGATTTTGCTGTGATTCTCGGCTATATATTTAAACTCTGTCAGGTATTTGCAGTTTTGCACTCTCTAATTTCTGTTGCACTACATATTTTCTTTCTGTGTACCATTTTGATTACAATTGTTACAAATTTAAGTAAAATGCAATTACAAATTTTTCTTTTTTTAGAGATTGATATTGCTTTATGCGCGTGCAGTGCAAGATTTTTACATAGTAATGCATTTATGTGAAGCAAGTGTTTCAAGCAGGGGGTTATGTATTTTTTAGCTACTATTGTTGTCTTTGTATTTTCTGCTTGCATTATGTCTTGCTTACTTTTGTAAAATAGTTTTTGTTTAATGGAAACTGCAGCGTCTACCTGCTGGAAAAGAATTGCTTGCATGTTTAGCCACTTTCAAAGAACTCGTTTCTCATGCTGAAGGCCAGAGTGCGTTGCTGAATGCATTCCTTTTTATCAGATCCAGTAATAGCAGCGAATATCAACTAGGAAGATCACAGGAAAGTCATGAATTTTTTAATCGCCTTATTGATGCTGATTGGAAGGGATGTCCTCTGCTTTGGTGCTGGATTAATCTATTTAGATCAGTTGAAAATGACGGTCTTTCCACTCATTCAGTTGAAGCTGTGGGTCTACTGTCAATTGGTGTTTTGAGATTTTGCATGACTGGAAAAAGGTGCATTTTTTTGCATGTTTCATTTCCTGTCATCTCCCTCCTACACTTAAATTTTTGAAAATCAAGTCTGCTGGAAATAAGCTCTTTGTTATGTATGGGATAAGGTGCTGAGTAATAAGTGCGCGTGCGCACACACACACACCCTCTCTCTTCCCTTTCCCCTTCACCTGTATTGGACTGAACTTTTTAAGATGCATTTGGAATTTTGATGTTTGTGGTGAATTGATTTGTTTGTAAATCATCTTGAAATTAGTATTTACAGTGTTATTAAGATACCAAAAGATTCGGAATTTTTATCCACCCTGAATTTCAGTAATTAATGGAAGAGAGAGAAACTAGGATTAATTCCCATGGAGCTATCTTGGTCTAAAGTCTCCAGGTCATAGGCATGTCTAAGGGCAATGATAGGAGAATCATCTCTGAGAGCTTTATTTTTAAGGGATGTAATATTATAATGCTATGACTTCTAATACCAGGACTAATGTGATAGGTTTTGGCTCTTACACCTATTGGCTTGTAGCTACTACAGTTCCATTGAGTAAGTTATGCTTTATCCACCCAGAAATCTTACTTGGACCAAATGATGGATTATTGTGAACCTTGAATCTTCCTCTTTGCATGTTGTATACCCCTAAGAGAATTTCTCAAGACTTGTACCTTATGACCTGACATAGATTTATAGATTACGTTCATAGTTCCATACACCTGAATTCAACAGGAAACTCAATGCTTGAAGCACAAAGCATGTACATTCATTTTGTCCATGATTGTTTTGTAAGTGTTGCTAATAGTATTAGCAATGCTGTGGTGCTGCTGAAATTTTTGTTTTGTGAACTAAACAAAATGATATCATACTACTGTACTCCCTTCCATATTCAGTGCTTTAAAGTGAAAAGGTGGTTAGTTGGTTATGTAGTTGTATTGGAATAGCTTAACCTTCTGGATGCTAATAGCTTTTCTTTTTCCAGTTTAAGTGAGGAAAGAATTGATGCCTCGAAGTATTTATTTGGCCTTTCTAGTGGTGTCGATGGAATAAATGGTGCTCTTGAGGAAAACATGAAGTATGTCCAAGATATGTCTGCTTTATTAAGCTCAAAAATAAATGATGATGAGTATGCGGGTGCATCAAATCTGAAGGCGACCTTGCATCAGGTTTTCTTCATTTATCTTAAACTTATCTCCCTTTTCAGGTCTGCCAGTGCTTCTAATGATCTTAATTGTTCGTCATACTCAGGTTGTTGAATCTGCAAGGTACCTTTCGTTACTGCTACTGAAACCTATTGATTCACTTAAGGCTGATGATGCTATCTCTGAGGAGGTTTCCTTGTTTTCATCAGATGTTAAACTATCTTCCAAGATACATTTGCTAGCAGATAACAGTTCAGAAAGGGTTAATAATGAATGGAAATTTGGAGAGTTGGGTGATAGATTCCAATGGGAATGTCCTGAAAATTTGCGGAATAGGCTGTCACAGGCTGGTCTTCTTGGCAAAAGGAAGATATCAGCTGTAGATATAACCAACAGACATGGAAAAGGAGAAAATGCTATAGGTGATGTACGAGGATCTGGGCCATCTATGGTACCTTCTATTCCTACTCGGAGAGATGTTTTTCGGCAACGCAAGCCAAATACAAGCAGGCCCCCATCCATGCACGTGGATGACTATGTTGCAAGGGAAAGGAATGAGTCTTCAAATCCTAATGTTATTGCAGTTCCACGTCTGGGGTCGTCTGGTGGGCGGCCTCCATCTATTCATGTCGATGAATTCATGGCTAGACAGAGGGATCGTCATAATTCTGTTCCTATAGTAGGTGTAGAAGCTGCATCTCAAGGGAAAAAGGTTATGCCTGAGAATAATAATGATACAGAATTGTCGAACAGATCTAAGCAGCTCAAAGTTGATCTTGATGATGATCTTCAAGGAATTGACATAGTGTTTGATGCAGAGGAAAATGAACCTGATGATAAGCTACCTTTTCCTCAAGCAGATGATGAAATACAGCAGACTGCATCTGCTTCAGTAGATAGAAGTCCTCAGCGTTCAATTGTGGAAGAAACTGAGAGTGAATCCAAGGATATGGAAGCAACTGTGGCTTCTAATGCAGAAGAAAACACACAAAGTGAACTTTCCTCTAGAATGTCAGTATCACGTCCAGGGATGCAGCTGAGACGTGAACCCAGTGTTTCTTCAGAAAAGAAATATTTTGAGCAACCTGATGAGAAGAAGAATAAAAATGCAGTAATGATATCTGGTGGCTTTGATTCAGTTGCAGTTGCGAAGACTTCTGGATTGTCTGCCTCAGTATATGGTAAAGGCTCTCCATCAGGGGTTCAGACAGGAACTGAATCAAGGACGCCACCTCCCAGTTATATTCCTGATAATAATCTTCAAAGGGTTGGAAATGTACCTCTTCGCAGATCACAAGGCCACCATGACCAAAAACATTTGCCAAATCAGCCACCTTTACCTCCCACACCACCTCCGTCAACAATATCTCCTGGGAGATCACAGGTTTCTGAAAACCAAGCATCAATACCTCCATTTGGCAATCCTCAGAATGATGTGCAGCTGCCCTTGTATCCAACTTATGTAAGAGAAGCTCTGTGCCTCTGTGTCCTTTATGTCCACATCGTGTTCCCTTTGTTTCACAGCTTGTATTGTGTAGAAAGAGTTTCCTATTTCATATTTATGGCTTCTGATTTTTATTCTTTGTTTGCAGGGCCAGACTGATTACCACCCTTCTTTTGGAAATTTCCCCACTTCATTAGCATCTTCCAACTTTATGTTGGATTCACGCTATGCACGGAATGCTCACTCTTCCCCCAGGGGCTCTAATAGACCTTTGCCACCACTTCCTCCTACCCCACCTCCTTTTTCTGCTACCATTCCATCCAAGTCTCCTACATCTCAATCCTCAATTTATGTTCAGAATAACACAGGGGCATCTGAGGTTTCTCAGCATGCATCTTCACCGCTGGCACCCCCGGGGTTCGGCAGGCCACCTCCAATGCCATTTACTATGCATGGAAATATGCCTGTTCAACAAAATGATAATATAACTGGCATAGCTCAGAATATCCACACTCCACAACCTCCAGTGCAATCTATGCAGCCGCTTCCTCACTTGCAACCCCCTCAACTGCCTGGCACACAATTACCTCAGCCACTAAGACTACCAATCCAAAATTCGCTCTATGCAGAACAAAGTGGTTCCATGTCACAGAGCCATGTTCAGATGCAGGTTCAGTCTCAGCAAATTTTACAACAATCTCAAGTGTCTTCATATAATTTGTATTATCAGAGCCAGCCGCAAGAGAACATGCCACAGCCACAGCCTCAACAGCAAGCTGTATATCACCATGTGGATGCTGCTACTCATCAGCAGATAGACTCTTCAATGTCACTGCAACAGTATTTCAGTTCTCCTGAGGCAATTCAGGTATATGTTGTTAGTTGCTGTGTTGCTTCATGAATATTTCCTTCATTCTTTTATTAATGAATTTATCTTCACAGTCTTTGTTGAGTGATCGTGATAAGCTTTGCCAACTTCTAGAGCAACACCCAAAGTTGATGCAGATGCTTCAGGTTTGGGAACTACTACCCTCTCTATGAATCATTGTGGTTTATCTCTTTGCAGCTTCGTAATTTCTTGTTTTTGTCAGTTTGTTATGCATGGATGCTTATAGTGATTATAGATTCCTGTCAGGAAGCTATTATCTTCAATAACAGACTACTGAACAATGAGTGTAGGCGTAAGAACTAACTTTTCCCTCATCATGGAAAAGTTCTGGAATCTCTCTTTTTTAATTGGTGAAATCTGCTTAATGTTTTCTTTTTGTTTTTGCTCTATCCTTTTTCCCTTCTGTGTGACTACATCCACTCAAAAAATAGGATTCTCGCTTTTTGTTTCCGGTGCTGTTTATTTCCCTTTTATTGATAAATTAGTTGTCCGTGGCATGCAGGATCAACTTGGACATCTCTAAACTTTATCTTGATGCATCGAATGATTGGTGTTATTCACAATTTTGAACGTATCAGGGTTTCGCTACTCTTTGTATCGATTTCTAGGAAATTTTTTGAACATTTATGCGATGTAATTTTGCGAGTATATTGGTGCTTTTGTGATGCAGTTTATATTCGCTGCGAGAGCTTTAAACATCGTAGCCTCAGTTGTACGTAAACCCCCCCCCCCCCCCCCCCCCCCCCCCCCCCCCCCCCCCCCCTTCTGAATTCAAGCTTGCAAGATGCCAAGTTAACTTTTAACTTTCTCCGTTCAAAAAAATAGTCATCCTAGGTGTTTGTTAAAGGCAAGTAAATATTGTCATTTTTGGGTTTTACAAAGAATGATCTTGGTCGAATGGTTAATAGGCATTCTCTTTTTCAATTTCCTTGCATAAATATAAAGTTTTTTTTGTCAAATTAAAATAAGCATACCCTAATACATATGCACAAATGATATAGATCAATTATAACTATGGTTTGCAATTGAGTAGGATCGGGTTTGTGTTCGGAATAATAGCATTAATCTGGTGATATGTTTGGATATTAGGGTTCAGTTTCTCAACCTAACTCAATTTAGAACATACTTTGAGTTTTTTCAGTTTGTTTATTATTATTAAGAAGTTTGATTTTAATTTTTTTGGTAAAATATCTTTATGAAAAAATATAGTTAGGATTTTATTGGATTTGTCTTGTTATGTAGTATAAATATATCAATATCTTGTAATTTGTATAAATGTATAATTAGATATGTAAATGGTTAAAAATGTGCATTAACAAGCGTGTTTTGAGATAAGTTGTAAGTAAAAAAAAGAAAGTATTTGGGTCAATTTAAACCTGGCCTTAAACTCGAATCTAACTCGATATGACGTCTTAAAACCCAAAATCTCCCAAACTTGGAAACCAAACCAAATCAAAACCAAAACCATTTTGACTTGAAATAACACAAAGGGATTTGAATCAAACAATCGAAAAAAATTAACTTGTATTGTGCTTACCTAAGCTTAACTCTAAACAAAATAATCTTAAATTTAGTGAATGTCTTACTATTTATTTTATTATAATATTATAATTACATTTAAATATACGATCAACTAATCTATTGAAATTGAATATTAAAAGGAGTTGAAAAGTAATGGTTCGATCCCTCTATTTTCCAAATAGAGAAACTCATAAATCAAGAGAGAGGTATAGTAAAATATTATAGATTTTATCACTCACTTAACCACTTGCACAAAGAAAATATAAAAAAATAGTTTGACCAAATCCAATTCAAAATTATCTGATCTGATTCTAATTCGATCTAATAAATTACAAACTCATGTTTTGATACCCGATTATTTTTTACCTGAATTTTACTATATCAAAATTGACTTGAATAAAAACCAACCTAACTTTGCAATCTATAACTCAAATCAAAATTTGAAACATTGAAATGACCCTATCTGTACCCGAATGTATGTTAGATCTAAAATGATTTGATCCGAAATTACTCGAGTTGAGCTCGATCTTAATTACTAAGTGGCTACAAGGAAAACAGGGTGAAAGTATAAAGTATATGGTGAGAGTGAAATTTTAGGGTTAGAGATGAGAATTGAAAGAAGGGTTGCCGAAAACAATAGAAAATTACAAAACGCAATGATAATTTGAAAAAAATGAATCAAAAAAACTACCATAATATATGAATTTTAGTCACTTTGTAACTTCCATCAAAGAGTTGTAAGGTGCTTGATTGCAAAGCACACATATAATGTATGTGAAGGGAGCTCATGTGAGGCGAGTAAGAGGTGTGCATGTGTGACTAAAGATTATTTGCATGTTATGTGTGATTATAAGCAATGATTATTTTCTGAACATGGTATACACAATGCATCCTTAGGCAACATAAGAAAAAGAAAGGACATGAATGAAGAAGAGAAACTATCATGCATGATATATTTATTACAAAACAGCAAAAGCCTCAATGTAGCACATGGTGACATAGGAAAACTTACATCAACATACAACTGTAGTAGATGGACAATTCAAAGAATTTGGAGAACTGTCAAAAAAACATCACTGCTAGAGAGAACCTAAAAGTGCAAAAAAATTACAAAGGGAAGGTGGGTAGGAAACCCATTAAACCCACTCAAAAATAGAACCAATATTAGGTCACTTGCTAAAGCATTGAACATAAACAAGACTTCAGTCTACAGATTCATCAAGGAAGGACATATAAGGAAGCATAGTAATGCAATCAAACCCACATTAATCCCTAAGAACAAGCTTCAAAGGCTGCAATGGTGTATCTCACAAGTAGTACAGATTAACAATACACCACAGTTTCAAGACATGCACAACATAGTCCACATTGATGAGAAGTGGTTCTATATGCCTAAAACAAGTTACCCAACAGAAGTAGAGCCACACAGACACACTAAATCAAAGAGGTTTATAATGAAGATCATGTTCCTCACAGCAGTAGCTAGACCTCAATTCTCAGAAGATGGGAGTTGTATTTTTTATGGTAAGATAGGGTGTTGGCTATTTGCAGAGAAAATACCAGCAAGGAGAAGAAGTGTGCATAGAGAGGCAGGTACAATGGAAACAAAACCAATAAAGAACATCACAAAAGTTTTCATCAAGAACATGATCATAACCAAACTCATACCAATCATCAAAAGCAGATGGTTACTAGGGGCAGATGGGCATATACTAATTCAACAAGATAATGCTACCCCCCACATTTTGAACTTAGATCAAGATTTCAAAGAGGTAGCAAACTCATATGGTTTTAGGATTGAATTAGTGTCACAGCCACCTAACTCACACACTAATGAGTTAGATTTGGGGTTTTTTTAGAGCCATTCAATATGAGCAAGCACCAAGAATAGTTGAACAACTAATAGAGGCAATGGATTACGCTTTTAATGTGTTTGAGCCAAGATTACTTAATCATATTTTCTTGTCATTACAATATGTTATACTTAAAATCATGAAATGAAAAGAAAGATACAACTTTAAACTACCTCATGTTGGGAAACCGAGGATGGAAAGAGAAGGACTTCTACCTAAAATATTTGAAGTGCCTAATGAACTACTCATAGAGTGCCAAGCATCAGTGAATGAAGCAATAATCAATGGACAACCAACAGTGAATGAAGTAGCAACCAATGGACAACCAACAGTGAATGAAACTAAGTACAATGAACCAAATCTCAATGCAACATACTTAACTCAAGCAGAAGATGATGAACTTAATGCAACAAAATTGGATGACTTGATGCAAGGTTTGAATATGAATTAGAATTGTTGCTTGAAGTTCATTTTGTATCCAAGATGCCAAAAGTTTACATGCATTTAATATTTTGTGCTCATAATGTAAGTACGTCAAAGAAGCTATTGAAGGATGCATGTAATATAAGAAGCTTTTGAATGATGCATGTAATAAGTAATCTATGTTCCTCTTAGGAAATTTACCTTGTCATCACATAATTAAACACCATTACATGTTGCATTAATACACACAAGCACCCTATAACCTAGACTATGGTGACATATGGCACGAAATGCATTTAGGGCATAACTAGTTAACATAGAAATCATAGACAGCTCAATCTTCATAGAGAATAAATCTCTCAGATAAATTTTTTCATCATGAGCAACACTAGTTACTACCCTATGCACTTGACTCCCTATATGCCTCAACAATCAATACTAGGAATAGGGGAAGGGATCATGCATCAAGCAATTAGTACTTAAAAACGTACATATGTTAAATTTTTACATCATAGAGGAATACAACTAATGAAATATAGTAGAGGGAGTGCTAAATGAGCATAACACAACACACAACATCAATAATCCAATCCATAAATACAAAATATACAGATAACCTAATATGAAAGAATAAACAAGAATAATGACAATAAACATATAATACCAAGAATATGCGAGAATAATTAGAATACACAGATCAGAATACGAAGAATATACATTATACAGTCATAAGAGCACCTACTACACAAAATATGCAAGAATAATTAAAATACACAAATCAGAATACCAAGAATACACCTAATATACAAAGTTTATGAGGAGTATGCTTTGTACAGGGACCAAAATACCAAGAATATAGATCACATCATATAGGTCACACCATATAGGTGACAATACCAAAAATACACCTACTACAAAAGAATATGCAAGATTAATGATCATATACAAATCACAATACCAACAATATTACATAAATCAACAAATTTTAACACATAAATGAACATAAATCAAAGAATCGCCAAGAATTAACATAAATTGAACACAAATCAAACATAAATTGAATGATAATTTCAAATTAGGTAAAATTAAACATAAATAGAACACAATTTAGGTAAAATCGAATATAAATCGAAAGATAATCACCCAAAATAACTCATACATTGAACCCATACAAATTCACATCCATAACAACTAAAGCAGGAAATTAACGATGGTAGAGAGATCTTATCTTGGGTATTTCAAAGAATTCCATCACCAATAACGTCAACATATCATCAGAAGGCCCGAGGAAGAAATGAAGAGGGACCTCGGACTCATAAACGTTAGAGCCGTCGAAATCAAGACCCCTAGAGTATGCATAATGCTCAAAGTCCAATTTCCTGTTAGCCCCCGATATATACCGTCGCCTATACTCAGGCGTGGACCAGATAGCCTCCGGGGTTTTAGGAACCACCAGATTAGGAGGAGGAAGGACAAGATCTAAAGGTGGTCTTTTTATGGGTGGAGAAGGAAATGAGGGAGTGGGAGTAGATCTAGGCCCAGAGTTAGGTGTACGCGACAAAGAAGGAGGAGGACATGGTGTAAGTGGACTCCAACCATTGACAAATTGCATCAATTTCGGAGTCTCCCATCATTCCATAAACAAACAACAAGATCTAGAGAGAGGTACTTACTTAGACAAAGTGGAGGGATACGATGGCGAAAAAATTTCAAAGCAATTGCATCACAATTGCAGTAGATCTAGGTTTTCCAGAGAGGGAAAAGGGAGGAAGAGGGAAACATTTCTAGAGAGAGAGGTGATGGTTGGAGTCACTTAGGATTGGGAGGGAAGCTTTACATAGGGGTCGAGACAAATAACTCTAATACTTCCTTATTATTACAATAAAAATACCCAATTCACTCTCTGATAAAGTAGGTCAACCTACCATTTAGAGAAATGGGGCAAAGTAAATGGGACAACCCAATGAAGTAAATAGGAAAAATATATGAAGATAGAGGGAGTATTCATTTAAGGAAGCAAAAAAAATTATTATAAGGGTATAAGAAGCCCCTAGCATATAGTTAAAAAGGAAAAAAATGAAAATAATTCACATGCAATCGGTAAGAATGACAATGGGTCGGACCTAGTAAGATTGCACTATGACCTGCCTATTTTTTCATCTCAATTTTGTATCCAAATCCGAGTCTAAAATCATAGAGTCCAAATCCGGCCCGACTATTATTTTGGACCTTTGAATACAATTCTAATCCATCGGACCTCCGTTATAATTCGATAAACCAAAAGTTGAACTCAACCAAGCTCAACTTAAACTCAATTTGGTTTATATAGCTATGTTCTTATATTATCTACTATGTTCTCAATTTATCTCCCAATTTTTTTCAAAGTGGGACACTTAAATTTATAATATTGCCTCCCTTTTTCAATGTAGGGCCTTATAAAGCCATTCTCTAATGCTATTTCAAAAAAAATTCAATGTGAGACACTTAGAGTTTTATGATGAAACCTTTGTTCATCAATGTGGGGGCTTATAAAGTTAGTATCTCATACTATTTTTCAAAATTTCTCAATAGGAGACACTTAAGTTTTTTAATAAAACTTTCATTTTTCAATGTAGGGGTTTATAAAGTTATTCTCTCATGCTATCTCTCAATTTTCTTTTTAATGCGGGACACTCAAGATTTATGATAAATCCTATCTTTTTCAATGTTGGAGTTTATAAAACTATTTTCATGCTATCACTTAATATTTTTTCAATGTGGGTTACTTGAATTTTATAATACCTCCCTTTTTCAATGTGGGAATTTATAAAGTTATCATCTCATGATATCTTCTAATTTTTATTCAATGTGAGTGTAATCTCCCATAAATTTATGAAATTTTGACTATATTTTGCCGAAAATACTTTCTATACATACATATAAATTTTGCAATTTATATACTTTCCATATAGATATTTTTTTAACCATACAACTTATTTTATAAAAGATATTTTTTTTTAAAAGTTGTTGAACCAAAAACTCTATCCTATCCATTAAACCTAGTACCTATCTACCTAGAACAAAATAAATCAAACAAAAGAAGAAAAAAACCCATCGTGCTTCTCTCTCTGCCTCCGTCTGCACTACCCCTGCTGCCAGTGAGCCTGCCACCCGCCGCGGCTGGCCTTCCTCCTCTTCTTCCTTCCTTCTAATCATAAGTTTTATAAATTGTAATCTCTTTATTTTTATATGATATTTGATTATTTATGTTTTCTCTTTTTAGTTGTTTTTCTTTTAATTGATATGAGTGTTCAAGCATTAATGGGGTACTGTATGTTTGTGCATATGTACTTTCATTTATGGTTAAAGGAGTTGAGTTTGTCGGATGAATGATTTGATGCTCGTTGGTTAGTGGACATAGCAGTAAAGTTTTTTGAATGTAGGGTTTAGTGGGAGATGTAGAGGTTGATATATATGAGTTGTACTCACAGGTTGAAGGTTGTGATCAATATTTGTTGGACTTGGTGTTGATCTTGTGGGAAGATGTTATTAGCACTAAAAAAACATTTATGTAGTGAGTAGTTAGTTCAAGTAGTAGGATAAAAATTGTTGTTGTTTAATTGTGTGATCACGTTGATGTAGTGATGAGTTAAGATCAATTACTGTATTCAAAGCTTTTTTGGGTTTGGTTATGTTTTTATAAGGTTGGTGGTGTTCCATTTGGTCGGCAACATCTTGATGGACATTCGGGTTGTCGTTGTTTTGGTTATGGTTTTGAGAATAGTGAGACAGGAAGCTAAGGCTATTTTTGGTCTTAATCATAATTATGGATATAAGAGATCAAAATGTGTGACTAATCAGAATATTATGATACAAGTAGTTCATGGCTAACATTATATGAATTTTTTCTAAAGATACAAATATATGGGTTTAAGATTTTGACTCGTTCACATTTATATAGTTTTAAAAGAATTTTTTAACATAATAAAATCATATTAGTCATAGTATGAGTGAGTTATATGTTTTGTGAACTGATATTTACTTTCAAAATCATGTTTTATAAACTACACAATAGACTAATAAAATATGTTTGATAAACTTTCAATAAACACTTGTAGTATTATATTTGACCTACTAGCTTGTGATTTTGGGAGACTTAAAAACATGTTTTGGGTTGTTTTGTATATATACTTAATACTTTTCTAGGTTAGAAAGGACGGTAGACTTTAGGTTTTTATGAGTTTTTCTCAAAATTTCTCTCAAGTATTCTCTAGTTCTCTATTGTTCTTTTAGATTTCCATTGAAGCCTTTAGACTTCCAGTAGTACTCAAGCCTTGTTGACATTAGATTTTGATTTGTTTTATATTCAGCTTTAGTATTTGTTCTTTCTTTTGCTCCAGTCTATTTTCTGTTATTTACCATGTATGCTTCTATTATTTGCTTTGTTTTGATGTTCAACATGCGTGAGTAGTTCTCTAATATAGGATCCCGATGAACCTTAATATGGGTTAGATTTAGATGAACCTTGAAACCCGAATCTCAATGCATAAATTAAATTCTTTTAATCTATGATTGGCTTTAGCACCATTAAAAACACTACAACAAATCACTTGTTTTATCGACACTATTTGTGTACATTTTCGTCGCCATTTGTAATTAATTTTAATATATATATATATATATATATATATATATATATATATATATACAATATTTATTTAAATTGTAGGATTTAAAAAAAAGAAAATGAGAATTTATATTCTATATATACTTTAATTTAAATGTGTATCATACATGTACATGTACTGCGTGTACGTACGTATGCCTTCAATACTAATTTAATATAAGCTAATTTCGCTAGTACATAACAAGTACACATACGCGTATATATAATATATATATTGATCGAGATCCTAAATAACATTAATAATATATCCAAAATATGATCATAAATGTTGACATATATTTCACTAAAAAAGTCATAAACATTATTTCAGATCAAATCTGTGCAATTAGTAACTATAAGCCTAAAAAACCATAAACGATAACCCTAGATTTAATAATATATATATATATATATATATATATATATATATATATATATATATATATATGGTGGAAGCTAATTTGATGCCGAAACTTATTATCCTTGCTTTTTCGTTGCACAATTGCCATTTTTAACCTTTAAAACAAATAAAAAAAAAGGTGATCATTTAAGTAAAAAAATTTGATATAAGAGAAGAATGTATATATCATATCAAATTTACATAAATAGAAAATACACCTTGAGATTCGTACATGTCTCACTACAAAATTGAAAAACATGACCAAAACTAGATAATTTGAATTCCACTAATAATGCCAATTGGATTTTAAGACAATATATCATGTTATGATAAAATACAAACATTTTTTAAAATTTTGGTAATCATAAAAGAACACCATTCATAATTCTTACCAAAAATTCTTCAGTGATCGTACCAGGGAGGAAGCTTTCATCCTTTCCCATATGAGTTTTCCTCCAAAGAGCTAATAAACTCATTTTCTTACCATGCACAACTTCCTGTAAGTAATAATGTAAGAATTTTAAGGATAATCTCATTATATATTATTAAGGACATGCTAGAAGTTGGAGAACATAGAAAAAATAACATGATTCTTACATAATCAGCTTGTTGGTTCGCAAAGCTATTAGAACCAGTTCTATAGAATTGATTTTGGGAGGCTCAAGCTTCTTTTCCACAAATTGAGAGTTTTTGATTCAATAAGATTTGTTAAGAAAGCTACTAAAGATCACAAAATTGAGCATGAAGAAAAAAAAAGCATATTTGACGTGGTATTAATAAAGAAAAAAGATCCATATACTTACTTTTCCTTTCTCGAAATCCCAATACCTTACTAACTTGCACCAATTATTACTACTAATTCCATTTGGCACACCACTACACATCTCGCCGACTATCTTCTCATTAGGTTTGTAGTATGCCTGCTTTAAATCTTATTTGTATTGCCTCCAACATTTACTAGTATGCTTTAGGGCTTGATTGTCATATTCCACACCATTGGGAATCACGAATCGATCCTTAAGGAAAAAAACACAAAAGATTCAAGAAAGTAAGTAACAAACCTTACAAAACTAAAGGAAAAAAAAGATTATAATGACACCGTGCACAATAAAGCTCAATACTAAAAAAAAAACAGATGAAAAAAACAAATATGCAAAGAAACCAATATTTTTACTTACTCTAATCTCTTTAATAATCTTAGCTTTCAAATACTTGTCAACTTTATGCCAATCCACTTCTCCAACTGGACAAAAGTCCTCCACCTTTTCAATACTACCAATGAATCTGACCAATATATGCCCACCTTTCCTTAGAGGCTGATACAAGTCATTGAATTCAACAAAGTACCTTACGCTATTATTACTCCATACATCAATTGGTTGTATTGAACTGCTCACCAATATAATATTCTCCTTAGCATCTGCATTGAAAAGTGTAAATGGAAAAACATTAGAAATGGTTATAAAATGATAAAATGGGAAAAGTATAATGATAAAATAAACTTACCAATGGTCATAACCTCCTCTTTGTCATCAAATTCAACATTTGAAGGCCAAACAAGAAGTGACTTTACCCGTAGAGACTTTTGTGCTTTAGATTTATCTTCCTATTCTCCAGCTTTCTTTTTCTCTGTTTGGTTAGGAGTGCCAACGAATCCTTGTAATCCACTTTTCATTGTGTTCTTCATAATCTCTTTGGAACATTGGGGCAAGGTATGTGTGGAGTGCTTTGGTGATGGGCGTGGAGAAAGAGAGGAAGTAGAAGGGTGTCTAAGTGAATCTAATGGTTTAGGCAGTAGGATATTTGTTAAAATTGTAGGTGAAAGCTTAGGCAAAATTGCACTTGTGGCCTTAGGGAACTCTTTAGTTTGTGGAGGGAGTGCACTTGATATTGTTCCTTTAGGTTTCTTTTTCCATATACCTTTTATTTTGTTAACAGTAGGTGTGGCCTGCATACTTTTTATAGAATTTAAAGATGGAGGTGGAAAAGGCCCATATTGAAAATAGGAGCCACATGACTTGATGGAATAGTGTACTTTTTTGTCAGTGGTGGTGCATCATCAGTCAATGGCGTCGTACTTGAATTAGCCATGACTCTCTTTCTCTTACTTTGATAAGTCATCTTTCACTACAAGAAAAATCATAATTTTATATTAATTTAAGATATGTAGAAAAAAATTATGATACGACATACATAATGCTGGTCTATTGGATACATATACCGGAATTGTAGAATCTTTGCAAAAATCAGATCTTCATGTATGATAAAATTGATGCGAAAACCACAGCAAACAAATGGTTAAGCATGAAATCTAAAAAAGATGTCATCCATACAAAAAATGCATGAAAAAAACAGCCTATCAAAACATTATAGCTCCAAAGGATATGACACTTCTCAAACACAAAACAAAATAAACTTTGATGGTTACATAGTTTAAGGCTCATCACCAAGCATATTAAACAAGTCCCTAGGCTTAGTTTTAACTACATGAAACCATCCTTTTTTCATCTTATCCTCAACATAAAATACTTTTTTTGCTTGAGATGAGAAAACAAATGGATCATCATACAAATTTTGACCAGTGTGCATCAACTTCAAAAAATTAACACGAACACTACCATTTGAGTATGTTTTGTAACCCCTATGTATATCAACCCAGTCACAACGAAACATTAAAACTTTGAATGCACCACGATAGCTAAATTCAACTATTGATTTGAGTTTTCCATAGTACTCTTGGCCATCTACTTCAACAAAAACTCAAGAATTTTGTGTCTTTCGAAATCGCTCACGGTCCATGGTGTCAAATTTATATCTATTGATGATGACACCATTCATTCTTTTACCGCAATCACTTGCACCACCAACTAAGGCTATTCGTAGCTTTCCTTCTTCAGTACTATCATAGAGGTTGTGAGTCTTTACTTCAAAAAAAGTTAAACTTAAAAGGGTATATAATAATAAAATAAACTAGTTCTAAGTTTAATAGCATTTACCTGGTTCTAGAGCCAATTAGCAAACTCATTAACTTTCCACTGATTTTTGAGATTTGGATCTACTTGAATTCCTTTAGATTGGGTCTCTCGTTGTTTTAGGACAATGAATTCACTTTACAGATTAAAAACTTGGTTACCGAAAATTTTGAATATTAATAAACTAATCTTAATGAAATTAGTAATAAAAAACCATTGAATATACTTACTTAATAGCTGGTTTTAACTCATCTGAATGAAGTAACACATAGCAATGTGCTTGCATTGAACTTTTATCATCAAAACGAATGTTTTCTTTCATTCCAATCACACGACAACCTGAGTTATACAAGTATGTATGGAAATCTAGAACACCATCTTCATTCCTTTTAGGTCTAGTAAATATGGTCTCAACACCTTCTAGATATCTCGAACAAAATACAATTGTCTCCCATAACAGGTTCCCTTCAGCAATATACCCTTCAGGATGGGCCTTATTCCTTACGTGAGTTTTCAAAAAGGATAATTACCTTCATATAAACAAGGATGTTAATTTTAAATAATATCTTTAAAAATATAATAACATGAAAGGAATAAAATAAATAGAGGTTGAAAATATGTATCTCTTAATGGGATACATCCATCTATAATGCACAGGTCCACCAAGCCTAACTTCTTCCAGCTTAAGAAAACATTAAGAACCCAGATAACTTTAGAAAAGTCAAAGTCTTTTCTGGAGATTGAAGTGATGAGGTCACGAAGAGATATTACGGGCCTTACCCTTAATTTAGTTTAGACACGGTTCGTAAATAGATCAAAAGATGAACCATAATTGTGAAAAATGTTGGTAGAAACTCTTTCTCCATCTTACAAAGATTCAATACAACTTTTGATTGAATGGTATCCAAGTCTTTTTTTTCAATAGAAGTCGCACATAGCTTCTTAAAGAAGTCAGACAACTCCTCAAGCAAATCAATTACTTGTGTAGCATTCGATGCTCTTAAAGCAATAGGAAGGATATCTTGCATAAGGACATGATTGTCATGGCTTTTCATATTAATAATTTTTCATTGCTTTATGTTTACACACCTTTGCAAATTAGACCCATACCCATCAGGAACTTTAATCTTTTGTAAAACTCTTAGAAATCGCTCTTTCTCTTCTGTTGACATGGTGTATGAAGCTAGAGGTATGTATTCGTGTGCTTGATTAGGATGAGATTGAGGCCAAAGATAAGGTTTTACCCCTTTTGCCTTTAGTGCTAATCTAGCACTCTTGTCATCTCTACCCTTATTTATTTCTAGAAAAGTTCCTAACAAAATATCTCACACATTCTTTTTCAATGTGCATAACATCTAGATTATGTCTCAAAAGATTATGTTCCCAATATACCAAGTTAAAAAATATACTTTTTTATTCCAAAGAACAACATTATCACCATCATCCCCACCATAAGCATCATCACTTTCTATAAATGTTGTGTTGGCTTGTGGTTTTTTTCTTTTCTTAGAATATTTTTTTGACCTCCCATAAATATAATTAACCTCTTCTTGTTCCTTAAAATGGTTTGTTCTAGGTGCCAAAACCGGAGGAAGACCATATTCTACGATACCATCAAATAAATTTTCTTGAGAGCAAAAGGGATGATCAACTGGTAACCATTTTCGAGCACAAGGATAGCAAATCTTGTTACCAAACATATATGAATAGGTATGATTGCCACACCAAGGGCAAGTTGTGTAACCTTTTGTACTCCAACCTAATAACATGGCATATGTTGAGAAGTCATTTATAGTGGAATGTAAGGCAGGTCGAAGCATAAAATTATTTCCACTATAAGCATCAAATGCATCTACACCATCCCATAAAAAATTTAATTCATGAACTAGTGGTTGTAAGTACATATCAATATCAATCCCAAGACCATGTTTCCCTAGAATAAGCAACACAAGAATAAACGTATATGGTTTCATACAAAGCCATGGTGGTAAATTGTAAGGTAGCAAGACCACAGGCCATGTACTATAGTTGGTATTCATTAAACGGTAAGGATTAAACCCATCACTTGCAAGCCCCAACCTAACACTACGAGGATCATTAGAGAATTCACGATATCTTTTATCAAAAGTTTTCCAAGCTTCACCATCTGCTGGATGCTTCAACACATTGCTATTATCCTTGCAATTATCATAATGCCATGTCATGTCTTTTGCAGTTTTTGAGGACATATAAAGTCTCTTTAGCCTAGGAATAAGAGGAAAATACCGCATTACTTTAGCTGCTTCACCCTTCTTACATGTCTCTTTACCTTTGATCACCTTCTATCTTGATATATGGAAAACATGACATTCAACTTGATTTGCAAATCACCCTAATATAGCATACAATCATGTGGACAAGCATTAATTTTCTCATATCCTAAGCCCAAATCGTAAATTATCTTCTTCCCTTCATAATAGGATGATGGAAACTCATTGATTTGAGGAAATGCATCAATGAGAAGTTCTAGCAACTTAGTAAAAGACTCGGGTGACCAATGGAATATACACTTAATGTGAAACAAGTGCAATAAAAATGATAGCTTTGAAAAAGTAGTATAACCCTCATATAGACACAAATTAGAAGCTTTCATAAGCCTTTTATACTTAGACTCTTCTTCACTGGCATCAGTCGATGGAACATCACCATCTACCTCATATTGAAAACCAAACTCCTCATGCATGTCATGAACCTTCCTTTTCAAGAGATGGCACATTTAATGGCTGGTGTTCGGGATCATAATTTGATTATGGAATGTCAACTCCAAAAACTTTTCTTAGCAACCCTCCCATATCATCTCGACCTATTATTGTTGCATGGTCAATAGAAGGCTCTAAAATAGTGCTTCTTTCATCTATACGATGGAAAACCCAATCTCTATAGTTCTTATAAAAATCATTAAACAAAATATGTCCTCCTATTTCATCTATAGGAAACCATTTCTTTAATTTGCACTTATTACATGGGCATCGAGTATTTCCTTCTACATGAGTCTCCTTAGCAAGCTCTAAGAATTTCATACAACCATTATAATAAGCTAGGTTTCCTTTTGGTAAATCAATCCAACCAATATCCATATCTACAAAAATTAACTATAGATAAAATATCTTGTCTCATGAAAACTAAATCAATTAACTTTATAAACCATATAAAATTCACCATGACCAACAAACGTATTATCAAGGTTAGCATTCAGTACTTGCCAAAAAAATAGAACATATATATTTTGCATAGTTTATTTCAACTCTCCGTGTCCGTTCTGCTGAATCAGTGCCGTAAAACGAGCAAATTCCATCACCCCCTCTTTTTAAGGTGCATTTGGAAGTACCATGGATGGGTACTTTTTAAGGTGCACAATTCTCGACGCTTTTAGTTGCCGATATATTCCTCTACACAAAAAAGCATCGAGAAAACAAGGGGTAAAATTATATCCCCAACTCTTTCACCAAAGCATCGAGAAAATAAGGGATTTGTTGTAGTGAAGACTCGACATAGTTAATGAATGGTATGCATTAAGTTTAGCGATGAAAGTTGGTTCATGATCTGAATTAGAATTATAGGTTAAGGTGTGAGTGATGATCACGAAAGTAGACGTCATGATCATTAAGATTGTTTGAATATTGTGTTTAATGTCTTCTTATTGCATGAATCCACGAAAGTATATTTAATTGATTTAGGGGGAAGCTATTGATACTCGAGAGAGATCCTTAGTATTGTGGAGGGCGTATTCGTTTTAGGAATTACATTGTATGTTGAATTTGAGGGATCGAGTTTGAAATCTATGTCTAGGCATATTAGTGGGGATTCATTGTCCTATATTTTTGTCTCTATATTGATATAAGTCTTAGTTATAATTCGTGTCCTAGCTCAATTTAATTTATTGTTTAGTTTATTTATAGTCCTTTCTAATTTCGTGACCCTCCTAATAGAAGTTAGAAAATTCGATAGCATATATCCCCGATAGTCTCTTGGGATTTCGACCCTACTTGCCCGAACTACATAGTTTAGGTAGATAGGTATTTTTGATAGGGTAGCGACAACCCCGTCACTTCACACGAGTTAGCCTAGATCTTGTCACATAAGGTGTGATTTTGAATATTTGAATAGTACCATGCCCAAGATAAGAATTTTGAACCATAAAACCATCCAAAATAAAGGAGTGTAGCCAATGATGGTGGAATGAACTAGTGCGGCTGTGAATGAAAGAAAACTAAAAAAGGTGTTAAACTTAAAAGAAATGATTTCTAAGTTTTTCACATTGGATGAGGCTCTCTTAGAGGTGGCTAGTAGGCCAGTTCAGTTCAGCCCAACCTAGTCCTAAACCGGCCCGACTTGATTGATCTACCAAAAATCCGGCCTTGATTCAGTTCAGCCCATTAGCTGGGTGGGCTAAATACAAATCTTGCTTTCTAAAATTAGGCCCTATTTTATTTGGTTAAAAAATTTGGTTTGGCCCATGAAACCGGCTTGATTTGGCCTAGCTAAAACTAGACGTTTTTTTACCATTAAAAACTAGTCGTTGCTCCACCTCCAACATATACCCCCTCACTCAAATTTTCTTTTCTCACTCAACTTACACTTAATCTCTTACTCTCTTAATTACTCTCAAATATAATTATTTTAGTAATTAGTTTCACAATTAGTTCTATACTTTTATTTTCTTTATTAGTCATAAATTACTACTCCAAAAGAAATGGATTTAAGAGGAAGAGCTAGAATTTTTAGAAACTCATTCGAGGATTCGTTTCAAACAAAATGAAACAAACCCAATAATTTTACTCAACAATTGGAGCAACATATTTTGGAACTACAAATCCGAGTGCTCAAATTAATCAAACACCAATTTTGGGGATGTGACCTCCTAGTAATGGCCAAGGTAAGCGCTAAACTTCTAATTTTGTAAAACTATATTTAGTTTAATATACTCTAGTTTATAGCTTTATATGAATATTAGTTTAGTTAATATCTTTAATTAAATATTATTTTATAATTCTATATAAATGTTATTTTAGTTAATAACATTTTATGAATGTTAGTTTAGTTAAATGTTATAACTTTATATAAATGTTAGTTTAATTTATAACTTGATATGAATGTTAGTTTGAACTTATTATATGAATATTCATATATAGTTTTTAGTGGTAACCATGGTTGTGATGGTGATGGAACTGTTGCACCCGAGAGCTCTCAATGTGGAAAGAAACCTTCAAAGGTGTGGTCATACTATGACAAAGTTCCAATCACTGGCCCTTCTTCCAAAGGGAAGAGGTTCACGTGCTATTATTGCCTTATTTGTAAGCAAACGAGGAAGTAGACGCTCGTAGCTTATGCATGGAAGGCTAGATATAGGATGGGGATATTGTCCCTTCATTTGACTAGAGTACATGAAATTGATCTCGAAGGAGGGGAGTGAGGAGGAAAATCTTCAAGCCAAACTCAACTTCACAGATTCATAGGCAACATGTCTGGAGGAGGTATGCCTTTGTGTATAGTAGAGATAGAATGATTGATGAACTTGTTTACTTTATCATTGCTGACGAATTGCTCTTTAACTATAGTGAGAGTCTTAACTTCGAACATTTAACTAGAGTTGCCTTACAACCCGCATTTAGATGTGCCCCTAGGAATACCCTTAAGGGCTATACCCAAATTGCCTATTACAAATTTAGAAGCTATTTGATAGAAATATTTCGTACATTTAAAGGTCGTGTGAGCCTTACTAGTGATACTTGGACCTCTAGTTTCGTGAACCTTTTCTATGCATTACCGCCCATTGGATATATATGAGTGGTTTATTCAAAGACGTATTATTTGTTTTAAGGCTATGAAGGAGAGACATAATTGGTACAATATTAAGGCTAGGATTGTTGAATGCCTTAAGACCTTCCATTTACTCAATAAAATATTTTCCCTTTTCCTAGATAATAATGCTACAGCTAACAGCTAACAGCAATTGTATCAATTACCAAAAGACGGACCCTAGTTTAAAGTTGTTGAATGGGGGTGAACTTTTACACGTACGTTGTTGTGCTCACATTATAAACTTGTCGGTTTAAGATGTTTAGGTGAGTTTGCTAAATTGATCAACCCCATTAGGAGTGTGATTAAATGGGTTAGGATTACGGCTTCAGTTAGAAGGAGGTACATGGCCTTGCGTAGAGAGAGAAGCCTTAAATAGAGGCAATGGTGCATCGATACTCCGATTCGTTGGAATTCAACCTACAGGTTGTTGAAGGACGCCATTAGGTATCTTGATATTTTGACCCTTCTTTATAAAGAAACTCGAGTGAGTCCCGATGACCTTAGTATGAATGACTAGTGGACTACCGTTAACTTTATTCATGACGTTTTAGCAACCTTTGATACAACCAATATTTTCTCCCAAATCTATGACCCTAACATTTATTTAGTTATATTAGAGTGTCTTTCGATCGTTAACATTATTAGCGAGCATTTCCATGTCCCTCAAATAAGTGATGTTCTTACGAGCATGTTAAGTAAGCGGTACGCTTACTTCACGGAATTCCCTGTCATTTACGGCATAGCTACTATTCTCGATCTCGGGTCAAGGCTGAAGGTTTAGAGAATTTGTTAGAGTTTGACTATAGTACTCTAGGTCTTTATACGACATTGATGCGTATATAGAGAAATGTAAGACGAATTTAGCCAGTTTATATGATTATTATGCTCTACTAATTTTGCTTCTTCACATAATGTATCATCTTACGACGGAAGTTCTCGTACGAAATTCATGCTAGCAATTACTAGAATTCTTAAAAAAATCTAACATCGGCTTCTTCTTCTTCATCCACTTATTCAATTATTAACGATTATCTTTCCTACCAACTTGAAACCGATTAGAATTTTCAAATTATTAAGTGGTGGCATGATCTTGACCGGCAATTTCCAGTTTTGTCAAGAATTGCACAGGATATCTTTGCAATTCCCGCATCCTCCATTGCACCCTAGTCTGGTTTCAGTGTAGGTAGACAAGTGCTCGACGAGGAGATCGCGCTTAACCCCCAAAATCATTGAAATATGTGTTTGCAAGAAGGATAGGGATCAAGTAGAAATTAGGACCCAAGGATTAAGGGAGGACCAAAATGACGAAGACGATCCTTGAATGTTGATGGAGACAAGTGAGGAATCCGATGGAGGTGAAGGCACGTAAAAGAACTACGTAGACTTTGATTCCTTCAAGATACGTAGACAACTTAATTTTGGAAATTAAATTTAATTATAAAATTAAATTTTGATTTCCAAAATTAAGTGAAAGCCCTTTTTTCCCCATCCCCAAAATTAACAAAATTATAACAAAAAAATCGAATATGATTATTTATTTTTGTGAACATATGTCAATATGTAATAAATATGA
Source organism: Dysphania ambrosioides (assembly GCA_026401315.1). Classification (NCBI taxonomy): domain Eukaryota; kingdom Viridiplantae; phylum Streptophyta; class Magnoliopsida; order Caryophyllales; family Amaranthaceae; genus Dysphania; species Dysphania ambrosioides. The sequence goes on along the minus strand of CM048661.1, from coordinate 17,464,125 downwards.
GAATGTTGACAACAAAATCTCGATAATACATTATGAATATATAAATATCAACAAATATATAAATAACAAATATAAAAGTTTATAAGGAATATGACTATGTGAATATAAATGTTAAATTATTTTCAGAACAATTAATTTCTTCTAAAGGTATATACGTTTATGAATAAGTTGCAAAACTGTCACGTTGAGACCAAGTCCAACCCAACCCAACCTTATTTGGCCCACCATGAAATTCGGCTCGTTGACCCCAGCCAAAACCATTACGGGCTAAGCTCGCCTAGCCCAGCTCGTATTCGGTTCACCTGCCCCACCCACCAATCCGGTTTCGATCCAAGCCAGATCAGCCCGGCCCCATGGCCACCCCTAGGTACTCTTTACCTCACTTATGAGATTTTGCCTCACTTTCTCAAGTTTATTGCTGAGCCTAAGGTCTTGTGGAGCCTATAGTGCACCTAGACATCTCATTTGTAATGTCCATTCCAATGTAATTGACACTAGTGGTCTCTCAAGATTTACTAAACATGGTCCACGTATATCAATAACGTTTTTGACATAAAACATTCAAAAAAGCTATTTCTTTGTTTCCTAGCAACCCAAGTTATGGTTGGGAATGTATTGGGCAAACACGCGGGCCGAGTAGATACGACACACTTTTGGCACGACACGACACGAGTACGATCGTGGTCGAGTCCGACATGTTGTCTATGGAGTACATGCCAAGCCACACAGAAAGCAAAAAAATTAGGCACAAGCACACATGTAGTCCGTCTATTTGGCAAGAGGCACGACCCAAAGCACACTATTATTTATTATTATTATAATTAATATTAATTTTTTGCATTATTATATGCTTATAATATAATTTAAATTATCTAAATAATTTTTTTCAGTTTTATTACATACTTTATTTTTATTTTTTGTTAAAAAGTTTGGCTACCACGAGGCACGACATGACACGACACGCCAAACACATGGGTCATGCTAGACCATGGACCTAGTTATAGGGAAAAGTAGCACGACACGGGCAAAATACAACACAACATGACCATAGTCAGGTATAGGACGACACAAAAAGAGACTAGACACGAGTGGGTACGACCTGCAATCGGCACATTGACTCATACCCATCTCGCTTGAAGTCTAAAGACTCCTTCAATCCAACACCAAAATAGATATATTCATCAATTTTTCCTATAATACCCTTCTGTCTTAAGTATAAGCTTCACAAATTTGTAGAATGTCTCATAATGTTTGCCTAAAGTATAACTGTTGTAGAAGCAAGCTCCTGCAACATCACATAATCTTTTCCGTGTGTCAAAAAAAAAAAAAAAAAATTCACATAATCTTTTGTATGTGTCAAAAAAAAATCACATAATCAATTCAATTTCAAACTCTACTCCTTATCACAAATAAATCCCATTAACCTAACTTTACTCAGCTCAACACTCAAAAGGTACACACATCAAATCCTTACATCAAACAATTTCTCAAAAATGTCTCGAAATTACGCAATTGAACATCAACACAGCTCAAAGAGTACTGATTAGTGAGATGCTATAATTTTAACGCATCAGCTTTGCAGTATTACTAATACTCAAAATTCAGTTGCTTTTAATATATCATACATACATAAACAATACATAACAAAAAATGAATACTCCGTAGGTAATTTGTATGAGAGGTGCACAAAAACTAGAATACACCAAAAGAGTCAGCAGGAATACTGGTATAGGCCAACAATAATAGCTATAGCAACACTAGTACAGTAGTACATACTAGAACATATGACTTCTCGAACCCAAAATCTTACTTGAACTGATCTCCATTCTCCAAGAACAAAGTAGATCATAAATCCAGTGTAGTCTCAACATATAGATGGAGAAAAAGTAATGTGATCGAGATTGTATCCTCAACTACGAAAGCAATACTAGTACAACAAGAATCATGGCCTCCCAGCAATCCTCATTAAGGGAGATATTATTCCTTGTATCTCCAGCAGTGACTGTTGTATCCGCAGCTCCTCTTGAACTGTTCGCTTCAGATTCCTTAATTGAACCTTCAGACCATCCGAAGCTCGAACATCATCAGCTCGCATAAGAATAACCTTGTTGGCAAACGGCATCAGTAAACCAGCGTATCTTGGAAGAGTAGAGTACTTCTGCAGGAACGCCAACAGCAGCCCAAGCTCCTGAACATCCAAATTCAACACGCATTTGAACAGTTTCTTCCTTGCTATCAATTCTTCCATCACAGCAACCACATATTCTGGATTCTTCTTCTGAAGAACAGCTACAAGAGCATCTTTGTGTCTGAACTTGTTCAACAGTTTATCATGCTCTGACAACCTAAGCTTCTTGGGTCTTAAAACCAAATACTCACCTCCTCTGGGCTTCTCGCTTTGGCCTCGATGAAAATACCTAAAGAATGACGGCTTCAACACCCTCTTTTGTGGTTCCTCCCTATACTGAAATCCCAAAAACTCACCAACACTCCTGTCTTCTTCCCCTTTCTCATTATTCCTCTTCCTCTTCGCCATATATATAATCCCATTCGCGGTCCCAATCACTCGTGCGGAGCAATCAGGGGAGAACCCAACCGACACCAGAGGCGCAGGGAACCTCATTGAGAATGTAGTTTTTAACTTGGAGTAATCAAACACCTTGAAATACCCGTCCAACCCGACGCTGAATAGCCGGTACTGATCAGACTCCTCCCCACTATCTCTCCCCACTTTACCCACACAAAGAGACGTGACAGTCTTAGTATGACTCTCCATTGAATACACACATTTCCCACCACCGATTACATCCCAAATCTTGACCGCATTCCCTCCAGCAGTAGCAACTAATCCGCCGGACGGTAAATACACGACATCCTCGACGGGTTTCCCATGATTAACGACCATTGCAGACGACCCTGAATGGGACCCCCTAACATCCCAGAACCTAACAGTATGATCATACGACCCAGTAACAAACATATTATCATCAACAGGGGAAGGGGACCCACTTCTAACATAGTCCTTATGCCCGAAGAAGTCGAGCAAAGTGGTCTCAGTAGCTACATCCCAGTACTTAACAATTGCATCATCGCCACCAGAGAACAGATGTAAACGATCGATTTTCGGGTATTGAACTAACCTCACAGGGCGTGAATGCCCCTTAAGTTGTCGAAGCGGGTTTCGGGTTTTGGCCTCGAAGACGTGGATGACACCAGACTGACACCCGGCAGCAATGAGCTTGCCATCGGAGCGGTAAGAGGCGGAGAAGGATATGTCTTTGAAGGAGTGGATAGTGGAGGTGGGGTCAGTGGAGGAGAAGGGGCTGTGCGGATTGAAGAAGGAGAGGGAAGCGCCGTGTGTGGCGGCGAAAGGGTGAGGGGATTGCGGGGAGAAAGCGAGGGAAGTTATAGAGGAGATTAGGCCGGAGATTTGCTGGGTTTTGAAAGATTTCCAGTACTTGGATTCTGGGGAAGTGTTAGGTTTTTTGGATGTGGGCTTCAGCCGGGGTTTTGTGGGGTAGCTTTGGAGCTCTGACATGGTTTGTCAACGGCTATGGCGGACGCCGGGGCGGGGGGGGGGGGGGGGGGGGGGGGGTGTGTGTGGAGAGTTTTGGGTTTTTTGAAGGGTAGGGTTTAAGACATTTTTGAAATGTGGGGTTTTGTTCGCGTTGGATACTACGATTACGGATTACCCATCCGGGTTCAAATAGGGAGACGATAGTATTACACCATGGGGAGAAAATGAGAAATAGGTGAATGGAGGTCTAAGACCCGTTTGGTCATTATGGCTTCGGCCGAGCTGTTAAAATCTGACTCGACTTGATAAAATGTCTGAAATCGATCTGAACCCAACCTTATTATGAACCAAAAAATAAGACTCATAAACCGACCAAACCAGACCTGAAGTCAATCTGAAACCGATTTGAGCCGAAATTCGAAAACTCAAACCCAATATGTGTCTGACCCGTTACAGAGCCAACTCGTTATTTATCCGACCTGAAGACAACTAGACACCGATTGAACCTGACAAATAGTAGATATGACCTGACTCATAACAATCGGCGCCCCGATTCTAATTGACAAGTTAAGTAATGTAGATAATTAGTATAGATAATATATTAATACACTAAAGATACACATCCTATACTTGTTTGATACAATAATACACATTTAGTAATCATTTCCTCGCAAATATTTTGTTTTTGAATGACTTATCGACATCATCATTATCCAATTTATGGTTTAACAATCATATAAAAACAAGTTATCGCATAATCTAACCCGAAATTACCCTAATATAACTCGAGACGAATACAACAAACAAATCAAATACAGAGCCCTAAATCTATAATAACATGTTATTAATGACTCGATGCAAACCGATAAAGTTCAACCTAGATTTAAACCAAACTCGAGGCGCCCCATTACCATAATTGACTTGACCCAAAATCTAGTCAAATTTGAAACAACCCGCTATAATCGTTTAGAAAACAATCCGGATTGGCCTTAATTAACCTTAATTTGAACTAAATACGACCTGACTCGAACCCGAGCAAGAAAATAACCAATTTAAGCTGACTTGATAGGCCATATAGACCCCGACTTAACTAGAATCAATAAAAACCGACCAGTAAGTAAACTCATATAAGTTTTTTTTAAATAAATCATACTAAGTAAACTTGTTTATGCTTACTAATTAATACTAAATACATAAATATAAATTAGTTATTTTTATTTGGTTAAACAATTATTAATTTTTTTTATTTATTTATACTAGTTATTTTATTTCTAAAGTTTGTAAAAAAAATAATCAATTCTAATTATTTAATATTGAAAAATATGTATATTAATCATAATTAAATATGTTATATGTATCAATAATAACTATTAAGTCCTAAACAAATATGTAAAATAATATATAATTACCATGATAATTAATAATTATTACTTAATGAAAAATACTAATATTTTGAACTCGAATAATAATTATTATTCAAATTATTATTAATATTATACTAATTATTATATAAAATTACTTATTATTATTCTAATAATTACTAAAAAAAATTAACTACCATATGCCATATATATTTTATATGGGAAATAGATAGAGATTAATAGGCGATGTTTAGAGAGTCACAAAACAGTAGATTGTTTAGTTCATTTCATTTAAATTGTGCTATTTTCAACTTTTTTGTGGTTGTATCAGATTTATTTTTTTATTTTCAAAGTCAGTTCTTTATTAGACCAATTTTTTAGTTGTGGGACTTTTGTATTACCCTCATAGTCTTCTTTTTTTTAAAAAATCATTTTTACTATTATTAATAACAATATAGAGATTTGTATGGTTATTAGTTCCTAGTGATAACCCTTCAATCATCTCTTCCAAATTTTGTATCGTAAAACTATTAACTACAGTTGATGAAACTTTATTTCAAAAGTTAAACTTATAATTAAAACTCAAACCAAAGTCCTACTAATGTCTAAAACCTACTTAAGGTAAAAATAGAGTGTCAAACCATTATTCAAAAACAACTCCTTCCTTTTATTAATATTTAATTCTTCCTACTTATTATTCCACATATTCAAACTTCAAAAATTTTGACTATATGTTATAATTTATATATAACAAAAAATATTATAATGTGAAATCTTATTAAAATGAGTTTAACTTGGAGATTCATAATATCAACTTTTTATAATTCTTACTGTAATGGAACTAAAGATATATATGGTTAAAATTGTACATTTGAGACAACAGGCAAAAATGATAGTAAGAAGAATATTAATGAACGGATGCAATACTAGCTAAACCTAGGCACATGCCGCTGTGGGTCGTGCCTACCCTCTAGGCGTGTCGGGTTGTGACGTGCTGTGATGTGCCTAGTGTATGGTCGTGTTGTGTCATGTCGTGCCTGAATCTATGAAAAGCAGGCCTATAATCTGGTCTGGCCCATTGGCTCTTTATGCCGTGCTGGCCCATAATTTAATTTTTTTAAGTACTCAATAATTCAGATTACCTAATTTTGGATAATTGTATTTATTTTTGGACTTCTGTTATGAATTTGGAAAAAATAATTTCAAAAAAAATAATTTTGGATTATTGTAACATGATTCAATACATTAATTTTGGACAATTATATTTAATTTATGAACCATTGTAATATAGTCAGATATTAGGAAATATTAATGAAATAAATTTAAAAAAAGAACTTATTTCATTATTGAATTTGAAAAATACAAAAATAAATATGCAAGTTTTATGATAAATAGTAATTGATAAGTTACTATTCTTCTTCATCTTGTTCTTATTAAATATCATCGGCTAATTGAATTGATAGAGAACTACTAGACGTCGAACTTTCAGAAGCGGATGTGCCATCGTCATTATCGTTTTGATAGCATGTATGATCTTGTGTGCATTTATAGGCATCCAACCAATCTTTGAAACAAACACATATTTCAAGTGTTTTGGGTTTCAAACTTGTTCTTCTATCGTCGTAGACTCTTTTAGATGCACTTAAATCACTTTCTAAAGCAACGGAGGATACTTGGATAGTGAAAATTTTGAGTGTCATCACCGTTAGAATTGGATGCTTTATGCTTTACCCTTTCCACCATTTGAGGATGTAGAGGTCATATTTGTCTTCATTGTCTATGCCTTTTATGAAGTCATAGCTTAAGTATATTTTTAACTCCAAAAGGTTATTTTAAGTCCTCTTAGATGCTTCATTACTTAAAAATTTAGACATATGCATGTTAGTAGCTTGGGCAAATAAATTTTTTGTCCTTTTATTTAGATTTATGGATGATTGAACAAGAGTGAATCGAATAGTGGAATCATATTTAACTTTATAAACTCTATATAAATAAAAAAATGGTTAGTCACATTAGTTTGGTAAGAATCAAAGTCATCATCAAGATAAATGATTGAAAATAAATATCAATTAACAAATATATACCATCATACTTTTGCCTCGGTTCTAATATCGAATCAAAATATAAACAAGAGGAATCTTGGTTTAATATTTGGGCCATTTTTCCTCCATTGCTAGATTATAAGCATCGTAATCTTGTTGAAATTGATGTTCAAAGAAAAGTTGAGCAAGTATGCTTAATAAAAATTGAGAACATGGAATATAAACAGAAGAAAAACAATAAGTCGTGCTATATAGTAATTGTAGAAACTTCTCCAATAATCTTTATATAAAGCCATTTATGGAAACTTTTGAATAAAAATTATTGTTATGGCAATTTTGTACTCATTTGCCTTATTCAACATGTCGTACATGGAGTTTTACCTCATAGGACAATCTATTTTAATCTTGATAATCTTTACCTTTTGCTACCAAAGAAACACTTTCCATTCCCAAAGTCTCATAGGAGAACTGTTAATAGAAAGAATGTCATTTCTAATGTTTTTATAATAAGGACCCATTGCACTAACTCCATTCTTCACACACAAATGAAGGATATGACGAATGCATATAATATGAAGTGCATCTCCATCTATATATGAATTATTCAACTAAGTGTTGCTTATAATATTTGCACTATATGTCATTGAATTGATTTTATTCCTAAGATTATATGCATCAATGACATGTATTAGAGGATGAGCAATATTAAGACCAGTGTGTGGTATTTTAACATTTTAAAATGGATGATATATTTTTTATAACATCCATTCGCTATCCACCCAATGACAAGTCACGCACAAATAATACAGTCTATAACTACCATCCCATGAATATATAGTAAATAAAACTCTACAAGGGAGATTAGTTAACTCTTCGACTAACCTTAATTTATACTCCATGTAAGCTTTCATTGCACAAGAATGAACAATTTTCCTAGAAATTTTTTTATGTTGTGGTTGTAGTGTTGTATTAATATTATGACTTAAGGGTATATTTTTGGCAAATAAGAAAGGTTGCTCATCATGAACTAATACTTTTCAGGTTCATCCCAATCCTTTTCATAATTGTAAATGAAGCCATGTGGATGATATGTCAAAATTTTGGGTTGAGTTGGATCACTAGATGTTCCACCACATGTACTTTTAACATGCCTACTGAGGTGTCCAATCCCACTTTTGGATATAGTTGAGAACACATTATTACATGTGTTTACATTTAGCTTTGATTTCATCCTTATTCAACACAATTAGTTCCAAACCTTACTTTTTCAAATTTTTAGAGAACATTTCCTTTACGGTATACCACTACCCTAATGGGTTTGGAACTTGGCCTTCTTCTTCACCACTTCCATAATTTTTGATTGAATGTTGACTAGACCTAAAGGTATGTGTTTGGCTTATTTGGCTGGTTGCATAAGAAGGACTTTCATTTCGTGGCACATAGTCTAAGTTAGGTTAGTACATATTTTGTTGAAAACATGGATTAGGAATATTCCAAGGTTAGGGTACATTGTTAACACTAGTAACATAATAATGAATTGCGGCTAGAGATTTGCATCATAATATTAAAAAAGGGCCGCAAATTAATTATAGATGTATATAATATGTGGCGTCAGTGATTAAGACCCGCCGCATATTAAACCATTCCCTAATAAAATGCGGCATATCATCTTAGCCCTGACACAAATTAACCTAGCCCCTAATAAAATGCGGCATCATCTACCCACCCCCGCCGCATATTATCTTCCTTCATAAAAAAAACACGGCTTTCCTTTAACCTAACTCAAACCTTAGTTTCTTATACTCTAGCTAGCATCCATTCTCATATACACTCAAATCCAACCATTACCTTGCCACCACCCAAAGCTACGCCATCGCCCAAAGCCACGCCACCCCACCACCTCCAATAATGCCACGCCACCACCTCCAATAACACCACGCCACCACCATCAATGCCTCATTTGTCGTGTCCTCCACCGGTAAGTTCCGTTTTTATTTGTTTTTTGTTGTTTATTCTATTTTGAAATATGGGTATTTGAATGGGTGTTGTTTATTGTGAATGTGAAAGTGTTGATTAGTGGAGTTGTTCGAATTATGGCTTATCTTTGCATTTGGCTAATGGGAGTGATTGAGAACTTGATTGGATGAGTTAAGCATCACTTATGTTGTGTTCATGAAGTAATTAACCCTTAAAAATCGAATTCCATACCCTATATGGTGTTAGAGACTTTTTTGGAAGAAAATAAGTGGATGAATTCCCCATTGAGATGCGTATATCTTGAAAAAATACCCAATTTAGACATATTATAAGTCCCATTCGGAGTCCTGTACCCAAATTAATGGCTTGTCAAAGCTTTTTTCAATATCTCAAATAAAAAATCACCGAGGCCACTAAAGGGCAACATGTTTGTGTAGTACCTTAAAAAATGGGGGGTTTCAAAAAAATATGTCGTTCAGACTACTTGGCTAAGAGATATGCCTCTCCGAATTTTTTGAAACTTCAAAAAGCATCCAAAATCTATGAAGAATTAATTGGTTGTTTGTTTTGAGGGTAAAATCTCATAGATTACAATTTTGGTTGCCAAAATGAGTAGTCATAATAGAATATTGGATTTATATGCTTTACAATTGATCATTTCTTAATTTTTTTCATCATTTAGGACTCATTATTTCTAACACATTATGACCCTATTGTATAGCTAAATTCTAGACATCATATTGTATACCTTTGATTGCAATATTGAATGCAATATGAATAAATGGTTGGTAATTTCCTAGACGGGTTTTGGTAATATTGTGATGATGGCATAGTAGGGACCAGAATATAGGTACAAAATAAAAATAAAAACCTAATAATATGCGGCGATTCTATGATTAAATCGCATTTTGATTGCTCCTAATGAATGATTTGCCGCGTATAAACTACAAGCCGCCGGATTTTAATTCAAAAATTTGCGGTGTATTATACCTAGACCCGCCGCATTTTATTGCCTCCTCCAGTATTAATATGCGGCGTATTTTCCTAGGATGCCGCAAATTAAAAAATACTCATTTCATGCCATCGTATCTGTTGCTAGACTAATACGCCACATATAATACTAAAACCACCGTCATAAATTAAATAATTTCTACTCGTGTAAATTGGTCGAATCTCATGTTTTGAGGTGGTGGTGCTTTAGTGTATGAGTATGGTGAGTCAGATGCACTATTAGTAGCAATGTTCTTGCCCATGTTGGAGGAGTGTAGACACACAATCGTGTCTTCTTGTGTAGTGATCTGATGATGAACTATCCCTTCAAAGGCTTAGCTTGGGTCGAGTTTGAGTGTATGTAAACCCAAAATCACCTTAAAGCCGAACCTCAAAATGGCCTGAACACAAATCTAAGCCCAAACACATTGTCCTAGAACACATTGACCCAAAAATACCTCAAAAATCAACCCAAAATCAATCTCCAAAACCGTACAAACACTGGTTTCTCGGAGCATAAATGCCTGACGCTTGAAGTTGGCGTTAAGCACTAAAACTGAATCTCAGCCGGCTTCAGGCGTCCAACACCAACATTGGGCATTGAGTGCCCTCTCAGCGTGTGACGCACATATATGGCATTAAACGCCTAGCTTGCATCCAACTCCCAAACTGAATCAGAGTCTGATTAGTTGTCAGCTCATACGTCCAGCATCTGATGCTCAACCTTGTGCGGACCCCAAATGCACTCCTGTCTCGTATCAAGCCTCTTTTTATCTAAGAAAAAACATTCATTTTCTAAGCATCCAACGCCCAGGCTGTGCATCTGAAGCCCAAAACTCATCATCATGCATAATTCATACCTTGCATGCATATTACAAACATTGACTCTTATTGCTTTCTTTCAATTCTGTACTTTCAATTATGCACTTTATTTCATGATACTTAATATGTTATGAATATAAATGACCACTTTTATCTTCTGAATTAATCAAGACCTATTGAAATTTAATCACGCTTAATAAGATAAATTTGGACTACTGGCCATAGTAACCCTAAATATTGCGGACAAGTAGCAAAGTGATCACAGAATCTAGATTTATGTGCATAATTCTTAACTTGTCAAACCGACTAAAACTACAGTGTTCTTTGCCTTTGTTTTTGCATGATTGCGTAGGAACTAAAACTGATTTTTCTCCATCTCAATGCTAATTGCTTGCACACATTCACAAATTGAAATAATTAAGTTGCTCATTCTCAAAAATTCTCATGGTTCGTAGACCACTTATGTGAGTCATTTTGGGATTCATACCCAATCAGGTGTCCAAACAATCCGTAAATATTGGTGGCAACTCTTTGACCCTTTCGATTTTCCAAAGCCGTGTAGCGTTATCGACGCACAAATATAGTAGGGCACTGGTGGGGGAGAGCCTCTTCCTTTCTCTTCACCGAAAAAATAAGGTTGGGTTGTGAAAAAGTGGGCTCTCTAGTGATAATTCATTCATCGAATCATCTATCAGAAACCTAATTGGATTCACTAACCCTTAGCACGTATAAAAAGCCCCTATAAGGAGGAGTTTGGTTTGATTTCATTGAATAATTTTTAATAATGAAAATTAACAACTAATAAAAGCACCAATAATAATGATAATATAATAATACTAATAATAATAACAATAATAATACTTATAACAATTACATAATAAAAAATTAACAACAACAACAACAATAACAACAATAGCAACAACAACAACAACAACAACAATAACAACAACAACAATAATAATAATAATAATAATAATAATAATAATAATAATAATAATAATAATAATAACAACAACAACAACAACAACAACAACAACAATAATAATAATAACAATAACAATAATAATAACAATAACAAGAATATAAATAATGACAATAATAATAGTAACAACAACAATTAAAATAATAACGATGAATAAAAATAAAAATGAGTTAGATCTTAAACAAATTCAAAGCTCTAATATCGATTGCCCTCGAACCACTTTGAAAAATAAACTTTGCACTTTGAAATATTAAGAGTTGAACTTTATAAGATATTAATGCTTTGATATTTTGATGAATATAAGATAGTTGATTAATTGTGTGAAAAATTGGTGAATGAAGATTATAGGCAAAACCTACTAGTCGTTACATTTGATAGTCGTTTGAAGAAAAAAAAACTAGCAGTTTGATGAATTGTTCAATGATGATTAATGAATGTATAAAATCATAATTTTTTTGGCCACTACAAGTCTATTGAGACCCAAAATTAAAGTAAGATAAATTTGGGCACTAGCAATGAGTAGTAATATGCACTAACAACAAGTCAGCATAACCCACTTGAATAATCCTACTTTTATAGCCAGTATTTTTTTGGTAATAGGTCCACTCATCACTACTACTATAAAATTATGAATTAGGACAACTTGTGGGTCCCCTTTCACTATTTCTCCAATTCAACGACTACCACTCTCTTACAAAATTACATAATCATGTGGCCCCACCTTCTTTTTCCTCTCAATCTAGTTTAATTTAATAGTTACGGAAAGGACACCTACCCTTGGTTACTCTTTCCTTCCCAACGACACCAAAAAAGTGAATGCACAAGCATCATATGCATAAAAAAAAACCCCTCAAAATTAAACTATCTCTTTTGCCATCAACTCATAATGTACGTAGCTCAAAACCCTACAAACTCTAATCTTGTCAGTTGTCACACTCCCTCCTTCAAAAACCTACTACTCTTCTCTATTCTACCCCCTTTTCAATTCACATCAACACCTACCAAAATATTCGAACTAAACTCAAAATCCAATTTAAGGGCTTTCTTCTTCAATTTAAGTAATGCCCTTGTGTTCTCTCTCCAATTTTTTTTTGAATTATTCTCAAATGCTTAATACGATGTGAAGACTCCACCTTGATTACTAATGTTTTTATGTTTTAATGATGGAACCAAAATACAAAGTCCAAGAGAGTTGACAATGTGATGTAAGCCAAAATGCAAAGTCTAAGAGAATTAGCTACATGACCCATTACAGCCCAATGTGCTCAAACCTAAATTTATATTTTATTGGATTGATTTTTATTATGCTAACCTAAGCTAATTAGAGTGTTTGTATAGCCAAGTACTTGTTGGGTCCAAATTTGAATGCTTAATTTTATATTATTAGTTTGCTTAACTTTTACTTTAGTGCTAAAACCTTTCCACTGTTTTTTTTATTAAACTACTATATTTTAATTTTCTTTGTTGACCTTGTTTTTTGCCTAAATTTCATTCAACGTGCTGCATGAAGATTTCTTGGAAAAATACTTGATGTAGTCATGCCCCAAAGATTTTAGTCATGATTCATCCACTTTGTCAAAGGATAAGAATATTCTAATTGTTTAAAGCTTTTGTTTTTTATTATTTTCTTATTTTAATCCTTTTAAAATCTATTCTAACTTATTTAAACATGCTTTTCTTATAAAAAATATCCCTTGATTTCAGCAAATTTTTTATGAAACAAATGTGCTGAAGATTATTCACATGTTGACTTGCTTCACGATAAGTTTAACAGTTACCAAATTTCTAGCATCTTTATTTTGGAAGAAATATGTTTGAAGCTTAAAGTGCAAAAAATTAATTGGAAAGAATCTTGCTAAGAAATGTTCAAAAGACTACAAACTCCAACAACTACATATCACATCTTAGTCACAATTAGATTGGAGGAAATCATGCTGAAAATAATCAAGAGATTTCATAATTTAACCAACCTATTTTCATACCTTTTACAACGACTAAGTGCAATGAATCTCCATGGAAGTTTAATTATAAATAGACAAGCATTGAAGCTAAAGAAAACAAGCATACAAGACTACACATTCAAGCACAATTAGTACTTAATCACATTATTTTCCCTCTAGCATTGCAATCTTTTTTTATATTTTAGATTATGAAAAGAACAAAGTATAATCTCTTGAGTGATAAAGGAAAATATTCTATAAAAAGTGTTATACTAAAAGTATACAATCATACTCAAACATATTGAAAATGTAAGTTTTTTATTACTAGGATATGAGATGATAAAGTTTAGCTGGGGTGCTTCAGATTAGAAAATAGAGATTGTAATCTTCTAAGGATGTTTTAAGTGTCTAAGGGGAGTAATAAAAGTCTGAGCTAAATCCTAAGGGTTGGACAACCCTAGGCTGTGTCATTGGCAAATTAGTGTCAAACTTCGTAAAAAATCATCATGTTTTGTCTCCTCTTATTTCTGTCTTTTTCTACTTACCTTTTATTTATTGTTTTGTTCTTTATCGCAAAAGTGAAGCCAAAGTCATTTACTAGTTGCCCTTGAAACCGATATCAAGGAATTGACCTCTAATTTCAAAGTATAGCCTCAAAGCTTCTATTCCACCTTTGAAAGTCATTTTAAGACCTTGAGCTCCTGACTGCGAAAATTGGACATACTCTATTCACCCTCCCTCTAAAGTATATTTAATCCTAAATCCATCTCCCTACTGATTCTTTAATTGATATTAGAGATAGACTCATAAGGAAAATATTTAATCATCTGTGAGGAAAAATGAATACAATAAGTGATGGAGATTTTACACAAGACGATCTACCAATCGTCCTCGTCTATTTTGTGGATACAACTTTTCCCACAGGTGTTTGCTAATGCAAATGTTTGTGATTGATCAAGATTTGGAACTTTGGGATATTATCAAGAAAAGTCCCAAGGTGCCAATGACGACTAATAAAAGCGACACTATAGTGCATAAAGAATATGATGACTTTACTTAGTTAAATTTGGAAAGTGTTATTAGGAATTACAGAGCTTTAAGCCTTCTATACTGAAGTCTATATGCAAATGAATTCAATAGAGTTTCTTCTTGCAAGAGTGCCAAAGAGATATGACATAAAATAGTGGTCAATTATGAAGGAACGAATTAAGTTAAATAGATCAAGATAAATATCTTCCTTCGCCAATATAAATTGTTCAAAATGATGCCTAATGAAACATGAAAGAAATGTTCACAAGATTCACACAAATAGTGAACAACCTAAATTATTCATCAACGAAGAAATGTTAAGAAGATTCTATAGTGTCTCCCAACATTAAAATGGGGTCTAAAGGTGACTACGATAAAAAAAAGCTCAAAACCCGAGAAATTTGCCTTTGCATGCTCTTCTTGGAAAATTGATCACACATGAGATGTTCTTTAGTGAAGAAGATATAGAGCCTACATCTTCTACCAAAAACTTAATCAAAGCAAAGAAAGAAGAAGTTTCTACTGAAGATGAAGATAATGATGATGAATATGTGTTTTCTCTCATTGTTAAAAGTCTTGCCAATATCTTAAAAATGAAGAAGAACTTTTCAAGAGGCAAAGACTATCTTCCAAACAAATACAATGGTAATTTATCTAACCTTGTGAATAAATTTAATGCACTAACTTGCTATGAGTGTGGTGAAACGGATCATCTAGTGAAAGATTACCCTCAATGAAAGAAGTTACTTCTTGGAATATATCATATTCATCTAGTGATTCTGAAGACAAACATGAAAACCAAAGTCCTATGGTTAATCATGGCAATACAAAGGAAGAATATCTTAAGGTAATGGTAAAGAATTTAATCTAAAGTCTTATTGACGTTCTCTCTAAATTTTTGCAAAAATATGATTGTAAATGAAGAGAGTCCAATTCTTGAATCCAATATTCTCAAGGAGAAGCTAAGCCAAAATGTATGTATTTCTAAAAGTCTTGCTAAAGAACTAACTGATCTCAAAGCCTCTCAGTCAGATTTTGAACTCAAGGTCAAAGCCTTAGAGTTATCCTTTGACACTCAGGTTAAAGCCTTGAAAAATAAAAACATTGTTTTAAAGCAATAGCTCTCCTCTTTGAGTTATTGTAATGATAAGTTGGAGAAAGAAAATAAGCTACTGGCTGAGAAGTGTAGAGAGCAACAAATGCCTTGGTTAGATTTGCTCACTTTGAATCTACTCTTGAAAAATGTTAGGTAAGCACCAATCATCCTTGAATAAGAGTGATCTTGGATACAATAAAATTTTTCCAACGTAAACCATGACCATATTTGTAAAAGCAAAGGATAATTGGTAAGCACCTACATGCTTTTATTGTTCCAAAAAGGGTCATACCAATTAAACTAACCTTTTTTTTGTAGGAATGACCCTTAAGTCTTTAGAAATTCCTTTCTTATTTTCTTTGAGACTAGATCAAGCAAGTACGGGTTTCTAAATGGACTAGACCACCCAACATGGTCCATCCTGATTACGAATCTAAATTGGTAATTTGGTCTAGTCGAAAGGTTTGATGATCGGTTCTTTTGTATGAAATATCTAAGAGCAAAGATCATAAGTAGATTCTAAATAGTGGATTCTCATGACATATGAGTGGTAAGTCCTTCTTATTTTCAATTATCAAAGATAAATCTTCTATAACAATCACACTTGAAGATAAAGGAAAGTGCAAAATAATTGGTATTTGAAAATTTGGCAATAATGCATTAAACATTATTGATGATGTATACCTAGTTAAACATCTTAAATACAACTTGCTTAGCATCTCTTAATTGTGCAATAAAGGTAATAGAGTCATCTTTGATGAAGAAACATGCGAGGTGCAAAGCAAGGTAGGTGGACGATAAAGTTATATTAACTACTCCTCGTTAGTGATGGCTAATGGGCCGGTTCAGCTCGATGGAGGACTAAATTGGTCCGTGTTTTGGCCTGTGTGGCCCAACCCACTAAGAGCCCACCCTAGATTTGTTTAAGCCTTCCAGCTAAGTGGGATGAATATGAATCCGGTTCTTTTTTTTTTTTTTAGAGTTATGGGTTAACTCTTAGGAAACCCTTACAAGAGCACACTCGTCCTCCTAAGAGATTAGGGGGTTTAAAGGGCTTGTTAATTGTTTAAATAAATTATGATTCCTACGAAAGTGATTTAGGTTTATTGTTTTCCTTAGTTAGAGTTGTTAGTGTTTGATGTCTTATATCCTTTGTCCTAAAGTCTTGCTCAAGGACGAGCAAGAGCCAAGCTTGAAGGAATTTGATGAGTGATATTTATGTCACTCATTTTCATCTTTCTAGCATAATTGTGTACTCTTTTGGCCCCTATTCATCCCGTTTTATCACATTTTGCACAACTTCATGCATGGTCTAGGATTAGGAGTTTTCTTCATGTTTATGTTGTGTTTTCCTTGATTTCCCGCTATCTTTTCTACTTTTATGCGTGTTTTCATGGCTCGATGCAGGTATTTAGTTGGCAAGAGCATGAGAACCAGGGAATAGGAGGCATAATAGAAAAGCCAAGAAGAGAAGCTAAGACGTTACGCAAGAATTGAACCAAGAGGCCTCTCAAGGGAAAAAGAACTAAGCGAGCACTTGCTTTGTCTAGAGCAGCTGCTCAATTCAATGGAAGTAGATAGGCATAAAGTTTTGAGCAAGTGTTAAGTGGAATCCAAGAGGATACTTAGAGGCCTAAGCGGCCACTCAGGGTTGTACTAAGCAGCTCCTAAGTTTAGCTGAATCTGGGATTTGGGCTTATGAGCGAGCGCATAACTCAAACTGAGTGCCCGCTTAGCTCTATTTTGGCAATTTTGCGCTTTTTCTAAAACTCTTCTATGAGATTAAAAAAGTAATAAGGCAAGACAGATGATTGATTCATTATTCTTAGTTTTAGCCTAGCTTAGACATAAAGAGCATAGCTTAGGGTTTCTTCAATTTTCCATTCACAAAAACTTTAGGTTATTAGTAGATTTGTCTTCGGTTTTGCTACTTTCAATGGATTTGTGTTCAATACTTGTTAGAGTTTAGTTCTTAATTAATATATCAGTATTTCTTCACTTTCTCTTGATTTATATTTTGTGGTTTTAATTTATTTTCGGCTTTCGTTAATTTATATTTGATTATTTTTAGTTTTTCACATAGTTTTGTTCATCATTATTTGTGAATTTTCTAGTATGTCTCGTTGTTTCAACTATTTAATGTTTTCTAGCATTAGCCATGAGTAGTTAGATTAGTTAGGGGATAAGGTGAAAACCTGATCCCGAGCATGGTTGATGTTTAAAACATGGAGTTAGTTTTTAAATGATTTATATGTGATTTGATGTCGGGTTTTGGTTGGAGTCTAGATTTTCCATATATATTTCTTCCATGTGCATTCCTAGTTAGATTAGTTAAGGGATAGGGCGAAAACCCGATCCCGAGCATGGTTGATGTTTAAAATATGGAGTTGGTTTCTTAATTATTTATGCGTGATTTGTTGTCGGGTTTTGGTTGGAGTCTAGATTTTCCATATAGATTTCTTCCATGTGCATTTCTAGGTCGAAGACATTGAGAAATGCAGACTTAGGTAGTGACCCGACATTAAATGTCGTTGACTTGCAAGCTATTGATGGGTGATTTGTATCTATTGTGTTGCTTGGATACTTTAGAATACTATTAGGGGAGAAATCCCAATCGTAATGCCCTTCCTTGAAGATTACTGAGAGGTTGGTTCCTATTTGAAACCCCTTCCTTATAGCATGTTTTTAAGTTTGATTCATAGGTATTAGTGAGTTAGTGAGCCTCATAGTTTGAGCTAGCTTGTAGGATTAACTGCTAGAATTTGGTAACTATTAGAAGCCTTTCCCTGTGGATTCGACCATTACTATCCCATTACTTGTAATATGTTAAGTCGAGGTTTTGTTGATAGTAGGTGTTGTGACGACCGATATCTATCCCTATGACATTATGATCTTTATTTATATTTTAGATTTAGAGAAAAAAAGTATAATTTATTGAGTGATAAAAGAAAATATTCTCTATAGAGTGTTATATTAAGAGTACACCATCATACTCAAACGTATAGAAAAGTGAGATTTTTATTACTAGGATAAGAGACGCTAAAGTGTAGTTGGGATGCTATGGATTAGAAGATAGAGATTATAATCTTCTAGGGGTGCTTTAGGTCTCTAAGGGATGTAATAAAAGAGCGAGTTAAATTCTAAGGATTAAACAACCATAGGTGGAGACATATGCAAATTAGTGCCAAAGTTCGTAACAAATCATCGTATTTTGTCTCCTTTTATTTCTACCTTTTTCTACTTACGTTTTATTTATTGTTTTGTTCTTTATATCAACAAAAAAGTCAAAGCCAAAGTCATTCATTAGTCACCCTTAAAACCAATCTCATAGCCTTGACCTCAAAGTCAAAGTCACTCATTAGTCATTCTAGAGTATATTTGATCCTAAATCCATTTCCCAATTATTTCTTCATGATTCATGTTATTGGTGATGGTCAGAGCAATAACTAGTGTAGGGCACATGGGTTGTGCTAGACTCGGGAACATCAAATTTTCTTTGTCCATGACACGTTTGAAACACGAGGTCACGGTTTTGTTGTGCTTGGTCGTACCAGGCTCGGGCCTCCCTTGTTTTCGCATAGCCCATGCCCATCTTTAGTACTAACAACTAGAGTGTGCTCTCCAACATCCCCAATAAAAAATATTTCGAATGACATTACTTGTAAGACAAACTCCCCAACGTCTTTTTTGTGACTATAGTATGCATCACTTCATATAAATAGCTTGCTCACATAAAATTATAGAAGAGCAAACACTTTATTATATAGAAACTAAGTTCATCAACTATAACTTTATTTCAACTTGAAACTATAAAGCTACTAATTTTAAACTCTACAATGTTATGTATAAGCAATAAACAAGTTGTAAAACTTTGAACACCATGGACTATGAAGGAACTTCCTAGACCTGCTTTCATTGTTATTATTTATAATACGTCACTCTTAATTGAGTGATAGATTTCCAATCAATGATACTAAAAGATTATAAGTAACATATATTCTCATGCAACCTATAAGAATCTTAGGATTACAATCAATTAATATTTCCCTTTGTGTTCGATCAAAAGTAGAATTCTAACCAAGAATTATATTGTTTAATTTCTTTTATTTTTATTTAAATAAAAGACATAATAGTCACACTAAATAATCAAGACAAACATGATTATTATAAAGATGTCACTTTTGTCCTGATTAGTGTATAAGTGATCATATAGCACAAAAGAGACATTTTTTCCTTTAGAAAACCTTCATTGCCTACTATTGACACCTAAATAAGTGAACTATACAAATTCCATACTTGGTCCGAATAAGAGAAAGAGTTAAAAAGATTGCTTTAACCCACCTAATAAACCTTAAAATTAGAAAATTTAAAGAAAGTATGCATTTATCACTAATCCAAGGTCATCAAAATTATGAATACAATGACATTAATCATTTCTCACCCCTTATTCCTACATAACATCTGATGATGATTGTACTTTACGTCTTTCCTATACCTTGGAAGGTTAAATTTAAGGTGTCACAAATACAATGGACTTACTTGATCCAAAAAAAACTCTCTAACATTTCATGATGTCAATATTAATTGGTTCACAATTCTCTTCAGTGAAACCCGTACAAAAGAATAAAAAATCAAGATTATAACATTCATAAACCCACATAATTATAGACTTTATTTAGTTGGATATCTCTTCTTCTAAGCTATTAATTATATATTAGGAGGTATATTAAATTTAAAACAAGAGAGATATGGATGATTTAAAAAAACTAATCGCAATTCGGATGCCTTTTATTGTATGGGCTATACCTTTTTCAACTCTTAGGTGATTTACCCAAGTCGATGCCATTGTATAGACACCAAAATTGTGCCTTTGCAATTTGTAACCCAATGGAGTCGAAAAATTCAAAAGTCAAAACCAAAAAAGTTTCCAATAACCTTCAATAGCTCTCAAATAGGTTTCTAAACCTTCAAAATTCTTTATTAATAATCAAAAACCTTCCAAAGTAGTCTAAAACCTTTGAAAATCGGAAATAAAACCTCAAAACCCTCGATACCATAAAAAACCTCGAGACCTAATGCAAATCAAGCTAAAGGGCCAACATAAAGCACAAAGTAAAGCCCCAATCAAAGCTCATCCTTCGTAGATCTTTAAGGATCTAATGCATGAAATTAACAGATTTGTCCACGGAACATGGAGTGTCTTCGTAGCGTGTGTAAGTGCAAGGGACAAAGTACATGTCCTCTTATGTGGAACCATGTGCGACATGCTGATATCACATGGCGCATGGTTTTCTCGGTTCAAACCTTGGCAAAACCCTACATATCTCCTATAAATACCCCTCAGTTCTAAGATTGAAAGAGGAGTAATTTCACAACCCAAAAATTAGTTGATACTCTCTCAAAATAACCTCTCAAAATACTTCACTTCCTCTCAAAAAAATCAATCAAAAACCTATAAGAGTCTTGGGCTACCACCAAGTATACGCCCTCATGTAGGACATGGTTTTCCATCAACAGCGATTAGTCGATGGAATCCTAGATCTAGTCTTGTAAGGTCACCACATTAAGAACGGGCTACTACAAAAAATGTTATTTTTATTGATTAAGTTGATTATAATGTAACTAATGTAATTGTGCACCATCTCTCTTCCTTCGTACTGAAACATAAATACCACAGGATCGTGGATGCCTCAGAATCTCCCTCAATGTGTCTTCTGTGTACATAATTTTATTTGAATTTGTAAGTTAAGTGGTTATATAATAATTAAAATATTTTAATACAAATTTTGACAGATTTTTATTTGTATAGACACATACTTATTGACAAACATACTCCAACCAATCTTAATAACAATCTCAATGCAAGTCAATAGCTCAAACACAATAATTATAACACTTATATTCAATCATACTAAAAGTTGTGAATGAATTCACTTTGTACACTTATAATTATTAGAACAAGTTGTTCCTTGGTTATAATTAATAATTACTAATTATGCATAAATATTCATGAATGTATAATTCCTAAAAAATTTTAAATAATTATAATTGAACATATTACATGCATCAATAATAATTCTTAATTTTAAAAAAATATCTTAGTTAGTCATATAATAAGTATTAATTAAAATTACCAAACTAAATTATAAACTATTATTAATGATAAATATTAATTACTTAACAATCGTCATAAATGGAATATATAATATATATTAATTACTATGTATATGAGTTATAATTATAACTACTAAACATATGGTAATTACTATAATGTTAGCCACTAAAATATTAATTAATAAACTACTATATATATGGATAAATTATTATAATTTATAATTATTAATTTCTAAATATATATAATAATTAAAAAATTTCAAAAAAAAAGTAAATGGAATATACAATATATATGAATTATATAATTATTAACTAATAACTATATATTAATTACCATATATAATTACTATATATAGAAATTATAAATACTAACTTATAAATATTAATTACAAAAATAATATATACATGGATAAATTATTATAATTTTTAATTATTAATATCTAAAGTTTCTTACAAAAAATATACAAACTAAATGGAATATACTATATTAATTACTATATATATGAATTATAATTATTATTTATTAAACATATATTAATTAAGTAAATATATATATATATATATATATGAATTAAAATTATTAACAACTAAATATCAATTACTAAACTAATATATATACTTATTATTAATTTCTAAATATATATAATAATTATAGTTTTTTTAAAAAAATTATGTTCCTCCATGATGGATTTCTAATAATTTTTAATTTTTTAAGCATCATCATGAAGAATACCATTCATTCATCTATGAATACAAAAGAAACAATTAATTCCTACAACATCACATCTCAAGAAATGCGAAGAACAACCGCCAATTCCTAACAAAAATTTGACATCTTAAAAATTAAATCTACTTATCAACAACTAGATCTAGTTATTAACAACTAAAGAAAAGATCATAGAATTTGAAAACAAAACAAGAACTCACATTTGATTCTGTGGAAGAACCTGTGACTACCTTCAATGCATTTCCCGCAACATTGTTTAATCCTCCACTTAAATTTTGAGATGGTACTTTACTCGCCTTTCTATTAGACATGGTGTAGAATTGAGATTATTGTGGTTGATTTGAGAAGTTAGTTTTATGGTGGTGATGGGAATTGATGTTAGGTTAACTGAATTAAAGAGAGTGATGGGTAGAAAAATGAGGGGAGTGAGTGAATGGGTGTACGATAAAAGTGAAAATGGGATAGAATAGGATAAAATTGGGAATTAAAGAGGTAAGGACAATGTTGTCTAATAATGTGCAAAATACGTATAAAATACAAATGATAGGTAGAGATTAACGAGCGGTGTTTTCACTAAATTTACTCTACATATGATTGACAATGTTAGAATGATGTATTTGTCTGTTATACTATAGGATACTGCCATATAGTATTACCAAGGATAAAGTTACACTTTGTAAAATATTACTTTGAAAATCTCATTATAAAATGGAGGATTACCCCTTATTTTTTCACAACTCTCTATTATCTTCTTCTTTTTAATCTCACTAGCTTAAAACCACGCATCTTCCTCCATTTCCTCGACCATAATCTTCCAATATATACAGATGCTAAAATAAGACATAGTTCTGTTAATAATGTTGGTGGTGTTGCTAATAGCGTTGATGCTAGCTATACTTAAGAATGGTTGTAATTACGAGATGAAATTATACATACTATTAACTTTAAACTTTACTTGGCTATTTAAGTGATTTTCATTGTACCTAGTAATAAATTCACTTGTAATTTCTATAGAATATTATTATTTTCATCTCTAGCTCATTTTTTACATTTACTTATTATAAATGTTTTCCTTGCTTTTTTTCTTTTTATTTGAGAAAATTTAGTTTCATTTAAAAAAAGAGGCGGACAAAAAAATTAATAATAAATTAAAAGGATCAAAATTTAGTGTCTACATCCCATTTTTACTACTTGAGGCGAATAAAAACGTCAAATTTTATTGCTCAATCTCTTTTCACTTTAAGTGAATAATAACTTGAAATGAACATAAAATTACTTAAACCACAAGAAAAATATGATCATATGTAAGGGATTTATGCTAGAGTATCGAAGGATAACTCGATGAGTGAGCTACAACTAAAAAGTCCGATTTTGTACAACCCAATCCTCTCTTTTTCTCAGTGAAGAGAAGAGAGGGAGCCTTTACCCACTAGTCCTATGGTTTTCGTAAAATGATAAGTGTTGGCTTCATGGCTTGACTATACTTGTATAGTCCAGGTCCAAAAAGGGCCATTGAGGAGTTGCCACCATACACTTAAGGTAGTTTGGAAGCCTTCTTGAGTTGAAACTCAAGTGATTCAATTTAGATCTCGAATTTCCAAAAATGGGTTTGAGAATGAGCATTCTATGTATTAAAACATTGTGTGCTTTCAAGTTTAATTGTTATGGAACAAATTTAGGTTAATAATCCATAGGCACATGCAAAAATACGAAGTAAACCTAGATTTGGTGGATACACAATCTTAGAATCATGTAAACATAAAGATTAGGTGACCACTTCTTTAATGTTCTCAATATTAAAGATCTTTTTTTTTGCAACAAACATATAGAAAAAGAAAAAACTACCCACTATTTGTAGCCTTAATGGCCAGATTTATAATCGATTCTAGAAGAATTATCTTTTTAGGTGTGATGAACTTCAATAGGTCATGAATTAATTGCAAAAATAAAGGTCATCACATAATTTACAACAATATAATGTTCTTGAAAAATAAAAGGCATAAAATTTAATAAAGTAATGATGTGCAATTTAAAGGTGTGAAATTGAAATATACGATGTATGATTTATGAATGAAAAGTTAGAGGTTTTCTTATCAAACAAAAAAAAAGACTTAAAGAAGTTTCTTTCCATTACATAATCCATCTTAGGCTTTGTAGCTTAAACAATCTAGTTTGAAGGACATTTATATTGAACCTTTAACATCATTGATTGTAAATAAAATAAAAAAGAAAAAAGTATGATTTATGATATGCATGTAAAAATGAGCTTTTGGACTAAGCTTAGATAAGTCATTTAAGCTTAATGATTACCAAAGGTTTCCTCATGAAAAATCGATAATTTGATGAGGTTAGAAGAAGTAAAGATGATCATCTTCTACATCATAGACTAGAGTATAGGAAATATAATAATAAAAGGTACATAAAGAAATATGTATGGCATAAATAAAATGCAAGGGAAATGGATGTTCTTTAATTAGGAGGAGATCATCATAGATGAATGATTCCTTGAAATTTGATACTCGAATTTAGGATCTTGATTCTTGATTCTAGAATTATAAAGGATTTTCTCCTTGACTAATGCATCATTGAATGAAAAAAACAACATAAAGTGTAAGATTTGGGAGTTGATCGAAACTTAACATCAAGATTGAACATCTTTTGATGATCATGGACTCAAAATGAAAGTTAAAAGATAAAAGGGTCTCAAGTAAGGGGTGGTTTACTTCCCTAAATAATCCTTAGTCTTAATCTTCTGAGTGTACAATCACTACATATTAAAAAGAAAAAGAAGGGAGTAGAATTAGACAAATGAAAAGGATTGAATTTAATTGGATCCTTGATTTGATCACCATTGAGGATGGTCCCTTGTTTGGGCTCTTGATTTAGTATTAAAAGTACTAGTTATACTAATTTTCCTAAGCTTAGGAAGGCTAGAGTGCCTTAAAAGGGGGATGCTTTATGAGGTTTTGGAGATATATTTCAATAGAGTAACAAATCTTTAGGTTTGCAAAATTTTAGACTCTTAGCTAAAAAATAAGAGTAACTTTAGAGCAAAAAATATGTCTAGATTCTAAGCATTTAACACTAAGTTTGGGAAATGATAATTTGTATGTTAAACACTGGTTTTAGCATTAAGCACTGGTGATGTGTGTCTAATGTCCAAGTCTTAGTGTTAAATGTTCATAAGAAATCTTTTTAGAGCAT
This sequence comes from Dysphania ambrosioides, assembly GCA_026401315.1. NCBI lineage: Eukaryota > Viridiplantae > Streptophyta > Magnoliopsida > Caryophyllales > Amaranthaceae > Dysphania > Dysphania ambrosioides. The sequence continues at coordinate 17,438,324 of CM048661.1, read as the reverse complement.
AAATGGCGCTGGAAGGTCTAGGCGCACTTTTGAGGGTGAGCGTTGGATACTAGTGCATTTGATGCTCCACTACTGTGCATTTAGGGCTAACTTCCAATGTTTGACATTGTTTTCCTTAGTGATGGATTGTCATGCTCCGTATGTGTAACCCCATTAACGCTTGCTTCCAGAATTAAGATGTTGAGCATTTGGTTTTGCAAGTTTGATTTTAGAGTGTTCAGGGGCCAATTTAGGTTTTGGGCCTTTTGAGATGTTAGGGCTTTTGAATTATTTCTTAGTGCGTGGTTTAAATTTTAGCCTAATTAATCTCAAGCTTGTCCAAGATTTCTTATAAGGGTCTATTCATTATTGGAAAACAAGTTAAATAGACATAATGTGGTGCCTACATCATCACAAATGGTTCCATTTTTATCTTCATTAATGTCTAAATGATCATAAAAGAGGTGATAATTTTCCTATAAAACATTCAATGCTCCTTAGTAAGTCAAACAATATTAATAACATGCTTAACTAATTGCACCTTTCTTTCCTTGTAGTTTAGTATAAGATTAATGACATGAATGAACACATGAATGAATATAAACTTGCTACTACTTGACATGAATTAAAATTATGAACATAACGTACACAACATGCTTAAAAACATGTACTAAACTATCTTCATGCTAGTATATCAAAAATCATAGAAAGATATTTAACATGTATAACATGTTTTTCAATTACTATTAACATCTTGCATATCAAAATCATAAAAACATATTAACTTCATGTCAACAAACATGTATTTCATGTATACAAACATTCTAGCATGTGCATACCTTGAGTAAGTAATTAAATTCTCTAGTTTTGCATTTAAAAGTCAATAAAAAGTAATATCCTCACATAAAAATTAAGAGAAATATAAGAAATCAACTATTAACTAATATCACAACAACTTCACTAATTTTTAAAACTACTTACGCATGTAGAAAATTTATTATTTTATAGTTAGAAATCATATTTCTATACTAATAACCAAAACTCTAATTAAAAACCTCAAAAATGATTTTAAAAATCATATTTCTTATTGAATTAAAGTCCTAAACAATAGTAAACTCCTAAATACACTAACCCTAGCTTCCCACCACCTTTACATGATTAATTTTGCATAGCTAAGAAGACACTAGGGTAACGTGCCCCATCCTTAGAGTTGTCAGAATCAGACCTGATCCAAAAAGTTTCCCGAAACCGACCCAGACCCGACCTGATTATGACCCAAAAAGTGAGACCCGAAAACCGATCCAACCCGACCTAAAGTTAACCCAAAACCGACTTGACCCTATATTCAAAGACCCAAACCTGATCCATGTCCGACCCGTTAGGGACCCGACTCGTTACAAACCTAACTCGTTATAGACCCGACCTGTTACGCACCCTACTCGAAAAGAACCCAAAACCGATTGAAACCGACACATAACTAATATAACCCAATTTATAACAATTTGTTACCCGAATTCACTAAATGTGTTAATAAGTTGAATATACATGAATATGACCTAATCTTGATAGACCCATTTTTACCTAATATCTAATAACATTGAAACCAAACATTGTTATTAATTTAATTATTTAATAAGTACATTTATGAAAATAAAATTTTTAAAAGATTTACTAAATATTCAAATAAAAGCAAAACCATCATGTCTATGCCTATGAAAAGTGAGATTAGAGCCTTCCAATTTGGGGTTTCATTATTTCATAAATCTCAATGACGTCTTTCTTTTTCCAAATTGATAATAATTTTCCTACAACCTACTCTTTAAATAACATTAAATAAAAAACTAAAATATAATTTTCATAAAATTCCACTATAACCCGTTCAAGAACAAACCAAATTTTACTAGAACCAACCTTGACCTGAATCTGAAATAACCCGCTATAACTCGTTCAGGAACCAAACCGATTATACTAGAACTGACCTTGAACTGAACCGAACCGAATACAACCCAAACTGACCTTGACCTGAACTGAATACAACCCCAACCGACATTGACCCGAATTGAATACAACCCGACCCGAACCCGACCAAGCAAATAACCGATTTAACCCGAACCAAAAATGACCCGACCCAAACTCAAACCAACCCGATAGGCAAAATTGACCCGATAAGAACTGACCCGCGATGGGTCAACCTAGAACCGATACATGGACCCGATTTGACACCCCTACCCATCCTTGCTCTAAGGCTTAAGTATCTTTAAAAAGGTCACAAACTTTTTTAAAACCCTTGCTAACCAAATGGATGAGCTTTTAATCAACAGAAATATCCTCTTGAGGATCAAAATAAGGATTAAGATCTGAGATGTAGAATGTAGTTGACACCCCATATTCTCCTAACAAGTCCATATTATATGCAAACCTTCTCAAGAATCTCAAATGGTCCATCAAACCTAAGACTCATTTAGATCGTCTTTTAGTAGGAAACCTCTCTCCTTTTGAATATAAATCCATACCAAGTCACTAGGTTTTAAGGTGCAATGATTTCCTCTTTTTTCAACTCAAAACTTAACCCTATTATTCATCTTCTCATTTCTAGCTTAAACCTTCTTATGGAAAGCCTTGATTTCTTTAGCCCTTTCCTTTGCTTCCTTGGTGAACTTCATTGAATTATCCAAGGCCATTAGATCTAGAGGCATGGTTAGAACTTGACTATAAATGACTTCAAATAGAATAAGTCTCATTGTATTGTAAGGGACCTAATTATAGGCAAACTTCGCATGTGGCAGCAAGTCATCGCATTAACAAACACAAAGAAAAGTTCCCAAAGTTCTATTAGTGACTTTTATTTGACTACCCATTTAAGGGTGGCTAGAAGTGATGAACTTTAGCTTAATACCCATCTTCTTCCATAAGGTAAGCCAAAAGTGGCTTAGAAGCTTTATATCTCAATCACTCACCATCGACTTAGGAATTCCATTTAGCCTAACAATCTCCTTGAAGTATAATTTAGCCACTTGGACAACATCACTGGTAGTATGACAAGGAATGAGATGTGCCAAATTTAAAAATATGTCAACCACCATCATAATTTAATCTTTTTCCATTGAGTTATATCCAACCCTGTGATGAAGTCTAAATGCACATCCTCCTAAGGGGCTTGAGGACTAGATAAATTGTGGCTCTTAGCCCATTGCCATACTGAACACCTTCTAATCACGTGATCCACATCCTTGCATAGTTTTGGTTGATAGAAGTAGCCTTTAAATTATTCTAATGTCTTCTCTACTCCTAAGTGACTAAATGGTCCTCCCTCTTACACTTCTTTGATCAAAGTTTCCCATAGGCTAAGCTTATGAATGCATAATTGATTTTTTTTGAAAAGAAAAGCATTCACCATGTGAAACTTATCAAAAGCATGCATATAACACTTCCTATAAACTTCCATAAAATCCAAATCTCCCTTATAACTTGCCTTCATCACCTAAAATCCAACAATCTTTAAACTCAAATTGCTCAGTAGGAGATTGCTCAGTAGGAGATGTCTCTTAGATAATGCATATGCCTCCTTTTTCATCTTTTGTGCTTTATAGTAAAGTTAAGGGCTTACAAGAAATCCACTCACTTAGCATGACTTTGTAGAAGTTTATGCTACCCTTTAATGTAATTCAAAACCTCATAATCAAAGTGTGAAATGAATTCCTTTTCCATAGGAGAAAGCTACCAAAGATCTAATGCCCTAACTAATGCATATAACTCCTTGTTGTAGGTATATACCTTCGCTTTGTATTTAACAATTTCTCACTAAAGTAAATGTGGCATCCCTTTGTGTTGGGAGCTCTAATATCCACTCTAGATGCATTATACTCAACCTCAAACAACTTATTAAAGATAGGCAAGGCTAAGACCAGGGTCATTGTCAATTGCCTCTTCATCTCAATCTGGCTTATACTTGATCATTCCACTCGAATTGCTTTAACTTTTTAACTCAGTCATGGAAGCCATAATGGTTCTAAATTTCTTCAAAAATATCCTATAGAATGAGACAATATCATGAAAGCTTTAAACTTGGTAAAGGGATGTAGGAGTAGGTCATTTTTTGATACCTTAAACTTTATATCCTCATCTAGTTCAATTCCCTCTATCATGATGATGTAACATAGGAAAGTGACTTGGTTTGAAAACAAAATGCACTTTTCTTGATTTCCATAGAGTTTCTCTTTAGCTAGAACCTCAAACACTTGCTTTAAATGATCCATATACACAAAAATGTCATTAAAATAAACAACCATAAATCTACCCAAGAATGGCTTCATGGTTTGATTATGAGCCTTATAAAGGTTTTAGGAGCATTAGAAAACCCAAAAGGCATCACCACCCATTTATAAAGCCCTTCACTAGTAGAAAATCATTTAATTACTTTGATACAAATGTTGCGGTTATATAAAATTTAAAGCATTTAATGATTTGAAATATATCTTAATACCAAGTGCTGCGTTTTTTAAATAACCGCAGCTTTGTGGTTTCAAGTGCTGCGGTTATTTAAAAAACCGTAGTACTTGTGACTCACTATATATATTCTTTTTCTAGTGCTTTTAGTATCATTTCAAATATAAAAATAACATGCATTTCCCTCTTATCTAACGCTCAACTTTCCCAACCCTAAATACACAAAACACTTAGATCTCCCACTCCTAATCCCTCGTATTTCCTACCTATGACCCTAACTTCTTTCTAAAGTCTCCATTCATTCTTCCTCATGTAATTTAAAGCCTGATCCTCTCTCCCACATGTGCCTCCATGGATATGGCATAGTGAAGCGTGTTTAAGCTTACTCATCTCTCCCATTTTGAAGAAGTCTACATACTCTAAAGTTAAAAACCTAAAAATTCGTATATATTATTTAAATTTTTTTTCGTACTTTGTTAAAATATTAATGTAAAGATGAAAAACTCGTGTGTGTTTAGATCTGCGTGTTATATGTTGTGTTTATGAAGGAATAACCCTTAAAAATTGAATTTCATAGATTATATGGTGTTAGAGGCATTTTTTGAAGAAAATAAGTGGACAATATGCCTTTGAGGTATTTGCAATCTGTAGATTTCAAAAAAAATACCCAGTTTAGATATATTATAAGCCTCATTCGGAGTCATGTAGCCAATTTTATGGCTTGTCAAAGATTTTTTCAATATCTCAAATAAGACGTCACTGAGGCCACTAAAGGGAAACATGGTTGTGTAGTACCTCTAAGAAAAAAAGGGGGTTTCAAAAAAAAATTACGGCGTTCAGACTACCGGGCTAAGAGATATGCCTCTTCGAAGTTTTCAAAACCTTGAAATACACCCAAAATTTATGAAGAATGAATTGGTTGTCTGTTTTGAGTGTAAAATGTTGTAGATCAAGATTTTGCGTGCCAAAATGAGTGGTCATAATAGAATTTTGGATTTAAATACTTCACGGTTAAACATTTCTTAACATTTCTTAACTTTTCTTATCTTTTATGACACATTATTTCTAACACATTATGCATGATATTCTTAGTTTAGACTATATTATGTTCTTGATTGAATGTGGTATAATAGTATCTAACAATTAGATTTGAAAATATAACAATTTTGAGAATATTAATTATTAATAATATACTTTTATACATAATTAGCACCTAAAATGACCTATTAAATTTTTTTTATCTGAAAATCATCAATTACCGCGGTTTCTAATATAACCTTAATATTTAATTTATATGTGTTGTGGTTATACTAGAAAACCGCAACACATATAAATTTTAGAATTAAAAAAATTAAAAACCCATCATATGCTGCGGTTTTTTAAAAAAACCATAGCATATATAGCTAATAATTCCTGCGACTTTTTCAAAAAACCATAGCATATAATGATAAAAAAAATTATTTTTTTAATTTTAAAAAAAATATATGATGCAATTTTTTGGGAAAAATCGCAACATTTATTAGATATATATGCTGCGGTTTTTCAAAAATCTGCAGCATTTGTTGTTTTATTCCTGCGTCTAAAAAACAACAGCGTTTGTTGTTTTTCCATGTGCTTCGCCTATATGTGCTCCGTATCAATAACTGCAGCATTTAAAGCTAGAAAACTGCAGTATATAGATATTTCTCTACTATTGCTTCTTTAGTATTAAAAGTACTTTTTCACTCATCTTTTTAAAGATCCGAATCTAGTGGTAACCACTCCCAAGTCTATCTTTGAAGAAACCTTAGCTCCAAACAACTCATCTAGAAAATCATTCAACCGTGGAATAAGAAATCGGTATTTGATGGTTAACTTGTTGATAGTTGGGCTATCTATCTAAACACATCTTACATTCTCCATTCTTCTTTGTCACTAAAAGAGGGAACAACACACGGACTCAACGACTCCCTAATCATCCCATTACACAAAAACTCCTCCACTTGCCTCCTAATCTCGTTGGACTCCTTATGGTTTGTTCTATATGTTGGTTTGTTAGGGAGTATAGAACCAAAAATGAAGTCTATTTTGTGTTGTATGTCACGTTTTAGGGGTAAGCCAGGGGGTATCTCTTGAAGAATACATGGGAATAAGTCTTGAGAAGAGGTTTAAACAATGGGTGTGGTTCGATTCTGGTTTAGCTCTCCTCATCCTCCAATCCCAATAACTTTATCTTCTTTATTGCATAAGACTCGTGTAATTTGGCTATAATCAAGGTGTTAAGTGGTGTTTGCATTTTAGGTTTAGGCTTGGAAGAGGTGAAAGGGAGTGAGGTCAATTTTATGTTTGTTTGGGTAAATGCATAAGTATTATAATACCCAATATGAATATCACTTTTATCATACATCCATGGGCTTTCATAACAACACATGACACACATCCATAGGGACTACATCACACCAAATAGTGTCTTCATAGGTCTTACTAATATTGAAGTTCAACAACACTATTTGAGTGATATAGATTCCCTTTCCTTGATTCAACTATTTGATCAAATAAAGAGATGGATGAACTTCAACGACTAGCCCAAGTTTGTTGATGAGCACTTGGGAAGCCATGTTAGCATGACTACCCCCATCAATGATCAACGAGCATACCTTGCCTTGAATGGTGCATCTAGTGTGGAAGATAGCCTCCCTTTGCAAGTTATCCTCTTTCATAGCTTGCACATTCAAACCCTCCTTACAACCAAGCATTTCCCTTCATATGGACTAAGTTCTAATCCATCCTTCTCTAAGAATGGCTCCTCCTCCTCTACTACCTCTAACGTATAACTAGGGTTCTCAACACCTCAAAATCTACCAAAGTCACTATCTTTTTGTTGAGACATTCCAAAACAATGTGCCCTAACCCTTGGAATCAAAAAAATACCTTCTTGGAGGCCTACTAGTGTTATAACTCATTTATGTCTTGTTACGGGTCTTTTCCACATGGTTTGGATTTGGTTTTTGAGTGGGGTTTGACTTTGTCAAGTAGGTGCTTTTATCAAATGATCGTAAGGATTCCACTTTAATTTTGGCCTTTTGTTGGCTTTCTACTTTATGAGATAACATAATCAACTCCTTTAAAGTAGAAAAGTAATGTAGTTCCACCACATGTGCAAATTTAAAATGGGCTCATCCTTATTAACATCATACTTCTCGAATTCCCTTGCATTCTCCTCTACTGTTTTCAAGCCTTACTTGAAGTTATGGAGTTATACGAAGTTCTCTTCAATGTAGTAAGTAGGCATGAACTTAGCCTTCAATATGTTCTTTATTTTCTGCCAAGTTCTCACCTTCTCCATCCTTTCCCTATTCTTACACATGTTTTCCCACCACGTTGAAGTATACTTCCTAAGTTTCAAAGACACTACCTTTACCTTCTTTTCCTTAAGAGTAGCCTTATAATCTAAAAAAAACTCATTCAAATGTCCTCCACCATTCTATGAATTAATCTAAATTAAATTCCTATCATATTTCAGAATATCAACCTTGATATCATTAAACCTTCATGGTCCACAAGGACAGTTTTAGGGAATATGATTACCCCATGGGTTTTCATTTTCCTCTTCATCGGCTTGTTTATGGTCAGAATTTAGGGAAGTGCGTAAATCTCCCCTTTTTCTCCAAACCACTAAAGATATCTCCCTTTATTTCTCTTGCGTAAATATCATACACCTCTCCATAGCCTCCTTTTCTTGCTCTAATAATGCCATTTTAATAACCTATTTATTATCGCTACTACATGCTATGTTTTATAGGTTCTACGGATAAAAAGGCACGAAATTTAAGTTGGAAATCAACGATAATATTTTATAATTAGGCTCAATGAGTAATTATACAAGTTAGGGTTTAAAGGATCCAAAAACCAACCAAAGGAGGCTACTTTGACCAAGTTATGAGTTTAGTAGTTCATATGCAAATATGATGTTTTGGAAGCAAATTGGAATCACTACTAATGCAGCAAATCACGAAAATTCCCAAGTATGAAGCTAGTCCAAATTAAAGTAACTAAGCCACAAAATAACCCAAAATACAAAAAACATAAAGATGTTTTACATTTAGGCTAACCACGAAATTAATCAAAATAGCTAGGGATTATGCGTCTTGATTAATTGATTAATGTGAAGTAATATGAAATTGCAATACTATCAACTTGTGAACCAACCAAGGTAAATCAAGGAAAAACTTAATGTTGTATCACTTAATATTTTGGTGATGACACTTGTTGAGTCCCTTAGGTTTTGAGTGATGACAAACGATTACAGAAAACAGGTTATAATAAGCATTGCAAATAGTTGGCTGGAAACCAGCTGGAATTGAACACTATTTTCCTAGAAAAGTTATTACTTATTTATGTTATTCATTTAACTAACTTGTCTATATGTAGGAAATGGTTGGATGTATGTACTGGTGGGAAACCAGTAGGAACTGTTTCCTGGACTGCTATGCTGAAAAGCAGTCACATACTCTTTATTGTACATTAACCATGTTACATGTGCAGTAGTTAAGTTAATTCCAAGACTTGGATCATGGAGGCCTTTCGAAGACATTCGAAGAAAGATACATTGCTCATAATGGAAGTATTCAAGGAAGATTCAAGTCTTGAAGATTACATGAAGAAAAGAAGATTTGTACTTTAATGCTTAAATCATGTAATGTGCTCCGTAGTATGACTTGCATGTTTGGGTAAAATAAGTGCTTATAAGTGTATTGAGTCATATTATGAATTCTGGTACAAAGCTGGAACAAAATTCATAACATACTCAATTCAGGGAACCAGGTTGAGGAACCAGGTTCACTGTACGGAATATCCGAGCTGCGTGTTTTGAGAAAAATATAAGATTTTGTAAAAATACTTTTTCAAAGAATTATTTTAAGAATATCCTAAGCAGCTGGAGATTAGATGAGAATATCATGGTTACCTAAAAACTAGGAGTATCTATCTTATTTGATTCTATCTTTATGATTAAATCAAATAAGATAAATACTTTCCTAAAATCACGCTATTACTTGTTCATCAAGATTACGTGATTTAAGGAAACTAGGGTTTTTGTATCCAAGTATATAAACTCATCTAGTCTCTCATATTCAAGTAAGTCTCTTTGAAATTAAAGAGGAGTAAATTTTGAGAGCCATATACACTTAAGCACAAAAGCATATTCATCGAGTCATATACAAGAGCACTCCTAGAGCTTAAACATTTTCTCTTAATTAGCTTTTAGAAGTGAGATTAAAAGAGAATATTTGATTTTGTCAAAGCCTTCAACAGAGGGGTTGAAAGGCTGGGTTAGTGTTTGTGAGTTCAAATACAAGGGGCTTACTAGTGTAAGTCGAGTGCACATTCGGAGTAGAGTGTGGGGTATACTGGTTCCCGGAGTAGGGAAACAGTAGAGTGTCTGTGTTCTTTATTTTTCGGAGTAGATTAATAGAATAGCATAGGGTAGGAGGACGTAGGCCATAGTTGGCTGAACCTCGTTAAATCTTGTGTTTTCTTTATTGCCTTTCGTATATTCCGCTGCTTATAGGGACCAACCCAACTGGTTCCTCTCATAGAACGAAAATAAAGAAAAATAGGCCAAGGCTACTTAACACTCAATTCACCCCCCCCCCCCCCCCCCCCCCCCCCCCCCCCCCCTTGAGTGCTCTAAAACCTTCAACACTGCATACACATTTGATGTACTTGTTGTTCTAAGCTTTGTGAAGGCCAAAAGACAAGTTATAAAGTAGGAGAAATTGTGTCTAAGAGGATATCACACTTAGCCGCAAAGATGTCAAGTGTAACAAATAATATAAAGCAAAGAAAAGTTCAAAATAAGTTATCATTGGAACCTAGAGGTCAAAGTTCCAAACTGTTGTAGTGCTGAGTTCCAGTTGCTGTGCTTTAAAGTTCTAAAGTAGGAACAATCCTTGAAGCTTATGAGTCGAAGCGTCTATGCATGACTTGAATGAGTGTTCTTCAGGCTTTATGTAAATGTAAAGTGGGTCAGCATGTTTGATATAATCAAGGCATAAAAAATGAGTAAAAAGGCAATTGGTTATTAACTGGTAGTTACTTAGTTGTTTTAATTGGAAAATCGATTTCTTGATAAAAGCTATTGGATAAAATGGGCTTACCTAATGATTCACTTTGGTAGAAAATTTCTTTAAAAATCTGCTTTTGTAGTAAATCAAAGCTTTCCTAAGTGACAGCTTGCTTTTGTTGTTTACATGGAAAATCCTGTGTGCAAGCATGCCTCTAATAAGTGCTTTTGCAGCAAAACTTTTGACTTGGTTGATGGTATACGTAACTGTACCAAGTTGTGACAAGTACTTGAGTATAATGTACTAAGCTACCTTGAGCTTTTCTAGTACAGCAAGCAAATCCATAAACTAGTATAAAAGAATTTACTTAACACTTAAATCTGACCAAGTACTTTAAAGATTTCTCTAAGAAACTAATCTTCAAATCAGTTGTCCTCTTATTTATGCTAAGGCCTTGTATCAACTTTGTAATCCTCTTTTGTACACCACCTTGAGTTGTAATCTTTATAGTTTAGTACTAAGTTGTACTACGGGGAAGGGTTTGAGCGTTTATATAAGGATTTTGAGTTAAGTCCAGAGAAAGAAGAGAGAAAAGATGAAAAAGGGAGTGAGTGCCAAAGGAGCATAGGATTATGAGTGGAACACGAGTAGAGAGAAGAGAGAGGGGGTTCCTAATTGAGTGTATAAGGACTTGCCCTTTAGTGAAGAGGTGCAAAATCCCGGAGAAGGGTCGTGGTTTTCCTTTGAGATGGGCACAAAGGTTTTCATGTAAAAAAATCTTTGAGTTCCTTTCTGTGTGTTCCTTTTACTCTATGTGTTTTAGTTTTTAATTTCCACAAATAAGTTCCTAAATTCCACTTCCAATTTAACACCCCCCACCCCCCTTCTTGTAAGTGCTCATCCAAACAACACACACATTAGGGTAACGAGCCCCATCCTTGCTCCAATGCTTAGTTATCTTCTAAAAGCTCACGAACTCCTTTGAAACCCTTGCTAGCCAAATGGATGAGTTTTTTTTTATCAACAATCAACGTGGACGACTTTATGAAATCTTGGCTTTAGAAAACATAAAAGTACAATTACTTAAATACTTTTATTTTATTAAATTCTTCATAATATTTTATAAATATTTAAAAATAATAGATATATTTATAGAAAAGTATGTAGTATGATACCCAACCTCCTAGGAAATGACCCTATAAACCCAAACCGTAAGCAACTTACTCCATAATTATCTTTCTATTTTCTTCAAGTGCTTTCTTATTATTCAAAATTTACTTCTTTCCATCTAATATACATCTTCAACTATACAAGTCTCCAACATGAATTTCAGAAGAAGTTAAAGGCTCATGGTGTGTGTGTGTGTGTGTGTGTGTATATATATATATATATATATATATATATATATATATATATATATATATATATATATATATATTAATTTAGTTTTTCTAACAATTGTTATTTTGTGTTTCTTTTTAGTATAAACATTGTATTTTTTTCACAATTGTAATTAATTAAAACTTACTTTCAAGCTTTTTCAGTTATGATTTTTTTATATTCAATTACTTTGTTGATTGCATGCTTTTAGGTATCACAATTGTCTATATTATTACTTGTTAATTAATATTTTTCAAAGATTCTTGGATAAAGTGTCTTTTAGCTATATGATTTGATCCTTCCTTTCAATAACATTGCTATGAATCGTCTTTATAAAATTAGTGGGTTGAGCAATTTAACATGCTCATTAAAACAACTAATTTTCCAAATAGAGGGTTTGACAAGTCAATTTGTGGTCAAACTCTCTAACTAACCCATTCTTCTATTTTTCAGTGAATTACTCTTTTCCTAAAAAGGCCAAGGTCTATTTGAAATGGACGACTTTGGAATTTTCCCCAAAGTCCCTAAGTGTGTCTATTAATTGGTTTAAACGAACCTAATTAGTAGTTTGGATTATATTTTTTTATTTTTTACTTAACTTGGTTTGTATTAAAATGATTTTCTCTTTTTATAAATGTCGTTTTTTTTTGTTCGAATGAGAGTAGCAATGTTTCAAGCGGAAAAACCGAAATTAATAAATTATGTACATATGGGTTAAAATCCTTATCGTGAACACGGGCCAATGGAATTAATTCATATGTTTAATAGCATCTTTTTTATAAAAAAAAAGGTCATTTGGCATAAGAAGGCTTGTTTACTTTCATTTAGACTTAGGTTTGAATATTGATAAACCAAATTTAAACTTAGATGATATGAATTTGATTTTAAGTCAAATTCGATTTAAATTGTACTCATAATTTGAAAATTGAATTCTATTTTGGTTAAATCCCAACCAAAAATCAAATGGATAACACTAAAATTTTCAACTTGATACTTCTATCAGCACCATTAATAAGCTGACTTTAAACAATGTCAAAGTGTTGGGCTGGATATGAGCCGAACTAGCTTGTGAACTACTCGGGATCGGATCGCCTAAACCTCGGCTCAAGCTCAAAATTAGGCGAGCCCGAGCTCGAGCTTAAACAATTCAGGCTCGAGGGCTCGACGAGCCTAAACGAGTTGAGCTTAATTAATGGCGTAGCTGAAACCAATCTTTAAATATAATTGAGCTTAATTACCCGAATACGCCTTCAGCAAATCCGAGCAAAGTGACGAGCTTATACCGAGCCGAGCCACGAGATTTTATCGAGCCGAGTCCGAGCTCAAATTTAAACTCGGCGAGTTACGAGACCAAGCCCGAGCTTTATGAGTCTCAAGCGAGCCGATCCACAAACTTTTCAAGCTCTACTCAGCTTGTTTCTAGCCCTATGTCAAACTAATTGACACTAGTCAACTTAAAAAATCACTTTCTTGATGTATAGATCCTACCCAATGTAGGCTATGGAAGGGTAGAACCCAACCATACCCAATGTAGGCCATAGAAGTGTAGAACCCAACCGTCAAACCATATTCAAAATCCTGTCTAATAAATTATCCCGCTCAAATTCAAAATCACTCCAGTTCATCATTTCCCCTTCTCTCTCTCTCCCAACTCCAAGGTCTCCAACCATAGCAACAGAAGCGAAACTGCAGAGAGAACTCAAAGGACACCTCAACAGTACAACAATGGCGAAACCCGAGCGCGACAACGAAAAACTCGTAACCCTAAAAATCGCCGGAATCCTAGACGAAAGCAAATCATCCTACGCCACACACAATCGGAAACTGAAGGAACTCGCCAATCTCAGATCTTCATCACCTCAATCCCTCTTCTTCTCCGCCTTCCGCTGTTCTCTCTCTCCTATTTTCCAATTCCAACGTCGTACCGCTGCTTCTGAGCGCATCGTCCGCTTCGTCTCCGCCTTCGCTTGCTTCACAGACTCCAAATCTTCTGCCATTGATGACGCGTTTTTGGACGCTTTTATGCGCTTTCTTCTCTCTGCTGTTACCGCCGCTAATAAAACTGCTCGGTTTCGCTCTTGCCAGATCATTTCCGAGGTAAAATTTCTGTTTTTTATGCTAATGAAACTATCGGATTTATTTGTTGAAATTCAGCAAATAGGTGTAAATAACTTTACCTGAGATTTTGATTTCGTAGTTAGGGTTTCGTCGAATTCTCTAGTATAGAGTGCTGTAATTTTGTCACTAGGTCATAATTGATTGTCTAAATAAAAAGCAATGATCCGACCCATACAACGAGGTTCTGAATATTCATATTCGAGGGGAAAATTGGGCAAACGGCATAATTAAATGAAACTAAGCTTCGCCAATAGATATAAAAATGTCCGGTATCAATACTCGCATCCATCTTGCCAAAAGATGAGCTACTGCTGAATTAAAATGTTGGAAGTATTGTTTTGACGGTAAGTTAGATAGCTAGTTTCTTTTTAGAGGGGAGAATTGGGCGGACGGTTTCGTCGAAAGGAAACTAAGCTTTTGCCGAAGTGAGACTACTTTGGGGAAAAATAGGTTCCGTATAGAGCTTCAAACATATACTTTGAAAGCTTGTTGAGATTTAGGAATATTAAGATGCCCAACGTCTTACTATTTTGTCCTGTTTATTGCTTGTGAATAACATCGCACTTCAGCCGGAATTTGAAGACAGTTGATTATCTATAAAAGTATGGTCTTATGAGTATGATAGATCGATTTTTTTTTTTTTTTTGTTATTTGTTTGAGTAATCACATAGTGTAGCCTCATTTATCCCCATCCTTGTGCGATGAAGATCCAGTTCAAAAACTAGTCAGTTTTTGGCATGATGAATCTGTTTAGTACAGTAGTAGATAGTTTTGCAGCGTTGAATATAATAATTTATATAAGATTTTCGAATTCAATGTTCTGTGCATTTGGGTTGTCTCTGATATTTTTTCTTCTTTTTCTACTTTCTAGATCATAATGCGGTTGCCAGACGATGCAGAAGTGAGCAGTGAGCTTTGGGATGAGGTGATAGAGAGCATGATCATACGGGTAGGAGATAAGATCCCCGTAATCCGTACATTTGCAGTTAGAGCTCTTTCTCGTTTTGTGAATGATTCTGAGAACAGCGACATACTTGATTTATTCATTCACACACTGGATTCAGAGCAAAACGCAGTATGTATTTATGCTTTCTTGAATTACTAAGCTGTTCAAGGAATTACTTTTTTAGTACTTCCTTGAGTATTAAAAAGCTAGTGATTTAGATTCGTGATGCAACTATGCAGGATGTAAGAAAGACCATACTGCTGTCATTACCTCCCTCTAATGCAACATCATCAGTGATCATCGGCTGTACTCTTGATGTTAGTGAGTCAGTTCGTAAAGCAGCTTATTTTGTTTTAGCCAATAAATTTCCTCTCCAGAGCCTCAGGTAAATTTCACATTAGCTATTCAACATATTTGGCTAATTTGCTCTCTTTGAGTACCTTGGAAGAAGTTTAGGGTCTTTAACAATTTTAAAATTGCATTTTGGCCACACAGCTGTGTGGAACAATAGACTGTGAACATAAGTTGATGCCTTGATAGTTGATATGAGAGACAATGCTTGATTAAGGGAGTGGTCAATGTTATATCATGCTGTAGGACATTGTAGACTAGTGCTGGACGAAATGATTGTCGTGATACGTAGATCATTTTACCATGTATCTCTATCCTCAGAGCTTGTTGAATAAAAATGAAAAGGGAAATCTATAAGCAACAGCACATTAACCTCAAGAATGTCCAAGTTAATAAGAGAATCGCACATCGAACTGTAGATTGATCAATTGAGTTGTTTTCCAAAGGGATTATCCTTTGTGTTTGCATATTTTTTTTCTTCTTTGCCCCCTCCCTCCCTCTGTCTGTTGTGTGATGATTAGTATTTGTTTCAGATATTACTATATTTCCTCCAAAACCTACCTCCGCTTTGTCATGGCATGAAGTACCTGTTGTAACGGTTCCACAACTGCTGATGCGTTTTTTTAATGTAATTATTTATTTGATCCTTATAAATTCTCCTGCCAGCATCAAGCTCCGGGCATTAATTCTTCAGAGAGGGCTATCTGATCGTTCACCAGTCGTTGTGAAAGAATGTCTGAAGTTGATGAAAGATGAATGGTTATGCAAAAGTTGCAACAATGATCCTGTTGAACTTCTCAAATACCTTGATGTAGAAACATATGAGTGTGTTGGAGTTTCTGTCATGAGGGCTCTCTTAGGAGCTGGGATGGGTAAGCCTGATGGAAGTCAGAAAATACAGCAGTTCAAAGAATCATCCTGTGAAGAAGCTAGAGGTTTGAGCCAGGACATCCTCCTTTTTTTCATGTTCTTGTACACACATATTCCCCATACTAATGTATCTATTTTTAACTTATCTGTTTAAATCAATCATTTCTCGAAACGCACTATAAAATCAACTCTAGACCAAAGATTGAGATTCTGAAAAAACATAAGAATCTTTGATGGTTACTGACTAAGCTAATCCATTTATTGAATAAACATAATTGTGCCTTTTGTAATATTTCTTTTGAAATTTTGATTAACTTAATTTTTGCATTTTCAGATAATGGCAGCCAAGGCCTTGAACTACTGGAGCCGGAGGTTGCTCTTTATTGGAGGCTTGTGTGTCAGCACCTACATACAGAGGCCCACGTAGGTGTTTCCCCCCTTTCTTTATCATTCTGATGATTTTCTTTTTATCTTTTTTAATTCTTGTTTATGCCCTTGATGTTCAAAAATTCAACTTCTCTTTGCACAAGTGAACTCTCTTTTTGTCGAGCTAGGTTTTTACCATGTCTTGGAAGTATGATTTATTACTTATTTTGAGTATGCAATATAGAAACCCATCATTGCTACACAAGCCCACCCATTAATTTACTGACAGTAAGTACACTGTACACATACAGTTCTTGAAACTATGGTAAGGACAGGGATCTCAACCTAATAAGAAGTATATACGGACAATACTGCAATAAGTACTTATTCAGTGAGAAAACCTGGAAATCTCTTAAATTAAGGAGTACTCACTGTTCTACTCACATCTGGTCATTCTTAGTATGTTGTTGCTTCAGGCAGCAGTCACTGAGCTAGCTAGGCTCCCTCCTAGGTCTCTTTTGGATCCTTGGGTTTGTGAACTAGAGAAGTTCTTGTTTCATAAAATTTCAGTCAGTTTCCTCTGAATTTTGTTCTGTTGAAATCCAGAAAACTAAATTGAAACCAATCAAAAATTTAGAACTTAAAAGAATAATTTAAAGAATGTGATCAATGTCATCTTTGGACATGATTAGGTTAGACCGGATTTTTATGCTGTCCGCAAGAAGCTGACATGTATGGGTGGTGGAGATAGAGCTTGACAGCAAGTGTATACCTTTTGCTTTCTGCATGATTCTATAGTCTGTTTTGTATGCTTGGTATCTTGATGATTACTTTTTAACAAGAAATGACATACTTCGCTCCAGATGTTCTTATTAAGAGGGAAAAGCTCTTGCATCATATTGAATTTCATGTTCGTTTATTTCACTAATTTTGAGTGTAAACTGTAAAGTATGCCAAATTAGTACAGGAGTAGAGTCTTTTATATATTGCATAATTGTTGAGAGTCCAGAGGAAGTACATATCCTTATGTCAAACATGAGCCACTTATCCTGGAACCTTTGTCATAATAACAATAGTAATTGAAGTAGACTAATAGTAGTAGCAGTTATGGAAGATCATGCTTGAGGAGCTGAAGTCCAAGGTGACATGGCTCAACTGTTCAAGCACTATCATTGGCATAGATAAGAAGCTTACAAATAGTGCACTTTCGTTCATGTAGGGGAGAAGTTTTTAAAATAGTGCTATGAATGCTCCAGCAGCTTTGGTTTCATGTTCACTATCTGTTTTTGCTCATAATGTTCAATTATATACTGTGACTTACTTTGATGAGGCACGTTCGCATGCCTGTGCTTAGTGCCTAAGATCTTGGATCCCTATATTCTTAGTATGCATTGAACCTTTTCAATCACCAAGTACTGTAGGAAACAGTGTCAGTAGCTCTGTCTTACAGCCTTCAAACTTCAATGGAATGGACATTTGGAGAGTAACTAGTACCCTATCTTGTGTTTAGATACAACGAAGAAATTTTAGAGACTAAACCAAATTCGTAGAGTTATGACTTGAGTGGCTACATAATCAGGTCCTTGAATAGAGGTTTTAATGATAGTAAATCAGTAATTAGTGTTTATCAATGCATCTCGATCTGTAAGATTTTTATTTGAGAGACCTCATAATACATATGAATATTTATTAGTCTTTTGTGTGTTAATAGGTGAAAGGCTCTGATGCTGCAGCAACTATGGGCACTGAGGCTGCAGTCTACGCAGCAGAAGCTTCTGACAATAGTGAGCTCCTGGAAAAAGTGCTCCCTGCAACTGTTTCTGATTATGTGGAGTTGGCCCAAGCACATATTACTGCTGGTAGGAGAAGTTCATTTCTTTTAATAGATTTATTGATTTAATATGTGCAACTTCTGAAAAGTGACATCTTTTCAGGAGCAAATCATCGCTTTGCATCACGGCAACTGTTGTTGCTTGGTTCCTTACTTGACTTCTCTGATGCTGCAATCAGAAAGGTTGCCAGCAAATTTGTTCAGGACTTGCTGCTTAAGCCGCTGAAATATGAAATAGACTGCAATGGTAACAAGATTGTTCTAGGAGATGGCATCAACCTTGGTGGCGAAAAGGACTGGGCCAATGCAGTAGCGGGGTTGGTAAAGAAAATTCATGCTGCTGATGAAGAGTTTGAAGAAGTTATTATTCGGGTTGTGGAAGAACTTGCTAGGCCATGCAGGGAAAGAAGTGCTGACTTTATGGAGTGGTTGCATTGCCTGGCTGTTACTGGTCTTCTCTTGGAAAATACAAGATCTTATCACTTGCTACAGGGGAAGGCCATTGAACCCATTGAGTTATTGAATGCCTTGCTGCTTCCAGGGGTATGAGTTTTTGAATTACCTGAGTTACTCTGCTATTAAACTTGTCTTCCTAATTTTTTTTTTATTGGAGATTGATACTGAAATGAAATACGTATGCAGGCCAAGCATCTTAACTTGGATGTGCAAAGGGTTGCTGTCAGATGCCTTGGTCTTTATGGGTTATTGGAAAGAAGGCCAAGTGAAGAAGTGGTGAAACAACTAGGCTTTTCATTTGTCAAGGGTCCTCCTTCGATCAGTCTTCTTGCTGGCAAGGGTTTAGTAGATCTTGTAATGTGGCATGGCCCTCAAGAAGTTGACAGAGCTATTGGAGAAGATTTTCTCTCACAAATCTCTAATAACGGGCTGCATCTTACTCCTGAAATATGCAATAAAATTGATGATGCCGATGTTGGAGTACTCTATCTTTTATATGTTGGATTAGAAAATGGTTCTGTTGACCAAACATTAGATGCCGAGGAGAATGAATCAGTCCAAGCTACTCTTGGAGAGGGTTTTGCTAAGATTCTTCTTTTGAGTGAGAATTATCCTAGCTTACCTGGTTCTTTACATTCCTTAATCTTGGCCAAGTTGATTTCCTTCTATTTCAGCGAGGAAAATAATGAACTACATAGGTATGCTGCAATAAGCTTCCTGGTGATTTTTCAGTATTTTTAGGGACAGTTATCTTAGCTTTTGTTTTCCTTTTTTGTTTGTAACTTTTTTCATTTTGTTTTTCGTCTTCAACAGGTTAAAACAATGTTTATCGGTGTTTTTTGAGCATTACCCTTCGCTGTCAATCAAACATAAGGTAGTGAAATGCTTATATATGCCATATTTTTAAGTTACCTGCATATTTCACATTGCGAGGGCATGACACTAAGTGATCTATTCTGATTTTCAGAAATATCTTTCCAAAACCTTTGTTCCAGTAATGCGTTCGATGTGGCCTGGAATTAATGGGAATCATGGGGGATCAGCTTCCATGATATGTAACATGCGTAAACGTGCAGTCCAAGCATCACGCTTTATGCTACAGATGATGAAGTCAACATTGTACAGAAAGGATTCTGACAATCATGTAAATAGTTTGGCCAAGGAAAATACAGGTTCTGCAGAGGATGTAGACGGATTTGAGGCAGGAGAGGAGGGTCTTGCTATACGCATTGCAACTGAGGTATTACTTAAATTTCTCACTTAAGGTAAACGTAATCAAATGTCGGGTCGGTTTGGGTGAGGCTTCCCCCATAAAATCTGCCTATTTCGACGTAACTAGTTTGCCCAAACACGTATTTTGTGCCAAGTCCAAATTTTAGCCTGAAATGCTAACTTTGGACGGCCCAAATCCCATTAATTTTTTTTAAATTCAAGCTGGACTAGGTATGGTTGGGTCTGATAATTGGGTCTAATGCTGTTCTTTAAACCCATTGAATTTTGGGCTAAGCCAGCCGATGGGCTGAATTGATATGATCACCTCTAGGGGAAACTACAAGTACTTTCCCAACAACATTCGTTTAAAGTAAATGAACCATGTGTTATATCAATATGATTCAACTTACTAAACAAGCTTTTTCAGGAAAGTTTTGTGCCCCCAAAGCGCCTACTCTCAGATTAAACTAAACTTATAAATTCCTCAATTAATGGAATAATGCGATGATGTAAGATCTTTTTACTGACTAAAATTCAATTACTCTAACATCAACCAAGGAGCACTCAAAGAAAGGATCCACCCATGAGGTTTATTTTAGTTTTGAAAGAAAGAGATAGAGAGCAAGAGAAGTATTTAATATAACTAGGGTCTTGCAAGGTTGGGTAGGATATGCTAAAATATTAAGTAGATGGTTGTCTTAAAAGGAATAGAATAAAGTAGGCAGTGTTTGAGAAAATAGTATACTCTATTTGTTTTTAATTATTTATTTTATATATTAAATATTAAATATCCCTAAAAGATTGGTCATATCTCAAATAATTATAGAAAAATTTTATTTTCTCTTTTATTTATCTTTACTAAGTTAACACTTAATAAAGAGAATATTTTAAAATGAGATAAATTATTAGAGATGAGAGAGAGTAGCGTATTGTTCCGTTCATAAGAAGAAATTTGGAGTTGGGATTTGTACTATTTTGTTAGTTTCTTTTTGTAACACCCTTTTAAATACCTTAGTGGGTGAGTAAGATGGGTTTACGTTGTGGCAGCTTTTGCAATTGAAAGTTCTCCTGTGCCAACTAACTCTCTAATATTAGTGAACATGGCACGTGGTGACATACTAGGATTTATATGACTCCGTTATAAGTAATTGCCACTCTTTTGCATGCTTTAGGTGGCCGGCGTTAAGACTAAGAAAACAGCTGCAGAGAAATCTTACATTTCAGCATTATGCAAGACCGTTGTATTACTCCATTTCCGAGTGTCAGAACAAGGACCAATCAAGTTGATGAGGCTTCTTCTGAATCGTGTTGCTGGATCCATCTCGTATGATAAAGATCTCGTAAGAGAGCTGAGTAGCATGGCTAAACAGTTGAAGGCGTTAGATGGCAATCCAGACGAGGACTTGCCAAGAGATAAAGCGGAAGTCATTTTTGGTAAGACCTTGAACTCTATCATACTTGTTAGTTGTTATATTATCGGCTACAACTACAGAAGAAAGGAGCTTGCCAGTAAGTTAAGTGCAATTGTGACAGTACATTTTTTCAAAACTAAAGGAAAGGATTTCTTTGTTTGTTGAGGCACCGTTTTAAGTCTGCAGTAATCATCCTTGTTTGAAAGAAAGTAAGATTTAGGAAAATAGCAGATATGACTTGTCAACAATAATTATTTGGGATTTGAATCTTTCCAGATTTGCCGGCTGACTGAGCTTGAATCATTAAGGATTAACTACCGGAGGTTTTGCCTGTATGATAAGGTCATCTAAGAAGAATACCTAACAAAAGTCACGAATAAAACGCTTCAATAGTAGGAACCTTGAAAAAGAGGGAGGAAACAAAATGTGTACAAAATGATCACAAAGATGTGGTAGTCAAAGTTAGATGTTGTTGCTCATAATAAAGCAGACTTTTGTAACAATAAGTCATATGAATACGATGTCATCTGTTTATGTTGAGGCAAATGCAGTTGATAACAAAAGGTTCTTTCAAGTCTTAACATTATGTCTTTACGTACTGACATTATTAGAGTGCTTTCCCGTATATGAAGTTATAACAAGGAATAAGGACCTTTAGTGAACCACTCATGTTATATGCTTATTACTTCTAAACAAATATAAAAGGATTATGCCAGCGAACCCTGGATGTAGCAAAAATTCACCATTAGCTATTTAAGGTGTGTTGGTTCAATTTATGAGGTTGGATCATACTCTGTAAACTTAGACCTGACTTTATTTGAACTAACACTTCTTTTTTTCTTCTCGTCTCCTATCCTCATTCTTCGTCTGCTTGTTGAGTGCCATCCTTGGCCTTTGCATCCAATGAATGACAGCAATTTTGTTATTGATAAAAGTGTTTCTTCGATCTCAGGATACTTGAAACACATATCTGAAGTCAAGTGTTTTTGTTATAGAGTATAAGACCATTTATTCTCTTCCATTCAGTTTTACTCTTCACCCCACGCTCTCTACCCTTGCCTCCTCTCGTCCTCTTCTCCTTATTTTTCTTCTAGGCTATATTTGAATTCTTAGATTGCATTCTTTTCCAAAACGTATTACTTGGTTAGGGAGCCTTGTACAATGGGCACAGCCTTTTTTATTACTTGGTTAGCATCTACATAAGATTTATATGACCATTTAGGGTGTGCATAATAACTGAATTATCCAGTGATATCCCTGAAGGCTATGCTTTGAGCTCTTCCGAGATTATTTTTTGCTAACTTGCTTGTGGGTGATCTTAGGAGTGTTGGATCTGGAGTATAATCTTGACGAAGATCATTCAAGTGAAATACCACCAACCCCAGCTCCACGTTCCAATCGGCCAACCCGTCCAAGAAGGCGCGCGGAGCGTGAAGAAAGCTCTTCTGATGAAGAAGATTCACCCACGTCTGTTGTTCCTTCATCACTTCAGTCAGGATCACGTTCCCAAAGGGCCTCCAAAACGGCAGCACTGACAAAAATGACTGCCAGTAAAGCTTTTGATAATATTGAAGAGGAAGAAGAATCAGATTTAACTTCTGATGAGGAGGCTAGCAATTCTGACTCATCAGCTCAGTGAGCAATTTGATGCTGCCAAAGGTCTCTGCATTCGTAATCAATTTAACATGTATTTTTAGGTGTGCTGCATAGTCGGGAAAATTGTGCAGATAAACGCCGGAACATCAAAAGGAGATGTTTTCTACTGCTGTGTTCTTGTGTATACAGGTTAGCTTACAGCTAGCCATTCACTGTATCATCCATATGTTTAATAACTTGTAATAGTTTGTCACAATGCTGGCTTAGACTAATATGAGTAAATTTTTATTTGACTTGGTGTTTATGCGGAGAAATTCTAATTACAAAACGAAGAAAGTAGCTTTGCTAAAGTTATTCAAGAGTCGTATTACCCACATGGGTCTTTTTTTCGTCTTGAAAAAAGTGTAATTTGAGATGCATTGAGGTGTTACTTGAGAAACCTTATTCGACATTCGGGAATTTTAAGGCTTGAGAAATAAGTTATTCTCAAAGTAGAGGTGGCCACTGGCATGGGGTGCGGGGTGTGGGGTGTGGGGTGTGGGTGGGGCATGGATGCCTATTCCGCTACGGGTTGGGCTGGGTTGATGAGCGTGTTGGGTTGGATTGCCATGGGGTGAGATTGGGCTTGTAATTCATTATGTTATTTATTATATATATTTAGAATTTAAGTATATACATTCAAAAGGTTGTAATTAGAAGTTGAAGTTGAAGGGAATACACAAAAATAATACAATTTATAGTTGATTCACCCAAAATAAACAACTTTTGGGTTAACTTCCTAAAATACAAAATTTACTCTCATTCAACTTAGTATAGGGTATGAGATTCTTTTTACTTTTTTTTTATATCTTTATGACAAATGCATAGGGATGACAATACAATTCGAATTTGAACCGTGTTTGATTCGATCCGAAAAAAATCCGATTTAAACCCGTTTAAAAAAGTCCTATTCCGAATCTGGAAAAAATTCTAATTCCGAATAAGAGATGAGTTAAATTCGGATATTATATTATATCTAACCCAAATATAATTCGAGTTTGGTTCGAATGATTAGTGTAAACAGTCTAGCAAGGCTAGCATTAACAAAAAAAATGGGCTAATTTTTTAACCTTTTTTTAAAAAATTAATTAAAAAGTAATCTCCATCAGAAAGAATTTCGAAAAAATGACCTCCTAACTAGGTTCGAGTGTAAATTGTGATTAGTGACAGCGGTTTTAAGTCAATATATTAATTTTCCAAAAAAACGAATTTAGCTCAACTTAAAACCGCTGCCAAGAATAG
The DNA here is from genome assembly GCA_026401315.1 of Dysphania ambrosioides. Classification (NCBI taxonomy): domain Eukaryota; kingdom Viridiplantae; phylum Streptophyta; class Magnoliopsida; order Caryophyllales; family Amaranthaceae; genus Dysphania; species Dysphania ambrosioides. Next base: position 17,414,036 of record CM048661.1, on the reverse strand, counting down.
AGGTTTCACTTAAAGTCAAAATCATTGTCTTTGGTAGCGGTTTTAAACTGGGCTAATTCATTTTCAAATCTCATTTATTCCTCTTCGTGTTACTCTTCTTACTCTTCTTCAACCCCTAATTTGGTTGTAGAAATGATCGACCCCAACATTAAAGCAGGTAGCTCGAATTTCTCCACCATCACATCAGCGTCTAAAAGATCAAAGGAAAATACTTTCCCATCCCCATGTATATTGTTATAGTGCCTTAGGCCACCCTTTGATGTTACTCTTGCCTTGATTGTCCATCGACCTTGGTAGGGATTTAAGGCAGCAATTGGAACTATGCTGGGGTCGGGGGCCCTTCATTTTTAGCAACAAGGCCCCTATTCATGTACATTGAAGATGGTTGTTGCTGATACGCAGGTCGTTGATTGCATACATAAACATTTGGAGGAGCTCGTGAGACTTTTGCTTTGGAATCATGTAATGTTCCATGCGGGTTAGAAGCAGTAATACTTACAGAGTTAGCAACATAGTACTTAGGTTTAGGGACCGCTGAAGAAGAAGTGCAAACAGGGGCTAGGGCTGAAGAAAAATGGAGAGGAGAGAAGAGAAGAGAAACTGGGGCTGAAGAAGAGTAACATGAAGAGGAAGAAATGAGATCTAGAACTAAATTTAGCTCAGTTTAAAACTGCTGCCAAGGACAGCGGTTTTAACTTTAAGTGAAACTGTTATCATTGACAACGGTTTTAAGTTGAGTTAAATTCGTTTTTCTGAAAAATTAATATATTGACTTAAAGTCATTGTCACTAACAGCGGTTTACACTCGAAACTATTCATGAGGTCAATTTTCGAAAAATGTTCGGATGGATGTTACTTTTTGAATCATATTTTTAAAAAAAGGTTAAAAAAATTAGCCAAAAAATTTAAAAATGCCCAAATATTACAACCCAAAATCCAAGATAATGAAAAAAAATGAAAAGCCTTAAAATCCTTGATCCTTCACATTAAGATTTGTTCTCTGCCCTAATACCCTCCCCTTCACTCTTTTCTTGCTCAGTTGCTCCCATTCTACCAAGCCTCATAGTTCTCTATTTTCTTCGGCTTAGAATTGTTCGGTCTGCACATTCACTAGAATAATATGAAGTAAGTTACCAAATTAGTTTATGTTGTTATAATGTGATTGTGTTTTGAAGACAATTTTATTTTTGTATTTTATTCTGTTTAAAAGACATTTTGTTACTATTATATTGATGTATAAAAGTGTGGTAAAATGCCCCATCGGATTTTGAGATGTACAATGACCCACGATAGTATATATTTAAAAGACCGAAGCTTGTATTTACAAGATGGATGAGTATAATGAGTACATTATGGTTGATCTAAATGTTAAGGAAGAAGATAGAATAAAAGTAGAGAATATGAGAGGGAGAAGGGGGAGAGGCAAAAGAGGTAGAGATAGAGGGAGAGTACTTAAGACTTTATTCAACATGTCACCATCTCCATAAGAAGCTTTAACCAATGAACCTCCACAAAAAGAAGTTTACTTTACAATGCCAACACAACTACCTACTTCAAACCCAACCTACTCCACCACAAACACAACCTTCACTAGCATTATTACTACAAGCATAACATATACCACCATCTCCACCACCACAAGCACAAATGCAATCAAAACCACTATAATCTCCTACTACAACCATGTCCTCTAAAGAAACTATACTAGGTAAAAGAAGGATACCTAGAATTACTACCAAAAGGAAATGACTTATGGTTTTTGTGAGTACAAGAGTGAAGGGACTGCTAAGTATGCTTATTGATAGGAGATTCAAAAGGAAAATGAGTTTGTCTAGAAGCGTGTAATTAAATAATGACGCCTTGGAGGTAGAGGAGGAAGACGGTAGTAACATGCCTATAGATGGTGATGTGTCTGATACTGGTGAGAGTTTAGATGAAGAGGAGGAAAATTAAGATAAATAGTATCCTATGACCCATGATAACATTGATCCATTAGAGGAACATTCTTTTGATGAGATATTAGATGCCGAAAATAATTATTTTGCTAAGGTCTATAACAATGGAAGATGTATAAGGATGAAAGGTAAGAAAACATTATATTTAAGACATAATAAATTTTCATTGATAAACAATATATTAAGGATGTTGTAATAGACTATTGCATTTATAATAGTTTCTCAATTATTGTAGATAAAGCTAATAAGCTAGATACATTGTAGGTGCTCTAACATTGAGATTACATGTTTCTAGGCTTCCAGATGGGTTGTCATGGGCTATTAAGTCAATATAATTTCATAATATAGTTGTTAGGGATGTCAACTAAGAATACAATAGTTAATTCACATTAGGTTAAGAGAGTTTTGATAGAAGATATCACGACAAGCAATGATATCCTAACTCTAACTATAAATGAACAATTTTTGTAGAGGTACAAAGTCAGAATGCTTATTTTTAGCTTATACAAGATAACAAAAGGCATTGATGGAGATGGTGGGCATGATGAGTCTTATGGCTAGATATTATACGATGTTGAAGGAGAGGAATCCCAACTCTTGGGATATTTATGCTTGGTCTCCACATGATTATTAATTACAAGCCATTGGTATTCTCATTCATATCTTTATCATTGAAGGGCGCACTAGATGTATTGCTTGCTAGTTGTAGGAGTATAATAGGTATGGATGATGTTCATTTAAAAGAAAACTATGGAGGAGTCTTGTTTGTTACAGTTGCCTTGGATGGTAATAATGAGATCTTTCTAGTTGCTTAAGGAGTTGTATCTAGTGAATATTAGAAAAGTTGTGAGTTTTTTCTATGGAATTTGAAGTACAAATTGATTGATAGTGGGAGAGGTGAGGAATGATACATTATTTTAGATAGGAAAAAGGATAAGAAATAACATACATATTGCTATATTACATTTATTACTTGGAATATATAGGATTAGCTTCTATCCATGTATATTTTCATATTTGCATTACTAGGGTAACTTTAAATTTAGCCTAAACTTGGAAGAAAATATTGCTGTAAGCATTTATGTAAAAAACTTCAAAGGATCTTTCCTAGGTCCTTTGATGTTTCAATTATTTAGCAAAGCATGTGGAGCTACAATGCTTTTACTTTCAAAAAATCAATGGAACAATTAAAACAAGTAACTCACTTGGCTTTGATTTGGCTTACTAAGTTAAGAGAGCATAGTATATGGTCAAAACATGTATTTAACGTAGCAATAAAATTTGATCTCAACAACTTTAATTTCGTGTAGAGTTTCAATGCTACATTGGGTGTTGATAGATGTAGACCAATACTAACTTTAATATAAGGTATTAAGACTAAACTTTTCTATTTCATGCTCATTGTATTGTTTACATATTTCCTGGTAGGTATTTTTTTTATTTTTTAAATTTTATGTGTTAGGGGTTGGAAGGATATTAATGGTCGAATTAGTCAAGTAAGTAGGCTTGTGAATAGTAGACTAGGAATGATGTATGCCTCAACATTATCCAAAGGCTATAAAAAATTGATGGTGACGAGCCATCTTACATGAGGGATTGGAACCCAATAAGTTTGTAAGTGAGTGGAATTATGTCAATAGATATAAGCTTGCATATTTTAGTAGCATCAAATCCATCCCAGATCCTAAGCATTAGCCTAAGAGTACTCTTGCCAATTATAAGGCCACCAATTATAAAGAGTGGTACAGGTAGACCTGCTATAAATAGAAAAAGGGAAGAAGGTGAGAAAGTAAAGGAGAAGAGGTCTAAGACAGTTAAAGGCAATAAATGTCAACATTTTGGTCAAAATGCCAAATCATGTAAAGTTTGGTTGATGTAAAGGAGAAGAAGCAACAATCAGTGGCATCAACTTCACATCCTACTCCAACCAAGTCTGCCTCACAACCTAGAACAACAAGAAGTACAACAACAACATTGGCTTCATCTTCACAACCAACATCCTCTTCCTAGCAAAAAACAATTAGAAGCACTATAGTAACAACACCTTTGTCTCAACTTCCGCCACATCCATATAACCAAAAGAGGAAGGCTACTATTGTCTCTAAATTCACATCCCTAAGATAACCTATGTTTGTATTCTATTTTGGAATAGTGATATTTTTAATGATATGTTATTTTTGATAGTTCGCAATAATAATTATTGATGTTATAACTATTATCTGATGATTTTCTTAAGTAGATAAAACACTTACAAGGGGGTGTGGATTGTAAGTGATATAGAGTTCCAAACTTTTGTCGTATTAAATTGAAACTAGCAAAAGAAAAATGAACTTATAAAAGGAACACAAGAGATTTTAGCGTGAAAACCCTTTGTGCCCAACTTAAAGAGAAAAACCACGACTCACTTAGGATTTTTAATTAAATTTCACTAATAGGTCAATCCCTATAAAACTTAGGTTCCTCAATGAACCTAAATTACCTTTGGTGTGATCCCTCTAATCAATAATACTCTCACTTTTCTCTTTTCTCTAACTTTATTCTTACTCTAGACTTCACTTAAAGTCTTTAAAAAGGTCACTCAACCTTTACCAGTACAAATCAATATAGTACTCAAAAGCTTTTAATTCTCTTAAATAACTCTATGTGTATAAGGACTCTAGTAATTGGAACAAGGATATGTCTCTTGTTAAACTGTCTTGAAAGAATATTTTCTCTCAAAACCCTTTCATACATGAGCCAGTTTGGTCATATGAATGAAAATAAAAGTCTTGTTTATATAGAAGTTTAGCCCAATTCCACCTCTTTACATTTCCCTTGAATCAAGGAAGGTGATACTACTTTGTAGGAAACCACCTTGACCCTTGTCAACCAAGAGAACTATGGAGTTGAACATCCTTGCTGAGCATGTTGCATCAAAACGATATTTTTATGTTAATCCATCATTTTTACATCCTAACTTTAGCAATGGCCCTTCCCTAGAAAGTAGATAATTGCTTGTTGACTTAGTCCATGCAAAGTGGTTGGATTTGCATATCAAGTAAAACAGAGCATGGAGGGAATCTAAGAGCAGGAAACCATGTTAAATTAAATACAACTATATTTTGACAATCCATTAAAATATGTTATTAGTCAACAAAATCTCAAGATTAGTTTTCATAAAATATATTCTTAAAAAACTCCTAAATAATTTTCTAGAAAATTATTTTAACATTTAGATAAGAGCTTTGATTTTCTCAATCAGTTTTATTACCCTTACTTGGTTTGAACTACTAAAGACTCAAATACATAAATGAAATATAAAGTATGCTCTTAATTAGTGTTCATATATGCCATAATTGAAGCTTCATATCAAGTGCTTCTTCTTGAATTACAACTCTGAAACTCGAACAATCAACCTACGAGAACTTGAACATAAGATGCCATGAAAGACTTGAATCGTAGCTTCTTTATAAATTGCATAACTTCACATATCTTTTTGAGCTTGATGTCTTCTTGACTTAGACTATTGATCTTAAACTAACCCCTTGTGAAATCTTACTCTTGCTTCATTTCATGTTCATCCACAACCCTAGTAACGTTTTTCTCAATTATCCACCGTAAAAAATCACATCCATTCTTTTTCCTACACCTAAGAAACCATCTGCATGGATTTTTGGTTGTCTTAGAAACTTTAAAAATAGCCACGTGCTGTATACTTACAATATTAAGCCTTAAATAGTTAAAACTATTTGATGTTGTCGTCCTCAATGATAAATGAGCTAGATCTTAAGCATGAAAAGAAACTTAAAAGTGTAGCCACTAAAGCTTCAACATTGAAGTAACCGAGAAGGAAGAATTTGAGGGAAGTGAATTTAGGTTGGATGAGGCATAAGGAAAGGGGCGTGTACTGATTTTTCGGGGAAAACTAGATTGCAGGGAAATGTCGAACTATGGTTAGAATAAAAAGTTTAAATCTTATAATAAACTATTATTAAGGTTATGAATAATAACTAAGAAAGGTATACTACTGAAAAGCTTTTGGTTTAATATTTATTTTTTTCTATCAGCCAAATATAATTTAAAAATATACAAGGTTACTAATGAGAATAATGGGAGAATTTGATGATAACTCCATAATACGCTAACTCTTGAAGGAGCATTCCAAAGAGAGTTGAGAGAGCTTTAATTTGGTTTGGTATAATAAGGGATTATCAATAAGATGTCGTTATGAGGGTAGTTTAGTTTCTTTACGTTAACGATATATTTACAATTTCATCTTTGAAGGGTATCTCAACAAATTCATGGAAATGTGGATTCCATGATCATCAGATTATGTGGGAACTTTAACAGAAATCATAGATGATTCACTATAAAAGATATAGTTAAACTATTCCCTCTATTCCAAATTAATTATTGTCATAGGCGATAAGTTCCAATAAGGTATAATAATTAATTCCTGTAATTCAATTAGTTTTAATAAATATCCAATAAAATCCTAAAAGTTCCAATCAGTTATAATAATTAAGTCCTATAATTCAATTAGTTTTAATAAGTATCCAATAAAATCCTATAAGTTTTGATAAGGTCAAGGGTTTAAAGGAGAATCAAATGTATCTTTAAACTTTATGCAACCTTCCCTTCAAGAGTGGCCTTTTACTAACATGATAGAAATAAAAATAACATTTTGGAAAATTCTTTTCTTATATAAACTCATCTAGATAGTATTCGAAGTCTCGAACCATGTTTAATTTTTAAGTATTTATACATATATATATGAAAAATATATAAGATATAATAGATATTATTTATCAAAATATTTCAAGATATTACTCAAAAACCAAATGCTCTTATTAGTTATTAAACAATAAGGGCTCATTAATATCATGCTTATAATTACATTGCATTAATTTACTAACTTCGAAAGAAATTTAGGAGAATATTTGTTTATTATTCACTTATTCATTAACATGTACGACACGAGCTCGTACCATCACATAATTGTTGGTGACCAACTCTCGCAGTCTGCCATTAGCCCACTCCCTCTCCTTCGAACCCCAGCAAACCCAGATCAGTGAACATAAGAAAACTATAAATAAAGCACAACTGAACCATTCACCAAACCCCAGCTCAAATCCAACAACAAATATAGTGAGATATTGATTCGGCTGATATTGTGGGAGATTAGATTATCAAAGTATTGACAAAATCTAAGAAATCTGGCAAATATAGCGGGGTTGAGTTTAAGGGCAAGATCCTCATTGAAGCCGGAGTTCACCCAAGACGGCGAGGACCGTCACCGTGCCACCCGGCCATGGTTCCTCCTCCGCCGATGGTTTTGCTCTTTTCTTGCTTTCGTTGTCCCCAATTCTCTCTCCTCCGCCGTCCGCCGCCTCGTCTTTCTCCTCATCTTCCTCACTTTTGTTACACTCCTTTACTCCCTTCCTGTTGATCAGGTCCGCCCCTCTCTCTATCTGTCTCAATTTTGCCCTGATTTGGGTTTGGTTGTTGCTTTGTCATTGTTTGTCTTCTGGGTTTGTTGATTTCTTCAACATTACTCAATTGCATTGATTTATGATTTGTTGTTTGAAGTTGGTATTGTAGTGTTAATGTAAATGTGATTGTGTATTTTGCATCGGATTTATGAGTGAAATTCTTAATGTGTGCCGCGTTCTCATTAGCATAGGATAGAAGCTCCACATAGAGAAGGGACCATCAACAGTGCGTTTTGAGGATGAGATTATTGGGTCTGATGATCAACGTGCGTGTTGAGAGGGTGCAATCATTTCGTTGTAATCTGTTTTGTTAATGACCTTTTCACACGATGACACTTGGTGCTACTTAGTCAGAACTGAGAAGTAAGGAATGAAGGTAGAAGATTACAGAGAATGTACCTATTCAAAAAGTGATCTTGTGGTTGACAGGATTTAATTCCTATGAAACTCTAGGAAAATAAATGTGAATTTGGAAAAAAGTTCTGAAACATTGAACTCATGTACAAATCACACTGCTTCACTGACTAGTTGAGAAGTGGCGAGAGGACTAACAAGTTGAAAAGTTGGAACGTTCTATGGTCAGGTGCCCAAAGAGATAAGGGGAATGGAATCTGATCTTTGTATAAGAAGTAGATACCCAAACATTTGCGGAGGAAGACATTGAAAATATATCTGAGTCTCTTTTGCTTAAACCGAGGTTAACCTGTAGCTATGTAGGTATCTACATGCAGTAGATACTCTAAAAAACTAATGCATTTGCTGGCATCTCTGTGTTTATGAAAGAGAGGCAGCATTTTTTTTTGTCTTTTCCTTTTTGGAGGGGGTTGTGCAATTTTGATGATATAATTTCAACTGGTTTAGAGGCTTTATAAACATCAGTGCTTGATGCTGATTTGGTCATATATCCTCTCTTGTACTTATCAAGGATATCCAAATGCAAAATGCTTGGGTATTTTTTTTATTTTTATTTTGGAGGGGGGATTCTAAAGGTTACTAATTTATCAAATTGAAGAGATAAGTACCCTGACTTATTATTTCGTTTTTTTTTACCAATTATTATTAGTTTGAAAAATTTGTTTAGTGGACAAAATAAGCTGGAAATGTATGTAATATTATTGCTCCCATACATCTGGGAATTTTGGTCAGACTTGGACATTGCAGTTCTCTGAAGGTGTTTTCTATGGGTTTCATTCTAAAATGTTGCAAACCCTGGCACATTTTAGTGTAATGTAGCATGTGAATGTAGTGCATCATAATCGGTATCACTGTAGGAGAATAATGACTTGAAAGTGATTTATTTTATTTTAATTTTAAATATGATACTCTTAGATTTTATGGATTACCTCAAAAAGAGTTTGTTCTTCCAAAAACTTAGTATAAGCTCTAAGGTTTATCCATCCCCGCTGTAAAAGATAAAGTTGCTCTGAGATGATATCTGAGTGAGTTATTAATTCAAACATTCGGTAGAAATCCTCTTAATAAATGATGATATCTGAGTCAGTTATTAATTCAAACATTAGGTAGAAATCCTTTTAACAAATGATGATATCTTCTTTCATTTTTTATTTCTGTTTCTTTTTCTTTCGACCCTGTTATTCCAAGTGTTACCAGGTTTTTGGGACAGAAGAGTCACTTTTGTTAGCAACGAGAAAACAGAGCTGTGGCATTGGTGACTCGGTTTCTTCTGAGGGGAGTGTTGTTGGTTCTGCTTTTCTGAAAAAGGAAGGACTAAAGGATGTTCTTTTACAAGTGTTAGGTGTGCATGTGCCTCGTGTAATGTGCTGCATGGAATTGGGAAGTGCTAATGCTGCATGATGGATGCACTTCTCACTTACATGTTAATACTCTTCAAACCCTTTTAGATCTTTGAAGAACATCCTATGAGCAAATGCGCAAATAACTGCTCAATCTATGATACTGCCGTCCATTATTATGAAGGCATTGTTAGACTTGCTTTTATATCATCAACTCAAGTTTGTTTATCAATAGAAAAGACACAAAAGTATCATTGTTCCTCAAATGTAATGACAGCTTCAGGCAGAAATTTTGTAATTTTGCAGTGAAGGCTCGTTTGTTTTACATTATCAGGGTTCTTTCCTAATAGCCACATAACTATTTAAGTACATCAGAGAAACGATCTTAACCCTTAGTGAATTCTACGCTTTCCCATAGCTTTCAATGGTACATCAATTTATATTTTTGTCAAAACTACTGTTAGCGGTCAAATGCTAAAATACAAGTACCCCTCCCATTTTTTCCTGATTTTGTTCGTTATTCCCTTTTTATAGCTTGAAAGCTGAAAAGGTAGGAGAAACATGAAAAATAAATGTCTTTGGGGAAGCTGAGTAACGCTTAGCCCATATGTCTGATGAAAAGTTGATTTAATGATTGGTCAGGTGACATTAGTCCAATTGTTGTTAGTTTGTAAATTTGCTCTGCTACTGCAATGGTCACTGTCAGATTCATATTTGCCATTATTATTTGACTTTTGATATTGACTTATTGTTTTTTTTGACAGTATATGAAGGATTTTTTGCTATGGATCAAGGAGGATCTTGGTCCTTGGGGCCCTGTTGTTTTGTATGTTACTTCATTTTTCTTTTCTTCTTTTTTTATTCAGCTGCCATTTCATTTCATATAAACTTTGGTTTTGTGAGGGTTAGAGTATTAAGAAGTCATACAGTTGTATAAAATGTAAAAGTTGATGCTGAAATTGAATTGGATCAAAGGGTTGACTATGGTTTTGGTTTGAGGAAGATATCTAACTATTCAATAGATCTTTGTGATTCATGGATAGGAAATTGGATATAAGTGATGTTCAATATTTTGTTGGTCCAAATTCTTTATTTTGGTGTAAAGAGAGCCAAAAGTGGCAAGCTAACAAATGATGTTGGTGGGATTTGATCCTAGAGTACCATCCCCATAGATTTTAACCATCTAAGCTAGTCAACATCCACACTTTGTTTGTCCAAATTCTGATAGTATCAAATTTGAGTTGATTTTCAATAGGAGTAATGATTGGAATCACATGAAGGCTTATTATCCTTCTTATGTAATTAAGTTTTAGTTGGTAATTCTTGAGAGGGAGATTATGAATTGCCATGGTTTCATTAGCTTATGTTAAATTAACAATAAGAAATGTTTGTTCATTAGTGCTTCAATTAATTGATTTTGGCCTTGAATTCATATTCCCCCCCAGTAGCTTGATGTTCTACTCAGTTTCTAACTTTTGGGGTGTTCCATAATATCCTACTCACTTCTACTTCATTTCATTTTGGGCAAACACCTTATAATATCTTACCCCTCTTCCCCATGACATTTACATCTTTTTATTCTCTCCCTCTTACTTTATCCACCTCTTTCTACCACCCACTATTTTATTCAATTGCTCTTGCTTTATCCTCCTTTTTATTTACACATAGTAACATCTTCAAACTTTCCAAGAAACAAGAGTGTGCAGTAAGTGAGTAGACCATTATGAAACGGAAGGCTTTTTTTGATGCACAGTGACTGAAGAGAGTGAAATGTGATTAGTAAACAGTTTTCTTATATCTGTATCTCAAAAGGAGTACATCTACTTTGACAAGAATGGTATTGATAAATTTATTAAGTGCCTGTACTGTAAATTCACCAAGCAGCAGAATGAGCTAATTGTGTTAAGATACATATTATATTCTTTTGGCTCTGCGACTTAAATGTGGATATTTTTTTTATTCATGCTAGGGCTATTGCATACATCCCTCTCACAGTTCTAGCAGTTCCTGCTTCAGTACTTACGGTACAAATCTTTTCTATTTTCTTTCTATATTCGCTGTATGATATGATGGCTCATATTTTTTTACTGTATTTTTCTTTGTTCTTTGATCGTTGTCTTGCACAACTAGAGAATTGAGGGCTTATTAGTTGAAAAAATCTTTGCACCTGTAGACATTTGTACTTTGAAGCAATATACTCCCTTCGTCCCAAAATGTTGGATCCATTTGTTTTTTTTTTCTTTTTCCACGGCTGTCAAGAGATACGTTTGAGTCTTTGACCATTAATTATGTACCAATATACTGCAATTCAGGTTCATGAATGACTTGGAAAATATACATTACTGACTTGACTAGGACAATATCAGGCACTTTATGTAGTAACTAATTCTATATATCTCTTCTCTAAATATCATTTAATAATACAATTCAGTTTTTGAGTTGATGAGGGATCTTTTATGCTGGAAGATTTTGTAGAAGCTCTTTCCAATCTTAAGTCTTATCAGCCTCCAGATTCAGTTGCCAATATCCATCCAGCAGGTGCACGTTTAAAACCAAGTCCAATTTCCAGTGGTTTAGGCTCGTTAGGGTCACTGCTGGTTGGAATAATGAACAGTAGTCCATTGTGATGAGTTCATGCCTTTAGAGCTGGGGATGATCAAAGTTCTAATTTTACCTTTTGAGCTATATCTCATTGCCTACTGCAAGAGTAAACCTGCGTGAAGTTGAACTCTTGGATAAGGTTTTCAATGTGTTGTATTCTTTTTTTGGTTTATTTTGGATAGATATGTCCTATTGAGACTGAGCTATCCAGTGACAGTGACTAACATGAGATAGCCATGTATACACCCTGCAGTTACTTTCACTTTTGTTACTTCATTCTCAGTGTCAAATTGTACCTTGTTTGATTGAGGCACTACACAATTACTTTCCCTTTTGTTACTTCATTCTCAGTGTCAAATTGTACCTTTTTTGATCGAGAACCCAAATATATTTGAGTTTTTTGACAACTTAAGCCTTATGGATGTATTCACTTGCTTTTTTTTAAGACTCTTTGTCTCCAATGAAATTTTCTTTTGAGTATGAGCTGGGAGTAAATGCGGGAATTGCGTCGAGTGCAAATGAAGGAGACCCAGGACTTTTCTTTGGTGTAGCTATCAATACAAACTTCTTCATGCTTGAGCTTGATGTGTTCTGTAAGAGATTGTAGATTTCCAGACACCTCAATGTTTGAACTAACTTGAGTTGGGCATACTACATAGTTAGTTTCAAGCATATTTTATCTTATTTACTTATGCTTCTCCAATAAAATAGATTCCTGCACGTCTGCGTCAATACACTTATTATGACCTTTCCTCTTGATTTTTTGCATTCAATTTTTCTCTCTTTTTTTTTATTTTTTTTTAATTTTTATATGACTGATCTTACGTTTCTCATTCTCAATGAGTGCATTACCTCATAACCTGGCCTCATTTTCTGTTCCTTAGCTTGGTGGTGGTTATCTCTTTGGGTTAACATTAGGATTCATTGCTGACTCAGCTGGAGCAACGATTGGTGCTACAGCAGCCTTTCTTCTTGGCAGAACAGTAAGTCTCAAATGCCTCCATGTGCATGTCTGTCATGCATATGTATAATGCGTGATGACATTGCAACTTTTTTTAAAATTTGCTGATCCTGATGCGAGATGATGTATGGGCCATTGATTTCTATGTTTTGTTCTTAACTTTTTCAGATTGGAAAATCTTATGTCACGTCAAAGCTTAAGAACTACCCCAAATTTCAGGCAGTTGCCATTGCTACTAGGAAATCTGGGTTTAAGGTAAGATTGCAATGAGTTTGGTTCAATTGATAAATACTTTTGGAAACTGTTTTAATATTCTCTATTGTAGTCTCAGTTCTTTGACTATGTAATGAGTCACGATTTCAGTGAGCAAATTTTGAGTTGGAAATTAGCTACTTGATGAAAATTCTTAGGGCCCTCATGGTTGCATTTTCATAATTTTGGATATACTGGAAATTGAAGAGCCGCAGTAAAAAGGCTAGGATGTAATGCATCTGGATTAGGGGTTTGGTACTTAGCCTGATAGAGTTAGCTTGAGGAAGGGGCATTAGTTAGCTATACATATGTGATATTTGTTAGAACTGAGGCATGATGAATATTGTTGAGGATCTAGTTTACTCTTTGGGAGTGAAACAAGCCACTCCAAAGCTTGTATTGTGAGTTATGTTTCTGTGATTCCAGATTATTATTTTAATTAATCTTCATCTTCTTCCATTACTATTTTGTGCATTATCTTAATTTATTACACCGGACATCAGTAAGTTATATGTCTACCATAATTCTTGTGAAGGTAGTCATGTAGGCTATGGGATTTGTATGCGAACTCCATTTGGCCTGACATGGATGACTGCATCATTGTTCATTTGCATGTAAGGAGCCATTTGTTAATTTAGAATGTTACTTTTGGATTGCTTATTTAACTCATCTTTTGAGCTGGGAAGAATCATATGTTGAGATTTTGATTTGGTTTTGTAGCATTTTGCTTTGAATGTGCTTTGCAATTGTTCTGATCCTTTGAAACTAGATAGTGGGACCAATGTCAACAAAAAGATATAGCTTATGATATTTCTTTTGCTTAAAATAAGAACCATATTTGTCAATTCATTGTTTGACTGGTCTTTTTTGAACAGTCAGATTCCGAAATAGGTAAAGGTTTAAATATTAAACGTACCTGCTTAACTATCATAGCCTTGTTGGCCTTTTCTGTCTTTCTGACTTTGTTCACCTGTCACACCTGTACTTGTAGCTGCTACCAAACCTCTTGTCATCTGTTATATTCCTTAAGCACTCATTTTAAGGTATAATGGCATTGAGCTTCCGTAAATCCCTTCTTTACATCTTCTGATGTGCCAGTATGGTCGCTTCTTCATTTCCCTTCTTTTAAATTTTGGGGGATGTTCCAGAAGTTTAAGTGACATGTAGGCTGCGCCCCCTTTATGTTGTGGATGGTCCTTAGTACATTTCCTTTGGAAAGATCTGTTGTGCTACTCTAATACTCTTAGTCTCTCATAAATGTTGGACAGACAACTGCTATGTTAAATGTGTGCAAGAATAGTTGGCATCACTAGCATTTTTTTTTAAGATTTTAGGGTGTTGCACTTTATCTTTTTAGGTAAAGAATTACTTTATGCATTCCATAGATGTCATTCTACTTGCTCACTTTTCTTTCATCATATAATCATTTACTATTAAAATATCAGTTATCAACGTGAAAACAAGTTTTTCTTCAGTTATTGTATATACTTCTCAGTCAAACTACCTACCCAAGGCTTCGTAAGGGAGTGGATCCTTTGTGTAAGAGCAATTTTTTAAAACAGTTTATTGTATTTACTCACTTTATCTACTCTCATAGCTGAAAATGATTCAACAATACCATGACATTTGTTTATTATAATGATGCCAAATCTTATTCAGGGTATTGTGACTGTTGTCCTCTTAAACTTCACTTGACATTCCCAGCCTGAATGGGATGTTCATCATTATCATATTTAGGCAGATGTAACTGAAGGAATCCATTTGCTGAATCTAGTATAAACTGTACATCATCATGCTTCTAATGCCTGCGTAAATTGACCAGATACATGTATCAGTCTATAGCTTTATATTGAGCCCATTCACTCTGCAGAACTTTCTGCAAATGTAAGCTGCCATCTGTTTTTGCTTGAACTTGCTCAAAGTAATGAATTTGTTTGAATGTAGAATAAATACAGAGTATTTCAAAAAAATTTCAGTTTTCTATTTTTCTATGAATAGTCACAGCCAATTCCTGAAATCCTATTAGTTCTCCTTGTTCAGAGTAATAGAGGTTCCTACTAGCAGCTGGGTTGATCTTCCCTTGTCACTTTTCCAGGTTTCAGCATGATGTATAATCAAGGGCTGCTCTATAAGCAGTTAGATCAACAGACTTGGTCCTACTTGCGCTACTTATCTGGGATAGAATTTTGATAGGCTCAAAGTCTGCTTTATTGTCCGGAATGCTTTCCTCGAAAGAGCCTCAAACTGTATCTTTGTAGGCATAAAAACAGTGATTTTTTTGAAACAATCCTTTACTTAAAATTTTTCACTAGCCTAGTGTTTGAAAATCATGCAGTATACAAGAAGTCTGCCTTGGCAGGTGCTGTTTACATTACTTAATAACGCCTTTACTTAATTTATAGTTAGGGAAGGAATCAGTCGAGCTGCAATGAATAAATATTCTTAAAGGTTCATTGAACTATTGGCCTTCTTTCCTATTAAGTGGCAGATGCATTTGTGAATTTTTGGGCAAGGTTCAGTCGTACACAGAAACATCCTCTCTTTTATTGGGGGTGTTAAGAGTGTTAGACTGAGTGCATCTGAGTATCTCACCCTGCTCCCTCCCTCTCCCATCCTTGTCTGTCTGGAGCCTCTTTAGAGGCAGAAGGGTAATGTGACTGCATTCATCTGACCCCCTTCCCTCCCTCTCCCATCCTTTTCATGGGATGGAACCTCTTTAGAGGCAATGGGGTAATGTCATGTTGATGGAATTCCTTGCCTAGAGTTAGCTGTCATATCCATAAGTAACATGTGGCTGTAAACAGTAACTTACAGAAACAGTGATTGTTTCCTAGTGAAAGTAATTACTAAAGTGTTACGCCTCATTCAAATTACGAAATGTTCTTGTAGATTCATATTTGCCTGTCCTTACTATACTTACCACTTGACGATGCTTCTAATTAGGTATTTTTGATATGATTGCTACTGAGAAAGATTGAAGAAAAACCTATGGAACCTGGCAGGGAGCCAACAATGCAGTCATGCTCTTCTGAACATAGGCTTCAGCACAATGAAAAGTCTAACTTTGTGAAAAAACTTTCACTTACCCTTGAATGTAATTACTTTACTCTCTTTGGCCAATTGATAAAATATGCCCCAAGGAATACTCTGGGCTAGTTCTGTAAGGTTAAACCAGGTAGTACGGGAAAGGGAAGTGGTGGGCTATTGTTTAGCCTTCAGTGCTTGTTTCTTTTGTGTGGTAAACTTAAGGCTTAGAAAGAATTAGATTTACCGAATATATATGAAGGATGCAAATTTGAGAACTTCTGCACATAATTAACTATTGATTTGAAATTTTACTTAATGGCAATTCTTGTTGAAGTTGCCCAGTGGTCATTCACCATCTTGGTCAATAAATGTTAACATCCAAATAAGTACTCCTACCAGTCCCTAATATCTTGCACTTGTAACTTGGATACTGTCCTTTTCATGAATTTTTATAAATGAAAACATTACTCGTGTTCCTTTATGTTTCTTTTATCCTATGTTTCTGCCCATGCTGGTGCATTGTCATCCTTCAAGAGATCATTTGTAGAGTATGTTTTATCGCTTTTCACAAAATTAGAAGTAAATATCTGTTGACTATACGGCAGAATACTCTATTCAAGGCCAAGCCGAATGGGAAGCAAGAGAGAAAGCTGTAATGGAAGTTCATATAATGCTACTGTTGTGTCAAGTTAACAAATTTTTGGTGTAAAGATGTTAAAGTACTTTCTACATGATGTTTGATGACTGAATATTTGAGTTCTTTATAGTAAATATTCTACATAATGCAATATTAACTCTCTCTCTTTTTGGCAGATCGTTTTGCTGCTTCGGCTTGTTCCCCTCCTTCCATTCAACATGTTGAATTACCTCCTGTCTGTAACTTCTGTAAACTTGGGGGCTTACGTCCTTGCTACTTGGTTGGGAATGATGGTACTATAAGCTGTTCTGTGGTTCCTTCTGTATTTTTATCTTTGTTTCCCTTAGTCCCTTTCTCCTTTTATTCACCCTGTTTTATTGCTCCTTTTGCTTTCTTTCTATGTTCGTGTATAAAAAGGGAAGGCTACTTCTTTGTGAATGCTGATAATCTGCATTATTTGTTTTCATTGCAGCCGATCACATTTGCTTTTGTGTATGTGGGAACTACATTGAAAGATCTTTCTGATGTCACTCATGGTTGGAATGAGGTTTCATCTGCTCGATTGGTAAGTGATTCCATATCTAATTGGCCTATCCATTTTGGGTAGAACTCAAGGTTTTGAGAATTGATTATTCACTTAGATTAAGCTTATACTGCTGAGAGCCTGAGAGTGTGCACACCAAACAAATGGAAATGTCTAAGGTTTCAGTGACTGTTGATAGTGGTAGGGCTCTCCAGTTGTCTGGCCATGCTCTTTAATACATCAAGTCTTCCCAAAATTTTTCCTTCATATCCTCTCTTAATTGACAAGTGTCACAGTAATCCAACCCCTACTGCCCTTCTATTTCCCTTCTCATAGCTTTATTTACCTATTGTATGCATTGGAGATATTTATGAAAGGTAGTTTGAAAAGCTAATGAATGCTTTTACCGAAAATTATATTTTCATGGACCCAGTAAAGCAACTATTAACTAACTTCAAGAAAATAAATTTCTTTGGCTTGTTCTTCCAAATACTTCCACATGAAGAGCATTATAGACCATGTTCTGCTGGCATGCATCTGATCTGTAATTTTTTTAATCTTGTTGCTGCAGGGTTTCATTGGATTGGGTTTAATTGTATCTGGTGAGTCATTTACCATCTTATTATTCATTAATTTTTTTTTCTTGTATATGGTCACTATCAAACTAGAAATTAACTGCGTGGCACTCTGAAGAATGACTATAGTATTATTTTAAATCATCAGGACCTTCCCTTGTGTGCCATAACTCATTCATGTTTCTGCAGTCATCTGATCATTAACTTTGTCTGACATTCTCTGACCTAAACAACCCCCCCCCCCCCCCCCCCCCCCCCCCCCCCACCCTCACCAAAACAAAAACCTCAAAAATAACTAGGGAAGGAGGATAAAGTTTGGGCCACTCTGGTAAACTTGACTATTTTCCATGTTTTGCATTTAACTTTGCAGTGGTTCTTATAATGTCTATAACCCGAATTGCTAAAGCTTCTCTGGACAAAGCATTAGCTGAAAATGCTGATATTGAGAGCATTTTGCCTTCAGATGAAGCGTTAAAGCTTCTCTCTGTGAAAGGGTCACCTTCAGATTTTTGGCAGCCTCTTGTTATCAAAGTCGACCCTTCTAGAGAAGATTTTGAGCAATGAATAACACGTAAATACTCTCTTACAATAGTTGGTTGTATTTGAGTTGGTAACTAGAGAAAGATTGCAGATAGAAGGGCGACGGGATAAGCGAATAGGGTAAAATTTTATCATTGTTTGCTAAATTTCTTCATTTATTTTCCTTGTACAGTAACCTAATGTGCTTTTTTTTATTTAATTTTTTTTTATATATATAGTTAGTTACACAAATCAAGTAATGTGGTGGTTGGGAATTGCCCCATGACGGAAGTAAAGGCTGAAGTTTTCTTACAAAATATTCAAATGTTTGTATTTCTCCTAATTTATGATCTAGTGCTTCTAAGAATAGGCTTACTTACATTTTAGTTACTATTTGCTTATCATGTTTCTGGCCTTTCTGCTATTAAGGCTCTTATGACCACAGCCATAATGTTGTATCCTTTGTGTTTTAGGCTGGATTTTATGGCAAGTCTTGCTTCATTTTCTTGCATTTCATGGATGAATGGGCTTTTATGAATTCCTACTCTTTCATAAGCATAAGATTGTTTTGGTAAGCATGAAATCCATATTGGGCGTCCAAGTTGCATTAGTATACTGGTTACGACAAACAAGTCAGCAAGTAGTACAAGCAGCTTTCTAGGGCTGCTACACCTTGAATTTTTTTGTGGTTTGCAACTTTATGTACCTTACTCGTTTAGTCAACTTCGTTGCTGCTATGGTTAAAGACTCTGTAAATATTGCTAATCAAAATGATATAGTTTAGCTTGTAGCAAAAATTTACAATTTTTACTCTATTGGATGTGCATGACAAAGATTTCTCGAATGGTTGTGCACTTTTGAGTACTATCACCAGATCACCAATAATACGATCCGTTTGTTAGCTTTCTCGAATGGTTGCCAACTACTATTGCTGTCATTAGGGTTTCTTCGACCATTTCGTCTTGGATAGGTAAGGCATCATTATTAAGCTCGGGTAACCTAAACAAAAGGTCAACTATCACATTTTCGCTACCCTTCCTATCTTTTAACTCAAAATCAAACTCCTGTAATAGGAGCACCCAACAGATCAACCTTGGCTTTGCATCTCTCTGTCATTAAAAACTTCAGAGTCGAGTGATAAGTGAAAATTACAACTTTTGAACAAATTAGATATTGGCACAGTCTCTCAAAAGCATAGACTACTGCCAGCATTTCCTTTTCAGTTGTAGAGTAGTTACTGAAGGTTTTAGAGCACTCAAGAGGGGGGGGGGGGGGGGGGGGGGGGGGGGGGGGAGGTGAGGGTGAATTGAGTGTTAAGTAGCCTTGACCTATTTTTCTTTCTTTTCGATCTATGAGAGGAACCAGTTGGGCTGGTTCCTGTAAGCAGCGGAATGTACGAAAGGCAATAAAGAAAACACAAGATTTAATGAGGTTCAACCAACTATGGCCTACGTCCTCCTACCCTATGCTCTTCTATTAATCTACTCCGAAAAATAAAGAACACAGACGCTCTACTGTTTCCCTACTCCGGGAACCAGTATACCCCACACTCTACTCCGAATGTGCGCTCGACTTACACTAGTAAGCCCCTTGTGTTTGAACTCACAAACACTAACCCAGCCTTTCAACCCCTCTGTTGAAGGCTTTGACAAAATCA
This sequence comes from Dysphania ambrosioides, assembly GCA_026401315.1. NCBI lineage: Eukaryota > Viridiplantae > Streptophyta > Magnoliopsida > Caryophyllales > Amaranthaceae > Dysphania > Dysphania ambrosioides. The sequence goes on along the minus strand of CM048661.1, from coordinate 17,394,104 downwards.
AATGTTCTCTTTTAATCTCATTTCTAAAAGCTAATTAAGAGAAAAATGTTTAAGCTCTAAGAGTGCTCTTGTATATGACTCGATGAATAGGCTTTTATGCTTAAGTGTATATGACTCTCAAATATACTCCTTTTTAATTCCATAGAGACTTACTTGAATATGAGAGACTAAATGGGTTTATATACTTGGATACAAAAACCCTAGTTTCCTTAAATCACATAAACTTGATGACCAAGTAATAGCGTGATTTTAGGAAAGTATTTATCTTATTTGATTTACTCATAAAGATAGAATCAAATAAGATAGATACTCCTAGTTTTTAGGTAACCATAATATTCTCATCCAATCTCCAGCTGCTTAGGATATTCTTAAAATAATTCTTTGAAAAAGTATTTTTACAAAATCTTTTATTTTTCTCAAAACATGCAGCTCGGATATTCCGTTTAGTGAACCTGATTCCTCAACCTGGTTCCCTAAATTGAGTATGTTATGAATTCTGTTCCAGCTTTGTACCAGAATTCATATATATGACTCAATACACTTATAAGCACTTATTTTACCCAAACATGCAAGTCATACTACGGAGCACATTACATGATTTAAGCATTAAAGTACAAATCTTCTTTTTTTCATGTAATCTTCAAGACTTGAATCTTCCTTGAATACTTCCATTATGAGCAATGTATCTTTCTTCGAATATCTTCAAAAGGCCTCCATGCTCCAAGTCTTGGAATCAACTTAACTACTGCACATGTAACATGGTTAATGTACAATAAAGAGTATGTGACTGCTTTTTAGCATAGCAGTCCAGGAAACAGTTCTTACTGGTTTCCCACCAGTACATGGATCAATTTACATCCATCCATTTCCTACATATAGACAAGTTAGTTAAATGAATAACGTAAATAAATAATAACTTGTCTAGGAAAACAGTGTTCAATTCCAGCTGGTTTCCAGCCAACTATTCGCAATGCTTATTGTAACCTGTTTCCTGTAATCGTTTGTCATCACTCAAAATCTAAGGGACTCAACAGTTATGCTATGCAAGATCTAGTGTTTTACTTATATAATATATAACGTGGTGCTTTCCTTCCTTTTTCAGCCCAAGGATAGCACCAATAGAAATATCACTGGCATCGTACATTAGTTCAAATGGCAAACTCCAATCCGGAGCTTGCACGATGGGCGCAAATATTAGAGCTTCCTTTAGCCTGTTAAAGGCATTAAGGCATCTCTCATCAAAGTCAAATCGACTTCTTTTTGAAGCAATTCATTCAAGGGTCTTTCTAAAGTCGAAAATCCTAAGATGAGGCGCCTATAGAATTCTGCATGTCCTAGAAAGGATCGAACTCCTATAATCGAGGTAGGTACAGGAAAATTCTTTATCACATCAATTTTAGCAGGATCTACCTCTATGCCTTTGAAAGACACTTTGTGGCCTCGGACAATGCCTTCTTGAACTAAAAAGTGACATTTCTCCCAATTTAGTACAAGATTCGTTCCTTGACACCTTTATATTTCGTTGGAAAAACTACTTGTTTTATTAAGGAAATATCGAGATGTCATCGGGTATTCACTAGGTGATTTGAAAGGGATTAGTCCATCCCTTATTATGCACCGGATTCATCTTGACGATGAACATTTTTCCTCCATTTAGCCACAAAGAAGGCTGAATCCAAACATGAAAGAGGTAGTTAAGGATGAAATCCTCAAACTCCTCAAAGCTGGCATCATCTACTCAATTTCAGATAGTAGATGGATTAGCCCAATTCATGTTGTTCCTAAAAAAGGAGGAATGACCATTGTCGAGAATGACAGAGGAGAGATGATCCCCACTAGAGCCACCACAGGATGGCGAGTTTGCATTGATTATCGCAAACTCAATAAGGCTACAAGAAAGGATCACTTTCCCTTACCCTTCATCGACGAGAAGCTTGAAAGATTGGCCAGGCACAAGTACTATTGTTTTCTAGATGGTTACTCGGGTTTCTTTCAAATCCCAATCCACCCCGAGGATCAACAGCAAAAAACTTTCACTTGTCCTTTTGGGACTTTTGCCTATAGAAGAATGCCCTTCGGTTTATGCAATGCTCCATCCACTTTCCAGAGGTGCATGTCGGCTATATTTGCTGATATGTTAGAGGACTTCATGGAAGTGTTCATGGATGATTTTTCTGTTGGAGGATCTTCTCTTGACACTTGCTTGACACATCTCGAGAAAGTTTTATTTAGGTGTTACTTGGGAGGCTAAGTGGTCATTGGCTGAGTTATGACCTTGTTGTGGTTGAAAAGCCACATGATGAGGTTGACTAGGCGGGAAAGGTAGGTTTGAACCATTTCTAGGTCCTTGGTTAAACCCTGGGGGTCTATACACATTAGGCCTAGGTACATTCCCATTAGTTTGGTTCCCTTGGAAACCTTGGTTGTTAAACCCACCTTGACCATTTTTGTTTTATCCCGGGTGGAAGTTTCCCTGGTTTTGGTTTGAGTTAAAGGGAGATTTGTACGGTTGATTCGGGAAAGGTTGCTGTCCATACCCTACTCCTTGTCCCTGGCCACTATAGTTAAGGGCTGCTACATGATCAGGGTTATACCCATAACCGTCATAGTTCATCACCTGCGGTTTTGGGTTATACCCTCCGTAACAACTTCAGCTACGTGCTCGGATAGTGAACCACCACAATAAGATGTATCATGGTTGGTACCCCCACATATGGCACATGCAAAGTGCTTTTCACGCACTGGAAGGGTGTTCGAACTACTGGCTAGGCTTAGTTTGAACAACTTTTTATCAATGACTGCTTCTATTTTAGCGCTAATATTGTCCAAGTTAGTTGTGTCTATCATCCCTCTAGGTAATCCCTGACTCCTAGTTCCTCCCCAGGAACTATTCTTAGCGACTTCCTCTATTTCGACTTTTACCTGGGTGCAGGGAATTTTGGAAAGTTGGCCACCTACAGCTAAGTCTAGAAGTGCTTTGATTGAGTCATTACGACCGTCGTAAAAGAATGTGTTGAGATGGTTTTCCCCGTACTCATGGTGAGGGCATGCTCTAATCATTCTTTTAAATCTACTACAAGTAGCACTAAGGTTCTCATCATCCTCTTGGATGAATGACGCAATTTTCTTGCGCCAATCTTGCGTTCGAACCGTAGAATAGAACCTTTCTAGAAATGCGGTTTTTAGTTGAGCCCAATTAACAATTGAATTGGGTTCTAAGCATTTGTACCAATCTTTGGCATCTCCCGCTAGACTCAAATGAAACAGGTGCATTCACACATAATCAGGGCTATTAGGGCAAGGAGGGATAAGTCCACAAATATCTGAGAATGCCTCTAGATGTTGAAGAGGACATCCATTTCTTAAGCCACTAAATGGTGTTTCATTAACCATTCTTGTGAACTGAGGGTGTATTTGGTAAGGTGTAGTGGCAATAGGAAGTACTACACCCCTTGGAACTCTTGTGAACCAGGAGTTCCGAATTGACCAAACAATTGATGTTCGTCGGCCATTATGGATATGGATGAATTTTGGACAGAATGTGAGGTGTGTTTTGAAGGGCGTTGTCTACTCATAAGTTGGATTTCAGGATTATAAGGGGTAATTGGCTGATTTGACCTACGCGTGCTATGGGGCATGCAAACAGCAAAGTCAAAGACAACCAAAAAGAAAAAAAAAACAGAAATGAAATGAAATAAAATAAAGTTATATTAAGAACAGAAAAGTCTAAATATTACGCCTTGTCCCCGACAACGGCGCCATTTTGATAACCAGTTTTTTAGGTCGTTAACTAAAAGACAAGTTATGCAAACAAAATTTATTCCAACCTACGAACTATACGAGTATAGTGGAGTAGGGGGTCGAACCACGAGAACCGGACTATTTGGATTTAGAAAAACAACTAAACTAACAACGAGAATGTAAATCACGATGAATCAAGCGGTAAATCAAATAGAGAAAAAACGGGGACAAGATTAGATTCACCCTAAGAATGAAGCTTTCAAAACCGAACATGATAGGTTAGAGAAAATCTGATAATAACTAGCATGGACATCCAAGAATACGAGAGAAAGTTAGTGATTCCACAAATCACAACGAACGACCTATAATCGCCCTATGTCTCCAAAGGAGTGGCAGGACAAGATTCGCATCGGATTTCGAAACTAGTTATTATCATCATCCCTACAACCTTAAGCAATAAATATCATAGCTTTCCTAGGGTTTCACCAATCAAAATCCCTAAAAGAACTACTCACACATATTCATGCTTAACAATATAAAGATATTCAACAACGCAAATGAAACGAACATGGAAGGAAATCACGAGAATGAAAGCAAATCAGAAATTATGCTAATAAATGATAAATATAGAACTAAACATGCAATGAAATAAAGCGAATGAATTAAGAGCAAAGGAATAGATTAAAACTCACAAAAGCTTCAATGTATTATCCACGATCAAAATTTGAACGACATAGTGTGGAGAAAAATGAAAATCGAAAGCTAAAACTAAAAGAATTTGGAGGCTAAAGAAGACTAAAAGTGCATAAAAATATATAAACCTAGCTTCCCTTCCTTTCATCAGAGGGAGGGGTATTTATAACAAAACATGAAAAACCTATGGAAACCCTAAAATGCATATGGGCCGGCCCTAAAAAGAGGTAGTTGTTCCGGAGAAAACACTGTCACTCAACCGAATTCAACTCCCATTCGGACGAATACAAGACCATTCGCCCGAATGCACTTTTATTCGCCCATTCCAGAGGATCCAAAGAGTCGATCTCTGTCCACTATTCGCCCGAATGTAGAGGTTGATTCGGCCGAATGGAAGCTCATTCGCCCGAATGAGTTCCATTCGGCCTTTCCAGTGACCAAGGTATAAATCTCTGATGTCAGCCTCTCATTCGGCCGAATGTGTCTCAGATTCGGTCGAATCCTAGACCATGCATTCCTTTTTTTCACTTCTCTCATTTTTGAACTCCGTGGGATCTTCATGAGTGACTTGAAACATTTGCCCAAGCTATGATACGCGTGTCAAAGGCTCTAATGCATCGCATTTCACCTCGAAATCATCAAAAGTACCTAAAATGAACTTAAGTCAACTCGAAGACAAGATTAAGGTGAAATCAAGCATAATATGCGTAAAACCAATATAAAACTACGAGACTTGACACTAAAACGAGGTAGTAAACGTGCTCTAAAATGAGCACATCAATACATAACTAGGTTGGTCGGTAAAATTGAGTCACGAGTCATTTTCACTTAGGTCATATCAATTATTTGTAAGATTAAATTGGTTTAGTTTGTCTTCGGGTCAGGTATGATATTGGATAGATTATCTTCAGGTCGGGTCATTAGCGAGTCAGGTCGCATTCGGGTTGGGCGCATATCGGGCTTGGGTCTTGGAACATTGGATCTAATCGGTTTCGGGTTGACTTCAGGTCATGTTGGGTAGGTTTTTAGTTCTCACTTCTCGGGTCATAATTAGGTCGGTTACATGTGAGATTAGGCAGTTTCGCGAGTCGAGTCATATTTTTATCCCTGATAATCGGAATCAATAAAGGCACACCAAGAAGAAAGGCGATGAAGACCTATTGAATTAGGATTTCCCAAGAAAAGCCTTAAAGCTCTAATGTTATGATGCCAAGGATGGTGAGAAATTCAATATATAGATCTTTAAGTAACAATTATATAAATAGGATATTAGAAGAGATGGAAAAGGAAAACAAATCAAAGATAAGAAAGAAAAATAAATCAATTTGAATGAAGAAAGCTGAACCAAATTCCTTAATTATGAAATCTAGTTAAACTAAACTTTTTTTTATCTAATATTTATGCTTTGACATCTTCTCTTCCATGGTCACCCACTCTACATATGCATAAGTAATTATCCCCACAATGAGTGTAAAAAAACCAACAAAAAGGGGAATATCTTTCCCACACACCCAAAGTCGGAAATTAAATTTCAAACCTAACCTGCCCCATAGTGAATGTAAAAAACAAAAAAGGAAAATATATTTCCATACACCCAAATCATGATTTAAATTTCAAACCATGTAAACGCTACGTCTTATTATAGAGAAAATGACTACAAAATGCTACATACCACACTTATACAATCTAATTAATGAAGCATTAATTACCTTCAAGGTTGCAGGAAAAAGATATGTAACCTCGCACAAAAGCAAGGGGCTAATTATCCAAAGGAACTTTTATTAAACTAAAATTAGGGGAACAAAAACAAAGGTAAGAAAAATAACTAATGGAAAAGTCGCAAAAACCAAATTTGAACTTCTCTTCCTATTAAGTGAATAGTCCTTATATTATTAATATGTTTGAACTCAAGTTCTAGTGCCATGAGTACAACAGTTCAAATGGGAAGGGCTTTATTAAAAACCCTTAATCAACCCATTTATTAAAGAATTTAATTAAGAAAAAATTAAAATGAAAAATACAACCGTTAACCCATCTTGTCCATAAAGGCCAACCTTCATTTTATTTCTTAAAAATCCCACCTTTACAAGTTTTGTATTTTAAAGGGTTAACTGAAAAAATGATCGGTTGTCAAATAGGTCATTGTGATGATGTGGCAATTAATGACCATCCAGCTCTTACCCAGCTCTTCCCCTCTGTTTTTTCTTCTTCAAATGTTCATTACCAGAATAGTACTTGATAGAAGTTGATCACTCACAATTCTTCCCCTATCCCATTATGTCAAGAAAGTTCCTAAGACCTTCATCCATAACACAATATAAAGCAAAACATGATGCATTTACCAGAGTTGGTCCCACTATAGACCTACTTATCATCATCCAAGTACCCACCAACCATATCATGGCAAACCAAAAGCCGTTTAAAAATTTGTTAAAAGGGTAGTGAAAAGAGTCGAAATATGATCTTGATTCGAGCTCTTCAAGGGTTTTGATTGGGTACGAGATAGGATTGGATGACTGAGATGGGTCAAATTTTGCTGGATTTTCTAAGAGTAGGGTTTATGATTTAGGGGAATGAGATTGAGATGTCATGATTGAGGGAGGCATGAAGATTGAAAGCTTTGACTTGATTGAGAGGATATAATTTAATTTTGATTAGGGATTCACGTTTGAAGATGGCGCGAAGAAGGGATTAAGAAGTTGAAGAATGATGACGAAGAGTGACTTTGTCGTTGACATTGCTTCATCTTACTCTCCTATTCCCATTTGCCATCCTGTCTGTAAGTACTATTGGGTTATGTCAACTTGATTAGAGAAATGGTTCTTAATCACACCCAAAAAATAAAAAATAAGCAAAAGAACAAATAAATATAAGAAAAAAATAAGGAATTGAAGAAGAACTGACTTGTGAGCATAATAATGTTTCTCCAAATTGATGAGAAGTAGAGAAGACGATGGATGATATGAGAGTGGACTCAGTAACTAAGAAAGAGTTATGGAAAGATAAATGTGAGGAAGATGAAGATATGAAGTCGAATGACCTGTTTAACATGTAACCGGTCAAGAGTTTTTTTAAAATACAACACATGTATAGGTGGAATTTTTGAAAAATAAAATAAAGGTTGACCTTTATGAAAAAGATGGGTCAAAGGCTATATTTTTCATTTTAATTTTTCCTTTAATTAATTATAGGTTTAATTTGGTTGATCTTGTAAAATGTCATGTTTTAATGGGTCTTTACAGGGTCAAGTCGAGTCAATAATGGGTTAATAATTTACAAGACTTTTAAACACTATTAGTTAATGAATTCTTTCTATTTGCTTGTCAATAGTTTACTATAAAAAAAAGTTAAAGGTGATACAGGTAGACTATCACTCTCCATAGATATAACTATACTCACTTTAGACTGGGTCCGGCCTGACTCGGCCCCTTTTTCATCTTCTTTGGCCCGGCTCGACTCGACTCGTTTTGTATCGTCTTTGTCCCAGCTTGACCTAACCAGTTTGTATGTGACCCATCCTGGCCTTAACCCGACCCTATGCACAGGTCTAGCCATGAGTTCGTTACCCTAAGCTCTAAAAAGGAATTATAGAATATTCGACTAAGTTGGCCTCTCTTACCATCTAACAAGGTAAGAGATATTGAGAAATGTTAAAATAATAATCATCATAAGGCCGACCTTCATAGCTAATATGCTAAGGGGAGAAACAACAACTAACATATACATATAACCAATTCTAAACTCCAAGGTCAATTATGATTTTTTTCAACCATCTCTAGGGCTTTGTTTAGTAGGATGTAAAATATTTTCCCTGAAAAGTGTTTTACCATTTTACATTGTTTAGATTTGAGTAAAATATAGGATGTAAACATGGAATGTAAATTCATTTTACACCCTATTGAAAACATTTTCCTCCAAAACTGGGAGTAAAATAATTTTACATCAATTCACTACAAAAAAAATTACCAACTAACAAACAACTTATGCATTACCAACTCATACATAGAGGTGTGCACGGGTCGTGGTGTGCTCAACATGGACCGTGCCAACTCGTGTCTAGCCTCTTTTTGTGTCGTGCCTAATCGTTGTCATGTCACGATGTGTCGTGCTACCTTTCCCTAAAACTCGGCTTATGGTCTAACACGACCCACGTGCTTGGCGTGCTGTGTCTAACCTCAAGCTGGCTTTTTTTTTAACAAAAAATAAAAATAAAGTATACAATAGAATTGAAAAAAATAATTTTAGATAAAATAAATTATATTATAAGATCATAATAATAGTAATATTAATTGTATAAAATATTACTAAATAATAGTGTGTTTCGGGCCGTGGCTCTTGCCAAATTGGTGTCTCTCGCGTGCTAGTGCCTAATTTTTTTACAATCCGCGATCTGGTCTGTGGTCCACTCCATGGACAGCATGTCATGCCATTCCACAATCTTGCTTGTGTCGTACTATGCCAAAAGCATGCCTGCTCGGCCCGACCCATGCCCTATTCTATTCACACATTCTTCATTTCTCATCTTCTCGGTACCCCCTTCTCTACTCCACACTTTATCTCTCTTTAAAATTGGGGAAAAGATCCATAATTTCTTTTCATCATCTTCGAATATCATCAATTTAGTACGTTTTCTTCGAATCTCATGTCTTGGTTATTAAATTATCGAACTATATCATGAGTTTGAACTAATTTTATCCATTTTAGTCGGAAAAAACCCTAGATTTCCCCCTAATTTGATTGAATCCTTCTCCAGTTCAAGAAAATCCCTCAAGAATAGAGGTGGCCCCTGATTTGGGTTGGATGTGTTGGGCTGGGCCTTGCAAGGGGTTGTGCTGGGGAGCACGATTAGTACCGAATCAAACTAAATTGACGAATCGACTTCACGAATCGAATCAAACCAAATTTCACATAATGACATTTAGAAATAAATGAATTGTATGGAAAGTAATTAAATGTTTATATTCATGAGTTACATAATGATATTCGTTATAAACCTTCATATACGCCTAATCACATTCATTTTCATTTATTTTGTCGATATTTACATATTTACATATTCATTAAAATAATTAAACTTTTAAATTCACCTAATGACATTAATTTCTCATATTCATTATATATTTACATAATTACATATAATCAATAGAAGACATAATCATATTCAATTTTTTTTTTAATTTAACAAGATTTGGGGGTAGGGGAAAAAAACAAAAGGACTTGCACTTAATTTTGAAAATCAAAAATTAAATACAAAACTAAATTTTGATTTCCAAAATTAAGTTTTCTATGTATCCCGAAAGAATGAAAGCCCATGTAGTTTTGTTACGTACCTTGAGGGGTGCTTAGCTAGGGGTGGTCCCCGAACCTCCTTCACCTGCGGTGTCGCTTTCTTTGCTCGTGTCCATCAACATATAAGGATCGTTTTCATCATTCTCGTCATCCCTCAATCCTAGGGTCCTTCGTTTTGCTTGATCACAATCCTTCTTGCAAACACATATTTCAATGCTTTCAGTCTCTTCTCATCAAGGACTTCGTCGATTTGCATTGAAAACAGACTCAAAGCAATGGATGAGGTGGGATTTACTAGGCTATCCTTTGCAATTCTTACCAAAATGGGAAATTGCCATTCATGATCATGTCACCACTTAGTAATTTGGAAATTCTCATGGGTTTCATGTTGGTAGGAAAAATACTCATTAATAACATAAAGTGAAGAAGTGGATGAAAAAGAAGATGATATTTTTATTTTTTTTTAATTCTAGTTAGTGTTGGCATGAATCTTGTACTAGAAATTCCACTAGAAGACAATACATTCTGTGTAGGTACATTATTATTAGCATAATAGTCATATAAATTAGGTATAACATTCTTATATTTCTCTATGTATGCATTAACGTTATAATTAAGATCTAGAGTGCTATAGTAAAAGTCTAACAAATTCTCTAAACTTACAGCCTTAACCTTAGGATCGAGAAAATTCGTTATGTTGTATACGACAGGGATTTCCGTGGAGTAAGAGTACCACTTACTTAGCATACTAGTAAGAACACCAAAAATCTGAGGGACAATAAAATGCTCACTAATAGTGTTAACAACGTTAATATACTCTAATCTAACTAAATGAATATTAGGGTCATAAATCTGAGAGAAAATCTTGGTTTCATGGTTAAAATATCATAGAATATCATGAATAAAGGTAGCAGTAGTCCACTGGTCATCATTAATAATGTCATTGGGACTCACTCGAGTTTTATTATAACGAAGGGTCAAAACCTCACGGTACCTAATAGTGTCCTTCAACAACCTATAGGTGGAGTTCCAACGAGTCATTGTATCGAGACACCATTGCCTCTCCTTAAGGCCTATCTCCTTACACAAGGTCATGTATCGCCTTCTTACCGAGGCCGTAATCCTAATCCATTTAATCACACTCCGAATGAAGTTAAGCAATTGAGTAAACTCACCTAAACCTTCTTGAATTGACAAGTTCAAAATATGAGCACAACAACGTACGTGCAAAAGTTTACCACTGTTCATCAACTTCAAGATAGGTTATGCATTCAAGTAATCTATACATTTGGTGTTAGCTAGAGCATTATCTAGGGAAAGGCAAAACACTTTATCGAGCAAAAGAAAGGTCTTAAGGCTTTCAATAATCCCAATCTTAAGGTTGTACCTAGTATGTCTATCCTCCATAACCTCAAATAAATAATGCATTTTTGAATAGATCACTCATCATATATCTAATGGGCGGTAATGTATAAAAAAGGTTCACCAAAACTAGAAGTCTAAGTATCACTAGTAAGGTTCACACGGTTGTTGAATATACAAAACATTTCTATCAAACAACGTAACTTCTATACTTGTAATAGGCAGTTTGGGTAAGTCGATTAAGGGTGTTTCTAGAGACACATCTAAATGCAGGTTGTAAGGAAACTCTAATAAAATATTTGGAGTTAGGGCTCTCATCATGGTTAAAGGGCAGTTCATCAACGCTAACAAAGTTAGCAAATTTATCAATCATCCTATCTCTATTATACATAAAAGGCATGCCTCCCCCGGGTATGTTACCCATGAATCTGTGAAGTTGCTTACTTGCAAAAAAGGTAATGACACATGAACTTCTTCCATTTTGAAGAAAGGTTGGTGATTGGAACTTTCTCGAAATACGGCCATATCGGGGAAGGTTTCTTTTTCCAATGAGAGGTCACTGATACTTCACCATCACCATCATCTTCATTTCATATAAAGTTATAGATTTAACTAAACTAACATTCATAAAAAGTTATAAACTAAACTAAACTAACATTCATATAAAGTTATTAACTAAACTTACCCAACATTCATATAATAAACTAAACTAAACTAACATTCATATCAAGTAATAACATTAAGTTAACTAACATTCCGACATTTATACGAAGTTATAGACTAAACTATATTAAAATAACATATTAAATTACAAAATTAGTAGTTTAGAAATTACCTTGGCCAGTAGTACTAGGAGATGATCGCATCTCTAAAATTGTTGTATGAGGAATTTGACCACTCGGAGTAGGAGCTCCAAAAATTTGTTGCTCCAAATCTTGAGCCAAAGTTCCAGTGTTCGTTTCACGTGTTTGAAATGAATCTTCGAACAAGCTACTAACATTATTAGCTCTTTTTCTTGAAGTCATTTCTTTTATAGTAGTAAATTAAGAAGTAGAAAGCAACTAATTAAGGTTAATAGAGAAACTAAGAATATGAGATTAAGAGGTTGAGAAATTGAGAGAATGAGTGATTGTGTGTGGAATTAAGTGAGGATGAGATTGAATTGAAGAGTGTATATAAAGAAGTTTCCAACGGCTACACAACTACTAGTTCAATGGTCGAATTCTGCCGGTTCAAAGCAGGCCTGATCGGGCCAAGCTAACGGGCCCATCCAAATCGAATTTTAATCTAACCAAGTTGAATGGGATCAAGGTTTGAAAACCTCGATTCATATTCGGCCCACCCATTAAGCGGGCCAAACCAAATCCAAACTAGGTTATTATTTGGCCGGGCCACACGGGCAAAAAAACCAGGCCTATTCAGGGATGGGATAGCCCACTAACCTCCTCTACTCAAGAATACAAATGCCCTTTATAACTTGATCACTTCCGTCCTCGTATAAATTTCACAAGGAATTGGGTAGGCGTCATGTGATAAAGATGGTGCATTAAGTGGTTTACGACTAGAGAATATGAACTTAACGGGCACTATTGACATTAAAACGCTTGTTTAATTCTCAAATTAAGGTGTTTAAGTGTTATGCAAAATAGCTTCAACGGTCGATTGCCCGCTATAAAAAAGCTTACGCTAAAAGCGGTGTATTTCTCCACTAACAATGTTAAAAGCACTTGGCAAAATTTTCATTGCCATCTGGCAGGTGCAACCCAATCAAGAGCAAAGGTGGACAATCACAGAAGCATTATCTCGTAAAAGTTCATAATCCTCACCCTATACTTGAATGCTTAGGAGCCACACTTCTTAAGTTGCATTGATTCTCCTTGACATTGCACAATTCAAAACACACAGTCAATTTAACATTTTTCTATTGTCTGTCTGTCGATAATGCGGTTAGGAAGCATGCACACAAATAAGCTGTCATAGCTTTTGGCATATATATCCAATATATTTAAACTATTGAATACAAAACCATCACATGAAAATTAGATCATAAATTCTTCTATAATAAATGGGGATTGTTATATGCCGCCCCGAACATACTCAAACTGCTCCATAAAATTCCACCATTACCCCTTGCTTTCCAACCATCCCTCATTCTTTTTTCCTCTCTCTATCTCTCTCTAAGTCTCATCCCCCCAGACAGCCACTAGCCGCCACCTGCTAGAACACCCCACCCGTCGAAAGCGCCGTGCCGCCACAAGTAATTGCTGGAAATGAGTCATCGCCCCTGTAAAGATATTGCATCCATCGTAGAGGGAGGAAGACCATCGCGTTTAAGGGTATGTTTTTAATTTTTTTCTAAACAGTCTGCGGGGAAGCCGTCTAAAACTTCCGGCCAACCCTAGGGGAAGCCGTCTAAAAATTCCGTGAAGCCGTCTAAAATTTTCGAGGAGCCGTCTAAAATTTCCGGCCACCCCTAGGGCAAGCCGAAAATTTTAAACGGCCCGCCCTAGCCGGAATTTTTAGACGGCTCCCCCCCCCCCCCCCGTCTTTAATTTTTTTTAAAAAATTTGTATTGTTAATTTGTTTGTTAATTATTGTTTAATTATTAATTATTATTCTTAATTTTGGTTAATTATTGTTTAAATTTTATTAATAGTGTAGGTGGTTTTAGATTATAATTATAAATAATTAATAATTAGGAGTATTAATAATAGAAAATAAAATTGAGTTTTCGAAAATTAGGAAATTAGAAGTATAAGTTAAGTTAGGAATATGTTAAGTTATGTTAAGTTGGAATATGTTAAGTTAAGTTAATTTAGGAAAATTAGAATTTATGTATTTGAATTTTTAAGTAAGTAGTTAAAGTATTTGAATTTAGGAAAATATTATTTAGGAATATCCACTTATTTTAAGTTAGAAAAATTAGAATTTATCAATTTAGGAATATTAACTTTAATTAGGATATTTTAAGTTATTGATTTAGGAATATTGACTTAAGAATTTAGGAATTTAGTTAGGAATATGTTATGTTATGTTAATTTTGAATTTTTAAGTAAGTAGTTAAAATATTTGAATTTAGGAAAATATTATAATTTAGGAATATCCACTTTAATTAATATATTTTAACTTAGGAAAATTAGAATTTAGTAATATTAACTTTAATTAGGATATTTTAAGTTATTAATTTAGGAATATTTCTTAAGAATTTAGGAATTTAGTTAGGAATATGTTATGTTGTGTTATGTTAATTTTGAATTTTTAAGTAAGTTGTTAAAGTATTTGAATTTAGGAAAATATTATAATTTAGGAATATCCACTTTAATTAGGATATTTTAACTTAGGAAAATTAGAATTTATGAATTTAGAAATATTAACTTTAATTAGGATATTTTAAGTTATTGATTTAGGAATATTTCTTAAGAATTTAGGAATTTAGTTAGGAATACGTTATGTTATGTTATGTTATGTTAATTTTGAATTTTTAAGTAAGTAGTTAAAGTATTTAAATTTAGGAAAATATTATAATTTAGGAATATCCACTTTAATTATTATATTTTAAGTTAGGAAAATTATAATTTAGTAATATTAACTTTAATTAGGATATTTTAAGTTATTAATTTAGGAATATTTCTTCATAATTTAGGAATTTAGTTAGGAATATGTTATGTTGTGTTATGTTAATTTTGAATTTTTAAGTAAGTAGTTAAAGTATTTGAATTTAGGAAAGTATTATAATTTAGGAATATCCACTTTAATAAGGATATTTTAAGTTAGGAAAATTAGAATTTATGAATTTAGGAATATTAACTTTAATTAGGATATTTTAAGTTATTGATTTAGGAATATTTCTTAAGAATTTAGGAATTTAGTTAGGAATACGTTATGTTATGTTATGTTAATTTTGTATTTTTAAGTAAGTAGTTAAAGTATTTGAATTTAGGAAAATATTAATTTAGGAATATCCACTTTAATTAGTATATTTTAAGTTAGGAAAATTAGAATTTAGGAGTTTAGGAATATTAACTTTAATTAGGATATTTTAAGTTATTGATTTAGGAATATTGACTTAAGAATTTAGGAGTATTGTTAAGTTATGAAAATAAGAAAAGTTAGGATAAACATGTCATTCCCGATTTTATGACCACGAACGAGTTCTCTAGCCAGCGCCACACCCGGACTTGAGGTGTTGACGCTTCTGTTAGGAGGGCGAGGTCGACACAGCCGCAACTTGAGCTAGAGCGTTCGACTCTCCCTTCCCCGAGGACTGTTCGAGCTGTTGTTTCTGGGGCTTCTGGTTCTGGTCCTTTTGACGACGAGGAAGAGGATGACGATGATGCTGATGACAATGATCAGGATGGGGAGGACTTTACTACGGAACTTGACAGGCACTTGACGATGAGTTCGTGCCACGTCATTCAAAGGGTCGTCGTGGCCCATCTCGGTCGAGGGGTCAGTTTGTTAGGGCAGAGACCACGAGTACTAGCATAAGCTCACGTATTCACAAGTGCTAGGCATCCGCAGATAACACCTGGCTTGTACGTGGAGCGATACCGGGTGGGCCGCTAGATGGTAGCGTTATTCCTAGTTATGGAAAAATGCACGTCTTGGGTTGGAGAATTAGGTTCGATAAGCACCTGCACGCTATCTCCTTCATTCACCTCCAGTGTTCTCCAAAATTAATGGACTTACTGCAATTTAAAGAACTGGCCGTCCGCAATAGTGTCGTAAATCTGACATACGCAGGGTATCCCGTGGCTTGTCTGGTACGCACAACCACATAGATCATGCACTTCATTACCCAACAACTCCAAACAATAGTGGGATGTTCGTCCACACAGATGCTGGAACGGAATGTGTCGATACTGTTGGCCATGTGAACGTCTCGATGCCTCGAGGGTTTTTCGAATCTCTATTAGCTGTGCATAAATGGTTGTGTTAATTTTACGCCAAATAGTATCAAACAACCCATTAGAGTATGACAACCAACTCTTTAGCATAGAATGAGCACTCTTAACCTGACAGTTAGTTGTATTCCCAAAATGAATTTTCTCATTTGTCCACCGCATCACGAACTTGTTGGCGTGAACGAGCCATATACCCTCTAAATACGTTATAACAGCAGGGAATAAAGCAGTTCCCCACGACCCATGAAGAACTCATATGGCATGGTCATAATCTTCTTGAGACTTCGCTTCCATGATACTCCTCCATCTTCCTTGCTTGAATCTCTCCCCGACCTTCTTATCTCTGCAAATTTTACCAACCCTATTCTCCACATCCATGTTGATGTGCCATGTACATAGTAAGTTTGCAGTTTCGGGAAAAACCTCACGAATAGTAGCCATCAGCCCTAATTCCCGATCAGTGACAATTGTGGATGGAGACAAGTCATTTCCATACAACATCTTCAACTTATCTAACACCCATATGTAGCTACCTGTAGTCTCATCAGATAGGAATGCATATGCAATAAGGAAATTCTTGTTGCATGGAGTGACACCGCATATCTCAAACAAGGGCATCTTGTACATGTTCGTCTTGTTAGTGGAGTCCATGCCCAAAACCCATGGATACGTACGTAACAAGTTCGCAGAAACAGGATGCGCCATAAACGCATGGGTGACAACATTCGTTTCAGGATCAGAGCGTAAAGATTTCACGTACTTGCTATCAGTAGCAAGATCAAGGAAATGACTAATAAAATCCCGTCCGCCAGCCTCCTCCCGTCTCATCCTATCTTTGAAATTGTAGATATGTCACGCATTGGGATGATCCTCGGAAAACTGGGAGTTCACCTCTGCCAAAATAACCTTAGGCTTTACTTGAGCCACAGACATATCCCGCACCAACTTCTTCGCTTCGGGGCTAAGATCACTCATCTGTCGATTTCCCTCCGAATACTTAATCTTTTCGTGATTGTGCTTACCGTTATCCTCGGGACCCAATACTATCAACCACCCCTCTACAGAACATGAAATCTTAATTAGAAACTTACAATCACAAGCTTGAGATTTAGTCCCCGGTCGTTCAACATTCTCTAAATCTCTATTCGCTCCTCTGTTTCTCTCTCCCCGATTACATCTCATGTACAGATTTCCTCTTTTGTACGACGAATGCACCAATTGAAATCCGTGTTTTATAGCAATCGATTTAGCCCATGCAGAAGCCATATCTTTCGTAGGAAATATTTCCGCAGTCATAAAATGAGGGTAATAATTAATACCATTGCCGCCAAAATCTTCTGTCGGAACCTATAAAAATAAAAGAATTTTTTTTTAAAAAAGTAAATTCTTCACAGGGGCTAGCCGTCCAAGAAAAACGGCACACCCTTAGGGCTAGCCGCTTTTTTTAGACGGCCATCCCAAGGGCCAGTAGTCTGAAAAAAAATGACTAGCCCTAAGGGTGTGCCGTTTTTCTTGGAGGGCTAGCCCTAGGGCTGGGCGTTTTTTTTAGACGGCTAGCCCTTGGGCTGACCGTTTTTTTTAGATGGCTTGCCCACCGTCTAGGCCATTATTCCCCTTTCCCGATCATAAACTAAGATTTTTACCTGCGACGTTGTCGACAACGACCCATCCATAGTTTTCGGTGATTTCCGGCGTCCCGTATAGCGGTTTCCGTCAACTAAAGAACGATTTCCGGCCACTGCGGAGGTCGACGACTAGTGGTCGAAAAATTTAGTGGAGTTTTGTTATTGTTACTTTTTTATGAAATAGTGAAGTGAGAAATAAGAATTAAAGTGTAAGATATTCAATTTTATTAAAAACGAGTCAAAGAGCAAAATCGTCAATAATGAGGGCAATTTGAGTATATTTAGGACGGTAAATAGCGTTCCACTAAATTAAACAAGTTCGAAATCAGGGGAGGCATCAAGAAAAACAAGTACAAACAACATAGACTAGCTAAAGCATATATCCACACATCTGTCAGATTTGTCGCCAAACCAACAAGTAAGCACCAAGCACACAATATGACAACACAACATATTTGTTGCACATCACAACGTTCACTAAAACACCCACTTCATACCCGTAAACCTGATTGAATTCAAACAATCTCCCACAATAACTAAACTTCAACCATCGAGGTTCAAAGGCACCCTCAACACAGAGTTTTGACACTTGACCAGCCAAGCATAAGTAGAGATTGAAACTGATACTCCAAAACACGAAATCTTGAATCGACCATATAGCATAAAACTTCATATAACTATTACATCAGTCTATTAAAGCATCAAATCCCAATACCAAAAAAAAAAAAACAGCAAATTATGAAGTTATAGCCTTGTAGGCCAGTCATGAATGAAAGCACAGTACAGTGAGTACACTAACAAACAACAAATCCCAACATGAACCCAGATATCAAATACCCAGTACATTCTGATACCCGTACTAGGATAAAAGCCATATTTATTCTTTACAAAAATTTTAAATCCCCATCTTTTACAATGCCTCGTTCTAAGATTAATTTCAACAAACAGTTGGCGTGCAAAAATTCCTGCAAAAAGCCAATCTTATCACCTCCATTACTGAATCTAGGATTGTAATTTTAACATGAATCAAATAGTGATATAGATTGCATGAAACATAAGTTCAGATTTTTGTAATTTTTGCAAAAATCATGAGTAATAATACATTCATACAAGTCCTAATAAGAGCCAATAAGTTCAGATTCAGGAGTTAGGCAATGAGCTCAATACTAACGAGGCCAATGGTAAAGAAAATTATATCAGTTGGCATAAATTCCAGACAAGCTACATTGGCTTGTGTAGACTAGCAATCTTGTGAAAGGTTGAAAGCAAGTGATCTCATATTAACCATCTGATCAGAAACACAGCAGAAAATAAATTCAGAAGAACATAATACTGTAAATAAAAGGCTGCATATGAACAAAAAGAGATTGAATAAAAAATCACAGTATTGATTATTTAAACACAAAGTCATAAATTAACATAGTGATAATTACTTTGTGCATGGTTTTCATATACTATTTATTCCAGCACTGATAGTTCTTCATTGATTTACGTGACCACTCATTGCCACACCATACATGGGAAATCAGTGGTAATCAAATGTATGAAGAAAACACTTGTTTGTATGGAGATCCATTACCAAGGTCATTTACATAAGAATGTTCCATCGGAATTTATATGCATTACATGTCTTTGATTTATCCAAAAGACAAAACAGAAGCAAACCAACAATGCATTCAAACGAATAGTATTATTGATATTGTTTGTCAAATATAAATCAGAACTCTTTTTACGATGTTCTCACAACTCAAGATGGACTTGAGAATACACCAAGTTCTGTGACAAATTGAATACTTTATTGTTTTCAGTTCGAAATTTCATGGATCAAACCAGATCAATGAATGTTGGGTCACCTTATGGCTACAACAAAATGTAATCTAATATACTTATCTGGTATGTATACAACAAAAAATAACAATCCAGAGTCATGTCATAAACTCTTATCACTTTACACTTTTTTGAGGTATTGGAAATGTTGTCGCCACATCCTAGCAACATTGCTCGAGCCTGCAACAAGATAGCCCAAAAATTATCATTTCATGAGAAATACTTAACCACCTGCTCCAAAAAAATGTACATCACGTACATGAAAAATGTATATAGTACACATGTGAGTTATGTGGAATATACATCACGTAAATTTTTATGGAGTGGGTGCCGGGTGCACTGTCCACCCATTGGGCCATAGGCCTTCAGCTGATAGGATCATTAATTTTAGGAAAATGCTACATACAATCCTTAGTGCTGTAAATAAGACGGTACAAGTGGAAAGAAAGTAAAATCAAGCATCATAACACAAACTTACACATAATTTTGTCATACATTCACAAATTAATGCAGTATTAAAAAAAATTCTTATTACAACACTTAGGGTTGTAATAGCATTACCCTCAATTTTATGGTGTTACAAGTGAAACCAAGTACAAGATGAGGATAGGAGCTCTGGACGCTAAATCACAAAGAAAAACACTGAAATTAAGTAAAAGAAGAGGATAGGAGGTCCTGACATTATATTACCTTAAAAAGTCTTATTTAAAAGCTCGAAATTTGGCCTAGTATTGATTAATACAAGTATCAAGGAATTTTAAGATATTCAGTCCCAGTGAAACTGAGTACCAGAAAAAACCACCTCTTATGGTCTCACCAGTGTTGAGCGAACTGGAAATTTCTAACTATAGCATTCAGCATTTTATTCACCAGTATGTTGTATTTTGATTATTAAGATAAAAATACACAAGGAAATACAGGAAAGACTAACATAACATAACCAGACGTTGGTTTTCTAATCAAGTACAGCCAAGTCGAGAAAAAATAAAAAGTATGTGCTAATAAACAAAGGATCAAGAATTAAAAGACTTTTTTGGACCTTAGTTTGACAAAATGATGTCCAAGCTGCCAAATTAAAGCTCATAAATCACCAAACAAAACAGCAGAAGTCAACTTGACCATCACCAGAATATACTCGGGTTCGAAGAATCATGTCAAAGAGACCCCAAGTTTGAAGAATATAATCCATCCAGTCAAGAAAGATGACTTACGCATGTAGAAGAAGATCTCTGCTGATATCCATGCAAACCATTCTTTTACAACCATTTAAATACGACTTTATTGTACACACGGATACAACTGAAATCTTAATTGGAAACCTATTTGGTAATATATTCATCATTTTTCAGTAAATTGAAGTGCAAGTTTTTTTTCCTTCCCACTGTTCCCTTCTCTCAGATAATCCTTCCCGGATAACAAATGCTTTATGTGCTTAGCATAATAGGAACTACAGTAGCATACTTGGATAGAAAGCAAAATTTCCTGCTAGATAGTCAAGAAAGTCACAAGTTTCACACCATCCTGATTTATTCTAACATATGCCATGAAAACACAATTAGATGACAATCAAACACAAGATTCTCCTCAGGATTGTGCAAACTATAGGACTTTCTCCCTATACCCCTTTACTGTCTGAGAATTTATATGTTAGAGCGAGCCTTGAAGGGTTTCATGCATCAGACACTCCCTCTGTCCCTAAATGTTTGCTCCACTTTCCTTTTTGGTTTGTCCCATTGAATTTGCTCCATACTACAATCGGCCACAGGGACCACAACTTTATTCTGACATCTTTTACATATGGTCCTACCAATTTCTCTTTCATCAACTCCATTAAACCAAAAATTTAAAAAGTAACTTCACCTCCATTTGCAAACAAAAATGGTTGACGGAGTAACAGGGAGAGGTATTACCTTCAGAAGCCTAGTCTTCATGACTTAGCAACTAGCACTGAAGCATCTGGTAGACTTGTTATAGGTGGCTTCAAGCTTCCAGTTCTCAAGAGATTCCCTCAATGACAGCTACTAATTATACTTCAATCTTCTTGTCCATCAACAAGGGGTTGTCGCATGCTTTTGCAAGTAAATTGAAAGAGAGAATTATGCCCTCTTTAAGCCAACCCCTGATGGAGAAAAAAGTAAATGGAATTCATCAAGAGTCTTTGCCTGCATAGTTCTGATGGCTATGTGGTCAACACCACCAGCATATAATAAGTTTTGGGTCCTGCCACACTGAGTGAATAGTTAAAGCGTCAGAGTAAAAAATATATCAGCAAAAGCTTAACTGAAGACAATTCACATGGACAGGGAAAAAAACTGCTGCCACAAAAGGATATTATAAACTGAGCAGATCTTGAAGTTTGCAAGCTCACCTTGTCCAGAAAATGGAGCTGCAAAGGTGAAACTCAGGCGAAATATTGCCATCTCAATCACTACACTAGCAAATATAGTTTCATTGAATACAAATCATGCTCACTGAATCTGCAAAATCTCAACCAGGCAAACTATTCCTGCTGCCTATCAATTTATCAACAAGCTGACTAGCTTCAAACGATCCATCCACTTTTGACATTTCTTCAGCCAACAACTTGTAAGTGTACAAACTAACAGTGTGTTTACGGGAGAGGATGTTTTGAATGAGCTTTACACACAGACCCACCTGTCCATCCTTTAGCAATCCATCAACTAATACACTCCAAATAAGCTCATCAATATTCCACTTTTTCTCAAGAATGTTGATAAACAGCGATACAGCCTCATCCTCATAATTCAGCTTGCACAACATAGATATAAGCAAGCCACAAGTAGATAATGAGGGCTCAAACTCACTAGTTGACGTTGATGTTAAGATATCCAGAGCAGGTTCTACATTTCCAGTTTTACAATAAATTAGCAATAGCATATTGTAAATGTCATCGTTCAAAGGCATCCCTTTCTCTTGCATGTTTTTTATCACTTGTTCTGCCTCAAAGTATTTTCCTTCTCTACATAAACCTGTGATAAGGGTACTGTATGTGCTAATTGAGGGTTCATCCTCAATTTGGGAGAGTCTGACTAATAGGTGGTTGATCACTTCAGATCTAATGTCCTTAGAATCTGAGGGGAAACTGTAAGAGACATCATTCTGGACTGCAACCTTGCTCCCCATCATATTGCATTCTTTTTGCAAACCTTTCAGCAACACACTGAAAGTGTGGTAATTAGGTTGGCAGCTCAACCGCAACATCTTTTGATAAAGCAAAAAGGCATTATCTAGCCTACTAATCATAACAAACCCATCAATGAGAGAGGTATATGCCACCACATCAGGGGATATCCCTTTCTTTAGCATTTCATCAAATAAACATTCTGCACTATCAACTTTACCTTCCTGACACAACCAATGTATGAATACACTGTAAGTATGCAAATTAGGTTGGCAGTTAATCTCTTCCATCTCATGAAACATCTTGAATGCTAGATTTATTCCACCATGTTGACAAAGACCATCAATCAATGATGTGTAAGTGACAACATTAGGTAACAATCCATAATCAGACAGCCTGCTGCACAAATTTTCTGCATCTGCAAATCTGTTTTCTTTTGCCAATCCATTTATAATGGCATTAAAGGTCTGAATTGTAGGAGAGCAACCAAATTCCTCCATCTTACCAAGTAATTCTTGCGCTCTATCAATGTTTCCCACTTTGCAATGACCATCAATGAGAGTAGTGAAGGTATATTCATCTGGGTGCAAACCTTGTCCAGTCATCTCCTGGAAGAGAGAAGAAGCTAGCACCAACTTGCCCCCTTTGCAGAACCCATATATCATTTCAGTGTAAGTGTATTCATCAGGATCACATTCACTCTCCCTCATCAAACCAAACAATCTCACAGCGTGGTCCAGATTTTTCCGCAGTATGTAACCATGAATAAGAATGTTATATGTTTGCGCTGTAGGTTTAGGTCCAACCCTATTCATATCGCCAAAGAGTACCATAGCTTCTTGCCCAGAACCTCTAACACATAGCCCACTCATTATTTCATTGTAGGTTTGAGAATCCCGCTGGCAGCCAAAAGCTTCCATCCAGTCAAAAATCTCCAAAGCTTGGTCAACCCATCCGACCTCACACAATCCATGGATCAATGCATTACAGGTAGTAGTATTTGGTGCTACACCATCTTTCACCATTTTGTTGTATAATCGAATCGCAACCTCCAGATTTCCCGCATGAGACAACCCACTAATAAAACCTGTATATGTATGGACATTAGGATGGCAGCCTTTTCTCACCATAGTCCCCATAAGCCTCGATGCTTCCTCCAACCGACCAAACTCACATAGCTTGACGATAGGAACGGAGAATGTATAAACTGTAGGTTCAATCCCTTTCTTAACCATCTCCCTAAGTAACCTCAACCCATCATCCATCCTACCATCATCACACAGCGCATTAATAAGAGTACTATATGTAACAGAATTTGGCTCACAACCAATCTTCAACATCCAATCAAACACCTCAAAAGCCTTACCTAAACTGTGTTTCCTACAACACCCAAGAATCAACGACGTGTAGGTAAAAACATCAGGACACATCCCATACTGATAAACCTTAGTCAAAAAAAGCAGGGCTTCCTGAAATTTCCCTTTCTTGCAAGACACATTAATCAAAGTATTCAATGTCAAAAGGCTAGGGCAAATCCTAGTGGACATCATATCAGTATAGACATTATAGGCAGCTCCGATCATACCGAACTTACCCAATGCAATCAATAATGTATTGTAACTGTACAAACTAATCTTAAGACCTCTTTCCCTGATATCAACCAAACAATCCATAACCCACATGAGGTCACCCGCATTCCTACAAGCTTTGACAAACAATATAATCAAATGCTGCGCATCGTTGTCGAAACGACGATCGCATAAAAGCCTATCTAACATAGCAAAATAACAACTATAGTCATGTTCATAAGACGGTCTCTTCTTAGGGACCCAATAAAAGAAGTGTAAGAGTGATCCGTTATCGAGGTGGGTAAGGATGATCCGCTCCATCAGGTGAGGCGTAAGGTTAAGGCTCAACCGAAACAATTCGGCGCTTCGATTCCATTGATTGGATGACAAAATTTCACATACCCTTAAAACAATGGTATTATTGGAAACATTTGTGCTAGTTTTGGAAACGAATCGACGGCCCAAATGAGAGTAAAGGAGATGTAAATGAGATGGGGTCTGGAAGAGATTTACCATTTTAGTCATCAACGACATCGGAGGAGAATGAGGAGGAAGACTGGTGAGCCCACAAGATGTAATTAGCCATTGAAGGTATGACAATTTCAAAAAATGAGGGAGTGGGAATTATATGAGAAGTCCTCTGACGACGTGGTTATTGGAAGACCACGGCAGTGGCGGGTGAAATAGTAGGTTGAAATGAGCTAGGGTTGGTTGTGTTTATGGGGCTTTGGTTGTAGGGACGACGGAGAGGGTATGCCCTGCCGGTACCCAATCTTTTTTCTTTCCTTTTTTGGTTTGTGGGTCAACTTTTTACAAACTACCGACTTGCATCGGATTTTATAACCACCGACGACATGAAACTCATAACTTGAACCAACTAACTCAATCCAAAGAAAATCCAAAATTAATTTTACTCGATATGAGTGACAAGTCCTAATTATACTTATAAATGTACGGTAGTTTTTGCTTTTTCATGTAGTTATTCGCATTTTAGTCTAGTTTTAATTGAATTATGTTCATTTGTTATCATATGATTCATTAAGTTTTTGTAGTGTGTGTCGTTTTTAAGGATTTCTAAGGACTCAGTATCATGGACGAGTTCAAGATCTACGGAAGGATCCTAGAAGACTCAATCCAGATGAAGAACACGAAGCTAAGGAAATCCGAACATATGAATTAAAGGAAAAGAATAAAAGTCAAAACAAGAGGACTCGATTGAATATGTAGAAGGTTCGATCGAGTGGAAGCATCAAAACAAGCAATAAATGTCTTTTCAGGTGAAAATTGAAGAAAACAAGGACACTTGATTAAGTGTGCAGAGCGCACTCGATCGAGTCCCTTCTCTAGCAGCCAATTTTGACCTGATTCAAAATCTGAAGAAAGAGACCACACTCGATCGAGTGTTCCCCGTACTCGATCGAGTGCATTTAGTTTGGGCCGATTTTCTGAGCGTGTTTTATCTTATGCTTTTCTAGGTTATTTACGACTGTTAGCATATGCTAGATAGCATTATTGTTTTAGGTTTTCATTAAGCTTTCATTAGATTCTCTCAAATTCTCTCTAGATTTGGTATTGTTCTCTATTTTTAAATTGAAACTTGGATTTGCAGCACATCTAGCCTTGTGGACAATAACTTGTTTTGTTTTATGTTTAGTTTTATTAGTACTTTATTCTCTAAATTGTTTTAGTATTATTTCTGATATTGCATTTGTTGATTTTACATTCAATATGTCAAAGTAGTTCCTTAATCTAGGATCCCGATGAACCCTAGTATGGGTTAGGTATAGATGAATCCCAAAGCCCAAAAATAAATGCATAAAAATAGTTCTCTTAATCTTTGATTGGCTTTAACTCCATAAAAAGGCTAGACATATAGTTAATTGATGGCATGGATTCGGTTCACAGCGAGAGTCGGTTCATAATCTACATTGAAATCATTTGTTAGGGCGTGATTGATGATTATAAAAGTAGACATCATGACAATTAGGACTTTTAGAATGTCGTATTTAATGTCTTTTTGTTGCATGAATCCATGAGACTAGGTAGGATTGATTTAGAAGGAAGCTATTGATACTCGAGAGAGATCTTTAGTATTGTTTAAGGTGCATTTGTCCTAGGAATTGCTTTATGTGTTGAATTTGAGGGATTGGGATAGAAATCTATGCCTAAGTCATATTAGTGGAGATTTGTTGTCCTAGATATTTATCTCGTATTGATATCATCCTTAGTCATAGTTCTGTGTGTATATCTTAGCTTAGTTCTTAGTCTAGAATAGAATTTTTTTTAGATCATGACATTCCTAGTAGAAATTAGAACTATCGTAGACAGCATTAGACCCTGGTAGTCTATCGGGATTTCAACCCTACTTACCTGAACTACATTAGTTTAAGTGGATAGGTTACTTTTGATAGGGTAGCAACAACCCCGTTCAAAAATTGGCGCCGTTGCTGGGGACTAACGGTTTGATTTCTTTTGTTGTCTTAGTTTAAATTTCTATTAGAATTTTCTATTTTCTTAGGTAGTTGCTTTGGCTATTGTGTTTGTCTATTTGATCTTTTTCTTTTCTAGTCTTTTCTTTGTGCACTTGAAGTACAGGTTATGATGAGCTTGTTTCTCTAGATCCTGAGATTGAGAACTCAACAAGGAAATAAAAGAAATAGGAAAAGAAAGCAAAGAAAGAAAACAACATGGCTGAAAATCCACCTTAGAACACTTTGTTTGAGCATGACATCCCTAATCCTCAGACGATGTAAGGTATTTCTTGGTCATAGGCTACTACTGTACAATTTGAATTGAAGTTGACATTTATTCAATTCATCTCAAGCGACTCATTCGTAGGGCTTCCTTAGAGTACCCCATTTCATACCTTAAATTTAAAACTTTTTGGAAAAGTGTGATACCATTAAGATGAAGAATTATTCCGAAGAAACTATGAAACTGAGGTTATTTCCTTTCTATTTGAGGGATAGAGCGCATGAATGGCTTAGAGATGAAGGTTCGGGTATATTTGATAAATGAGATAAGCTAGCTAGGGTTTTTCTCATAAAGGGCAGGATAAGACTCTAAGTTGAGGGCTTAAATAAAAAAAAATTAGCAGTTGTATGGTTAGTCACTCCATGAGACATAGAGAAGGTTAAAAAGGATGCTAAAGCATTGTCCTCATCATGGATTACTAGATTAGATTTTGCTTTAGACTTTCTAAAATGGTATGAACCATAATACTAAGTTGTACATCAATGTAGCTTCAGGGTGTAATATCTAGATGAATGATGCACAGGAAACCTTAGCACTGATTGAAAAGATGGTTGCTATTGATACTTCTTCGAGAGCAGATTATAGAAAGGAGTCATCTTCTTCATTAGCAAATTCTGATATCTCCATGTTGGTAGCTTCCCTGTAAGCTCTTATTGTAAGTCTGGGAAAGATACATGGAAAGTTTGCTATGGTTGCATCTTGTAAGGTTTATGATATTACAAGCATGATATAAGTCAATATTAGTACACTGCAGGTGATTTGTGTGGTAAGCAAGTCAATGACATTTACAACAACTAGAAAAGGTTGTTTGATCCATTCTCAAACACCTATAATGAAGGTTAGAAGCAACACTCAAACTTCTCTTACAAGAATACCCAAAATGTGCTTAACTCGACCTAAAACCAGGCTCCACAGTGCAATAAATATAACCAATTGCAAGGACCACTGAGATTGCCCCCGTATAATCCACCAAACTTTTTCAACAACCCCAAGCACCTTAGAAATCCAACTTAGAAGATGTATTTGAGGCTTTTTTAGCTCAACAACCTAGGTGCAATAAAAATAAGGAGAAGCAATTTGCAAAACTCAGGGCTCATAACAAGATTGTGGAGACCCGACTTCACCAACTAGCTTAGTAGGTGAGTCACCTATTAAAGGTTTCGGGGAAGTTTCCTAGAAATACCAAGACTCCCCCTAAGGAACAGGTGAATATAGTGACCTTGAGGAGTGGTAAGGGAGTGATAGATCCATCGACGAGAGTAATGGATACTACAGAAGAGGTTAAAGTTGAGGAAAAAGTTGTTGAAAAAGTTGATGATAGGAAGAAAGAAACTCCCTGTACCCCAGTCAAACCATACAAACTGCTTGCTCCTTTTCTCCAAAGATTGGTATAAGAAAAGCTTGAGAAGAAGTACAAGAACTTCCTAGATATTCTAAAGAAGTTGTGTCTAAATATCTCATTCTTGACATTATCTTTGAGATGCCTTTGTATGCTAAGTACTTGAGGGAGATAATGTTGAAGAAGAGGAAAGTTGTGGAAGATGGAACAGTACCTCTTATAGTGGAGTATAATGCAGTGATTCAGAATACCTTCCTATGAAGCAAAGTGATCTGGGTAGTTATTTCATTCCACTCATATTGGGTGATATTAAGATCAAGAATACATTGTGTGACTTGGGAGCTAGAGTGAACCTCATGCCTTCATCCCTATATAGGAAACTCTAGTTGGGTGACCTAAAACCTACTCGCATCACTCTTCATTTAGTAGATAGAATTATGAAGTCACCCATGGGTATCTTGGAAGATGACCCTATTCGCCCATGGAAGTTTTATATAATGTGATTTCATGGTGATGGAGATGGAAGATGACCCTATCCGCCCATAGGATGAGTGAGTGCCCATTATTTTGGGAAGGCTATTCTTGGCTACAACTAGTAAGATCACTTTTGAGGTGGGAGATGAGAAGGTAGAATTTTCCTTGACTGGTTTGATAGAAAGAACTCCCATGAGTACTTCAGTGTGTAGGGTGGAACCAAGAGCTTAAACCTTGGGAAAAGTGAAAAAAGTTGGGAAGAAAGAGGTTTTGAGTGAGCTGGGATCACTAGGAGACCCGACATCTATGTCTTCTTCGCCTTTGGTAGAACCTGGTTCAATGCATGAAGAGAAGTCATCATATTTGTGAATGTTCAATAAGGGACCGCGTTTGAAGCACTATCACATGAGAGACCCTAATCACGGGAAGGCTAGCACTAGACCTTTCTGATCCACCACCACCAATAAGTTAAAAATCAAGGGGGTTGAGCTTATGACCCAAAAAACAAGCACATAATGGGAGGCAATCCATTTTTCTTATTTTTTCTAATATTTTTCTTATTTTTATTGGTTTTGATGTGTGACTTTACTATCATGTGTGTTTTTGTGTTTATTTTGTAAGATCTAGGTCATGTTGATCATTTAAGGTTTGTGTTGGGTGTTTTTGATGCTTAGAAATGTGTTTTGAGTTATAAGGAAGGTTATGTAAGCAATCGAGAATGATTTATAGGAAATCTAGCTGATATTTGTATATTTTTACAGACACTTAATAGAGTGTGCAGAACACTCAGTCTAGTGCCTTGTAATTTTGGTAATTTCAGGGGTTTTAGTAGAATTCCCAAAAATCGCTTAAAACAAAGACACTCGATCGAGTGTGTAGGATACTCGATCGAGTGCCTTGTGTTTTTTCGATTTTCAAAAAGCGGGCAAAAGCTCAAGTTTTGATGTTTTGGTGAAGGATTCAATCGAGTGCCTCGTAATCAGGCTCTTTTTAATTTAGCAAATTCACTCATTTTTCTCACTTTACTCATTCACCCTCTCAGTACCCTCTTTTTCTCTACTCTAAATCCTTCACTCAATCACTCAAACCATTACTCCAAACATAATAAATATTTAATTTCCTTCAACCCTTTCAACTTAATAGCCAATTTTTTCTTCAAATTTTCACCCATTCATCCATTTCACTCAAAAACTTAACTACCATCAATTTGGGGATTTTTTTGTGTGGTGATTTTTAATGTAGATTGGTGGAGTTTTAAGCTTCCATACACTGCACACATTTGAAGGTTTCTACAAGTGTCCTTGGTGTTATTTTGCTCTTCAAGGCTTTGTTACACTCTAACCCTCTCCATTTCATACACTTTACTATTCATATGCTATTTTTCTGATTTTGTTCATATATTGTGTTGTTGGATAGATTTTTGGGATTTTTTTTATAGTAACCCTAGGTAGTGCTAGACTCCATACCCATCCTTTGCATATAGCTTAGACCCTTTTATTTATTTGATTTAGTTAAAATTCCTCTAAGGAGATCTTCATCAAGAAGACAGAAGAACCCCTCCCCAATCCATGTCCAAGTCCTTCAAATGGAAATATATAGGATCGATTTTGGGGTTAAAGAGGATTATATGGGTAATCATTAGGAATGCCAATAGGAATCTCATTTCGACCCGTTTCTATGACCAATTAAAAGCTAGGGCCTTAGGACTTGAGGAGTGGTCCATAAGTTGTTTTCTAGGTTTGGGTGGGAATCCCTTCTTAACCTTCATGCCCCAACCTATAGAAACTTGACCTTAGAAGCCCTCTCAACCTTTAACATCAACCATAACAATGACTATACTCCTACTAAGATTTATTTTAATGTTTTTAGCAATAGGTTGCGATACACCCTAGAGGATGTTCATAGGACCCTAGGCTTTCCCTTGAACGGGGTTTACACCCCTAGCCACCCTAGGCTAAAAGACTACTAGGATAACGTGTTTTGAAGCTAGGGGACATCACCGGGCTTCTGACCTATAACCTGAGCTAATCCAAGATAACTTGGATTATTCACCCGGTGGTGAGGGTAGCAAATGGGGTCCTAGTTTGGACCCTATTCTTTAGAAATTCTAGGGGTGGTGTTTGCTCGTCTCACGAGCTTTATTTCCTTTGGCATCTAATCCTTGGGGTAGATAGGGCTTTTGGGACTAGGATTCTATATTAGATGGCATTGTTTATGGAATTCCTAGCCCAAGTAGCTAAAGGATCAACTGAGATAGCTGTAGGACACCTCCTTACCCTACTAGTGTTGTCTCATAACATTGACCTTTCTAGCTGCTTTCCTTACAAGGTGTCAGGTTGCACCCTTATATCTTTACGCATTATGTAGTACATGTGCAAGATTTTACCTTGTAGAGGTCGGAACCATAGGTTTGAGTGGATCATGGGGCGCCCGACTTTGAATATCCCAACCTTTATGCATACTTACCCTAGGCTATTTTCCCTCTTCTAGAGGGAGCTAAGACACATATTCTATTCACTGACTTTTAGTGGCCTCTAATGGACAAAAGAGCCCCACTCCCCTTCATTAGCAGTAGTTTTTATTTTATTTTGTTTGTTTTTTGTATTTTAGACTTTGGTTTTTGTATTCTTTCCGTTTCGTCTTCCTTTTTGTGTCTAGAGTTTGCACTAAGGACATTGCAAGGTTTAGCTTGAGGGGGGGGGGGGGGGGGGGGGGGGGGTGGAATTTAAAGCATGCATTGCAGTTTAGTTTTCCGGATTTCCTTGTTTAGTTTTTTTTTCCTTTTAGAGCATTCTCAGTATCAATATTTTTCTTTTTCATTATTTCCTTGTTTAGTTTTTGAAGTCATTATTTCCTTGTTTAATTTTTTTTCTTTCATTTTATAGTTTATAACATTTCATATATACCATTGTTTATTTATATAATGAGATTAGCCTTTAAATAAGGATAAATAGATACATATGTCTCTTTTTCAAAATGGTTTTACTCGATATACTAGTTGATTTTAGAAAATCATGAACAATAGACAGTTAGGAATTAAACTATTTCTCCCTTTTTGCAATTAGTCTCACCTGGTATTATAGACTTGTGTTTACATGTGATGACTTAAGCCTTAGATTGATGGCTTTATTTTGGTCTATTTTTACATGTGTATTAGATTATGTCGTATGTTTTGTCTTATTCTTCGGTTTGCTATGTGGTTGTTTGAGACTTTTTGGTGCAACTCGTAGAAATGATTGAGCTCTCCTTAGAAGTAGAGTCATTTTTCTCATATTTAGGTTATTTTTCCATAAAACTGTTTTTCTTTTCATTTACCCCCATGATGAAACCGTTGAGCCTTTATTTCCTTTTCTAGAAGTCTATCATTTAAAAGCCTTACCTTTTGTTAGGTTTACTTTTGGAGAAGAGCTATCATCACCTCTTGTATTGACTTGATCACATCCTGTAGAAGAGTTTTGATTTTCACCCCTGTCTCTAGTACAAATTCAAAATAAAGAGAAGAGTAGAAGTGAAAGTAAGTAGAGAAAGAAAAAAATAGAAAAAATGACAAGAAAGAAAAAAAATAGAAAAGAAGAAAAAATACAAAAAAAAAAGAAAATAAGAAGAATAAGAAAGAATGGAAAGATTTCCTTTAGTTTATGCTCATCATCAATAGAGCAGTGAAGTATTCTTATCTAGGATATAATTGAGGTGAAGCATCGATCAAAGCGTGAAGAAAATAGGTCATTTTTTGAAGTATATAGGAGGTTATAAGGTGGTTTTGAACTCGTACATCATATAATAGTGGACTTTATTTAGGTTGAGCACCATTTTCCTAAATATCGCCCTACCCTATCTAACAAAGCCTACCTATCTAGAGAGGCATGACCTTAGCAAGTTGACACCATGCTTAGTAGTGGAGAAAAACAAAGTGCAAAACTAAAGAGGACGATTTTATAGAGTTGACGTGATTACTAGGTTAAGGGCACAAATTCTGACCCAAAATAGATGAGTGGTTTATTTCCCTATGCACACCCTAAAGTGAGAAGTCTATAACATATGACTGCTACTACCTTGGGAGAATATATAGTTTTCATTCTTGACTATCAAATTGTTCATGGATTTTATATAACTTATATATGTGTTTATTTGTTTTGAATCATGTTTTTACTTGGATTTTTATAAATTAAGACATTTTTGTATTTCCTAAGAGGGTGTTATCTCATTTCTCTTGTCTTTGCTCTTAAACACTTGAGGACAAGCATTCATTTAGCTTGGGAGAATATGATAAGTCCCAATTATACTTATAAATGTATGGTATTTTAGGTCTTTTTTCATGTAGTTATTTGCATTTTATAGTCCAATTTTAATCGAATTATGTTCATTTGTTAGCATATGACGCGTTCACAGTTTTTGTAGTGTTTGAGTTATTTTTCAGGAATCCTAAGGAATCAATGTCATGGGATGAGTTCAAGATCTACGGAAGGATCCTACAAGGCTCAATCCAGATGAAGAACATGAACCCAAACATAGGATGAACCAAAGGAACATAATAAGAGAAAATCAAGAGGACTTAGTTGAGTATGTAGAGGACTCGACTGAGTGAAAGCACTAAAATAGGTAGAAAGTGGCTTCTAGATGAAAAAGTGAAGAAAACAAGGACACTCGATCGAGTGTGCAGAGCACTCGATCGAGTCCCTTCTCTAACAGCCAATTCTGACCTCATTTAAAATCTGAAGAAAGAGACCACACTTGATCAAGTGCTCCCTACACTTGATCGAGTTCCTTTAGTTTTGGGCTGATTTTCTACGCGTGTTTTATTGAAGCCCAAACTCTTTGTAAATATATCTTATGCTTTTCTAGATTATTTAAGATAATATGGTTAGCATAGGCTAGATAAAATTATTGTTTTAGGTATTCATTAAGCTTTCATTATATTCTCTCAAATTCTCTATAAATTTGGAATTGTTCTCTACTTTTATATTGAAGCTTGGATTTGCAACACATCTAACCTTTGTAGACAATAACTTGGTTTGTTTTATATTCATTAATATTAGTACTTTATTTTCTCAATTGCTTTAGTATTGTTTCTAATATTGATCTTGTTTATTATTATTGCTTTTGTTGATTTTACATTCAATATGTGTGAGTAGTTTCTTAATCTAGGATATCGATGAACTTTAGTATGGGTTAGGTATAGATGAATCCCAACCCAAAGTCCAAAAATAAATGCATAAAAACAGTTCATTTAATCTTTGATGGACTTTAACTCCATAAAAAGGCTAGACGTAGTTGATTAATGGCATGGATTAGGTTCGCGGCGAGAGTCGGTTCATAATCTACATTAAAATAATTAGTTAAGGTGTGATTGATGATCACAAACTTAAGTAGACATTATGACCATTATGATTGATGACCAGAAGCAAGATCACTGGCCTTGAAGGTAGTGTATAAAGAAACTCACTTCAATGCTTAATTTAGGTCCTGTTAGGTGTGTGAAAATGCACTAAAAAAGAAAGGAATGGGGTTTAAAATTTATTCCTGACTAAAAGTTATTTGGTGTGTGAAAAAAAGAAATGGGTTTCAAATACTTTGAGATTTAAACTACTCACGAATTCCACTTTTTGATACCTTACGTTTTATTTCGTGTTCAATATTAAACCTCCGTGTTTCTTCCAAACCTCCACCTCGCTACTCTCCAGCCCTCTCTATCTCACCCCTCTTTGTCTCGTCACTCTGTACTGACTTTCAAAATCGATCCCCACCCCGTTACTTTACAACAACTTTTCCTCTGTTGACATATCAGGTAAAAAAATTATGGTTTTGCTTCAAATTTGGCATTTTCATTGTCCTAGTGGGTCGATTAGTTCTATAATTTAAGTTGTTATTCTCCTTAAGAGATGTAGGATCACTATATTGTGGGTTTATTCGTAATTATTCACATGGCTGCGAAGGAGCACATGACAATGATATCATATTTGTACCGAATTTGATACCCGTTGATGTTGTGTGTATATTTCATATCTTCTAGATGAGTTTAGGTGCTAGAAGTTTATTTTTTTTACTAGATTTATATATTGCATGTTTATTTTTGTCTAACCCAAATTTATCATTTAGGTTTATAGATTTCTCAAATACATGCCAATTTTTAGAAATAGATTTAAGAGTTGGTTTGTTGATGTTTATGGCTCTAGAAAATGTAGATAATCGCAATAATTTGCAGTTTTTTTGGAGGATTTTGGGTTTTATTGGTTGTATTTTGGTGAGTTTATAGAAATATTTGAACGAGATTTTTGTGATTCATGAGATGAGAATTTGCATTGTTTGTGATTCATGAAGTATTTGGTATGACCTTTTCATACATCATTAGTATAGAACTATTATCAAATTATTCATGTTTATCTCAAGTGATATCTTGTTGGTCACTTGGTATGTGATTGACTTTAAAACAAAGTTTGGTGTGTGGAATTTGTTCCTCAAATTTAGAAATTGTTGGCTTAAATTAAATCTTTCTTCTATATTTTCACAGAAATAAATAATTCATTGTTTTGATATTTTTAGTTTTTTATTAATAGCAAACAATGGATAGTTTGGTGTATATAATACCGTTATTTTTCAACCCATCTTGAATCCATTGTTGGCTAACATCAAAAACTTTAGTTGATCATTTTGAATCAATGTCATGGAAATTGATGCTGAAGAAGAATTGATCCATGAATTTGATTCAGACACTTTGTTAGATCTGTATTTCTATTTTTATGCACCAAAAGGACCCTTGAACTTGTTTCCATAGTGCCTATTTATGTCCGTTGATGTTCAGTTATTGTGGCTTGCCTTATTAAATCTTATGTTTTAGTTGGGAGTCTTGGGATAGATGATTTGATTGTGGATTTTGTCTAATATTTAACCTGAAGCTTGAACTCCTTATGTTATTCAAGTTGTAATTGGGAATAAGTGCCATTGTTAGTCCATGTCGAATATGGTTATTGATATAGCATGGCTCGATATTTGAGAAAACCTCCAAAAGTAATGTTGTGTATAAGAGTTGAGCATACCTTGCGCATGCCATAAATGTGGTATTTGTAGGCATGAATAAGTCAAAGGGAGGTAGTTCTCATCTTTGGATGTTGTCCTTTATATTAGACTCACATGACTTAAATTAATTGGGTTTAGCCTAATGACTCAATCTCTTCACATACTAGATAAATTTCTGAATGGGGCTGCTAGCCTTGGATAAGCCCACTATGACTTTCATGCCATAAATGTAATACTATGTATTTTTCAATAATTACAAATATAAATATCAATATTTACAGAGTAATTATTTAAAAAAATAACGTAATTTATCCTTAAAAGGAAAACAAACAAATGGATTCTTTTTTAGTTCCCTAATTTAATTTAATTGACTCTTCTAAGTAAAAAGATGATCATCAAATTTTAAAATCTCCTACTCTAATTAAGACTATTTTAAAGAGAAAGATGATCATCAAATTTTAAAATCTCCTAGTCTAAATAAGAATGTTTTAAAGAGAAAGATGATCATCAAATTTGTAAAAAGTCTCTTAGCTCATTTAGGACTCTTATAAGTTAAATTAGTACAAATTCCCAACTTTCTCTTAAATTTCAACTTGATAAAAGGTATGTATGTTTTACTGCAATCTAGTTTTTATATTTTTCAAAGGCATATACTTAGAAATCCTAACCCTATTTTATATTTTTTTTAATTTATTTTACAGTGTGTTAGTGTGTAGGAATTTAGAAATATTTCAAGTATTAAAATTTGAAATTCGTTGTTTTTATAATTTGTAGATTTATATAATGAATTTTAAAGTAAGTTTTGATGACCTAAACTATAGAATTTTCGGATTTTAAATTAAGAGATTGTACCCTAGTATTGAAATATAATTTTAACCCTAATTTATGGAAATTATAGTTTAAGGGATTTTTAAAATTAGGTTTAGTTGTTGAAAAATTTGTTTAATAGTGGATTGATTAAGTTCCTTTATTATTTTAGGAGAGGAGTACTATTTAGGAGATTTCTAATTTGCTAAAATGGATAACCTTATTCAAGGTACGTACATGTTGGAATACTTGTATGTATAGGAAAATTATTGTTACTCAATTTCATTTTGTATAGTATCATGCCTATGATTGGTTTGATTTATGAGCTATGTTTAATGCATGTGAATTGGCATGTTTGAAGGAGTTAATGTGTTAATATGATTTTAAATTACAAGCATGAGAAAGTTTCGATACATGTTTTTAAGCATGGTATATGAATTATTTTTTATAATAGCAATTCATGTTAAGTAATAGCAAGTTTAAATTCATTCATGTCATAAGCCTTGAAATGATATGTAGGGAAAGAAGGTTATGTGTTTTATGGAATTTCTCATAAGTTGAACATTGTAATTAATTTTGTTCAACAAGGTAGTAAGCAAGGAAGGGAAAGTATCACGAAAATATTATATAATCACTATATGTTAATTAAAGATAAAATGAGAAATTATACAATGATTATGTTTTTTTTTTGTTTGTCAAAAAGGTTTAATTTGTTAAGTCTTTTAAAATACTAATCACTTAGAGTAGAAAAGGTTGGCAATAAAACTCGTGGATTGAATTCACCTTGAGTATTGAACAATGGGGGGCTCTTGGTGGTAGCCCAAGGCTCCAATTGGATTACATGATGATGTTACCTTTCTTCCTAGTAGCGTTGAGATCTTGTCACTTTCATAATAGTGACATAGCAGTAATAATATGGGATTCAGACTTTGTACCACTCCTTACTAATCCCTTGTGGACCAAGCAACAAACCCACTCATTGCAAAACCATTAAAAGTAGTAGTTTAATTAAAGTGAGTTTAAAGTTAATATAAGTTTTAAATGTTAAAGTGTTTTCTTATTAATTTAATCCAAGTGTTTTTGGATGTGACTAACTATTTGTTTTTCGAATGATGCATGTTCGGTTTAGGCTGTTTTCCTAATGTGTATGTACTTACCTTTCCTTATTGTATGTACTTTATTGTTGGCCATGACCTATTACTTAATTGACTTTGTGATAACCCGATTTCACATTTGTATTGTTGGTGAGCAATTGTCATTAAGGTCTAAGGTTTGTAGCATTTGCAGGTCTAGAAGTATAATGAGGACTTAAGTGGAGAGTTTGTTCACTTCATCATTTGTTTTGCTTATTTTGGATTTTTTTGGATTGAGGATTGATTTTAAAAACTCGGTTTTTGTATTCTTGAAATACTTTATAATTACTTTGGTATTTTGAATAAAAGGTTTTTGTAGTAGTAGTAAATTTTTTGCTGCAAAACACTGATGAACCAATTAAACCATTTTCACGGGGCGATAATGTTATTATAATTCTTTTCATTTGGGTTCGATAATTTAAGAAAATATTTTAGAAACGTAGAAAATTATGAGGGTGTTACAAAGTGGTATGGGAGCTTCAGGTTAGTTTTATTATTTTTATTAAGAATATTATATTTGAAAAAATGATTTGCAAATCAATTTGTAGGAGTACTAGTTTCATAGTTATAAATTTAAGCACTAATTTTAACGTCGTACTGTTTTCCTTTATCTAAGCGCCCACTTAGTATGTTTTTGATTGCTCTGTCATGACTCATTTCCCACACCATCACAAGCAACAAAAGGGTTACTAGGTAATGCATCGTGGGCACAATGCAACACGGGTCTCATGCATGGGGATGCCCCGGCTGCTAGGTGACAACCTTCCCCTAAAAAGCTTTATTTAGCAAAAGCTAGTTTGTCGAAGTAAACCTTCCACTTAGAATAACATAATAAGAGGCCATTTGGTGGCCAAAATGGACAACAAAAGGCCTCAAACTTGGGGGTCGTACACTGTTTTTAGGGCCAATAAACACCATTGCGGTGCTAGATTTTACAGATGGGGCCCATAAGTATCACTTGGTGCACAACAAGGTTCGTGGAGGCTTTAGAAGCTTTTAGGGAATTCTAGTGCGCTCTTGTACATAGGTAAACTCTAGACTTATACAAAATATTTTAGAGGCTTGTACATTAGAGGAATGTCTTAGGCAATAGTAGATAGGCCTAGAGAAATCGAGAATATAGAAGGTTCTAGTCCCTCTCCTTGGAGGCCTATAAATAGAGGCCTCCCCTCATTTGTGTAAGGCATCCAAGAAAGCCTTTGTAAACTTCTCTCAAAGCAATATAAGAATTCTTTCTCATACATCCTTGCTTCCTTAAGTGCCTATAAATTTCCTTACTTATCTTTCGTAGCAACTTCTAAGCATAGCTATGTACTTGAGGAGCCTTGACTGATTGACTATCAGGTGTTGTCGATAGTAGACCACATGCATAAGACTTAGGAAAACAGTCAGCGCGTGATAGGTTGCTCTTAAAAAAATCATCTGATAATTTAAGTTATTATTACTATAAAAAATATTTTACTATTTATTTGTTTTAGTGTTGTTTGGAATTGTTAATAAATTATTGTTTTGATTTTTCAAAATATATGAATTTGTTAAATTTTCAAGTTTGATGAAAATAAGTGAGGAAGGGTAGTATTAAGAAGGGTATATAAGCTAGTTGCATTCCTAAGTGCATTTTTTTATTAATATTTATTGATTATTTGTAAATACGCTAAGTACTTATACTTGAACGTGTGTGTTTTATTTCATGGAATTGTTTGGTTACACCTTAAACTATTCATGTTGAACCTTTTGGGTCTTGCGGTTAGGAATTCGCTAAGTATAGTATTTCTCTCTTTCACTGTTCTATAGCTCCACCAGTCCAAGTTAACGTGTGTTTAGGATCATTATATATGACTTCTTATGAGGATGTAGAGCAATGAGAAAGAAAGATCACTATTATATATAGTACAACCAAATGGTGCTAGGAGAATGGCATTATTATTTATTAATTATTTGAGACTTATGTTCCCTAATGTAAGGAAAGTTCACCCATTCATGAATATCTTAGAGTATTATTGAGATGTGAATCTCCCTAATGGTACACCTAACTACTCCAGATACTTAGTAAATAGAGTATGGGCCCTTACGACAAATAGGATTAGCTAAGAGTTAAGGTTTACAGAGTATAACTTCTTGTACCACAAAGAACCCCATGATTTCTATATCTCTAACCCCAACTTACCACGCAGTAGTAATTCTTTTAGCAGTAATTCAAGTAGTTCTAGTAGCTTAGAGGAGCCTAGTGCTTTAAGTGTAGTAATTACAGTGGAACCTATCTAGTCTATGAGGATTGAGACTATGATCTATATAAGTAAAGATGATGATAGTGATGACTATGTAGTAGCCAAGGAGAAACTTCCCGATTCTAGTGGAAACTATTTTAGACAATGAGCCTGAAATTATGAGCTTATTGAGGAAGATCCAAATGAAGATGAGTTATATACTTCTACTTATGTTGAGATGAATGATAAGGGTGATGATATTTCTCCATGACTTGCACTAGTTTATCATTTTAAAGGATGTAATAGTAATAAGTAGCATGGCTACAATTATTGGGATTTTCCTTAGGTTTTTATACTTATATGAGGAACAATGAATTTAAGGTTTTATTATGTAATAAAGATAACTTTATTTTCAAGGTGTGTAGTTTAGAGCCAAATCTCAATTTTCATGTGCCCAATAGTACCTCAATTCTCCATTTGTACAAAAGAGATTCATTTTATTTTCTTTTGTTTTGAATTAGTGACTACTAGTCCAAGTCACTTAAGTAAGTTGAAAATTCAAACTTAAGGAGCAAAAGGGAGATTGAAATTTTTAGAACTACTACCTAAAATTTAAAGTTTATATGTCTATGTGCAATTAGTT
The DNA here is from genome assembly GCA_026401315.1 of Dysphania ambrosioides. Lineage (NCBI taxonomy): Eukaryota > Viridiplantae > Streptophyta > Magnoliopsida > Caryophyllales > Amaranthaceae > Dysphania > Dysphania ambrosioides. The sequence goes on along the minus strand of CM048661.1, from coordinate 17,353,582 downwards.
TGGCGACTTGCATGTGTTGCTTTGTTCCTTTTCTTAGTCAGACCTTGTTGTGTTTGATTTAGGCGAGTTAAATGTGACTTGAGAATAGATTGGTTAAGTAAGTACAAAGCTAAGATCAATTATGAGATGCAAAAGGTTGTGATAAGGAACCTTACTTGTAGTTGTGTTTGAGGACATTAAGAGACCAAAAAGGATTGGAATCATTTCTCTATTGAATTTGAAATGCATGACGAGGAAAGATTACCCACTTTAATTTGTTGTGTAAGGAATTTGAAGGACAAGGGTAAGAAGACATTTTATGTGAGTCTTATTGTGAATAAGTTTATGAATGTATTTCCAAAGAAAAATCTAGGGATGCCTTCACAAAGAGTGGAGACCAATTTCTAAAGCTCTATGCAGGATGGCACTAGTAGAGATAAGTGAGATTAAGGATCAATTGAAAGACCTTTTAGAGAAAGGGTACATTAGACCTAGTGCATCACCTTGGGGGAGCATCAATGATATTTGTGAAAAAGGATGGCAATATAAGGTTATGCATCGATTATAAGGAATTAAACAACGTAACAATCAAGAATAAGTACCTACTGCCCAGGATCGATGATTTGTTTCAGCCGTTGAAAGGTGCAAGAGTATTCTATTTGATTTGAGGTCAATAAACCACCAGTTGAGAATTGCTGAAGAAGACATCTAAAAATGCATTTAGGACGAGGTATGGTCAGTATGAGTTTACAGTAATACCTTTTGGTTTAACAAATGCACTAGCAATCTTTATGGACTTTATGAATAGGATTTTCCATCTATTTTAGACAAGTTTGTAGTAGTCTTTATAAATGATATATTGGTGTTTTCAAAGAATTACATACAGTGTTATTGACGCTATGGGATAATTATTTGTATGCCATATTCTCTAAGTGCGAATTTTGGTTGGAGTAGGTCGCATTTTTAAGGCATATTGTGTTGAAAGAGGGAGTCTTTGTCAATTAAACTAAGGTAAAATCTCTGAATGAATGGCCTACGCGAAAGAGTGAAACTGATATTAGGAGTTTCTTAGGTTTCACTAATAGAAAAATACTTAAATGCTTCAGTTTTCTACACTTAAATGTTGTGTTCATTAAGGAGAAGCACTTATTGAAGAATCACTTGGAATATATGCAAGTGTTGCAGTTTTCTAATGAAGCAATAAAAATCACAACTGCTGCGGTTTTTCGGAAAACTGTAGCACTTGGACATATTAAAATGTTGTAATTTTCCAGAAAACCGCAACACTTTTGTTAGTTTTTTAGGGTCATTACCCAAGAGCTACGCCAATGCTAGCTTACTTCTCAATATAATAGACATGATTTTATGTGCTAATTACATATAAAAGTATATTATTAATAATTGGTGTATAAGTTCAACACTAGCAAACTCATCAACCGCTCGTAAGTACTATGTTGAGGTCTGGTTACTATACATCCAATCTCGACCCATTTTGAATACCTTCTAAAAAATAAATGAAAAATCTTAAATAGGTAGTTTAAGGCAATGTAATTTATCATCGAAAATATTATTTTATATATATTAATAAAATATATTCAAGCCATATCTTTTTCACTAAAAGAAATCAAATATCATAGCAACTGGTACATCTAATGATGACATGTATAACAATTTTCACTTAAAAATTCGATAGAGTTTCCCCTATAATAGGACTACCCCAATAAATCCTATCATTGCATCAAACCTATTTTCACCATCATATCATCAACTCAAACCAATCTTTCAATCATCAAGCATAGTCTAACAAATAAAATACATTTATTTCATATATTTGTCTAACTCTACTTATATGGTAATTCTTTTACATGAACAACTTGTATATTTATTGATGCTTTATATAATTTGAGAGAACAAATATGAACATAAAAAGCACACACCTTGAATTAGAAATCGGTCGAAATGTCTTCAAAATACTGGACCATGACAAATGATCAAATAAAATTATCCTAAATTCGATTTATTAATTTCTAAACTAATTAAGTATGAAACCAAGTACAAATTCTAAGTATTAAAACCAACAATCAAAACTATAGGAAAGCTATAAGAAAGCGCAAGCAATAGAGCTTAAACCATAAGAAAACTAGAAAGACTCCACTAACCCACTAATTGTCTTAAGAATTAGAAAGTAGCAGAGCCTTCATCAAGTAGAGTATGTTCCCTTTAACACACCTAGACTAAGCAAGAAACAAAGTCAAGAGATATGCAGGAGATGGACTCAACTGTTCATGGGAAGAGAACTCTATCACTTGAAAATATGGTGAAGTAACATGCCAAACACACTAGGGACTCCTAAACAACACTTTATAACTATAAGGCATCTATACATCTCAAGTTTTTAAAACTAAAGATGATTGCAAATGTCAAGCAACTTTTATCAAAATATTGATACCTTATTCAACCCTGACATCAAAACCAATATAGGTACCCAAAAAATAATAATCATTCCAAAACAAACTACCATTGTCCTTTCTTATTCAATTTCATCAGGCCTATCTAACTGGCTGCTTAAATTTAACATCCCTTATGCCCCCATCCATAATATACATCATCGCCTCACCTTTCTTAATACTAACTTGTGTAGCCCAATCATATGAACAACAAAAAACCCATCAAAATCGTAGGAATCATTCAATATAATCCTAAGATTGAACCATGAGATCATTCTCTCCAACAGGGATGACACATAGACCCCTCTTAAATAATAGCCCAAGTACCATTTGTGAAAAAAACACCCACTTGAAATCTAAATTTTCCAAATCTTCAAGCAATAAATAATAACCAAAACACGTATGTCCAATTTAATGAAATACACAAATAACAAAAAAATCAGAAAAATTAAAATGTAGAACAAATTACGAAAAACAAGTATGTAGACCTTTAGATTCCGACGTTTGGAGTATGTAGACTTCTTCAAATCAAAATGGGAGATAAAGAAGGCCAATGCAATGATGACCAAAGCTCCACTTCACCATATCCATGGAGTGGGAGAGAGGAGTGGGAGAGAGGAGTAGGCTTCAAAGTTGGGAAGGAAATGTGAAGGATTGAGAGTGGGTGACTGCTTATAGGGTACAAAATACTATCTTTGGCAACGACAAACTGCTGTGTTTTTTTTGTTAGGGATTGGGAGTTAGGGTTAGGGTACAAGAGGGTTAGAGAAGAAGAGTTAAAGAGTTCATTTTCTGTGAGGTTGTACCATGTGTCTTTCGTGTTTGAAATAGTGTAATGGGCAGTTATAAGTGCTACAGTTTTTTGAAACACAGCGATATTCTGCAGTTTTTCAAAAAACACGGTTTTTTTGGGTTCAAGTGTTGTAGTTTTTTTAAAAATTGTAAAATTTGGTATTAAGGTATTATTTAAAACATCAAGTGCTTCAAATTCTATATAACTGCAACATTTATACCATTGTAATTGATTAGTTTTCTACTTGTTTTTAGCTAGCGATAAAAGGAGGTTAGTGAAAGTTCTTTAGTTGAACCAAGAGCCTGAAGTGGCTACTTGGGAAGCCAAAGAGAAAATAAGGAAAAAAGCCCCAAAATTGTTCAAGAGGTTTGTAGAAGGTGAGTTATGGGTTGTAACTCGTTTTTTTAAGGGGTGTAGAGTGTGGTAGAATTTCACACTTTTCCCTAAGTTTGTTTCATAAATTACATTTATGTGCATATTTTCTGTAGAATTTTAGTCTTAATAACTTGTCATTTCTATGTCAAGTCTAAGCAAAGGTAGTAGTTAAAGCAGGTTTTATGTTGATTTCAAAGGTACAAATGAGTTAATGCAACTAAAGTTTTAAAAAATAAGCAAGTTTTATTTTGATCTCAAAGGCAAGTTTTGGGATGAAACGTCTTTTAAGGAGGGTAGACTATAATACTGCATACTTTCTTTCAATCTTGAGTGCAAGTTCCGTGATGAGATTTTTTTTGAGGATAGATTGTAATACTATGTATTTTTCCGTAATTATAAATTTAAATTTCAATATTACGGAGTAATTATTTTTTTTTAAATAACACATTTTATCTTTAAAAGGAAAAGAAGCAAAAGGATTCATTTTATAGTTCCCTAATTTAAGAAGACTCTTCCAAAGAAAAAAATGATCATTAAATATAAAACTCTCCTATTCTAATTAGGAATCTTTTAAGGAGAAAGATGATCATCAAATTTTTAAAAGTCTCTTAGCCCATTTAGGACTTTTCTAAGTGAAACTAGTATAAACTCCTAACTTTCTCATAAATTTCAACTTCATAGTATGTATGTTTTACTTAAATTTTTCAAAGGCATGTACTTAGAAACCCTAACCCTATTTTATATTGTTTTCAATTTATTTTATAGCATATTAGTGTTGAGGAATTTAGAAATATTTCAAGTATTAAATTACTAAATTCATTGTGAATAGTTTTATAATTATGTTTATAATTTTTAGATTTATAAACTTTAAAGTTAGTTTATATGACCTAACTATGGAATTCATGATTTTAAATTAAGAGATTGTACCCTAGTATTGAAATATAATTTTAACCCTAATTTATGGAAGTTATAGCATATTTAAGGGATTTTAAAAATTAGGTTTAGTTTTTGAAAATTTTGTTAAATAAATGATTGATTGAGTTCCTTTATTATTTTTGGAGAGTAGTACTACTAAGAAGATTTCTAAGTTGATAAAGTGGATAACCTATTTACCTATTCAAGTTACATACATGTTGGAATACTTGTATGTATAGGAAAGTTTTTGTTACTCAATCTTATTTTATATAGTATCATGCCTATGATTGGTTTGATTTATGAGCAATGTTGAATTCATGTGAATTGGCATGTTTGAAGGAGTTAATATGTTTGTTTGATTTGAAATTACAAGCATGAGAAAGTTTCGGTACATGTATTTTAAGGTTTTTGTATGAATTATTTCCATAATAGTAATTCATGTTAAATAATAGCAAGTTTAAGTTCACTCATGTCATAGGCCTTGAAGTGAACTGCAAGGAAGGAAAGTTATGTCTTTTATGGCCTGTCTTATAAGTTGAACATTGTTATTAACCAAGGTAGTAGGAAAAGAAAGAAAAGTGTCACGAAAGTATTAGACTTAATTAATATAATTACTTTCATTTCAACTCCTTACATAACTACATCGTATTTATCCAATCAATTGCTTATACGTGTGACCTCATAGGACTCGGTTGAAGTTAATCATATGTTAATCTAATTAACATACATATTATAGTCAGTTTAATTACCTTAAATAACTAAATATGTTATCTCTATAACTATTCCTAATTATATTTAGATGTTACACTTGTTGATGACATTTCCTTAAAGCACATGAGATGAGCACGTCCAAGTTTGGCCAAAAGAACATACCAATACAGTTATCGACTTGGACCGTTAATCTGATTTTTCCGATCCGATCTGATTTTTTTCAAACTAGTTTATAATGCAAAATGTAAAATCCAAAAGACTATTTCAATCTAATTTGAAATCAATATGAAAATCAATTTAACCTAAAAATAACTCGATCAGATTTTGACTAGTTGCCTACCCCTAAAGACAAATTGATCTGCCTTTAACAATTTAAACCAATAATAAATCAACATATAATAACTTGAAACTAATTCTATCCAACAACAAATGGGGACCAATCAACAGCAACCCATATCTCAATTTAAGCCAATATGTTAAACTCTAGCCTATTGGTTTCACTAACATCATTCAACCTAACAACTCCCTCTGTTTTTCAATATTCCATATTGACTTGAACTTTTTATATTAATTCAAAATTTAAGATCTAAGACATTGAGAACCTTCTTTAGACAGATAGGACAATAGATAATTATATAATTTAAAGAAATTATTTCATAAATTAGATGTTTCTACTATGATTAGGGCTCTTTGTCAACTAATTAACATTATTAACATCTATTGTTTTTGAGTCCTGTATGAGTTAATTAAAATCAATAAACTACATGTAAGTAATGAAGCAACGTAACTATATTATCATTTTATCAAGATTGACTGATTTAGAGTGTTCGATCATTTACTACATAGTTAGTTTCATGATAGATGTAATATATTTGAATAATGCTTAAAGCAAGAAAGACGTTGATCAATGATGAGAAAGTATTAAATGGAAACTAAACAGTACTCCTAATTTTGACTTAAATTGACCCATTTTCATTAGGATTAGAGCCGAAAGGAATTAGGAATTCATAATTATGATCCTTGCTACTTTATCACAGATATAAGGCAAAAATATTAAAAAAATTATAAGAGAAATAATCACTTTCTATTGAACTGTAGATCTCTAATATACACCAAGCATTATTAAATAACCAAAAACTAAATAAGCAGGACAATAAGAAAATTGCTTATTCTTTGGGTGCAATTTTTAAACTTAAAATGGATGCATCTTTTTCAAAACATTTTGTATAGATTTAGGTACTTAAAAATAAAATTGAGTTTATAAGTTGTGGAGTCTATCTCTAAAAAATCAAAAAACTATATACAAGCATTTAGCATGAAACATGTTTGAGATGTGGTTTGTGTAGCCAAAGCACAACTTGTAAAAGTAATCATTATCACGCCTAAGCTTGGGAACATTCCTTGTCCATGCCACCTTGGGCTCTGCTAGGCGTGCCTGCTATCTAGGTTGGAGGCTTGGAGCACCGTTGGAGGCTTGGAGCACAATCACCAACAAATATGAATGAAAATATTTATGTGAACCATCACCATTGACATTTGCCATTACACCAAAAGAAGGCATGGGATCATTGGGATGTAGTCATAGCAGCATCATTGATTGAAGCTAAAACACTCACTCCCAAACACAGGCAACCAACTTCTTTTAAAAGTCTTAAGTAAATGTGATTATAATATGTGCGTTAGCATTAAAAATTATTTGATTATTTACTTGATTCAAACCAAATAATTTTAGATCAGAAATCTTAGTTAAACTGTACTATTCCTTGAAGAAAATATCTCAAATAAAAGGCATCTAGAATTTGTCCAAGCCACATTCAATATTTATAAATTTCATTTTGTTTATAATTAAGGAAAAGACAATAGACTTGTTAAAATGGTTTGCAAATCTGAGTTTCAAAACCATTCTCAAAAATTATTGCTCAAAAACCCAATAAAGTTCACTCCATTCATTGGTTCAATGAGAATTTGAAAGCAAGAATAACTCACCAAGAATAAAGAGGGAATTAAGAATGATATTCGAATAATTATCATATAATTACCACATTCAAATACAAGACACGATTTAGGGTTTATACATTCATGAACATAGTAAAATGGACAAATTATAACGTGCACTCACCTTCATGTAATACCCTAGCTTAAATCATCGTGAGTAATTGTTTGTTGAGAGATCGAGTGCATTGTGATTGTTTGTGGTTTAATGGGTATTATTTTTGGATTTATGGAGATGATGAATTAAAGCAAGCTTAGAGGAGGAAAGAAGAATAGAGAAGATGAACTGAATTGCGTGTTAGATGTTCATGACTTGGGTATATGAAGGGCAATTATTATCTTAAGTGCTTGTAATTTTAATTTAAACCTAAGTGCTTCGGTTTATTGATAATTGAAGCACTTATACAAATAAAGATCTCATGTATTATATTTATTATCTCAATTATACAAATAAATGTCTCAGGTATTGAATTTATTATCTTAGATATACAAATAAAGATCTCAGGTATATCTTTCATATACAAGTTATGATTTCAGTTATAGAATTAAAGGTCTCAGGTATTGAATTTATTATCTCAGTTATACAAATAAAGATCTCATGTTTTATATTATTATCTCAATTATACAAATAAATGTCTCAGGTATTGAATTTATTATCTTAGATATACAAATAAAGATCTCAGGTATATCTTTCATATACAAGTTATGATTTCAGTTATAGAATTAAAGGTCTCATGTATTGAATTTATTATCTTAGTTATACAAATAAAGGTCTCATGTATACAAATAAAGATCTCATGTATTATATTTATTATCTCAGTTATACAAATAAAGGTCTCAAATATTGAATTTATTATCACATATATACAAAAATAGATCTCGGGCATTAAATTTATTATCTTAGATATACAAAGACAATAAGTTAGTTAGGAATTTAGGATTAGCTTGAGGAGGAAGCTAAGGCATCTAGGAGAGCTTATAAATAGAAAATATTAGTAGGAGGAATATTATGTTGTGTATTATAAAGAATAATTAGCACTTTAGGGTAGTCTTGGGAGAGAATGAAGTCTCTCAAAAGCTTTGAACATGAGTTTGATGTGTTGTAATTTCAGCTTATCAATCATCATCATCAACTTCCCCTTAATTCTGCAATTTACGATGCCAAAATTGTGTAATTCATTACAAGACCAAAAAACCAGCTGTAAAACTAGGGGTATGTGGAGGCAGAGAGTGGCCCAGGAGCTTTCCACCATTGGCATGATCAAACTTTGGGATTGGAATAACCGAACAAAAGGTTGAAGAAAAGCATAGCCAAAGAGAGCACGCAAAAGCTATGTTGAAAATTTACCAACTTCGTGTGATATTTAAAGGTCTTGGCCGAAGAAAATGAGGATTACCCATGTAAATCCATTGGATAGAGAGAGGGATACAAACTAACATAAGAGAAAATATAGCAGTGTATTTTGTGTTCCCAGTTTCTTGTACTTCTTAGCTCCATAAGATCGGCCACTCAAGGTCTTTAATGCGCTTGCCATCCCTAGGTAGTGATTTTGATGAAAGGGGCGATTTGTTGGAGTATTTACAAGAGCTTCTACTGTGTTATCTCAAGTCTTTTGTTGGTAGGTTTGGGTTTTTTTAAATTAGGTTTGTCACACTAATAAAATGGTGTGATTTGTCACAACCAATACCATTTATTAAGGGGAAGCAATTAAACCATTTTTTACTAGTGAATCTAATAATGTACCCCAATCTTGAAATATTCCTAATCCTAGTTTTTCAACAAAATATGTACCAACCTAACCCAAATTATGTGCCATAAAATAAAATTCCTTCTTATTCCACTAGCCCAATAAGGAAAATTACAAGGCTGTCGCAAATCTATAAAAATAAGCTATTCACCTTAACTAATGTAGCTCGGGTAAGTAGAGTCAAATTCTACAGAGAATGGGGTACAATGCATAGACTAAAAGAAAACTATTGTTTTATGATGTTTCATGTCTTAAGAAAATCTAGAACACTATTAAATTAATAAACTAGACTTATTTTAGGCTTAAATAGATAAACCACATAAATTAGGCCAAGAACAGCACACTCGTCTGAGTCCTCTCCCACTTAGCCAAAATCAGGGGATCAAAAGCAAAAACAGCTTTCTATCACATACTCGGGTAAGTTTTCTGCACACTCATACGAGTCCCTCCTTGAAACATCAGAATCAGGCTAGCTGACTCATCTTAAATTAAACAGCCATATCTTAAGATCCAGACCTTTTTTTGAGGCAAGTGATATATCATTGGAAAGGTATTAAAGTCTAGTTTCTAACCCAATTAGATTTACATCAATATCATTTTTTATATCTTGAGATATTTTTGAAATAGTGAAGCACTATCAGTGTTCTATTTTCATATACGAGTTTCCTATATTTTTGCTTGTTTACACATATCAAACGCATCTTAGCTTCTCACATGTCAATTCTTCAATCCTCTTTGCTCTAAAGACTCGCATTTCTTCATAATCATTCTCAAAGTTTTGTAGATCGCTCCACGATAATTCAAGCTCGTGCTAAAACTCTGAGATTGCTCTAATATTCCTAAAATCCATCAAAAATACTAATAAACACCTGTGAATTCACCAAATAAAGGAAAGTGAACTAAAAGCATGTGAAAACACACTAAATGTGTCTAATATATATATTCAAATACCCCTAAAAATACTCCTAAAACACGCACTGAATATGACTTATCCACAAACATATACCTTTGGCCTAGTCAACATTCAACCCAAAATTATAGAGGTGGTGAAAAAGAATGCCAGATTCCAAACCCACTAGAGCAGTGGTATACCATAGAGGAAATATGGTCGCTAAGTATAATCGAAAGATTAAGGTAGGGAACTATTTTTAGTTAAATAAATATGAAACCAAAGCTAAGTGTAAAACAATGTGATCTTGGCTATATCCAAAAGTGGAACTAGGCACCTTAGTAGACATGTTAAAAAATGTAGAGGTCCATTGAGCAATCTAACTCAACCCAAAATTTCAACATACTATTTACATGGCTTCACTTATAATTATGAAAGGGATAGGGATGAACTTGGAAAATTATTAGTTCATACCAAACAACCTTTCTTATTCACTGAAAATGAATCCTTTAACCATTATATTAATACAGCACCAAGACCACTACAAAGATCAGTTGAAAAGTTAACTAATCTACCTTGAAGAGTTTCTTTGATTGCAGATTCATAGGATACTAACTATAGATTACATTATTTGTGTGTGACTTTCACTAAGAGGATAGCGAATAGATGTTCATAAATGCATCATCAATTTTAAAATGTTAGAATACCCCCTCACTAGTCTTAATTACTCATCATCTAATGCAGGTCATTGATGCATGTAATCTTAAGGATAAAATCATGTCCATGACATTTGATAGAGCATTATCCATGACATATAATGCAAACATGGTTGAATAATAGTTAACTGATTTCATATTAGACAGAGATATACTTCATATTAGATGCATTCATCATGTTCTTAATTTATTGTGAAGGGTGAAGTTAGTGCAATGGGTCCGTATTATAAATAAAATTAGAAACACAATTATTTTTATTAATATCTATTCTATAAGATTTCAAGAATGGAAAGCGTTTCTTCTGAAGCGAAAGGCAAAGGTTATTTGAAGATTAAAATAGCTAAACCTACAAGGTGAAACTCCCCGTACGACATGTTGAGTAAGACAATTGAGTACAACGTTTTCATAACGGTATTTTTAATCTAAAGTTTCCACAAAATGACTTTTAAATGAAGATGGCTGGACTAAGTGCGAAAAAAGAATATGTAGTTTTTACTATTACTATATAGCAAGACTCATAGTTTTTCTTCTTTTTATAATTATGTTCTTAATCTTTTGTTTACAATACATGTTTCCTTGCTCTACTTTTCTTTGGAATCGATTTCAACAAGATTCAATGCTTTTGTTCCACCAACAGAGGAAAAATGGCTAATATTACACTAAAATTCCTTTTATTTATATTTTTTCTTTTTTATTAGATTCAAGGCAAAAGTATGATTATACATATCTATTAATTGATTTTTATTTTCAATCCAAGCAATTTGATGGTAATGTTAATGCTTACAAAACTAATATGACTAACCGTTTTTTTCTCTATATAGAGTTTAAAAAGTTAAATATGGTTCCACTAATTGATAAGCTCCTATTCAATCATCAAAAAATCCAAATAAAGGACGAATGATTTATTTGCACAAGCTACTAATATGATGTCTGAGATTTCAAGTAACGAAGCATTTAAGAGGGACTCAAAGTGACGTTTCGGAGTTGCAAATATACTTAAGCTATGATTTCATGAAAGACATGGGCAGTGAAGACACGTATAACCTCGACATGCTTGAATCAAGGAAAGGGCAAAGTAGGCATCATCCAATTCTAGCGGCAATGGAAAGTGACATTTTTGCTATCGAAGTATCCTTTATTGCCTCCAAACGAGCTTTTAGTGCATCTCAAAGAGTCTTAGACGATAGAGGAAAAAATTTGAAACCCAAAGTGCTTGAAATATGTGTTTGTTTCAAAGATTGGTTGAACATCGATCATGTTACAGTTATCCAATATTATTTTTTTTCAAAATTATTTTTTCCAAATCAGTTATAGTTTTCAAAAAAGTAAATATGATTACAAAAATATGACACGACGGGCCAACATGCCAGACCAAGCCATATGCTTGATTTTTAGGGATTCAGGCATGGTATGACTAGGCACAACACGCCTACACGCCCACGGCGACACAGGCAAAGCACGTGCCTAGGCTTAGGTGTGATAACGATTACATTTACAAGCTGCAATTTAGCTACACGAGCCACATCTTAAACATGTTTCATGCTAAATGCTTGTATCAAATTTTTCGATTTCTTAGAGAAAGACTCAGCAACTTGTAAAGTTAGTTTTATTGTTATGTACCTTAATCTATACAAAATGTTTCAAAAGAGATGCGCCCATTTTAAGTTTTAAAATTGCACCTAAAGAACAAGCAATTTTTCTCATTGTCCTGCTTGTTTAGTTTTTGGTTATTTAATAATGCTAGGTGTATATTAGAGATCATACAATTTTATTAGTAAGTGACTATTTCTCTTATAAATTTTTTAGTTTTTTGCCTTATATCTATGTTAAAGTAGCAACAATTTAGGATCATAATTATGAATTCCTTATTCCTTTTGACTTTACCCCTAATGAAAAGGAGTTGACATTTAATAATTTCTCATCACTGATTAACGTCTTTCTTGTTTTAAGCATTATTCAAATACATTACATCTATTATGAGTACTATGTAATAAATGGAAATTCTAAATCAGTCAATCTTGCTAAAATATTAATATAGTTACATTGCTTCATTGCTTATAGACAAGCAATCTATTGATTTTAATTAACTAATACACTACACAAAAATAATAGATTTTAATAATATTTAACCTAATTAGCTGACAAAGTGAGCCCTAATTGTAGTAGAAACATCTCATTTATGAAATAATTTCTTGACATTATATAATTTTGCTATTGTCTTATATGTTTAAAGAAGGTTCTTAAGGTCTTAGATATTAAATTTTGAATTAATATAAAAAGTTCAAGTTAATATGGAATATTGAAAGATAGAGGGAGTTGTCAGGTTGAATGATGCTGAGGTTAGTGTTTAACATGTCGCCTTAAATTGAGATAGGGGTCGTTATTAATTGGGCCCCGTTTATTGTTGGATATTATCGGTTTCAAGTTATTATATGTTGGTTTATTATCGGGTTAAATTGTTAATGATTTGAATAAATTGCAGATCAATTTGTTTTCGGTAGGCTACAAGTCAAAAATTTGATCGGGTTGTTTTTGGATTGAATCGATTTTCATATTAATTTCAAATTAGGTTGAAATCGTGTTATAGATTTTACCTTTTGCATAAACTAGTTTGGAAAAAAAATCAGATGGGATCGGAAAAATGAGATTAACATCCAAGTCGATAATTGTACTGGTATGTTCTTTTGGCCAAACTTGGACGTACTCATCTCATGTGCTGACATGCTCTGCTGGTTCCACCTCCGTCTTAGTTACACACCCTGCATAATCAGCTTTTTCCTTCCCACTCCACAGTCCACACCCCACACTCCCTTCACTCGTCACCTTTCCTACTGCAACAACCCATGTGAGTTACCTCCCTCACTTCTCCCCTTATTTCTTCACTAATTAAACTACTTTTCTCTTCTTTTGGATTTCCTTTTCATGTTTTATGCGATCTATATCACTTCTTTTCGTGTTAAAGCTACAACATTAAATTAATTATGTAAAAGGTAGGTGTTTTTGTTAAAGTATTGCATACCAACTGTTTGTTGAAATTACTCTTAGAACTGGGTATTTTAAAATATATGAAATTTATTGCTTTTGTTGCAAAATACGTTATAGGTGTTCAATTTTAGGTGGTATTGTTCATTGTTTTGATTTTGTTGTAAACCCATTTGCTGTAATCTTTGATAGTGGATACTTTATATGAGTGTTTCTACTCAATATTTATGTTTATGCTTTCTGGCCGTATTATCAACAAACAACAGAAAAATATTGTGAAAATGCCTGTGCTTTTGAGTTGTTTGTTGTCAACGAGAAAAAATGGAACTTAGGAAGTGTATTTCCGTAGCAGGCAAATGCAGTATGAGGATAATAAACTTCAACGTGAAGGTGCTTCTATAATTGTTCACCCTTTTGCTTGCACCTGTGATGGAAAAGCAAATCTGTGTGGATGTGCTATAGGTCTATAAAAGTGTTGGAAAATTATCTTATATTACAACTTTTTCTTATTTTTTTCTGATTATTTTACATTACTTAGTTTCTGGCGGCATCAAATAAGTACTATTTGTCATTGGACAATGGACCAAAGAGGACACGCACCAATAAGTGGTTATGAGTACTACAATTTTTTACCCTTTCCTGTGGATCAGACCAGCGATATGATGGAGGGTCAATGTTGGTATGGAGATTCAATTCTAGCTGCTAGTGGATTATCTGAAGTCCAGATGAATACGATGTATAATGTTACTGAGAACACAAACACTGGTGCACCAGCTGGTATTTTCAACCATAGTTATTTGAGGACTGATCCACTGATAGATCTTTATATGATGAAAAACTCTGACGGTTCAATAGAAAGATCAGGGCTGCCGTTCTATATGCCACAAGAGAGCTGCATAAACGAGAGACTAGATAATTTTGTGGTGAGAAATCTCCTTCTAAGAATTCAATTATGTTTTAACTGTCTATTTATGCTAATGGTGCTTATAATTGAAAATTAGAATTCAAGCATTAATTGTCTTCTATTAGCAGTTAAGTCAATTGATGCCCAATGAAGAACCTGCTTCGTTTATGGATATTGAATGGCAACAAGCTGAGGTGACAATACTCTTACTTACCTTTCATTGCCTATTTTAGCTTGTTTTCATGTCTGTCTGATGTAAATTTGTTTTGGGTTTTCAAGCGGCTAATTATATCCGTTCACTGTATGTATAGTTGCAACAGAGTCCTTTTCTAGCACAAGCAGCAAACATGAATGGGAATTATGAATTTCAGGCTGATGTGAAGGAAGAGGTAGATACATCTGATATAGCTCCAAAATCCTTGAGCAGTATGTCCAGAAAATACATACGGTCAAAAGAAAGAGAGAGTGTAAGTAAAATTGCTCTTGTAGACAGTTTGGTCAATTCTTTAAATTATGTACCATCACTACAAGGTACAAGCAATCTTCACCGTTTCATTTTCAGATTTCCCTAGTACATGTTCTCTTGGAACATTTTTCAACTAGTGAAGATGATTTCCCACCCCCTCCTCTTCCCCACTGGCCACTGCAGAAGTTTTTCTAATAATCATATTCACTTTTTATCAATATCTATGTTCTTGTGGATGATGACAAAAGCGAACTCAGTTGAATATTCTAATTACTTTAGAGTTCAAATAAAAAATAGAACTCATGGCACTAGAAAACGAGTTCAAATATGTTATTATTCTTTCACATGAGGGTAATTGACTTGTTCGGAAAAGAAGTTCAAATATGGATTCGGTAACTTTTTCATCAATTCTTTTTCTTTTGCCTTTGTGCAAATATTTATTCACCTAATTTCAATTTTCGAAAAGGTTTTTTTTGAATAATTAACCCCTTTTGTGCAGCGTCGCAGATCCATTATCAGTCAAAGGATGCAGGCTTTGCAAGATCTCCTTCCTGCAACCTTGAAGGTGAGCACTACTTTAGATTGTATAATTGTCGCAGATCCAGCTTGAGTTTCTGTTCTATTGTAATAATGGAGATGTATTGTAATAGTGTTTTTAGATACTTCTTAGCAAATATGATACATATGGATATTTATGTTATTATGTATTGTAAGAGCAGGTGTACTGGTGTATTAAGGGCCAGTGGTTTCAACTTTCAAGAATGATTTGTTCCTTCAGTTCCGTCAACAACTACCATCAACTTAAGTTATAATTGTGATCCTGCATTTAGTGGGATCATCATTGATCATTGTTGAAGTTCTTTATGATGCTAAATGACTAAAACCTTGCTTTGGAACCTGTTGAGAGTTGAATATCGCTTTTGTTTCTGTTTGAATGCTGCAGGATAAACGAGGCAACAAAGAATCTATTGTAGATGATGTCATTCGTCATATCAAGTATTTGCAACTTCAACTCAAGGTGATTAGGTCTTTCTCTTCTCGTACAGCATCAATCACATGCACTCTTATATTCACATTCTTCCTAGCATGCTTGCTATTGCCACTGTGTTTTATAGAATAATATGAAGCTGTTTGTTACTACCAGGAATTGGGCAGAAGCAAGCTGGGAGGTGATTCAAGCTCTGATCCTCTAAAATTTGTTGAGGTGCTTTTTGCTTACCTGTGGTTTCTTATTGCTTTATATAATAATTCATTAAGAATTTACTCTCTTTTTGTACAACAATTGTGATGAATCTCAGGGTTATGGCCACTACCAACCACAAGAACGAATTTGTGGTCAGTCTCTTGAAGAAATTTTTGGAAGCTTATTAGAGGAGAATCCAGTTGCAGCGCGCAAACTTTTGGAGAGTAAAGGCCTCAATATGGTTCCTGTGGCTTTTGTTGATGCATTATTACGCATTTAGTTGTCATGCTTTTCTTACATAGAAATGCTTGTTGCATATTATGCCTAGAGAGTCATGTAATTAAGAAGTAAAAACTGTACGTTCCACTTGCAGTTGCTTACAGAAGATTTTGTTCAACACTCATGGAAAGAAGTCGTGGTATTATGATAGTTCTTTGAAAGGCAGGCATGTAAGTTTTGTGAAGTATGGAAGGAAACAATTTTTGTGCAGAAAAGAAGCTTTGATTATTCAAATTATGATTAACCTTCCAAACTCAAAATGAGTGTTCCTTGAGAACTCATTTGACAACTTCAAGCATGAGAATTGTTAACAATTACATTTTCAATATTTATACCAATATTTTAAATAAATTTGACATATTACTATTTGTATGGGTTTGTTATAAGGTCATGATTTAGAAGTCATGATGGACCTTTTAAGGGCCCATGACCAACAATTCCATTGAAAAGGTTATTCAACACATAAAAAGTAGATATTAGGCCAAGCTCAATAATCATAAGTTATATGAGCAATATGAGCCCATCTTGCTTTGACCTATTCATTTTCTACAAATACTACATATATGACATGCACATGATATGTTAACTCTTACACACACACACACACACTATTTTTAAAGGTTTTCCCAAATCTTAAGTAAAGAATTGAGTTAAGCATCATAGTCAGTTTCCTTTGACACTCCTAAAGCTAGTGATTTTGTTTCTTATATAGGTACTCATCATCTCTTAAGATCCAAAGAAGCTCTTCATATGGTTCAATCCAACAACCTTCATCTTACTCAATATATTATTGTTTCGAATAAAAAAAATTTACCCTTAGAAGGAGAACTCTATAAAAAACATGCCAAATATCTTCAAATCTTCCAACTATGGTGAATAAAGGACACACAAACCATATAAGATACACCTTGAGATCTCCACAAGAAAGAAATTTTAGCTGTTCCATTTTAGGCTACATAGAGAAGAACACAACAACAAAAGGATGTTTTGACATCCCATTTGCAAAGAGGTGAGCCAGCAAATTGTGGTGGCAAGGCTAAGAATACACTTGGAAATAAGTACATTTCAAATTGTTATGTTAAGGCTAAAGGCACCTTTACCTCTCACAGAGAGGTTCACCACACCATGACCAAAAGACATTGAGGCCAGTTCTACTTATGCTCGAAAGTATTGATGCAACTAGGCCTAGGTACGAATAGATCGAAATCATGTCTCCCGATGTAACACTCCTATGACAAACCAAGCCTTGCAGGTAGGAGTTCGCTCGGGTCGAGTTGAGTGCGTGTGATCCCAAAATCACCTCTAAGAAAAACCCCAAAAAGGTACAAACACAAACCCAAGACCAAACACAAATTACCCTAAACACATCACCTAAAATCCATCCAAAGACCAAACCTAAATCCGTGCAAATCTTGAAGCTCGGAGCGCTTATGGTCGACGCTCGAAGCCCGACGTCAAACGCATAAGATGAATCTTTATCAACATTAAGCGTCAAGCGCCAGCTTCTAGTGTCAAGCACACACTTCGAGCGCCAAATGCATGCAAGCGCCCAAAGCCAGCGTCCAATGCTTTTCTTGCTTGACTAGTTGCTCGTCCCAGCATCTAACGCCCAGCCTTGTGCGCCTCTCCAAAAGTGCTCATGGTTTGCCTCAAGCTTCTGTCTATTCGAGCAAAATATTCATTTCTCGAGCGCTCGACGCACAAGCCTAGCACTTGGCGCACAGCTCGCCTAACAGACGAGTTGTGCGCCTACTGCTTGGTCTTGGCATGCAACGCCCAAGAATATGACATTTTTGCCTATAAATACCCCCTTATTTCCCTGGCCTAAGAGGTCAGTAATTTTTGAGAACAAAGAGCACTATTACTCTGCTGAAATATTCCCTCACAAACACAAAACACTCACACTCACACTCATAAGCAAACACCATTACTAATCTTCAAAGTAATTCTTAAGCCTCAACCCGAGGAGCAACCATATCTCCTCCTTCAAGCACTCAACCAAGACTCAAGCAAAGGAACTATCCTTAATGGTAAATACTGATGACCCCTAATCTCCTTCAATATATTTTATTAATTTGTCTACTTCTACTCCCTTCACTCAAATAGTCTTTGGATCTAGTGGTTTCCATCCACTCAAGACCCTTTGATTAGGCTTATTTTGTGATGTTTATGTGACGTGAAAATCCCTCTCACATGAACACTTATTTGTCTTGCAATTTTGATGAGTCTTGATCTAGCAAAGAGATCTCACCCTTGATTTTGTCTTTTGATCAACTCATACTACTCGTGTTTCAATGTCTCATTCTACTTATGATGTGAAGAGCAAGAAACAACTCCTTCTTTACTAGGTCAATTCTCAATATTCTAACTTTGAGCATCTCAATTATGGAACCATCTTCATAGATTGGTATCCTCTCAATCATTCAAGCAACCCCTCTCCCTTGCAACTTTATTTATTGCAAGTTACATATGTCTTTTTTTGCTTTTCTTACACTTAGTCTATGATGCTAAGATTTGGGCATCTCCAATCTTACTAGACTTGTCTATTTGACCCATTTTCATAAGAAAACCCTAAATGTGTATCATCTTTGAATACAAGTTTGGGAGTTAACCATAAAGCTCATTTCTTGCTTTAGATTTCATAATTCTTACTTTGATTTCTATAATGATGTTCCATGACTAAATCATACTTGTCATTTAAACTAGACCCATTTATTCAAGTTGAAGCACTTCATGAGAAATAGTCTCTTTAGACTCATGTCTTCATTTAATCAAGCAATCCTCTTCAACTCATCATGCATAACTCTTATTTTGCGTTGCCTCTAACCCTAATCCTAACATTAGCTTGTCTCTTGTCTCGTCTCTCTTTGTCTCATTTCAATTATGCACCTTTACTACATAATTATTATCTTGTAAATTCATGTTCACCTTTTATCTATGTTTTTAAACAAGACCTATTATTTGTAATCACACCTAATGAGATAAATTTGGACAGCCGACCATAGGAACCCTAAAACTTATGGACAATTAATACAAGTGATCACCTAATTAGACATATGTCCATAAAACTTAAATTGCTCAACCAACCTAATTAGAGTGTGTTATCTTTTGTATGTGTATGTTTGCCTAGGAACTAAAACTGGTTTGTTCTCTATCTCTAAGGCAAACACACTCTCGGATTGAAATAAGTTGCTCATTCCCAAACCTTCTCATGGTTCATTACCTTTGAAATGTCTTATGTCCCCACGAAAAACACGAGTTTACCTCCAATATGGCTCATGCCCTAGAAAACCTTGAGTTTACCTCTTAAATGACCTTTGTCCTGGGTAAAAACATGAATTTACCTCTTAATTGTCGCCCGATAAAAACCTAAATTTATAAATTACCCCTAAATTGCCGCACCGATAAGGCTTCAACTTCCCACCGAAATTCTATTGGGGTGAAAATCCAAAATTGCCCCATCCAATTGGTAAAATTCTAACTAGAGTTTACCTTTGAAATGTCTCTTGTCCCCGGGAAAAACAAGAGTTTACCTCCAAAATGGCTCATGCCCCTGGTAAAACCTTGAGTTCACCTCTGAAACAACCCTTATCCTAGGTAAAAATGTGAATTTACTTGTGAATTACAGCCTAGTAAAAATCTGAATTTACCCCTAAACCACCGCACCGATAAGGCTTTGACCTTCCCACCGAAATCCTATTAGGATGAAAATCCAAAATTGCCCCATCCAATTGGTAAAAATCTAACCATTCCACCAAAACCTTATATGGGGTAGAATCCCAAAACTACCCCTCACCAGCAAAAACCCAAAATTGCCCCGACGGGTGAAAATCAGAAATTACCCTCAAGCACCACAAAAAGACTTAACCCTGACACATGATTTGTGTATAGAGTTCATTCATATCAAGTTAGTCTCATGCATCTGGAATCATTTTGTAATGGAAGCTGACTCCCTAAATTGGGCCATGCATTCATATGCATTAGAGGTGATCGTGTAGTTACATCATAGTTGTAATTGCATCATTCATAGGTATCATCTCTTTCCTAACGCTAATCCCAAAAACTTATCCCTTAACCAAGTCGAGTCCTAGTGACCCATGTGCAAAGTCCTGAATATTTTTCCTTTTTCAGGAGTTTATCTGTTTGGGTTAGAAAGCTTGGCCGAAGATTAAGAAGGAAATCTCTGCATTAGCTATTGCAAGTTTTTGAGCTAGCATCCACTCCGCCCCTAACTCTCCCTATACTCCTCTCCAGAACATGTTAGCTCCAAAGCAAATGGCCCAACTCTAGCTGTAGTCAATGACATCACTAAGTCCCTTTAAGGGATGAATACTCATCTTGAGTAGGTCGAAAGTGCCAATGCTCCTGCTATTGGCACAAAAAATCAAAGGGATGGTCCACCGGTTAACCAACAGTGGAGAATACTTTGATATCGCAAATGATGATAAGCTGAAGGGAAAGTTTGCCTCCCAAAAAATGTTTTGGCTAACGACATCCCAAAGTTAAACTCTAAAAATGATCCTCACTATCATCTACACAACTTTAGGGCCACCATGTTCATCAAGGGAGTAGAACCAAAATTATTCCATGTCAACTTTCCAATGTTTCTAAAACCAACTTGCGAGAAATGGTTCTATGCTCTCAAGGATAAGAAGACCAAAACCTAGGAGGATGTGACCAACGTGTTCATGAACTAGTATTGCTCTAATGTCTAGTTTCAAAAAACTCTCGAGTTAGAGTTCCTCAGACAAAGCTAAACCGAGGGGTTCATGACCTACCTCAACCGCTCACAGGAAATGGCTTTCTAGATGGTCTCGAGGCCACATAAGAAAGAGCTTGTCAGAAATTTCATCCCTAGTCTCCTTCCCAAGTATAATATTCATATGAAGTACTTAGGCCTTAAGTCTTTTGAATGTACCTACAACATTGGCACGGATATTGAAGATGACCTAATAAAAATCCAGCTCCTCACAACAATCAAGGATGGAAGGGTAAGAAAACTGTAAATTACTCTACCTCTATAGCCACCAACAAAGTCAACTCCCTTGATGCTCTAAGGTCTCAAGGAAATTCTCATAATGAAAATGGCAAGAGAGATTGTTTCCACAGCTGTCCTCTTAGGGTCTTCTCAAATCTCGAGATGACCTACTCAAGTGCCTTTGACCGCCTTGCTAGTAGTGGTCACTTTGAATCCATTAGTCCAACAGAGGACCTTCCATAAAACAAGAGGAGTTCGAAATAGGACCCCAACAAGTATTACAAGTACCACTGATTAGTTGGTTCTAGTGAGAGGGAAACCCAAAATTTTCAAGGAAAATTAGCATAAAATTTCAATTGACTCTATCATAAGCTTTACTCATATCTAACTTTAAGGAAGCTAGATGAACAATGTCTCAGCTCTTCCTATTGATTATATCTAGAAATTCATGACTAAGAAGAATATTATCACCCATAAATCGGCTTGGGATAAAGGTAAATTATGTTTCTAAAGTAAGCTAGATAAGAGGTTCTTCATTCTATTGGCCAGACCTTAAAAAGCACAATTGTAAATCACATTACATAAACTAATAGGATGAAAGTGACTAACCTCTTTTGGATTGTCTATTTTGGCAATAATTAACTTAATAGAATGATTCTATTCCTAAATGAGGTGGCCCGATTGCCCCACCAATGGCCAGAATTTATGGGCGAAAGAAGCTGACAATCCATCTGGACTTAGAGCCGGGTCCCCTTTGATGCCGAACATTGCCAATTCTACCTCACTCCATTGTAAAGGACGAAGAAGATCTAGTTTCTACTAATGTGAGGGACTGGGAATATCCATTTCCTAAAGAACCGTATGTAACTCATTATCATTAGATAATGTGTGGGATTGATCATCAACTTGGTAAATATAGTGAAGGGAATCTCGAATCAAATTATGAATTTTATTTGTACCCGACCACCATTCTCCCTTAGAGTTATTTAAAGATAAGATAGTTTTCCTTATTAATTGACTTTTCACTTTAGAGTACATCAGCTTTGTAGGAAGGTCTCCCTAATTATTCCAAGTGCTTTCATATGTTGCTTCGAGTACAAGTATTGTATGGATATTGAATCCTTAGCTAATAACACTCTTTCCACCTAGAAATTTCCTATAAAGGCTGAATCCACTCAGTTGCCCAAATTCTATAATGGGATTTAGAAAACTATAGTTTACTCCCCATGATTTATAATTTTCTAATCCAATTTACAAGATAAGGAAAATAGAGGGGATCCAATAATATGAATGTTCCATGTAGACCCCACTACCTTTAACACACCAAGATTCAATTTGGTATGGGCAACAAGCTTTTCATATAGGATCATATGTTTCTAGGACCACAATTGCATGGTCAGATAGGAGAATAGGATGATGGATAAGCCTAAAGTTAGTGAACATATTAAACCAAGAAGAAGCCCTATATGATCTATCTATTACTTTCATAATTAGGTTTGACTCTTTCCTGAAGTTTAACTAAGTGAATTTAGGTCTTGAAAAAGATACATCAATTATTGCAGAGTTGATATTCCAATCAATGAAAATGGACCAACCTTGAATCGAGGGTTAGCCTCCTAACTTATCCGAATGATATTCATGTTGATTAAAATCTCCAAATAATAAACAAATGTCATGGGACCCGTGTAACTCCCCATAAACAAACATTATATGCCATAATGAGCTAGAGAGATCATTCACCCTATAAACTATCAATTTAAATGAGCTGGAAACACATACTACATTAAGTGAGGACCCACAAAAAAAAAACTAATAACCCACCCCTAGTTCTCCTAGCGTCTTTCTCACAAAAAAGGATGGATTTAAACTACTAAACTTATATACTACATACATCCAAAAGAGCCATTTTTGTCGCAGATAATAATAAAAACATTAGTACTATAAAACTAACTAGCCAACTTATATGAGGTTTTGTAGAGGAGTTGGCATTACTGAGACCTCTATAATTCTAAGCCACACACTTTATATGGGGATAGGGTGATATGAAGGGCTAGCTGCCATACCCGAAGAGACTTCAACTGATCCTTCTTCTGAGAATTGGGAGTTATGAGAGGATACGCGATGCTTCTAGTTTGTAGAGGACTCTGAACCGGATGTACATCCTCACTTTTGAAGTCTAGCAACTAAAATTTGCATCCATTCATACACACTGTCACTAGACCACATCCAAGAATGAGCAAATGACAAATCTGTGACACACTTTGAATTCTCCATTAGAAAGGTAACCCACTTCTTCTTTCGTAGGCTTCTCCTAGTATCAAACCAGTTCACATATTTATACATGGCTTCATTATTAGATATTCCAGTGTCTTGTGAATGAAGGGGATAAGGAAGATTGGCCTTCTTCCCTTTTAACACATGACCTATCGAAGGAAGGCTTTGTTGTCCATTACCTTGCTGCCCTTTCTTAAATAATTCGGTACTTTGCTTAGGTAAGTCCAGATGCATCTCCTCATTATTCACATTTGCTTAGGTAAATCTTGATCTTCACACAATTGCTCATCATTACCCTCATCGCTACTCTCATTAGAATCACTTGCTGTTTCAACTTGGAATTATCCGAGCCATGCAAAGGGAGTATAAAGGCAAGAGGGTCATGCATTTCTCTAAACTGACACTCCGTAAATGAAGGATCATGCTCTCTAAAACCTGGAATCACACCCATTGCTAGATGCCAAGTCTAGGAACTACCTAACTCTAGCACCCTTGAAGAGGGATTTTGACCCAACACACCAACTCCACCTTCCATCAACATGTATACCACTTCCTCTACAGTCTGCTCTTTGCCATCAGCTTGCAACACTTCATTTTGATCATCTAGCTGAGCACAAGGGTCATTTCCTAACCCAAATCGAGTGCCACTACCTTGATGAACATCATTACAGGGCTACTCTTGATCATTATTATTCCTAGTACGGTGCTCACCTTAATTATCATTGACTTCCTCAAAGTTTTTATTTGTTGGATGGAATTCGGGGGAATAATTATGTCTATACGAGCTACTACTGTTGTTACCATGGTGATCATCAAGAGTGAATCTCTCAAGCTCATGATGGAAGCCTAAATAGACAAGGTTGATTCTAGGGTTTCAGTTTCTGAAAGTCTCTACTAGACCCTTGAGCATGTTAGTATAAAAGCTTGGTATGTGTTGTGGTAGGCTGCTTAGCTTTCTGCAATTTTTAAGTTTGAGGCAAATAAGATGTTCCAACTCCCCTATGTCAGTTTCTTTGACAAAGAGAACAGTTAGATTTGACCATTTCCATATTGATAATGATATTTTTCAAGTAAAGTGCGGTTTTTCATCAATAACTCCTTCAAATCCGTTAAGGAACATGTCTCATCTGGCAATATGGTACATGGTGCGTTACGTAGATTCACTCAGCAATGGAAGTTAACCCTCTTATTAATTCAGTCTATTTGAAAAGTGATTGGCGTCGTCCGAGTGATAATTCTTTCAGAAAAGATAATGAACAACCAGATGTCGGAAGCTACTAGATTGATATCGCATCAAGGAGTAGCTATTTCAAGGACTTCAGCTTCGCTATTGAGTTAGGAAGGTTAGTACCAGAGGAACAATTGAGAGTCCCATCCAAATAAAAGACTAATACTACTTCCTCCGGTTAGTACAAGTTGTAACAAACACATAAAATACGAACTCCTATACGGAATTTGATAATGGTGTTTAGGAGATATGCATGTGATAAAGTAGAGAGAGAATATGGGCCTTTTTCGCAAAAGGTTACTAAAAGGGGTAAAAAAAAAAAGTAAAAATGTTGCATCTTATATTGAGTATCCAAAAATGTTATATGTTGCAACTTTTAATAACCAGAGGTAGTATAAAGGATTGGCTGTATAAAATATAATCTAGTTCTTTAATTAGAGTTTTTTAAGTTTTTTTAAATTATTGCAAAAGTAAACTTTATATCAAAATAATTTCAAAATTAAGCTTATTTTTGGTCAAAAGAAAATCGCTGCCTGCGGCAACAAATTTAGCTAGGGAGAAAATTTGGGTTGGCCTAGAAGAATTTTTTTTTAAAAAAAAAACTTGGTTGGCAAAATTGCTGCCCCTCCTACTCAGGATTGACTACGTTTTTTTTTGTCTTCCTTTCTTTCTCTTTTTCCCTTTTTCTTCTCCTTCCTACCCCTCCCTAACAGATGGCGACCCAACTCCTGCTCAGCGAATTCTAACAATTTTCAGGCTAAAACTTAGCACATTCTGCGTGATTTTTTTTCAAAACTCAGGTAAGGTATAATTATAAGCTTTTACTTTGTTTTTTCTTCGTTTTTGTTCAAGTATAATTTCGGTTTTTTTTTGGCTTTTTGTAGTTTGCATTTGCCGAGATCTTATATAGATAATTTAAGCATGTTGTTTGGTATGTTGTGATGTTGGAGATTGTTGTGAATAATGGGAATTTTAGATAAATTAAGTATTTAGGGTCAGGTATAATTTTGAGTGAATTTTAGATAAATTTAGGTTACTTTAAGTTATAATATTAAGTTAAGAATTGAATGGTAGTTAGAACTATATTTAGGTTAATTATAGTTAGTAATTAAATTTTAGTTAGAATGAAATTGAAGAATCAATAGAAAATAGAATAGGATCAATATACTCTTGGGGGGGGTGAATAGAGTATGATCGATTTTCGCAATTAGGTTCTCAAAGCTTTGAAACGACTTTCAGATGCGGAAATACTTAATAAAGAAATAAAACTTATTTCAAAGGTTTTGAAACTGGTTTCAGGAATTTGACATGAATAAGCTATTGCGGGAAGTACGAAGTAAATAAAGAAAACGAATATGAAAGTACAATGTAAAGGGGACGATTATTTGTTACGAAGTTCGACAATGTGCCTATGTCTCTGCCTAGGGTGTCCTACCCTTAGGATTTAACAATTTTTATTTCTTCCCTTAGAGATCTAAAGCCACCTAGAAGATCTTCACCCTATCTTCTTTACCATAGCTTTTCCTAGCTACACTTTAGCATCTCAATTCCTAGAAATCAAAATCACCTCACTTTTTATGAACCTTTGAGTATTATAATTTCTACCCAAAGTATATCTCTCTTTTTCTTTTGATCTTTCTTTTTCACACTCAAGATATACTTAATATTTCTTTTTCTCTCAATTCTAAATTACAATGAAATGAGTAAGTACTAGAGAGAAAAATGTGTTTGAGTTATTGTAGATTTTTATTGAATCACGTTGAAGGCTCTCTATGATCTCTTCAATGATTCAGCTAACCTCTTTTTATATGAGCAATAGCATAACGGATAGTCTTCAAAAAGAATCTTCAAGGAGCCGTTGAGATTGAATGCTTCAAAGTCATTCCATGATTTTAGGACAGTTATGAAAGCTGTTACAAAGGACTAACTGATGCTCTTGAAGCCCACTTAGCCATTTTGAGATTGAACAGATAAGACTTTGAACTTTGAATTTCCGTTGAGAAGTTCTTGCTAATTGGATTTGAATATTTCTTCCGGATTCTTTTGAGATAAGTACGTCCAACAATCATCCCATGCATAGCTTTGACAGAATTATTCAACCATGAACTAAGGAGTAATCTAATCTTATCTTGCTAGAAGTTTGAATTAGACCAAATACTTTAAAGTCCACGGCATAACCAACTCGACAAAATAAGGAAGTACTTTAAACTGATTTGTCATACCTAAAAAGTTATTAGAAAATATTCCACTAGTAGAAAATATATTAAACAATAATAGAAAGAACATGTTAGAAATATAAACATGGTGCATGAGCACATTTCGGTTTGCATCTTCATATGTGTATGCATTGTATTCATCTATTTACAGATGTCCTTTGACTTCTATCATCCACAAACAAATTAGATCACATCGTGGAGTCTTCAAAAATGTATGTTAATTATAACATAGAATTATAGTTAGAATTATTGTGATAAATTGTTAGTTAGAATTATATTTAGGTTAATTAGAGTTAATAATTGAATGTTATTTAGAACTATATTAAGGTTAATTATAGTTAGTTACTGATTTTTAGTTAGAATGAAATTTAGGTTAATTATAATTTTGAATTATAGTGATACTTTGTTGTTATGATCTGAATTGTTAGATATTTATATGTGACAAAGAGATAGAAGTATTGGTTATGGCATAAAATGTTGTTAGAATAATGTTGAATATCATTGAAGAGTTTTTTTTTTATCTTGTAGGCATCATGAATACCTCTTTATATCCCTTGTTATGTCGATGGGTGGAGTATTAATAGAATGGGATAATATGGTTGGATATAAAAGTGGACAAGTTAGACTTATTTTGGTTAGTGTTGAAAACAGCTTTTGTAAAATTTTTGATATGATTTTGAGCTTGTGTGGGTTTGATAGAAGGACAGTGGATTTGAACTTGAAAATGACATATCCCACCGGTTCATCGACTTATATGGCATTGCGTGCCACTGACATATGACTAATATGTGAAAGTCTTGTGGGCATGCATTAAAAAATTTCCACATTCTTGTATGGAAATATATATTGAGTAAGCACCCTTATCTTTCTCATAAAATGTCAGTTCTTCAATTCTAATCATTTCCTCATATACAAGAATGATGGACATATTCGCTCAACATCAATCACTAACTATCCTTCCATCTACAACTCAAATGCACTCTCCCTTACATACTCCTAATGAGAACCCAATTTATACACTCTTGACAGATAAGTATGGGAATTATCTATATACAAAAAACACTAGACAAGGTGAGGAGACTTAGATGAAAAAGAAGTGGATGAGGAGGCGGAGGAGGAAGAGGAAAAGGAGGAGGAAGGGAATGAGGATGAAGAGGCAGAGGTGGAGTAGAAAGAGGATGAGGAGGCGTTGAACTTAGATGTCAAAGCTAGAAAAAATCTAAGGGCAACTAACTTGAAATTCAATAAACCATTCCCTTTTATTATCACTTTGGAGAATGTGTGGAGGATAATGGTTGGAGAATGTATGGCCTAAATTTATCTTGCATGGTTGGTGGGGAATTTGTGAAGGGTATGGATTTTACAAGCAAGAAATAACTCATTGAAGTTGTGAAGATGTACTGCATTTGGGTAAATCAATCATACATGTGTCAAATATCAAACAAAAGTGTATTGGAGTTAATTTGTTCGAATATGTGTGGTTGAAAACTTCGTGTCAGACAGAAGAGTAATGTACTTCCTTTTTGGACTATATCAACCTATAAGGGTTAACATGCTTCATCTTGTGTTAGCTAGTAACATCCACAACCAAGGAGCTCGGCACTTGAGTTTGTCATTAATAGGGAACTTTGTTAAGGAATGTGGTAGATTTTACCCCACATTGAAGGTGGCCATTATCATACATATGGTGTGTGGAAGATTCCACCATTTCATACCTTATTTGAAAGATTAGTATGGTAAACAGGCAACAATAGTAAAGATTTATGGTAAGAGCTTCATATGAACGCCTGCCTCAGATTATGCATGCATTAAGGGATGCTCACCCTAAAATGGCCTTAGAGTGGTGTTATAAATCAGAGACTCCCAATTTTAGGGTTTCTTGAGGGTTTTTTAGGCTTTGAAACCATGCATAGATGGGTTTTAATATGCAATTTGTCTTATTTTCATTGACGGCACACATTTGTATGGGAAATACATGAGAAAATTACTAATATCAATAGGGATTGATAGGAATAACCAATTATTCCCTCTTGTATTTGCTCTTGTGGAAGAAAAGAATGGAGAGAGTTAGAGTTGGTTCGTGGCATGCATAAGATATTAGGGCTATATGTGTTATATGATCAACACCCATGTATTATTCAAGCTATAATGACATACATAATGGATTCCTCCAGCATTTCACCGCATTTACATTAGTTATGTTGCTTTAAACTTGAACTCTCACATAAAAAATTCATTAGAGCTGTATTTCAATGGAAAACATCTAAGGTAGATAAAGCATTAGATGCATTTCTTAGGTTTTTGCTAATACTAGTGAGTACATCTACGAATGGCAATCAAGAAGTGGTCCCTAGCTTATGATGAGGGTTATATGTATGGATATGCAACAAAAACATGACAGAAGTGTTCAATGGAGTCATCAAAGGTGCTAGATTTCTACCAATTTTTGCAATAGTCGAGCTCTCCTTCTATAGATGAACAAATGGTTTATCCATAAACGAGAGATATCTAGGAAATGACTTGCTTCTAACTAGCCATACACTTCTTACAAGGAACAGAAAATTAAAGTGAAAAGAAGTAAGGCCAAGTTTCATATTGTTGAGCCATTAGACATTGGCAAGAGCATATACAAAGTGACAATCGGCTGAGGAGATAGAGTGACGCGTAAGGGGAGGCGAGGGGGGGGGGGGGGGGGAGGGTTAACGTTATATGGTACGTTTCTTAGATTCTACGTTCACTTATAATAAGATATGCTCATCTATATTGTTGGTTACTTATTTCCTATATGTTGTCCATGGATAAGTCAGGGAACGAGGTGCATCTCATGTACTTACACCTCCTAGATCGTACTGGGTTAGTATATCATCATATGACTAGGGTTATGCGGCTCTTTTGTACTTATATCGATAGTTGACGTGCTTCTTAAGTCATATGTAGTCAGGTAGCTGTAGACATTACCAGGCCATTGGTCATTCTCTAGGTACTTAAGCTCTTAATATCAGTTAACCCTCGTACAATTATTACGTTATAGCTTTGGGCATGGGAGAATATCACTTGTTGCCGTCCAGCAGTTTCCACATGCCATTGACGAGCTGAGCAGGGCACGTTTACATTAAGTTCGGGTACCCTGGGGATAAAGACCCATATGACACTAGATGGCTCGTGGATTATATCACTCATGTTCATCTCTCGACTAAGGTAAACCCTCTACAAGATTTGTTAGACGGGATGACGGCTACGTAGGTAACATTCCATCTCCTATCTTATTCGCAAATGTGTAGTATGTAACTCTATTTTCAATAACTAATGTACTTATTCCCTTTTCCCATAGATGATCTGGGATCCATATCCTGAGGAGGAAAAGTAGCGTGTCATTGCTTCCCTCGTATGTTTGGAGTGCGTAGAGTGCTATTTGTCGAGTTGAGTCATGCGGCAGTATGGATCACGCTAACTCATATCCCCTGCGGCGGACACTAGGTGGATTGACAAAGCATGGCCAACGTCGATTGGATGCACTAGTGTCGTCAGTACACAGACATATGGGATAGACGTCTATAGTACATCATAAAGGTCAATCCATTTGAGGAAGCTATGAATTACTATGATCCGTACCTAGTTTGATACAATAGTATCACTAGGCATTTCATCAACCCCTCATTCTATCTGCCTCCTTCATATTTTGATCCAACATTAGTGCCGCTTCACATCATGGTAAGAATTTTTAGCATATTATTCATTGTTTTATGTCTATTATGCAACTAACTTCATTTGCAATCTTTTTTTCTCATTTGGACTGAGTAGCTATTATCTATTTGTAACTATTGTCACGATCATTAAGACAAGTATCATCCCATGGAAGATAAAGTCATGGACATGTGCACGAGGGGTATGGAGAGGATAGGGCATACTCACCTACTTTGCCCATACCCATCTACTACGATATGTGACAAACCCTCCTTGTCCATGCCTCAATAGGACTCTGAAACTCTCACTCTCCATATGATAGGGCACAATTACACTTAAGGTGAATCATTTTCAATTTACAGATCTCCCACATATCCATTTGGATTTATACCCGAAGAGATTCAAACGCCTTACACCTAGTAGAGTCAGAGTCGGCAGTACCATCGTTTTCAAGGAGGGAACTCTACTTTCATAGTCTTATAGTTCTAATTACAATTAATGTACATGTATAACTATTTGTATTCATATGTAAATATTATCATATGTAGTTCTTAACTTTCTTAACGAGGTTTTGTGTAAATCAGACTTTATTAACTTTCATATGTAAATTAAATCAATTTTAGATTGATGTTGGAATGATAATGTACTGATGTTGTTAGTGATGATGTTGGAATATAAATAGGTTATGATGTTGGAATACAGGTTATGTAATTGGCGTTGTATGGACAAAAGAAGAAACAAAAAAATACAATTACAAAATCGCAACCTAGGGCAGCAATTTCTATTAATTTGGATTTTATTTTAAAAAAAACTAGGCAGCAATTCTGCCCAGGTTTTTTTAAAATAAGTTTTGAGCTAGCCCAAATTCTTCCCTGCTAAAATTGTTGCCTGAAGCAACGATTTCTTCCCGAACCAAAATAAGCTTATTTTTGAAATTATTTAATTTCAGTGAATATTTTTACAATAATTTTTTTAAAAATAAGCTTAAAAAATATTCTTAAGTTATGTGCGTAGTTAGACTTAAAATTGGGCTATAAGGTTAATCAACTTATAGCTTGGGCCTATTGTGTCTAAGAGTTATTAAAATCTTGTATTTCTAACTTTATTAAATTAAAAAGTAACTAGACTTTTAAGTATATTGTAATTGAAAATGAACATAAATTGAACCCAAATTCTTGGTAACGTGCTTTAGCCTAGCTCAAATTTTAGAGCTTAACAAGCTATAAACTCAAGTTGAGTTTTTGCCAATTTTTAATCAAGCTCTAGCTGGGCCTATGATGGAAATCAAGACCTCGCGATACCCAGTCAAAACTTTGAGATCCGTAGTTAAGACATTGAAGCACCTATCAAACATAATTCACGTCAGAGCTTTGATACAAGAGAAGTGGTCATTGCAAAACCCTTTGAAGACCAAATTATGGATAACTTTAGAATCCATGATCTGTCCATTTCAAGGCTTTGAGCTACTTCCCTTGAGAATCACTTATTGAATGCGTTGATTTAATGAAGCATTTTATGGTCTGCCCATTTATTAAACAACACTTTAATGGGGAGTTACTAGCTTTTAATCCAAGTATTGAAGAAAGGAGCTATTAAGAGGAGAGTTATGGTGTTATTAAGAGGACATTACAAGAATGATTGTCCCAATGTTAGAGCCTTAACCATACGTGAGCTTAAGAACATGATAACTCAACTATTTCCTTGTGAAGAAGAGGATGACAAAGATGCTACCAATTATGAAGAATCCCATTATTCTAATGATGAGAATGAGAAAGATGGCCCTATGGATGACTGTTTTCTAGAGAAGAACAACCTGGTTCTTCGAAGGGCACTTCAAATGTAAGTTAAGGTTGAAGAGGCTCCTATTCAAAGGGAGAATGTCTTCTTAACCAAATGCAAAGTCAAGGGTAAGGTATGTGATTACATTGTTGATAGTGGTAGTGAAGCTAATGCAATATCAAGTGACCTTGTCAAAAAACTTAATTTAAAAACCACTAGACACCCTAATCGATACAAATTGAGTTGGCTTAAAAAAAGTAAGAGTACAGTAGTTAGAAAACAATGACTTGTTAAATTTCAGATTAGTTCATATGTTGATGAAATTGTGTGTGATGTGCTTCCCATGGATGCTTGCCATATTTTATTGGGGAGACCATGGCAAAGTGATTGGAAATTAGTTTGTTGTCCCAGCTTTGTTAGTGCCTAAGAAAGATGGTACATGAGGATGTGAATAGATAGTAGGGTTGTGAAAAACATAACCATTAATTATAGGTTCCCCATTCCTAGACTTAATGATATGTTAGATGAATTGAGTGGAGCACGAGTATTTTCAAAGATTGATTTAAGAAGTGGCTACCATCAAATTCGCATAAGAGAAGAAGATGAATGGAAGACGGCATTCAAGATAAAGCATGATTTGTATGAATGGCTTGTCATGCCTTTTGGGTTGATAAATACTCCTAGTACTTTTATGAGACTTATTAATGAAGTCTTGAGACTGTTTTTGGGAAATTTTTTTTTGTGTACTTGGATGATATCCTAATCTACAACAAGAGTAATGAAGATCATTTGAAGCATCTTAAAAACATTTTTAAGGCTTTAAGAGAACAAAAATTGTATGGGAAGCTTGAAAAATGTCACTTTATGTTGTTGGAGATTGTGTTTCTTGGATATATTATCTTGGGAGATGGAATCAAAGTTGATCCAAGCAAAGTGGAGGATAAATCTTTGTGGCCTATTCCAAAGACCATAACTGAGGTGCGTTCTTTCCATGGTTTAACTTCTATTTACCAAAGATTCATCAAACATTTTAGCACTCTTATGGCTCCCATAACCGAATGTACGAAGAAGGGAAGTTTTCAATGGACTTTGCAAGCTCAAAAAGCCTTTGAGCTAGTAAAGAAAAGGATGTGTGAAGCACTAGTTCTTACACTGCCAGATTTTGCAAAACTTTTTGAGATGGAGTGTGATGCAAGTGCCAAAGGAGTTAGAGTTATTCTAATTCAAAAGAAGATATCGTTGCTTGTTTTAGCGAGAAGTTGTGTCATGGGAAATGGAATTATTCCACATATAACAAGGAGTTTTATGCAATGGTTTGAGATTTATATCATTGGTCCCATTATTTGAGACCTCAACCATTCATATTACATTCGGATTATGAATCCTTCCATTTCATTCATGGGCAAACGAAGTTGAATTCGAGACATACTAAGTGGGTTGAGTTCCTTTAATCTTTCAACTTTTTAGCCAAGTATAAGAAGGGCAAAAGCAATTTTGTGGCTGATGTATTGTTAAGGAGGCATTTTCTGCTTTGAGTAATGGAAGCCAAGGTGTTGGGCTTTGAAATGATCAAAGAACCTTATAAGGATGATCTTGAACTCAAGACGATCATAAAGTCATGCATAAATGGATTTCAAGGATAGTTTGTCATCGTAGATGGGTTCCTTTTCAAAGGGAACAAACTTTGTATTCCAAAGGGAGATATTCATGAACTTTTGATCAAGGAAGCTCATGAAGGAGGACTTACTGGCCATACGGGCATACAAAAGACTTTGGAGATCTTACACAATCATTTCTTTTGGCCGATGTCTAGTGTGTACCATGTGTTGGCGAGATGTGCTACTTGTCAAAGAGCCAAGATGACTTTCCATAGAGGAGAATACAAGCCTTTGCCAATCTCTAAGAGACCTTCGGAAGATTTGAGTATGGATTTCATCATGGCATTGCCTAGAACCGCACGTGGTTAAGATTTAATTATGGTGGTTGTTGACAGATTTTCAAAAAATACACTTTATTGCTTGCAAAAAGGTTGATGATACATTCAATGTGGCACAATAGTTTTCAATGACGTGGCTAGATTACATGGTTTGCCTAGAACCATTGTTTCGAATCGTGATACCAAATTCTTGAGTCACTTTTGGAAATCATTGTGGAGACTTGTGGGCACTAAGTTGTTGTTTTCAACGAGCCATCATCCACAAATAGATGGTCAAACTAAAGTTGTGATACAGATCCTTGGTCCATTGCTTATAGCTTTGGTTAGTAAAGGAGGGAAGAATTAGGACTTGAAATTGGCATATGCTGAACTCTGAGTAAAACAACAAAGTATTCACCTTTTGAGATTGTGTATGAAGTGAATCCATGTGTTTTTATTGATTACATTTATCTTCCCAAGGATAAGTTCATACATCGAATAGCAAAAGAGCATATGGAATTTATTATCAATGTGCACAAGGAAGTGAGAAGAAACATTGAGAAGGAAAATGAAGCTTACAAGAAACAATCCAAGAACTTGAGAAGTATGAAGAAATTCAAAGTTGATGATCTTGTATGGGTTTTCTTGCGAAATGAGAGGTTTCCTAAGCAAAGAAAACACAAGCTAATGTCTTGGGCTATAGGACCATTTTAGATCGTAGAAAGGATCAATGATAATGTATACAAGGTAGATCTGGGTGGCAAATATGGAGTGTCATCCACATTCAACGTAGGTGATTTGTCCCCATACTTTGAAGATGATGAGTTGATGACAATTCCTTTCGAAGAAGAGGAGGATGATGGCAATCAAGACCTTGCGATTCCCAACTAAAACTTTGAGATTCGTAGTCAAGACGTTGAAGCACCTATCAAAAAGAATTCACGTCAGAGCTTTGATACAAGAGAAGTGCTCCTTGCTAAATCCTTTGAAGACTAAATTATGGATAACTTTGGAATCCACAGTCTGTTCATTTCAAGGCTTGAAGTTATTGCCCTTGAGAATCACTTATTGAATTCGCTGATTTAATGAAGGATTTTATGGCTGCACATTTATTAAACTACACTTTAATGGGGAGTTACTAGCTTTTAATCCAAGTATTGAAGAGAGGGGCTATTAAGAGGAGTGTTACGGTGTTAATGCATTAATCAATTATGCATTGGAGTTATGGGGTTGAAGTTAACACCAAGACTTTTTCTTTCCATCTTCTAGCCAAATTTATTTAAGTGCTTTAATAGTTTAGGTAGTTAATAAAGTGGATTCATAATTGTAAGCCTTTTTATTTTCCTTGCTTTTTGTCTTTTAAGCTGAGTTTGTTCAACAATAAAAGGGTAGCTTGTAAATATTTTTAAAATGTTGTTGAATGAATGAATGAAAGTGTTTTCTTTTAGACCGAATTTTAGTGAGAAATTGTCTAAGTATTTTTTTAAGTTTATCTTGAAGAATTTGAGTGGTAAAGTGAGGAATCCTTCTGCGCAAGTTGGTAGTTCTTTGGGTTAAGTCGAGTAATCCTTGCCTAAGTCTTACTAATCAGTTTGTTGAGTGAGTAATCCTCGCAAACATATCCAGTTTGTTCAAGTGAGTAATCCTTGTAAAGTAACCCATTTTACTATCTTTTTCATACAAAAATACGCATTTTTTCTTAACCTTCTTAAATCTGAAATCCTACCCTTCAACACAATATATGTCAATTTTTATCAATTTTGAGAGAGTAACTTTTGTTATTTCAAAGAATCACTTTTAGTATTATATCCCATGTGTATACAAGATTTTGTGAAAATATAAATTAACTAGTAAATTTTTTTGATGAGGCAAATCTTACGTGGACAAAGTGTATGAATGTCACATAAGATTATTATTGTGACAACTTTTCACAGTCGCAATTCGTAACCTAAACTTTGACGAACAAGCCTTAAACAACATTCATCAGTAGAAACTGGAAGTAGTATTACCTATCTGGCTATCGCAACTTTTGCCAATAAACTGTTACCTTACTACTTAACGTAATTAGGTTATACTTCCACGCACTGTTATTCCCCTTAACCTAATCAAACTTACATCCTAACATACCTTTTCGTAGCTAATACATAATGGATTTTGATCAACCTGTTGTTCCATTCCTTGATTCAGCTTGAGCAGCAGCAATACCGCCATTCCTACGCGACTGATCACCCTCTTCCTTGGCTGCACAATCTGGCCCTGTAGTAGTATTTTTCTCCTTGCTGCCCTCATCAGGCACGGATGATGTAACTATTTCGATAGCTTCAATGGAATTATCGCAGGTCATTGTAGGTACCAACGTCGTCATCTTCTTTATCTCCTTTCCTTTACCCCATATTACCCCATATAACCCCAGCACGATCAATATTGCTCCTAGCACACTGGTATGAGTACACTATGTGTATGTTATTTTCTCATTGAAATAAACGATAGCAAATATTGTTTAAGCAAATTATCAAACAAAAAATTTTAAAAAATAAAAGTCATTTGGTTTGTAATGTATGTTGTATGTATCACATCGTCACAAACCTAATAGATGGACCGAATCTATGTTCTTCCCACAAATTTTTATGAGGTAGACAACATATGAGAAATTCTTAATTTATATTTAATATAAATATATCAAAAGGTACATTTAAATCTAATATCATAAAGTTTATGGCTGATATGAGTTTTTATGTATTTTTATATCTTTTGTATTCTTATATTTTTTATAACAATATCTATATATGATATAACAATAGTCACATTTGATATAATAATACTTGTATTTAACATTTCAATATCTTAATTTATATCAGGTATAAATTAGAAAACCCTCGACAACATACATGTATGTTGTAGGTTGTATATATAACCATAAAAGGATTTTTCTGGAATTCTTCACCTATATTTCTTTATTTACATTGACACCTAAAGGCTTAGGTAGCTTAACACAAATAATGTTCCAATAATTTTAAACCCTATAGTATTTTACCCTTTCCTGCACCTGCATTCCCGAACATTGATCTACAAAAAAGTCCATCCAATATTTCCTTAAAAAAATTAAGATAATATGATGGCCACTCAACAAAAACATATGGGAAAATCAAATAATAAACCATAAACTTCAATTTAGCAAAATTTGATTCATTGAACTTCCGAAAATAATTGTGACTATTTATCCTGGCTAGGTAAAACTAGATGAGTAATTATCGTCTTATATCTTAGAGCGAGAGAAATAACTTGAAATAGTTAATTTTACCTTCCCAGGTATAACTTCTCATTCAAGAATAGAGACCCAGCCAGTGCAACTAGTATGAGCGTTAATGGGTTGAATACAGATACAAACAAGGGCCCTTTGATTCGAATACACCATGCTACTAGTGTGACCATTGCACCGGAAGCTATACATCCCTGCATACGTCGACATAAAGACTTGGTTAACAATGTCCACATAGTTAAACTATAATAATAGGGCAATTAATTAAAGATCACCAAAATGTGTGATATCATATCTATAAAAATGAGAAATTCTTAATTTATACTAGATATAAATATATTGAAGGATTTCTTTGTAATTTTATTTCAATATCTGAGATCATAATATCTATATCTCATATACGTTTTTTATATTTTTATATCTTATATATTTCTATATATGATATAACAATATCTATACCAAATATAACAATAGTTATATCTGATCTAACAATATATATATATATATATATATATATATATATATATATATATATATTTGATATCTTAATATTCTGATATAATTTATATAAAATATGAATTAGAAAAGCCTCGTATAAAAAAACCTTCATTCATCTTTCAATGGTAGGTAATTAAATTTTCTATTTTAGCTCTTCAACTTCCGAAGTGAAGACTACAATTATGGCCGCTATTTTATTTGGTAATCATTCACAAGCCTTTTTCTTAATTTGGTCCAAGTTAGTATTGGTGGCAAACATGGCGGTTTTAATATGGGTTCAGTGGGCTCAGCTGAATCCATATTAAAACCCAAAAAAACTGTGAAAAGTTTTAAAAACAAATAACTTATATACTATTCCCAACATTTTTAACATATAAGCACTTCCTATCTCAGTGATAAAGCCCCAAATGTCTTCATATATGCATGCATGTCTTTCTAGTCAAACTGATTGTAAGAGTTAGTAAACACATACAATGTCTTATTGTTAGGGTTTACAAAAGTCGTAATAATACAAACTTACAGAATAGGCAACGGTGAGAAGGCGAATGTCCCAACCCAACTTCCATTGCTCCAAGTTTCGATCTGTGCATAACGCGAACACAACAGCTTGGATTGATCCCATTATAGTCATCAAAGCCGTGCTTGAATAAGGACTCGGATACTTAACACTCATCTTTGCCTATCACCCCAGCCAATTCGATTATTTATATTCTTCACATTAGTGATTTCAAAACCCTAAAGAGTGCTAATAAAACAGTGTTCTTAGATGTGAAGACAATGATCATCACCTGAACAATCAGCCAAGCTGCATATGAAAAGCAGCCGGCCAAGGCTAGTATGGAACCAACGAGACGTTCTCGTCCAGCATGATGCGCCAGTCCCGGACCATGTGCCATATGTTTGAGTAGGTGGGCGTTTGTTGGCCATAACTTAATTTCGACCCCTTTATAAAACGTGAGAAGCATTGCACCACCTATCCCTAGTAAGGTTCCCATTATTTTTGCTCTCCCTGATAGTGATTTTAGTGATGCCTTCTCCAGCCTATAAATAATGAAATTACCATGACTTCCTCAACCTTTACAATTTAATCATGTATGTATAATTGTATATGTTTTTATTTGGTTTGTAGATATATTAATAGAAAATGATAATGCATAACCGTTAGAACTGTAAATAAGAAGCTAACCATCAAATTATAAACAATATTCAAGCAGTAATAATACCAATTGATGACTGATTTGTCGAGCCTTCCTAATTCAAATTTTTTTTTTAATTTTAAGCTTTTTTTTAAAATAATTATAAAAATAAGATCTAAATTGTTCTAAATTCTTCTTTGAATATTCTAAATGTTTCCTTTATTGTTCTATATCATTATTCACACTATGAATATGCATATAATGTTCTAAAATGTAAAGTTAATATTCTATATTTCCTATACAACCGTTCTAAAAAGACTAACTATATGGCTTCCTATATATTTGTCTAATCCTCTTAAAACGAGTTTTTTGTCTGATCAAAATGTTCTAAATTCTTCATAAAGTGTTCTAAATATTTCATTTATTGTTCTGAATAATTATTTGAGTGTTCATTCGACTGTGTTCATTCAAGTGTTCTAAATCTTTCTGTACATTGCTCTAAATCGGTTGTACTATTATTCTAAAATACTAACCATATGTCTTCCTATTTTTTTTTTCTGATTTTCTAAACTTATGTGTAAAGAATCAAGCCAACAACAAAGAGAGTTGATAATCCATTTAAAGGGGGGAAAACGGAAACACTCTCAAGTTGTTCGATTTGAAAAGAAATCCATTGAAAAAAGGATAAAAAAAAAACATCAAAACACAACACACTAAAGCAAAGGATTCCTCCTAAACAATTTATGGCAACTTTTTTAAAAGATCTACCAGAACAACACAAGGATGCCATTAGAAGAATAGGCTTTGGAGGATTCCTAGAAATTGATTTAGATTCACATAAGTCTTCCTTCTGTGCTGAAGTGATTAAGAGTTTTGACCCAGACAGATCATCACTGGTACTCTCCCAAGGACAAGAGATACCAATAACACCTAAAGATGTCCATTTGGATTATGGGTTACCAATTGGGGGTTACCAAATTGATAAAAATATTGATGAGAATAAAGAAGCACAACAATTTTTATAGCAATGGAGAAGCATGTTTGGACTCAAAACTGGAAGTCCTAACAATTCATCATTAATCAATAAAATTAAGGAGCTGAAATTTAGGGAAGTTTGTGACGAATTTATATGGAACTTTGTTGCTGCTTCTATCAATTGTTGTGTGATATCACAACAAATCAAGCTATAAACTTCAAATTCTTGCACTGCTGCAAAGACATCAGCAGAATCAACATATTTGATTGGTGTGCTTTTAGATACGAGCACACATTATAATCAATAATTGAGTGGTAAGATGGCTCTTCATGGTTTACAGGTCCACTGCCATTTTTATGGTAAGAAACAATAATGTTCTTTTTTCCTCTTCAATTATTCAAATTTTTTGGTCAAGTGTTCTAAATTCTTTCTATAGTATTCTAAATATTTCATTTATTATTCTAAATTAATATTGACGTGTTCTATATTATTGTACAATTCTAAGTGGAGGAATGAATTAGACTGTGTTAATTATTGTGTTTACCTAGTGTTAAAAATTGAATTTTCTTATGTTCTAATGTACTTAAATCATTGATTGGGTGTTCTAATTTACTATTCGAGTGCTCTAAATATTTATGTACATTGTTCTGAATTAGCGTTCGAGTGTTCTAAAACTTTTTGAGACTGTTCTAAATTTGTATTTGATTGTTATAAATGTTTCCTTTATTATTCTATAGTATTACTTATCCTATCGAAATATGCATACACTATTCTAAAATGTAGACTTATTGTTCTATACTCCCATACTACTATATAACTATAAGGTTCTAATATATTCTAATGATTTATAATGTTCTAATAAATGATTATCATATTGTTTAAATGTGTTGTAATATTGCTCTAAATCGGTTATACTACTGTTCTAAAATGATTTGATGTTCTAGTATGTATCACCTATGTGCTAAATATATGCATTAATGTTCAAATTTTATAGTTGTTCTAAAAATACATTCAACTGTTCCTTGAGTGTTATTCTATTGTTCAATTATTATATTATTATATGTTTTATGCTTATTTCTTTATATATATACTTGCAATAACCACAAATTTCCTACTTTGATCGACTACAAAGAGGAAATGTTCACACAAATAGACCGTTCCCTCTAATTTCTGTATGAAAAAGAGATCAAATTCAATCAAGAATGAAAATTTAATTGAAAAGATGATATGGCAAAGGAATAGTTCTTAAGAGGATTAGTAAAGGTGATAGCGAAGTAAAACTCTTAACATCATCTGCAAATGCAGATATACTGGTATGTTTTTCTCTTCAATTGTTCTTATTTTTTCCTCTTCAATTGTTCTAATTTTTTTGGTCCAGTGTTCTAAATTCGTTTTATTGTGTTATAAAATATTTCATATATTGTTCTAAATTATTATTAACCTGTTCTATATGATTTTATAATTCTAAGTGGAGCAATGAATTAGTTTGTGTGTTATAAATCGAATTAGTGTCCGAGTGTTCTAAATTCTTATTTGATTGCTCTAAATGTTTCCTTTATTGCTCTATATTATTATTCACGCTATGAAATATGCATATACGGTTCTAAACTATCATTATAATGTTCTATATTTTATTATTAATGTATTGAAGTTATAATTACATTTGTTTTTCCTATTACATAGGCTTACTTAGACAATTTTGGTAAATTGGCTAAGACACTTGCTTTTAATGTCAATGAGATGTATTTAATGCTTGACAAAGCAAATACTTTATTTGATGAACTGTTTGTTCAAGAAGGAATGACTAATCTCATTGACAATATATGAACCAAGTACATTTAAAAAAATAAACCTTAAGTCAAGAAGGAACCAAGAGTCCAACAATTATTAGCCAAGACCAACATCTGTTTGATGAACCCGTTTTTATGACTGAACTTAATAATGTCATGGAAAAAGCAATGGCAAATTGCCAATCAAAGGAGAAAGCCAATGACACATTTGAACCTTTTTATTTTACACCTCCAACTTTTAATCTTTTCTCTGAATCACAACCTTTAACAACCCCCCATTCAGTGCTTCACCCCCCATCTCCTCACCCTCAAGTTGATGCATCATCTTCTCCTCAACATGAAGTTATTGCATCCTCTCCTCTTCAACAAGAAGTTGTTGCATCCTCTCCTCCTCACCAAGAAGTTTTTACATCCTCTCTTCTCCAACAAGAAGCTATTGCATCCTCACCTCCTCAACAAGAACACCATGATGATGATCAAGCATTGGAGGACCATTTGCATCAATTGACACAATCAATTGTTCAAAAAATTGCAAAGGATGGGTAATATTAAAATGATCATACGTTCTAAATATTTTTTCTTTGTGTTTGAGCTTTTAACCACAGAATCTTGATATCAGATTGGATGCAAAAGAACCTAAAGTTCAACGAGAGAAAAGACGCCCACAGAACCTTCCATTGTACTTAAGATCTCCATTTATGGTACAAAGTGAGACAGTTTTGAGGAGAGTTAATGCAATACAAAGAAATTTTGTAAGTATGCCTTTTCAAATGGGCCTGTCATGTATTGTTCTAAACTTTACTCTTATTGTTTTAAATCTGACTTCAAGCTGTTCTAAAATTGTATTCAATTGATATTTGATTGTTCAAAATTGACTTCCATTATTCTAATTCGTTTGTCCAATGTTCTAATTCGTATATCAATTGTTCTAATCTTACAGTTGACTGTTCTAAACTTTATAATACCGTTTCAAATTATTATGAAGTTGTTTTATGTTTTTAAGTATAGTCTACATTGTTTTACACTTTGTGTTACACGGTTCTAAATTGACATTGAATTGTTCTAAACTAACTTCTTATTGTTCTAAAACTGACTTCAAGTTGTTCTAAAACTGTATTCAATTGATATTTGATTCTTCTAAATTAACTTCCACTGTTCTAATTCATTTATCAATTGTTCTAATCTTACAATTGACTGTTCTAAACTTTATACCTACTGTTTTAAATTAGTATGGAGTTGTTCTAAGTATATCAAGTTGTTCTAAAAATATAATTTTTTCTGTTCTAAGTATAGTTTACATTGTTTTAAACTTTGAGTAAAATAGTTCTAAATTGACATTGAATTGCTCTAAACTGACTTCATATTGTTCTAAATCGTTTGTTTATTGTTCAAAATTGACTACATATTGTGCTAATTATGTTCGTCCATTGTTCTAAACTTACCATTTACTGTTTAAAATCATATGTTATGATGATGTTATAATTCTGATACTCTAAATATAAATTCAATGCTCTAAAATATAAATATAATGCTCT
Source organism: Dysphania ambrosioides (assembly GCA_026401315.1). Classification (NCBI taxonomy): domain Eukaryota; kingdom Viridiplantae; phylum Streptophyta; class Magnoliopsida; order Caryophyllales; family Amaranthaceae; genus Dysphania; species Dysphania ambrosioides. Next base: position 17,309,935 of record CM048661.1, on the reverse strand, counting down.
AAATTATAATTGATGCTCTCAAATATAAATCTGATGTTCCAGTATATTTCTATAGAACGTTTATGCTCTATATATAATAATGTTCTAACTACTTAGTAAGGTTCTAAAGGTCGTCCTTAAGTTTATATAATATACTAAACATTTATGCCATTGTTCTAAATATATATATTAATGTTATAAACACTCGCACTAATCTAAAATGTTGTATGGTTTAAAAAACCCTATACAATTACTGTTCTAAAGTAACGTAATGATAAAAAAAAATTACCCTAATGTTAGTTACTCGGTGTTTGTTACTCTACATATGGTATTCTATTGTTTGAATGTATTTACCTAATGCTTATTTTTGAAATTATTTTGAAATAAAGTTTATTTTTACAGTTATTTACGAGAAAAGCTTTAAAAAATCGTCTTCCTAATTCAATAATATGTAATATTAGGTTGTGGCTACTGATTTTTGTATTTAATGATTACTTACCTTTTTTTCAAAGAAAAATATTTAATAATTTATAAAGAAAGGCTATATATCATTATATATTAACTACCAAAAGTGCAATTTTCAACTGTTGAAGAACAATATGAAAAGTGTGTTCGTTTTCATACAAAAATAAAAATCAAAGAAGATTGAGACAAATACCTGAAGAAAACAGCAAGAATGAAGGTAACAGCAGGAACAAGATTTGCCATCGCAGCAGCATAGGTGGCAGAGGTTAATACAAGGCTTTCCAAGTACAGATTTTGAACCAGTGATCCCCTGCATTCATTTTTATTGCTAAGAGTTATTTCCTATATAAATGTGTTCATGTGAATAAGCAAGTTGCACTAATTTAACAATAAAATATTGCTCTTCTTGTTCCTAATCGTAGATGGAATAGCCCAGATTAAGTGTTTTCCCTTAGTGTCACAACTATTGTAGAACGACATGGTAGAGCCCAAAATAAACTGGCCAACCCCCTTCCTCTTTATTAAAAAATATAAATTAATTCGACTAATTAAGGCTAATTTTAGTTCGATTCAAATAATTTGTAAATATTTATTTATTTATTTAAAAAAATAATATGGATAGGACCGATTAGATTAGACCAAATCTTTTTATTTGCATTTATTATTTTGATAATTATCTTTAATTTTGTAATAAAAAAAAAAATCATACGGTACATATTTTCCTATTTGAAAGGCACGTATTAATAAATATTTGACAACATTTCACTTACTCATATATTTCTCTTATTAATGTATAAAGACTATAAACAAGTTAAAGTTTAGTCAAATCCGCAGGGATCAACAAAAAGGATTAGCCATTGTAATTTTCAATGCTTCCTAAGTGAAAATCCAATAATTTGAAAGCCGCGAGGCTACTAACCCAAATAGTCCAGTCAGAAAAGCTTGGCTGAGAACCGTCCATGTTAACTTTGGTCTGCTTTTCCTGAAAACAAAACACTAGGTTATTAACTTAAAACTTCGTACAAAATTAGTTTTTGGATATATTATATGTAGGTTTTTTTTACAAATAAGTAAATTACTCTTTTGACGTGATTAAAATTAATGGATAAGTAAATATCCGTATTAATTAATTTTTTGTTAACTAATACACGAGTAAATTACTTTTTTGACATGATAAAAATAAATAGACAAGTAAAGTAAATTACTTGTCTGACATAATAAACATTAAGAAAAACTTATTTTTTTGGTATATATATACTAATTACAGAGTATTTTTTTGATGAAAAATATATATATACTAATTATACAAATAAATTAAAAAGCATTTTTATTAAAGTCTAACTAATATATGGTGTTCTCGTTCAATATCATCTATTTATTCATTGTCTCTGTTTAGTAGGGCGTAAAAAATTTTCAATTGAAAACGGTTTTCTATGGAAAATATTTTGCAGTGGAAATCTCATTTTCATGGAACTTTTTCATTATTTGGCTGCATGAAAAATGATATTATATTTAAATATTTTCTGTTGTTTGGTTGAACAAAAAATCAATTACTTCTATTAACTTTTCTAATTGTATTCTCGTGTCATTTTTTAACTATTTTTTCTGTTGTATTTTCTAGTTGTTTGTCATTAGCTAAATTTGTTATACTACAAAAAATATTTTTTATAAAATCTACAATATATTTCTCTAATCAATTAATAACATATTACAGAATACAGAATATCGATCGCCATAAACCAAAAAACACTAAAAAATATGGTTCAACATTATAAAAAGCCTTAAGTTAGCTATAAAGGAGTATTTGCAATCGAATAAGCAAACCAATCAATTAGGTAAATGTACGTATTCGCAATCAAACATGTAAACCAATCAACTAGTTGTAATGTAATATTTTCTATTTTTACATTTTAAATTCTAATAGAAAGAAAATTTGTACTCTAATTTCAAATAAACTATTGATTGCTCATATTTCATGAGAAACTTTCATGGTTCAATCGAATCAGGAGGAAATCTAGGTTTTTTATTTTTGACTAAAATGGATAAAATTTGTTCAAATTCACAATATAATACTATAATTTAATAATCAAGACGAAGAAAACGTACTGAATTGATGATATTCGAAGAAGATGAAAAGAAATTGTGGATTTTTTCCCCAATTTTTAAGAGAGAGAAAGTGTGGAACAAAGAGAGAGGCTACCGAGAAGATGAGAAATGAAGAATGAGTGAGTAGAGCTGGGCATGGGCTAGGCCGAGCAGGCACGCTTTCGAAATAATATGACATGAGCACGATCGTGGCACAACACGACATGCTGTCCATGGAGTGGGCCGCAGACATAAAAAAAATGTAGGCACTAGCATGCAAGCGACACGCCAATTTGGCACGAGGCACGGCCCGGAAACGCTATTATTTAGTATTATTTAATATAATTAATATTACTATTATTTTTAATATTATTATAATCTTATAATATAATTTATATTATCTAATTTTTTCAATTCTATTATATATACACTTTTTTTATTTTTTGTTAAAAAAATTAGTCCTGTATGAGGCACGACACGGCACGCTAAGCACATGGACCGTGCTAGGTCATTGGTCGAATTTTAGGGAAATGTAGCACGACATTACCACAATTAGGCACGACACAACGCGACAATAAGTCATGTATGAGCTGGTACTAGGGGTGCTTATTGAGTTGAGCTACTCGCGAGCAACTCGAAGTTGACTTGGTCAAAACTTGGTCAAAGCTCGACTCGAGATCCTACTTGACTCGATAAGTTAACGAGCCAAGTCGAGCAAATCAAAGCTCGACTCGAAAAGCTCGTGAGAAACTCAAATTTTTATTTATAATATATATATATATATAAAATATAATTAGCATATAAAAGATGGTTTGATATATAAACCAAAAGTCCCACATTAGATTAAAATGAGCTTTAATCGAGCTCGAGCTTGAAATGAGCTTTAATCGAGCTCAAGTCGAGCTTGAAACGAGCTTTAATCGAGTTCAAACTCGAGAATTGAGTTTTTGAGTCAAGCTCGAGTTTCGGTTTTTTAGCTCACGGGCTTTCGAGCTCGAGTTTTAGTTATCGAGCTCAAGTCGAGCTTAGCAAAACTCGAGCTCGACTCGGCTTATAAGCACCCTTAGCTGGCATGGTCCATGATGAGCAAGACATGACCCATGCCCACCTCTATGCATGAGTTGGTAATGTGTGAATTGTGTTGTTGAGTGAATAGATATAAAATTATTTTACTCCCAATTTTGGAGGAAAATGTGTTTAATGTACAATGAATTTACATTTTAAGTTTTATATTTTATATTTTACTCCAAACCAAATAATGTAAAATAGAAAAATAATTTTCAAAGAAAACGTTTTACACCCTACTTAATGAAACATTTGTTCCTTTTGTACATTCAAAATGAGAAATATAAAATTTGAAATTGTAACCTCCAGTTCGATCTCGTAAGGCTTCTCCACTAAACGATCTATCCTTTTAAAATATAAAACATAATAAGTGGCAATATGTTGATGTAAAAGAGCAGTAATAGACAAAAGATGTAATCAACATTCACACATAAAGTTAATATTGTTGTTTATGTTAACTCTCTAGGCAATGCCCAACCCAAGATTAGCGATACGTTCATAATTTATGGGAATATCATTAATTTTTTATAACCAAAGTAAAACTCATTTAATATCATTCTAAACACGTGTTAGCCTCTTCACAAAAAAATTCCCTCTTTTTTATGGATTCCATTGGTTTAGAAAACAATCTTAAATAAAAAAAAATACTACAAAAATATCTAAAATCATTTAAAATTGTATATATTTTGGTTATTTGATTTCATGGCTTCCTCTCTTCCGCTGTCTAGAGATGATAGTGATAACCTTAGGGCATGCTTGGGATTAGGGTAATGTATTACTATGGTAATAAAAGTCAAACTTAAAAACATGAATGTGAATCTAAGAAAAAAATAAGAAAGTGATAATATATTTGAAAGTTGATTAAATATTAATGATGTGGGGGAGGTAGAAAAAGAGAAACTATTACCCTCATTTTGGGGGTAATAGTCACCCACCCTCCCCCTTGTATAACTATTTTCTCTAAAATAAGGGTAATAGTTCCTATTTATTTACTTCCCAAACACACCATCAATATATTATCTACTTCCAATCACACCATCACTCTCATTTTTCCTTGTATTCACATTCATTTTCTTATGTTTGACTTTTGTTACCCTAGTAATATATTACTCTTATCCCAAGCATGCCATTAGCATATATAAGATTTTTGATACATTGCTAATCAAAACATGTCAACACATAATTCCGCATTTAAAGAGAAATTCAAATGAAATTTTATACATTTAGTAAAATTAAAGTCCTTTTTTTAGCAAAGAGATGAAAACTTTATTTATACACTCCTTATATATAAGCTTTTTCCCTTTTTTCAATGAATATATATTTATCTCGTTCTATCAAGAACAATAAAAACATTATTCTGGATAAAATTAAATTGAAAGATAAGAATAATATAATATATTATATAATTCCATAAAAAACAATAAGTACTTTTCATTGAATGAAAATATTTTTATAATTGAATTATTTATCAAATGTATTTACTACATTACAGTCAAACCAAAAGAATAGTGGATACTAAATAGAACTACATTGATACGTGTAATTCTGATAGCCATTTTATTATACGGTGGGGAAAATTATGCATCATCCTTTAATTTTCGAGATGCGGCATCTGAGTAACTTTACAGAAAGTTTTGACACGTAATTAACTAAACGTCACATATTTATTGCATTTAGTTACACTTTTTTTTTTTCCTGCTATACTGTTTATTTTTAGCCACGGAAACACAAAAGAAAATTGAATTATGATTAAATAAAAAAGAACCAACTAAATTACGACTTTCCTACTTCAATTCTGGTATGTTGGGAGTCGTGGGTTAAGAAAACTTTCTGAGTCTTTCGAACAGCTGTAAAGATTTTGCTCTTCAATACAAAAAAAGGTTGACTCACGTAAAAATTTAGTTAATGCGGTTGAATGGTATATTCAATTCCCTTCATTGAGTAATAAGATAATTTCTCCAATAGTAAATCATGCATATTGCATGCCAATTTAATCCAAGCATGCGATTATTTTCCTAATTATACGGATCGAGAAATTGAATTTTTTTTTAGTTGATGATGATAAGATCCCGAAGAGAAATGATCCACAAAAGGAAGAAAATGTCGAGGTCGATCATGCAATAATTTTTTATTTTTTTTAGCAATGAGATAGAATAAGAAATAAAAAACCACACCTAACAGTGACTGTAAGCTGATACACAGCATGCAATAATCTTTTGTTAACTAGCAATTTGTATGATAGGTGATAACAGATAAGAAAAAAAAAAAAAAGAAAGTTTTGACAAGTATGTTTGTTTTGCAATGCAAGTTTCAATCGATTTGTAGATATTTCATATAACTTAGGAAGAGGTGTGCACTGTGCAGGACAAAGTTTAAAAAACAAATTATATTCCTTCCGTTTCACAATATATTGATGTATATATAACTTTGAGTATAATTCCAATAATATTATATAAATAAAAATTATAAAAATTAATATTTATAAAAGATACATTAACATAAATTGATATATATCTTACTAATATATAATAATTGAAAAAACTAGTCAAAGTAACAAAAATAAATATTATAAAAAGTCAAATTGTTACCACTATTAGAAGTATTAAACAAAATTGTATTAGTCTAATATTGGTAATTAAGGTCATAATCATGATCATGGTCATGGTCATGGGTCATGGGTCATGGGTCAGATTAAGTCTCGGCCCACCTAATACACTAAAAAGTAGGGATGAAATCGTGATCTCGCTCGATCCCACCACCATTGTCATTTTTCAACGTACCTTTTACTCCTTGACAAGGTGAGGTGAGCTGGCTTGAACTTTAGGCTATTAGCGTAGCCGCAGTCTAGGCAACCAGCTTCATCAGCCATTCAGCCACCCACCTAGCTAGCAAAATTATATATTTTTGAAAAATATATACTTGGGGATGTATGGTAAGTAGACAAGCACTCATATGATTTTTCTTATAAAGTTACATTAAAAAAAAAACATTTGTAGGTCGTCAATAATTATTACGATCAATTCACAATATAACGCCATCAAAGAAGGCAAAGGAGAAAAGAAAATGGGAAGATAGGGTAGTAACCTTTCAAGGAAGTAAGCAAGAGGAACAATGAAAGCAGCAGCAAATAGAATGCGATAAGCCACTAAAACTCTGAGGTTCATGCCATGAATAGCGGCAAGCTTATACAAAATGTTGACACCTGCAAATGAAACTTGAACAACCGCCATTAAAACTATGCATTTCATGTCATTGACAAACTGCCAAAACTGAACCATCTTCAACCAACGGTCCAAACCGCTACAATTGCAACACCTAATGAGTTGGCTAGTTTCACTGAAATGAGGAGTGATGGGTAATGAAAGAGAGAATAATAGGAGTTGTGTTTGTTTCCTCAGCTCCAAAGTTAGAGGGGTTAGTGGGTTACCCTCTCCGGCCTTCTGTGTTATTGTTTTGTTGTGTTTGTAATGCAACAGAAGTCAGGCTATATCACAGTGTATTTATTATGGGACGTGGAAAAGTGAAAAGGTGGTTAAGCTTCGCTTCTTGGGCTCATCCCGATGAGTATGTCTCGTGCAGATGTTCAAATGGGAGGGGTCCGTTAAGGGCCATTGACCGGTTCGTTTGTAAAAAGAGCTTAATCAATAATGGGTCTAATGGGTCGGTCTCTTAAAGGGTCATGTTTTATTGGGTATTTAATGGGTCAAGTCGGGTCAATAATGGGACATTAGTTTTCAAGACTTTTAAACACTATTAGGTAATGAATTATTTCCACATACATACCGATGGTCCACTATCAAAGATTGAAAGTGATACATGTAAACTATCACCCTTTATAGATAAAAAAAACTATACTCTATTTGGGCGGCCCGACCCGACTCGGCTCGTTATGTATCTCCTTTGACCCGACCCGTTTAACATCTCCTTTAGTCCAGCCTTAATCCAACCCAATGCACAAGTCTACATACAGTGACCTTCCTTACGTGGTAGACACAGGTAGCTGATTTGGCAATATATGGCTAAATTGTTAAGAGTCTCAAATCTTTACTAGGAGAGTAGGAGATACTTTTTCCTAGTTCTAAGTAGGGGTGATAAACGGATCAGGTCGGGTAGGGTTCATATTCGGGTTACCTACTTTCGGGTCAATTTTTCCCCAACCTGGACCTAATCCTTTTAATTTTAGGTCAGGTTCATGTCAACCCATATAAGTTTTATGTTGAAAATCCCAATCCTAACCTGCTATTTTCGGGTTGGATTTTCGGGTCAGGTTAGTTTTTACCATCCCTAAGATGTGTTATTCAATATAGTGGCTGAAAAAAAAGAAGGCTTTTAAGGTTGAAATCAAACGGCTGAAAAGTTGACAGTAGTAGTTTAATTGTCTTTTAGGGTTTTTAATTTGGGCTTGGGGTTTGGGCTGAGTGGGTAATTGGCCAAGTAATTTTTTTTAAATCTATTTAATATAGTTTGGTTATGAGGTCGGGTTCGGGTTGACCAGACTTGATTTTGACCTGAAAATAAGTTTAGGTTACGTGGGTCATTTTCGGGTTGGAACTTTCAACCTTAACCTAACCCATTTAATTTCGGGTCAGTTTCGTGTCAACCCATTTAAGTTTTCGTGTCAAAAATCTGAACCCTCTACTATTTTTGCATCGCGTTTGAATCGGGTTTTCGAATCAGGTCTATTTTTGCCAACCCTAGTTCTAAGTGTTGATATTGGAAAGAAATAGCAAAATAATAAAAATACAATGAAATCTTTTATAGGTTTATATCACATTAACATAATTATCACTAGTATTTAAATTCGAAATGACCAATTAACTTAATCATTTTAGCATAATACAAGAATCCTAATATCTATTAAAGTATATACTAATTATGGAATTTTTTTTATTTTTAAGCCAAAAAAAATTAAAAATTCGAAAAATAAGCTACTGTTTAAAATAATTTCAAAAATAAGCCAATTTTAGGTTCGGATATAAAACGCTGCCCTCGACAGCGTTATATTTAATAAAAAAAACGCTACCCAGGGCAGCGTTATGCATGGGCTGGATTTTAGGTCAAAATTGTGGGTCAAAAGAAAACGTTGTCCAGGGCAGCGTTACAGTAAAAAAAAAAAAACGCTGACTGGGGCAGCGTTTTTCTTTGGAATATTTTCAAAGTCAGTGCAGCATGGCAAGGAATCAGTGTAGCGAAAAAACGCTGCCTCGGGCAGCATTATTAGCATTAAATGAAACGCTGCCCTGGGTAGCGTTTCGCCTAAGCCCCTTTTTTTTTCTTTTTCTCCCTTCTTCCTCCCCATTTCTTTCTTCTTCCTCCCTTTTCTCCTGCGCTTCACTCACTCCCTTTGCCCCCCATCTTTGAACCTTTCCTCTAAAGTTCTTCCATTTCCCCCCATAGTCTTCCATTTTCTTCCATTTGACAAGGTATGTTTTAATTTTGAGTTATTTTAAGTTTTTATCATTTTTTTTTCATTTTCATGTTATATTAATTTCTTTTTTTTTCATTTGAAATTATTAGTTACGTTATGTTATTTTTCTTAATTTCTTGAATTTATTTTTGTTATGTTAATTTATGTTAATTTCGTGAATTAATTTTTGTTATGTTAATTTGCATGTTTTGTGTATTATCTTAATTTTTGTGAATTAATTTTATTAATTATGAATTATGGTATGTTATGTTATGTTATTTTTGTTAATTATTATTAATATTTTGGTAGTGTATATGTTATAGTATTTTAGTTTAGGTATTGATATGGATTTAGTTAAGTGAACTTTTATTTAGGTTAGTAAACCATAAATTAGGTTAGTATATTAATTTAGGTGAGATTATTGATTAAGGTTAGTTAATTAGATTTGTTTAATATTTAGGTTAGTTAATTAGTATAGATTATTTTATTAATTTTGTTTAGTTTATTAAAATCTGTTAGTTTATTAGATTAGATTACTTAATTAATTTATTGTAGTCGATTAATTTAGGTTAATGTAGGTTAGTTAATTAAGTAAGGTTAATTAATTAGTTATGATTAGTTTACTAGATTAGTTTATTAAGTAAGGTTAGGTACATTAGTTAATTAACTAAGTTTAGTTTATTAAATTAGTTTATTTTATTAACTTAGTATATTTAGGTTAATTTAGTTTATTTTATTAGGTTAGTATATTTATGTTAATTAAGTAAGGTTAATTACATAAAGTTAATTAGATTAGTTAATTAATTAAGTTTAGTTTAATAGATTAGTTTATTAAGTAAGGTTAGTTTATTAGGTTAGTTTATTAATTAAAGTTAGTGTATTAGTTTAGATTAGTTTATTAGGTTAGTACATTAAGTAAGATTAGTTTACTAAATTAGTTTATTTTATTAAGTTAGTATATTTAGGTTAATTTAGTTTATTTTATTAGGTGCGTATATTTAGGTTAATTAAGTAAGGTTAATTTAGTAAGGTTAATTAGTTTAGTAAATTAATTAAATTAGTTTACTAGATTAGTTTATTAAGGTTAGTTTATTAGGTTAGTTTATTATTTAAGGTTAGTGTATTAATTTAGATTAGTTTATTAGGTTAGTACATTAAGTAAGGTTAGTTTCTTAAATTAGTTTATTTTATTAAGTTAGTATATTTAGGTTGATTTAGTTTATTTTATTAGGTGCGTATATTTAGGTTATTTTGAACATCCACGTCAAGAATACCTTAGTAAAGAAAGCATTCATTAGAGCAGCTTTCCAGCGGAAAACTTCGAGGTCGACAAAGCCATCAGACGAATTGCTCAGGTGTCCCCTGAAGATGCTGAACATATCCAAGACATGTCAATTGATAAATGGTCGCTTGCTTACGATGGAGGACATAGATACGAATATGCGACAACGAACATGCCAGAAGTGATTAACGGCGTCATAAAGGGAGCTAGATTTCTGCCAGTTTCAGCAATAGTTGAGTTGACATTCTACAGAGTGAACAAGTGGTTCGTTCATAAATGAGAGATAGGTACAGAACACGTAGTAGCAAACCAGCCCTATACTCATTACGTACAGCAGAGGATTAAAGTTAACGGAAATAAGGCCAGATTCCACACTGTAGTGCCGTATGACATTGAATGCGGCATATACGAAGTGACAAGTGGCCGAGGTGAAAGGTTGGCACGTAAGGGAGGGGAACGTTACATGGTACGTTTTGCTGATGGAACATGCACGTGCAACAAGGTTCAAGTATATCACTACTCTTGTTCGCATGTGTTGGCCGTGTGTCGTGAGTTTCACGTTTCTAAGGCACCATTCATCGATTTACATTTCCATAGTATGGCAAACATGCACACGTACCAGCCCCAATTCCACCCACTTCTTGATGATACGATGTGGAGAGCATTCATAGGACCACGAGTTATTGCTGATGAGACTCGAATTCAGGCTAGGGGTCGTCCACGATCTAAAAGGTTACGAAATGAGATGGACGACAACACAGACCGAGGAGTCACATGCAGTGTTTGTCACGTTGTTGGACATAATAGAAGAAGTTGTCCGCAGAGACGAGCAGTAGTATAGAATGTTAGGGTTTTCCATTTTGTACTCTTTAGCCTAGATGTACTAGGTTCTTTTATGTTATGAATATTCCCACTCTTTATGTTATGTTATGCACATTTTCAGATATAGAATCTTTTATGCACATTTTGTACTCTGTTATGTTAGATTTATAGGATATGGAACCAGGACCAGTAGACCCGTCTGTTCTCAGGCTGCAGTAGACGCATCGTTCCCACACGCTATGGAATGGAACGTTGGATAGTGCGTCTACGCTTTACACTTGCCACCACTCATTTGAGTGGCCTGTCAATGACAAAGTACTACGGTACATTCGACGTGCCGGGCTGTACGGGATCCATCGGTTACAGTCGTTGCGAATCGACCGTGGCCTTGTCATGGCCTTGGTTGAGAGGTGGAGGCAGGAGACACACACCTTCCACTTACCTTTTGGGGAGGCCACGATCACCTTACGAGATGTGTGCATCCTCACATGACTACCGATGACGGGTAGGGCAGTGTCTGGACCTAGCCCCACACCATTCGCCATGAAGATACTCCGAATGTTTAGAGTTTCCCCACCTGAGGGTACCGTGGTGGGGTCCACTGTGAGATTCAGTTGGCTGCATGAGACCTTCGCCCATCTCCCGCCTGCAAATGCCACTGATATGGATATTTTGAGGACGCCAGGATGTACTGTTGGGTCCTCGTTTCTTGTGTACTTTTCATGGATAAGTCGGGGAACGAGGTACAACTTATATACTTGAATCTGTTCGACCGACCCTGGGATAGTGTAGCCAGTTATAGCTGGGGCAGTGCGGCTCTATCCTACCTGTGCCAGATGATGTGTCGAGCTTCTCGTGTTCGACGAGGTCGGGCAATAGTTGAGATAGCCGGGCCACTAGTCATTCTCTAGGTATGCATGTTCGTGTTTTCATTTATGTTAAGCTAACAAAACTATGCAACTAACTAATTCCATTTATTTTAATTACACAGCTTTGGGAGTGGGAGCACCTCACCGTCTGTTGTCCAGCCATACCCACACGACATAGACGAGCTCAAGAGGGAGCTCAGGAGGTTCATATTTACGTCGAGCCGGGTTGAGCTGGAGATGGAGAGCCTTACGGAACCAGATGGCTGGTCGACCGTCTTACTCGCGTATACCTCGCTACTGGGGTGAACTCTTTGCGAGATTTATTAGATAGGATGAAAGATGAGCAGGTATTATTCCAACTCATTAGTAATTCGTACATATATTTTAAATGGATTTATTGTCAATATCTAACGTTGAACTATCATTTATAAACAGATGGTATGGGATCCGTATCCCGAAGATGAGGGTGAAGAGGATGAGTGGCGTGTCATTTCGCCGCTCGTATGTTTTGAGTGCGTCGAGTTCTATTTATCGACACGAGTTATGCGGCAATGCGGATCGCGTCAGGTCATTCCCCCACCTGTTGACACGAGCGAAGACTTACACAAGGTGGACCGATGTGGGAAGGCTGGAGTCGATTGGTCATACCATCACCGACAATTTATCGACACGTGGGATAGGCGTCTACAGTCCGTAGTCCAGGTCGATTCGTTTGAGGGATTTATGGACTACTTCGATCCATACTTGGTATGGTATCGACGTATCACCAGGCAGTTCATCAGCCCTTTCTTCCGGCCGCCTGTGCCACATTTCTCTCCTACAGCAGTGGTGTTACACATCATGGTAAGATTTCTAGTCAATTTAATTGTTTAATTTATATATAGTACACAACTAACGTCATTTGTATTTCTTTCTTGTCATGTAGACTGAGGAGCTGTTGCATATTTGTGACTACGTTCACAACTCCAGAGACTTGTGTCCTCCCATAGCGGACCACATGTACGGTCTCGTCCAGGAGAGCATGAAGAGGATACGACAGCCTTACCGACTTCGGCCGTATCCATTACAGTCGAGTTGCGACGCATACACCCCCGCTACACCCTTCACTATGCTGGAGACCCTTGCTATCGAGATGTCTAGTCAACATTACACTCAAGGTCAGTCTTCGTCATCAACTTACACATCTCCAGAGGCGCCATTTGCACACCATCTAGGTTGGACCCAGCAAACACAAACTCAGAGTTCGTATCCTCATTTAGACATCATTTTCGAGGAGCAAACTCCGAGTCCAGACTCTTAGGGTTTATTCAGTTTTCATTATGTTATTTTATATTTCAGTTTGTAATGTATATAACTAAAACTTACTTTGAAACATTATACAGAATTTCAAACTTCATCATTTGTTATGACCTTCTTCCCAGTCTGTGTTTATTTCGACACTTATTATTTTAATTTGTCTTTAGATATTCATATTTTAATTTATACGTATTTAAATATTGATGGAAAATTATATACTGTATTTAATACGTATAAATTTACGGCATTTAAAAAAATTTAATTCAATTAGGAAAACGCTGCCCAGGACAGCGTTTTCCTAATTACCCAAAATTCCCCCTAAAACCCAGCCCCATGCAAAATGCTGCCGTGGATAGCGTTTTTTTCAAGCTAAAACGCTGCCTTGGGTAGCGTTTTATTTCGAACCTAAATTGGCTTATTTTTGAAATTATTTTAAATAGTAGCTTAATTTTTTAATTTTTTAATTTTTTTGGCTCAAAAATAAAAAAATTCCTAATTATGTCCCTAAAGCTAGGGACATAAAAAAATTATGGTACTCCGTGTGATATAGTATGTCGTCCTTACATTGCAAGTGATAAAAGTTGCGGTTCATACCGTGACAAGCTTGATGCTCAAACAATTCAAGCTAGAGAGTGTTTGACGAGAGAACTCCTCATCCCTAAACTATGAAAATCTATCCCATGCGTCAACTGAAACCTTTTTTTTCACATCCCAGAAACAGATAGAATGAACAAACAAACTAAATTAAAGAAGAAAAAGACGCCGCCACATTTTTTTCTTTAGGATGGCTCCACGTTCCAGAGCGCAGCGAGATGTGGAACTGAAGAAGGCCGTGGGATCAACGAGATGACAATCTAGGGAGGATGCCCGCGAGACCCTCAAAATGATAGATGAATTGGAGAAGAAGAAACTCGAGGAAGGTAACTACTCCGATGAGGAGTGTTTCGTGGTTGTAGAGATTCCTGCTCATCCACTTCCTCCTCCTCGGGGGGTGACACCCGAGGCTTTATCTCAACAGCCAGTCCCTCTTTAAGTGGTGGTTCCTATGATCATGCCTCGCACCCAAGGCCAGATTCATAAGGCAACTGGCTCCACCTCCCAGAAGATGTAGAACACATTCTGCACAGCTTGTCTTTTAACTAGTATAGTCTTGATTAGAGCATTGCTTTATAGATCCTGGCCTTTGAAGAATGTTGCTTATATCCCTATCTAGGGCATAATTATATATGACTATGCCATGACATTCTATGATGTGAATTCATGCTTTAAGACCTAATGTAATGCTAGACTTTATTTATGTTTGTGTGTGTGCTTGAGTGTGCTTTGCTTGGCAACGCAGATGATGTATGGGTCTACTGTGTAACTGCTATGCATGGCTTGCTAGATGTAATGCAATTTGTAAATATGCAGGGACAATAATTTCTTAAAAATGCCCTATTTTTGAGCCACGGAGGGGTACCGACTCTCTCCAAACAAAATATAAGCAAAATTTTGGGGGAAGGGCTTGTAGAATTTTGATTTGATTGAGATAATTGGTTTAATCCAGTTAGATTTTGATTTTAAATGCGCGTTGGGGTTTTCATGGTTAAAGTTTTCATTGAAGATAATGCGTAAGGTTGCGAATGATAGTTGGAAAAGGATTACGAGTCAAGGTTAGGGTAAAAAAATGGATCTGGGTTCAATTTGTGATTTCCGACAGGTTTAGGAATTCGGGTTGCAAAAATGAGTCGAAAGAGTCCAAATATGCCATATGCTTAATTAGGATGATGATTATGCAGAAATTAGCTAGCTTGTCCGAGGCTTGGGGACCATAAAGGGCCCGAGATCTTGAGGCGACAACACATCGGTTTGTGTTAGGAACATAGGCTGGGCATTGAGCGTAGGATTCGGGCGTCAAGCGCTTTGCCAGCACTTGGCGCTGACTTTAGTCGTCAGGCCCTGGAAGTTAGTGCTCAGCACTTGACGAGTGTTTGGTGGTGGAATTATCCGTCTGATGCTCAAACCCTGGCTGGATTTTTTTTGGCTATTTAAACCCCTTGATGGGATTGCTCATTCCCTTTCTAATAAACACAACTTTTTTTTGCTTTCCTTGATATCTTTTACTCACTAGAAAATGGGTTTCATCATTAAGGTTCGTGAAAGTGGACATGAATTTTCTAGTGGCTTCTTACAAGTGTTGGGATCCAGTCTTCCAAACTTTTAAGTTTAAGAGTGACAAGATAGTGCCCACGCCCGAGGAGCTCGGAGCCATCACTAATTGGCCTCCCGTCCACGCAAGAGTATTTCTACAAGGATTTTGAGAGATATTTGAGCCTCAAGGTTAAGTCCCATGGTGATGTTATTTTTGTAGCTAGAGTAGACTTGGAGTTCATAGTTTCTCTTTTCTCTACTCCCACCCTTGAGTCAAGAGCTCAAGAATTTTGTAAAAGGGCCTTGCATTTTTTTCTTGTTTGCTCAGTTCCACTTTACAAATGAAGGGAACGAGGAAGGTTATGCTTCCATCATTGGGATTGTAGAGCAAAGTGCTGGTGGAAAGAATCCAATGCCCATCGTTCTAGGCGAGCTCATGGTTGGCCTAGATCTTCACTATGTGGATCTTTATTTGGGTGTTTGAGGGCGCCCTACCCTTCTTCAAGAAAGGTCAGATTTTTACTTGATTTGATTGATTTTTTGCTTTGATTTTGCTTGTAATATCATGAACATTGAGTTGCTTATTTGCTTCTTGATTTTTTGCTTTGAAGGTTTGGTTGATGGAGAGGATCATGCTAGTGGCTCCTCCCAAAACTCCTTGACCATGCGACCTTGGTCGCTTGGGAAGTCTATTTTACCAAGGGGGAATTCATCATAAAGTGGATTGTCCCATGGTGGAAGGTCATTGTAATAACTGGTATTGAGAAGGGGTACATTGTGAGGATCCCAAGTCTCTCAGTGTTGCCTTTTTATACTTCAACTCGGGTCTTGAGGCAATTTAGGCAAAAGTAAGTGGTTTCGAACTACAAGATGGAGTGACCTGATATCATACCTCTTAAGGAAGAACAAGTCAAGCAATGGTAGTCGTATTAGAGAGCAACACCAATGTGGTATTTGTAAGATCCTCCTTAAATGACAATGCTCTTCGGGAGCTATTTGACATGGATGTGGGAGAATAGCAAGGAAGTCAAAGTGAATGAGTCTTCCTCTAGACCTATTCAAGAATGAATGTTGAAGCCTAAACCCCCAACGGTTCAAGACCAATTGGGTGTGCAAGTATTGCCACTAAAGGACCGATTGGGAAGGAGAATGAAATCGGTTCATGATAGGTTGGGCAAGTAAATAGGCTTAGGAGGTGAAGCAAGGCTTATATAAAGAAAAGAAAGGCTTTGTGTTTAGGCTACAAAGATAGCTTCTTGCTTTTTCTCGTTCGATTATACTTTTTCTTTATTTAAGCTTTTAAGAAGGTGTTAGGCCATAAATTCAGGATCTTATGTAACCTTTGCTTCTTTTAAATGGATTCAAGTTTGTTTTGGAAATTTATAGTGCCAATTTGCATGCTTTACACAATGTTTACAAACTTAAAACCTATCATTAAGATTGAATGAGCCAAAATAATCTTAAAAGAACGCAACTAAACCTATTACAAATTTTACATACATTTAGGAGCAAAATAAGCTGAGTATTAAGCTCTTTGAACATATGAATTTGTGCTAAATATGGAGCCCTTTTACTCGGTGCTCGACAAGGACCAAACGATGTCGAAGCGGTTTTGGTTGGCGCTGACTTTAGGCTCGGCACCAAAAGCATAAGGTGAGCGCTAGATGCTTGAACGGGCACTCAACACTCGACACTTTGTGCTTGGAATTTACACAATTACGTTGAAGGAGACCGGTGTCATTTTAGCTAGTGCCCAAGGCAAAGGCGCTCAACACCAGATTTTTGGCGCTTGACACCTGACTTTGGTGTCCAGCACTTGAGTCTAGGCCTGAGACATTTGCTAGGAGTGCAAAGATTTATGATTTTTCTTTCGAATGGGACTCATGAGAGGTTGCCTACATATCCTCAAGAAGGAATTAGGTCGAGACATAGCCTTGGGACAGATAAGAGGTGAATCAAAAGTTTCTTTTATACTTTGAAACTTAGAGAATGGTGTAGTTCAAAGGTTTCTCTTTATATTTCAAAACACATGTATGGTTGGGCCTCTAACAAGGTTGCCTACATATTTCTAAGGGAATCAAGCCAAAACATAGCTCTAAGTTTAGCCGGGTGCTTAAGAGATGAATTCCTATTGTCGTCCATGTCTGCTAATTGCACAGCTCCTACGGATATGATCTTTTTTACAATATAGGGTCCACCCTAGTTTGCTTTGAATTTTCCTCAAGGATCCATAACAGCTTTCTGGAGTGCTTTGAGCACTAGGTCTCCCTCTTAGATGAATCGATTACAGACCTTCTAGTTGAATTGCTTTGCGATCCTTTTCTTATAGAATTGAACGTGATGGGCGGCTTAGAGCCGTTTTTGTCCAATTGGATCAATTCTTCATATTTGGCTTTAACCCAATTAGCTTCAAGCAATTAGCTTTCAAGAACAATACACAACGAAGGAAGTTTTAGCTCAATGGGTTAGACCACTTCCATTCCATATACCAGAGAGTATGGGGTCACGCCTATTGACGTCCTGAATTACGTTCGATGGCCCAATAAAGCGAATTGTAATATTAGCATCCAGTCTTTATAATTTTTTGTCATCTTCTAGATTATGCCCTTGATGTTTTTCTTGCCTGCTTTGACTACCCCATTCATCTGCGGTCTGTACGGAGACGAGCGATGGTGCTAAACTTTGTATTTGGCCAAGATGTCCACGCACTTCCCCTGAAAGTGAAGCCCTTAGTCGCTTATGATCTCATGAGGTACAACGTATCTGCATATGATATTTTCCTCTAAGAATCGAACCACTTGCTTGGAACCTAAGGTCTTGTATGATTTGTCCTTGACCCACTTTATGAAGAAGTTGACTACGACCACTATGAACTCATGACCTCCTATGCTCGGAGGAGCTATTTTTCCAATAACGTCTATAAAGCAAGAAGGGCTAGAGCGATGAAATCAGGTTCAAGAATGACGGAGGGATATGCTGAAGATTCGCGCACTTCTAGCAAGTTTTGCATTTTACCACATATCGAGCACAATCACCTTCCATGGTGGTCCAATAGTACCCAAGTCGCGCTATTTTTTGGGCTAGTATACGACCGTTTATTTTTTGGGCTAGCATACGATCGATCAGATTTGATAAAATGTTGACCATGGAGGCTAGTCGAGCCAGTGCATCAGCAAATTGTTTCTCATCTTTGTGAAGATAAGTAAATTTGATTTCTTGGATCTACTTGGCCAATTGTTCGAGATAAGTGGTAAGGAGCAAGGTTTTCACTATAAACTTTCCATTTCCCGGATATTTGGTTGATTATTAAGGATGAATCATCATAAACTCAAAACTTTTGGATATCTAAGGATATTGCTGCATGTAGCCCCAAAAATACGTGCTTCATACTCAACGATTTGTAGCCTCAAAGTCTAGCTTGATTGACAAGGGAGCATGCTCTTCTTTTAGAGATACCAGGAGTGTCCCCACACCACATCCCTTCTAGTGACCACTGTCATTTTCTGTTACAAGGGGATCTTCGTCCAGGAGATTGCTATTTTCCTCAAAATCTTTTGTTGGCATTTTATCCAAGATATCTAAGACTACGAATCCTTTGATTGCTTTCTGTGGGGTATATTTATGATCGAATTCAACCAGCAGGACTATCTATCTTGAAAGCGCCCGTTAAGAGTGGGTTTCTCAAAAAGATACTTGAGAGGATCCATTTTTGACACGATGTGCACTGTATGCGAGAGCATGTAATGCCTAAGATTCTTGGTGGCCCAAAATAATGCAACATTGAGTCTCTCGAGGTATGTATTAGATTGCATTTTCCTTTCCCTACACCTCTTGAAAAAGCATTGCCCTTACCGTCAAGTCGGTGATTATGAGGTATATACAAAGGGGAATTGTTGGCAATGATGGTGAAAGCATGGGCTGACTTAGGAGATAGCTCTTAATCTAATCAAAAGCTTTCTAGCAGTTTTCATCCCAATCCTTAGGGGTGTCCTTTTTTTAGTTTTTGGAACACTGGCTCACATATCATTATTAGTTTGAATTTGCTAATGTATTGGAGGTCGCTAGGAAGACACAAATTTCTTTTTCACTCTAAAATGGTTCCATATTTAGGATGACTTTGATTTTTCTAGGGTCAACCTCGATGCCTTGAGAACAGATGATATACCCCCAACAATTTGCCAGATGTGGCCCCAAATGAACAATTCTAAGGATTCAGCCTCATATTGAACCGTGTGAGTTGTTCAAAGAATTTTTGGAGGGCTGTGCAATCCTCTTGACGGTCTTTGGATTTGAAGATGTTATCAACATACACTTACACTTCTTTATGCATCATGTCATCGAGTATTATGGTGCTTGTTCTTTGATAGGTAGAATCGACATTTTTTATGTCAAACGGCATAACCGTATAGCAATAGGTGCCCCACTGGTTTATGAAAGTTGTTTTTCCATATCCTCTTCAGCCATGCAGGTCTTGTTCTAGCCTACATACCTATTCATAAACAAGAGCAAGGCACAATTAGCAGTGTTATCAACCAGAATGTCGATATAGGGTAGAGGAAACCTATCTTCAGGACTATCCCGGTTCAGGTCTTGGTAGTCCACACACATTCGGACTCTGTCGTCCTATTTCGGAATGGGAACAATGTTTGTAATCTAATTAAGGTAGTTTATAACTTTGATGAACTTGGCTTACAACTACTTCTCAACCTCTTCTTTGATTTCATTCTCGGTAACTTTTGTTTTACAAGTTTTGATCCCTAGAGGATTGAAATAGTGTACTATGAAATATCTGTGTCTATCCCTGGAATACCTCTATAAAACCAAGCAAAGACATCGCTAAATTCTTTGAGCAACTATGTCAGCTCTTCGCCTTCTTCTGGGGATAGCGTTAGCCTAATTTGCACTAATATCTGCTCCTGCTCTGTACCTATATTAATCTTTTCAGTTTCTTTAACTATAGGTGTTTTATTTTCATGTTCTTCTATTTATTTAATAATTTAAAAGCCAGATTCATTTGAGATAAAGCAATCAGCGATAAGGATTGGGGTGGAAGAAGAAGAGTAAGTAGAAATAGAAAGTTTATTGAATTCAAGAGTGGTTCATCAAAGGAAATTTCAGGGTTCTCGTTTGGTGGTGTAACCATTAGGGGCCTAAACTCTATACATTCAGACTCGAAAGATCTAGACTCAGACTCTAACTCTGACTCCAGCGATTCTGCCTCATCCATTTTTGGGCCTTTACCGGTGACAATCTTCAATTTATTGCCATTTGGGGTTTCTATTTTCAAATAATTTCTCCATCCTTGTGCTATGTCTGGAACTGGCACTATCAGCTCAGAAGGGTCCAAGCCATAAGAGAGATATTAGGACTTTTAAATATATTATAATATGATCTTCCTGCTTAGTGATGAGACCCCATGGAGGAGATCGAAGAAGGGGGCTTGCTAATAGAACTATCCCCCTTTGTAAGTAAAGTTGATAGAGTCATCATCATCGACTATGTCACGGGATGTTATGGCTTCAAGTGCATTCATTTCTTTAAATTTAGAGAGGAAGTCAATTTCAATATCTTCTTTAGGGATGGCATGATTCTTTGTCACATCACCTTCTAGATTTATGCCGATGTTATAGACATGCTTGAAAGATTTGAGACCCAAGTACCTCATCTAATTCTTAGGTAGGAGGCTTGAGAAGAAAGATTTTTCAAGTTCTTTGAATAGCTTCAGGACCACTTGTGAAACTAAATTTCCAAAAGTTTGAATAGCTTATAAACCCTTCATTATAGCCCTATCAAAAAGTCTTTAACTCTTGTAGAGTCATTAGTTATTGTATATTAGATCTATAATGATTCATGAAGGCATTGACAATGTCTTCCCATGTCTCAATATCTTTGTCCCTTAGGGAATAGAACAATTCTTGACAAGTCAAGTCCAGGGACATAAGAAAGAATATCAAGAACAATTCGGTATCTATCTCCCTAATGGCCATGACGGTCCCATAATTATGAAGATGATGTTTTGGAACATCCGTTGATTTGAATAAAGGGATGTCTTCAGTAGAGAATCATTCGGCGTAGTTAACTTTCTCTTCCAGTTCATTAGAATACTGTCTTCCATTAGTGAACTGCTGGACTACACTGTCAACTATCCACATCCAATTTTCTAGGGAATTAATGTTCTTGATTTTCCCTAGACGGGTATTCATACCCTCTAGAGACTTAGCCAGATCGTTAATTCTAGCCAAGAGCTTGGCCATCTTCTCGGAGTTTCCATTTATTGAGGAGGAATACAGGGAGAACTAGGAGGTGGGGTAGATGCCAGCTTGGAAACTAGCGCTAACTGCGGTGGAGATTTCATTCTTAACATTCGCCCAAGCCTTCTAACCCAAATTGATGAACTCTTGAAAAGACAAAATCTTTAGGATTTTGCATATGGGACACTAGGATTCAACTTGGTTAAGGGATAAGTGTTTTAGCATCTACGTTAGGAGAGATGATACATGCATGATGTAATTACAACCATGATGTAACTACACGATCACCTCTAATGAATATGAATGCATGACCTAATTTAAGGAGTCAGCCTTTGTTACAAAATGATTCCAGATGCATGAGAGTGACTCGATATGCATAGACTCAATACACAATGCCCATGTCAAGGTTTAGGCTTTATGGTTCTCAAGGGTAATTTTAGTGTTTTACCTAACGAAATAATATTGGGTTTTTGCCAATGAGGGGTAGTTTTGGGATCCTACCCCATATGAGGTTTTGGTGGAAAAGGTCATATTTTTACCAATTGGATAGGGCAATTTCAGATTTTCACCCCAATAGGATTTTGGTGGGGAAGGTCGAGGCCTTATCAATTGAAGGGGAAATTTTAGGATTTTACCCTAACATGGTTCCGATGGGAAGATTAGGGTCTTATTGGTTGAAGTGGTAATTTTAGACTCTTACCCAAATAAGGTTTTGGTGGGAAGATAGTGCGGTGGTTTAGGGGTAACTTTAGGATTTTACCTAGCGATAATTTAGAGGTAAATACACATTTTTTTCGGGCAGCAATTCAGAGGTAAATTTAGGTTTTTTATTGGGGTTAAGAGGCATTTCAAAGGTAAACTCAGGGTTTTATCCGAGACATGGGTTATTTCAAAGGTAATTTTAGGGTCTTACTAGGGACATGGGTCATTCTAGAGGTAATTTAGGGTCTTACTGGGGACATGAGGCATTTTAGAGGTAAACTCGGGGTTTTACCATGAACATAGATCATTTTGGAGGGTAAATTCAGGGTTTTATTGGGGGCATGGGTCATTTAGGAGGTAAAGTAAGATTTTTACTAATATCTTGGGGCGTTTCAATGGTAAGGTAGACTTTTTACTGTTGCTAGGGACATTTTAGTGTTAAGGTAGGCTTTTTACCATTGCTTAAGGCATTTAGGGAGGAGAGGCATTTAGAGGAGAGGTCAGATTTTCCCCAGGTGTTTTTTGAGACATTTGATGGATGAGGTTAGGTTCTCATTATGTTTAGGGCAATTTGAGAGCCAATTGGAGATGCAATTTGAGTTAAGCCATCTTATAAGGTAAGATCGGGATTTTACCGTGTTTTTATCAATTTTGTAGCACCAGGCTAGGTTTTCGAGCGATATGGATTGACATGGCGCAAGCATAATAAGACTTGGGATGGACATGAGGCGATTTAGACACAGTTTTGATTCATGATATAATGCAAATGAGCCTAATTGGTGATCGTGGCCAAGGTGCATATAATTCATGTTTTAGGGGTTTAGGTTTCCCTACGGTTTTGCGAAGCTAGAACTAGCGTTAGTGCAAACAACATAGTAATAGTACACAAGATCACGTAGTCACACTAGCATGCTTGGATGAATGCGATAGATACAAGTCTCTCCACCTAGCCAAGGCTCTAAGTTTTTGTCATGACCTAAGGTTGGATACATGAGCCAAAGGGTTCATGGCATTGTGGAAGATTGAGTTACCTGAACCACTGCTTAAAAGAGGCCAAGGTAAGAGGACAACCCCCTCCCCCAACACAACACTAGAAGCGCGTGCTAGAGGCCCTAGTTTGGTAAGATTCGAAAAAGCCAAAGATCGAGCAAGGAGCCTTAATCAGTTATTGGCTAATCTTCCACTTCCAAGGTGTCTCAAACGTAGGACACATTTTTATGAGACGGAGTCCTAGGATGTAACTTCCACATGCAGAGAGTTACATGCATGAATGAGACTATGCATAACACAATCTCTAGCAAATTGTAAGCACACAAATCGGATTTTTTCAATTGCTCATTTGCACACATAGCCAAGTAAACTTTAGGCTTACACCTCCTCAGTAGAGTCGCCAAATTGTAGGGTCAATCTTCGCATGGATGGCGGTAAATATCTTTTTATAGTTTTAAGGGTTTGGAACCCAACTAGGTTTTGGGTGGGCAATTCGATGAGTGAATTGCCACTAGAGAACTCAATTTTTACAACCCAACCTCCCCTTTTCAATGAAGAAAAGAAGGAGGAACTCTCCTCCACTAGTGCCCTATAAGCTTGTGCATCGGTAAGGATCAGTTATGCGACTTTAAAGACATCGAATGGATCAAGAGTTACCACCAAACATTTATTGGGCTATTTAGAAACCTTGGGGCTTCAATCCGGGAATGTGTGCAAAATAATGAGCTAGAGATGGAAGAATAAATCCAATTTAGTTCCTAGACAAACATGCACATATAAGAGATAATACTCTCTAATTTAGTGGGTTGAGCAAGTTAAGATTTATGCACATAGTCTAAATTAGGTGATCACTTGTATTAATGTCCATAGTTTCTAGTTCTTATGGCCGGTTGTCCAAGATTATCTTATTAAGCATGATTACAAACAATAGATCTTGTTTATAGCATAAGATAAAAGGGTGGACATGCAGTTACAAAGTAAGAATTATGTAATAAGAGATGCATAATTGAAAAGAGACAAAGAGACAATAAAATGTTAGGGTTAGGGTTAGAATTAATGCAAGATAAAAAATTATGCATGATAAGTTGGAGAGGATTGCTTGATCAAATAAAGGGATGATTCTAGAGAGACTATCCTTCATGATAATGCTCCAACTTGAAGAAATGGGTCTTGCATATCTAAATGACAAATATGATTTAGTCATAGAACATCATTGACATTGCACGAGCTAATAGAAATCAAGATAAGGATTATGAAATCTAGAACAAGAAATGAGTTTTAAGTTTAATTCCTAAACATGTATTCAAGGATGATACATATCTAGGATTTTCTCATAAAAAAGATGTGTCAAATGGGAAAATATCTAGGTTGGAGATGTCAAAGCCTAGGCATCATAGACAAAGTGCAAAAAAGTGGCATAGAGGCATAGCTTACAACAAATGAAAGATGCATGGGAGAGAGGATTCTCTCGAGTGATTGAAAGGAGATCAATCTATGAAGATGGTTCCTTGATTGAGGTGCTCAAAGTTAGAATCTTGAGACTTGACCTGGTAAAGAAGGAGTTGCTCCTTACTCTTCACATCATAGGTAAAAGAAACATTTAAACTATAATGTTTCACTACAACAAATCCCTTGTTTTTTCGAGCACATTTTCGTCGCCAAAAAGCGTCGAGAATTTATTTTCGACGCCCCTACAAAGCGTTGAGAAAATCAATGTCGAGGCTTAAAACGTACTGCCCAAATTGTTGAATTATCCATTCATTCGTCACATTTAAGTAATTCTCGACACTTTTAATTGTCGATTTTCTCGATGTTTTTTGGTGTCCATTTTTACTGTTGACATGTTTTGGCGACGACAATCTTGACGCTTTTTGGTGTCTATTTTTGTTATAGACATATTTTGGTGTCGACAATCTCAATGCTTAAAATTTCCCAAATTGGTATAATATTCATCCATTTGGCACATTTAAGTAATTCTTGACGCTTTTTACCATTGACATTCTCAACGCTTTTTGGTGTTCATTTTTGTTGTTGACATATATTGGCATCGACTTTCTCAATGACTATTTTCGTCCATAGATTCTATCGACGCTTTTTTTGGGTCTAAAAAAAGTTAATTTAATATATTTACAATACGACATTTATTTAAATAATAAGATTCAAAATGGAAAATGAATAGAATATATATATATATATATATATATATATATATATATATATATATATATATATATATATATATATATATACATACATACTCGATACTTGAACTTTAAATGTATCGTACATTATATGGTGGAAGTTAATTTGATGCCAAAGCTTATTATCCTTGCTTCTCCGTTGCGCACTTGTCATTTTTAACCTTCAAAATAAATAAAAAAAATGT
Source organism: Dysphania ambrosioides (assembly GCA_026401315.1). Taxonomy (NCBI): domain Eukaryota; kingdom Viridiplantae; phylum Streptophyta; class Magnoliopsida; order Caryophyllales; family Amaranthaceae; genus Dysphania; species Dysphania ambrosioides. The sequence goes on along the minus strand of CM048661.1, from coordinate 17,284,206 downwards.
GATCATTTAAGTAAAAAAATTCAAAATAAGAGGTAAATGTATCTATCATATCAAATATTCATAAATAGAAAATACACCTTGAAATTTATACATGTCTCACTATAAAAATTGAAAAACATGATCAAACTAGATATTCCACATTCCTCTAACAATGCCAATTGGATTTTAAGACTATATCATGATCTCATCAAATACAAACATTTTCAAAAATTTCTACAGAACTTCCTTTATATTATGGATTATTTCCATTTTAAAAATTGATTTCAAACTTGTTTGTAATCACAAATCAATCACAAACAACTAAATAATGCCATAAAATGTTGTACAAATGTTGGATGATCTTATTTCCATCCCTATGTCAAATAATCTAAGATTCAACATAGGTGCGTTGAGTAGTCCGAGTAACATGGATCAAGATATATGGTAAGGGTCCAGACTTCAGGGGAATAGAGTAAGCATCAGGGAGGGCAAATAGCAAAGAAAATTAAAGAAGCAATTAGTATATATAAAACCAATAGTATTTTCCACCTAAAACCAAATTAAGCTTATTAAAGCTATAATTTAGTCTTCTTCTTGGCCCAACTGGAGTAGAAGTACTTAGGCCTATTGAGCTTCTAATCAACCTGAAAATGAATTGAGCTCTCAAGCTTGAAACAAGCTCGAGCTCTAGTCGAGCTTAAATCGAGCTTGAAACGAGCTCGAGTCGAGCATGAAACGAGCTTGAGTCGAGCTTGAAACGAGCTCGAGTCGACTTTAAAACGAGCTCGAGTTTGTGTCGAGCTTGAAATGAGATTAAATCGAGCTCGAGTCGAGCTTGAAACGAGCTTAAATCGAGCTTGAATAGAGTTTGAAACGAGCTTTAATCGAGCTTGAGTCGAACTCGAGAATTGAGTTTTGGAGTCGAGCTCGAGCTTTGATTTTTTAGCTCACGAGTTTTTGAACTCGAGTCGAGCTCGAGTTTGAGTTATCAAGTTCGAGTCGAGCTTAGCCAAACTCAAGCTCGACTCGACTCATAGGCACCCCTAGTTGTAGCCATGAGTCCTTGTTTTGAGCCCAAATAATTAGGGAGGCTTTTTTTAAAAAAAGAATTTTGTTTATGGAAATTTGAGGTTTATTATTTTATTCTTCACGTTATATAACTATAATGACAATTTTTTTTTAACTTTTTGCCTCAAGCGGAGATAAAAAAAAATATTTTGGAATGCCAAAAAAAATTAAAAATAAAGAGAATTTTAGAGGGAGTGAACATCATTATTCAACTGGATTTTTGGAGCATTGAGGTAAAAACAATATTATTAATATTATTACGATTATTATTATAATTATTATCCTACTTACTGCATCAGCAAAAAAAATTGGAAATGAAAATGTTTGTGAAAATTGAGTCCTTGATTCTTTGAGAAGGAAATACTTCTAAAGCCGTTTTTATCAACTCCGTAGAAAAGTTGAAAAGGTACAACAGACTTCTCCCAATTTTATATTGCTAGATTGCTAATAATGTTTCTGGTTGTTGTTCGTACGCTGATTTGCTCATAATATCAACAAAGTTATCCAAGCAGTGCTATCAAAAATTGACTCGAACTAAATTGCTGACCAAAACTTGTCATGATTTGAACCCGATCTATACCTGTTTTAAATGGGATATTGGTAACATGTAACCCGACCTAAACCAGACTTGATATTAACCGACAACCGATTTTATCTTATATTATTTGACCCGAACCTAAACCTGCACCCGACTCGACATAAACCGATAACCGACTTGACAATGAAGCAGACCCAAAATGACACTCGACCTAATTATAACCCAAAACCGATTAGGAACCGAGATAACCTATTATAAACCCGACCTATTGTAACCCATGACCTGTTTTATTTTGATTCGTTGTTGATCCGACCCGTTATTGATTAAAGTCATATAACTTCTAACCTAATTTTGGAGAAATGACATTATATTTGTTGAATTTTAGTTTTAAAAATATAATATAAAAAAAGTGTATGATGGATCAAATAATACATCTTATACATAATTTGGGGAGGCCCTACCACAATAAGTTTTTGTTACAAATCTCAAGTATGATTCGGATTATTAGGTGTACATGCTTTCTCTGATTAATTTTTTCCAAAAAAAACAATAACCTACTTTCTATGAAGTACCCAAATTTGACTTATATAATATAGCATCCCACTTAATAATTATTTGACATAAATTTGATTAAATATTTTGTAATGTTTTGTTACTTTTGTAAGGGATAGTATTTCTTCTAAAACTTAATATTTCACCGTGTTAGTTATATGAACCTACTTAAACCCTAAATAGTTGATTAAACGTCTCAAACATTGAGTCAATCCCGGCAATTTTTGACTTGATAATTATCTGACCCGATAATATCCGACCTAAAATGACCTATACTCAAAATTACTCACAACAAACCCGACTAAAACCTAACTTTATGTAACTCGAACATGAAATTTAACCGAACCCAAATTGGCCGAACCGAACCCGACATGTACCCGAAAAGATAAATAACCTGACATGATTTTATTCAAGTTAAACCCAAGCTAAGTTGAAACCTGACTCGATAAATACTTGACTTAATATAACTCGACCCAAATATGACCCGACACCCGACGTGACCTGATCCGAACCCGATTGGAGCATCCAAGGTCACAGCTATACATCCAAGTAATAAAGCATCTACCTAAATGTACCAACTTTTTCCTCCGCCAACGGGCTAGACCGCTATACGAATCATGTCCAATAAAATGTGATAAAACCGAAACTTTGCACATGTGTCAATATGTCATATACTGATATCGATACCAACAAAATTTCCGGCCTTGGGAAGCTAAGGAGAAAAGCTTTGGAAGTAATGTAGTGGTGGAAAACGCAAGTATATCAGCTACCTGGATTCGATAATTTTTTGATACTTAATTTTTTGATACTTAGAAGTCTTTTCTAGTATCCAGACGTTATTTTTTGTAGCATCTAAATTTCAGCACTATATTTTTATTAGTTCCGGATGGTGCCAGATAAATCTATTAGAAAAAGAAAGATAATTTTAGCACCTAGGGATGAGCAGTGGGCCGGCCCAGCCCTGAACCGGCTCGTTTTTTGACCCGTGTGACCCGGCCCGCCTGCAGCCCACTCGGATTCAGTTCAGTCCACAAGATGGGTGCGCCAAATACGAATCTAGATTTCCAAATCCTGACCCAATTTGATTCATACCATAAAAAAATTCAACTCACCCCGCTGAACCGGTTTGGTTCGGCCCATTGAACTGGCCCTATTCGACCCACATTAAACTTCTAATTTTGTAAAGTTTAGTTTATTTAAATGTACTTTAGTTTATATAATTGTTAGCTTTGTTGAATATGAATTAATTTATAGGAATAAAAAAAATACGAATGTTAGTTGATTTGCATATAGTTTAGTTTATATGAATGTTAGTTTAGTTGAATATACTTTAGTTAATTCATATGAATCAATAAACGTTAGTTTAGTTGAATATAATTTAAAGTATATGAATGTTAATTTAGTATATATGAATCAATGAAAGCTAGTGTTGTTAAATTTAGTTTAGTTTATATGACTCAATAATGTTTGTTTTAGTTGTATGAATGTTTAGTTGAGATTATATGAGTCAATGAATGTTAATTTAGTTATATGAATGTTTAGTTGAGTATAGTATAGTTTATATGAATGTTTATTTAGTTGAATTTAGTTTAGGTTATATGAACAAATGAATGTTAGTTTATTTTAATATAGTTTAGTTTTTATGAACCAATGAATGTTAATTTAGTTGAATAGTATATAGTTTAGTTTATATAAATTAATGAATATTAGTTTAGTTGAATATAGTTTAGTTTATATGAATTAGTGAATGTAAGTCTAGTTGAATATAGTTTAGTCTATATAAATGTTAGTTTAGTTTAATATAGTTTAGTTTAAATGGATAAATGAATATTTATTTAGTTGAATATAGTTTAGATTAAATGAATCAAATATGATTATGTATTTTTTTATTATATGTAATTAATGTAATTTATGAAAACATTTCAGGAATATGAGAATATCTCTCGATATTATTAAAAAAATATATAAATATCGACAAAATAAATAAAAAATGAATGTGATTAGGTGTATATATAAGTTTACAACGAATATCTTTATGAGATTCGTGAATATAAACGTTTAAGTACTTTTGAAATAATTAATTTATTCTAATTTATAAAATTTATTATATGAAATTCGATTCGATTCGTGAATTCGATCCGATTCGATTGATGAATTCGATTTGGTTCGTAATTCGGTTGGATTTGGTTTTCAATCCAATTCGGTACGAATTCTTCCCCTCTGACCCTAGTCCTATACCAGACCGGGCCTGTGGCCATGCCTATTAGCACCTACATTTATATAACTATTATATTAATTACAATATCAAACAACTAGAAAGAGTGTTGTACAATTAATGGTTATAAACTATAGACTAGATGACTGACATAGCGAACCAATCAGCTACATAATTAGCCTCCCAATAATGTGAGCAAGCAAATGGGGGTGAAATTTCTAAAGGAAGCGCCCAATTTCCTACACTAGAGATGCAATCTTACATGGGAAAAAGAGCTAAGAGCCGAATTAATAAGTTGTCTCCTTGAATCTCTAGGTGGTAGAAGCCTACTCGAAAGTGCAATGAGATAAATAATATGTTCTACTAATTGTGTTTGTTAAGCTTGTGTATTTCATTAAATGAATAATCTGTCACATCAACTGATCATATTTATACACTGTAGTATACTACTTTTACTAGGACTCTACTTCTACTGAACTCTTATCTTATGTCTTATTTTATCTTTTCCTAATCTTTATCTTTTCATAATCTCTTATGTTCTACACTCCCCCTCAAGTTGGGTCGTCGGATCTTCAACACCCAACTTGCCTAACACTTTCTCAAACTCTTTTGCTCCAACTGCTTTTGTCAAAATATCTGCCACCTGAACACTAGACCACACAAACGGAAGAGTGACAACTTTGGATTCCAAAACATCTTTTATAAAGTGTCTATCCACTTCTACATGTTTAGTTCGATCATGTTAAACTGGATTCTCAGATATACTTATCGCTTCTTGGTTATCACACATCAAGTCACAACTCTTCTCTGATGGAAACCCTAACTCATTCATCAGCTTTCTAAGCCAGAGTACTTCAACGATTCCTTTTGCAATTCCTTGAAATTCTGCTTCAGCACTTGACAACGCCACCCTTTTCTGCTTCTTGCGCTTCCATGTTACCAAATTTCCACTAACCAGTGTAAAATAGCCAGATGTGGACCTTCTGCTATCTTTATCTCCTGCCTAGTCAGCATTAGTATAGGCCTGAAGATCAAGATGTCCATTTTTCCTAAAAACTATGCCTTTTCCAGGAGTTCCTTTCAGATATCTCAAGATTCTGTAAACAGCTTCAATATGTTGCATTTGTGGCCTATGCATAAACCTACTTACCACTCCAATTGCATACGCAATATTAGGACGGGTATGTGACTAATAGATCAACTTTCCTACTAATCTTTTATACTGTACTTGGTCTATAGAATCTGCTTCTTCATCAATTTTCATACCATGATTTACCATTATTGGAGTGTCTACAGGCTTACAGTCCAACATACTGACTTCTGTTCAAAGATCAAGGACATATTTCTTTTGAGAAATGAAAATACCCATTTCTGATCTGAGTACTTCAATTCCCAAGAAAAACTTGAGTTGTTTTAAATCTTTCATTTCAAACTCATGAAAAAGCTTTTGTTTCAACTGATTGATTTCATCACAGTCGTCTCATGTTATCACCATATCATCTACATAGATGATAAGACAAGTAATCCTACCCTCTTTCTTCTTTAGAAATAGAGTATGATCTGTATTACTCTGTCTAAATCCAAACCTCTTCATTTCCATTGAAAATCTTCCAAACCAGGCCCGTGGTGACTGTTTCAAACCATATAATGCTTTTCGGAGTCGACATCCTTCTCCATCTCGAAACTCCTAAGAGAATCCTGGAGGAGCTTCCATATATACCTCTTCTGTAATTTCTCCATGTAGGAAGGCATTCTTAACATCAAACTGATGTAAGGGCCATCCCTTATTTACAGTTACAGAAAAAATGACTCTAATAGTGTCAATCTTTGGTACTGGAGAAAAAGTCTCAAAATAGTCAATATCGTAGACCTGAGTGTACCCCTTTGCCACTAGTCATGCCTTATACCTTTCAACGTCAACTTTGTATTTGACTATAAAAATACCCATCTACAACCAATAACTTTCTTCTCATCAAGAATAAGACACCTTTCCCATGTCTGATTTTTTTTACCAGGGCATCAATTTCTTCTTTCATAACTCTCCTTCGTTGTGCACTTTTCAAGGTTTCCTCTACTATTCTCGGAATATCCTCAAAGTAGACAGCAGTATTAAATGCAACAGTTGTTTTAGACAGTGTTTGACTCACCAGATTAGTACTTGGTACTGGATACCTCTATCTTTGTGTCTCATGTGAGGGATCATACCGTTTTGGTGGAACTCCCTTAGTACTTCTCGGAGGGAGATGATATCAAGCTTCTCTTCCTTCCTCACCTACTTCTTCTTGCAAAACCTCCTCAGTACCATCACAAATTGAAGTGTTAGTTTCTAATGAGTTCTCAGGATTTACCTCATTCTCCTAATGCATCAATTCCGGAGTTGCAATTGGTAATGGTACTGTGGGAAAGGAAGATACTATATTTTCAGAGTTCTTATCTGCTTTAGTGACGATAGTACCATAGGACTATAGCCAACTTAGATCGTCAATTGACTTCTCCCCTGACATCGAAGTTGGGTATAGAAAAAAGTGTTCTCTACAAAGTCACAGTCTAGAGTAGTATACAAACGATTTGAAATAGGATCAAAACACTAATAACCCTTTTATGTAACACCATATCCAACAAAAACACACTTGACTGCCTGAGGCTCTAGTTTATGTCTATAGTGTTTTTAGAGATGGACTCATACTACGCATCTAAAAATGCAACGTAGGAGGGACTGTGAAAAAGGAATAGGCCCATGGGTACCTAGAACATCAAGAGGGGTTTTATATTGTAATTTCTTTGTTGAGAGTCTGTTAGTGAGATAGTTAGCAGTAGCTATGGTCTCTGGCCAAAAAGACTTAGGGACACATGACTCAATCATCATTGCACGTGTCATTTCTAAAAGGGTACAATTTTTCCTTTCCACAACTCCATTCTATTGTGGAGTGTCAGGACAGGTGGTTTGATGCAAAAGGCCATGTTTATGGAAAAAAGATTTCATATCATGATTTACAAATTCCCCACCGTTGTCAGATTAGAGTATGCTAATCTTAGTCTAGAATTGATTAAGAATCATCTGGTAGAATGTCATAAAAATATCAAAGATTTCTGATTTGTGTTTCATAAAATAGATCCAACTCATATGAGTACAATCATCAATAAAAAGAATACAATATCGAAAATTATGACAACCAAAATCTGGGGCAGGACCCCATACATCAGAGTGTATTAAATAAAAAGGTTTATTAGCATGACTACTACTACCAGAATAACTATGTTTATGACTCTTTGCAAGAAAACATGCTTCACATTCTAAAGACATTTTTGAGCTAGAAAGAGAAGGGAAAAGATGTTCTAAATACCCTAATGATGGATGACCTAAACGGCGATGCCACATCTAAATTTGTTTCTCAATAGATGTACGGCTCATCAAGGCAGCACCTCCACTAGAAATCTCATCAACGTAGTATAGTCCATCCTTTTTCAGTACCACGCCCAATGATCTCTCTGGTCTAAGAATCCTGCACAATACAAAATTTAAAACTCATTAGAACTATGCACTGTAATTCTTTCGTTAATTGGCTAATAGACAGTAATTTATAGGAGAGATTTGGGATATAAAGACAGTTTGTTAAGGATAGGTTTTCTCCAATTTGTACTGTTCCAGCTCCCTTAATTTCTAAACTTTCACCGCTTGCTGTTTGGATAAGGTTTTTTTTGGGTTTCGGAAGTCAAACAATCTTGTCTATCAAATGATATTGTATATGTTGCTCCACAATTAAAAATCCATCGATTGCCCGATTTTACACGTTTGCAATGCCTTGGGAACTCGGATTTTTCATGGTTTAGGCTGCGTGTTTATTTGTGGGTGAGCTCTCGTGATGGGCCATGTTAAAACCCCACCCGTGTTTAATATTTCCACATAGGTCATAGACCTTTCGTGGGTTTAAAAGGATCTCAAGGTTTTTTTGGGGTGTGTTTTTAGGGTTGGTATTTTCTTCTCTCCTCCATCGTTTCTCACCTTCCTCCTTCACTGCTTCCCTCGAATCTCCCCCTTTCCCCTGTCCTTCCTCATCTCTTTCCATGGTCATCGCTCCTTGTGCTCCTACTACTGCTCCAGTTCCTCTCTTTCTTTGCTTGTCTCATCCTCCTCTTTTCTTCTTCAAGTCGTGTCACCATTCTCGGTAGCCCACCAATTTGAAACAACCTTCCTTTGTGTGTCTAACTCCACCACAGTGGCTACATCTCAGGTGTGCCTTCTCGCCATCTCATTTGGTTGCTACCTTTTGTTTTGTCCTTGTGCTTATGTTCAAGCCACTTCCCACTCTGGTCGAAGATCCCGGTAAGTCAGGTGAGATTACGTTTGATTTCATTATTGTTCTTCTTGACAATTCTCTCCTTATAGTGTTGTATATCACGTCTACGGTTTGCAATGGATCTTGATTTATCATATCCTTTTGTTCCTTATCAAACAAATCATCGAGCCTTGCCAGAAATTGGTAAAGCCTAGTTTGTTGTTGTAATTGGTTATATGTGGTTATGTCTTTGGGGCATGACATTGGATTCGACATTTGTCGATCAATTTCTTTCCACAAGGTAATCATCTTAACATAGTATACTTTGATTAATTCATGGTTTTACTTGATTGTGTTTGCTTTGGTGGCCAAATCAAAGATTTGGAGCCCATCCTTGCCTCTGTTGTAAACTGCTTCAGTTCCGATCCACAGTTCCTTTGCGGTTGTAAAATCTAGAAATTGATTTATTAATTCTGGGTTTATATTGTCTACTATCTAGGTTCGGACCACCGCATCACGTTGGCTCCATTGGCTATACTCATAGGTGTGAGTGGAGGGTGGAGGGGCTATGATATGACTGAGCCTCCCCCTCCCTTCGATCGCCATGAGCATCAGCCTGGACCACTTTGCGTAATTTTGGTGGTCCAGTTTCTCTAAAACGGTAAGGGATGACCCGTGATTTTCTTGGCTTTTGTTGTTATTAACTTTTCTAATAGTTAAAGAAACTGTGCCATCGTCACATGGTCATCTGGGTTCTTTGGTGGTTCATTCATATTCAGGTATAGTACTTGGTAAAGGATGACGCCCTTATATAGGATAAATCACCAGAAACCACCCTAGAAAATCGGTGGCTTTGATACCAAGATAAATAATAGGCTCTACTGATTGTGTTTGTTAAGCTTGTGTATTTCATTGAATGAGTAATCTGTCACATCAACTGATCATATTTATACACTGTAGTATACTACTTTTACTAGGACTCTACTTCTACTAAACTCTTTTCTTATGGCTTATTTTATCTTTTCCTAATCTTTATCTTTTCATAATCTCTTATCTTCTACACAATGAAGATAACATTCTAAAGCCTCGCGACCTCGGCAAGGAAAGAACTTACCTTGGTCAAAAGAAACAACTTAAACGAATTCCCCACAATTTTCAAGTACCCGCAACAACAAATAACTATGTTGCAGAACCACAGGTTTAAGTTTGACAACAGAAGAGACTGCTGGTGGATGCCAAGACATCATAATAAGGAATGGTTTCCTGGGAGTATATGAAGGAATATCTTTATGAAGACAGTTAGTATCTAAATCTAATCAGGCTGCCCCATTCTTTTTGGTAGAAAATGGCTTTGCAAAATCATAGCAAGGAGCCGGCTACTCTTCAAATGCAATAACATTGCATCCTTTCCATCCCATAACAAGAAGGATATATGTTAAAGGAAAGTTTGGTACATTTCTTAAGATAGTAAGAGAAAAGATTTTCTATGGTCTTAAAATGAGGGTTAACACCATCTAGTGTGCACGTTAAGTGGTCATAGACCAACCGCGTTATCAGACATCATAATTAAGATAAGATGGTTTACACTTTTCGGTTTTACTTGATAAATATTTGCAAAGTTTACTCCCTTTGTTCCCAAATAGCCGATATAATTGTTACATTTGGGTGTTATCACAAAAAATTCCTATGTACACTTTCTCTTTTGATGAGAATTTACAACTATTAAATAATTTGTATACTATCTAACATGATCCACTAACTTTTATGCCTTTTTCAACCATGAAACTTCTCACTTATTTTACATCATGCATCAAATGTATGAAAAGAAAAAATGTTCAAAACCAATTTTAAGGTATTATTGTTGACATTATCTAGGGGTGGGGCTACATTAAGAATAGTTATTGAGTCCTTGTCTAAATTTTAAAAATAGGGCCCAAAAAAGTTAATGAAATAAAAAGATGGCAAGGGAATTTGAAACTTACACCATATGTATAGAGATCCAACACTCTAACCATTGCTACAACCCTTTTTTTGTATTTTTGTAATAATATAATTAATTATGTAGTTTTGGTCCCGTCATTTTGAACAGAAGGCAAAAAAATATATAAGTTAGTTGCCTGAGTACAATAATCCTACAAATCACAACTTGACACGCATCCTAGTTACACTTGTAGAAAATATTTTATTTGTTGCGGTTTTCTAGAGATATTTGCTTTAGTTTTCAATGTGAAGCACTTATAGATGAAGCAATTACGAAAATATACAAGTGCTTCGAGTTTTTGGGCGAAGCAATAAGCGATTTATTTGTTTCAGTTATTTTAATAAGACCCAAAGCAATAATTGGGACAATTTCCCCAAATTTGTAATTGTTTTTGTAATGGTAATTTAACATTTGTTTATACATATATTAAACAAATATGAATGGTCATAAAATTTTTTGTTCAGTGAATGGATTTTCTTTTCCTACATTTTGACACACTTTAAATATTATCATTACTACATTTAATTTCATAAAATATAATAAGCGTGTTATTATTATTAGTGTTATTATTATAACCAAAATTTATAATTTTATGATTTACATCTTTTGTTAAAAATATATATTCCATAAAAAATTAATCATAATTTATTTTTAGTTTATATGTTTAGTGTATAAATATTTTTAATCTTTTTATTAAATTAAAAATAATAATTGTGTTATTTTTCTTTATACTTGAAACTATTGGATCCTAGTTGTCTCGATTTTTCATAATACTATAACGATTTTAACTCTTCATTTATCATCCATCATTAGTTTACTTCTTCTCTTATATTGGAGAAAATTCTTCTACTTTTCCTCACAACAAAATACTCCACTTACTTACCAAAATATAGATCCTTTTGTGGGAGGTTTTTTGTACGTGCTAAGGGTCGAGGAACTCACTAGGTTTTGGGTGGACGATTTGATGAGTGAATCACCACTAGAAAGCTTGGTTTTTCACAACCCAACCTTCCTTTTTTGGTGAATAAAAAGGAAGGAACCCCCCCCCCCCCCCCCCCCACCGCGCTGCTATATTTGCGCATCAATAATGATCAACTATGTGACATTGTGACATTGAAAAGGGTGAAGGAGTCGCCACCAATATTTATGAATTGTTTGGTCACCCTTGGGTTTGCATTCCAAAATTTACTCATGTAAGTGGTCTATGAACCATATAAAGGTCCGAAAATGAGAAACTTATTTCAATCCAAGAATATGTGCAAGCAATCGGCATAGAGATGGAAGAACAAATCAGTATTAGTTCCTAGGCAAACATGAAAAACAATGGAAAAACACACTCTAGATTTAGTCGATTTGGAAAACATATAACTCTAGATTAAGTGATCACTTTGTTATGAGTCCTCAAGATTAATGGGTACCTATGTCTTGTTGTCCATTGTTTATCTTGTTAGGCATGATTTGCAATCAATAGGTCTTATTTATAAGCATATATAAAGGTGATGATGCAATCTCAATATAATGTAAGAATCATGTACAAAATTACAACAACAATAAGTAATAAGAGGCAAAAGTCAATTGGTTGGAGTTATTTAAAATGCAATGTAAGTATAATGCTTGATGATGATGAGTTGAAGATTTACTAATCAAATTAAATAAAGATTAAGGCCTAAAGAGACCTTTCTCCATGACATACTCCAACTTAAGCAAAATGGGTCTTGTTTAGGAAGACTTATGTGTTTTAGTCTTTGAACATCATTGACATTAGAGGCAAAAACAAGTTTAAGATATGTTTTATGACGCTTGACTAAGAAATAAGCCTTAAGGATAACTCCTACATGTACATTCAAGTATGATGTACACCTAGGGTTTGCTCATAAAAAAAGGGTCAAATATTGATTGAGTCTAAAGAGAATGGAGATCGTAAAAATCCCTTCATCATAGACTAAAATAAAAGAAAACTTGTATAATGTAAATAGATTACAATAAATAAAATTCAAGGGGAAGGCGGTTACTCGAAAGATTAAGAGGAGACTAATATATGAAAATGAGCTAGTAGAAAATAGTTTAATTATTTCGGCTAAAATAGCTTATTTGCTTCGGTTATATAGGCGAAGCACTTATAGGCAAATCACTTATGAAATGGAACAATTGCTTCAATTTAGGAACCAAAGCAAATAATCTTCAATTGCTTCGGTTATAAACGAAGCAAATAATCATCAATTGCTTCTGTTTTAAAACAGAAGCACTTGGAACATTATGTGCTTCGGTTCTCCTTGGAAACGAAGCAATTAATTATTTATAACCCATAAATAATCTCCATTCTAGTCCATTATTTGCTTCGATTCCAAGCAAATAATAGATTTAGTTATTTTAAAACGTTTTTAATGGTAAATTATTAAATATATGAAGCTTATGACTAATTAATTAATAAGATTAGAACATAAGAGATTAATATATAATAGAACTGTAATTCTCTTAGCAAATTCATTGCTTAAGCTGTTTTTTTTTTGTTCATTCGTATAAATCCAATAATTGGATAGTTCATCATTATATAAGAATTTTTCTGTTGTAGCCAAAGAAATCTTTCTTTGTATCATTTCACAGAAAATTGATAAACTAGGTGGATATGTAAAAGAAATTCTTTGTGACAAGATTGATTGAAACTAAACTCTACAAAATTTTGCAATTATTTACAATTTATTGGCATTCACATATCCTATTTTTCATTATATACCATAATGTACACTTCTCATCAGTTAGCAATACCTCTTGGTAGTTAGAAAATACTTTTCCCAAAGTTCTCGAATTTTTTCTCAACTCGTCATTGACATACGTTGTTATTGAGAAACCTAAAAAATAATTTAATTTCAACTATTTTAGTAATTAGTAAGAATCAAGTTGAACCATAATACATAATGTAAAACACATGCACCAACAAATTCTACGCAAAAAATAGAGTATAAATTTCAGAAACATAACTCATTCCCTCAAATTTGAAATTCACAACATAAACTTCGATTAGTGAGCTAGGCATAACTATGAGTGGGGTAGGTTAGTTTTGAATGAACAAGGTCATAATAAAGTAATAAAAGTTCGGTTAGTTCAAACATTCAAAACTTTATAATCACTATGTTGTGGATCTCATAGTGAATAAACACCAAAGGGATATAGGCTCATTGGATGCAGGGCCAGGTGCTTGGGCTTTACCCAAGATTTCATCCTTTAACGGACCCAAATTCTTATCGCCTGCGTAATTAGCAGAAAAACCATTAAAAAGTGAAACAGTGTTCATCACCTCTACACTATATTAGATGATAGTGGAACACCACTTAAATGTAAAAGCAAATCAAGAAAATGATGGGTAATCAATAAGATAGTAATTAATAGAATTACTTTATACCGTGAAAGATACATCCTAACTAATAATATATCATTCATTCCATTTTGTAATGCTATAGATATAGATAATGTTTATTCCATAAGAAACTCATACTATTATACTAAGATTATCAACATTCACATTATTGTCCTAAGATAAAAATAAAAAAAAAAAAAAAAAAAAAAAAAAAAAAAAGACATTTAATGGTTTAACAAAGAAATACTGCTGCATTAGGCATAATCTCCAATACTTAGTAACTCTGCCTATTCGATCACAATATGTAGTCTGACTTATAATCTCCAATACTCAGTAACAATCGGTTGTGCTGTGTTTGCTATCTAATCATTCATCTTAGTGATGTCTATGGGCAATAATGGAATGTACAAGAAATTTAGACTCAATAAGACTGCTAGAATAGGGAGGGGAAAAAGTTTCGGCACAACACTACACTTCAAAAGCAGAGATTAGCATGGCAACAAAGAATTGACAAAAAACAATTGGCAGATAGTGGTGCATGAAATACTGACAGGAATTCAAAAGCACTACACTTTAAATGCATGTAGTGGTGCATGAAACACTACCAGGTATCTAAGACAACCATGGTTGCAAAGAATTGGCAAAAAAGGATAAATGGAGAGGTATATTGGTTTTTGCAGCCTCTATGAAAAAAATCCACTCAGCTAGAACCCAAGAAAGGGAGAAAACCAATTACCTGTGATGGTAGTAGAGAATTAAGCTCTAGCAGAAAGCTAAAACTTGGAAGATCATTTGGGTGGTAGCTAAAATTCTGACAGGACTAGGCATCAATCGAGCTAAAAACAGACGCTTAATTTTTCATCTAAAATATGCATGCTATATGCCAGAATACTCACTGGCAATATTTATAAGATTTTAAAGAAAAATGTGTCATACAAGCTAAAGACGTAGACTCAAAACCAAAGAAGACTCACTAGTCTATGAGGTAGCCCAAGATATTTTTCTCCTGAATCTGGGAAATGCCTCTTTGAAATAGCCACAAACTTATGGGAATCATATCCAGATGTACTGTACCAAATTCTTGGAGAACCCAAATGCAAATACTGCAACTTATATAAGTGATGTTCTTGAACAGTCTGACTAGGAAAAGCTATCCCATGAACAAAAAAATTAATGGATTAGTCTATGCAATCAAAACAACTATACGATGAACGAAAAAATTACAACAATTATGGTTAAGCCCTTTAGTCAGATAAACTTCAAACAAAAATCAAAAGGAGGAGAGATTTACAAGGGCATATCTGAGTTGGTCTAGAAGGTGAAAATCAAGCTTGTAAACTGATTTTTAGATTTCAACAAAAAATAGTTGCAAATAAACCAATGCGCCCGGGAATAACAAAACACATTGAAATAATATATGCTTATTTTAAACTTATCAAAGAAGCACATTTTGTCTCACATCACCTAATATGTTTCTATAATGCTATTGTTTTGTTTTCAAACTCAAATAATGTCGAGTTTTTTTAAGTTTACAAGCAATGTTATTATTTCTTTTTTCTTCTTCTTCCCTTTTTCTTTGTTTGTGTAATTCCCTACACTTGAGATTTGTCATTAGTTTTGTCCATACTCCAAAAGTATAATACCATATATCATACATGTCTCTAAAAAATAAAAATGATTCCTTTGACTACTTAGCTTGTAAAATGTGTATTAGATATATATTTAAGTATTATTGAATGACTCATTAATATCTCCCATAATAAATGCATAACCTTTACACTTGGACTTAAGCTATTATTAAGAAATCGAGCTT
Organism: Dysphania ambrosioides; assembly: GCA_026401315.1. Taxonomy (NCBI): domain Eukaryota; kingdom Viridiplantae; phylum Streptophyta; class Magnoliopsida; order Caryophyllales; family Amaranthaceae; genus Dysphania; species Dysphania ambrosioides. The sequence continues at coordinate 17,268,428 of CM048661.1, read as the reverse complement.
AGTACTTTATAATAATTCTTCATTTAGAATATGTCATGAGTCTCACGACTAGTGAACAAGTATTGCAAACCTTACACTGAACATATCATTATAGAAAAAGAAATAATATCTATTTTCACATAATATGTGTGTGATTTGATGAAGACTATTATAAAGTCTTGAGTAGGGGTGTCAAATCGGGTCAACGGGTCGATTCTGGGTTGACCCATCGCGGGTCGGTTCTTACCGGGTCAATTTTCCTATCGGGTCGGTTTCGGTTCGGTTCTGGTCGGGTCATTATCGGGTCGGGGTTAAATCGGTTATTTGCTTGGTCGGGTTCGGGTCGGGTTGTATTCGGTTCGGGTCAAGGTCGGTTCGGGTTGTATTTGGTTTGGGACAAGGTCGGTTCTAGTACAATCGGGACGGTTCCTAAACGGGTTATATCGGGTTATTTCGGATTTGGGTCAAGGTCGGTTCTGGTAAAATTGGGTCGGTTCCTGAACGGGTTATAACGAGGTTATTTTGGGTTCGGGTCAAGGTCGATTCTGGTAAAATCAGATCGATTCCTGAACGGGTAATTTCGGGTCAAGGTCGGTTTTGATAAAATCGGACAATGATGATGGTTAATTCATAAATTGGACAATGATGATGTCAATAAGTCATTTAAAAACAAAATATTTATGAGGTAATGATTATTAAATGTGTATTATCCTATCAAACTGGTCTATAACATACGATGTTAAGTTTATATATACATAAGAACTTGTAATATGTTTAGTTTGATATCGACAATGATAAGTTTGGGTTCAAAGTTATTAGATATTAGGTAAAAATATAGGTCTGTCAAGATTAGGTCATATTCATGTATATTCACATTATTAACACATCCAGTGAATTCGGGTAACGAATTGTTATAAATTGGGTTATATCGGTTATGTGTCAGTTTCAATCGGTTTTGGGTTCTTTTCGGATCGGGTCTGTAACGGGTCGGGTCAGTAATGGGTCGAGTCCGTAACGGGTCGGGTCAGTAATGGGTCGAGTCCGTAACGGGTCGGGTCCATAACGGGTCGGACATGGATCGGGTTTGGGTCTTTGAATATCGGGTCTAATCGGTTTCGGGTTAACTTCAGGTTGGGTTGGGTCGGTTTTCGGGTCTCACTTTTCGGGTCATAATCAGGTCGGGTCCGGGTTGGTTTCGGATAACTTATTGGGTCGGGTCTAATTCTGACAGCTCTAGTCTTGAGTTCGATTAAATCATGTTAACCTCTACCACATTAGATTTGAGTACGTAAACATCTGCCACATTTGTTTTAAATTTTTGATATTTTAGACATGTATTACATTAGTTGTGTAATTTGCCAACGTAAACAATCAAACTATTTCTAAATTTCATTCATAATTGCTTATCCCATAATCTGATAATGATGATAGGAAAGAAAAATTTTATATGAACAAGCAATACAATAAGTTTATTGTGTAGCCAATAAAAACTACTCTCAAAATAAAAAAAGTTCTCCCCAATACACTAAAAATAACCACTTTACAAAAAAATTCACAATTTTAAATGATAAAGAGCAATATATATTTAAAAAGAAAATATTAAATATATTATACAAAATTTACTATTTAATAAAACAAAAATCACCCCATAATTTATATATATCCGCCTCTAATAAAGTTTTTGCGTGATTTGCATAATAAATCCACGCCATGAAATAATGCCCCAAAATTTGAGCCAACCAAGTGACCAAAGCACCACCGTGATTGACCGTCTTATGTGGTGGAGGTGACCGTTCCTTAGTTAGCGCCACTTCTCACTCTCTCTCCTCTCAAACAATCCCATTCCCTAAATTTTTAACCCTCATTTCAAGATCCTATCCCACCTCTCTTCCCTCTCCCTCTCAACCATGTCGGAGAACACTGACGCGCCTCCCTCACCGCCATCGCAGCAAGATCCTATCACACTCCACACGCGCCGGGAACCCTTCGAATACGGCCTCCTCCCAATCCCTAAACTGATCTTCACCGACGCCGCCTCTACCCTCGGATCCCTCAAGGAGAAACTACTTCAACACGCCTCCGATTCCGATTCCCACCGAGTTAACTCGGATGCAATATCTGATACCCTCCAAATCTCGCCTGAGCACTCGCATCTAGTCCTCGATACGCTTGCGGCTGTTCTTCATTCCAATTCCGATCCTCTTGTGGTTGCGAAACCCGAGGAAGTGCTGGCGATTGGAGTGAATGTCTATGATTTAATCCTGTTTTTGTATATTCAGTCCTACAAGAGGCTGCTCCCTAGGACTCACAAGGATTCCGCTGCTGTCGCCGATGTCTGGCCGTCTACTTCTGCGTTTGATGGATACTTGTCCGCTCTCTCTCCTCTTCAGGTGAATTTCAATGTTCCTTTTTGAATTTGTTCTCCAATTTTGCAATGTCTTTTGTGTGTTTGATTCAATGTTTGTAGGCATTGTTACAGTGTCGAAATCTAGGATTCGAAACTTAAGTCTATGAATTGGATGGAAATAAGATAGGTTAGAGGCGATAGAATGATGATATGTTGAGAGTTTTGATAAGAAGAATGGTTTAATTGGGTCATTGTTGGTAATTCGATTCTGGACAGAACTCTGGGGTGCAATAGGGGAGAAAGTGTTGACAGCATTTGGAGTTGAGAGTTGAGGAATATCAAATTCGATAGAGCTTTTTACGAGTGATACGTTATTTGTAGATTAGAAAATTAGAGATAGAGGGTATGGTTTGGTAATTGTTGATAGGAGGATGGAGGATTGTTTTCTTTAGGGGGGGGGGGGGGGGGGGGGGGGGAGAGGGGAGATGAGAGGATATTGTACATGCTTATCTAAGTAGCTTAGGTTCAGCTGTCTTGATGTCTATCAGGGTAGTGTTAGCTGATAGGATGGTGTGGTTATGGTTGGTTTTTGATTTGGAATATAACTTTGGAATATAATTGGGGAGAAACTGTTGGTGGCACTTGAAGATGAAAGTAGAGGAATGATGACTTCAATCTTGATTTTTAATGAAGGATTATTTAATTTTCCAGTGAGAAGATGATTACTCTGAGAAATAGGTCATGGCATTACTCTGAGAAACAGGTCATGACATGGTAGTTGTTTCTGGGAGTATTGTTTCCTTGTTTTAGAGAAGTGTGCTATGCTTACCTGGGATTAAGGTAGAAAGGCCTGTATTATGTACATGCTTGTCTGAACAGCTAAGGTTTAGTTGTCTGGATGTATTTTTCCTTAGGAGGTTTTTGGTTGTGGAAAAAGCTTGATTTGACTCAAAAGAAAAGTTTTTTGAAGTTTGTAATGTACATTAATTATTTTATTTGATTTATTTGTGAAATGGAAAGCTGTTTGTGGTCTTTAGGGTGAGGCCATGAGGGAGTTCTTGTTTTGAGACAGTCAGTATCTCTTGATGATTTCAAATTGTTGAGTCTATTGGGATTTTTTTGGGAGCGAGCACTTGTGATGCTTTGGACAGCCCATTGAACGTTCTTTTTTTGACTTACATCACTTACCTCAAGTTTCTTGGGCGGGAGTTATTTTGTGCAACTTTGAGAGTTGGAGAATTTCCTTTGGGAATAAATGATTTAAGAGAATGTTAACCCTTTATATGAGGGAGTACTGAGCTATGTTTTATGTAAAAAGTGTGAGTGTAGGTGCTGTGTGACTGTACGTTTTGCATGGTTGGAAGTAATATATGTCTGAGGTATAAGTTGAACTGAATATAATTTTAGGAGTTCTATCTTACTGGCTTGTGCCTTTTAAGCATGGATATTGATGTAGAAAGATTGTGGAGCCTCCAGGTATCTTGTATAGATTCCAAGTAAAACTACCGAGCTATATTTGCTGCGTATTGTAAGGTAAATAGTTTGAAGAGCACCATTTGCAAAAAAATTGAAATGACTCTCTGAATGAATCTGAATGAATTTAATAAGATTCCTAGCCATTCTCTCCATCTGGTCACCTATTATCATATATTCCTTGTGCTTTATATTAATGGCGTTACAAATAAGTTTTGACTTCTTTGTTAAAATTTCGGTGGTTACAAATATGGTGGGACCATCATGTCCGTGAATTCATACCTACTCTTTTTCTCCTTTTAGCTTCAATTGAAGGAAAAATCTATCAGACGGCATCTTGTACTTGACCAAAATACCTAAAATTATTTATCTTAGTCGTAGAAATCATCTAAGTCTCTCTCTCTCTCTATCTCTCTCTCTCTCTCTCTCTCATGCACACATGCACACTTAGTTTGTGTCTTTGCTTGCACAAATACCTGTTTCTCCAATGCCCACCCACTTTTGTGTACATTATGCGATGTGAAGATACTTGGAAGGGTTCGGAGAGGGGTGACGAGTGGGCTTTAATAGCTTATGCAATGTGAAGATACTTGTTGAGTGCCTTCTCCTCTTTGTATTTCCACCTCCTTTAATTAAAGGCAAATTCTTTTATCTATAGAAATGATGACATAATTGCTGAAGTTTTCACATTTTGTGGGCTTTGGAGGTGCTTTCTTTTGATCACTGATAATCTATTGAGATTTATAGTGAAATTATCCATCAATGAAAAAAAATCAACGTTATTATCAGCCCCATATGAACTCGGAAGTATCTTGAAAATTATTTGGAAAATTCTACGATATACACTTGTACTATTGCGTTGAAAAGTCTACATTGTACCCTTGAGGTACATTTAGTAAACACATTATACCCATTGATGGATGACTTAACTGACGGAGTAAAGCTCCGTTAACGGACGTTTCACTTTATTCTACAATATATCCTTGTACTATTGCGTTTTCTACATTGTATCTAGTGATTTTGAAAAGTCTATACTATAGCCATGAGGTACATTTAGTAAACTCATTGTACCCTCTATGACCAATCTTCAGCACAATTCACACAACTAGTTGAATAAATTAATCAAAACCTTGATCAAAACATAATTCAACAGAAAAAGATCACAAATTTCAAATTAACAAGAAATGGGCAACCTCAATTCAATTAAATTAAAAAAACTATAGTATAAAATCAAAACCCCATCAAAAGCAACTCAAATTAACGATAAGAACAAAAACTTACTTGAATTTAAGAAATACTTTGAGAGTTTGAGAAGATGTAAATTTTTAGAAGTGATAGCGTGAACGGGGAATTTCTTTTCAAAAGTATGAGTTGGATTTGGGGTGATTGATGAAATGGGATGTTGGAAAAAAGTGCAACACTCCGCATCCTGATTCAGAAGACATCTGTATGAAACTTGTACTCCTAAAGGAAAAGGCCTGGTAGAATCTGAATCTGTGATTGACAAGGATGATGCACTTGACTAAGTGTCTGATTATGTGGAATGTGCTGTGGACTTTCTATGGCCTTATTAAGAAGATAGAGATGAATGTCTTGTTAACTAGGACACAGAGACATTAGAGATTCACCACCCTGGACAAGCTTGTGGTAGTGAAATTAGCAGTATATCAATTGTAAAAAATGGAGTTGCAGATAAGAGGAGTTTTTCTATCATGTGCGATAGCTCTTCAACATGCTCTACTGATTCTGCTCCTTCCGTAGCAGTTAGTGGATCGTATAAATCAAATTCCTTATCAAATTATAACAGCCTGAAATCAACATCAAGGTACATCTTTGGTTATTACCACATTAATGAAAAAACACGATTAAAGTTATGACTCTGAAATTTGATTTGTAGAGGAAAGAACCTAAGAGGAAAGGGAGCATCTGAGGAGTTTAGTGGTGGAAATGAGGCAGATATTCGTTTGTGATTTGGTCTTATATGCTATTCTTATCTTATTAGGATTCCATGTTTCAATGTTTACAAATTTGGATTTTATTTATGTTTCAATGTGAAAGAGAGGGAACAAGTGAAATAAGTGAAACGTCCGTTCACGGAGCTTCACTCTGTCAGTAAGTCATCCAGCAAAGGGTACAACGTGTTTACTAAACATGCCTCAGGGTACAGTGTAGACTTTTCAAAATCACGGGACTCAATGTAGAAAACGCAATAGTATAGGGTATATTGTAGAATAAAGTGAAACGTCCGTTAACGGAGGTAAGTCATCCAACAAATGGTACAATGTGTTTACTAAACATACCTTATGGGTACAGTGTAGACTTTTCAAAATCACTGAACACAATGTAGAAAACGCAATTGTAAATGAGTATATTATAGAATTTCCCAATTATTTTAAAGATAAGTTCTTAAAGGCATACTAGTGACAAGGCTAATTAGTTCAAATATGTTAATAAATTGATTATTTTATTAAAGTCTAGATCTCAAAGCTTAGAACTCTTGCCATCTTGGAATGCATTTATTACTTGCTTCAAGGAAGAAGTATGTGTATGAAACTCACGACGCATGGAACTCTTTAGTATGTTATATTTGCCCATAAAGTTGCTATGTAAAATGAGGGTAGTTGTTGGTCCAAGTCTCCTAGATGAAAGGTCTAGATAACCTTTCTTCCCTTAGAAAAGGTGACAAAAAAGAAACTTCTTTGAGGGTTAGTTGGGCCAAGAAGGCATTGAAACAACTAATCTTCTCAAATTATCAAATACCCTCCCCTACTCCTCCCCTAACCCCCTGAAATTTTTTATTTTTAAAAAATTGTGTTAAATGTCTGTTTGTTCTTGTTTTAATTTTTCGGAATTCTTCTTCTCTAGATGGTTCATTCTCACAACAATTGTTATCAACCTATATGAAATAGATTTCACTTTTGGATCCATGTAATTTTGCATTTTATTCTCTCTCGCAACTATTGATTTCAAATACAAACTTTGATATACTTTTTACTTCTAAAATAGTAATAACAACAATGACAACAAAGCCAAGTTTAATCCCTAAAAGATGGAATCGGCTATTTGAATCAAGAATCTATCTTTTATGATCATATGCGAAAATGATCTTCCTCTCCTATTTAAAGCTATATCTTTTGATTTTTTTCAGATCTTTCTAATTACCTTAATCCAAGTAATCTTTGGTGTGCCTCGACCGTGTTTGATGTCTTCATTACCTCAACTCTGTATCTTCCTTACCGGTGCATCTATCGTCCAACGTCTAATATGCCTAAATCATCGCAACATATTCTTTTTCAACTTATCTTTAAAATAGGCTACTCCTACTTTCTTTCGGATATTCTAATTTTATATCTCAAGGTGCTCCTACATATCCACCTTAATATATGCATTTCTACTACAATTATTTTCTTAATATGATCCTTCTTGAATGTCTAACACTTCGACATACAATTATAATTGGCTACTTCTCATCCTATAGAATTTCCCTTTTAACCTTAAGGGTACATTACTATCACATTAGCTTTGCAGTTGCACTCTATTTGAGCCTCCCATATTATATTCTATGGGTGACATCTTGAATGTGTTCATTGCTTTGGAGAAATGGTCCTAATTATTGGAAACATTTGCTTACAACTCTTTTCCATCCCCTTACTTAGCCTCCTCTTAATGCTAAACTAACACTTTATATACTTTGTTTTACTCCTATTAATCCTGAAATATCTAGATTTCAACCTTTTTCTCCATTGTTCTAACTTAGGGTTCACTCCCTTAACAGTCTTATCCATCAGAGAATATCATCCCCAAAAAGTAAATATCACGGTATCTAATCTTGTACTAACCTTATTAATGTGTTTAGAATAGTTGTGAAAATGAAGAGACTTAGGGCAGATCGTTAGTGTAACCCAATTTTAATAGGGAAGTGTGCTCTCACTCCATCACAACTTATCGTCTATTGTAATATCATAGTACATATCCTAAACTAGGTCAATGTACTTACAGCGTATGTCCTTAGTTGTCTCCCACCAAAGTACTTCTCTTGGTAATTTGTCATATGCCTTTTCCAAAATCAATGAATACCATATTTCTTCCTTGCATGATAATACTCTATCATTTGCCTAATAAGGCCGATTCCTTCTATGGTAGACCAACTTTGCATAAGCCCAAACAAATTTTTCGAAATACCAGCATACTTCCTTAATCTTTGTCAATCACTCTTTTCCATAATTTTATGGTCTGGCTCATAATATTTATTTTTTGATAGTTTAAACACTCTTAAACACCTCCTTCGTTCTTATAATGGGCACCAAAGTGCTCTTGACATCTTACTTACATTCTAAATCTTGTTGAATATGTTAATTAACTACTCAATACGAATACCATTTGGCCAACAAGATTCTGTAATTTCATTCTTTTCAATGCCTCATCCATTTCCATTGTTTGTATCCTCCTTATATAACTTCATTATCCTCAATAGTGGTGTCTTTTATACATCCCTCTTGACTTTCATTAAAACTCGTCAAAATACTCCCTTCATTTGCCTATGATCTTGTCATTTTGGACGAGAATCTTTTGTTTCTTATCCTTCACATACTTAACTATAAAAAGATCCTTAGCGAACATTTGTCTTCTTACTGCTACTCTATATATCTCCTCTTTCCCTTCTTTAGAGTTTAATTTATCATCATATCCTTATACACCTTGTCCCTAGCCTCTCAAACCGCTTCTCTTGCCTTAACTATAGCTTCCCTATATCTAAAACCAATTTTTTCTTCTTTTGATTTTCCCATGTTAAAGTAATGTTCTCTCTTCTTCTTAACTGCTATTGTAACGTTTTCATTCCACAAAATAATGTCCTTGTGCATTGGTGGTTTCCTGCTTGCCTCCATTGTCACTCTACAAATACATGCCTTCATCTTTAGCTAGGTAGAGTCAGGTCCTCCTTCAAAGCCCAATCGGTTTTTTAATCAATCTTTTTACCACAATCTTTATGTTGGCGCCTTTAAAATCCTCCATTCAATCCTCTTCTCCCTTGGTTGCTTGTTCCCGTAAAGTTTGATTTTATGCAAATAACCAAAACCAAAAGTCTATGTTGAGTGACAACACTCTCCCTTATAATCACCTTCCAATCCAAGCAACTACTCTTGTACATCTTCCTTGCCAACACATAGTCTGTTTCGATTGTGTTTGCCTATTCCGAAAAGTTATCAAATGAGAATCTCAGCTTTTAAACCTAATGTTAGCCACAATCAAGACTACTTAAAGTCTAGGATGGTTACCCCTCCTTCATTTCTTACTCCATAGTGGGAAATTCTATGCACATTTCAATATCCATAATGACTCATTCTTACATGATCATTTGGAATACCTTGAATCACTTCATCTATCTAGGTTCTCCCAAAACTGACTTCCTTAAGGGTGTGTATGCACTCACGATGAACACAATCTCTCTTCCACAAGCAGTCTTCACCTTTAAAATCCTATCACCCTTTCTATATACCTCAACACTATATCGACGATAACCCAACTTCATTTCTATTATTTACTTGTCGTGATTACTACAACTTATAACCTTAGAGTAAAAAGAAATTAGCTCGTTTTCCATCCACTTTATCTCTTGAAGACCCAAAATACTAATACTCCTCTTCATTACCTCAACTAGCTCAATTAACTTTCTTATAAGCGACTTATATTCCAACTGTGTCGAAGCTTAGTCTCCGCAGTCCTTCCACTCTTATTACTAAAACCTAAATGCCTTTGCTTGGACTTAACAACCCTTGTTGATTTATCACCTACACCCGAGTTTAAGAAGTGGAGTGCGTCATTGAGTATCAAACTCTCCTATAGAAATATCATATTGGTTCATGCTATCACAGGCCTATCTCAACCCTCCTCCTTTGACTGGGCTAGGAATTGACAGCAAGTAAAAAACCACTTGCGGAGTTGTTACTAGAATAGTAACATGTCCCAAAAATTGTATCCACATTTGGCTTTGATTGGCAAATCTTGCTAACATCAGTATTTGAAAATTATAGTGAGTGGTTATTTGAGATAAATATTTGAAAGTTTATTGTGGATATCTCTTTGAAACTTGGTCTTCTGTATAACAAATTAAACATATAAGTTATTTGTTTTTGGATGGAATGGTGATAAGAAAAAGGGTACTAGTTGTGATGGATTAGAGAAATAGAACAAGAGAGAGTGAAGGGTGGGCTTGCACTTGGGCTTTAGACCTTAGCCCTTCCATCCTTGGTTTCTCACTCGTAAACAGTTCATTTGTTTGTACAAGTTTAATTTATAAACTTCAGGTTCAAGAAAATGTGGTAGGTTATACAGTGTACATAGGTATTAGTAAAAAATGACCAAATGTAGTTGGTTACTGTATCTAAAGCATGATTATGCATAAAAAACCTTTGAGTAGGGAGATAAGTTTGATAGGGAGTGTTGCTGGAAGCTCTAGTGACTCGGCTTGGAAGTTTGGCTTCACTTGAAACTATGTATGTGTGAAGTGTTGCTGGAAGCTCTAGTGACTCGGCTTGGAAGTTTGGCTTCACTTGAAACTATGTATGTGTGAATATACAAGTGCTTGTTTTCCTTAAAAGAGAGGTGCAGATGGACAGACCTTGCAGGGAAGGGTAATTTAAGTGAGAAATTTCTGGGAAAAGAAATATTTTTGAGAAGTACAAAACGGGGGCATGGATGGTCCATAAGACAGAAGATAGAGAGGGGGGGTAGTTCATAAGGAGTTGTTGGGTGCTCCATGAAACATGAAAGGTGGATTGGACTTCTTTTTCCTCTTTCATTAGAAGTTAAGGGCTTTTTTCAGATAATAATTTCTTTATTTAATAAATGGATGTATTAATCACCGACTTATATGGTTGCTGCTCACCCCTCTGTGATATGAATGATACCCTCATCTATCTGCATTTGGCGCTAGTATCACTTCATAATTTTTTACTGCTACATGTCTTCTTTTTTTTTTTTTGTTACAGCTTGTTCGCAGCAATACTCGGAAATTCATGCCATCACAAGCAGATGAAGAAGCTCATCAACTATCCTACTTACAAAAGCACTTGGCTAATATCCTCACCCTTTTAGCAGAGCCAGTTGAAGGGGAAGGCGATGAATCTCTGGTTAGTTGCAACAAGTATCCTTGTGCAGTGTAGAGCTTCTATTCCTGGAAGCAATTATTCTTTCACTTCTGATTGATTTGTTAGTAAATTTTTCATTACAACTTGGAAGACTAACTGGTTTATGTGAAGTGCTTTGGCTTTTTTTTCTTTAATTTTTTTTTTTGTTTTTTATCCCTTTTTAAAAGGATGCTGTATTTTAGGGTTTTCAACATGAATTTTAAGATTATGCATGACATTAAGTAAATGATTATTTCAGGAAAACATTTATTATTTATGTTTCTTGACTAGAATTGTGTTTATTTCTTTAACTATAATAGGCATATTTTTAGTCATAAATTCTGTACTCAGGATCTGTTTGGCCAAGTATCTAGAAAACAACATATGTTTCTTTGAAGTAGTTCAGCAGAAACTGTTTCTATTGAAACACTTCTGTGAAATAGTATGTTTGGCCTTAATTTGAAAAGTTATTATACGAAATAGAAACAATTTAGCATTGTTTGCCTATTATGATGTCACAAAATTCCTCTGGCCCCTTTAATTTAAAAAATTAACATGACAAACATTTTAGCCCTATTTTCAATTTATTACTCGCTATTTTTTTTTTTTAATCTGAATTCATTCCTGTTTACCTTTTCTGTTCTTTTCAATTGTTTTATCTTCTGTTCTCTTTATCCTACTCTCTTTGTGAATAACAATGGCTACCATATTGTTATACCTCCTACTACTCCCACATTTCCTCAAGTCATTTTTCTCGCATGGTTAAACTTTGATTTGGTTACCACTTAATTTTTCATTGCCCTTAAATTTTCTATGTCTGCCTTTTAAAATTACCAAGAGTGAGTTGATGAAATACAATTACATTTACAACTGAGGAAGGCAAAGCTCTCACAGACCCCTCTGCTTTCTCTCTCTTCTCCCTCACACCCTCCATATCTCTCTGTGCTCATCAAAATGAACCACCAACATCGGCATCTTCCTTAAGGAAAAATAAAATAGATTTTGATGGAAGCTCATCTCAAAATTATTCCCAACGGGAAAATTATTCAAATTATAATTTTCAGGATCAATTAGATCTTCAATTTTTTTGGGAGAGTGAAATAGTTGGTGGTCTGATTGAGGAAGTGGGATTGAGTGGCTGGAAAAATGGGAGAATATTAGTTTTACATAAATGATACTCTAAACATCAGTAAAAACCCATTAAGAAAGGGAGGAGAGTGTTTTTTAGTGGGACAAATGAGTCTTTTTCTAAAACCTGAAGGCAATTACAGTCAAACAGATAAAATGGGGAGAATTTATTCCTAGAAGCATTTTGGTGCTTTGAGGAAAGTTGTTTCTATTTCTATTTTTGGCCAAGCTTTAAACACTTCTGAGAGATTGGTCAAACACTACCTCAAAAGAGTTTGGAATATGTATACAAGTGCGTTGGAAAGTGATCAAGAAGAGCTTCTGTTTGATGTGACATTAGTGTGATGGGGTGGTTTGGAACATAAAAGCAAGGCACTTTGTCTCTGTTTATGATATTTGTATTAACAGTGTGGATCAAGTCTTTCTTGAGTAGGACGTGAACAACTATGATTGGGAGTTGCTTATCTTATTGTCAACACTTGTCTTGTCTTGTCTGGTGTAGATATATTTTTGGGCAGTATGCAACTCTTGTGTTCATCAAAAGGAAATAGGATTTGCGTAGGGGTATATATAACCTTTTATATGATACACTCACTGCCTAACTAAAGTTCTAATTTTGTCTAGTTGACCAGTAAAATTTCAAGATGAGGAAACTTCTATATTTGTTTATACCTCCTCTGTTTCTTTTTCTCTATTTTTCCTCTTCATTTTTCTTCTCTAACTTCTTTATTTATTTATGACAGGTATTGCCCATGGAGAGATTTGAACACCTTGGCTTTTTAATTCAATTTGGTACAAAGGGATCTGAAGCTGTACCATTGAGCCAAGCAGCACCCTTTTTTGCAAACTCAGACCCTGATATGCCAGCTGCACCTGTACCTGCAGCACAAGTTCATGATTGGCTTCTGCAGAAGATAGCTGATGCCTTGGAACATATAGCTGAGAGAGCCACTGCAAAGGAAAATGGTCCTTCAAATGGTTCTGATCAAGACATTGCTATGACTGATGCCAATGCAGGCTCAGCTAAGGCTTCAACAAGTTCCAGAGGCTTGATATTTATTGAAGGGATCTCTAAGTCCTCTTATGTGAAACAAGCCGCTGAAGTGAAAGGTTCTTCTCTTAAGCTGTTGAATTGCCATGACTCTGTGATTTATATTTTAGCACCACTAAGATATGCCACCATATATGGCTGCTCCGATGCAACCATAGTACTTGGAGCTGTTGGCAAGGTAAAAATACTATTGAGGAATGAGTTTTATTTCTCTTCTTTACTGGCCTGTATGGTCCCTGAATTTTTGTGTAGTTGTTTACTTTAAATAGAGATGACTAAATGTGAGTTCTAAATTAGATGTGAAACTGACAGCAAAGTTGTTATGACACTAATCATGTCAACAGGCTCTAAGAGTAGAACATTGTGAGCGAGTCCACATCATCTCTGCAGCTAAACGAATTTGTATTGCCAACTGTCGTGAGTGTATGTTTTTCTTGGGAGTCAATCAAAGACCTCTTATCATTGGTGATAATCATAAGCTACAGGTATTCCACTGATACTTTCTACTTCCCCATCAATTTCCATCTATATCCTGTGATATTTCATTGACTATTAAGCATGATTGGTCAGATCTGATTCCAAAGATGTTGCTTTAATCCATTACTCTCCTACTTGATTGGTGGTGTTCATTTGAATTTTTTTTTCCCTCTTTCCATTCATCTAGTCTTTGCTGTCTTTGAGAATGAGCCAATGATCAGGATAAGAGAGTTGCTGACTTTTGAAACTAATAGACCTTGATCATTGTTAGCTGACTTACCTCGTTTTGCAGCCTTATAGACTAGACTTCTATAGAATCCCACAGAGGAAAAAAAATTGGGGTCACAGTTATGAAGATTGACTAACACTTGAGTATTTGAGTGTTGAGGCATGAGTAAATATACTGTGAACTGGTATGTGCTGTTGGTTAGTTTGGGGGTGGGTTTTATTAGTGAGAATTTTGTGGCTTTACAAATTTAGATGTATCCATTATTCCATAATACCAAGGATTTATATTACTTAACGATCTCGTATGGATAGATTAATGATGATTTGCTGTACTTAATAATTAATACATGGTCACTTAATTGGATCTAGGGGTAGAGGGTGGCTTCAATGAATATGGCTTGCATCACTAGAATAGGAAGTTGAAAATTTTATTTAGATTTCTGTGGACATAGGATTCATTTCCTGTCCTCCAAACAGTTTTAGGTAGCTGAAGTTAAAGAAAAGACACTTTACGATTAGTAAAACTGTAATGATAGAAGAATCTGACAGTTTGGTTATGGTGTTGTGAAGGTTTGTGATTCTTTCTCTTGCTTACTCTTGCTGAGTGCTTGCTTTTGAGGAAAAGTCTTCTTGATTTCAGGTGGCGCCATACAATACTTTTTACCCACAGTTGGAGGAACATATGAGTCAAGTTGGTATTGAGCCCACTGTTAATCAGTGGAATGAACCTTTGGCACTGGGTGTGGTCGATCCACACGATTCATTATCACACCCTGCAGGTGTTTCTGATGCTCAATCTGAGACAGCTGCACTGCTGGATCCAGATCAGTTTACAACCTTTTTGGTAAGCTTAAATCTTGGAAATGCAATTGTCCTTCAATGTTAATTTCATTCAACGGTGCTTTATTTGTATAGCATTATGCATTAGTTATGAGTCTCTAGCTACACGTGCTTTTTGATTTTGTTCACTTCACTGCTTTTCATCTTTTGTAAACTATGTATGTGGACCTCCCACTCCCCGTAGAAGAAATTAATGTTGGATATTGAAGAGGCTTTGGAGATGCTTTGGGAAGGTTTTCTTTGGTTTTTGACTTTGATTTGGATGTCGCATGTTAATGTTCTAATTGGTTATGCAGATTCCAAACTGGTTTGCAGGTGAAATGCCTGGAGCCACTAAAGACAACCCATTTTCTTTACCTGAGGCTTATATGAATTCTCAGCAGAAAAATGTATGCTTCGCCTTTTCCATAGTTGGCATAGTATGCTCAATTTCTAGTTTGCTACTACTAATTCAACTTCCATAAATTGAATTAATTAATGACTTTATTCCTTCAGCATACAAATTTAGGGGAGGTTAAGCAAGTTCTGCTGGAAACCCCACTTGATGAGGGCAAGAAGCGAGAGTTGTCGTGTGCACTTCATGTATTATTCAAAGACTGGTTATATGGTAAAGCCTTAATCTTGATGGTTCATTGATGTTTGTGTACTATAGCCGCTTACTAAGCTGGAGATTGACCAATACATGTGGTTTATAATTATTTACCTAGTTACTTTCATAAATTTTTTCCTGATGCTAATTTTTCTTCCTAGAGAAAAGAAAGAACTAGAAAACCCTGTATATAGGTTTGTACTTACTCTATTTGGTGATATTACAGCTTCTGGGAATGTTCGCCAGCTATACTGCTTACAAGGAGACTAATGCAGACTTCTTTTTATGAAGCTTTCATCGAGTTGGTGAAGTATGTACTTCTATTTTAATCTACGACGTGAAAATCCGTATTTATCTGCACCTTTTGAGTTGATAATATACACAGCTCATAACCAGGCTTACATAGTAGTCTGAAGTGTTTGCAGCAGTTGTTAAATAGCTTATGGGCAGGGTGCATATTTTAGCACTGGCTAATCTCATTCTCATTTTTTTCATGTAAGAAATTCCCAGTAACATCTAGTTCCTGTAGTCTTCACCCACTTTGTGAAATTTGATACCGGAGTTTCTTCAATTGTCTCATTGCACAATGTTCATCTTATTCAAATGGTGCATTTTCGTTGTATTGAATTGTCTTTCCTTTTCTGTCGGTGTGTTATCGTCTTACTACGGTTTAGTTGCTTTTAGCAAATAAAAAAAATCTCAAAAAAGTAAGTTTGGTGTGTGAGTTGTGAAAGGCAATTATTAAAAAACATCATTGAAGAAAATTGCCTATTTTCTCTTTTTCAAAAAATGATAAACATTTTCCTTCAAAAAATGATGAACATGTAGACATTGTAGTTCCTTGTTGTCAAAGCAATGTCAATGGAAAAGATGGTTGTCATTAATGCAACTTACTAACTATGTTGCTAGAGTTCAGCCGCACATCCTATTGCTGTTCGGTCCGACAGGACGTTTTTTATGGCTTTTCTTCTCTTGCAGGTTGTTGGGCCGCGTGGTCTCCCAATGATGCAAAGAATTCTTATAATTCGACTTTGCATAAATTGGAAAGTTATCCATCTTTGTTAAGTGAAAATATAACTATTACTAAAGCAAAATTTATGCTAACGTTATACTTAATATGTGTTAAGCTATTACTAAAAATTTCCTATCTTTTTTAATGATAATGCCATCTCTTTTTTTTTCTACTTTATATTAATATTAGATTGAAAATTGTTATATATAGAAAATTTTGTGACTATAAAACTACCTTTATTTCAGGTTTTATCTCTATTTTTTTCTATAATATTTTTTATTTAATATGACAAAAAGTACTATCCTAATTAAATGCTCTACGGTAATTCTATAAAACTTATAGTTTTTACCAATAAATAAAAATATTCTTATAATTAAAATATTTGACAAAAATAATTTATTATCAAATCGTGCGTCGCATGGAATTACCTAGTTTGCATTAAATTAACTTATAAATATATGACTAGAAATGGTTATTTGTAGGGGTGTCAATCGGTTATATAGTTCGATTTTTTGTTCGATTTATCGGGTTTCGATTATTAACGAGTCGGTTTTTAATGGTTTACCATCTTAGCGGTTTGGTTCGGGTCGATTTTAAAAATTATCGAGTTGGTTTGATTGGTTTTTATTATTGCGGTTTTTATTCGGTTTAGGTCCTGATCGATTCAAGTTGTAATTGGTTTTGGTCATTATCGGTTCGGGTTGTAATCGGTCGGTTTGAAAACGGGTTGTGCTGGTTTAAAGAGGTTTTTGCGTCAAAACAATTTGGATACTAGATGATTCAAGTTGTAATCAGTTCAAGTCATAATCGATTCGAGTCCAGATCGGTTCGGGTATTATTCGAGTCGGGTTGTAATCAATTCACGTTGATATCACTCGGTTTAAAAGTGAGTTTTGGTTCAAAAAAATTTGGTAAAATTAGTTTAGGTCATAATCAAATTAGGTTGAATTAGGACTGTTTGAAAATAAACCTGGTGTAAATGTTTTTCCAAAGTATATAGGAGTAGCTAGTAAGACTTATGTGCCAAGATATACACTCCAAGTGAAACTCTTTATTAATTACAAAATTAATAAATTATACATTACTCATATAGTCGTATGATTCGTATGAGTTGTATCATATAAGAGTTAAGATTAATAAGAATTGTAAGATTTGAACGGTTAAACTTGATAGTTGAGAGATTGAGACATATATATATATATATATATATATATATATATATATATATATATATATATATATATATATATATATATATATATATATATATATATATATATATATATATATATATGCGCGCGTGTGTACATATATATATGTATATATATACACAAATTTATTGTACTGATTTTTGTGACTATTACTATTTGTTCAAATCCTATCATTTTACTAGCTTTGTAATAGTTCAATTTCACGCTATTACATAATTGTAATATCTAGGAAAAGACTCTCAAAGTCAGGTTATAATGCTTACAGTGGAAGAACAACATATATATTAATATATGTTATAACTAGATTAGAATTAGGTAGAAAGATCATTTTAAAGGAAGATAATATATCAAATATTCAAATGTGTTAAACAATACAAAAAGTAGAATGGAGGTAACAATTTTTAAACGATTCGGTCATAATGGATTGTAGACAGTTTAGTCATAACGGTTTACGGGGTGTAAACATTTCGGTCATAACGGTTCACGGGTTTTAAACGGTTCGGGTTTATCAGGTTTTTGTCAGCTTTTAACGGTTTCGGTTTACATCAATTTGGGTTATTATCGGATTCAGACGTAATCGGTTCGAGTTGTTCTCGGTTTGGGTTGCAACGGTTCGGCCTGATATCAGTTGCGGGTCATTAATAGTTTCCCAAAATACGTTTCGATTCGGTTACGAATTTCATCTAATCAGGTCGGTTCGGCTTTCGGTTTTCAACAAATGGGTTCTCAACTGTTTGGTTCTTTTTCGAAACAGTTCGATTTCACTAGTTTGGTTCGATTTTTGACAACTCTAGTTATTTGTAATAAATAAGCAAGATAAGTGCACTGAATTTTTAAAAGTAGTTAGTGCTTGTTTGGCCCACAAAAAATGTGGGAATTTTAAATTATGTAAATTTGATGATAGGAGAGTGCTCGATGGTTTTCTATCTTGAGTAGAACATGACATATTTAGTATAATGGTTTTCTATCTTTCTTTAAAAAGAACAAAAGAGCTTATCATAGGAACAAGCAGTATTGTAGAGAAAACGCATTCCATTCGAAGCTCTTTTCTTATCATGCTAAACGTAAGTAAGGAATGTTTTAGATAACACAAAAACTAGAGTAAAACGGGGATATATAAATCATATTAAATGACAAACGTTTACAAAGTCGCTTTTGCTAAGTTAAGGGTGACTTTTATTGTATAAAAAGTTAACTTTTGTTTTATTAAGCGAAACTTTTGTATAGTATACCAAATATTTTTTTTCGAATATATCTTATTTATTTATCAATTGAAATTGTGATATCTTTTGTTATAGGAGTAACTTTTATTATATTAAGAAATAACTTTTATTATATTGATGTCTTTGCCAAGGCAAGAAATACAGGAAGATGTATACAAGAATAAACTAAGCGCCAAAGTAGAGTGATTTGTTTGATCCAATTGGTAGATTGTTTTCAACTCATTCTAGAAGATACTGTTGGGATCTAGCCTGTTTGATATGTTGCAAGGCTTACAGTGTTGATAAATTGGAGAGTCTCATATGTAAGAGACAACACTTGAGCCTAGTAATTATTTATAGATCCCATTCTCCTTGTAGTAGGAAAATTCTGTCCTCTTCCTTTTCTTCCCCTTCCCTCTCATCACAGTCGTCTCCTCTCATTATTATTCCTGGCTAATTTACGGTAACTTCAAGTGTTGCTTCTCACTCACCACTGGATCTTAGATCTCTCTCAAGGCAATTTTTTTTTTTTTTTTTTTAAGGTTTTAATGATGGATTGATGGGGACGTCTAGTTAGGTCAACGTAGTTACTGCCCATCTTATGTTAAGGTAATTTTTTTTTATTTGTGTTAAGTCTAATAACAATGGAATTAGATTTTTATCGTAGATGAACAATGGAAATAGATTGGCTTAGTTTTTATTAGTTAACTGCTTCGCAGTTATGTAGTTTCAACTATTATTATGTTCATTTGTGTAGTAATCACATGTGTTTTATTTGGTTAGATGTTGATTTCAAAATTAAAATCCACTTTGTTCATTTTATAAGGAAAAAATTAATGAAAAATACAACATCTAAATCATCTTATTGATAAAGGCTAATATTTGGTTTATTCGATAAAAATATAACCTTCGGGATTATTATATTTTAAAGAGTTAAATGACAAAATGATCTTTATGGTTATTATATTTTAAATGCTGACATGACCAATCATTTAACTCTTTAAAATATAATGACCCCCAAAGATTGTATTTTTAAGAAATAAAGTAAATATTGGCTTTTATCAAAAAGATGGGTTAAATGTTTTTCCATATTCCCCATCCGCAAATTTCAAAATGATATTTTCATATATAACCATTCTAATTCGATTTAATTTATTCTGACGAAAATAACCTCAATTGAATTAAAAAAATTAATGACAATGTACTTAGTTTACATATGAACTACTCAAAATATCCCACTAACCCTAAAAGTTTCAACCTTTATTTACTCCTAACATATTTTTATATTTTTTTAATGCAATAAACTTTACAAATTCCAATGGTTATTAAATGTTTGCTCCACTTATAGCTTATTTTTAGTCGAATTTGATTTTTTCATATTATATTAAATTAATTTGAAGGAATCTTAATAATATTTAATTATATATTGATTTTTTCCCTGATTCTATATAGTAAGATAAAAAAAAAAAACGGAGGAAAGGAGTATATTTTTAATTTCAATTTTTCATTCTCTAATAGTGATTATGCCAGTTTTTTTTTTTTATTTAGCTCTAATATCACACTTCTTACTTCATTTTAAAGTTTGTTACTTTGAATTTTTTATATTACTCTAATGAATATTATAGTATCAGTAGGTCACTTCGTCCACGCTCCTCAATCTGATGATGTAACTGTGCCCAATTTATAGCTGATGCTTGTACATTATTATGTATTTTAGTTGATGATATAATTGCAAACCTCCTCTAGTATTCTGTGTTGGAGGTGAAAAGCTATTATTTTGTGACAACGCTATGTTGTCGTGATATCGGGTGTAATTATTACTAAAACCGTCATCTTTGACAAATTAAGAGCTCTTCTTTAATGCCATATTGGTTAATTGATTTGGTTTATAGATAGGCTGACTAATTTTCAACTATCCATTGGGGTGAACTTATAATTAGACATACTCCATCGTCTCTATTTATTTGCTATATTTGACTTTTTACGATCACCAAGATATAAATTAAAACGTTTTTTCTTTAAATTTTTAAGATAAAAAATTATGAAAACTTATTCTAAATATTTATATTGATATGCGTCCAGTATGATCCCACTTGAATATATTATTTGTTATAATATAACTAAAATTTATAATCAAGTTTTTAACTTTGACACCAAAAATGAAAATGGAGTGAATAAATAGGGACGGACGGAGTACTCGACAAGATGACTAGTGAGTATATAACTTTGTAACATTCAGTTATTTAATTTTTGTCACGAAAATTGCGATGTTAGTGGTCACATGTTGTCAAACATAGTCATATAGATATGTATGAGAGGTATGTAGAGGATTAGCCAAAGTCATTTTATTTGACCATTTCAATAGCTAAGCCGCTACAACCTACTCCATGCTTGCCCTCCTCTAGTTCAGGCCATAATATTGCAGTTTAGGACAATGCATCGTCTTCCACCCAAGGTCAATCAGTCCACATACACATCTCTGAAAGCTCCTTTTAGATATACCCCGTGAGAGATTGAGTCGATGTTTATCCAGCTAAGTCATAATACAGATTGTTGAAGCTGATACTTGGACACTATTGTTGAAGCTGATACTCCTAGTCTATATCCCTAGTTATTATTTATTAGTTAGATTTTATGTAATTTGATAGGTATAAAGTTTATGTATGAACATTAAGATAGGAATAAATCAAGCCCCATTTTCATGTATAGTTCACTCATTTTCATATATAGTTTACTCATCTAGATGGATTAGAGTTGTATTGCAATAAAATTATTATGGATTGGATTGGAGTTGTGTTAGTTGTTATAGATTGGATTAGATGTGTTGGTTATGGAAATGATCTTACACAATTTTCAGAATATTTTGAGGTGTACAAAAATACAATTTTTTTAAGGAAAAAAATCAATTAGAAAACTACTATTTGTGACAACGATTTCCGCCTAAGATGTGAAACTATGTTGCAAATTAAACGTCACTGTGTAGGACAGCGATATCTCTAAATGTGAAAGAAGTCGTTATTGGCAACAACTTCTAATTAGAAGGAATGTAGTCCACTACTTAATCTAGCCCAAACCAAAGTTGCTATCCCTTATCATTACTTATCTCCTAAGTAGTCCTTTCAATCTCAAGAAAAAAATGATTTTGTGCTAGAAGGAGGGCCTTTACAAAGCTAAGTGACAAATTCCACCGTGGTGAATAGCGTGCACTCTAAAAACACTAAATCCTCTTCAGGATCACTAAGCAAGGAGGTTAGGAAAAACCAAGGGTCACTTTACCTAGCAAAAAGGGAGAGAGTGATACAGCCCTTGTAGAGCTCGTCAAGTAGGGGGACCCTATAGGGAATAATGCAACTATTGCAGCCCTGTTGAAAGTAAAAGAGTTACTAGTAGTGGCCCAAGAAATGCAAGAATCTAATCACAACGTGTACGCAACACTGGTTTCATGACCTAGGAAATCATACAATAAAAATTCAAATTGGGAGGAATTCATGTGAAATACAAGCATACAAAAGAAGAAATATCTTTAACATTTTTGCAAATCATCCTCTCCAACTAGATATGATGAAACTTATTATCAAATTAGAGAATCTAGCAGACCAAGATTTTCTTAAGAAAGATTTCAATGAAAAGAACATATACAGAAGACTACGAGCAGGAGGCTAATCACAAAACACTTGGGAAGCCATGTGGAACCCTCTACCTACAAGCATAGAGGAGAATAACCTCAAAAAGTAGGCCCTTTAAAGGGGTGCTATGTAAACTAAGATCTTCAAATAGTCCAGCACTCTTGTTAGTGTTCAACTCCTTGCAATTTGTCAGGCTCTCAACAAAATATCATTTCATTAAAGATATTTTTAGGGAGCCTATAGCAAGGGTCAAGCTCTCCTGTCATGTCAAGTATGATGGAAGGGTGATCCTCAAGACTATATTGCAACCTTCAAGGGACAAATGTTCCTAGGGCAATACTAGAATGCTACTTGTTGTAAGTATTTTCCAACTACACTAACTAGGGAAGCTCAAGATTGGTTTCAATGTCTACCACAAAGCTATATCTATAATCCAAGATTCTTTCTATCAGCAGTAAACACAAGATAATTCAACTATTAAATTATTGAGTGTCAAACAAAAACCTAGTGAGAGTCTATGGAACTACATTGGGAGATTTAATCAAGAGGTCATTTGGTTCCCACTTTAGATCAAGGCATAGCTCTCTATGCTTTGAAAAGTGGTATGAAGCCTGACGCCTTCAGAAGTGACCAGTCATGGAATACTATAACCCATCTAAGAGAAGCACTAACGCTATTAGAAAAGTACATCGCTAATGAAGATTTTAATGGTTGTCACCTCTAACTCTCAGAAGAGTGATAAGAGTAACAAAATAGACTCCAATAAAGGGGACGTGAATAAAGAAAAGATGGAAAGGGAAGAAGAAAGCCATTTAGTATGAGATATGAAAAATACACTCCCCTTACCATCACACTCACTGAGATTTACGCTTTTCTTTAAGATGATGAAAAGTGGTACAAAGCACTAATTGCCAAGGTTTTAGCAAGAATAAAAAAGAATATTATGACTTTTGTGGCTACCTAGGCCACTCAACTAAAAAGTGTATCATTATGACAAATAACCTAAAAGAGCTAATTAGACGGGGATACTTCAAGGAATACAAAGCCATGGAGGACCAAGAAGAGTCCAAAGAGGATAAAGAAGAATCACCCTAACCCTGTAGTAAAAATAAAAAGGTAATCTACATGATATCAAGGGGGAAGATAAATTAGGTGAGCAAAAGGCCCACCTACATTAATTAAAACAACCAAACATATAAGCAATTGAGAAAGCAAAAGGCCCTCTTATAATAAAGATAGATATAAGTAAGAAAATTATTTATAGGGTGTTAGTTGATGGAGAAAGCTCCATGAATGTTCTATAAAAGAGTATATTTGAACAAATAGATGAGAGAAAAATATTTGAAACCTTTACACAGCCCTGTTGTGGGCATCTTAGGTGCTGCTATCATCCCAAAGAGGAAGATAGATCTGTTGGTCATTCTCCAAGATGATAACGACGTCAAATAGATGGTGAAGTTGGAATTTTTGTTAATTGGTATCCTGTCATCATACAATGCCCTAATGTGAAGAAATTTCATTTAAGAGATTGAAGGGATATCATCATCTCACCATATAAAGTTTATGTTCCTAGGCCAGGACAAGAAAGTTGGAAGGCTACATGGCTGCCAAAAGGCTGGTAAGCGTTGTAACCTAGCTATGCCCAAATAGGCGCAACTTGCTCTAACTCTTGTTAGAGGCAAGTCCAAGAGGAACCTGCTTGATGAAATTAAGCCTACAAAAGCTAAAAAGATTATTAAAGAGACAAATCTTGACGATAGGCCCTCAAAAGAGCCAGTGGCCAAACTAAAGGAGAAAATAGATACTATCGCCTAAGAAGAAGGAACTAACAAAAAGGATTAAATCGAAAAGGATCTAGAACCTTAAGTCAATGCACACATGGTCATGTTGTTAAGAGAATATCAACACATTTTTGCATTCTCCATGTCTTACATGCTTGAGGTGGATCGAAAGATAATATCTCACAATTTGAGTATAGTTGATGGCTTTAAACTTATTAAGGAAAAGAAAAGAAGCTCTTTAATTGAAAAAAACTAGGCAATTAAAGCCGAGGTGATGAAACTATGAGGTGTTGTCATATACCCTAAATGGTTGGCTAATGTTATGAAGGTCAAAAGGCCTAATGGAAGTTAGAGGATATACATCAACTTCATTGATCTAAACAAGTTCGGCTACCTACTTCAGAGAATAGATTAACTTGAAAATTCCTTGAGTGGCCTTGAGATCTTAAGTTTCATGAATGGATTCTTAAGATACCATCAAGTCTTCATGAAACTTGTAGGCAAGGAAAAAATTAAATTCATCATAAGTTGTGGAACCTATAATTATGTGATAATTCTATTCTCCCTAAAGAATATAAGTGCTACTTACTAAAGGTTGGTAAACCATATATTTGCAAACTAGAAGGGAAACATGTAGAAGTCTATTTTGATGACTTGATCATCAAAAGAAAAACTAAAGCAGACCACATAGAAGACATCTAGGAGACCATCAAAAACTTTGATGCCTACGCATGAAGCTAAACCCAAAGAAGTATTTCTTTAGGGGGTTAGATTTGGAAAGTTTCTGGGTTTTTTTGTAAGCAAAAGAGGGATAGAAGCTAACCCTAATAAAGTCAAACCTACATTGGAGTTGCAAGAGTCGAAGTCAATTAGAGATATTCTAGAGGCTGATTAGAAGAATGGTAACCTTAACCTGATTTATCTTAAAGTCTAGGGAAAATTCTATGCCATTTTTTAAAGTACTAAAAGGTATTTCTAGCTGATCTATAAACCAAAAGTTTGTCTAGGGATAGAGTAAAGACAAGCCTTGCAAGAATTAAGAGAGCATTTGTGTAAGCTACTAACCTTGGCAATACAAGCCTTAAATGACACCGTGATCCTTGACATTATAGTTAGCTCGATGGTCATAAGTGGAGTCAAAAGAAGAGGGCTCTTCTCAACACCTAATCTAATTTGTTAGCAATAATCTTATAAGGGCTAAAACAAGATACCAAAGAATTGAAAAAGCTACTTATACAATCATAATGACTATGAGAAAGTTTTGATCCTACTTTGAAGCATACCAAGTGGTAGTTAAAACAAACCAACCACTGAAATATTTTTAACAAAACTTAAAAAATCAGGCAGACTAGCCAATTGGACAGTTGAGTTAACAAGTTATGGAATCAAATTCCATCTAAGAACAACAATTAAGGCACAAGGCTTGGGAGAGTTCCTAGAATAATGTTCCTATAATGAGGTGAAAAGATTAAATAACTCACACATCAGAAATAGTTTACGGATGGGTTTATCACCGCTGAAGGCTCCGGGGCAAGTAGCCATGTATGAGGCAGTTGTTACAAATGGGTGTACCACCGTTGAAGGGAAGGTAATTGAATATGGTCTGAAATTCTTATTTAAAACCAATAACAATGAAGTCGAGTATAAGGAAGCCATTGAAAGGTTGCAGTTATTCAATACTTTCGAGGTCAAGCATGTAATACTCCAAACTGATTCACAACTAACCAACTTTAGGAGGAGTATAGAGACATCAATGATATCTTATTAGAAAAAATCAAGGCTCTTACGAAAGACTTGGAAATTTTTCAAATACAGTTGTTTCTTAGAAAGCAAAACACGCAAGAAAATGTACTCTCTAAGTTGGGAAGTTTGAGTTTGCAGGAATTAAACATGTTCATCTTGATTGAATCGGGTTAACAAGCTCCATCGAGGAAGACGCAATAAAAATTTTTGAAATACAAGATATGCCACCGTGGATGGAGGAAATCAATGCGTATAAACTCAAGGAGAACTACCGTCAGATTAGGAAAAGGCTATGAAAATCAAAAACCAACTTTAGCCAGATACTATTTGTTAGAAAACAAAGTAACAATTGAGTTGGAATTACACATAAAATATTTTCACTACCCCTCCTCAAATGTGTTGTCCCTATAGATGTTGATTACATTCTTTGGGATATTTAGTAGAGCCCATATGGTCACAACTTGAGATCATGACCCTTGCCCATAAAGCACTCTAAGTAGGCTACTATTGGCTAACTTTCAAAGCATATGCTAAAGATTTAGTTTGAAAGTGTGAGAAGTGCCAAATTTTTACTCTAATGATCAAGCATCCATCAATGGACACTACACATCCAATTTATAATACCATTTCATTTGCATAATGGGGCTAGGATATCTTGGGACCATCTATTCAAGACAAGTTTAGAACAAATACCTAATTATAGGAGTTGATTACTTCACCAAATATGTTGTTCTCATTGAGAGTTTTGGTAATGATAAACTAATTATATTTAATAGATTATTGTATCTTAAGTGTGTGAAGGGCAAGAAATCAAATTCTAGAGTAGGAGCTTTCTAATAAATTGCGACATACCTAAGATAAGTCATCCACAAAGTATTTTATCTAATGGTGGAAGAAAGTAAGCAAAACATGAGCATGTATGGAGCTTTGAGTAAAGTTCTTATAGACATAGTGTAAAATTAAGGAGTGAGAACTACTGTTGGGTTTCTAAGTGGAATTAAAGCTTCAATTCATGAAGTCCTCTAGGCTTTTGTAAGTATATAGGAGATTAAAAAATTATCTTAACTAAGCTTTAAAGTTTTCCTTTGAACTTTAATTATTTTCCAAATAGATTTCTCTTAAAAAGCATAAATTGAACATAATCAAGTTGGTTACTGACTAAGATTTTCTTAAAGTCAAAGAATTCTTATCTTTTTGTTTTGTTTCTATAAAGGCACCAACAAAACTTATTTGTTGGCACTGAAATTAGAGCCATTTATATTGTGTGGAAATCTAGTACAACATTAGCATAACTAATTGTAATTAAGAATCACATGCATGAATACAAGAATTCCTAACACAATCTCAACTAATTGTAAGCACATGAACCAAGTTTTCCCACTAGCTCATTCACATGCATAGCCAAGTATGCTTTAGACATACATTTCCCCAATTGAGTCGATAATTTTTTAGAGGTTTTTTTGTTTGCAAAGGCTCGAGAAGCCAACTAGGTTTCGGGTAGGTGGTGAGTGAATAACCTTTAGAGAGCCTAGTTTTTCACAACCCAACCTTCCCCACTAGTGCCCTACATCATTTGCACGTTATTAAGAATCGGCTATGTGGATTTGCAAAGTTGTTCGGGTCAAGGAGTCGCCACCAAACATTTAAGGGCTGTTCGGACACCCAATTGGGTTTGAATCCCAAAATGACTTCTGTTAGTGGTATTCAAACCATGACAAGGTTCAATAATGAGCAACTTATTTCAACCCAAGTATTATGTGCTAAACAAATGGCTTAAGATGAAGAACATGTTAGGTTTAGTTCCTAGGAAAACATGTAAAGTTTAAAGGAAAAGCACACTCTAGATTTAGTCGGTTGGGCAAGTTAAGAAGTATGCACATAAATCTAGATTAGGTTATCCCCTTTGTTAAGAGTTCACGGGATTAAGGTTTCTTATGGCCGGTTGTCCAAATTTATCTTATTAGGCGTAATTGCATTTCAATAGGTCTTAATTAATGTTATGATAAAAGTGTTCATACACATTCATTATATAGTAAGGATCCTTAAATAAAAGTGCATAATTGAAAGTGTAAGATTAAAAGAAAGAAATAAGAGTTATTAGTAAGATACAAGGTATGTTATGCATGATGATGAGTTGAAGATTTGATAATCAAATGAAGATTGGAGTCTAAAGAGACTCTTCCTCATGATGAACTTCAACTTAGAATAGAGTATACTTCATGAAGACTTATGTGTTTTAGTCTTAGAATATCATTGATATAAAGATGCAAAATAATATCAAAATATGCTTTATAATGCTTAAACAAGAAAGGATCCTTTAAGAAAACACCTAAATGTACATTCAAGTATGATATGCATCTAGGATTTGCTCATGAAATGGTTCAAGTTTTGATTCAGTCTATAGTGAATGGAGATGTCTAATCTTTTCATCATAGACCAAAGAAAAATAAACTTATATGATGTAAGTAGATTACAATAAATAAAATGCAAGGGGGAAGGGGTTATTTGAGAGATTAAGTGGAGACCAATCTATGAGAGGTGGGAAAGATTTTTGGGTGGTTTCCAAGGAAGACTTCAAACTTCGAGACGGTTCCTTGAATAAGGTGATCAAAGTTAGGGTTTGAGACTAGACCTAGTGAAGTAGGAGTTGCTCCTAGCTTTTCACATCATAGGTAAAAGAGACATAGAAATAAAAGTGTTGGAATTAATCACAAGAGAACATAAGTACATCAAGGATAATGTCTCTTTGGTTTATCAAGCGTCACAAAAGTTGCTTAAAAATTGAAATAAGAGTTCATATGGAAGAGGTTTGGATCTTCTACAATCATCACAAAAAAAGATTCCAATATTAGGCTCTTGAGTGGATTTAAACCACTAGAACCAAAGAATAAAAGGTGAATGAAGTAAAAGTAGACAAAAATAAAGAAAAAGATTAGATTAGAAAGGGGTCCTTGCTTTTTACCATTGAGGAGAGGCCTTTTTCTTAAGTCTTAATTGAGTATGTGTTGAAAGGGTAAGGTTTCCTTATTTGGTTGAGGCAAGATTTGATTTGAATAATCCTTGGTAAGTGTTGAAGGGTGTTTAAGATGCTTTGAGAGTATTAAGGAGTGCTTGAGAGTGTATTTTAGTAGAGTAATGGTGCTTGAAAATGTGTGAAATGCAAAGCCTTTGCTCATAAAATTTGAGGGTATTTATAAGCAAAAAGAGTCAGTATCCTGAGCATTGGAGGCCAACTTAGGGCATCAAATGCCAACTTTGGGAGTCGGATGCTCAGGTTAGGCATCTGACGCTCATAAAAGAAATCTTTTGCTAGATTAAAAAGAGGCTTGAAAGGAATCATGAGTGCTTTTGGCCAATGCTCAAGGCTCGGGTGTTAAATGCACGAAGTAGGCATCAAATGCTTGCAGTAGGAAGAGCTTGAAAGGAGCAGGCACCTTGGCGTTGGAGGCTAAAAGTTCAAAAGTTGGGCGTTGGATGCCCTTAGGTTGAGAGTAGGACACCCTGAGGTTGGGCGTTGGACACTCAGGAGCATTTGACGTTTAATGTTGGCATTTGGCGCGTAGTGATCTACTGATTTGCTTCTAGCATTCAACACTAACATCGAGCGTCGAGCATAAAGGCTCCGAGCAACTTGGTTCTGCACGGTTTAGGAGGTGTTTGATTAGTGTTTAAGTTTGTGATTTTTATGACATGGGTTGTGTGTTAGGCCAAGGTAAGCGTCTTGGGCTCGGGTTGGTGTTTAGGGCCTTTTGTGGGTTCGGTTTTGAGGTTATGTTGGGTTTTCACATACTCACTCTCGACCCAAGCTAAGTTCATCTACATGGGTTGGTTCTTCATTGGACCGCTAGGCGGAGAGACACAATTTTGTGTCTACACAGAGTATATTTAATTTTGTTATTTTTCTAGGAGTGATTATATGTTCTTATATACTTAGATATAAATCAATACGAACTATGCCTATCGAGAGGTGAAATAATTACTTAGGAGCTAAGTAATGATTAAGGTTGTTGATATTTGATGATTATTGATGGGCCAAAGGAATAAGCTTATCAAAGTCTCCAGTGACCTACATAAGAAATGATCAAACTAGCCTTGAGGGTGGTGCTCCGAAGAAACCCACTCTGAAGCGTAAGTAAGATGATTATCCTAACATTTTGAGGCTGCATCAAAGTTTGTGTTTTATTTTGACAATATCTCAATTTATACTTAAGAGAATGTTATGTGTTTAGTATAAGAGAAATCAATGCCTTTATCCTTAACCCATAATTTGATATGTATAGGTCTAAGGAATGATAGATTAGTGGGCTTACATGTGCCATTATAGGTGAACTAAGTCTTTGGTTTATTGGGCTAGGCCCAAGATGTTTACAACCAAAGAAATTATTAAACTGGCTTGTTGCTAATGGGCATGCGGGCCTTTGATTCTAGATAAGCCGTGTGAGCAAGTAGTAGTCTTACCCGCACAATTTTCCTTTTATACCCATTTATCTTACTCAAAATATAAGTGGATATGATTTTGCAACGGAGGTCGTTTTTTGTGTATATTGAAGGGCTCCTTCCTTCAGGTCTGCTAGGAAGGTGGTCAACCGGAACTAGCCTACTCCTAACTTAAGGCATTAATGTTGCTTTGTGAAGGACCTAGGGGCTGCTAAATTAATTTAAAATTTTCCTTGAAAAGTTCAATAGATTGGGAATGATGTTTAGTATTGTGTGCGGGAACAACTAAGTAAATTTCCCCACTTTGCTAATTTCAAGGATGGTA
The DNA here is from genome assembly GCA_026401315.1 of Dysphania ambrosioides. Classification (NCBI taxonomy): domain Eukaryota; kingdom Viridiplantae; phylum Streptophyta; class Magnoliopsida; order Caryophyllales; family Amaranthaceae; genus Dysphania; species Dysphania ambrosioides. The sequence goes on along the minus strand of CM048661.1, from coordinate 17,237,852 downwards.
CATCCCTACATGCTTGTGTTTCATGCTGACAGTTTTTTTAGTTTCATTGAAATATGAACCGTCACTTTTGCATTATAAATTGAAGAATTGGCAAAATTCCAAGGTTTTATTCACTTCTTGAAAAAAAAAATTCCCATTGCCTCCTAATTATGAGCTTTAGCAAGTAACCTTAACATCACTTGTCCATCAGAATTTGCTCTTCAAGTTTATCTCAGACACTGATAATTTAAGTTCCTTGGTGTGCTTCATTTACCTAATATTCTCCATTCAGGTAAGTTCCTTTCTTCTTCACTTATCATTGATATGTCTTAACAATCAACACTTCACCATCTCTTACTTTACTCCGATGGTACTCCGGTTGAACCTTATTATACTAACACAATTATGGAGGGTGTTATTCTTGATCTCCCTCCTTTCAAGAAATAAAAAATCACCTTACCCTCTTCCTCTTCTTCAAAATCTGACTAAACATAACTCTCTAGAAGATATGGTGTGATCGTATGCTCTAGAAGCTGAGGTTGACCTTGAGAAAATTATCAGGGGGGTAGCCTATGGAAATTAAACCCTCGGTCTTTGGAAGGGATGAGGATGAAATGCCCTCTAGCCCCAAGAAAGCGTAAATTCGAAGGTGCACCCGGGTGTACCATGCTCATGGTGTACCCGCTCCAAAAAAATGTACATCACGTACATGAAAAATGTACATTACGTATATGAAAAATGTACATTGTACACATGTGAGTTATGTGGAATGTACATCACGTATATGAAAAATGTACATCACATACAAGGAAAATGTACATCACGTACATGAAAAATGTACATTACATACATAAAAAATGTACATAGTACACATGTGAATTATGTGGAATGTACATAACTCGCACGTGTACTATGTACATTTTTCATGTGCGTAATGTACATTTTTCATGTACGTGATGTACATTTTTTCTGGAGCGGGTGTACCATACTCATGGTGCACCCGGGTGCACTGTCCACCCATTGCAAAGAAAGGGAAAGACTTAATCTCGTAGGAGCCTTAGAGGACTAGGTGAAGTATGGGCTCTATGAAGATGTGACGATCCATATTGACAGACCCTCTGATCGCACAATTCAATCATTGGCGGACCCGCCCTTGTGCAGAAGGCCCAAATTTTTTTTAAATATTTTCAAAAAAATATATATATATATATATATATATATATATATATATATATATATAATTTTAAGTATTTTATAGTATTATTTAAACATTTGATTGTATTTTTTACTCTTTAAACATATTTGATTATCGATTGTGACACATCAATTAAAAAATCATGGGTCCGCCACTAAAGTCAATAGGTCTTTAGAACAAAAAACACCCGCATTATTAGGAGATGAAGTTTGATGAAAAGATCCATACAAAATTCGAGATCAGGTAGACACAAAAGATCGATATGACTGCACGCTGGATTAGGCCCTCCAAGGGTATTAGTACATCTTACCTGTAGCGGATGCGAGGCTACATTCTCCTCCTGTTGGGCACGCTACCCTTTTCACTACACACTTGTATTTCGGCATGCGATTTCCACTTCATTTGTTTCGGCAAGAGATTTTGGTGCAGTACAAGATCAGCCTGGTCCAACTTTACCCCTCAAAGCCTAAGAAAGGTATTATGCTTCATATGGGTCTACGAATATATAGGGTTTCTCCCTCCATCATGCTCTTTCGCCTCCTTTCCATCCTATTTCCCATTCACAGGAAGAATCAGACGGGTGGATGGTGAGGCTTCTCCTGCGTCAACAGCAAGATGACTACCTTTCCTCTACTAACGATCTAAGGATATGGGAAGACATAAATCAATCCTCACTGCGCTTATTTAGAGGTTAAACAATTATTTAGGAGCTAAATAATGATTAGGGTTGTTGATATTTGATGATTGCTAATAAACCAGTGAATTAGCTAATCACTGTCTGGTGTGGTAAATAACCCGTACTAGAAGCAAATAAACTAGTATCGAGGGTGGTACCCTAGGAAATCATCTCTGATGCTCAGAGTTTATGTTTTTAATTTCGAAAAATTCAATTAATACTTGAAAGAATGTTATGGGTTTAGTGTAAGAATAATCCATACCTTTGTCCTAAGCCTATAATTTGATATGTATTGTTCTAAAGAAGGGTGGTTTAGTGAAATTATATGTGCCCCTATAGATGAACCAAGACTTTGGTTTGTTGGATCTGACCTAAGAAGTTTACATCTAAAGAATTAGACTAATAGGCTGACCTTTGATTCTAAATAAATCATGTGGACCAGTGATAGTTTGACCTACACATAAGGCACATTCTCTTATCAAGTTATTTATTATTAAATAAATTTTTAGCGAGTTAATAAGAGCTAGTTCAGTTAGGGGTATTCGGTTGGATCGGCCAGAAGTTCATGCTATGATAGGACCTAGCCGGACTCTAGCAACCCAGCCCAGTGACCTGCTATAATATTGTGCATTTGTGCATACCATCCACATTTTCAAATCAAAAAATTTGTCGGGACCGATCACGGTAATTCTTGAATAAGAAAAAAAATAAAAAAATAAAGAGAAAACAGAGGATGAATGATGGTGATGAAAGTTGGGGAACCTATCCCATGTCCCATGTGCCTTCCTCTTCCATTTCACGTTTTTTAATTGTCTTTTTCTGCTTGATTTTACGTGATAACCTACACATAATGGCTTCAGGTTTGAGGACAATACCGATTTCCCGAACCACCTTTTGCCCACCACTTTCTTCCATCTTTAATTTGTATTCCATTTTTCTTAAGGTTGCTTTATATACGGATGGATGTCACCTTGAATTTGTAAGGATATTGCATTTTTCAGTTATAGAATTAGGGCAATAATGCATATTTGTTGGGTTTAGTATAATATATAGTTAGGAGTGTTTACAGTAGTAGAATTTAAATTCTTTATTACAACCAATTGGATATGATTCTTTATTACAACCAATAGGAGGGTATAATGCATGATTGTAAGGTACAGGTTAATTTAAGTTTATCTCCAATTTTTTCTTCTTTTCCCTATATTTTACAAGTAATAAATAAAGTTGTAATACGTGTATAGTATAAGTTGAATATTGGAAGCCCAAAAAAAAAAAAAAGTCAGATCCTGTCACCTACAAGAAAAATTTATACAAAAATAATATCAAACGTAAATAATACTTTGTATGTCCTTACAAATTACATCACTTCACTTGCAATTGCCAAAATAAGGACAATAAGGTTTTGCAAATTAGAAGGTGCACCTGCTCATGATATACCCATTCCAAAAAAATATACAATACGTATATGGAAAATGTACATAATGCATATGTTAGTAATGTGAAATATACATTTTTACATTCCACATAACTGATATGTGTATTATGTACATTTTCCATGTACGTAATGTATATTTTTGTAGAGCGGGTGTACCATGAGCATGGTGTATCCTGATACACTATTCGCCCATTTGATAAGGTTTTCGGGGATGATGAGATGCAACCCTCATAGTTAAATCTGTAAATAATTTGGAACTTATCCATCTAATTCTCATTTTTCCAACATTTCTACATATGTGAAAAGATTTTTGAGTTCAGTTGTTTTGATTATAGAGTTGTGTGCTCCCAGATTTACGGAATTTGGCTAATTGGAATTGTAGCTGGAATGAGTAACGACTAAAGAGCAGAAAATTGTTGTTAAAATAAATTATTATTCATTTTCAATTTTATGTTTTCCACTAATGCGAGCTTCGTCGTTAAGAGTCATTGGATAAACGTTGCTAAACTGGCTTAAAGTTTACTTAGATAAACATGCTAATTAAAGTGAATAACGTTTAGAATTCATGCATGCATAAAAAAGAATTTTGTTAAATATTTAAGTTATAAGATTTTTTTTTCATTTATTAAGACTTGGAAAAAAAAAACTTAATATGTCATATTCATTGTACACTTTCTATCATAATCACAATAATATTTATTTAAAGTGTGACGTCTTGAGAAAATGAAATATATATTATGACTTTATTTGGGAGTTTTACTTTAATATTAGTCAAAATTCAATAATATTTAGGGTAATTTGCAAGAAATTGCCATGTAAAAATATCATCCTATGAAAAACTATCGTAGAAAATCATTCTTGAGAAAAACTACCACATAAAAAATTTCAATTACACGAAACCACCACATAATGATTTCTGGGCGTTGACTTGGATTTTGTGGGTTTGACTCAGCACGTGAGGGACACGTGTGACTTGATAAAAAAAAATTCTTTCCTTTTCCCTTTATTTATTTCCTTCTCCCCCCTACTAAACTTGGTCTCTGCTTTTTTATGGGACTTGAGGACATTCATGTCTTGACAAGCTAAAGGTAGTAATGGATGCTATCATCTGACTCAATGTAAACACTAGCACCATGTATATCCAAAAGCATGAACTGAAAGGGCTGGAATTATGATGACCATTCCCTTCACTTATCTGAATAGATGAGGAGCTCCGATTAACAGTTCGACTACGAGAAGATGATGGTGGAGGAGGTCCTTGCATACCACTTAGCTTGTTTCCCTATAATCATTATTAGGACCACCACTATGAGAAAACTCTAAACCAGATGCATCTGAAGAGGAGACATCACCCCCTCTTTGTATGTCAATTATGTGTACATCATTTCCATTATTTTTATGCCTCACCATAAGCAACGAAAATTGATCAGTCGGGCTTTCACACATTGCCTCTATTATTGAAACAACCATTTATTTTCACTAATTGAGCAAAAATATTAAAACCAGAATAGTGGTTCACCAAACTGAGCAACATTCAATGTCTTAATTATCCTCAAGCCCCATAAGTGAAGGGATATGAAGGCAGAAACCAACTTCAGTAGGGGAGAGAAGAAGGAAATAAAGGGAAATAAGGGGGGAATAAAAGGAAAAAGAGAGAATTTTTTTTTACCCAATCACACATGTCACTCACGTGTCAAGTCAACCCTGTAAAACCAGGTCAATATCCAAAAAATCACTATGTTGTGATCTTCTGCAATTGGAATTTTTTACGTAGTAGTTTTTCACAAGATTGGTTTTATATGGTAATTTTTCACAAAATGGAGTTTTTACGTGATAGTTTCCTGCAAATTACCTTAATATTTGATGCTTATTAATTTATTAATAATTTACCATTTCTTCTTAGCTATAGGCTTTGCCTAGAAGTATTAATCGTCTCTCCAAGTTAACGTATTTTCAAATTATTGGTTGCCCAAATAAAGGGGTTATAAAAATTGAAAAAATAAAAGGAATATTGAGATGGAAAGAATAGAAGAAAAATTATACGGAGTACAATCAGTAAGTCTAACGTACCCCTTAAAAAATATAGTACAAGTATAAAGGAAGCCTGCCTTTTATCTTATCATATCACACTTTAAAATAGTTAACCCATACTCCATAAAGGATAAATATAAGGGATCAATATATTTGTTATACAGAGTACATCATTTTTTGTCCCACACACATTTAAAATATTACATCGTAATATATTTTACACTTTGTACGGTAGAAAACAATTTGCAACATCAATAGAAAGTTAGGCAAGAGGCATGTTTCATGTATAAAAGTGGACATACATCCTCTTTTTTCGTTTTATTTTTCATGCTACATTTGATTTTTACGTTCTTTAAAATACAAATTAAAATATTTTTTCTTTAAGTTTGTAAGATAAAAAATAATAAAAATTTAATATTGTAAAAATTTACATTATGATACTTCTAACAATATCTCACTTAAATATATTATTTGTTATAATATAATTAGAATTTTTGATCAAAGTTTTAAACTTTAATTTTAAAAATGAAAATATAGCAACGATGGAGTGAATAAAAAATTTGAAAAGGAGTTCATATATAAGCCTTTCAATAGGTTTATCTATTATTGGTAAAAGATTTGTACAAAATTGAGTTTTGTAGCGATGATGTGACATTTAAATACTCGAATGTACCCTATAAAGTGATACTCTTTACATTTCTTTTTTGTTTTTCTCGTTTAAAATTTATAGTTTTAGAGTCAAATTTTGACCATAAATTATTTCTAATCTATAAGAAAAACATTATCATATGAGATTTTAAAAGATTTATCTCAATATATATTTTTCAAATATCCACTTTTTATAATTTTTGCAAATATACAATTAACGATAATTAAAATTTAAGTTTGTTTTGATATTTATACAAAAATAATTGAAAAGAACAAAAAATAAAAGGAGAGAGTAAGAAAATTATATACTCGCTTTATATGAAGAAATTGTACATAAACGGAGTAGTACTTTCACGGTTAGACAAACAAATTTAAGACATTCTACGCGCCTACGTCTAGAAATAGTTGCCATATGTTCTATGTTGGACCTTAGCTTTTTTGATTTGCAAACTTGCAAAGGTATCAACAAGAAATATTCCAAAAGTATCCACAACTACAGTACTACACAGCTACACTACTAAACAACATCTTAATACACCACACCACACCACACCACAAATCCACAATTCGAAAAGTAAAAAACAATACATGCGTTAGGCAGTTCATCAAAAATTCAAAATACCACATTGTACATAATGTACGGTCAGGGCGAGAAAAATGAGATTGAGGAATCCTATGCCGAAAGGAAGTTGCAGTACATATAACCTCTGAACATTGGCTAGTTGGCCATCTTCATTAAATTATCCCTTCCCTCACAATAACATACACAATACACACCTACAATTAAACAAATCATCACAATACCAGCTAAACCAACAACGGTCAATAATTTTACTTTCACCGCCTATCACGGTCATAACTTGACAACTTGTAAGAAATTCTATAACCCATCACAATAATTCGAAAAATATATACGTTACGCAATCATCAGAATACCTAGTACTTCAACCAGAGTATAATGTTTCACTTCCACATCTTCATAACCATCATAATACCAAACACTTCAACCACAGTATAAGTTGTAACTCGAATACATATAAGAAATTCTACTTGAAAAAAATACTAAACATCCCATATCCTGCCAAGGGTTTATAAATATTTAATGTAATTTTCAGCAGAGCAAAACCAGAACAAGTTGGAATCTACAATACATTTCATGTCTGCATCTGCATACAAATGATTCCTGGAGAATGGACCTCCAAAAATGGAGTGTCCTCTGAAGAAGAAATTCTATTAAGGGAGGATCCTAGTCTCAACAGTTCCAATACAAACAAATGAAGCTGGCAAAAAATTCACAACTCCCTTTCGTATGCCTCTATATTTTCGTTGTTGCAAATGCAGATAATACTGCATCTTCTGAGCCAAATTTTACAGTTTCAGCAGAAACAAAAAGCCCAAGCTAATATAGCAGATGAAAGTGCTAATTATCACGACCTCTCATTTCTCGTGGACAAGAGGACTGTAGAGGGGAAACCAAACACTGCGCTTGACATATTACACTGTCTCTTCCTGCATTTGATTATACCAGAGTCACATTGCCGGCAACAGCAATAGATCAGTAGGATATCAAGCTGACCATACTTAAAACGCAACCTACCAACGGGCGGGTACGAAGAATCGAACTCTAAGTATAAGTACATGGGCTCGTGCAGTTTAAGGCTCCTAGTCGGACCTCTGGATTGATCTAAACCATGAGCACTACCCTTCCCCCTCCCTATCCCTGCACCCGAGCACAAGGGAATGTCAATATTCATGGCTGACTCATCACCGTACCCCTTAAGCACGCTCTGTCAGTCATCCTCTCATGTTCTTCAAACATGCTATTGATTATCTGAGCTTCTAACTTAGCAGCTATGTCTTCTGGATCACCTCGACCGGTCTCCATGTGGACATTGTAATCAACATCATCCTCGTCAAAATTGAAATCTTCTTAACTACACACTACACATGATGTACAGCTGAAACTGCATCAAATATCAAGAAATCAATGCAAACTGAGTTAGTGATTCGTCCAATATCGAAAACAAAAATGAAGCTAACAATAAATTAATTAGAAAATAAGTACTACTCATCAATTTTATGTTCTATACTACTAATATGCGCTTCATTATGAAGAGTCATTGGATAAACGTTGCTAAAGTGGCTTAAATTTTATTTAGATAAACATGCTAGAGTGGATAAAGTTTAGAATTCATGCATAAAAATAATTTTGTTTTAAATATTTTAATTATAACATTGTTTTTATTTATTAAGACTTGGAGAAAAAAATTGAATAATGTGATTCTTCGATTATCGTCTTCTTCATTATACACCCCATACCATAATCACAGTAATAATTATTTAAAGTGTGTGAAAGAGATTAAAGAGGGGGAAAAAAGAAAATCTTAAGGCTTAAAAAATATTTTGTTTTATAGTTGCAATAACTAAGTACGGAATATGATCCAATAATTAGGCTTATATAATTGAAGAGGTTAGTTTTGTGGTGAGAGGAAAGAAAAAAAAAACATAAAGTGATGATTTTAAAAGTTAGGAATTAGTGTATTCATTAAACTTAGTGAATAAAGTGATGATTTTAAAATTAGTCATTAGAGTAGTCATGAGAAAATGACAGAGTATGACTTTATTAGGAGTTTTGCTTTAATAATAGTTAAAATTTAATACTTATTACTCTATTTCTAATTTACCTTTTCTTCTTACACATAGACTTTGCCTAAAACTATTAATCGTCTCTCCTAGAATCCTAGATAACGCATTTTCAAGTTTTGGTTGCCAAAAAATGGGGTTATAAAACAGAAAAAAGAAGAGGAATGATGAGATGGAAAGAATAGAAGAAAAATTAGACAGAGTACAATCAATAAGTCTAATGTTGGAGTATAAAATTAGCAATTGAAAAGGACAAAAGAAGTATAAAATTAACAGTTAACAAGGAGTCCATATATAAACCTTTCAATAGGTATAAAATAAGCTATAGAAAATGGAAAAAAAGAGTATAAACTTAACAGGGAGTCCATATATAAACCTTTCAATAGGTTTTTCTATTAGTGGTAAAAGATTTGTGCAAAATGAGGTTTATATACGGATGATATAACATTTGAATAATCGAATATACCCTATAAAGTAGTACGAAAAATCTATACTTCCTTTATATGAAGAAATCGTACATAAACGGAGTAGTACGTTCACAGTTAGACAAACATTGAAACAAATTTAGGGCATCCTATGCCATAAAAAAGTTGCGGTATGTCGAACCTTAGCTTTTTTGATATGCAAACTTGCAAAGGTATCAACAAGAAATATTCCAAAGGTATCCACAACTAAATTTCCGTTTAAACAAAAACACAATCAACTATAGTGCTACACAACATCTTATTGCACCACACTAGATGTGACAATGGGTTGGGTTGAGTTGGGTTCAATATAATTGAGTATGGGTTGAGATTTGTTTATCCAAATACAATTTGTTTACTAAATGGATTAGAAATTTCAATTCAATCCAACCTCTTATAAGTTGGGTCAACCCGAATCGAATTCGTTTAAAAAGCAAAAATCTTATAGTTTCTAATTTTTCAAGTTCTAAACAATGCATAATGAAAAATCTTTTATCTTAACATAGTTTTAGTACAATCAAATTGAAAAGTTTGAGAATACATTACAGCTCCATAATAATAGTTTAGTGATGAGACAAAGTTTTAACATAATAAAAGACAAAAACATTAACACTTTTGGATTGGGAAAACTGAGAAGTGGGAAAAGAAGAATCGCAGAAGAATTGAATAGGCAGAAATGCATAACAAAAATTAAAAAGTAGAGTTGCTAGAGTTAACCGGTTAAAGCAAGGGTATTAGGGTATACTTTAACCTAACCCATAAATGAATAACATACAGAATACACACCTTCTACAATTAAACAAATCATCAAAATACTTACTAAACCAACAACGGTAAAACATTACTTTCACTGCCTATCACGTTAATAACTTGAGAGCTTGTAAGAAATTCTTTAAACCCGTCACAAATAATTCGAAAAATATATACGTTACGCAATCATCATAATATCAAGTACTTCAAGTTTTCAAGCACAGTATAATGTTTCACTTCCACATTTTCTTAACCATCATAATACCAAGCACTTCTTCAACCACAGTATAACGTTCACTTCCATATTTTACACTATTTCTCACGCTTTCTGTCACACAAATTAAGTTATAACTTGAATACATATAAGAATACTTCAAAAAATACGCGAGTTACAAAACATCAAAATAAAATAAAAAAAACACAACCAGTCCACAGTAACAACTCACTCACTCCCTCACCTGGCCACTGCCTCGCACGCGTGACAATCCGTCGTCTAATCCAGTGCGACGCTGTTGTGCCCACCTCAGGACAAAACTTAGCTAAAGTTAGAGAGGGAAACCCTGTCCTTTTTCTAGAGAGAGAAGCATACAATAAAGGAAAGGAGAGGGTGGTGTTGGTAGTGCTATTCATATGTGAATGTGACACATAATTTCATATTACTCGGCTCCCTTCTCTTTTGTGTGGTATCCTCACTCCACATTCTCACATATTCTTCAGATTCCTCCTTTTTTTATTTTTCCTTTTTTTTCTTAATCCCCTGTTTTTTCACTCATTTCTCAACGATTTCCCTTTTTTTTTCTTCATCCTGTTAGTTGTTTGACACTCAAAACCTTCAATTTGGTACTGTTTGATGAAACCTTTTTCTTGGTTTCACCCGATTTAGGGTTTTTCTCTCTCCTATGGGTGCCTCTTGAAGCTTCCACAACTCAGGTATACTACCCAACTTTAATTTTATTTAAATTTAGTAATTGTTTTTAGACTAAAATTTTGATTTTTACTGTGAAAGTTCATAACTTTCTTACATTTTATTGGGTTTTGTACTCGATTTTTGCTATCTTTTGTTCTACATTTCATGTTAATTGAATCCTCTGTTTTTCTTTTGTTTTTTGCATGCTGCGTACTTTTTGAGCTTTGTTAAAAAAAATGATAAAAATATGATTTTTTTGTGTGTAATTATTGTGTTTTATTTGTTGGGCTTTGCAGATTTGTGCTGTTTGAGATCTGTCGATGCTTTGAAACTCAGGTTCTCTGAGTCTTACCTAACCTTTGAAGCCTTAAATTTATCCCATTTTCCAATTAACTAAGTTGCTATAATTTTAATTTAAAAAAAATTTAGGGGTTGGGTGTGGTGTATTTATTGGTTGGTGGGTTGAACTCAGTTCCGAGGTTTGAGTGGTGTGTAACAACTTTTAGAAGTTGAAAAAAATTTGGGAGTATTGTTTGTGACCCAGAAAATGCATAAGCCTCCTCAGGAAGATTTCTCTCTCAAAGAGACTAATCCCCACCTTGGGGGAGGAAAAGTGACTGGTGATAAGCTTACTAGCACTTATGATCTTGTTGAGCAAATGCAATACCTCTATGTGAGGGTTGTTAAGGCTAAGGATTTGCCTAGTATGGACGTTACTGGTGGCTGTGACCCATATGTCGAAGTGAGGCTCGGGAACTATAGGGGTACGACTCGACATTTCGAGAAGAAGTCGAATCCTGAGTGGAATCAGGTCTTTGCCTTCTCCAAGGAACGGATTCAGGCGACGGTTCTTGAGGTTACTGTGAAGGATAAGGATGTTGTTAAGGATGATTTTATTGGTCGTACAATGTTTGACCTTAATGAGGTTCCGAAGAGAGTGCCACCTGATAGTCCTTTGGCGCCACAGTGGTATAGGCTTGAAGACAGGAAGAATGATAAGGCCAGAGGTGAGTTGATGTTGGCTGTTTGGTGGGGTACTCAAGCTGATGAGGCATTCCCTGAGGCATGGCATTCGGATGCTGCCACTGTTAGTGGGACAGATGCTCTTGCTAATATTCGTTCCAAGGTGTATCTCTCGCCAAAGCTTTGGTATCTGAGGGTCAATGTGATTGAGGCTCAGGACTTGGTTCCGAGTGACAAAGGTCGCTTTCCTGAAGTCTATGTAAAGGCTATTCTTGGCATTCAGGCTCTTCGAACTAGAGTCTCTCAGAGCAGGACCATCAATCCTATGTGGAATGAGGATCTTATGTTTGTAGCAGCTGAGCCTTTTGAAGAGCCCTTGATTTTGAGTGTGGAGGACAGAGTCGGGCCTAACAAAGATGAAGTGCTGGGTAGAACTGCAATCCCATTGCAATATGTTGACAGGCGATTGGATCATAAACCGATAAACACTAGATGGTTCAATCTTGAGAAACATATTGTTGTAGATGGTGAGAAAAAGAAGGAAACCAAGTTTTCGAGTCGTATTCATTTGAGGGTCTGTTTGGAAGGGGGTTATCATGTTTTAGATGAGTCAACACATTACAGTAGTGACCTCAGGCCAACTGCTAAACAACTGTGGAAGCATAACATTGGAGTTCTTGAACTGGGTATTCTAACTGCACAAGGTTTGATGCCTATGAAGGTTAAGGATGGCCGTCAGACGACAGATGCTTATTGTGTTGCTAAATATGGTCAGAAATGGGTGAGAACAAGAACTATCATTGATAGCTTCAGCCCAAAGTGGAATGAGCAGTATACATGGGAGGTGTTTGATCCATGCACTGTTATCACTGTTGGAGTATTTGACAACTGTCATTTACATGGAGGTGATAAAGGTGGTAATGGTGCAAGAGACTCAAGAATTGGTAAAGTGAGGATTCGTTTGTCATCCCTTGAAACTGATCGAGTGTATACTCATGCATACCCACTTTTGGTGTTGCATCCTTCAGGGGTGAAGAAGATGGGTGAAATCCAACTGGCTGTTAGGTTCACATGTTCATCATTGCTCAATATGATGCATATGTACTCTCATCCATTGCTGCCAAAGATGCATTACCTTCATCCCTTAACTGTGAGTCAACTTGATAACTTGAGGCATCAAGCCACTGAGATTGTGTCAATGAGGTTAAGTCGTGCTGAGCCACCTTTGAGGAAGGAAGTGGTCGAATACATGTTGGATGTGGGTTCCCATATGTGGAGTATGAGACGGAGCAAGGCAAATTTCTTCAGGATCATGAATGTCTTGGGTGGTATTATTGCTGTTGGAAGATGGTTTGACCAAATATGCAACTGGAGAAACCCCATCACCACTGTTCTAATCCACATCTTGTTCTTTATTTTGGTCATGTACCCTGAACTGATTCTTCCCACAATATTCTTGTACTTGTTCCTCATTGGAGTATGGTACTATAGGTGGAGGCCAAGACATCCACCCCATATGGACACCCGCCTTTCTCATGCAGATTCTGCACATCCTGATGAATTGGATGAAGAATTTGACACATTTCCAACTTCTAAGCCTGCTGATATTGTGAGGATGAGGTATGATCGTTTGAGGAGTATAGCAGGGAGGATCCAGACTGTTGTTGGCGACTTGGCAACTCAGGGTGAGAGACTCCAGTCTTTGCTGAGCTGGCGGGACCCGAGAGCCACCGCATTGTTTGTTATATTCTGCTTAGTTGCTGCCATCGTTCTGTATGTCACGCCTTTCCAAGTTGTAGCTCTTCTGACTGGGTTTTATGTGCTAAGACACCCAAGGTTTCGCCATAAGCTCCCATCTGTTCCGCTTAATTTCTTCAGAAGGTTACCTGCTCGTACAGACTCGATGTTGTGAGACTTGGTTGGATTTGTTTTGCGATCTTTATCTGGATTATTTTGGATGGCACCTGTTTTCCCCCTTGTCATAAAGAAGGTGCTGATGTTCTGGTGCTCATTTTCTTTCGATTAGTGGTGAATGTTAGGTATGGGTGTGATGTTTCACCCCCTTTTCCTCAAACTGGTGGAACTGTGGTTCTATATCTGTGTACCTTGTGGAATCCTTGGCCTGTATGTTGATTATATGCGTATATGGGAACAATATTTATGTATTAAGTCTTGGTCTGAGTCTAATATGTATTTTGCTGCTGTTATTGATTCTTGGTTAATATAGTGAACAGAATCACAGTATTCAACAGTTGTGACCGTCCAAGTACATCCCTTTTCCCCGAAATTTGGTAGTTTGCCTTACGGGTCTTATTATATTTATTTCATTAAAAAGTAGGAAATGATGCATCTTACTGTCTGATTCATGTATTTAAGGTCGAATTAAGTTGGTCTGTAGCCAGCCATCACCAATCCCTCAAGGCGAAAACCTCTAGATCGTTCGTGTCCTTTTCAGCTAAAACAAGGTACTCCGTATCTTCTTACCTTGGCTATGCAATCTCCTTGCTGTTTTTGGGTTTTCTCGCTTGAAAAAGGTGAAGGTTGACTATATTAAATATTAATAGATACGCTCTAATTATAGAACAACTTGATAATGATAAAACATTTAGTTGTTCTTTTACGACATCCTGCTAGTTTGGTGGAATATGTCAGACAGGTGGATCTGGTTGCTAGTTTGGTGGAATATGTCAGACAGGTGGATCTGTTGTGTGTAATTTTTTTTACTAACAGTGTTTTGTTCATATGCTTTAGAATATTGTTAAGGCAGTATATGGAGCATATTTGTCTTATTTGTCGGAAACTATTTGTTTTAGTTTAGTTGTGTAACATAGCATTTCTTGCAAAACAGTGATTTGGGACTTTGTTGCATCTTTAGTATAATAAACAATTCTGCTGTGTCAGTTAGAAACGATTTATTAAAGCCTGCGGCTTTATATTATTCATTTGAAGAGAACGGACAGACATATCGTTCCGTAATTACTGGTTTTTATCTTCTGATATGCTGTAGTTCCATGTTCATGTGCGACAGGGGGTAAAATCCGAACATCTCCGGCACTGTGTTTTTATGAGTGATTTAAGCCCTTAACCGTAGGAAATTGTACAAGTAAGGGGTAAGAGGAAATAAAGTAAGATACGGCGAAAAGGAGCAAACAAGTGAGTTTAGCTAAGGGTGTTGGGTATATGGTGTAGAGATGATATATATAAATACATGTAAGAAATAGAAGAATTAGGAAGGTATAGAAGAAGAAGAATTAGGAAGGTATAGAAGAGGAAAATAGATTGTTTATTGGTAAAAAACAAAAAAATAGCCTTACCCATAAATTAGGGTGCGAGCCAAGGCTCACCCATGGTGTAGACTGTCCTTGCGTGAGAAAAGGAGGACAAACAAATATGGGTAACATATGGCAACTCCTTTGGACCACAACCCACATATAGGAGTAGTTGTGCATGAGTCTTTATCGTAATATACCTTTATTAATAATGTCTTAGTGTATATATATCTTGTAACCTAATGAAATAGAATTATTATCATGTAAAAAAAGTCAGAAGGAAATCTTGAAAAGCTTTTGTACACCATTGTTTAATATCTTGATTTGTAGGGCACGTTTGTTGTTTTTTCCCTTCTCTCTGGTAAAGAAGAGGTTTTCGCGTTAAGCCTTTATATCTCCTGTCTCCTATTTTCTTTTGATTATTTTTCACTGTTCTTTTATTATTTGATATCTATTTGTCAGATTGGTAGTTAACAATGGTCTCTTACAATTGGGATCAAGAACTAGGTTGCATAATTGTCTAGATCTAGAAGCAATCGACAATGGAGGATGCTAGCAGTTTGATGGGACATATTTTAGATTTTGGATGATGTAGGTGGAAGATTATATGTACCAAAAGAAACTTTATCAACCTCTCGATAGATAGAAAATTGAAGACATGATTGAGGTTGATTGGAAGGTATTGGATTGTCAAGCACTTGGAGTAGTTCAATTGACATTGGCATGAAATGTAGCTTTTAATGTCAAGGATGAAAAGACAACTATAGGTTTGTTTAAAAACCTTATCATGTATAAGAAACCCTGGCTATGAATAAGGTATATTTGATGCATCGTTTTTTTGATTTACAGACGAATAATGGTAATTCTGCTACTAAACATATTAATGAATTTAATGCTATAATAATTCAGTTAGCATATGTTGAAATTAAATTTGATGATGAAGTTAAAGCCTATATTTTGCAATCCTCTTTACCTGTGGCATGGGATGCAATTATGACTGTCATTAGTAATTCTTTTGGAAAAGAAAAACTAAAATCTGGTGATGTGCGTGATTTGATTTGGGTGAGCATTCGACGAAAAGAATCCAACTATTCATCAGGTGGAGCATATAGTGTATAAGGTCTAGCTAGTATGATTTGTTAAAATTGTGGAGTCATCCTAACAGAGAGTGTCCACAACCCAATTACTAGCCGTTGATAGTCCCTGAGTCTTGGATGCTAGATTTCGGTGCATCTTTTCGTTCTTCACCATGAAAGGAGCTACTTCATAATTTCAAGTCTAAGAAGTTAGATAAAAACTTCATTGCTAATGGTAAGGCTTGGAAATCATGAGAAAGGGTTATGTAAAGATCAAGACATCGAGTGAATAGATTCAGGAATTGCAGGATCTTAGGTTTATTTTAAACCTAAAAAAAAAATCTAATTTCTATGGGTCAATTAGACTCTTGTGGTTACAAAACTATGTTCAATGAGGGAAAACGGAATGTTTCTAATGGTTACATGATCTTGTCTCGAGGCACCATTGTGAGAACTTTATTCACTATTATAGGGTGTACTGAAGTGGTTTATGTGACTACAGTTGTTGAGACTAGGCATTGGCATTCTTGGCTTGGTCACACGAGTTAAAGGGATGAAGATTATAGCTTTGAAGGGCAAGTTGTCAGGTTTGAAATTGGTTTGACATAGAATTTGTAAAAGTTGTGTTTATGGAAAACATAAAAAGGTATGAACAAAGGCCAAGAAATAGTTGAAAACTAAGAAGATGGAGTTGGTGCGCAATGTTTGGGGACCATCCCCAACTATGTCCTTTGGAGGCTTGCGATATTTTGTCGCTTTAATTAATAAATTCATTAGTAAAGTATGAGTCTATATCATGAAGCACAAGTCTGAGGTTCATGAAACTTTTAAGATGTAGGAAGTTGTGGTCAAAAAACAGACTAAGATGAAAATAAAGTGCATTAAGTCTGATAATGGAGGAAAGTATGAATTAGCAGGTTATAAAAAGATTCGTGAAGAGAACAACTTCATTTTGAAGAGGACTATTCAATGGAAACTTCAACAAAATGGAGTTGTGTTAGAGGATGAACATGACACTAACTGAGAGAGCCAGAAGTATAAGGGTACTTGCATTGTTACCTTGCACTTTCTAGGCGGATGTAATTAGTACAACAACATTTTTTTTTATAAATAAAGGGTTGTTAGTTCCTCTAGAGTTCAAGCTTGTCGAAGAGGTTTGGAGTGGTAAAGAGGTTGATCTTTTGTACTTGAAACTCTTTGATTGTGTTACATATGTTTAAAATAAAGTTTGTGATAAATTAGACCTAAAGGCAGTAAAGTGTATTTTATAGGATATGATTCTGAAAAATTATTGGTAATCCTTTTTAGGAGCCAAAAGGGAGAAAAATTATCAGACATTGGGATATTACATTTGATGAGACTAGATTGTATCAAGATGATTTTTGTTGTATATCTAAGTTGTTGAGTGAGTGGCAGCTAAGAAGGAGATGACGCCTTTGGAGGAAATTTCTGAAGAAGTCCACAATAGGAATTTCAACCTTTACAACAACAAGATCTCATAATCTTAACAAGTCAAATTTTGAAGAATTGGATAATGACTTGTAGGGTAATTCAGATGATACTTTAAGTGGGTCTTTGACTCCACCAATTAGCAGTCCACTTACAAACTCTACACCTCATACAAGAAGGATTGTCTCTCAATTAGATTTGTGGAAGTCAACTCAAGTGATTAGACCTCCCAACAAGTATTCACCTTCATTGTGTTATTTGTTATTGATTGATGCAAGTGAACTTGAAACCTGTAAGGAAGCAATGAAGATAACTGACTTATTAAAGTGACCATTGATAGGGTTAGATATCGGTCGTCATGACACATACTATTACCTAAACCTTGACTTCACCTATTATGAGTATTGGGCAAGTAAGGGTCGAATCCACATGGAATGACTTCAAATAGATACCGAACTCTAGCAGTTCAAGAACAAGCTAGCTCAACTAAAGAGGGAATTAAGATTAGATCTAACTAAATTATAGTTCGAGGTTCTAAAGGAATTTTTCTATGAAAATAAAAGCGCTAGGGGTTTGGGATTCAACACCAATTCCTAACATGAATGAGCTAAAGCTGGGAATTGGACTCAAAATAAGATAATATGAGGCTCACTAACTTGCTATCAACCTATGAATCAAACCTAAACATGCTGCAAGGAAGGGATTTCAACCACAAACCAACCTCTCGGTCATCATAAAGTAAGGGCTTTACAATTGGGATTTCTCACCTAATCGTATTCTAAAGCATCCAAGAAACACAATAGATTTAAATCAACAATTAATTGCATGCAAGTTAACAGCACTTAACATGCGTCATTACATAAATCTACATTTCTCAATGTCTTCAACCTAGGAAAGCAATGGAAGAAATCTAAATGGCCAATCTAGACTCCAACCAAAACTCGACATTAAGTCACATAAATCATCAAGAAACCAACTCCATACTTTAAACATCATCCATGCTCGGGATTGGGTTTTTTACCCTATCCGCTAACTAAACTAATTACTCATGAGTAGTAATAGAAAACATCAAATAATCAAAATAACGAGACATACTAGCAAAATAACGAATAATGAAGAACAAACTATAAGAGATACTAACAATAATCAAACATAAATCAATGAAAACAAAAAATAAATTGAAACTACGAAATATAAAACAAGAGCAAGTGAAAGAAAAATACTGATATATTGATATGGAATTGATGTCTAACAATCAATAATCGCAAATTCGATGAAATTACGCAAAAGTGATGCAAAAGCTACGAGAAATCTAAAGTTTGATGGAAGAACAATAAAGTAAACCCTAAGCTATCTCTCTAAGACTAAAACTACTGCTATTCTCTATTTTCCCTCTGCTATGTTTTTCTTGCCTTTACTCCTTTAGAAGAGTTTTAAAAGTACACGGAAGTCTCCCAAAGTCATCTTGAGCGGGTGCTTAGTTCAAGGGCAAGCGCCCGCAAGGATGTCATACATGCTGGGCTATCCCACCCACCTGTATAACCCGGGGGCTAGCTTGGTCCGTCATTCAGGTAGGCGGGATCACCACGATAATTACTCCCCCTCATATGGGTATAATCATAAGGGGGAAAAGAGGGGGGAGTGACACTAGGGATGGTAGGACCCGTCCAATAGGGGTAAGTGAGGTTGCCATCCCCAAACCAAGAAGGGATGGAGCCAAGTTGAGGTGGATCATAAGGGTAGTTAACATAGGATGCAAAATCCCCATGTTGGACATGGTAGTCATAAATTTGATTATCTCGAATCATACTACCCGTTTGGGCCTTATCTTAGCCCTGCATCATTAGAGTAAGCTTTCTAAACTCCTCTTTTAAGTTAAAAGAAGGGGAGGGGACATGGGAGGCAGAGGTACCTCCCTGAGGTTTGGGGTGGTTGCCTTTGGTGAGCGCCAGCGGCCTACGGCTGTGGCCCCTAATGAGCTGGAATCTTCCAAAGCTCGCTCTCTTCTCGCTCGGTATTAGTGAATGGGTTTGGAAGGTAGCAGTGCACTACCCTCCTTACCTTCCACCCAAATACCTTGGGGTTGGGGGTGAACTGGATGAATTACATCCTCTACATCACATCAATGTCGATGTAGATATCATGTGCATCGATGGGTGTAAGCATCTTGAATTGCTCTGCGAAGCCCAAAGCATGTGCTATAATGGTGACCATTCCCCTAATATGAATGTCACCAACCTAACTGCCCCTTTTGTGCGGAATGCACTGGGCTAAGAACTGACCCCCAATGTTTAGCATATCCCCTAGCTGCTCTTTCCCATATGCCGCCATCTAGAGCAGCTCTACCTCATCCTTAGTAGTCTTTCTGAAATCTTTTATATCAAAGATAGTATACCTAAAAGTTCTATATAGGATTCTTAGAAATAGGTGAATTATGTGAGAGGCCTAGCAGGTGTTGGACTGGAATTCCCTATCATCAATAATCTGGCTCCACCATCATGTCTCACTATACACCATAAACCGACCCATATCTAAAGAATAAATGCTATTTGTAGGGTCCCATTTGAAGATTTGGTTCAACCTTTCTAAGGTGATGGTTTGAGGTTGGTTAAAAAATTGGAAAGTGATTTGATAGTCATTCTCACCTAATAAAGTACGTTCGAGAGAAGCTATGAATTCTAGGGTGAGTCTCTCTTAGGTGAAAAATTCACCCCATCCTAGGAATTAAGCATCCCATAAAGGTCCTCCTCTATTCCTAGTTTCTCTAATGAATCTAGCTCATAAAATCTGGTGCTAAGTATTTTTCAGTTTTTGATTTTTTCATAAAATGGTTTATGGTTTGGGGTGACAAATTTAAGCACGGAAAATGGTAGGTTGTGAAGGTTGTGAGGATTGGGAAGCATTAGGAGCCTTAGAGTTCTTATATTTCTTCCTTGAAAACATTTTCCCTAAGTAATGCTTTACCCAAAGATCAACAACCTGATTCCTCAAGATTCAATAACAACCAACTATGACAAACCAAATTTTTATGCCAAAACTAGCAACCAAGTTTCCTAACTAAGGTGACTATCCTATAATCTTCTAAGTTCAACCTAAATCACTATGTTAACCTTAAACAAGTACTCCAAAATACACAATTAAAAACCAAAAATTACCACAATATACCAAATAACACAAATTACCAACAAAATTTTAGAAAATCAACAATAAGTAAGAAAATTTGAAACAAAAATTGAAAGAGAGGAAGTGTGTAGGAAATACCAAAGTTTTTATGCAAAACCTTCCTCCAAATCACTTTTTGTATGCCAAATCCAAGCCTAGAATCAAGAAACTTGAAAATTCAACCAAAAGTTTTTAGGGTGTGAATTTGGGTTTTCTCTCAAATGTTGATGATTGAGAAAGATTTTGGTATCAAAGTATAGATCAAGAAGAAAAAAATATAATGGTGGTGATTTGGAGTAAAAAGGATGAGAAATGAGTGAGTTATGGGGAAAAGAATGAGTGGGAGTTATAGGGGGTTTTTAGAGAGAATGAGTATTTGAGAGGTTGAAGATGAGTGAAATAAAAAATTTAAGGCCGAAATTGTCTTTAGAGAAGCTTCCTTTCGCATAGAAATCAGTTTAAGTAGGCGCTCATAAGGAATTTGAGCACCCGCTTATAACCCAAAAATTCCAGGTTTCGCCTTTTAAACGACCGCTCAAAACAAACATGAGCGCTCAGAACAAACATGAGCGCTCACTTAGTTCAATTATAAGACTATTTTTTCCTTTTAAGAAGGCGCTTGCTCCCCGCTTACTGGCCACTTAAATGCCTCTGACTCTCCCCTTTTTTGCTTCTAAGCGATCTCTCCAAAGGAATTTAAGTGGCCACTCAGTTCAACTTTTTCAAGCCTTTTTCCTCTTGAGCGGGCGCTTGCTGACCGCTCAAAGCTCTCTATCTGGTCCTCATTTTAGATTTGAGCGGGTGCTCATGACAGGTCAAGCGCTCGCTTAGTTCAATTTTTGATAGTTCATCAACTTTTTTTGAGTTTTCTGTTGAACTTCCTATTAGGCACTGTTTTCGACCTAGACTTTCACCATTCCTCTCTAGTACTTCTAACTCACCATTTCCACATTCAAGGTCAATTCCCATGGTGCATTGTACCTGAAATTCAGAAATCCATGCAAGTAATTTCTAAGGCTAAAAACACAAATTGAAAGAAAAGAAAATAAAAAGAAAGGATAGAAAACTCGGGTTGCCTCTTGTAAGCGCTCTTTTAATGTCTCTAGCTTGACATTATTCATGATTGTCAGATTTTTGAGGTTGGATCAAGCTCAAGCATTGCAGAAATAATGTTTTTGTCCTTGAATCGTGTATTACACACCACGATGGGGTCTCCCACTATGATGCCATACTTCTCTATGAATTCATCATTTATGTACTTTTGTCCATTTCCTCTACTCTACATGACCTGTGAGAACACAAAGAGGAGCTTATCCCTTTATATCATCAATTTTATACCCAATGGTCTTCAAATACTCATGAGTAAGGTTTATGAGTTGACTTGAATCGTCACCATCAAGTTTGCAATTGATGACAATTGGGCACATATAATTTTCACCAAAAACAACATCGTGAGGAGATAAAAGTTTCAATTTTACCTTAGGAGGAGTAGATCTCTCTTGTACTTCTGCTTTTGCTCTTATGGGTTCTGCGTGAGAGATAGGAGTGCCAAAAGGGTCTCCATAGATTACAAGCTCTTCTTTAGGGATTTCAACTTTATTTTCTACTCCTCCATCTAAACTCATCTGTAAGGCATCAACTTTAGCTTCCCAGGAAGACTTCAAAGCCTTCTTCTCCACGATGCCAACATTGAAGCACTCAGCTTGGGGTGACGAGATTGCCATTGCCTTTTGGAGCTCAAATTCCACCTTACGCTTCCCTATCTCAAAATATAGCTTGCCTTTCTTTACATCAATAAATGCACCTACAGTAGCAAGACAATGTCTACCCAAAATAATAGGGGTTTGGGAGTCTTTAGGGATATCTGTAACATTGAAGTCACATAGGAAAATCAACTTCCTAACTAAAATAGGCACATCCATGAGCACACCAATGGGGTGTTTAGTTCTCCTATCAGCAAGCTATAATGTTATCTCAGTCTTAGACAAGGGTCCCACATTAAGCAACCTCTTATAAACATATAGAGGCATGAGACTTACGCTAGCTCCCAAATCACACAATGCATTATCAAAAGAGATGCTTCCAACCTTAATTAGGATAGAAAAAATAATAGGGTCACCTAATATAGATGGAAGCCGGCTTGAGATGAATGCACTACACTAGTGAGATAAGCTGACTACCCCTTCAATTTTTCTCTTACTGGTGGCTAGATCTTTTAGGAAACGCAAAAATGAAGGTATTTCTGCTATGGCATCTACGAATGGAATTTGGAGTTGAACATCCATAACCATTTTCAGACACTTTACGTATCTCTCCTTAAGCTTACCTTGTACTAGTTTCTGATGGCAGGGAATGGGTGGAATGTAAGGTCGGGGAGTTGATGTAGGCTTGCTACTCTCTTCCTCGGGATCCTTATCAGTTCTAATCTCTTCCCTCTTAGGTGTTTTCTTGCTCATCCTAGTCATAGGTGTAAGGTCTTTAAGAATCTTTCCACTCTTAGTTATTATGGCATTGACATGTTTGGTTGGGTTTATGCCTTGGCTAGGGATTGAAGGTCTCAGGCTATCCTTTATGGCATTGTCAAGCTAGGCAATTTGATTCTCAAGCATTTTGTTATGGGTTTTCATTTGCCTCAAGATTTCCTCAAATGTTGCAGTTTTTTTTTGGTTTAGGTAGATACAAAACTCTCCATCAAAGACTCTAAATTAGACTTCTAAGGAGGTGGTTGGGTTGAGGGGACATTAGGTCTAGGTCCTCTATTGAAACCAAGTCGGTTATTTTGGTTAGGATTTTGGAATTGGCCTTGATTTGGGTTTTGAAACCTGTTTTGATTCTAATTTGGTCCATAGTTCCCGTATCATTTAAAATTACCCTGACCTTGGTTCTCGTAGTTCCTATTGCTTGGAAATTCCCTTGCTTTTGACCAAAAAAATTCCCAATCCCCTGGTTTTGAAAGTTTCACTAGTGCCTATTGAAGTTCTCGTTACCCTGGTTCTACCTATTTCTCCAACCAAAATTTGGGTGAGTTCTCCACCTTGGGTTAAAGATGTTAGAGTATGGATCAAATTTGGGGTTAGAGGCCATATTATTCATGGAATTAACCTGTTCCATTCCTGATGGTGCATTCCCTATAGAGGTTAGTAAATGACATTACATAGGGTTATGATTATAATCACCACAAACATCACAAAATAACACCTGCATAGGAGCATTAGAACTAGATGCTTATAGGGATTGCATGCCACGCATAACACTGTTCAAAATAAATTCATTAAATTTATCAGTTAGTGTATCTAGCTTAGAAGAAAGTACATAAATAGAATCTACTTCATACCTTCCTCCTCGTTTTGTCTGCACTCTCTCACCTTTATTCCAATCAGCAAAAATTTTCAATTTCTTGCTCAATAACTTTGAATGCTTCGGTTAGGCTTAATCTCATTATAACTCCACCGGCTCCTACATCGAGGCTAGTCTTATTCTGATGAGACAGTCCATTGTAAAAGCTATGAAGAAGTAATCACTTGTCCATTCCATGGTGTGGGTATGCCTCAATCAAACCCTTGAAACGTTCCCACACTTCAAATAGAGTTTCATCTCCTTTTTTCATGGAACATTGCAATTTTGGTCCTTATTTCAGCAGTCTTTGAAGGTGGAAAGAGCTTATGTAGGAATTCTCTAGTCACTTCCTCCCATGTCCTTGAAGAATTGGACTCCATCTTCTCAAGCCATTCACTAGCTTTGCTCGTCAGAGAGAATTTGAATAGGCTCAATCTGATGTAATCCTGATTCACATCATTTGCCTTTACTATATTACATCATCTTATAAGCTTCTTAAGGTGGGCATGAGGTGACTCATGTTTCTTTCCTCCAAAAGGATGGCTTTTCTACCAAAGTGATCAGTGTCCGCTTCAACTCAAAGTTTTCGGCCTCCGTAGTAGGTTGCACTATACCACTCTAAACTTAGTAAGCTCCAGGAGCACAATACTGCGTCAGGGGTCTATCTGTACCATTAGTAATAATGAATAAGAGATTAGAGTGGGTTGAAAATAAGTCTTAGCAGAACTCTAGTTCTATAGGAGTAGGGCTAGATGAATTGAAATCAGCTTCTTCGCCCTCTATTCGCAGTGAGCTATTTCCTTCTATCAACCCTCTTCTTATAGCTCAAATATTCAGTTTGATTTTAGGATTTAATTAAGCTAAAGGTTGTGCTCTACTACTCTGCTTGATGGAATAAAAATCAAAGTAAAGCAAAGGGTTAGCATTGACAATCATAGTGAAAGATGAATAAAAATAAGAAAGAAAAAAAAATAAAACAAAAACAAACTAGACTCGTAAAAACTATTAAATACTCAATTCTAAACGCCAATCCTCGACAACGACGCCATTTGATAGGGTTTGATTTCGTTCGTCATGAAACCTACTATCAACTAAACCTCGAATTCACTTATAATGAGTAATGGGCAAGTAAGGGTTGAATCCACATGAATGGATTCAAATAGATATCAAACTCTAGCACTTCAGCTACAAGCTATCTCAACTAAAGAGAGAATTAAGATTAGATTTAACTAAATTCTAGTTCAAGGTTCTAAAGGACTTGTTCTATTAAAGTAAAAGCGCTAGGGGTTTACGGATTCAACACCAATTCCTAACATTAATGAGCTAAAGTTGGGAATTGGACTCAAAATGAGATAATATGAGGCTTACTAACTTGCTATCTGAAGGTTTTAGAGCACTCAAGGGGGGGGGGGGGGGGGGGCGGAATGTATGTAGAGTAATAAAGGAAGACACACAATTTAACGAGGTTCAGCCAACTCAGGCCTACGTCCTCCTACTCTATGCTCTTTTATTAATCTACTCCGATAAACAAAGAACACAGACACTCAACTGTTTCCCTACTCCGGGAACCAGTTCACCCCACACTCTACTCCGAGTGTGCACTCGACTTACACTAGTAAGCCCTTTTGTTGTTTGAACTCACAAACACTCTCCCAGCCTATCAACCCCTATGTTGAAGGCTCTTTACAGAATCAAACTTTCCTTTGATCTTGCTTCTAAAAGCTAATATGAGAGAAAAATATAAGTTATAATGGTGCTCTTGTATACGACTTAATGAAAGGTTTTTATGCTTAAGTGTGTATAATGCTCTCTAGAGATAAACTCAGTTTTCTTCACGTGAGAGACTTGTTGAATTAGGTTGATTAGATGAGTTTATATATATGATTACAAAAACCCTGGCTTTCCTAAAATCACATAATCTTTTGAGCTGTCATCTTATGTGAGTTTAGGAAAGTATTTATCTTATTTGACTTAATCATATAGATAGAATCAAATAAGGTAAATACTCCTTGTTTTTAGGTAACCAATATATTCTCATCTAATCTACCAGCTGATCAATATATTTTCAAAAATAATTCTTAGAAAATATTTTTACAAAATCTTTTCAAAGATACGCAGCTTGATATTCTATTCAGTAAACCTGGTTCCCTGAATTGAGTAAGTTATGAATTCTATTCCAGCTTTGTACCAGAATTTATAACATGACTTATCACACTTAAAACACTTATATTACCTACTCATATAAGTCATACTACGGAGCACATTACATGAAAAACTGGATTAACAGTAAAGTACAAATATTTTTCTTTTCATGTAATCTACAAGACTTGAATCTTCCTTGGATGCTTCATCTTGAGCAAAGTATCTTTCTTCGAATGTCTTCGAAAGGCTTCTATGCTCCAAGTCTTGGAATCAGCTTAACTACTGCACATATAATATGGTTAACATGTAATAGATAATATGTGACTGCTTTACAGCATAGCAGTCAAAGGAGACAGTTCCAACTTCTTGTGACCTGTTTCCTATAACTGTTTGTCATCATTCAAAACATCAAAACTTAAGGAACTCAACAAATTCCCCCTTTTTGATGATGACAAACTAATTGAAGTTCCTGCAATCCACGCACATTAAAAACATACAAACTCCAATAAAGTACTCAACTAGGATTGAGTACATCAACAATCTTTAAGACAAAAAATGGACACACACTGAAAAAATTTTCCTAAGTTAACTTGACTCGACTCTTATTTGACTTAATCTAAAAATCCTAAAAGGCTAAGAGGATCCTAGGCTTCAGCTTCAACTCTTTCCCCCTTTTGGCATCATTAAAAAGTATACTCAAGTAAAAATAAAATGCACAAATTATTAAATGTACTCATCCATGCAGTGACATCAACCACTATTCAAGTTAAATGCTGCAAAAATAGATTAGTCAAACTAAGCATGACATAGCAGAAATAAAATTGTTTAAAACAAATACCAAACAAAGTTCAACAAATTAGATACCCCAACTCCATATCAAAAGAACAGTTCATGGAGTGGGAAGAAGCAAACCAACAGAATCAGTCATAAGAGATAGGGTAGGCAAACAAAAACAGAAAACAGAATCAATCTTCATCATTCTCATCCTCCTCTTCTCCTTCAGCATCCTGGTCTCCATCATCAGCTGGTTACTCATCTTCATCTCCTTCCTCAGCATCATGCATCTCTTCTTCAGGAGGAGACTGTGGAGCAGCAGCACTTGTACTAGGTGCTTCTTGATCATGAGATTCAGTAAGCTTCTTTTCCAGATTAATAAACCTGGAACCAATAGAAGAGGATAATTCTTTGACCAGACCAATGATGTCTTTAAGCAAAGTCTCCTGATCCTCCAACCTTTTCAGAACTAGAGCCTGACCTACTGGCTCCTCTACTTTCTTATTCTTCTTTGTTGGAGATCTCACATCCTCCACTGGTTCCTCTGACTTAAACAGCAGCTGATCCCCACTTATATCTAAACCCTTCTGCTTTAAGATGACCCTGGTAAACACTGTAACTGGGACAGTGGAACCACTCAGGGGTACATTGTTAGATTTGAGCAGGTGGGTTATAAAGGATCCATAAGGAAAGGAGTGATGAGATGACCCATGGCAGTTCATCATATGGGCCAACATTAATGCAGGAAGATTGATTTTCACCTTCTTCATTATCAGATACATCAATACCATTTCCATTATTCTCACAGTACCTCTACCCTGAGCCCTTGGTATTAAAACCTTGTTACACAAAGAATGTAGAACAAGCATAACTGGTTCCTTCAAATTAATAGACTTAAGGACCCCTGGCTTTTTAGGCATCTTCCCTCCAAACATAAAAGCATATATCTCCTCTGGTGTGACCCCAACAAGCATAGGCCACCAGTCACCTGAGTACTTATCAAAACCATCTCTTGGTATACTTAACAGACTTGACAGAGAAGCAACTGATAAACTTACATCAACCCCATTCACACATGAATTTATGGACATATCAGGCATTTGCTTGATATTAACATAAAATTCCCTAACTCTAGACATATTTGCAGCACAAACATCAAACAATATTAACCAACCTTGATAATCAAGCAACTCCTTGAACTTAGATAATGCAACTATATCAAAATACCCTTTTTCAACACCACACCCAGATAACACTAATCTAGAATTTAAATCAATAGAACCAGTAGGAATAGATTCGACAGATTTACCTTTTGAAGCACGAGAGGTTTTAACAGGCAACCTCTTTCTCTTGGTTCTTTGCACAGAATCAACAGACTGTTCCTCCTGGGTGTCATCAATTTTCCTTTTTATAGAAGAACGTGTGAAACGATCACTTCTCCTAATTTTTTCATCTGGTGATCCTTCCTTAAACCCAGTAACCTCAACCACTTCCACTTCGTCACTGTGCTCTTCAGCACTACTAACCTCCACCTCTTGGCTCACAGATTGCTGAGCTTCTGTCTCCTGTTCCCCCTGAGATGGTACAGGTTCCTTGATGACAGAGTCATCAGTTTCTGGAGGATGGAAGATAGGCTTAGGTTGTTTTGATGAGGGTTTGGTCGATTGTGGTGGTGAGGAGGATTTTTGAGGGGAATCTGGGGTTGTGGTAGGAATTTCTGAAGGTGATGAAGCTACATTGGGTGATGGAGGTTCAATTTGGGTTTGTTTTTGTTGAGAGGTAGGTGGAACAATGATGGGGGTTCCTCTAGATTGAGTGGAGTCACTAGCAGACCCCTTTCCTCTTCCTCTCCTAGATGAAGCTACAGTCTTTCTTCCCATTGTCAAAGAGAAATTGAGAATGAAGATGATGAATAGCACTCTGATGATTGAGCATCACACAAAAGAGAGAAGGAGAGTGATGAATGAGAAGTAATGAAGCTGCACAAAGGGTTATATATATATTTGAAGCATAACAAAAATATGGAAGTTCAAAAAAAATGACGGTTAAATGATTTGATAAGTATGACAAGTTTTTTGAAAAATTGAAAAGATAGCTATCATTACTTGCCATAAATATCTTAACCATCCTATAAACTAGGCAAGTGATTGATTTGCCATTATCTTTTATGGTAAATGACTGAAATAAGATTATTTCCTTCCAAAAGGAAAATATCTTATAATAATCTTCCAAAGATATGAAAATATTATTCGGAAGACATATCAGTGCTGATCTGCTGTTTCCCTTTCCTGATACTTTATTAAAACCACTTCATCCTGTTTCTGGCAATCTTAGTTTAATTTCACCTGTTTCTTGCAACAATGATTTTTAATCCTTTTGAGATCTCAAAACATTTACATAAAACTTGAAGGATTTCGACATAGGTATGTACACATACTATACAAGAGAATACCCTTCTAACCAATCATTGAGGGAAATAGATGAAGCCAAAGACTAGAATCTAACTAGACCTAGTAAGATTTGTTAAATTACAAAAAGTTTCTCTACACAAGGGTTTTGTGAAGATATCAACTATTTGATCTTCACTTTTGCAAAACAATACTTCCACTAAACTTTTTTCTACATTATCTCTCAGAAAATGATGTCTAATCTCTATATGTTTGGTTTTGGAATGCTGAACTGGATTCTTAGAAATATTAATTGCACTAGTGTTGTCACAAAATATAGGAACACTATTATAAACAACACCAAAATCCTTCAGCTGGTTCCTTACCCACAGTAGCTGGGAGCAGCATGAAGCTGCTGTAATATATTCTGCCTCTGCTGTGGATAAGGCCACTGAGTTTTGCTTTTTAGAACCCCATGATATTAGACAGGAGCCAAGAAAGTGTGCCATACCTGATGTGCTCTTTCTATCAACAAGAAAGCATGCATAGTCTGCATCAGTGTACCCAATAAGATCAATTGCACTCCCTTTGGGGTACCACAAGCATAAGTCTGTTGTTCCCACAAGATACCTAAGTATCCTTCTAACAGCCTTCAAGTGAGATTCCTTTGGATTACTTTGAAACCTAGCACACAATCCAACAGAAAACACAATATCAGATCTACTAGCTGTTAGATAGAGAAGGGAACCAATCATTCCTCTATAAAGTGTGGCTTCAACATCTTTTCCCTTTAGATCATTATCTAATTTTATGGATATGGGAATAGGTGTATCATAAGCCTTGCTGTTTCCCATGCCAAATTTCTTCAGCAATTCTTTCAAGTATTTTTGCTGATGTATCATGGTTCCATTCTCCATTTTCTTAATTTGCAATCCTAGAAAGAATCCTAGTTCTCCCATTATGCTCATTTTAAACTTACTCTGCATAAGATTAGCAAACTCATCACATAGTACTTGATTAGTAGCACCAAATAAGATATCATCAACATAAATTTGTACTATAATCAAGTTGTTCCCCCTGGCTTTGATAAACAGTGTCTTGTCTACTGTTCCCCTCTTGTAATCATTCTCCATTAAGAACTTAGACAATCTTTCATACCAAGCTCTTGGAGCTTGCTTCAATCCATATAGAGCTTTGTCTAACTTTTAAACATGTTGGGGAAATAGCTTGTCTTCAAAACCAGGTGACTGCTCTACATATACCTCTTCCTCCAAATATCCATTTAGGAAGGCAGTCTTTACATCCATCTGAAACAATTTCATATTCATGTGAGCAGCATAAGCAATTAAAATCCTAATTGCCTCTAACCTAGCTACTGGTGCAAAAGTCTCATCATAGTCAATCCCTTCTTGTTGATTGTAACCTTGCACCACTAGCCTAGCTTTGTTTCTGACTATTGTACCTAAGTTATCCAATTTGTTTCTGAAGACCCATTTTGTACCAATAACTGACCTATCCTTTGGTCTAGGTACAAGATGCCAAACCTGGTTCCTATGGAACTGATTTAACTCATCTTGCATTGCTAGAACCCAATCAGGATTAGTTAGTGCCATTTTATAGTTAGTTGGCTCTATATTAGACAGGAAAGAATAAAAAACACAAAAGTTTTGAAAAATATTTCTTCTCGTTTGAACTCCTTTATTAATATCACTAATGATCTGATCTGGAGGATGAGAAGATTGATATTTGAAGCTTTTAAAAGAGAAATCATTTTGTGCTTCTTCATTTGATTGGGAACCAGCATGATCATGAATCTCATCAGTTTCTTCGGAACCAGTAAGATTCATATTCACGCTGTTTCCATTAACATTACTTACCTCAGGTTCAAGGGAGGCATCTTCATTCATTCCCCCTGAACTCCTTACCTGTCTGTCACTTGAGGAACTATTTGGTCTTGGTTCCTCTTCTGAATTGTCTTTATTTTCTTCTCTAGGCTCCTCATTATCATTATTTTGTGGAGTATCAAGTGAGTCTAGATCTGCTTGCACTTCATTTAGGGGACCAGTATCATAGTTCCTAGTAAACTCCATCAATCCAATCATTTCATCAGGTTGTACCTGCGCAATCTCAGAAGACATGTTAAATTCATCAAAGATGACATGCACACACTCCTCAACACACAAAGTCCTTTTATTAAGGACTCTATATGCTTTGCTTTGAGGAGAATATCCAAGAAAGATTCTCTCATCACTCATAGGATCAAATTTATCAAGCTGGTTCTTCCCATTGTTATGAATATAACATTTGCATCCAAATACACGAAAGTATGCAATATTAGGCTTTCGACCTCTAAGGAGTTCATAGGGAGTCTTATTTAACTTTGGTCTAATGAGACCTCTATTTAAAATATAGCAAGCAGTGTCCACAACTTCACCCCAGAAACTCTTAGGGAGACCACTTTCAATGAGCATTGTTCTGGCCATCTCTTCAAGAGTTCTATTCTTTCTTTCAACAACACCATTTTGCTGTGGTGTTCTTGGGGCTGAGAAGTTGTGACTAACTCCCTGTTACCTACAATATTCAACAAAGTTAGCATTATCAAATTCAGTACCATGGTCTGATCTTACCGAGACCAGCTTGTGAGAGAGCTGGTTCTCCACTTGCTTCACCAATGCTACCCATTCATCGAACGTTTCATCTTTTGAATGTAGCATTATTACCCAAGTGTACCTGGAATAATCATCAACCATAAGACAGACATATCTATGACCTCTTCGACTTTGTATTCTCATGGGACCACACAAATCAATGTGTACAAGTTCGAAGGGTCTGCTGGTACTCAAAACAGTTTTGGGCTTAAAAGAGATTTTGACCTGTTTCCCCTTAACACATTCTGAACAAACTTTATCTGCCTCATAAGTGATGTTAGGAAGTCCTACCACCAAATCACGAGACCTTAATTTGTTCAAAAGTGTCAAGCTAGCATGTCCAAATCTCTTATGCCAAATCCATTGGTTATTATTAGAAACAGCTTTCAAACAAACAAACTTGTCTTGAGGAATTTTATCTAGAAAGGTGATGTAAACATTATGCTTCCTTGTTCCCTCACATACAAGTTTGCCTGTTTGAGAATTAACTATGTGACAAAGATTAGCTTGAAACTCAACTCTATTTCCTTTATCACATAATTGAGAAATACTCAAGAGATTATGTTGTAAGCCCTCAACATAATATACATCATCAATTGCATTTGAAAGTGTCTTACCTACCTTACCTAAACCAGTGATGGTTCCCTTGCTGTTATCTCCAAAGGTGACACTTCCACCGTCAAAGGCTACTAGTGAAAGGAATTGACTTTTATCCCCGGACATGTGTCTTGAGCAACCACTGTCCAAATACCAATAGGTATCTCCTTTCACTTTAGCCTGCAAGAACAAATCAAACATTAGTTTTAGGAACCCAAACATGTTTGGGTCCCTTTTCAATGACATTAGGCTCTTGTTGGTCTTTTCTTCTCCAGACCCACTTCACATGTTTATTGTTCTTATTCTCACTGTTCTTCTTAGCAGGACACTCATGTATCTTATGTCCATTCATTCCACAATGATAACAAACATGCATCTCTTTAGTCATTACATACTTACCTCTTTTGAATTCTTTAACCCACGTGGTTTCCCTGGGGGACCAGTTAGTCCTGGTTCTCTGTCTAGTATATCCAAGACCAACTCTTTCTTTGTAACTTTTAAATGAAATTAAAGAATTCAAAGTTTCTTGTGCAGTCAATAATTTTTCAACATGTCTATGACTATCATGAAGTTCTTTCTCTCTGGTTTCAAGATTCTTAATCAACAAATCGTTTTTATCTTTTAGAAAATCAAAATCACTCTTTAAGGAATCAAGTTGTAAATTAAGTTTCGAAACCATAGGATCAATAGTCATGTCAACAATTACTGATTGCTTATCTTTTTTCAGTTTATGAATCTCAGCATGCAAATCACAAATAGTATCTTCATACTCATCTATTACATCACTAATCTTAACACTGGTACCTTTAGGGGAAACGGTGAACTGAACAGCCTTAAGTGAAACAAATTCTTTGTGTATTTCTTCCAAGTTGTGAGCCAATATTTCAAAGAATTTTAACAATGAAGTTCTACTACAGAAATTTGCTTTACCTATAGCTACTGAAAAATTAAGAGATTCACTAGCAATTGAGAAGTCTCTAGGGAGCCAGGAGGTCAGATCTTCCTCATCATCACTAGGACAGTCAGATTTAGAAGACCTTTCCTTCTTTAGTTTCACCTTACACTTGTCCAATTCAACCTCTAGTTCAGCTACTTGATTTTTTAATTCAAAGCAAACTTCTTCTAGGTGATCACAACTAGCAACAACAATTTCACATTCAACACATTTTTCTTTTTCTCTTTTGCCAGTTATGTAAGTTTCACCGAGTTTATAGCATTCATCTAATAAAGAGTCAATACATTCAAGCATATTATCTCTATCATATTCATGCATATCTTTCCTAACTTGTTCTAAGTTTACCTTGTGTTCGTGTAGCACATCCTTCTTTGCCATTAAGCATTTTCTGAATGTACTGGTTCCCCCTCTGGTTCCTGAGTCAGTGATGTTTCCCTGAATGTTTGTGAAGGCAGTCAAACAAACATCAGAGTTAGGTGATTCCTCATCTTCATCAGACCCTAAATCAGAATCACCCCACATGGATGCTATCATTGCATTTTTGAAGGCCCGTTTATCTCCAGATTTGGATTGTTTGTCCTTCCACTTAGGACAATCTCGAATAAGATGTCCCTTTTCTCCACACTTGAAGCAACCTACAAAAGAAGAGTTAGATTTCTTAAAGTTCTTACCATTGAAATTCTTCCTTCGATCACGAAGAATTCTTTCAAATCTTTTAGCAATCATGGCAATCTCATCTTCTTCTTCTTCTTCTATTGTTCCCTTAAGAGCTGTTCCTCTGGCTGGTTCCTTCT
Organism: Dysphania ambrosioides; assembly: GCA_026401315.1. NCBI lineage: Eukaryota > Viridiplantae > Streptophyta > Magnoliopsida > Caryophyllales > Amaranthaceae > Dysphania > Dysphania ambrosioides. The sequence goes on along the minus strand of CM048661.1, from coordinate 17,203,572 downwards.
CAGACTTAGAATCAATCAGCATTTCATGAGTCATGAGGGAACCAATCAGTTGTTCCAGAGATAGAGTTGATAAATCCTTTGCCTCATATATTGCTGTTACCTTGGATGTCCATGCGTCTGTCAAACTGCGTAAAACTTTTCTCACAAGATCCTCATTAGAAAAGTTCTTACCAAGAGATCTAAGATCATTAATTATTGTCATAAATCTACGAAAACAGTCATTAATCTTTTCATTTTTATTCATAGCAAACAATTCATACTTAGACATAAGTAAATCAATTTTGGACCTTTTTACCTCACTGGTTCCCTCAAAAGCAAGTTCGAGGGTATCCCAAATCTCTTTTGCATTGATGCAACCTGAGATCCGGTTTGTTTCAGTCTCACCTATAGCCTGTTGTAGAATTGACATTGCTTTGACATTCTTCTCTAGCAGTTTGTAATCAGCAGTAACTAGTTCACTATCTTTCTTTGGAATCCTGTTTCCCTCTTCATCTGTCTTGAAAATGATGTTGGGACCGTTTTTGACAACTAGCCAACATTCATAATCAATTTCCATGATCACATTCTTGATCCTGTTTTTCAACCAAGCATAGTTTTTACCGTTGAACTTTGTTGTCTTATTGTCGTAGCCCATAGCGTTCAATTCATGAGTACTCATACTTGACTTCTCTAGATGTTACTCTTATGAGAAGCCTAGGCTCTGATACCAATTGAAGGTTTTAGAGCACTCACGAGGGGGGGGGGGGGGGGTTGAATTGAGTGTTAAATAGTCTTCACCTATTTTTCTCACTTTTTCGATCTGTGGGAGGAACCAGTTGTGCTGGTTCCTATTAGCAGCGGAATGTATGTAGAGCAATAAAGGAAGACACAGAATTTAACAAGGTTCAGCCAACTCAGGCCTACGTCCTCCTACTCTATGCTCTTTTATTAATCTACTCCGAAAAATAAAGAACACAGACACTCAAATGTTTCCCTACTCCGGGAACCAGTTCACCCCACACTCTACTCCGAGTGTGCACTCGACTTACACTAGTAAGCCCTTTTGTTGTTTGAACTCACAAACACTCTCCCAGCCTCTGTTGAAGTATAGAATCAAACTCTCCTTTGATCTTGCTTCTAAAAGCTAATATGAGAGAAAAATATAAGTTATAATGGTGCTTTTGTATACGACTTAATGAAAGGTTTTTATGCTTAAGTGTGTATAATGCTCTCTAGAGATAAACTCAGTTTTCTTCACGTGAGAGACTTGTTGAATTAGGTTGATTAGATGAGTGTATATATATGATTACAAAAATCCTGGCTTTCCTAAAATCACATAATCTTTTGAGCTGTCATCTTATGTGAGTTTAGGAAAGTATTTATCTTATTTGACTTAATCATATAGATCAAATAAGGTAAATACTCCTAGTTTTTAGGTAACCAATATATTTTCATCTAATCTACCAGCTGCTCAATATATTTTCAAAAATAATTCTTAGAAAATATTTTTACAAAATCTTTTCAAAGATACGCAGCTTGATATTCCATTCAGTAAACCTGGTTCCCTGAACCTGGTTCCCTGAATTGAGTAAGTTATGAATTCTGTTTCAGCTTTGTACCAGAATTCATAACATGACTTATAACACTTAAAACACTTATATTACCTACTCATATAAGTCATACTACGGAGCACATTACATGAAAAACTGGATTAACAGTAAAGTACAAATATTCTTCTTTTCATGTAATCTACAAGACTTGAATCTTCCTTGGATGCTTCATCTTGAGCAAAGTATCTTTCTTCGAATGTCTTCGAAAGGCTTCTATGCTCCAAGTCTTGGAATCAGCTTAACTACTGCACATATAACATGGTTAACATGCAATAGATAATATGTGACTGCTTTACAGCATAGCAGTCAAGGAGACAGTTCCAACTTCTTGTGACCTGTTTTCTGTAACTATTTGTCATCATTCAAAACATCAAAACTTAAGGAACTCAACACTATCAACCTATGAATCAAACCTAAACATGCTGCAAGGAAGGGATTTCAATCAGGAACTAACCTCTCGGTCATCTTTAAGGAAGGGATTTATAGTTGAGATTTCTCACCTAATCTTATTCTAAAGCATCCAAGCAACACAATATATTCAAATCAACAATTAATAGCATGCAAGTTAACAACACTTAACATCGAGTCACTACCTAAAAATGCGTTTCTCAATGTCTTTGACTTAGGAAAGCAATGTAAGAAATCTAAATGGCCAATCTAGACTCCAACCAAAACTCGACATTAAATCACACATAAATCATCAAGAAACCAACTCCATACTTTAAACATCATCCATGCTCGGGATTAGGTTTTTACCCTATCCTTTAACTAAACTAACTACTCATGACTAGTAATAGAAAACATGAAATAATCAAAATAACGAGACATACTAGCAAAATAACGAATAATAATAAACAAACTATGAGAAATACTAACAATAATCAAACATAACTCAACAAAAATAGAAAATAAATGGAAACTATGAAATATAAAACAAGAGAAAGTGAAAGAAAATACTGATATATTGATATGGAGTTGATGTCTAACAATCGATGATTGCATATCCGATGAAAGTACAAAAAAATGATGCAAAATCTATGAGAAATATAAAGTTTTATGGAAGAGTAATAAAGTAAACCCTAAGCTATCTCTCTAGGTCTAAAACTAATGCTTTTCTTTATATTCCATTTGTTGTGCTTTTCTTGCCTTTATTCCCATAGAAGAGTTTCAAAGGTACACAAAATTTGCCCAAAATCGTCTACTCATAAGCTTAAAATCTACACTTTAGTGAACTAACTGGTCGCTCAGTACAACCATGAGCGGTCGCTTAAGCCTCTAAGGCCCCTTTTGGAATCCACTTGACGCCCGCATGTGACTTTCTGCCTGTCTACATCCATTAACCTGATCGGCCGCTCAAGACAGAGCAAGCGCCCTCTTAGTTCTTTTTTTAACGAGAAGCCTCTTGGTTCAAATCTTGAATGACCTCTTGGATTCTCTTCTCGGCTTTTCTACTATAATTTTCCATTTTTTGGTTCTTGTACTTGATCTTATTAGATACCTTCATCAAGCCACAAAAACACGTATTAATGTAGAAAAGATAGCGGGAAATCAAGGAAAATAGGATAAAAACATGAGAAATGCTCCTAAGCCTAGGCTATGCATAAAGTGATGTAAAATAGGGTAAAATAGGAAAAACTCAAGACAAAAAGAGTAAGAAACTCTGCTAGGAAGGTACAAATGAGTGAAATAAATGTCACTCATCAACCATGAAAATTGAGATGTAATCCTTGGGAAAAAATTGACTTAAGAGTTGTCTGAGTTGCCTATAGGAAAGAGAGCACTTAATAACATATGTATCTTCATATTTAAAAAAGAACTTAATAGAAGTGTTAGATCAAGGCAAGATTAGTAATGAAAGGTTTCTTACAGAAGAAAGGCATTGGCTACAATGAGATATTTCCTCTTGCTGTGAAACATACTACTATTTGTGTTATGTTAGCTATAGTTGTTTTTGATGATTTATTTTGGAACAAATGGATATGAAAACCTCCTTTTTACATGGTGACTTAGAGGAAGAGATCTTTATGAAACAACCAGATGTATTCAAGGTTCTTGGAAAAAAAATACTGGGTGTGCAAGCTCTAGAGAAGTTTGTACTGTCTCACGTAGGCTCCTAGACAATGGTACAAAGAGTTTGACAACTTTAATATGGACTGTGGGTACTCTAGAATGGATAGAGATCATTGTTGTTACTTTTAAAGGTATGTAAAAAGTTTTGTTTACTTATTTTTATATGTTGATGATATGATTATTGTTAGGAATTGTGTAAAGGTTATCTATTATGGGAAGAAAGAGTTATTTACTAATTTTGAATTGGAGGATTTGGGTTAAGTTGCAAATTCTAGGAATGACAATCTCTAGAGATAGGATAAAAGGTCTTTCAAAACTAATTTAGGAGAATTATATTATCAAGGTACTTTATAGGTTCAACATGTTAGATGTTAAGCCCAATATTTCACTACTTTCTACTGGTTTTAGACAAATGAGCTCTCACTAACAACTAATGAAGGAGTAGATGACCACTATTTCTTATGCTTCAGTAGTTAGGAGCTTGACGTACATTGTGGTCTATAGGAGGCCAAAAATCGCTTATATAGTAGGAATTATTAATAGGTTTCTTTTTAATCTAAGAGAGAGACACTAGGAAGATATAATTTAGTTGCTTCAATATTTGAGGGGAATTTTAAATATTAAACTTTGTTTCTGGAAAAAGGAAGTAAAGTTAGAAGCATTTGTTGATGTTGATTTGGCTAGGGATCATATCTTTATTTGAGCAAGAGTACTTCTGGGTATGTCAACATTGTCGGGGGTACAACGATTATTCGCAAGTCTAAGGTTTAGAAGTGCATCTCTATGTCTACCACAGAGTCCAAGTATATGGCAATGTGTAGGCAAGCAAGGAGGTAGACTGGCTCAGAAGGTTCCTAAAATAGTTGAAGGAGAAGAAAAAATGAGTTTTTCTTTAAAGTGGTAGTTAAATTGCATTACATTTGGCTAAGAATCCTATGTTCCCTAATAGGACCAAACACATGACATTAAGAAGATTACATTCACATTTTGGTGGATTATGGAGTACTGTATTTGGAGAAGGTTGATGGTTGGAAGAACCTATTGGATGTATTCACGAAGAATGTTTCGGTGGATAAACTAAAATTGTGCATAAAGTTAGTAGGCCTTCGGTGATTATGAAGGTGTTGCATTAGAAAGAAATCGAAGTGTTGTTTGATAATGATGCATTCACTTTTGGGGTATCTTCAATTATAATGATCTCTTAGTGGGAGATTATTGGGTATATGGTGTGGAAATGATATATATGAATATATGTAAAAGACATAAGGATTAGGAAGTTGTAGGAAAAGTGGTTGTCCATATCCTAACCACGGAGTAGGTTCTCCTTGTGTGAGAAAATGATGACAAACACCATGGGTATCCCATGGCTAGCTCCTTTAGGCCACCCGGTCTACGTGTGTGAGGGATTGTACACGAGTCCTTATCTTAATATATATAATATCATTATTTAAATTTTATAAATTCCTAAAAAATATTCAATTGGCAAAAGAGCAAAAGCAAAAATTCTTCATTTGGCAAATGAGCAAAAAATTAATGTTCATTGGAAAATAAGAAAAAAAAATTCATTTGGAAAATGAAAAAGAAATTGTTCATTTAGAAAATAAGCAAAAATATTATTCATTTGGAAAATAGGTAAGAAAATTGCTACATCCTCTACATCCTCTATTTAGGATTTCAATCTACATCCTCTATATATTGCAAGTATACACGTACAAGAACCACACATTTAAATTCAAGTTCACAAATAAGATGGTAAAGAAAGATTTTGTAGTAACATATAAAAGTTAGAGCAACTGTCACTTTTATACAAGCGTAACAAAGTGCAGAAGGCATACATACTTTCTTGTCTTTAACAATTATCACGACACAAAGATAATGACATGATCCACTTTAAAATTTATTTCTTGTCTTATTCTATGTTTCAGCACTTTCATTCATTATACTAAACATTATACTAGCATCCTTAAAGCACCCAAATTATTATATACAAGATATGTGAGTATAGTTGTATTACTGAATTATCTCATATATTATCTTTCACAAAATATCCACAACTAAAATTCACACAATTACATTAATCCTTTAAATTGAAAACTAAAACCTATGAAGCTTTCTTTGATATAAATCAATGAACAATGAGAAGTGTATGTTGCAGTTCATATTTTTAAATTCTTTAATCAAGTTACAAATTAAATGGATAAATGTTTACTCATTTATCAAATGGAAATAAATTTATTTGCTCATTTGACGAATTGACAAAATTATGTTTGCTCATTGACAAATGGAAAAATTTATATTTGATTATTTAACAAAATGAAACAATTAATATTTGCAATCCCAAAGCAAAAATACTATGACAGCTCCTATATTATTCATGTCGATTTGAAAACCAACAAATTACTTGTCCCTATAACACTATTAGCAATGACATGTGATTAACAAAATAAGTCGGTCTTGACCAAATTTTTCACACTCATAAATACAATAGTACAATACTAGTTGCTCATTTGTCATAGGGGTGTTCATAAAAACCTAACCTGAGAACCCGATTATCAGGTAAGTAATTAATGGGTAATTTTATACTCCCTCCATCCCAAATTATGTGTTACATAGCACATTTTAGGGGGTTTTAATGTATGTAATTCAGTGGTGGTGGACCACTTTTGATTAGTACAAATGGAATATTAATCAAAACGCAATTAGAGAAACTACGTTTTGGGAGAGAAAGATTTGAGTCCAAAAACTCTTAACTTTTTGGCACCAATTTGCTTTGTTACACATGAGCTTTGGTTCCAAAAATGGTGGATCTTCACTTTTTAGCCCCATATGAATACATTTTGAAAATTTCATAATATTGGCTCCAAAAATTTGAAACCAACAACATTACAACCCCAATTAAAGTGGAAGGAACATGCTTACTGTCCACTGTAAAAACAAGAAGGATTATTACACATTCCCACCATAAATTCTTACATTTGTTACACATTTCTATATTTAAAAAAAGTTAACATAGCCATTGCAACAAAGGACCAATAGAGGCACAGTGCACACAGAGGTAGCATACAATAGAACTAGAAGAAGGAGAAAGCATAAAGATAGGATTAGTAGAGGGACAGAGCACAAGGAGACAATGAGAATAGGACCAGCAGAGGCGCAAAGCACAAGGAGGCAATGAGAATAAGACTAGCAGAGTGATAGAGCAGATAAAGAGAGTATCATCCTCAACTTAGCATAATTTGCTTCATCATTAGGTGAGTTCTTACCTTGTGGTTTATGACTCATATGTGGGATTTGGAAAACTCTAAATCACATCATGTCAACACACATTATGGCTGGAAGAGCATCTAAGAGCAAGCCAACACTGCCCACATCAAGCCTACAACCCATTTAAGTTAGTATAGAGAGTGAGGTAGTATAAACAAGGTTAATTATTGACTTGAATGAACCAGCATAGAGTGAAGAAGGTGCAGACTTCTTCATTCACAACTCAAATGTAGATATGAATAAGGAGATATCAGAAGTAGAGAACGTCGTAGATCAGGATAGTAATAGAAGAACATGTGGTGTGCTTACCATTGTTGATAGGGCAATAATGGTTGAGAATTTACTAGAGCATTGTCAAAGTAATGAAATGCCATATATAAATGCAAAGAAGCTAGCCACATGGTATATAAACAAGCTAGCCCATGAGTATAATGTCTCTATATAGACAATCAGTAGGATATGGCAAACAGTTAGATGACATATAACATTAAATGAAGCAATCAATGATTGAAATATGAAAATAGGGAAAGTAGGCAGAAAGAGAGTTTCATTCCACCTAAATGACTTTGTTCTAATACCATTAAGGAATAGAACAAGCATAAGAGTAGCTGCTGCTACTCTAAGAATTAGAAAATCAACAAGACACAGGCTGGTGAAAAGAGGATCCATAAAGAAGTACACCAATGCTATCAGACCAAAACTCACAATGGCACAGAGGATTGTAAGAGTTTTTTGGTGTTTAAATGAAATTCTACTAGCAAAGTCAGATCACAGATAACATTAAATGAAGCAATTAATGTTCAATATATGAAAATAGGGAAAGTAGGCAGAAAGAGAATTTCATTCAACCTAAATGGCTTTTCTCTAATTTCATTAAGGAATAGAACAAGCATAAGAGCAACTGCTATCACTCTAGGAATAAGCAAATCAGCAACACACATGTTGGTGAAAAGAGGATCCATAAAGAAGCACACCAATGCTATCAAACCAGAACTCACAATAGCATAGAGGATTGTAAGAATTGTTTGGTGTTTGAATGCAATTATACCAGTAACTATGACATCATAACTAATGTTTTCAAACATGTACAATGTCATACTTTTGGATAAAAAATGGTTTTACATGTCATAAACCTCAGTAAGGAACTTCTTAGCATCAAATGAGAAAGATCCATACAAAACATGCATAAGCAAGAGGTTCATTGTCAAAGTAATTTTTATAGCTACAGTGACAAGGCCATATATCACCCCGGAGGGTGATGTAGCTTATAATGGAAAATAGGCATATTTTCATTCACTAAGATAGTCCCAGCACAAAGAACACATAAAAACAGGCCAGTAGGCACACTTAAAATGAAAGCAATAACAAAAATGTCATCAAAGCCAAGATCGAACATAGTATATTTCTTTCCATTAGGGCTAAGTGGCTAGCATGGGGTAGCAAGCAATTATACATAGTCCAAGACCATGCAAAGCTACACATAGAAGAAAATGATCCAAAGTTCATGAAAGAAACAACCAAAGATGGATTCAATATACACTTAGTCAAATATCCTGCCTAAAGCCCAAATCTAAAATTAAATGATCTAGGGTTTTTCAGAATAATTAAATCACTAAAGGAGCAAACAACACCCAAAAAAGTTGATCAGTTAGTTCAGGCAGCTGACAAGCTTACAATGACTATAATCTTAAGCTAATTAATCACATTTTCTTTACTCTACAATAATGCATGACAGAGATACTAAAGTTTGAAGGCAATAACAACTATTATAAACCACATATGAAGAAGCAGTCACAAAAGATTAGAGGTGAGCTACCTAACGCAATATATGTACCAAAGGAGCTTATGCAATAATGTCAACATTGGGTGCAAGAGGGACACATATATGAAATGGAAGAAAGAACAAGCATTCACAATGGTGGACAATCAGCACAGGATGAAGTTGTTAATTGAGATCATGGTAAGTACTGAATCGTACAAGCTAAGCATATTATTAGTAAGTAGGCAACCTTTTGTAACTCCATATATAAGCATACTTTTGTAAGTTATTATAACTCCATAAATAAGCTAATAATATTATGTGTAAGTTAGGAAAAATGTGCATGAGCATGATAAGTATGAGCATGATAAGCATGAACATGATAAGCATGAGCAAGATAAGCAGGTAGCCAGAGATAGATTGATATAAACCTGGTATACTAGGAACCTAAACAGATAGACCATCCCTAAACACGATATACAAAAAACTCAAATAGATAGATCAACGCAACCCTGGTATACTAGAAACCCAAACGGACAGACAAAACCTAAACCTTGTATACTTGAAACCTAAACACACAGTTCAACACAAATTGGGTATACTAGAAGCCTAAACTGACAGATCAACTCTAAACCTGGTATACTAGAAACCCAAACAAACAGATCAACACAAACCTAGTATACTAGAAACCTGAATAGATAGACCAACCCTAAAACTGGCATACTAGAAACCCAAATAATTAAACCAACCCTAAACCTAGTACACTACAAACCCATACATATAGATCAACACAAACCTTGTATACTAGAAACCCAAAGAGACAGACCAACCCTAAGTCTAATATACTAGAATTCAACCCTAAAATAAAACAAATGAATGCAAAATCAAGGATAAATAAACGAATCAACATCACCAAAATCAACTCAAACATGATAAACCCTAAATAAACTCAAGAAATAAATGAATCCACTTCATCCAAAATCAACTCAAATATAATAAATCCTAAATTAATCAGAGAAATGAACGAAACCACATCACCAAAATCAACTCAAACATGATAAACCCTAAATTAACCCAAAAAATAAACAAATGAAGCTAAATAATTAAACGAACCCACATCACTAATATCAACTCAAACATGATAAACCCTTAATCAACCCAAAAAATAAGTGAATAAAGGCTAAATAAACAAATCCACATCACTAAAATCAACTCAAACATGATAAAACCTACACAAACCTAAGAAATAAACAAATCAACGCACAATAAACGTATATACATCACTAAAATGAACTCAAATAAGGTATACCCTAAATCAACCCAAAAACATAAACAAATCAAGGTAAAAAATCTGAATCCACAACACCTAACATAAATCAAACATGATATACCATAAATCAACCCGAAAATAAAACAAATCAAGGCAAAAAACATATCCACAACATAAAATTGAAATTCAATTATGGTATACAACAAACTCAAAAACAAATCAAAGAAGGGGCAAAGAGATTACTCTTTTCTATTGGAAAACCAATAGGAGTATGCAGACTAGGATGCAAAGTCTAGAGATAGTGGTTCTAGGGTGGTTTTTAGAGGTGATTTGCATGGGATACTCAAAGGAATGGAGGTAAAAGACCCAAGTGCCTTACACACACATGATGCAATAGCTTTGAGATGACACATCTCATGTAGTGGGAATGAGTCCTCCTCAGTATTTAGGCTTCTTTCCACCATATCCACCATCTTTATCCATGGATATGCCTTAAAACCACAATTTCAAAAACCTTAGAATTTAGGTTACAACGAACCACTGTGATTTGGGTATCCAAATGTCCAAGAAGATGCATAAGGATTAATCTCATGGAAAATTAAGGGATTAGAGTCCCTAGAGAGTGGGAGATGGAGATTTTAAGTGTGAAAGTGAGGGAGACAAAGAGAGGTAGAAGATAAAGAGGTGGGAAAGGATTGAGATAATAAGGGTAAGTTTTGGCTAGATTAGGTTTTTTATGGGGGGTTAGTTTAGGTTTTTAGTGGATTAATTTAGGTAATTAGTGGGATAGTTTATGTTAGTAATGGGATAAAGACAAAAGTGAGGGTAATTTAGTAAATAGTACTATGCTATAATAAGAATGTAGCAAATAATTTGGGATGGCCTAAAATTGAAATTGTAACAAGTAAAATGGGATGGAGGGAGTAAAATTTTATATTATTCAAGTCAGGTATCCGACCTGACCAAAAGGACTGAACGCGAGTTGGTTAATAGATTGTTAAATATCATAACCAAGTACTTAGAAACCCATTTTTGTTTTTTTCTTAAAGTTCATAAGTTGAAGACTAAAGAAGTTAGGGTTAGACACTTAAACTAACTATTGCCTCAGAGAGTCACAACCTTACTCCTAACTTCTTGAGTCACCGTCTTAGCTCTCAGCCAGTCAACTATTTGACTTTTCTCAACAATTCATTGTCACCAACTCATCGGCCTTCACCATCATGGGCCACACCCTCACTAATGACAAATCTTATATAGGTAAATTCATACCTTATAGAAATTATGACATGTGAGGTAGAAGGATAGGTGGAGTACGCGTTTCCTTTTATTACATATTGGATCACGTTTCAATTTTAATTAATGCTTCTGTTAGACTGTTAAATTCTAATAATAGTTAAATATAATTTATTAACTTATATATGCTTAATTTTAAGATATTTAAGTGAATTTATTGTTACATAAGTGGTTTTTCAAGTGGATAACCTTGGATTGATTTGGAGGATCCATTTTGTATACATTTTCTTTTAAATTTTTTCTCTATTATATTTGTCGAAATTTGTGTTATTCTAAGGATCTTCTTCACTTGTTTGTTCATTACGAGTGTCCTTTTGTGATTGATGATCCCTTACTCTTCTTTAAATGTTAATTTGGATCTAGAACCCTTATATATATTACATATAATACTGTCATTATCCTGAGGTGGGTATTGGTGAACTTGGTAAATTTGGTAGGGTCTCAATTTGCCATGTTTTGTTTTCCCTTTGATTATTATTTATTTGAAGAGGTTTAACTTGAATCTTACTAACAAAGTGCGTTTATTTATATGAATGATACAAATAAACCCAATACAACACTGTTATAGGCCAATAGGAGCCTAAGACATTTAGCCAACAGGATTACAAGACTAATAAAATAGATAAAACTATGTTAATTTCAAACACTAGTAGATTAATACCTATTTGCAGCAGTTTTAATAGAATTATATGCGGCTTCAAAATACAAGAAACAAACGGGATGGTCGCAAATTAATATTTTTGATTTGCGGCATATTTATACACCGCAAACCATCACTCAATATGTGGCGAGTCTAGCCTAAACTGCTGCAAATTAATAAGGGGAACATCAATTAATATGCGGTGGGTCTCCCCATTAAATCGCCGCTTATAAAGAAAGTATATTAAATGATTTGCGATAGTTTAAGCTAGACCCGCATCATATTATGGGGATTTTTTTTCACCTATATTTTTTCCCTACTACTCCAATATTTGCATTGTAATTAACAACCTGTTATACACTGCAATCAAAAGATATACAATTCGATGTTTAAAAATTATGTATACACTAATTGGGTTATATCAACCGAGAGAATTCAAAATTACGATCCAATCAACAAAATGTACAAAAATATACAATATTATCGCCATGATACTACAAAAGCTTAGCTAATCTAAAAAAAATATCAGTGAAAAACAATGCCAATTTGTAACGGACCACATCAATTTCTTCGGTGGAGAAGGCTGCTCTTTGAACCCTTTGCATACCTAAGATCAATGAATATATATATTTAAAGTAACATATAATACAATGTATGTCAAGACTAAAGTACTAATATTTGACCTATTTCGACTCAAAACGATGTATTTGAAGTGTTAGAGGCATGTTTTAGGTGAAAGATGCCATTTTTTTACCAAAATCTAGTCTTTTAAACAAATCCCTTCCTATTTGACTTATTTCGACTCAAATCGATGTATTTAAAGTGTTTTGGGCATTTTTTAGGGGAAACATACCATTTTCTACCCAAAGTCTAGTTTCTTACCCAAAACCCTTCATATTTGACCTATTTCGACTAAAAATGATGTATTTGAAGTGTTTTGGGCATGTTTTAGGTGAAATATGCCATTTTCATCCCAAAATCTAGTCTCTTACCCAAAACCCTTCCTAGTTGTCCTATCTTGACTCAAAATGACGAATTTGAAGTTTTGGGGCGTGTTCTAGGTGAAACACGCCATTTTATACCCAAAATCTAGTCTCTTACTCATAACCCTTCCTATTTGACCTCAAGAGTAAATCACATCATGAAGTAGCCACACTCTATTTCACCACATTGTTGGGCACATTATTAAGTACAAAATAGTAATGTAAGTCATATGATAGCATTATTCCACCAAAATTAGTAAATATATTTACCGTTTCATCTCTCCATGTCCCTGTTGGCTTTTCGGTTTGATCTTCTTGCAATGTAAGTCTTTTGATAATACTAGAGAAAGATATTGATTAGTTTGAATGTAAACATGCTCTAACCCAAATAAGACACATACACACACACACTAGTAAGGAAATAGTCTTTTGCGACGCTAATTTTTGGCCTATTGTGGCGCTTTTTAGCGCCGCTACACCCTTTACCGACTCTCTCAAAAGCGCTGGCTTTTCTTATGCCTCTACCCCCTATTACGAAGCTTTCAAAAAGCGTTGGTATAGTACATCAAAAGCGTTGTAAGGTTAACGGAGGCGCTTTTGAGTGCATATTGGAGCACTTCAATAGCATCACAAACTCAATATCATCGAGTGCCTATTATGGCACTTCAATACCATCGCAAACTTTAATTAAAAGCGTCGTTAGAGTTTTTAAGTTTTATTGAATGCCATACATATATGCCCTTTTAGTAACTAGTTTTTCTTATATTATACCTATAATTTTTTCACAATAACTTATAAAAAACTCAAAAACCATAAGTCATTAATAAGAACAATGAGTTATAAAAATAAAGTTTCATTAATTATAATCAAATACGAATGAAAATAAGATCTCAAAATACAAAACGATGTCCTAATGACTACTCAAAACATTCTAAATAATTCAATGTACTTATAATTTTAAAAGTAAAGAAAACTAAATATTTAATTATGAAATGGCTGAGTAATTAACATATACTATATATGAAAATAGAGCATAGTTTCATACGTGCCTCAAAATATAATCTTCATATAAAAAAGAGCAAAATTAATTTGAGGGAGGTACATAATAGTCATTTGCATATAATCAATAATAAACACGAAATCTAAAAAGCAAAAGAAAATTGGTAGTTAAAATTTCATCAAACATGAATATTGTTTGATGTATCTACTCTAAAGTCACAAAGCTTTAGACTAGGTTGATAAGGCTGATATTTGCTATACAACACAACACCTAACTAGTATGAAGCTATTGGTGAAGCAAAGCAATGCTAAGCATGCATCCATTATCTCAATTTGCCATTATATCATACTTTCAGCTATTATAATCTAAATAATTGTACTCCCAACATATAAATAATGAAGGATGGCACAATGAGAGAAATCATCTTACCTTAAAGGCTTAAATGGAAATTCCATAGCTAATTTGTAGATTGATTCAAAGGAGGATCACGAGCTGAAGCATTATGAGCCTATACCAAATAGGGGGATATTAGCATTATATCAACACGTTCTTAGTATTAAATCAAAATAGTAATCCATAACAAAAATCAATAATAAAAACTACATTATCGGTATGAGGGATATCTTCTTGTTATTGTTCTTCTTCTAAACTTGAATCATTACTATTAGAGTCACTTAAGTCAGAATTATCGGAGTCAGAATCATCAAAGTTGAACCATAATTATCATAAAGCTTCCTCTTCAACTTCAATATGGTTTTTCCTTTATTTTTGACACGCTTCCTTAATATTTGAGTCAAATCCTTCAGTTTGCGTAAATAATACAACACTGATGTTTCATCTTTAGTGGTCATGCCTAGGACTTTACAATATGAGGGAACAGGAGTATTTGCTACATCTAATGGCTTTACACCTAATAGTCCTAAATCGAAAACACAACCATGTTGATCTTTACCTAATACCTTTAAAACAAGATCATTGTCTAAATTTACTTCTTGGTCCCCTTGTTCAGCAACAAGGCTCTTAATATGATTCTATAAAGATTAAAAAAGAAAAGAGTAAATGTAGCAAAATTTGAATTGCATATTAACTGACAAAGTAATGTTAATGTCAAAAGCTATAATAGACACCGTAATATCTACTTCTTTCTCGTGTTGATGACATTCTAAATAAAGCTCTGTTCTTGTTGGGCTTCTATTCAACATTTTTTTCTTAATAATACACCAAATTTTACATTAAAATAGGGTATAAAAGGAAAAGATTAAACAATAAATTGACAACGACCAATTATAAAAACGTACCAGTTCTTCACGAACAGGTGCATGACTTTTGGTGCCAGTTGTAGAAATAGGCTTCACTTTAGCCTTTTCAAGTGATTCTTTACTTCGATTGCTTCTTTTTTGTAACAACACCACCAATAAACTCAAGATTTAAATTTGGATTGTTACAAATTCCACCACTACCAATTGAAATTGTATGTTTTCTAGTGTCTATATTTATGATAGGACTGTCTATATTTGTGATATGTCACTCTCTAAATCACTACTCATGTTTCAGACAACAATTACTAATTAGCATAACAAATAAACATACCTATCCTTCAGGTGATCTCCAAAAATTAACAAGGTTAATCCACTGATCTTTATCAACATCTTTAGGAATTGCCTCATATAAATTAGTAATATTCTTATTCTCATCATAATACTTTCCTTTCAACCAGCACTTGTAATCTCTCCATTTATGATTAAGTGATTTCAATATCCAATATTCACAAGCTTTGGGATACAGAAACCTAGGCTATAAAACATAATGAGTATTGAAGGTGTCTTTAAAAAGTAATTAGTACCATATCATACTTAGCCTAAAACAAAAAATTAAGATCAAAAGTTGATTACCTGAATTTCTTTCAATATCATTTTTACATTATTTCTATTAGACCTTTTTTCAAATAATCCCATCTTGAATATCTTAGAGAAGAAAGATTTCTGTTTCTTGCAATCATCCTTGAGAACGCACCTAATACTCCCCCTTCATGTCTTGCATCTCATTATTTACATCGACAACAATTTGATGGCCCTCTGGCAGATGATGGCCCTCTGGCAGATTCCATACATCTTCCAAAATTGTTTTTCCACGCCTTCTATTTCCATTTGAGTCTGCTCTCATTACAAAGTATTCATAAATGACCATATAAAAAGACAATTGTACACACATAAATAAAACTTGCACCACATATGAATAAAAAACTAGCAAATTGGAGCTCATCACTAAAACTATAATTATATTTCATAAAAGTATGCATAAATTCAGGCATATATATGAAGAGACTACCTTACACAATGTAGTCATAGAATCGTCCTTCCTCGAGGTCAGGATTAGACGTAGAGCCCTTGATATTTCCTTGATTTTGGTTAAGAGAATTACTTTGATTATCATTCCTAATACCCGAGATACTTAAGTTGTTTGATTGCTCATTACTTCCACCACTAGAAGCGATAGCCTTTCACAACCTTTTACGACCAGTCATGATCCTACAAATATAGATAAAGAGGCAATGGCAGAAACTTCATGCAACTAGTAACTTGATGCAAAAGTCATGCAACTAGTATATAATTCAGGAGTTGAGAAAATTTTTAAATTACATCACCAAAATGCACAAAAAATAAGATAATCCAAATTTATTATTATTAGGAATTAAATTAAGACATCCTTAAAGAAAAACTAATATCCAATAACTATATCCTAACAAAATATTCATTGTTCAAGTTTAGGTTAAATTTACTCATCATCAACCTCAATTCCGTCGACACCCCTCCTAACCCATCTAATCCCATCACCATAAGTAAGAATATTATTCAACAAAGAAACATGGTAAGGTTTGGTCTGATCCTCCTGCATGTCATTGTCATCAAAATTAAACACACCCTTAGGTTTCATCTTTATCGCAACAGACCAATCTGATTCAACATGATCTTCTATGTAGAAGACATGCTCGTCTTCCAATTTTTCACCCGTGTTTGTCAATCGAGATGTATTAATAAGGGTATGATTAGAGGAATCCTTCTTTACACCTCTCCCACTTGTAGCATCAAACCATTCACATTTGAATAACACAACTTAATATCCACCAAGTATTTCAGTTCGATGACATCTATTAATCACCAATAGTACGCCACATCTCCTAAAATTGGATTTGTATCACTAGAACTCGAATAACTTGATGTCTTTGCAACTACAACAACATCACTATTTTGAGTACACTTGTCATAATGTTTGGCCTTAAAGGTAAAACCATTGACATTATACCCTTCGTATCTAGTAGTAATATCAAGGGGACCTCTTGTCAACATATGAATTTCCTCTTTTAAACAACTTATGTCATTTGTGTTCTCTAGTTTATCCACCTGTTACATATACACATTCAATAATTAATAATTCCATTAGCAAATAAATCATAATAAATTTCAAATGATGAAACTATAGGGCTCACATGTTGCTTGAACCAATCATGAAATGTTTCATGTTGAGTACGCTCAATGTCTTTCAAAGATAATCGTCTTGGATGATTAGGTCTCTTTAGTTCAGCAACATGCTCTCTTGATAAACAAGTACATTTTGATAAATTTATTAAAAGGATAGTAAATAGAATGTTGATTAAATTCAATAGAAATATGCTTACTTTAGATATTCGGTGACCTCCGGACAATTAAATAACAGATAACGATGTGCTTGTATCTTGCTCATTTGGGTTATAGTGTGTGTACTACACTTCCCAAGAGACTTCCCCACTTGTGAAAATAATGAAAACTCTTTGGATGCTTTAAAAGAGCCCTCATTTGCAGCAACATCATCAGCAATGCCCAAAAATTGACTTAAATTTGAGTTGAAACTTTGAAGGTAACGTGAACAAAAATTAGCAAATTCAATAGCTGAGATTGCTTCAGCAATGGAAGCCTCTAGGTTAGCCTTATTTCGCACATGAGACTTTAAGGAGCCAAGATATATTTCTATAAAATACATTTACCTTAACATTACTGGACCAGCAAGCTTTGTTTGGGTTGCTAGATGAATCACCAAATGTACCATCACGGTGAAGAAGCTAGGTGGAAATATCATTTCCATGTGGCACATGATCATAGGTATTTCTTTCTTTAGACGTTTAAGGTCATCAACTCGCACATTCGTTGTACACACCTCTCTGAAATAGCTATATAAATCAGATATAACTCCTACCACATCTTTAGAGAGTAGACCTCGTAATGCAATGGGGAGAAGTTGTTGCATTAAAATATAACAGGCATGGCTCTTAAGTCCAATCAACTTCACCTGTTGAATGTTGACAAAACGTGCGATATTTCTGGCATAACCATTTGGTACTTTAATTCCATAAAGCATTCTACAGTAAAGTTGCTTATCATTTCTAGATATTGTGTACAGTGCAAGTGGTAGATACCATTTACCCGTTGTTTTCTTAACTGGGTGAAGTTCCTTCCTTATTCCCATAATTTCCAAATCCTGACGAGCTTTCAAATTATCTTTAGATTTTCCCTCTATATTTAGCAAAGTACCAATCACATTATCACACACATTTTTTTCTATGTGCATAACATCTAAGTTGTGTCTAATTAAGTGAGACTCCCAATAAGGCAATGACCAAAAATGGCTCTTTTTCTTCCAGGTATCCGAGCCATTGAAGTCTCCCTTTTCCTCTATTTGTTGTAACTCATCTGTCCCCATGAACTTCTTGGGTGCTTCCCTAAATTCTTCTTCTCCATTAAAAGCTTCTTTTATACAACAAAATGGATGGTCAAAATCTAACCAATGAAAATATCTATAAAAACAATATTTATGGCTAAAGTCTAGCCATTTGGAATCTGTTTCAATGTTGCAAACCGGACATTTATATTCTCCATAGGCATTCTAACCCGAGAGTATTCCATAAGCTGGAAAGTCACTAATTGTCCATAATAACCCAACATGTATATTAAAAGTTTCATCCTTAGAAGCATCATAAGTCTCACATCCAACATTCCAAAGCTCAAGCAATTCTTCAACCAAGGGCTTCATATATACATCGATCATGTTTCCAGGGCTAGTTGGTCTAGGAATAAGTGTTGAAAGGATAAGAGATGATTTTTTCAAACATAACTACAGTGCTAAGTTATACGGCACCAAAACTATAGGCAAACAACTGTAAGTGGAGCTCATCATCCCAAACGGATTAAAACCATCACTAGGAAATTCAATATACCTAGCATCAAAGTTCTTTTAGGCTTTAGAATTAGCTAGATGAGATAACAACTCTTTATTCTCTATACGTTCATCTTTATGCCACCTCATCAAGGATGTCATATGTTTATACATAAATAGTCTCTTTAGTCTAGGCTTTAGAGGAAAGTACCTTAATACTTTTGCAGGAATTCCTTTCTTCTTTATCCGTCTCGTTGAAGTTGTTTGCTCACTCACTCTTTTCCACTTTGATGTACCATAAATTGAGCATGTTCCATATTTATCTTTATCTTTCCAATAGAGCTGACAATGATTTGGGCATGAATAAATATAACATAACCAAGGCCTAACTTCTTGGTGACCTTTTTAGCCTCTGTAAATGACTTAGGTAAATTTGCACTACATGGAATTGCAAGTTACAAAGTCCCTAAGAGGTTGTAAAAAGACTTATTGGTCCAATTATTAGTACTCTTTATATGGAATAAAAGTACCAAAAAAGACAATTTGGTCAATTCACAACCTGGCCATAATTCTGTGTCAGCGTCATCAAGGAGCTTATAAAAGCTTGAGCTTCTTTATTCAAGCCATGAGCACCTTGGTCCATGTTTTCATCTAAATTAGGATAATCACCTCTATAACCATATGTGTCATGCACCAATTGATGCATTTCTGTATGTGTTAGCATTTCATCTTCTATAATAGGTTCCGAAGTACTAGGAATTGGTACTTGATCGACACTTTCCCCATGAAAAATCCAAATAGTGTAATCACACATCATCCGATATTGAAGCAAGTGGTAATTTACATCATCTAGACTCAAAAGTTTGTTATTAACACACTTCACACAAGGACATCTAAGTTTCCCATCAGATGTTAAATTCCTCATAGCATAACTGAGGAATCCATTTACGCCTAATCGGTACTGCATAGCTTTTATCGGCAAAGATAAACTTTCTTTGATTGTACTCAACTCCATAATCAACAAAAATGGAAAATTAAAATTAATTATAAAATTTATATTTCTTGAATATGAATATATAAAATAAAATAAAATATACACATGTATTTTGAATGAATTTGAGCATGAATCATGTTTGACCACAAAACCCTTAATTTTCCTAATCCTAAACTTCCATAACACCCACTCCTAATCCCTTAAATTTCCTACCTATAACCTTAACTTCTTTATAAATCCTAGTGTGTTTCATTAGATTAGATTTACATGATATATGTTGGGTTCATGGAGGAATTGACCTTAAAAATTGAATTTCATGGAGGAATTAACCCTTAAAAATAGCCATAAAAGTTAGACATATTATAAGCCCCATTCGGAGTCTCATAGCCAATTTTATGGCTTGTCAAAACTTTTTTCCAATATCTAAAATAAGATGCCACTGAGGCCATATAAGGGCAACATGGTTGTATAGTACCTTAAAAAATAGGGGGTTTAAAAAAAATTACGTCGTTCGGACTACCGGGCTAAAAGATATGCCTCTCCGAATTTTTCAAAAACCTCGGAGTGCACCCGAAACTAATGAAAAATTAATTGGTTGTTTCTTTTGAGAGTAAAATCTTGTAGATTGCGATTTTACATGCCAAAACGAGTGGTCATAATAGAAGTTTGGATTTATGTGCTTCACGGTTGATCATTTCTTAACTTTTCTTATCTTTTATGACATATTATTTCTAATACAATATGTAATATGTGATGTTAGACAAAACCTAGCTCTTATTTGCATTCAGCAATGTAATTAACTACTACTTAGGTAGGTGTAAGCATCTTGGTTGACAACTAATACTTAGACAAGTCTGCAATATAACAGTCTATAATGTAATTAACTACTACTAGTATAGCTTTTATTATAACATAAGCATTGATTTTTCAATTTTCTATTCCCCCATCTATGCCCCTAATTATAGTGGGTGATTTATTTAGCATTTTTACATTAATACACCTCAAAATGTCTCTCCAGTATAGACATCTCAAGCACTTAAGATGTAAATTTGACCTGACTAATGATTAAGAATCAACATAGACAAGTATACTCAGAAGGTATAATATCAGTAATCACAAGTAAATTCTATTTTCCTTGCATGTTAGCAACTACAGCATGTTTGAAGTCTATTTTCCTAGCATGTTTAGACAAATTCATATCATAGCAAGGAGCAATTAATAAAAAATACAATGCTAAGCAAAACTAAACAAGCTTGACCTAACCTCTGCTTAAATTACATTTCTTTTGTAATAACCTTGCAGTAGGTAAGTGACCACACCAAAATCAGTGGCAGAGATGTAAGTGTATCTCTTTACACCTAAAAAATGGAAAAACAGAGAAAAGAAACACATAAACATAAACATAAATAAAAAAGAGAAAAACATAACAAAGAAAACAAAAAATAGAAAAAAGAAAACAGAAATGAAAAACAGACGAAAAACAGGAACAAAAAACCACAAAAACACAAAAACAAATATGATATCTAAATACCTTTAGCACAAATGCTATGATATTGCAAGAAAGATTAAGCTATAAAAATTGTACTACGAAGTATTACAAAAATCACGAAAAAATATAAATCATTTCAAACTTAATTAAGGAGAAATTGGAGATTGGTGAGAAATTGAAGAAACTGATAAACACAATAACTAAATTGAAGAAACTCATAAACACAATAACTGAATTAAAGAAACTCATAAACACAATAACTGAATTGAAGAAACTCATAAACACAATAACTAGATTGAAGAAACTCATAAACACAATAACTAGGATATCTAAATACAAGAAAGAAGAATTGTACAAGGTTAACAAAAAAAAAGGTAGAAAAATTATACTAGAAAGGATATCTAAATACAAGAAAGAAGATTAAGCAATCAAAATAAAGTTAATAACCTAAGAAAACTACAAAATACTATACAAATCGATTACATAGAAATCATATCAAAACTAAATTGGGGAAAAATTAGGGATTAGGGAGAAATTGAACAAACTGACGAACATGATAATTAAGGGAAAAAAAGTTGATAAATTGTACATTAGCACGGGAATAGCTTGTGAATTCCAGGAAAAAAATCGATTAAATTGGTGGTTGAACAAAGGAATTACCGTGGAATTGATTGAGAAAGAGAGAAATCAATTATTGTGGAGTGTAAACCGATCAATTACGAGTAGAGAGTGTGGATCAACTATTGTGGAAAGTGGAGAGGTGGGGAGGTGGAGAAGTGGAGAAGTGGAGAAATGGAGAAGAAAATAAGGTAGGTATTGTGTTTATATGAAAGAGAGAGTTCTATTCTAATGTTCTCATATAAGGGTATTAATGTTCTCATATAAGAGAGAGTTCTAATATTCTATCGATCTAAAATTCTATTAAATTATTCTAAAATGTTGTACGTTCTAATGTTCTAAACTTCTATTCTATTGTTCTATACTATTGTTCTAATATTCTAAACTTCCACTCTATTTTCTAAACTCCTATTCTATTATTCGAAACTATTATTCTAATGTTCAAAACTTTTGTTATGTTATTCTAAACTATTGTTCTAATGTTCTAATGTTTCATCTTTTTATGAGAATTATTCTGTTATATTGTTGTAAACTTTTATTCTATAGTTTTAAACTATTGCTCTAATGTTCTAAACTTATGTTCTAATATTTTAAACTTTTGTTTTATTGTTCTAATGTTCTAAACTTCTATTATATTATTCTAAACTATTGTTCTAATATTTTAAACTTCTGTTCTAATGTTCAAAACATTAGTATTAGACCTTAGAATACTAGTATTAAACTTTAAGACATCAATATTAGACATTAGAACAATAGAATAAATATTTAGAACATACTTTCCAATCATTAAAATAATAGAATAGAAATTTAGAAAAATAGAATAGAAGTTTAGAACATTAGAACAAAAGTTTAGAACATTTGAACAGGAGTTTAGAACATTAGAATAATAGTTTAGAAAAATAGAACAAATGTTTAGAACATTAGAACAATAGAATAGAAGTTTAGAATAGTGGAACAGATCTTTAGAACAATAAAACAAAAGTTTAAAACATAGAACAAAAGTGTTGAACATTAGAATAGAAGCTTAAAACAATAGAACAGACAATTAGAATAATAGAACAAAAGTAAAAAACAAATGTTTTGAAAAAAGTACAGCTGAAATGATGTCAAAATATGTAAAGTGTACGAGAAACTAGGCAGGTTTTTTTGGGGTTTTGCAAAAAGTGGTTTTTACCTTAGTGCATTTCAGAAGGTGAGGAAACATGTGTTAATTTTTTTTATATCAAAGAAGTGCATCAGATTTTCCATTATTATATATATATATATATATATATATATATATATATATATATATATATATATATATATATATATATATATATATATATATATTTGTGTGTGTGTGTGTGTGTGTATAACACTTACTAATTAATAATTGTTCTCAGCTCAATATTACGGATTGAGTGGGCTGAATTGAAGTATATCTTCCCACTACCCACACATATGATTAAAATCATCTATTGTGCACTTTATATTAAGCATTAAGTAATGAGCATTATGTTTTTATAGTCAAATACATAAGCCTAGATATATACATTAATTTAATGAGCTATATGCATACCTTTGGAAAATAAGGGCAAATATGAACTTGAAACCAGCTTGTAGGGTTTTTGTGAAGGCAAAATTGACGTACGACTTTACATCTTTGATGTTAGCTTCGATTCTTGCATCCGAAGTGGCCTCAAGACACACCAAACAGACTAACGAAGATAAATCGTACGACGCTAATCATCGTTCAGCGCTCTATATAATCATAATAAGTAATTTTAAAGTGGTCAGAAATTAATAAGTGTACAACATAGAAAAACATTGATTTTATTTGTGTATAACTCATGAAGACTTGAATAACATAAATGTTCAATTGAGCTTCCTCTATAAATTCAGTGGTGTTAGCTTAATCAAGCTAGTTATTTGTCTTCAGAGTAGTGGAATAGAGCTCGATCTAAAGGCACAATAATGGGATCCTAATTTTTCATCATGGTCATAACTTGGAGTAGCCACTTACACTTAGGACTAAGAGAAGACTCTATTTCTTCATTGAAAAGTGGACTCTTTTCAGCTACTAACTTTCTTGAGTTTTCTCTCAATTACCTCAATTGACATCCCATTCAACCTCTTCACTTGTGAAATCACTTGAAAATTTACAAGAACACAAGTTTGATAAACTTTCATATAATATGGGTTAATTATAGATAAAATGAAATTGGATCTTTATGTTCTACATCATTTATGAACTTGATCAATTGTACAAGCCATTGCATGAAACTACCAATTGCGTCATTTAATGTCTCCAAGGCGTACTGTGAAATCGGGACCGGTAATGATGCTCCCTTTTATGAAGTCAAGCACAGTCTCAACCTTTACCAAACATGACCTTTAAGCCTCATTGGATTGTGAGTCTATGTAAACTTCTCACTTAACTATCCTAGATACGTGACACCACCGGCCACATCGTAGATCGTTCCCAAATATGGATCTTTTAGGAGTAGACGACAATTTGTAGGACCCTAAAAATACAATATAATGACAATATTCTAGGTCATTAGTACTTCAAACATTAGATATTCAACATAAAGGTATACAAATATTTTTAACACACCTCTTTTTAGGGAGTAGACACATGTGCACTATGGGAAGCTAACTGATTGACATTCAAACCAAAGTCTTAACTTATCCTTTAAAGAGGTATTAAACTCTTACCGAAGTTCTTCTTGTATTTGAGCCTTTAAAGTCTCCTAATATTCCATTGAAACTCTTCTTTAATTTGGTTGGCTTGATTTTGATGGAGGAGGTCCAAAAGCTTTTATGAACCTAACATTGTTCCCTCAAGGTCCATAGTAGCACCCGAGGTGATCAAGCTTCTCAATGGCCATAGCTAATGCGTCTTGGTTCCTCACAAGAACAAATTCCCCTTGATTTTACTTATCTTTGAACTCCAAATGGAAATAAAAAAAATTAAATATTATAAATAAATGTCAAAAATCAAATGTATTGGGAACTTTAGTGATTTGCAGAAAGAATTCTTACGTATTTCTTAATCACAACCTGTATTTCTTTGCTACGAATGACTCTCTCTCCCTAGCATTCTTATCCTTCTTATACCTTGAATAATATCATTCATTTCTAATATTTATCTCATCTACTACTCCGGCCAAGCGTTTGATTCCGTGGAAGAAGTTCCCACGTAAGTGGGATAGAATTCCTCTATTATCCAATGTTGTATTGTGTCATTGTAGTTGTATTGTCCAAGGTAATGGGGATGAATGTTCATTCATGCACTCTAGCTTGTCTTTTTACGTTTTTCTAGTCAATGTGAGTAAGGGTAAGGAACTAAAAATTTATTTTTTTAAATGAATATATAAAAGTTATCATAACATTGTAGTTTTTGACATCTTGTTCTTAACAAAGATTATCCAATCTTCTTCCATAATATGTTTTCTTATTTTATAAGGCAACTTGTTAGCTTCTTTCTTGGATACTCGTCTTAGTAATCGAAGCATTCACCAACTTAGATTTGAAATCCCTAAATCAGTTAGCGAATGTGGACAAAAATAGCTTCTTTATGTGGGGGTCGTCACAAAAGTTGAATAAAGCCTGAAATAATGAAATTAAGAAATTTAGTTAGTAAGAAATATTAAAAAATATTTAATTAAGATTAAGTTAGGAATGTGTACCATTGTGTTTGTCCACAACATCTGCCGAAGGCCCTCACTCACTCTCGACCACTCCTAGTTGATGTTGAATTTTCGAATAAATAGGCCAATATGCTGCCAGTACTTGAAATGTTGCCTACTAATGGGCCTGAGCAAAGAATCAAACTCTAATTACATGGGTTCGTACACTCTAAGGCTCCTAGTCGGACCTTTGGGTCGACCTAAGCCACGTGTACCACCCTTCCCCATCTCTCTCCCTACACCCAAGTACGAAGTAATGTCAACATTCATGGCTGACTCATCACCCCTTAAGCATCTCTGTCAGATATCCTCTCATGGTGTTTAAATATGTTGTCGATTCTCTAAGCTTCTAACTCAGCCGCTATGTCTTCTGGATCACCTTGATGGTTTCTATGTGGACATTGTAATCAATGTCGTCCTCGTCAAAACTAAAATCTTTGTCTCTACCCATGATGTACGACCAAACACGTGCATCAGAGATCAAGAAAACAATGCAAACCGAGTTAATGATTCATCCATTATCGAAAAATAATATAAAGCATATATTAAATTAACTACAAAATAATACCTAGAAAATAAGTACTACTTATCTATAATAACTACTTCATGGTGATCCATCCTCATATAATTTGTTTCCATTTCAGGTCCTTTTATATCATCATTACATGGCATCGACAATGGTAGGAGGTCATCAAAGTCATCATAGTCTTCCTCATCTATGACATCACCAATTCAAAGGATCTGCCGTTTACTAGGGACAACAACATCCCATCGAGGGTCATTCATGTCTTTTATACATAATATTTTTTTATCTTATAGTGCAAGTTTAAATGGTTCCTCCATATCATGCATACGACTCATGTTGACTAACATCCAATTCAATTCTTCTTTTGTCACCAAAACCACGTCGTCTAATATCAGCTCACTTGCATTGAAAAAGGGGAACCATAAAGCTACTATATTCAAATTCCCATATCTCTTTAATTATCCCTTAGTAAGACAAGGTTCCATTAAATGTGACTTTAGTTTTTGAGCTAGCATATTCTCGAGAAGAAGCCACTATTAAAGCACCGCCATTTTGAACATACTTTGATTTTATATCCCGACGTTCAGTGTAAAACCATATGTTAACCATTTGATTATATTAGTAATGTTATGGCCCATTTCAAACAATTTATGCATGACTTGTTCATGAAATCAATCAATAAAGGTTTTTTTATGTTCTTGCATCAATGCTCATTCCCCTTTTAAAGGGTTTTTCATTCTCAATAAATTCATTTGCCTTTCCAAGTAAGGACGACCTTATGTGATATGGAGCAAAAATAAATAAATGATCTTATTTCTCTTTTTCTATGGAATTAACAATTTCTTAAAAGCCATAGTGTCGTGCCTTACGAGCTCTTGCTCATCCCACCATTGTAACCCATCCATAAAGTAAAGGAGTTGAGCTTTCCCGGGCAAGTCGGTTACCTCTAGCATGAGTGAAGAGAATTTCTTGATGTATTCCTTGATTGATCACATATGCTTCAACCCACACAACAGTTTCATAGCAATTTCTTCCTTATTTTTCGGATAAAATTACTTCTTAAAGGCACCCTTAAACTCGTCTCATGTGTTGAGCAAGCAAAGACCCTTCTTGATGTCTGACTCTTGCCTCCTCCATCAAAGGATGGCATCATCGCCTAGGTATATAGTGGTAGATGTGATCTTAGTCACATCATCGACCAACTTTATAGCATTGAAGTACCTTTCAATGCTCCATAGGAAGTTATCAAGCTCCCTTGTGTCGCGCTTCCCATGGTATTTAGGCGATTTGGTAACCTTTATTCTTAGTCCTTCTTGCATTTTGGCACCCCCTGCCACAACATCCTTACAATGAGCGACATCCGCTCACACGGAGTTGAGTAGTTCCCTAAGGCCTTGAAGATGCCCCATGAAAACTTCATTAAATTGGGCCATCTCGAATCAAAGGGCATTGGCAACTTGGTTGACAAGGAGCTGGGTTTCACCCTTCGCATCCGATATGCCCATTTTGAGGCCCTGGACTCGGTTGTCAAGTCCCTTGATGTCTTCCGAGAGACTGCCCATAACAAACTGTAAGCTAGCAACAGATTGCTCAGCCACTTGTAGGCAGCCTTGGAAATCGACGATGCCCAGCTCATTTTTAATCATGCATTCTTTTAGCAATGCCATTCAACTTAGCTTCTTGCTAGGCCCTTCCTTAGTCACTGACCCTACAGCGCTGTCTTTCTTCTGTGCCATCGTAACACCTACACTTACTTTTCATATGCATAATGGCTAGCACTCCCCGAATCAATAATAGTGCCCATCAAAATGGCATTGCTCTAATACCACTTGTCACACGCTGACTGATTCACCCAAGTCGTATTGATGTGCTCGTTTTAGAGCACGTTTACAACCCCATTGTAGTGTCAAGTCTCGCAATTTTAGATTGATTTTATGCACATTATGCTTGATTTTACCTTGATCTTGTCTTCGAGTTGTTCTAAGGTCATTTTAGGTATTTCCGAGGATTTCAAGGTAAAGTGCGACGTGTTTGAGGCTTTGACACTCTTATCAAGAGTTTAGATGTGCGTATCATAGCTTGGGCATGTGTTCCAAGTCACTCTCAAAGATCCCACTAAGTTTAGAAGCCATTAGACACTTTGAAGAAGTTGTATAGCAGGATTTAGACTCAGATTTGACCGAATCTGAGCACCATTCGGTCGAATGGAAGACAGGAACTCAAGCATATGATTCAAGCTCTCTGATATGGCCGAATCACCACCCATTCGGCCGAATCACCATCCATTTGGGCGAATCAAGTCTTCCTTCGGTCAAATAATGGACAGTTCCCAAATTTTGTTCCCTTGCTTAAGCTTTCTGTTTTGGGCGAAGCATATAACCATTCGGCTGAATCCACTACCATTCAGCTGAATGATGCCTATTTTCGCAAAATTTATTTCTTTCTTAAGCCAGCCCTTGAAGGTTCTTCTAGGGTTTTACCCCCTTATTTCCTTAGGGTACAAATACCCCCTTGTTTTGTGTAAAACCGGGGATGCCTATTTTGAGAGCTCTTGTGCCTCAACTTGGAACATCATTTTCATTTCTTTTCATTTCATTTATGCTTTAGTTTAGATTCAAAGCTTTCATCGCTCTCCATTTCAAGTATTGTATTTTGGATTCAGAATTTCTTTCATTCAAGTAATTTCATTCACGTAAGTTATCGTTTTCTTTATTGCTCTATTTCATTTAATGATTTCACTTATTGCTTTTGTTGATTTCATTACTCTTGCTGTTATTATGTCTCCATTTATGCCAATAAGTGAGTAGTTCTCTTAGGGGTTTGATTGGTGAAACCCTAGGTTTGGCTTGTTCTTCATGCGTAGGGTTAGGGTTTGAGATTATCGATGATTCTTTGATTGATATTCGATGCGAATCTTGTCTTTCCACTCCTTAGGAGACATAGGGAAATTATAGGGTGTTCATGTAATTTATAAGGTTACAAACTTTCTCTCATCATCTTGAGTGTCTTGATTGATTGTTGATCGATTTCCCCTGACCTAGCTTATCTATTAGTTTTATTGTCTTGCCTAGGGTGGAGCTAATCTATCCCCGTTTGTCTTTCATTTCCTATCATCGTTTTTATGCTCGCTTTACTTTCCTGTTATTGGTATAGTTTAAATAATTCACATCTCAAATAAACTTTTACATCGAGTCTAGAATCTAGCATCCCTTGTCCTTGAGGTTCGACCCCCCGATTTACCATTACACTAGTTTTAGTAGTACTAGGGCGATTATAAATATTGTTTGTGTAACTAGTCTTTTAGTAAACGATGCTAAAAGAAGGTTATCATATGCACGTGGCCTACTGTCGACAGCACCCATTAATCGATTAGCTAAGGCTTCCCGATTACTTATCTATGCTAAGAGATGGCTACGAAAGATAAGTGAGAAAGATGAAGGAACTTAAGTAAGGATGTGTGGGAAAGATTGCTGTATTGCTTTGAGAGAGGTTTACAAATGCTTAAAGGCTTCTTAGATGCCTTGCGCAAATGAGGGGGCCCCCTATTTATAAGCCTCAAGGGGGAGAGACTAGAACCTTCCTAGTTTTATAATTCTCTAGGGTTATCTAAAACATTCTAAGACTCTCCTCTAATGTACAAGACTCTATAAAATTCTATATAAATCTAGAGCCTACTTATGTACAAGAGTGCACTATAACTCCCTAGAAGCTTTCAGAGCCTCTACAAACTTGTTGTGCACCAAGAGATACTTGTGGGCCCTTTTTGAAAAATCTGATTAGACCATTGGTTTTATTGGCCCAAAAAATGGTGGATCCCCAAGTTTGATCCCAATCAGAGTCCCTTTGGCCTGCCAAATGGCCCATTACTATGTTATTGTCAATAGAATTGTTCACTTCAGGAAACTAGCTTTTGCTTAATAAGTCTCTTTAGGGTAAGGCTACTATTGGGCAGCCGGGGCACACCCCGGGGACCCGTGGTACATTGCTGCCCATGACGCGTTGCCTAGTGACCATCCCATTACTTGCGACGGTGGAAGATGAGTCGTGATATCCCGCTAGGCTAAAAAAGTGTAAGGCTTGTGTTCAAGAGAAAAAATATACCTTTTAACGGTCTTGTTTACTTGGATATTGAAACTAGGTAGAATTCCACCTACTTGACGCTTAAGACTGCTTTGGTGTTTAGAAAAGCATTTAAAAATTTGAAAACTAAGTATCGTCATTACATAAGAGAGCTTAGTAAAGAAACCACTGTGTAGGGCATCCAAAGATGATGATTTGGATAAAATGACATGTTTATTACCTTTTCTTGAAATATTTGGTTGAGTAATAGACGATTATAATTGATTAGACATTGGATGTTGATGGCAATGTTTGAGTGTTGTTGGATTTTGTATTATGCAACATTGAATGAATCTTTGTATTTTAAAAATTTCTAAGCTTTTATTCCCCCTCTATTGATATTGTCATAGGCTAACAGCTAGCAAATACTTGTGTTCTTGGCTTCTTGCTGCCTTCCTAGGTCGGTTTGAACTCTTGAGTTGTTGTGGAATGTTGTTACTCACCTTGCTGGGGATCTTTCTTACTTGTTGCCAATTTTCCATGTTTATGATGCTTATGGAATTAAGTTGTTGGGTTACTAAGTAGTTGTTGACTATGGAGCATTGGAGCTTGTTGGATTGCTATGGAGCATAACGAGCATTATTGGAGTAGTGCTAGATTGTTACTTCACTGCATGTTGCATACTGAGTTGATACTTGTTTTCTCGTATAATTTTTATGTTGATGTGGCCTATAATCCTGTGGAGTAATGGAGTAGTGAAGTTGTTGTTTTGTTGTGGAAAAATGTTGTTGATGTCGGATATTGTGCGCTGTGGAATGCAACATGAATGCATGAGAACAAATGAACAATGTTGTTCACTAGTAGAAAACCATTTAATTGTTTCGATACAAATGTTGCGTTTATATGTAATTCGAAGCAATTAATGGTTTGAAATATATCTTAATATCAAGTGTTGCGGTTTTTAAAAAACGCAGCACTTAAAACCACAAGTGCTGCGGTTATTTGAAAAATCGCAGCACTTGTTAGTTACAAGTGATGCAATTATTTAAAAAATTGCAGCACTTGTGACTCACTATATATATCTTTTTCTAGCACTTTCAGTTCCATTTCAAACACGAAAAAACACGCATTTTCCCTCTTCTCTTACCCTCAACTTCCTTAACCCTAAATACCCATAACACTAAGACCTCTCACTCCTAATCCCTCATATTTCCTACCTACGACCCTAACTTATTTCTAAAGTCCCCATATATAATTCGTTCTCCCTTATGCATTTCAAAGCTTACTCATCTCTCCCACTCGTGTCTTTATGGATATGGTATAGTGAAAATTTTTGAAGCCTACTTATCTCTCCCATTTTGATTTGAAGAACTCTACATATTCCAAAGTTCGAAATCTAATGGTTTGCATATGCATTGAACCTAGGGGTGGCAAAAAATTATCTAACCCGACTCGAACCCAACCCATCTATAAAGGGTTGGGTTGAAATTTTCAACCCGAATAATAAAATGGGTTAATCCAAACCAACCCGATTAATAAACAGGTTGGGTCAAGTTGAAATTTCCAACTCGATTTCAACCCGACCCAACCTGTTTATTATTAGGTTTGATTTTTATATATGGTTCGGGTTTAATTAATGCAGGTCATAAACTCGAATCATAATTACCACTAGTCAACCCTGGTTTCTACTTTCTATTTGCATTCTATCACTCTGCTCTTCACTCTTAGTCTTCCATTTTTCATTTTTTTTTCATCTCTTCTTGCTTTCTTCTTCACTTCTTAATGCTCTCTACCTCTTCTTCACTTCTTTGTGCTCTCTACCTCTTCTTCACTTCTTAGTGCTCTTTACCTCTTCTTAACATATTGTCAAACTTTTCAATTTGGTTGTATTAAGACTATGTTAAGATTTGAGATTTTTATTTTGCATTGCTTAGAACTTGAAAATTAAAATCTCAAATGACTTTTACTTATTAAATAGGTTGGATTGGGTCAACCCGAATCCATAATGGGTTTGGTTGGGTTAAAATTTTCAACCCATTTAATAAACAGGTTGGGTTTGGGTTGACATATTTCAATCTAAACCCAAATGGGTTGAACCCAAACCCAACCCATTTCCACCCCTACCTGAACCCTAGTATATGTTTTTTTATTTTTGTTTTTTGTAATTTGTTATATATTAATGTAAAAAGGAAAAACCCTATTGTGTTTAGATTTTCATGTTATATGTTGTGTTTATGAAGGAATTAACCCTTAAAAGTCGAATTTCATAGATTATATGGTGTTAGAGGCTTTTTTGGAGAAAATTAGTGGATAAATCCCCTGTTGAGGAGTTTGTTGTATGTAGATCTTGAAAAAATAAACAATTTAGACATATTATAAGCCTTATTCGTAGTCCCGTAGCCGACGTCACTAAGGGGCAACATGATTTTGTAGTACCTTTAAAAATAGGGGGATTAAAAAAAACTACGCCGTTTAGACTACCGAGCTAAGAGATATGCCTCTCCAAATTTTCTGAAACCTTGGAATGCACCCAAAATCTTTAAAGAATTGATTGTTTGTTTGTTTTAGAGTGAAATCTCGTAGATCGCGATTTTGTGTGCCCAAACGAGTGGTCATAATAGAATTTTGGATTTAGATGCTTCACGGTTGATCATTTTTTAACTTTTCTCATCTTTTAGGATAACACATTATGCATGATCTTCTTAGCTTAGATTAGATTAAATTAACGATTAAAGCTTATATTAGATTAGATTTGCATGATCTTCTTAGCTTAAATTAGATTTATAAATATAACAATTTTGTGAGATATTAATTATTAATAATATACTTAATGACTTATTAAATATTTTTTTATATGGAACCATTAATCGTTGTGGTTTTCTGGAAAAACTGTTGTATTTGAACCATCAAGTGCTGCGGTTTTTCTAGAAAACCGCAGCATTTGGACTATTAAATGCTGCGATTTTAGAAAAACGGCAGCATTTGTGAGTTTTATTGCTGCATCAAAAAACCGCAGCATTTGTATATATCCCAAGTGTTTCGTCTATATATGCTTCTCCTCAATAGCCACAACATTTAAGCGTAGAAAACCGTAGTATTTAAACGTTTCTCTACTAGTGGTTGATTATATTGAGTACTTAATTATGATATATAATAAAAAAATTAAAAAATTTTGGTACCCATGACCAGGGTTAGGTCACGGGTTGCATTCTAAACTACCCGACAAAGCGGGTACATACCCAGATTTTCAAGTACCCAAAATCGGGAACCCGCTATTGAACACCCCAAAATGGACAATTCATATTTTCTTATTTAACAAAATAGGCAAGTAATATTTGCAAAAACATTAGCCATATTTCCATTCGAAAACAAAATCAAGCTACAACATGTACTCATCAACAATAAGGAACACATATCAACACTTGTAGCAGTAATGGACAAAATATATTTTCTCATCTGATAAATGAATGAGCAAATCAAATTTGTTTTACTTTTTTCTCATTTGTTATATTCCCTCCGGCCCTTAAAGATTGCTCCATTTGACTTTTCGCAGTATTCAAGACACTACTTTAAAAGTTTTTATCTCCAAATTCATAAGACAAAAAATTATGAAAACTTAATATTCTAAAAATTTACATTGAAAAACATCCAACAAGATTTCACTTGAATATATTATTTCTTATAACATGATGACAATTTATGGTCAAACTTATCAAATTTTGACTCTATAAATAGAAATGAGACATTATTTGGGGGACAGAGGGAGTAATCAACCTACAATCAATATTCCCTAAATTCATCATCTCATCAATTACAATAGAATTCAATCGCAAAATTAAAAATATAATCAAACCCTAACTACTTTCATTCCTATATGAAAGAATATACAACAAATATTCCCTCATCTCTCCTTATTTTTTCAACAAGCTCTCCATGTTAAGAGGCTCTAGCCCATATATGAGCCATCTTGGTAACTCCTCATTGTGGCATTGGACACACTTTCATAAATTTATGTAACATTGCGTTCTCCTTGCTCCCTTTCTCATTTGATGAGGGTGGTTTTGATTTTTGTGAGTCAGATTTCTCTAGTTAAACCAAGCTCCACTGAAATCGCTTAATTAATTAATCTTCCATGCAAAAACTTACAGTTTTAGGATATCGGATGAAGGTGTTATAATTTATTCACTCACAATTTCCTAGATTTCATCAGCCAAAATTGCTGACAGTTACCACGATATTGATTCATTGGACATGGGGATTGCATAGCTACAACTATGAGTATAAATAAATAAAAATTTAGAGAAAAAAAATAGAAAAGAGAATGGTTGCTAAAGTTTAAAATAATCCACGTGACCTAATGGCTAGTGCAAACCCTATTTGCTCATTCTCTAATTCTTTTGCTACTACTCCGCACTACACATTGGCCCATTGCACATTTGCACTGATCTCATGGCTTCTGTGCTGGGAGAGTGGGAGATGATCTTTTTATAAATCTGATAGGGATTATATAACGAGCTAGGCCACTTTTTAAAAAGTAAAAATTGACGGATTTTTGTGTGACTGAAAAATATCCTACGATATAAGTCTCACATGAACAACAAAAAATTTGAGACTTTTTTAATTCATATTTGATATAAATTATATCAGTATATTGAGATATCATATATATGTACTATTATATCATATATAGATATTATTATATTATATGTAGGTATTGTTATATCAGATTTAGAAATATAAAAGATAATAAAAATACAGAAAAACATATATTAGATATAGATATTATGATCTCATGTATAAAAATGAAATTATAAAAATACCTTAGATATATTTAGATTAGTATAAATTTTATATTTCTCAAAAAATTTGGTAGCAAGGAGCCTTTGATGCACGGCGATTCTCACGACTTATGAAGGTCATGATTTCTGTTTTAGAAACTTGGAAACTCGTAAAATTTCATGGGAAAAAGGCCTTCAACTAAAGCATAAAGTCTTCCCTGACAAACTACAGAAGTAAATACAACTACTTAGTACGGTGTTTAAGCTTAATGTTTTCAGTTTTACACGTACTTCATATTCTTCTCTTCCTAATTGTTTGAAAATTGTATTTCACCACTTTCCTGACCCTGCATTGCAGTCTACGACCCTCTCCATGCAACATAGGTTACAGTTAGACCTACAAAGATTTGTGTTATGGTAAGTGGGATGGGCGTAGGTGAGTCTAATGTGTAGAATGTCTGACTGGAGTTACCCAAAAGAGGAAAATTGATAGGGATTTGAGCAACACGAGTTGATTTACGCAGGATTTAGTTACTCCCCACCGGAGGTCTCTCCTTTGCTTGCACTGTCACTACAGTACTACTAGATATATAAGAGTCCTTCCAAACAAAATATTGGCACATTGCTTGTTTTGTAGCACCTTTTGGTATTACTTTGGGAGCACCGTAGCGTCCACTGCAGCACTGCTTTAATCAACTATATCTTGTCTATGAATATGCTATATCCCCTATGCTTTACTGATGGAAAATTTAATTTTTTTTTTTTTTCTTGTAAATCTGCCCCAAGACCACAGGAAAAACCCTAATCCCGCAACCAGCAGCATTTCATCCCACATACTTGGTAATTGTGACAAAATAAATTCTTCATATCCAATAAGTATTTGGAGAAGACTTATTAAAATTTTCAAGATATTTAAGGGGTATTTGGTTCATCCTTTAATAATGGGATGGGAATTAATAATTTTTTTTTGTTTGGATGGTATTTTTTTGGTATGGACCTACATAGCCAAGGAGTCTTAACTCCTCAATTCCTCAGTTTTGAACCCAAACCGTTAACCTGACTACACCGACCTGATCCATTCTAACCTGAATTTCTTTACAACGAAAGGATAAACCTATAATCCAATCCGATACGAAATCAACTCGGAAATTGATTTAACCCGAACTAAACCTAACCTGAAACCAAACTACTCCAACACGAATATAACTAGATCCAAAATGACCCAACCCGTTACAAATTCAACCCGATAGTAAACAGATTAGTAACAACCTGAACCTGATTCAACTTGACAACAAACCGATAAGGCCTAATTGATAGTGACTCTTAATTCAATTTAAGAGACGTATTCAAATCCAAACTATTGTTATAGTTATAAGTCTTAAATACGCTATTATGTATAATCACACAATTTTACGATTTGATCTGATCCAACGATGAAATTCTACCTAGCCCTTCCTATCGAAGTAAAATTACGATTCAAGCAACACTTATCATGGCCAAAGAATTGACAAGCATATAATAGCAACTAAATAATCATGAACTTAGGCTAACTTGTCTGCGATTTACAACATAACTGTAAAAGATAAAATAACCATATATGACTCAAATCAGAATGTCTCAAAATGGCCTGAAATGAATTGTATTAGTTCGTCCAAATTGGACTCAGCCCAAAGTCGAGCCAAATCCGAAATAAACCGTGTTAACCCATTTAAACCTGAACCGCTCAAATTCAAATCATGCAAAACCGAATTGATCCAAATTCGAACCAATTAAGTAAATAACTGATTGAACTCGATCCGATGATTGACCTGACCGCGAACAGATTCGACCCGAGAATATTAACAACTCCTTTCAACCTGACCCCAATAGTACCAAATCCATTAGTGATCGAACCCGTACCGATAACCTGAATAGACACCCGTACTCCTTATCCCCATGAAATCCCATATCTATCCTACCACCAAAGTATTCATGAATAAGATATAGAACCCATTTTAAAAATGACCAAACAATATTAAAATGGTATGAGATTTTGAATTCATACCCTTGTATTATGGACTTTCATATCATTCCATTCTAATTTAGCGAACCAAATGCCCCTAAGTTAACATCTAAATATCAAATATCGTGCGGTGAACAAAATATCGATATTTTAAGTTGATATCTAATATTAGTATGCACTTATACTTCAATGAATACATAAATCCCTCTTATTGTTCTCCTCTAAACTTCAATAGTTTTGATTAGTAAAGGTTAGCGTCAAAATTTACTCTCAAAAAGATCTTACAAGTATGGATACTTTCACAGTTCAACTGGTTTAGGTATACGTGAACTGAGAATAACACGTGGAGTAACTTGCTTAGGTAATGGTGATCGTTATTTATATGAGTTGCTTGCAATCATCAACTCTAAGCATGAAAATCATGTGGTTAACATACTTTGGAGCAAAAGAAATGTAAGACTTTGGAAATTTCTTGAGTGTTACTTAGTAAGCTACAACGTATGATAAAGTCTACGTTGAATAACCCTACATTGAAAAAGGAAGCAAAAAGTTATGATGGGAAAATTATGGTGGGTTCCTATATTCCCTTTTGCCACTCAATTATACATAGAACTTGAGTGTCTTCAACACTCAATTCACATGTCTATTTGCTAGCTTTGAAAGTTTGGATTGTAGACTTATGAATTATCATTTTCTTACAAAACAAAAAAAAAATAAAAGAAAATTCCATGGAATCTTTATTTTTCCTCTTGTTTAATAGAATGTTTAGTTGATTGAAGAGAAATTGGAAGGTGAAAAAGATGCGGCTTTGGAAGCTATTCTCTTCATATCAGAGCCAGGTTTCGATCCTGGGACCTGTGGGTTATGGGCCCACCACGCTTCCGCTGCGCCACTCTGATTTTGTTGGTAACAATGCTATAGATTAATATGTGAATTTTTAAAATGTAATTTAAGCCTATTTGGGTCGGGTACTGGAATCCATGGTTCCTTGTGATTGGGCTCCATCGCTTAATCAGTAAATATCTTGCGTGGGAAGAGAAAAACAAAACACTATTTCCTTATTATTCCATAGTATTTTATCAATTGTGTTTTTTTTATTTTATTTTGGGCATTAAATTATTTAAATGAACTTTATCCAGGTGAAGTTAGTAGGGATTTTATTCTATTAAAATAATTTTCAAAACTTTGACAAAACATTTAAATGCGTTCGTTGGAAAACACAATTTCTTATAAATGATTATATATATTCAATAAAACTCATACTTATGATTTTAATGCAATGTATTTACTCGATTTATCTTTTTAAATAATAGGTTTGCACCAACATACTCCTTTCAGTTTAAGTTAATATATTGTCAATTTATGTTATGAAGGTATAACTTCTAGGTCCAAACCACTATCATTTTATACCAAAAAAAAAAAAATCATCATTAATTCTACATTTTGCATATGGGAGACTTGTGTTCACTTAGTAATTATTGCTGCGTACAGACGGAGTAATTTAGAATTATTTGACATAATTGTAAGAAGCTGACTATTTTGCATTGATTAAGAAGAATTCAAAAGTAATCAAAATTTATAAAAGTCAAGCTCTACTTTCTAATAATTGTTGCTGTGTAATAAAATAAAATTATTAGATGATTAGTCCATAAATTTAAGCAAGTAGTATGTGCAACACGCCAGGGCTGATACTAGTCGTATACATAGTACAGAGTACAAGATATTGAAAAAGGGGCGTGCGAGAGATTATTCCTGTTTACTTTCTCTATAGTAGAAAACTACAGGACAGAAACTCAGCATACAATGTACTCAAATTGTAAGAATACCAAGCCTTGAAATTTCTGGGTGTACTGTGAACACCCCGCCCTACTCAATTTTGCATCTAAGGATGTCAAGTAGATAATTGAGTCTCAGTAAAATCAATTCTAGATCTTCAAATCTTTGAAACTCGATTCCATTTATTATGTGTAGTACAATATACAAATGATTGGCAGAGATAACTTCCATGTAAAATAAATGCAGGAGGACGACTATCCACAAGACCTGCAAATGAACCTACAATTCTGCTTCCCTCTAGGTTACAGGCTTACGGCCTACACCGGGCAAATCATGAAAAGGTTGCAGAAGAACTAAATAAAATGCAAGTTAACAAACATAGATCAACCAAGATTTCTCTGTGAGGCAAAAATTCCAATTCTTCACAGGCATATTTACAAGCTGGAGGTGTTCATACACTCAAGGGTGACTCTCAAGCATGAATGCCGGCCCAAAATCGCCTTCAAAAGTTCTCTATCAAGCTCGCATCATCTGCACACCAGAAGCCATGCACGTAAGACTAAAAACAAAAACATATGGAGTAATCCGTAATGCTTTAAGCCAAGTATAAAGTGATAGGGAAATTAGAGTGTATTAGCGCAAACAAAATACATGCATCTGCCGTGAAGCCAAACCCTCCAATCACCCCAAATGCACACTTCAGATAAAAGGCACATCTTATGCAGCAAGAAAATATACACAAGTTTATAATATTTTGCTTGCTTATTTGTAATGGATCAACATCATTCTTGCATACTTGTCACATCAGCTAATCAGCTATTCAATTCAAAGGTGTTTATTATATTTGGACCCAATACATGCTTGAAAGACAAGTCAATCAAGTTCTACAGATTGGGTTTTTCCATCTTGAATTACTCGTACCAATAAAATATAAATTATGTTTCCATCGATCATAAAATATAACACCTAATTTGCAACCCCCACTCCCCCAAGACCAACTGGACATCAATAAAGAGTTGCATTTTTCCTTCTTCAATCCAAGTTAGTGTCCACTCTTTGGAGTGGTCAAGTTTTTAGGAACTTTTAACCTTGTTCCAACCTCACCTGTGTTTTCCAAAAAGACAGATTGAGGCCTCCTTGACCAACTCCAAGCTAATGTAAGCATGAAAGAGATCTACAATGAATCTAGACCAAACTTAGTTTAGTTACCATACCATCTTAGGTGTGCTCCTTCCTCTAAGCATCTTTGTTGCTGCATCGGCGAATGCTTGAGCTGCTTCTGCAGCTTCCTCAGCTTCATCAGCTTCTCTGGCAGCTTCTTCAGCTTCTGCTATAGCAGCTTCTGCCTCAGCAACTGCACGAGCGGCAGCTGCAGCAGCTTCTTGTGGGGTCATACTTCTCATCTTAGCAAGCTCCAGATCAATCTGCGATTTTAGCATAGTTAAATCATCCCTGTCTATTTTTGGCAAATTCACCTGCCTAGCTTCATGGGCCCCCATAGGAAGAATTCTCCTCTTTTCCGGAAAAGCTAAGGATGGAGATATGAGGTAATTCCTCTTAACCTGCAAGAGATGACATAACATTGGAGAACCTTACAGACATCTCAGATAAAAACATAAAGGCAATGTATCAGGCTTGCAAAGTATATACAAATTTAGACAGCAAAAAGTAACAAATTGCTCTGCAAAAAAGTCTCGAAAAATGAAGTTGACAATGAACTACATGTAGAATCCATAAAGAAGAAAAATGTTCAAGAAGCTTCCCGATAGTAACTATTAAGTTATTCAATTTATGAATTACTCAAGATACAGCATATGACTCAGTTGAGTGGGGAGATGCTGAGATGGTTGGGCCATGACCATAAAGTGCTCAGATTTTGTATAACCTACCCAAAAACGGTTAATAGAGCTAACCCATCACAATTATAAAAGGGAAAAAACAGTGGGACAGCTCATACAATTTTAAATTACAAAGATCATACGAGCTTACGTTACATGCAACCTGTCATCATAGAAAATACGCTTTAAAGACTAACGCATAATTAGTTTTTTTCCAGAATATCGAACACAAAATTAACTCACTTCTACCCTATACTTCTCAAAGAGGAATTACAAGGATTTAAATTTTGGAGGTAGCAAGTGTAACACGACCTCAAAACATAGATCTAATCAGGCACAGACATATTTCATTTTTCGCAAACTGCAACTAACCCCTTAATTGTACATGAAAAAAATAAAAGTTTAAATCAACAAGGAGAATTTTCCAAACATGTAAGGCATTCCTCTTCTTAGCATAGAAGGCAATCAAACTAGCTATTTTTCTTTTCTTTTTCTACCTTGTAAATACCAACACCAATTTGCAGAACTTAGCTTTAAAATGCTTCAGAACGTTAGCCATCAGCATAGCAGAATGATCACATGCTTAGATTATCTGAGACCTTAGTTTGACAGACAATATTAAAATCCCAACCTCCTGCATTTACTAGATATTATATGCCCATTTGGTAGGTGGCAGAAAAAAAAGTGGAAATAGTAATTTGTAGGCAAATTTGTTAATTAAATCCCTAGCCATTTTTTCATTATAATGTTAGTCCATTCACCATACCTCATTTTCTTCAAAAAATTTCATTACCGTCCAATCACCTTTATGGAGAAAAAAATGAGTTTGGGGACGGAGTCCAAGACCAAGTTAATGAAAATAGGATTTCCTTACAAAACTATACATGAATTCATTATCATTCCCATGATTAAGGAATGCATAACAAACTTTATTCGGAATTCAGCAAAGCAAGAGCTGCAGTGATGCGAAGTTTCTTATAATTCTCAATGCCAGTTGAATTTATATAGTCATGTACCTAAGATACTACTAATTCTTTAAATCCTGTAAATTTCAAACCTTTTATTCTTGGTTTTCCATTCTTTACATTCAGTCCTAACCACCCATTACTTCTATTTTTTTAAAACAAAATGAAATCCATAAATTCTTTTACAAAAGAAATTCTTTAATTTATAAAATTAAAAACCAGCTACCTTTTGGGGAGAGGAAAAGAAAAGGCAACTACTTCGTATGATGTTCGGGATCTACAAAGTTAACATTGTTTGTTAAATACTAAACTTCAAGTAATTATCAAAGTTAATATTTTAAAGGTTGAAGGAGAAAAAGAATTCAGGCATATCAACTAACTTGTACATTGAAATGACATAATTATCCAGCAGCCAACATAAACCAGTTATTGAGATATAGTTTCCTTAAAATAAACTGTTTTAGAAAAAACTTAAGCATATACTTTGACTTTCTAGTATAATGTATTCCTACAAGTGTCCTACATTTATATTACCTTTTAATATTTGATTTTTTCTCAATAATGGCATATCAACTCTGGTGATTACCAAATAAGATGTAGCTCAGGAGTTCCTTTTGTTTACCCCCACCGAAACAGCTAGCCAAATTGATTTTGTAAGAGAATTTACAACATAATGAGTGGATAGGATTGAATGTAAAGAATGAAATGCCAAGATTAAGAGGTTACAATGACTTTCTTTTTAAGAAAACTATCATAGAAAATTTGGTTATGTATCATATATCTCTGTTTCTTGGAATACAGGATGCAGAATCAGTGTGGGCACAATTCAAATATCCAATCCTAGGAATAAACTAAAAAAAATACTGAAAAAAGTTCAAAGGATATAAAACATTTTTTTTAACAAACAAATTAAATATCCAACAATAACAAAAGCCCCCTCCCTATCTTTCAGCGGCAAACTCAATATATGCTTCCTGTACAGCTTTAGGTATAGAATATATAAGCCCCTCTCCCCATTTTTCTGCAGCAAACTCAAAATATGCTTCCTCTACAGCTTTTGGAAATAGAACATATAAGGGAAATTCTTACTCCGATCCACAACCAGAAAAAGAAAAAGACCTACCCCCCCAAAACACACACAATAACATCCCCACCCCAACCCCACTCTCCCTAACACACACATACACAATAACATATGAATCACATTGATCCCCACCCCCCTCCCCCTCGGCCCCCCCCCCCCCCCCCCCCCCAAAAAAAAAAAAAAAACCAAACACATACACACTATAACATATGACAATCACATTGATCCCCACCCCCTAAAAAAAACATCCTTTCCCTTCATGCTAGTTCTATTTATTACTTTCTTCCCGGACAAACATAGGGAAACACTTAACTTTAAAATGCAGTCATTATAAAAGGTTCAAAGGGCTCTAAGAAGGGGTGGGGAAGGAGGCTGCATCTAGTACATCATATACATACCTTGATGAGCTTTCCGCTTGATGTCAAAAACTTTAGTTTTGCAGAAAGCACTCGTTTGAAATCTGGAGGAGCCCAATATTGATCCTACAGAATAAACAAACATTAGTGCTTGCAACCTGAAGATGGAAAACTGAGGAGGAAGGGTTTGACAAAAAAGTTAGAGAACTTCTCACTAGTGTCCCCGTAGTTTCAAGAATTCTCAAGGGTACCCTCCGTGTTATTTTAACACAACTGTACCCTGTGTTTTTTATTATTTTCTCAATTGTACTCCCGTGGCTAGTTTGAGGTATTATTTTCATGTCAAAATAACACCAGATCAGTTAGTTACTTAATAGAAGTAGGTTAATTAGTTGCATGTTAAGTTCTAAACTAACGTTATTAAACAACTAACTAATATAATGTTACTTTGACATGCAAATAACATCCTAAACTAATGGCCAGCTAAAGGAAGTTCACGGAAAGTTCACTAAAAGTTTTTACAGCACAGCTAAGAAAATTAAAATCATGGTACAGTTGAGATAACAAAAACATGGAAGGTACCATTGAGGATTCTGGAAAACACAGGGACACTAGTGAGAATTTCACCAGAAGTTACAAATGAAATGCAATATGTTCACCAAGCCAAGAGAGTGAAAAAAGGATTCTGTTAGAACTTTTGGCAAGCATCATTACAGGTGCTTATGATACAATCTTATAATCATGGAGGAGCTAAATTTTTGTATTTCTTATGCAAATAACTTAGGCTCTTGAATTTAGTTTTTGCTGCATGTTAGGGCCTTTCAAAATACTCATGATTGAAACGAAAAAAATCCGGAACAAGTAAAATGATTAACCATCCACTACCAACCCAATGCCACCCACAAGTCCAACAACCAAGAAAGCACAAATATTGGGTAATCGAGTTGTGATGCATATACGTCCTTAACCTTGCAAAACCAGCAGTTATTTGCATTACACCTCAATCAGAGAAATATGATTCTTCTCCTAGAGCACAATATATAGATGCAAGATAATTTTTGAAAAGGAGTAATGCATTAGATTAAGACAATAATAAACCAAACCTCAAATTTCAGTTTCATAAAGCTCAAATACATCCACCGAGTAAAATGGCAAGTTTATTATAGTCTTATATTCATGTTGCCATTGGGATAGTTGTTCTTTCTGTATTGATTGATGATCTCAGGGACATTTTGGCAAGGTTGGCTAGATTTAGTGAACCCTGAGAGGCGCATAAAAATGGGCTTGTTTGATGTTTGCTTTGGCAGGATCATAAGTTAGAGATGTTTGAAGGTGTTTTGCATTTATTGATAGAACTGTGTAAGTACCACGAATAAATATTAGCTGCAGTGAATCAACAAGGCTCAGGTAGAGAACTAAGTTCGATTTGATACCCACTTCAGTAAATGAAAATGCTTTGTCACTAAAAATCATTGCATTAAAGCATCTCCTCAGCTAGAATTTTCGGGTGATCATAATGATTTCTATGCACAGAGGATATAGTCAGTTTTGTGTTGGAGATGGTAGAATAGATTAGGGAAAATACTTGGCACAATATACCACTCTGTACAAAAGAGAAAATGGTATGTGAAGGATCTAAAGATCCGATAGAGCTCCTAGAGGAGCCAATTGATGGTTTCCTAGAATGCTAAATATTAGAAGATAAACCCACAAATTTTTGAAGCAAAGAGGGTGTG
Source organism: Dysphania ambrosioides (assembly GCA_026401315.1). Classification (NCBI taxonomy): domain Eukaryota; kingdom Viridiplantae; phylum Streptophyta; class Magnoliopsida; order Caryophyllales; family Amaranthaceae; genus Dysphania; species Dysphania ambrosioides. The sequence continues at coordinate 17,158,622 of CM048661.1, read as the reverse complement.
AGTTGTACTTCCAAAATATCTATGTTTAACTTCCAATTATGAGGCAGTGGATGTTCTTTCAAATTTTTTGTGTTAGTAGAACTCCTTGGTCAAATGCAAGCCTGAGTTTGGATGGATACTTGTTTACTGGTAGATAATTACATAGGCTTAAAATGTGTAAAGAGTATATATGGGGTGTTAAGGAATTTATGTAGGAATATATAAGAAGTCTTGTGTTGCTAGAAGTTTATTTAGGAGTCTATAAGGAGATTATGTCTCTTAAGAGTATCTCCTAGTGATTGTATAATTATGATATCCTTCATCAAAAATTGAAGAGACTGGAGCTCCTCCTATACTCCTACATAAGTTCCTAAACTTATGAGACATAAACTTCTCATATACTCCTATATGGATTCCTTCACACCCCTATATACTCCGAACAAATTATCTTTGTTAGTTAAACATATTTAACAAATGGATAGCACTGTCATGTAGTCTTGTATGAAGTAGGAAAATCTATAGAGACTCTACTTTGATTAAAGCAACACTCAAACTACTTCCGCCTTTCCTCTAACTAATTAATATTGATAAAACAACTAATCTACTAAAATATTGAAAAAGAAATCATTTTGCTCCCGAATAAAAATGAATATGCCTATATAAGTAATAAACGAAAAAAATTATCAGCTAACTAAAATATTATCTTGAATCACTCAACATTTAAATTCCAAATTTCCAATTAATCAAATCAAATTTAGATACAACATATTTCACATTAGAAATAGCAAAACAACTAATTCCCTAAAGCCAGGTCAATATTCTTAAGGGTACTAACTTCAGCCTCCAAGTATATCATCTTTGTGAACACTATTCTTAGACCCTTTGATCAAAACTCTCTTAAATACGAGTCCAAAACAAGAAGAATCTTATTCAACAAAACATGGATGCCCATAAGTATCTACAAATCTGTTTCAAAGAAGAATTCATTGCAGTAAAAATAAGGAAAATTTGTGAAAAGAAAAATTGATTCCTCCGTTTCATAAAGTTATTTTTAATTATTGTAGCTACAAAAACCAAGGAATAATACTGAATAGATGTAAGTTGGTCCTTTTTTAGTTTTGAAAAAGGAGTTAAAAGAGTTGTAGAAACATGGATATAAATAAATAGTTAAAGGGACCTATATGGTGGAGTTATTCAAGACAAGATGGTTATTTTGTGATACCCTAAAGGTTATAAAGTAGAAAGGGGAAGACCTTTATGATATACTCTCAAACAGAAATAAAGAAGAAAATTTGTGAAAAGGAGGGAATACATTTCAAACAACAATTGTACGAAACCACCTCTTAAAAAATATAGTTAAAAATTTCTACATAAAAACTAATATGGTGAAAAATACTACATTTAATCGGATTCCGGTGTATGACCAAATTTTCCGACGTTAACTTGCATGTGCAAGCCATGTGACTTTAGATTCAATTTTTTTTTTGGCTTTTCCCCTCGCTTTTCCCTTTCTCATTACTTCTAGGTTCTACCTCATTAAAATCTCTGCTCTTCATGCATTATGCCGGCCCAATCCCATAAATGAAAACGCAAGAAAACTCACAATTCCATAAAAAAAAAAGAGCAATTTCACATCAGAAGCCAAAAATTCAGAACAAAGTACACTTTAAAAAGTCCAAATCCCAAATCAAAACCCCCATAAATTCTGAATTTCATTCAAAAAGTGAAATTTCTCATTAAATGCCAAAGATCCAGGACCATAATTACACCAAAAACATGAAGAAAAAAAAACCCATAATCTGAAACCCAAAAATAATGATCCAAAATTGCCTTTAAAACAGTGGATTTATGTGGTAAAACATACAGAAGAGTCTAAAGTTTACAGCTCTCCACGTACTTCAACAGAAGATCTTTGGAGCAAAAGTCAACAAATCACCTTATAAAATCGGGGAAATAATGGACACTGCAAAGGAATAGAGAAAATCCCACTGTAACCTTGGCACGGGGAAATCGCCTTGGCACCAATTGAACTGGGGAGCATGCAGATTAAGCAATTAATCTAGTTGCTGGGGGAATTCGATAGTGAAAAGCTTCGTGTTTGGGTGCAAAAGAAGAGGTAGAATGAGAAAAAGGTTGAGGAATGGGGAAATTGTGGGAAAGGAACCCTAAATAGAGGCTCTAGAAATTTTTGGTCAAACACCAAAATCCGGCAAAAGTTGGTGTTTTGCAACAAAATATACTTTATAAGGTAATTTTTGACAACATTTTTTAAGGCAGTTTCTTGCAAAAAATATATTTATAAGGTAGTTTCTTGCTATATTCCCAAAAAGCAATAATCCATATTTGGATGATTCTACAAGCAATTCCGCAAATAAAAAAAATTTGCCAAATCAAATACAATGTGATCGTGAACTATATCTTGATAAGGTTTAAGCAAAGATCCATAGATAATCAACTCGACTCCTCTGTTACTAATTCATCAAAAAATGTCCATGAGTAGGAAAATACAATTAAATTAGCATCATTGTATAGAGAAGCTTATCTAATTGCTTCTTTTGGTTCTCATGAAAAGCATAGCCAGCTATAAGATAATATTATACAGGGTTAGAAAAGATCTGCTTCTATGTATACTAGGAAAGATCTAAGTCAATTAGCTCTTCGGTTAGTTGTACACCAACCTCAATATTATCAGCTCATCGTGAACAAACCATATTTTATCTAAGCTACACAAACAACCCATGCCTACCTGACTGCTTTGTTAGAGAGGCAATGTACATCACCCTAAGACATGACTGAAAATATATTTTTTAGAAGAATCAAAGAACAAAAGATTACAAAATGTTAATCATCTCAGATACAGGAGTACTTCACAACACTTACATCCTCATTAAATATGAGTTTGGTTAACCAATTTCTTATCCTTTTTTTGTACTCAGCTCTTAACTTTCATGATTTCCTCAGCAGTCCATTGTTTAATTGTGCTTCAAGCTATATCTCAAGTGAACGTTTTAAATCAAGTTATGAACCTAACATTCATTTCTGGCTACGTCAAGCTAACACCACTAATGATCAAATGAGTAGGATCATGCCCAAAAATCATTCTCACTATGAGTAGGACCTACAAGGCACTTAATAAGTACAATATGTACATCAGTTCTCATCATTTAATGGTTCATATAATATTTGAACTAAGTGGCAAAATTACCTCTATGTATGAAGCAATAGCAGTTTTGTTAGAGCCAGCAGGTTCCTTCAAGTTGGTAATAGCTTCTAGTATAAGATTGTCCAACCTAAATTACTCAAAAGAATTGGTAAAGGTGTTACTGAACACATTTCGAACAAAAGAGCTTCTTCATAGAAGACAACAAATAATAACGGGATGCTAGTATTTGATACAGCTAAAAAAATGAATATCTAACCTTACAATGGATCTTTTGGGGGCAGTTGAAATCTGTACAGGAGTACTTGAAATCGGGACAGGCACACTTGAAATTTGGGCAGGTGCGCTTGAAATTAGGACAGGTGAGCTTAGAATCGGGATAGTTGCACTTGAAGTAGCAACAGTCTTGGCATCCGGCATCTCCTCATCACTTAGAGGCACATCACTAACACTACTTGTATAGTTGTCCTCTTGCTTAGTAGTAGGTGATAGCGTTGGAACTCTTTTAGGAACAACCTTTGACTTCTCCCTAGACCCAACTGTAGTCGTCATCACACACATATTTCTCCACTTGTCCTAATTAATCCAGAACAAAAAAGCCTTAATCAAATTCATGATCAACAATCACAACAATACAAAACATCCCTAATTAGACCAAAAAAACATATGGAAGCCTCTAAAAGCCAACAGAATCCAACCTCCCAACATGCAACACAATACTACACTAAACGTGACAAACCATAGCATATTCAAGCAACATAGGCAAAACCAAATCCTCACATAACGAAGAAATTCAATACCTTGAGATCCACATTGGACCGTAAATACAAAATTCCATTAAATTCCGGGTCCTTAAGTATAGTGCGCCACTTCCCGGACCCGTGTTTGAGGACCCCGGCTTTAAGAGCAGCTTCCTCTTCCGCAGTCCACTTCTGCTTTGGTGCTCCCATTGCCACTAACACAATACATTATGATACGTGATCAGTTCCTTACCCAACAAATAATTACCCCATATTTATTTATTTATTTCATCATAACAAAATTCACACAATCAAATCAATACCCATTTCATAAATTCACTAAAAAATTTAATCAATTCGCAATTACAATTAATAATAATTCAGCAAAATTTTTGATCAAAACCCTAATCCAAAGGACAAAATATTAGGGCATGATGAAATCAACATATATTCAAAACACTAATCAAACATAAACAAAGAATTATTTCAAATGAATAACAAATGAAATGATTATCAATAATCATTAATGAAACCATAAGAATATATAATCAAAAATAAAATGAGAAGAATTAGTGGATTGAGATTGGGGAATGTACCAGATGATCGGGTTCAAGGGTGCGCGCATGCAGAAGAAAGAGAAATGGGGGGAAGGATTGGAGGTGAAGAATGAGCTGATAAAGGTGGCAAAATGCAGGAAACGTGGAGGAGCTACTCCTTCACTTGATGCATCGGGGAAATGAGGTGAGGGGGAAGTTGAGATGATATTGATGTAACATGGAAACACAAAACATCCACAGGGGAGAACTGGCGAACTATTGTTAGGAAAATTTTTAACCTAGTTTGACAAGGAATTTGAGTTTACAACAATTGTTTAGGATATTGGGACATTGTTGACATAGGTATTTTAGGAAATTTGATGAAAATCGTGTTATCGAGTTAAAGAGTATAAGTGATAATGAATCTGCAAGGAGTTTAGCATTGCTAGTGTGTTATGATACTAGATATTGAAAATAAAGTAGCATGCTTTTATTATTTTCTTCTAATTTTAAAAAAGTTAGTAGATATGTTTTTAAATAGCATTTATCATTCACAATATTGAGATTTTTTAAAAATCAAAGTAACGAGAACGTCTTATTGCACCCTTATTGAAAATGAGTAAGCACTAGACAATCAAAGAATTTTGAAAAACGAAAGTTATATCATCATCCTTGAAATCACGAAAATACAATTTTACACTAGTACCACTTGATGTATGCGTCTTTTTCAAGTCGATACATGAAAAACACTTATTATGAATGCATACATGCCCCCACAAACATCAAAGTTGTTTATCGTTAGTTACTACTAATACAAATAAAATAAACTTCATTTAATTGTTTTGAAATGAAATACTTAAATATCAAATTTAACATCAAAATATATTTACCAAAAACACACTTGTAGACACAAAATCGTGTCTTCCCGTATAGAGGTCTGACGAAATAACCCTAATGGACGGACTTAGCTTGGGTTGAGATTGAGTATGTGTAAACCCGAAATCACCTCAAAGTTGAACTCCCGAAGGCCTTAAACACAATCCGAGCCCAAGATACATACCTTGCCCCAAATAAATAACCCAAGTCACAAAAACACATCATTGTAACACCAAAGACAAACCTTTAAACCGTGCAAACCGAGGTCGAAGCTATTATGCTCGGCGCATGAAGCCAACGTCAAAGGCTAGAAATGCATGAGACCACCAAGCAGGGCATCCTACGTACACCATGTGCGTCCAACGCTCACCTTGGCGTCACACGCACCAAGCTAACTCATATCTGCTCCTTTCCAACTCAACCTCCTACAACATCTGACACTTAACCTTTATGTGTCACTCCAAAAGCGCTCTTGTCTCGTTTCAAGCCTCTTTTTAACCAAGCAAAAGATTCATTTCTTGAGCATCTAATGCACTACTTGAGCGTTTGACGCCTTAAGTTGGCGCCAAAAGCATTGAATTGGCGTCTAATGCTCAGGAAATGGACTCTTTTTTACTTATACATACCCCCTCATTTGATGACCAAAGGGTCGGCTTTTTTCAAATTTTCAAGGGTCGTCACTCTGCCAAAATACACTCTCGAAGCATCCTCAAACACATTCTAAGCCACTCAAACATCCTTCATACTTACCTAGGATCATTCAATGTACATTTTGACACAATCAAGTAAGGAAACCTTACCTCTTCAACACATATTCAATCCAAACTCAAGCAAAAGGACTCTCCTCAATGGTGGACACCGAGGACCCCTCTCTAATTCAATTCTTTTATTTACTTTGTCTACTTCTACTCCCTTCATTTTCTAGTCCTTAATCTTAGTGGTTCTACATCCATCTAGGATTTTGGAATAGCATATCTTTTGCGACGATTGTGGGATGTGCAAACCCCATTTCACATGACCACTTTATGCAATCTTTTGTGGGCCTTGATCAATCAAAGAGACATCACCTTTGAGGTTCTCTTGTGATCAACTCCAACACCTCTATATTTATGTCTCTTTTGCATATGATGTGAAGAGCTAGGAGTAACTCCTACTTCACTAGGTTAAGCTTCAAAACCCTAACATTAAGAACATCATTCAAGGAACCATCTCCATAGATTGGTCTCCACTTAATCTCTTAAATGGCTCATTCCCCTTGTATCTTATTTATTGTAATCCATTTACAATATGCAAGTTTATTTTTCTTTGGTCTATGATGAAGAGACTTGGACAACTCCATTCTCTCTAGACTCAATTAATCTTTAACACTTTTCATGAGCAAAACCTAGGTGTACATCATACTTGAATGGACATTTATGAGTTACCCTTAAGTCTCATTTCTTATTCAAGCATCATGAGCATATTTTGATCTTATTTTTGCCTCTTTTTGTCAATGATATTTCAAGATTAAAACACATAGTTCTTTTATGAATTAGACCCATTTTACTTAAGTTGGAGTATGTCATATGTCATGGAGAAAGGTCTCTGTATGCGTCAATCTACATTTAATTGGTAGATCTTCAACTCATCGTCATGCATAAATCATATCTTGCATATTACTAACATTGAATCTATTACTTTCTTTCTATTATGCACTTTTATTTCATGATCCTTACTATGTTATTAATGTTTATAACCACTTTTATCTTTTGCATTAATCAAGACCTATTGACATGCAATCACGCTTAATAAGATAAAACTTGGACAACCGGTCATAGGAAAACTTAATCTTATGAAAAATTAACAAAGTGATCACCTAATCTAGATTTTTGTGCATAATTCTTAACTTGCCAAACCAGCTAAATCTAGAGTGTGCTTTGCCTTTGTTTTTGCATGTTTGTCTAGGACTAAAACTAATTAGTTCTCCATCTCTTTACCAATTTCTTGCACACATTCTTAAATTGAAATAAGTTGCTCATTCTTGGATCTTCTTATGGTTCAAAGACCATTACGTGAGTCAAATTTGAGATTCAAACCCAAGGGTGACCAAACAGCCCAAAAATGTTGGTTTGCGACTCCTTGACCCATTTTTATGTATAAAGTCGTGTAGCCGATCCTTATTGACACACAATACAGTTGAGCACTAGAAGGGGAGAGTCCCTTCCTCTTTTCTTCACCAAAAAGGAAACATTGAGTTGTAAAAACCGGGCTCTTTAGTGGTAATTCACTTATTAAATTGCCTATCTGAAACCTAATTGGGTTCTTAAACCCTTAGCACGTACAAAAAGCTCCTATAACACTAAATGCCTTTATACAAGCAAAGATTACAATATACAAAGTATATTAAGATATAACACTTAGTAAGAGCTACCCCTATGTCATCCACAATATATGTGGGTTTGACATGTATTATCTAACATTGAGTAAAAAAAAACTAAGATAGAGATAGAGGAGAGAGACTAAAAGCCATGGGTTAAGAACACGTCTATTTCTTACAATTTTGGGAGGGACTTTTATATGGAGTGGTAATGAGGCAGAAGTAGAGAGAAATTCAAAACCACTATATAAGAGCATTGCGGCTACCTATGCTCTTAATTTTGAAAGGTTTAAGAACTGTCAAGGTCTTCCATGTGATACAAGTAGTTTGATTTGTAGAAGAAAAATATGTAAGTATAGTGTCATCCCTCATGTTTGCTAGGAGTTTTACTAAATTAAATTGGGATTCTCTTTGCCCTGATAGTCCAATATAGTAGACTAATATATCACATTGATTTTAAGGAGATTCGATTCGAAGACCAAGGTGTATAATTTTTACACAAAACCTTTTGACCATTGTGAGACTTATATTCTATGAAACTTATGTATAAATCTAATATACAATGTAAATAATTAGGGGAGGCGAGTTAGAAGATAATGGATTGTGGTGTTGGTCGGGGAGGGGGTGCGCCTACTTCTATCTATTATGGAAATAAAGTTGGCAAAGAAAAATAAGGGATTGACCTATAGGTAATACTTTTATTTATATATTTCTATTAATAAACAATAACTAAACTAGAAAACTACTACATGATATAAAACTATAGAAGTATATTTACCATAAATTAAATATGAGTAAGAAATTATTGTTCAGCAAGTTATCAATTAAAATAATTAATACCCAAATGCAAAATTACTCACTTTAGATTATAAATGTTCCCTATATAATACTAAAGCATAGTCTTTGCTAATGAATCTGACTTTTTCCAAACTATTGCCAAGTAGAAAAGATAAGGCGAGTCTAGCACTTAACTTTCAATCAATTTTTCAGCACGTTGTTCATTTGGTTGTCTATAACATCTAAGACTCTCTTTTGACAATGCCTTAATTGGCTTCTCTTAATCCTAACCTCACCCTAATCCTTTTTTATTATGAACAATTATTGTTAACACTGAACCTTCCTTGAATCTTATCATAGATAATACCCAAAATGTTAATGAAAACTGTCTAAAAACCAACATTGCTAATCTAGGTGGTAAATGGCCTCACACATAGAATAACACATGTATATTCTCATCAAGAGGGAGAATATGAGATTATTATGAGACTACAATTAGGGTTTATCCAAACCATAAACTAAGACTAGTCAATACATAAAAACATGTATTAGAAATTATTTGGGTATGTTTTTTTTACCTAATTCAACCATATTTTAAAATTTTTTTGAAAGTTTTATCATTTCTTAATAAATTTGTGATAATATAGTATGAGGAGCACATGCTTGGTAAAAGAAGGATATGATTGTAGTCAATGTCGTATGCAAGTGACAACTATTTCCTTTGATATTTAAAAGTCTATATTAATAAAAATTAATTAATACATGTTTAAGTTTGAGATCGAGGTCGTAATATATGGTGTGAATTTTTACATTATTGATTTTATCAATCCTTACTAGAATACTTTAAAGGAAAAATTGAAACTAAAAATACAACCTTTAACCCATCTTGTCCGTAAAAGCCAACCTTCAGTTTATATCTGAAAAATCCCACCTTTTCACGATTTGTATTTTGAAGTGATAAATGAAAAAATGACCGGATGTCTTATAGGTAAACATGATGACGTGGCGGTTTCTTCTTAATGACCGTTGCATAGCACCTACTGCCCTCACAACACCTTCCCATCCCGCAGCATAGCACCTCCCTCACCTCATTTCTTTAAATTTCCATAGCCATAGCTTTATACATGACTACTCCAAATTGAAACTCCTCTTACTCTTCATCTTCTACTTGTAACAATTCCCGTCGCAAATTATTGTGTGAGCATGGCTTCAATTCTGTGGTTCGCACTGCAAGACAAGGTCCAAACGTTGGTATGCAATACCATGGATGCCCTTATTGGCCTGTAAGTCTCTTGGTGTATGTGAGTAATTTAGTTTCATACAATTAATTATGATTTTAACTTAGGAAAATTCTTTGCAAAATCAAGAGGCAAATGCTTGTAAATTCTTTAGATGGGTAGCTGGTGAAGGTCATCAAATGACGAGTTCCCAATTGAATGAAGAATTTCAATACAAGATGCTTGAGAAAGACACTCGAATTATTGAGATAGAAGTTGAGAAAGGCGTATGTGACGATAAAATTAAGAAATTGCAAGTGAAGAAAGAGAATCTAGAAGAGGAATTAGATGAATTAAAGAACGAGTTAGGCAATTGCGTATGAAAATAATCAATAGTATAAGAAATGAGAAGAACTTGACCCTTATTTTGATATTCTCATGGATAATGTTTGTTGTTTTGGCACTTTTAATGAAGTAATCATGGACTAAGTGTTAATTAGTATGTTTAGTATTATGTGTGGATGATGACTTATATTAAGTGTTGTTTATGTTTAGTATTATATTATGAAACTAGCTATTTAAATCTACACTACTATTTGTTATACCAATTAATATGAATTTTGGTTTGAAGTTTGATGATAAAGATTAAGATATATAGTATTTCTTGTATAGTTTGGTTTAAAGTTTGATGATCAAGATTTCATTGGAATATATATTGCATAACAGATAGCATTAACTTCAAAAATCTACCAGATAGCAATAAATATTGCATTAACTTTACTGTTTGTGAGTACACACAAAGTACACCCTCATATAGAGCATCAAAAATCTACTAGATAGCATTAAATATTGCATCAAATATAGGTATGTTGTAAAAAAGAGAAAGTACTAGTAAAGGTACACACAAGAGTTCACCCTCACAAGTCTAACTAGAAGTTACATTTGTCACTAATAAAATACATCCTAAAGAAGTCTAGTGTTGTTGGCTTGATTGGTTGACTGATCCTTGACTACAAAACCAAGCCTAAACACCATGTGGTATCTGCACAAACAAAAAATATATATTTAGTTTAAGGGGTCAGTTAAGTTCACAGCAAAACCAACTTTATGAATTAGGAAAAAAGATGAACTAACTTGTTCAGATTAAGCTCTTCCACTGCCCATGCCCCTGCCCTCGCCCCTACCCCTGCCTATTCCATCTCCTTCCATTATTGACCCAGTTCTTCTACCATCTCTAGATCCCCTTCCTCCTCTAATTAGTCTTCCACCTCTTCCTAGCTGTGTTGGTTGAGTAGTGGTATTGTGGTGCTCAGACCCCGATGTTGGTTGGATAGTTGAGCCTAAAGGCTGAGCATCATTCCTTGGTCTCCCTTTAGGTCTTTTGGTTGGAGGTTCCTGGGGTGTTAGGACATTTCCCTTGTTAGGGCATCTCCTTTTGTTATGCCCCTTTGCCTTACATAGAGTACATGTCATCTCCATCCCATGCCTTGTTAACTTTCCTAGCCTTTTAGGATCTTCAAATGGATCCTTTTTCCCGTTCATTCTAGGCCTTCCTATACCAATTTTGATGGGAGGAGGATCTAACCTACACTCAATTCTAGGCCAATTCCTCTCAGCCTCACATGGAGGGATGAAGTTTGCATAAGCCTTCATGTAGGCCTCTTTCTTATACCAATCAGCAACAAAATCTTCTACTTCCTTATGTTGAAAGTAGATGCATGCTATATCATGGCAACATGGGATACCAGTTAAGTCCTATTTCTTGCATGTACAAGTCCTTACATCTAAGTTCACTCTCATTGTATCCAAGAAATACCTCACCTAAAACATATTCAAATCTGCTGGCAATGCATCACATTCCTCTATCTTCTTTATCTCATTGTCTAACCTTATTCTAATTCTAGGACAGATAATATATGTAGAGTTCTCTATTTCTGTCATCACAAGTCTTTGCATCAAAGCTACCCTAATATCCTCCATCATGTAAATCAAGTGCTTAGTCCTAGCCTTAATGATATATCCATTAAATGTTTCTGTCATGTTATTGGTTATGGCATTTGTTCCAATTGATGTGCTCATGAATGCTCTACAGAAAACCTTGGGGTTATAACTTTTGAAAGCAACCATAACATCTTGATTTATTTTCACTAATTCATCTAAGACTTCATTATAATCTGCCATATTATAAGCCTTGACAATTTTCCAAAACAACATCTTCATCTCATCTCCCCTAAATGTTTTGTGCCATAAAGTAAATATAAGTCTGGCACAATGCCTATATTCTGCCTTAGGGAACACCTTAGCAATACCACTTAATATAGACTTAAATAACACAAACAAACAAAGAAAAATAATGCATCAGAATTACACTAACAATTCAATATGAAAAACGTAACAAAAATGTGTATTTGTATTCTCATCTGATGCTCATCTGATATGAATGCTACTCTAGCTCCCTTACCCACTTTAAGGAATTTTTGTAAAAGATTGAAAAACCATTCCCAAGACTCATTATTTTCCTCTTAAACAATAGCCTAAGCAATGGAGTACATTTGGTCATTATCATCCCTACCCATAGCTGACATCAGTTGTCCCCCAAGGAATGTTTTTAAAAAGCATGCATCAACATAAATAACCCTCCTATACCCCTCATCCCACCTGATCTTCAAAGCTCTAAAACAGCAAAATAATCTTTTAAACTCAGGAGGATCCTTGCTATCATCAGTGACTAAGTCCAACTTAATCCCATTAAGTGAAGATTCTAATGCAGTGCCATCACATAAAGCTTCCAAGGCTACTATATACCTCCCAAGTTTATTTTAGTCCTCTTTCATTGATCCATGAAGCATTTTATGTGCATGGTATTTAATCCTGTATGCAAAGTCCCTCTTGACATTGACCCTAAATCCTCTCCTTACAGTCTCTTGAATCTCACTAGCTGGCTAGTGTGGCCTAACTTTGAAAACATGAAGATATTGTTTTGCTAACCATGAAGAATTCATTTTCTTGTTTTTTTCCATGTTCCTATGACATTGATGTTTTCCCATGACTGATTTCACAACAAAGCTTACCCTTCTAGAATCCCAAGCAGTATACAAATAAAATGGATAGCCTTGAACACACTAAATTGTTACTCTCTGCCGCCTATGCTTATTGCTACTTACAATGTGTACATTCCTACCTTGAAATATAGCATACTTAGCCAAAGCTTGCTTAAAATCTTCCCTAGTTGGAAATCTCTGCCCTACACTCCAGTTGAATAAACTGAAGTCAGTGTCAGCACTAACTAGAAGTCTCTTCCTTTGCCTCCTTCCTTCAGTCTCATCTACACCTTTATCACTTTCAGGGGGAGTGTTTATCTCATCAACACTCTCCTCATAGTCACTAACATACTGCCTCCTACCCTCATCTTCAACTTGTGATCTGACTCCTTCATCACTAGTACCCACAACATCACCAGCTAATTCTTCAGCAGGACCAGCCCCCACATCAACAACTTCTTTTTATAAGTGTTGGGTATGATCCCTCAATAGACTTTGTACTTCCCTCACTCTTTCCCTAGATGTTTTGTACTCTTCATCACTTTTAGCTACATATACCTCATTCTTAATTTCAAAATCAAACTCCTCTTCACTTAAACCCGTGATATCCTCCTTTTCCAGCTCTAAATCAGCATAATCAAAATCAAACTCCTCTTCACTGCTAGGCGCATATTCACTACCTGATTCATCCAATTCACCAACTAGTTCTTCCCACTTTAATGGACTCTCAGGCCTGTTATCCTCCCACTCATACCCTTTATCAATTGATATGGTTCTAATAATAAAAGTAGGGGGATAATAAGATTGAGTAGTGGGTTGGCTAGGTTGGTTCTCATATTGGGGATTAGCTTCTTAGTTAGGATTTGTTTGGATCTGTTCTTGGGGGCTAGGGTTTACAAATTCACTATGTAAAGGGGTAGGATGGGCTGATGTGGAAGATTCTTTATGAAGGGCAGATATGTCATGTGAAGAAGATGCTGACTTGGCTTGCTTTGTTGGAGTTGTATCATCAATTACTAGGTGTGCTGATTCATTAATGTTATTAAACCTAGGGCTACTACTTATTGGGGTCCTAATTATCTTTCTTTGTGATCCCTTCCTAGGTGTTAATTTCTTCTATTTGCCTTTAAGAGGGCTTCGTGGTTCTCGTACTTTAGTGAGTTGGCTTAGTGGAGTAGAATGGGTTGGTGGTTGTTCTTGGTGGCTTGGTGGTTATTCTTGGTGGCTTGGTGATTATTCTTGGTGGGCTTGTGGTTGTTCTTGGTTTGGTTGGGCAGTACCATGAACCTTTATCAAAGCTTCTTCTAATTCTTTTGGGTCAATTGGAAGAACCTCAGGAATGTCAATACCATGCAACACATAAAGATCAATGCTTTTTTCCTTGATTCCAAGTTCATCCATTTGCAAAACCTCTTGATCAGTATAAACCTTCTTCAACCCAGTTCTCAATTGTTTTTTCCCAGGAACTAGGTAAAATATGGACTCTATAACCTTATAATCTCCGCATTTCTTGGCCAAATCTTCAAGGTACCACCGACACAACTCATCTGGATCAACAACAAAACTCATAACCTCACCACCCACATAATGTCGCCCCCTTACACTGTCTTTGAACAACCCACCATGGAAGAACCTCAAATTTACACTATAGGTCATTGTGAAACTTCAATTTAGGAAGAGAAAATTGAAGTGCATCACACAAATCACTCAAACAATACAACCACAAAAACAACAAAATGGGCAGTCGAATTATCCCAAACACTTTAACAAATGTTGAATTAAGCAAAATACTGAACAAAAAAATGCGATGGGAAAAGGGAAATTACCTGGAATTGCTTCGCGGGGAAATTGAGGGTTAAGGGTAATGAACGTGCACCAATGTCGGTGACAGAGGAATTAAAGGGCGCTGGTGGTTGCTTCGCGGGGAATTTTTGCTGGGGGGATGGAGAGTTCGAAAGTTTAGTGAAGAAATGAGAAGGAAGGGAGTTGGGAGTTACCTGTGTAACAGGTAACCTGTAAACCGTCACTTTATAATACAAATCGTGGAAAGATGGGATTTTTCAGATATAAACTGAAGGTTGGCCTTTATAGACAAGATGGGTCAAAGGTTGTATTTTTAGTTTTAATTTTTCCTACTTTAAATGTATAATAGATCACTATATAAAATTGAATGATTTACTTTGTTTAGTTACTTTAGCTTCCAATTTCAACATTGCATTTAGGCCATGTTTAGATTGTAGGAATGTAATGAAATAGAATCAAGAATGATACATGGGAGGAATGGAATCAGTTTTAAAGAACTGTTTGGTTAAGTACATGAATGAATTTTAAACCCTTTTCAGTTGTTTGGTTTAACAGAGGAATGGCATTTTGTTTACTACTTGTTATTTGATTCAAATATGAATAACTGTAATCTTGATATTAATTATAAAATAATTTTATTTTTATATATTCACGATATTAAAACTAAGGGTGTCAATTCGGGTCCACATGACAGTTATGGGTTGACTCGTCGCGAGTTGATGCTTATCGATTTGGGTTAAATTAAGTCAATTTGGCCTACTGGGTCAGGTCAAGTTAGGTTAGGTCAAATTAATTATTTTCTTGCTCGGGTTTCGATTTAGCTCGTATTCAGTTTGGGTCAATATCGATTCAGGTCAATTTGGGTCGGTTTTTTTGATGGGTTATAGCAAATTTTGGGTTATGTTAACTAAGCTACGGGCTATTTTTAAGGTTAAATCGATTTCGGGTTGTCTTCAGGTCAGGTCTATAACAATTCAGACACATATCGGGTTTAGGTATTCAAATATCGGGTTAAATCAGTTTTGGGTTGATTTCAGATCGGGTTGGGTCTGTTTATGAGTCTCACTTTTCAAGTCATAATCAGGTCGTGTCCAAGTCGGTTTCAGGAAGTTTATTAGATCGGGTCAGATTTTAACAATTCTAATTAAAATAACTATAAAAATAAATATTATAGAAAAAGCACTGACGATAATAATAATTTATAAATATATTAATAATAATGATAACAATAATCAATTTAATAAAAAGAATAAAAATAATAATATCATTAATAATAATAATAATAATAACTGGATGAATACTGACTAAAACCAAAGGAATCAAAAAGAGAATTTTGGGAGTGTTTGAAACCCCTAAAACTTTAAAACCCATTTTTTTTCCCAAACCAAACAGCTTTTACAAAGGAATGAGTTTAAAAGTTTATTACATTCCATTCTACTTTTTCATACCAAATGGACCCTTAGTGTTGAATGCCGGATCGATACTCTAGAGTTTCTAGACATATTTCAGTTTCATAGTTACTTCATAAACAATACTCGTCACGAGATGAGAAATTTAAGGTGGTGTACAATTACAATCACTAGCGGATTTAGGGGAGACTAAATGTGGCCATGGCCCGCCTTGTTACCTATTTTTTCTTTTACTATTATTAATGCTTCATTAATGGTTCTCAATATAGTATTTCATAGTTGGTTATTACGGTTCACAATAAAAACAACAAAAAAGGGAGGGTTTTTCTTCGCCTCAAGTTCAATTAGTAACAAATTATATTATATGTCATTTATTTTTTGCTGAACTTTTTCTTTCTTTTTATTTTTCCTTTGTCATTCTTTGTTTTTTCTACTTTCTTATATTCATTTCAAATGGCATTTTGAAACAAAAGTTAAATGAAATTTTATTGTAAATTTTTTGTTCTTTATATTTTATCTAAACAAATAAATTATTTAATAATAAATAGTCATGCAACATCTAAAAAGAGATTAAGTATATCGATAGAATCAATTAGAAACTCTTCTTTTACAAAAACTAAGAGTGCCCGTATCAACATTCTTCATACTTTATCCACAAAAAACTAAGAGTGCCCATATCAACATTCTTCATACATTACAACCTCCAAAAGATTGTCCACTGATTTGTTGTAGTCATGAAGATGATTTTTTTTGCTTGATTCTTTTATTTGTTGTTGAGATTGACCTTTTTTCAATCTTGCATTAATTTTTATTGAAAAATCAATTTATACTATCCGACTATATTTAACAAACTAAATTAGAAAAAATCCTACTAATAAGGAATTTACAACTTACCAACTATGTAATTTTGATGAATTCAACAATACAAAACATAAGGACATTGTGAGTGCAAGGTAAAAAATGGCCAAATCTCCAAATAAATTGGCTATTTTTAACCTAATAATCCCTAGTTTTGGGAACCTTGGGGAAATATATCAAACTACCTTAATTATTTGACTTGTTTGTTAATTTATGTGATAATGACAACATAGATTTCATGGAATAACGAAGGTAAATATAACAAGAAATGGGAAAAATGCCAAAATTTTCAAGAAGCAAGGAATCCGTTGCAAATCATACATTCCATATTACATACCTGGATGCAAATTCCTAAAGGTGGTCAGGTTCAGGTCAATGAGCTCTGGGCAGTTCAAGTATAGAGCCTGCATTTTGTTTCACAACCTAAATAAATAAAGAAAAGACTCACACCTAAGCCAGAACAACCCCACAAGCTAAGTTTCTTCAACCGGCTATGTTTGATAATAAGCTTCTAATATATGTGATGCAAACTTAATTTTTTTTCGTTGTTCCTACTTTCTATATAAGCAATACAATTATATATATTGAATATTTTTCATATGAAGATATTCTTTTCCTTTATCTATGCTAATATATTAAAAAAAAACTTCCTACACAAGTGTGTTTATATATATATATATATATATATATATATATATATATATATATATATATATATATATATATATATATATATATATATATATATATATATGCACAACATGTCACCCTCCTCATCTAATTTAAACATGCCATATTATAAAATTAACTGACCATGATTATGAGCTAATGTGAAACATAAATGTTTACACAAGGTTTGAATTAGGATCTTTTAAAGAACTGTTGAATGTCTTACAATCCTAGAAACCCATGAGATATGCAATTTTATCTCACTAAATCTATGTAACTTTCGAACAAGGAAAACTAATACAAATAAAGACTTTTGAGATAATTATCAATTAATATATAAATTGTAACACCCCGATAATTCCCTATTTGCAAAACTACAATCTCCAGAGAATTATTGTAGTGTTACCGCCATATGTTCAAAAACTAAGACTTAAATTAGAATTTTGCAGTGAAAAATATAAAATTTTTGAATTAAAACCTTTTAAACACTAAACCCAATCAACCATACAATTCGAAACCATTAAGGCCCTTATTAAAAAAATTGAAACATCCATCAAATAAAATCCAAACCAATTTTCAATGACGACTCACCTTGAGTGTAACCGTACCTTGTCATATGGAGAGTGAGAGTCTTAAAGTCCTAGTGAGGCCTGGACGAGGAGGGTATACAAGGTGTCATAGTAGATGGGTACGAGCAAAGTAGGTGACTCGGCCTATCCTTTTCACCCCCCCCCCCCCCCCCCCCCCCAAGCACATATCCATGACTCGATCTGCCATAGGATGACAAATGTCTCGATGATCGTGATAATAGTCAGAAATAGATAGCAGTTCCATAATAGACATAAAACAACAAATAATATGCATAAAATTCTTACCAAGATGTGAAGCAGCGCTGATGCTGGAACAAAATGTGAAGGAGACGGCTAGAATGAGGGCTAATGAAACGCTTAGTGATACTACGGTACCAAACTAGGTATAGTTCGTAGTAATCCATAGCTCCCACAAATAAATCAACCTTTACGACAAACTGTAGGCTCCCTCAATCTAGGTACTTACGATGCTGCTCCGTCTAATCGACGATGGCATTGCCACGTTGGTCCACCTAGTGTAGGGATTCGTTAGTGTCCGCCGTAGGGGGTATCAGCTGGCGTGATATGAACTGCCGCATGCCTCTGACTCAGCAAATGGTACTCTATGCACTCAAAACATACGAGGGGCGTAACAGCACGCCACTCGTCCTCCTCATCCTCCTCCTTTAGATATAGATCCCAAATCATCTACGGGAAAAGGATATAAGTTTATTAGTTATTGAAAACAAAGTTACATACTACACATATGTGAATCAAGTAGGAGTTGGAATGTTAGCCGCGCTGCCGTCATACTATCTAACAAATCTCATAGAGAGTTCACCCTAGTCGAGAGGTGAATACGAGTGATACAATACAGGAGCCATCTAGTGCCATATGGCTCTCCATCCCCAAGGTACCGGCCTCAACATAAACGTGCACAACCTGTCCCTACTCAGCTTGTCTATGTCGTGTGGAAACTGCTAGATGGCAACATGTAATATGATCCCACACCCAAAGCTATTAGGTAATAAATGAACTTAGGTAATTAAGTTCTTGGTTACTAAATAATAATAATAATTGAAGTGATAAATTACCCGCACCTAGAGAATGACCAATGGCCCAGCAATGTCCATAGCTGCCCACCACATCTAATGCAAGAAGCACGACATAACTGCTAATATAAGTACGAAAGAGCTGCAATACCCTAACTATATGATGCTATACTATCCTAGGTACAATCCAAGAGCTCTAAGTAGATGAGCTACACCTTGTTTCCTGACTTATCCGTGAATAACACATAGGAAATGAGTAACAAGTAGTATAGACATGCATATCTTTAGATGTCGACCTTAGAGACGTTAGTAGGTGGTAGCTGAGTCAACTAGGTCAGTCTGACTATGGAAACCACCATGGAATCACCAGGTGGGGTAATTCCAAATACTCTTTTTTGTCACTAGTAATCTTGTAAGGATCGCAATATTGCATTATGTGATCGTCGCCTCTCCAATAGTTAGGTGAAAGGTGTGTGTCTCCTGCCACCATGTAACGACAAGCGTAGTGACGAGGCTTCAATCCATAAGCAACGACTACAAATGGTCAATGCCATATAAACCTGCTCGTCGAACGTAATGTAACACCCTCCTGTCAATAGGTCACTCGAGGCTGTGGTGACGAGTGAAAAGCAGTGACACTGGATCTAACTAGCCATTCCAAAGTACGACAGAAGGATGTGACCCCTTTAGGTGAAGAACACATGTATGTGTAGGATCTAGTTTTGCCATATTAATTGACAAAGAATGATTGAACTAAACCATAATATTTGAAAACATAATCAAATTAAAACCATAATCTTTGAATACATAATCAAAATTAATCATAATCTTTACAAACATAATCGAAACTAAAGCATAATGTTTGAATACACATTTGAAACTAAAACATAATGAAACTAAGACATCAAAGAAACCTAAAATACAATGGTACTACACTAAGGCGCGTCTCTGGGGGCAACTACGTCAATTATGTCCAATGACATGACCAAACGCTACAGTTTATTCCTTGATATGTGTTGTCGTCCATTTCATTCTTTAACCTCTTCGATTGTGAATAGCCCTTAGGTCAAATTCGACTCTCATCAACAATGTGTCTTGGTCCTACATGTGGTCTCCACTATTTATATGTGTATAGGTAAGTCATGGTGTAAAAATGTGGATCAATAAATGGTGCTATAGAAAGGTGATGCCCAACACACACATCCAAAACATGAGTAGTGGTACACTTAAATCTTTTCCTAATAGCCATAGATCTCGGCTATTGCTGCCTGCTTACCATACTAAACTTTCAAATAAGGTATGGAATAGTGGAATCTTCCATACACACACCATCTCTATGATAATAGCCACCTTCAATGTGGGATCAACTCTAACATATTTCTTAACAAAGTTGCCTATTAATGACGAACTCAAGTGGTCGAGCTCCCTGACTGTGGTTGTCACTAACACAAGATGAAGCACGTGGACCCTTATAAGTTTCTATGGTCCTAAAGGGAAGTACATTGCTCTTCTATCTAGTATAAAGTTTCTAACACCATATGTTTGAACAAACCAGCTCCAATATAGATTTGTTTGATGTTTGACACATGTATGATTGATTTTCTTAAATATAGTACATCTTTATAACTTTAATGAGTTCTTTCTTGCTTGCAAACTTCATATCCTTCCCAAATTCCCCACCAACCATGCACGATGAACATTGGCAATGCATTCTCCAACCATTACCCTCTATGTATTTTAAGTTATTATAAATGGGAACGGTTGATCTAATTTCAAGTTGGTTGCCCCTAAGTTTATGCCAGCTTCAAAGTCTATGTTCAATGCAAGTTCTTCCACTTCTTCATCCCCTTCATCTTCTTCCTCCTCTGCCTCCTCATCCACTTCCTCTACCCCCTCCTCACCTTGCCTAGTCTTTTCTGTATGAAGATAATTCCCATACTTATCTTTCAAGAGTGTATGAATTGGGTTCTCATTAGGAGTATGTGAAGGAGGGTTCATTTGAGTTGTGGATGGAATGGTATTTTGTGATTAATGTTGAGAGAATATGTCCATCATTCCAGTATATAAGGAAATGACTGGAATTGAAGAATTCACATTAAGGGTCCTTCTCAACATATATTTCCATATAATATAATTTGGAAAATTTTGGATATATGCTCATAAGACTTTTACAAAATAGTCATCTGTTAATGGCGATGTCATACATGTTGATGAACCGATGGGTATTTCATTTTCATGTTCAATTTCATTGTCCTATCAAATCTGCACAAGCTGAAGATCATATCAACAATCTCCTAAAAGTTGTTTTCAACACTAACTAAAAGAGGTCTAACTTGTCCACCTTCATATCTAATTGTAATATCTATTTCTACCTATACTCTACCCCCATCGACATAAAAAGGTATTCATGATGGATACAACACAAAAAACTCTTCAATGATATTCAATAATATTCTAACAATATTTCATGCCAAAACCAATTCTTCTATCTCTTTGTCACATTCAAATTTCTATTTCATATTCAGTTTATAACAACAATAAAACTCTTAACTATAATTCAATTCATAACTCAAATTCCATTCGTTTCTATTCATAACACCTAAATTCAATTCTTTAATAACTTTTAATTCTAAAATATAATTCTAACTATGATTAACCTAAATTTTATTCTAGCTAAAATTCAATTCTTACCTATAATTCTATCACTAATTTACCTGAATTATATCTTAACCTAAATTCAATTCAAACTATAACTAACCTAAATTTTATTCTAACTAAAATTCAATTATTAATTATAATTAGCCTAAATATACTTTAACATTCAATTCTTAACTCAAAATTATAACTAAAATTATCTGAAATTTATCTAAAATTAACTCAAAATTATTCATAAAACTAAACACTTAAATCATCTAAAATTCCCATAAATTCTTAATAATCTCCAACACCATAACATACCAAACAACATCCTTAAATTAACTACACAAGATCTCAGTAAATGCAAGCTACAAAAAGGAAAAAAAAGAAATAATATTCAAATAAAAAAAAGTAAAAGTAAAGTATAAGCTTAGAATTATAAATTACCTGAGTTCTTGAAGTAAAATCACACCCAATGTGCAAAGATTTATCCGAAATCTCTTCTGAGTTCGCCTTCAATAAAAGGAGGTTATCGTCGGGTATGGGGAGAGATAGGGAAGAAGGGGAATCAAAAGAGAGGAACAAGGGAAAAGATAAAGAAAGGAAGAAGGAAAAAAACATGGAGGCTAGCCAATTTAACCAAGCAAAAGTCGCTGCATAGGGCATCAATTTTCACCTAAACCAAAATAAGCTCAGTTTTGAAATTATTTTAATCCAAAGATTATTTTGAAATAATTTTTAAAAAAGTATACAAAAATTTCCAAAAATTCCTTTTATCAAGTTGCGTCGTTACATCACTAATACAATTCATGTCGTCCCTCTATTCTTCATCCTCATTTACTCCACTCAAGTATTCAAGAAAGTCTTATCCTTTAGCATATTTTTTTAATTGTGAATGGTTTTCTACATGCCATAGAAACTTTTTGGTAGTTGTTGCTATAAGAGTTGAACAAGTCTTATAAGGAGCTATATATGAAAGATCAAGTTGAAGAGATTCTAAGCCGTAAGAAATTTAAGATTTTGAAGATAGTAAAACTTAGAATGGAGCCTTTGTCACTAGGAAAGAATGCTCTCGAGTGTTGATAGGTGTATAAAATCAAGTATAACTCAAATGAGAGTGTTGAATGATGATGTACTTATTTTAGAGCACGTTTACAACCCCATTTTAGTGTCGAGTCTCGCGGTTTTAGAGTGATTTTATACACATTACACTTGATTTTACCTTGCTCTTGTCCTCGAGCTGTTTTAAGGCCATTTCAAGTACTTTTGATGATTTCAAGGTAAAATGCGACGTGTTTGAGGCTTTGACATTCTTATCAAGAGTTCAGATGCACGTATCATAACTTAGGCATGCGTTTCAAGTCACTCTCAAAGATTCTTCAAAGTTTAGAAGCCATTAGTCACTTCGAAGAAGCTGTTCAGCAAGGTTTAGGCTCAGATTCGACCGAATCTAACATCCATTTGGTCGAATAGAAGGTAGGAACTCAAGATATGACTCAAGCTCTCGAGAATAGCCGAATGAGATCCCATTTGGTCAAATCATGGACCATTCGGCCGAATGGGTGCTCTCCTTTGGTCGAATGGTGGACAGGTTATCAAAACTCGAAGTTTCTGTTTTGGGCAAATAGCAAGACCATTCGGCCGAATAGTCCCTCATTCGGCCGAATAGTCCCTCATTCGACCGAATCCATACCTCATTCAGGCAAATGAACCTTGTTTTCGCAGATTTTGGTTCTTCCTTAAGTCGGCCCTTGAGGGTTTTTCTAGGGTTTTACCCCCTTATGTCCTTAGGGTATAAATACCCCCTTGCTCTATAAAAAAACCTTCATGCCTATTTTGAGAGCTCTTGTGCCTCAACTTGAAACATCACTTTCATTGCTTTCATTTCATTCATGCTTTAGTTTAGATTTAAGGCTATTGTTGTTCTCCCTTTCAAGCATTGTATTTTAGATTCAGAATTACTTTCATTCACGCAATTTTATTCACGTAAGTTATCATTTTCGTTATTACTTTATTTCGTTTAATGCTTTTGTTTATTACTTTTTTTGATTTCATTACTTTCGCTGTTATTATGTATTCATTTATGGCTATGTGTGAGTAGTTTTCTTAGGGGTTTGATTGGTGAAACCCTAGGTTGACTTGTTCTTCATGCGTAGGGTTAGGGTTTGAGATTGTCGATGAATGATTGATTTAAATTCGATGCGAATCTTTTCCTGCCACTCCTTAGGAGACATAGGGCAATTATAGGTTGTTCATATGATTTATAGGGTCGTAAACTTCCTCTCGTCATCTTGAGTGTCTTATTTGTTTGTTGATCGATTTCCCCTAACTTAGCGTATCTGCTAGTTTGATTATCCTTCCTAGGGTAGAACTAATCTATCCCTATTTTTCTTTCATTGCATATTATCATTTTTGTTATTACGTTACTTTTCTGTCACTAGTGTAGTTCAATAGATTCAAATCTCGAATAAACTTTTACATCAAGTCTAGAAACTAGCATCCCTTGTCCTTGTGGTTCGACCCCCGACTTACTATTACACTAGTTATAGTAGTATTAGGGTGATTATAAATATTATTTGTATAACTAGTGTTTTAGTAAACGACCTAAAAGCCGGTTATCAAAATGGCGCCGTTGTCGGGGACAAGGCGTTATGTTTAGATTATAGTCTTGTTGTAGTTCATTTTTGTTTATTTTTTAATTATTATCTTTTAATCTTGCTTGTTAGTACTTACGCTTGGTCTCTAGTGTTGTTTGCATGTCCTATAGCACACGTAGATCAAATCAACAGCTAGAACCATACGACCCTGAGATTCAACATAGTAAACGGAGAATTCCATCCCAAACCCCATTACAACCAAATACTCCCAACCCCCCTACACCACCAATGAATGAAAATCAATAATTAATTGGTCAATTTGGGACACCTGGGTCCCAAGAATCTCAAGAAGGTGTAGTGTTACCCATAACTCCAAATCCTTATCAAATACATCCATAGTTCACCCGGATGGTGAAGGAGACCCCCTTTTGCTGTTTGAAAAATGAATGCCCCTCCAACACTTGGAAGCATTCTCAGATATTTGCGGTCTCATTCCTCCATGCCCCACTAGTCCGGACTATGAGCGGATGCATTTATTTCACCCGAGTCTAGCTGGCAATGCTAAGGATTGGTATAAATTCTTAGAGCCTAACTCAATCATTATTTGGGCTTAATTGAAAACAACTTTTCTAGAAAGGTTTTATCCCACGGTTCAAACGCAAGATTGGAGCAAGAAAATCGCGTCTTTCACTCAAGAGGATGATGAGAACCTCAGTGCCACTTGGAGTTGGTTTAAAAGAATGATTAGAGCATGCCCCCATCATGAATACGGGGAGAACCATCTTAATAAATTTTTCTATGATGGTCTGAATGACTCCACCAAGGCACTTCTAGACTCGGCAGTTGGTGGCCAACTCTCGAAAGTTCCATGCAATCAAGTGAAGGCTAAGATTGAAGAGGTGGCCAAAAATAGATCTTGGGGAGGAGCAAGAGGTAATGGACTACCGAGAGGGACGATTGATTCAAGTAACTTGGACACGATTAGTTCGAAAATTGAGGCTATCATGGATAAGAAACAGTCCAAGTTCAAATTTGCTCAAGGTATCTCCAATGTATCATCAGTTAATGAGAAGCCCTTTTTATGTAGAATCTGCGGGGGCACCAATCATGATACATCCTATTGTGGGGGTTTGAATTTTGAACATGTAGCCATTGTGAACTATGGTGGGTACAACCAAGAAGGGCCTCAAGTCATAAACTATGATGGTTATGGGTACAATCCCGATTGTGTGGCAGTTCTGGGGTATGGTGTTCAAAACCAAGGATTTTGCTCAACAAGGTCCTTACAACAATCAACCCTTTAGACCTCCCTTCAATACAAATTCTAGCCAAGGAAACTTCAACCAAGGGTACAACTCTAACAATCAAGAAAATGGGAGTTTTCCTAGGCCAAATGGGAATAGGCCATATCCTCAAGTGCCAAGGCCAAACCCCAACCTACCCTACCCATCTACACAACCACCACCCAACCCGCTTCCAAATCATGATTACCTTTCCACTCAAGTGAGCTCTCTTCCTCAACAAAATCAAACCCTCTCCCAAATCAATCAAACCTTGATAAATCAAATGCAACAACTTCAAGAACAACAAAAGTTGTTTGAATCACAGCTTTCTCAAATGGCCAGTCCACCCCCACCATTGCTATTCCCATCTCACCATTAACAAAACCCATCCACCCAACCTCCACCATAAAACACTCTTGACTCTAACCCTAAACATCACACCTATAAGGCGATCTTCCTAAGATCGGGAACCTTATACTCTGCTCCAGTTGTAGCTAATAGAGATGATTTAGGGGAAGGTTCCTCAAAGGAAAGTGGTTTTCAAGGGGAAACTGGGCATAAGGAGGATCTTGAGGGGAGAGAAGAGAAGGAGATTAGTGAAGAGGATGAGGAAAACAATGTTAAAGTAGATGGGCACGAGAAGAAAAGGAAGGATGAGGAAGAAAGATGGAGGGAGATACAGGAAAGGAGGAAACTTGAGCGTCAACATGCTCCGCCTCTACCTTTTCCTTACAAAAAGTTGGAGAAACAATTGCAAGAAAAGTTTCTTAAATTCCTAAAGCATATGCAGTAGCTTAAAATGAAGATACCATTCTTAGAGGCCATGGAGAAAATGCCTCAATATGCTAAGTATCTGAAAACTCTCTTAGGAAATAAGAGAAAGCTTGAGGGTGAAGTGATTAGTTTGCCAGAGCAGGAGAGTGCCATCATTCAGGGCACGTGGGCAAAGAAATAAAAAGCTAGAGGACCCTTTGTGCTCCCAGTCACCCTTGGAAAACTCAATTCTAAGGGAGCACTCGCTGACCTTGGGGCCTCCACTAGCCTAATGCCGATGTCCATTGCCACACAGCTAACCTTTGAGCTCAAGCCATCAAAGAAAACCATCCAACTGGCCGACTGTAGTACAAAAGTGCCATGTGGGGAATTTGAGGACCTTCCGATCCAAGTGAGGAACATTATGGTTTCATGTGACTTCGTGGTGCTTTGATATGGTTGAGGATCCTTATACCCCCTCATCCTAGGGAGAGATGATTTAAAGACTTTGGGTGCCTTGATAGACTGTGAATTAGAGACTATCACTGTGAGGGTAGCCTAAGAAAAGGTTGTGTTTGCCTTTTCTAAGTCTTCCAAGGAACCCATGGTCGAGCAGATTTGTTCCTTTGATGTTTTTGGAAATATAGTTGAAGAAAATGTTGAGGGGTGTGATGTTTTTGCTGCCCCGGTGTGTGTTGAGGTGTTGGATAAGGAAAAGAAGGTAAACAAAGTTGTTTTCGAGGTTGAGAAAGCGATTATTCGGATGGAAGAAGATCGTGATAATTCTATGGGTAGTGACAAGCCAGCTCGCAAAAGAAAGAGGGCTAGAAAAAGAAAAACCAAAAAGAGATCGATGGCTCCACCCTGGCTTGGGGGAGCCCCACATTATAGCCCACCTCCAGATGACCCTGGTTCTTCGTTGCTAACTTCTGCCACTGCGGCTTGGTGAAGAGTTTTGACCTCCCATACTGGAGGTGATGGAGATGCTAGGAGTTAATCCACTCCTACGGTAGGTATAATTTTGTTGTTTTCTTTTTCTGTCTGAACCTGTGGCTAACTGTGTCGAACTTACCGACGTTAAACAAAAGTACTTACCGGGAGATAACTCAGTGTTTGTTTTGTTTGTTTGTATAGCAATAGCTTCCATAATGCTGATCTTTCTCCCTTTTGGTTCTATTCTCCATCTTTCCCTAGTGCCGACGCGGCTCTTGAGCTGGCTTGGGGGAGAGTTCTTGCGTTTTCAAAGTCTCGAAAGATCCACATTATTAATACTATTGTTTTGGTTATTGTTATAGTTTTTCATGTTTAGTTTTGTTAAGTTGATGTGCTTGAGTTGTGAAACCGGCATGCAAGCTTTTGACGTGTACATTCTAGTGGTCCTATGCATACTCATGTTTTCCTAGCCTTGTGCCTGTTTTGGGACCAAATGATTGACTGTTTTCCACCTGACTTAGGGATCTGGACATGCTTGGTTTGTGGCTTGGATTACTACTTATTGAGGCAGATTTCGACTAGCCTAGTGAGGATTGAGCCTTCTAGGACTCCATTACGAGTGCTATGTCATCGAGTGCTAGTTAGAGAGTCTAAGTATTGTGTATGTTCTCCTCCAGCATAGTCTGCTTTTCTAAAGGTCAGGATGATAACACGTTTGTAGTTATAGCTACATGGATAAATTGCCTACCATGAATATTGATTGAATTTAGGGTAAGCCAAATTTGTGCCTTTACCTTTTCTTCGTAGCTACATTATCTAACTCCATATGAGCCAAATATTCCCTCTCTTCAACTAGAGGATAGTCAAGTGATCATAGTGAAGTTGGTGTCCATTGCATTGTGGTGCAGGTTTTTGGTTTAAAAAGTCATTGTCGGTTGATATGACTCTATACATCACTCTTAGTATATTTCAGAATTATTAGCATGAAAAACTCAAATAGAAAACAAAAAGAAAAGAAAGAGAAAAGAAAAAAAACAAAAAAGAAAAAGAAAAGAAAAGAGAAAAGAGAAAAAAGAAGAAGACGAAAAAAAAAATTTGGGAATAAAGTTGGTGTAATGTATTAGAGTTCATTTATGCGTATCTTAAGGATTTAGGAGTGGCATTGCTGTTGGAAGTCGTAGTTGTCCTTGGTTTCATTACCTTAGATTACTTATTATCTTCTATTTTAACTCCACATCCCCAAATTTTACC
Source organism: Dysphania ambrosioides (assembly GCA_026401315.1). Lineage (NCBI taxonomy): Eukaryota > Viridiplantae > Streptophyta > Magnoliopsida > Caryophyllales > Amaranthaceae > Dysphania > Dysphania ambrosioides. The sequence goes on along the minus strand of CM048661.1, from coordinate 17,130,126 downwards.
CTACCTTGATCCTAACCTACATTGCAACCCTTTCCAAACCTGTTTGACTTGGCTTGATTAGTAAGTTCTGTGTTGAAGAGTAGATAAGATACAATGCCCAAGATTTTTCCCTGTTTAAGTGTTTAATTCCCGGCTCATCTTTAGTAGGATGATTCTGAGCGAAACACATACCATATTAAACACACGAGCGTATCAGAAATTTCCCTGATCTTTTGGGAAATAGCCTAGGGAGCATAGATTTGTGACCTCATTAGGTAGTAGGTGGCATGGCCTGTGTTGTAGCTTTTCCAGTGATCCCGAGTCTGTGGAAAACATTGTTCTTCTTAGTATTATACTCTCCTGAGCCCATTGTACATGCACACCCATGGCTAGGGAAGAGTTTTGCGCTTACACGGCTTGCATTGTCTAGTTTTTCGCTCGCCTTGCTTTTCACGTGCTTTACTCATTGTGTTACCTTGCTAGTTCATTCGCTAGGGACTAGCGAAGGTTTGTCTTGGGGGAAGTTGATGTGCTTATTTTAGAGCATGTTTATAACCCCATTTTAGTGTCGAGTCTCGCAGTTTTAGAGTGATTTTATACACATTACACTTGATTTTATCTTGATCTTGTCTTTGAGCTGTTTTAAGGCCATTTCAGGTACTTTCGATGATTTCAAGGTAAAATGCAACGTGTTTAAGGATTTGACATTCTTATCAAGAATTCGGATGCGTGTATCATAACTTGGGCACGCATTCCAAGTCACTCTCAAAGATTCTACAAAGTTCAGAAGCCATTAGACACTTTGAAGAAGCTGTTCAGCAAGGTTTAGGCTCAGATTCAACTAAATCTGACATCCATTCAGTCGAATAGAAGACAGGAACTCAAGATATGACTCAAGCTCTCGGGAATAGCCGAATAAGTCCCCATTCGGTCGAATCATGGTCCATTCGGCCGAACGGGTGCTCTCCTTTGGTCGAATGGTGGACAGGTTATCAAAACTCGAAGTTTCTGTTTTGGGCGAATGACAAGACCATTCGGCCGAATGGTCCCTCATTTGGCTGAATCCACACCTCATTGCGCCGAATGGCCCGTGTTTTTGCAGATTTTGGTTCTTCCTTAAAATGGCCTTCAAGGGTTTTTCTAGGGTTTTACCCCCTTATGTCCCTAGGGTATAAATACCCCCTTCCTCTATAAAAAAAACCCTCATGCCTATTTTGAGAGCTCTTGTGCCTCAACTTGGAACATCACTTTCATTGCTTTCATTTTATTCATGCTTTAGTTTAGATTAAGGCTTTTGTTGTTCTCCCTTTCAGGCATTGTATTTCAGATTCAGAATTACTTTCATTCACGCAATTTTATTCACGTAAGTTATCATTTCCTTTATTACTTTATTTCGTTTAATGCTTTTGTTTATTGCTTTTGTTGATTTCATTACTTTCGCTGTTATTATGTATTCATTTATGGCTATGCGTGAGTAGTTTTCTTAGGGGTTTGATTAGTGAAACCCTAGGTTGGCTTGTTCTTCATGCGTAGGGTTAGGGTTTGAGATTGTCGATGAATGATTGATTGACATTCGATGCGAATCTTGTCCTGCCACTCCTTAGGAGACATAGGGCGATTATAGGTTGTTCATGTGATTTATAGGGTCGCAAACTTCCTCTCGTCATCTTGAGTGTCTTGATTGTTTGTTGATCGATTTCCCCTAACTTAGCATATCTGCTAGTTCGATTGTCCTTCCTAGGGTGGAACTAATCTATCTCCGTTTTTCTTTCATTGCATATTATCGTTTCTGTTATTGCGTTACTTTTCTGTCATTAGTGTAGTTCAATTGATTCAAATCTCGAATAAACTTTTACATCAAGTCTAGAAACTAGCATCCCTTGTCCTTATGGTTTGACCCTCGACTTACCATTACACTAGTTGTAGTAGTATTAGGGTGATTATAAATATTGTTTGTGTAACTAGTCTATTAGTAAACGACCTAAAAGCCGATTATCAAATGACTATAGACAAGGTTGGTTGTATTTTGCAATCACTAGTTAAAAGGCATATATTACACTAGGAATTTTGCACCGATAGCCAAAATGACTAGTAGTTAGACTTTCCTTATTGGTACAACTGCTAAAAATAGGCATTGCATTAAATGGATGTGCATAATGCTTTCTTACATGACGATTTATCTGAGAAGGTTTTTATGAGAGTTCCTCTAGGTTAGTAGGGTGCACAACCTGGTATGACATGTTGGTTGAGGAAATTTTTTTATGGTTTGAAATAGGCACCTAGATGTTGGCTGGTTAAGTTGGCTCACTCTTTCCATCTGTATGGATTCAAAAAATCATATTCAAATTACTCGATATTTACTAATATAAGGGGTATGGTTCACTTCAATGTTCTTGTGTACATAGATGATTTGATTATTTTTAGGAATGATTCCACTACTTTGACTACTTTTAAGCAATACTTGTGTTATTTTCATATAAAAGATTTGGGTATTCTTAAGTACTTCCTTGGAGTGAGGTTGCCAAACATCCTAAAGGGATTTATTTGAGTCAACAAAATTATATATTAGATATTATTGCTAACACAGGGTTCTATGCTTGTAAGATTTCCTATGGAACAAAATCATCATTTGGCCCGTTCTACTATAGTCCCCTTCTTGATAATGTAGAACAATATTGAAGGTTAGTTGGAAGACTTATTAATTTGTCATTCATTAGTTGCATACTCCATGCATATCTTGTCTCACTTTCTTCATGGTCCTCAACGTGATCATTGGGATGCACCTATATGAGTTGTTCGATTGACACTTAAAAGGGTGTCCAGGTCCAAGGTGTTTTTCATTATTCCGATTGTGATTTATTGCTGAGTGGTTGGTTTGACAATGATTGGGCTAGTTACTCACTTATCCATTTTTCTTTATCTAGGTGGTTATTTTTCTTAGTGATTCACCAATTTCTTGGAAGACGAAGAAACAACTAGGTAATTGTTACCCACTCCTCAAATAAGGTAGAGGTAGAGTATTACTCCATGGCTAGTATCACTTGTGAATTAAATTACTTGAAAGGGTTACTTTAGAGTTTGGGAGTGAATCATCGGACAACTATGAATCTACATTTTGACAATCAGTCTACTTTGCATCTTGCCCCGAATCATGTGTTCTATGAGGTACCAAACACAAAAAATTTTATTGTCATTACTTATGAAATGTTATTTGTGATGGTATCATGTATCTGTCTCATGTTTCTACTAACACTAAATTAGCTAATATTTTTCCCAAAAAACTTGGTTAGAGTTAATTTATATTTCTTCTTCAGAAGTTGGACATTTATGACCTTTATGCTCTTAATTGAGGGAGTGTTAGGGAATATTTTCAACATATACATATTGTTAGGAATTATTGAAATTAGTTATGGTATGTAAATTATTCATAGATGATGGTTAGGGATTATTATAAACGTAACTATAGGAAGGCTAGTTATATATATTCCTTTGTACTCATCATAATCTTCAAAGAATAACACACGATTCTCACAAAATTCTTCAAGAATCATCAAGGAATCTTTAAATATATATATTTGTAGTAGAAATGGTGAAGAGGAGGCCTAGGGTACATTAAGCATGTTGGTTCGTTAAGTGGTAGTGTAGGGTAGTTGGATCAATTAGGGGCTAAAGGTGGCTAGTGGGCTAGTTAGCTTGGTCTAGTCCTCAACCGGCTTGTGTTTTTTGCCTATTTAGCCCGACATATTAGCAGCCCAACCCAAATTTTGTTCAGCCTGCTAGCTGGGTGGGCCGAATACGAATTCGAATATCCAAACCCTGACCCTATTCAATTTGGTACGAAAAAAATTCGATTTGACCCGACCAGCTTTGAACTAGTAGAATTCGACCTTTGAACTAGACATTATGTAGCCGTTGGAAACTTCTCCATATATACTCTTCATTTCAATCTCATCCTCACTAAATCTCTCAATCTCTCACTTTCTCAATCTATCTATGTCTTCATTAGTTCTAAATATAATTAGTTTAGTAATTAATACTAATCTTCTTCTTAATTACTCTCTTAATCTTAGTTAGTGTTCTTAAGTAGCTTCTTTCTTATTCTTAATTTACTACTATAACAAATGACTTCGAGAGGATGAGCTACTAACATTAGTAGCTTGTTCGAAGATTCGTTTCAAACGAACACCAAAACTTTCGCTCAGGATTTGGAGCAACAAATTTTTAGAACTCCTATTATAAGTGGTCAAGTTCCTCATACACTAACTTCGGAGATGCAGCCGCCTCTTAATACTACTTGCCAAGGTAATTTCTAAACTTCTAATTTTTTTAATCTTATATGTTAGTTTAATATAGTGTAGTTTATAATTTCATATGAATATTTGAATGTCAGTTAAGTTAATGTTATTACTTGATATGAATGTTATATTAGTTTAGTTTACAACTTTCTTTGAATGTTATTTTAGTTTAGTTTATAACTTTATATGAATGTTCTTTTATTTTAACTTATAACTTTATATAAATATTAATTTAGGTAATGTTATAACTTTATATGAATGTGAGCTTAGTCAATGTTATAACTTTATATAAAAGAAAGGTAATGGTAATGGTGAAGTACCCATGACCTCTCATCGTAGAAAAAACCTTCCTCGGTGTGGCCATACTTCGAGAAAGTTCCAAGCACTAACCCTTCTTTTAAAGGGAAGAAGTGCATGTGTTATTGCCTTGTTTGCAAGAAAATTGGGAAAAAGCCGCCCGCAGTTTATGCATGGAAGACCAGATTTGGGACAAAGACATTATCCCGTCACTTGACCGAAGTACACAAAATGATCTCAAAGGATTTGAATCGGGAGGTGAATCTCAAGACAAACGTAACTTCATGGATTCATGGGTAACATGCCCGGAGGAGGTATGCCTTTATATATAATAGAGTTAGGATGATTAATGAACTCGCTAACTTTGTTATTGCTAATGAATTGCCCTTTAACGATGGTGAGAGCCCTAACTTCGAACATCTTATAACCTGCATTTTAGGTATGTCCCTAAGAACACCCTTAAGCACCATACTTAGACTGCCTATTACAAGTATAGAAGTTATTTGATAGAAATCTTTGGTTCATTCAATGGTGGTGCGAGCCTTACTAGTGATACTTAGACCTCTAGTTTTGATGAACCTTTCTTATGCATTATCGCCTATTGGATAATTGATGAGTGGTTTATTCAAAAACGTATTATTTATTTTGAAGCTATAGAGGAGAGACACATAGGGTACGACCTTACCCTAATGGAAAAAACATCAATTTGCGTCAATTGTGATAACAAATTACGCAAATATAATATAATCTCCAAAAATAAATATATTTGCGTTGCATGTTTTTAAAAATGACGCAATTAAGTTTTCTAATTGTGTCACACTATTAAAAAATTAGACGCAAATACTACTAGCTTAATACGTGCGTCATATGTAACTAAAAATGGGACGCAAATGGGATAAGTATTGCTACTCTACCCGGCCAATAGCTTTAGGTTTCCCCCTAAAAAAATTGCAACACGTACTGTTGCCTATTGCTTTAGGTCTCCCTCCTTTCCATTTCACTTCACCCCAAACATAATAATGCTGATTTGAAGACTACCAATTCTCCAATTCATTCCATCTCCTTCATCTTCTCCTATTAATTTCATCTCCTTCATCTTCTCCTATTAATTTCATCTCCTTCATCTTCTCACTCATTCTAATGCTCGGTCGTTCCCAATTCTATCTCCTTCAATTGAGGTATTTTTTTTTTTTTTGTAAATAATTTTAATTTCTAGTTTTCACCCAAAAAAAATTTCAACATTCTTGCCCATTGCTGGAAATTTCCATTGTTTTTCCCAATTTGAAGTTAGATGGTTGTTTGTTGCGAATTTCTATTGTTGTTTTGTTGCAAAACTCCATTGTCTTCCCCAATTCGAATTTCGATTGTTTGCTGCGAATTTCCATTGTCTTCCCCGGTTTCCAATTCGAATTCCATTGTTGTTTGTTGTATGCTTCAAATTCTCTATCTCCTTCACATTTTCTTGGGGTTTTTTGGGTACCCGATTTGTTGACTAAACTAATTGGATTTTTCCGGGTCAACTAATTGGTTAAAATAATTGGGTTTTATGGGTACCCGATTTGTTGCAAATGGACTAATCTAAACCTATTTCCCAAAAAAGAAGTATAGCTATAGTTTTTCTATAAAATATTTTGTAAAATTGCAAACGTACATGACAATTATTATATACAAAGGCAAGATTCAATCTTAAGAACAGGTCATCTATAAAGATGAGATACATTGAATGCTCTACATGAAAAGCTGCCTACTGCTTCTACACTGTCTGAATTTTAGTAAATCCCCCTCCCCTCTTTTTAGCCCTGTTTTTTTGACAATATAAGTAGACAAGTAGGAATCACATATACCTGCATTTGATTTTATGAAAGAGTTTTCTGGCTGAAGATGAAGATGAATACTAGTACCTTTTTTTTTTTTAATAACAAATAACTAGGTAAGTATTTGTCAACTACTTAATTGTGAACTATTTTTTCTTCTTTCCAATTATAAATCAAACCAATATAGTTTCTTTTCTAATATCAAGAGATTGTGATTTTCATAAGATGGAATATTGTCTAATAATACAATTTTATCTTCTAATAATCCATTTACAAATATTTACATTTTTTTCTCACGGTTTGGTATAAGTAAGCAAAATAGCAAACTTATAGCAATTATATTTTTGGAAATTTCCAAAATGAAAGTCATTAACAATTTAAATGAACGTGATTAATGTCTAGCCTAGACTTAGGGTAGGAACCAGATCAATATGAGTGATTGTGTGACGGTCACCTATCACATAGCTCTGATATGTAAACTATAATTCTCAAGGGATCACACAGAATTATGTTTTCGTGATTAGCATAGTTTAGTTAAATTAGGTATGTTGATTGATGCGAAGAGGAAACAATTGAAAGAGGTGACCATTTCACTTCTCTTCATCCTTAATCTATTAGCTTAGTTATGTTGGTTTTTTTACTTGGATAAATCATTGTTGCAAACTTTAAGGGGTAATTTTTGGACTTACATGGTACATGTATAAAAAGTAAGAAAAAGAAATTGAAGAGAGGTCATTGAGTTTATTCACCATTTGTCCTAACCAACACTATACTTTTTTCAACATCTCTGGAATATACATAGTAGTCTTCACAAAATACGGAGAATTTTCATAATGTTTTCATTTCTATGATCACAACTAACAATGTTGTTTTATTAACGCTAAAAATTAGACTTTCAAACTTCCATTTTATTAACTTGTGTGCATATATGTCTTTTGTTTGACAGGATCCGTAAAGGAACTTCATCCACTACCAAAAGTTCTCCTTGGAAATAACGACGTAATTCAAAACAAAAAATTTTCTTAGGCCTTGTATGTAAAAAAGCTTATATCCACTAACATGTCCATGTTTCTTAGGAAATCTTATGGAAATTGGATATTTCTAATTAAGAAAAAAGATGTGGGAAATGGCCATGGAACAAGGGAGTCAACTATATGCCCATAGAAATAATTTCTTAGTGACTATGCTTTTAGCAATTTATCTGAGAAATGCAAATACATGCAAATTCAAGTGGCTAAACTACCTCTTACCGAGAATATCAAGATAAGGAGTGATTAGAGAATTTTCAATTATGGTAGTGATGGTGATATTCAAATTAGGCATGAAGATGTGAATGAACTTCTCACGGGAGCATGTCTCAACATTTTTATCCTCCAAGTTTTTATGATGTGAGATACTTTAACTCTTCTATTATTTTCATTTCCCTATGAATTTTGACTATCTAATATGAGTATGTACAATCTTTAGGGATTTGCAAGACATAATTGATGAAGAGTGTGATGAAAAATAAGTCGCATTTATGTGTCCCCAATGGATCTCTTCTACTATGTTATATATGGATGCAAATGCTTGTTTGACATATATGATAGAGACAATAAGAAAACGTAGTTCCAAACGATTCATCTTATGCCCTTATCACCAAATAAAGGTCTTATTAACAGTTTGTGTTATATTATGATTTATTAGTATATATTGATATGTATAGCCTGATAACATTTGATTATTGTAGCAATGATTAGATTCTTTTGGTGCTTTCCTCGGTTAAGCGCATTGTTTACATCTTTGACCCCTTGGTAAAAAGCGAAATTTAACAATAAAGATATCTATGGAAAATTAAGTTGATATCATTTTCATGACTGTTACTTTAGTATTTACTAGTACAATATAATCTAAGCTTGTTTTTTCTTAGTTATAATAATATGTAGTGCTTTTCGAAATTACAAGACACTTATAGGATGTTCTATTGGCTATAGGTTAATGTGGAAACACGAAGAGGTATAATTCACTTTTATTGCAACATTTAGTTTCAAATGACTTTTTAATAGTATAAATGAAGTGATTTTCTCTTACTTTAAAATAATAATGTAGTGTGTCCAACTACTCAGAAGGATTGAATATAGTTATTATGTGATGCCATATATGTTGGAAATAATTCTAAATCACCAGAGCAGTGAAAACTTACTCACCATTTGTTTTTGCAATTGTTGATTATTTTTTATGTTAAATTTACAGATAGTGGTTTTCATTAGTATTTACATTTCTCTTATTTTTTATGCTTAGATTTCAAGAACAAGTCCATACTATGATGACCAAATAAATGAGGTTCGAGATATTTGGGCCGAATTTCTCGTAAGCAACGTCGACATATAGCCTTTTGTTGAACATAATTAGCTCTATTATATGAAATTGTTTACGATTTGTATTAACTCGTAATCAATGGTATGTGGATTTTATTTGTTATGGAATTGTGTTATGACGAAATTTACCCTCTATCGGGTTTCTCATTATTGATTTATCCTTAATATAGGGTTGTAACCAAAGAGGTTGCTATTATATATGTTATTATGGATTTGGTCGATCAAATTATAAATGAAACTCTGTCTAATTTTTTATTTGAGTTTAGGGTATACTATTTGGAATATTACATATTAGATTATAGGCAGTGCAAAAGTACATTACAAATAACAACCATTTATGTCACATTTTAATAAAGAGGAGACACAATTAAGTGATATATATGCTCAAGCAAAGTCTAATTGCGTCGCACTTTAGTCTACATTTGATGCATATGTATAAAATTTATTTAATTTGCGTGATAATTTTTAAAATATGTGACGCAAATAGAGTACTTATTTGTGTCACATATTTACAAAAGTATGACGCAAATAGACATAGATTTACGTCATTTGTAGATTTGACGCAAATAGCTCAAATGTTACATACATCTCTTGTTGTTGTATCAAGCTATATTTAACGTAAATAAGGCCTAAATATGCGAAGCAAATAGATGTTTTTCCACTAGTGTTAAGGTAAGGATTACTTGAAGACAAAACTTAGCTTGAAGTTGTTGAACAGTAGTAAACTTTTGCATGTATGTTTTGTGCTCATATTATGAACTTATATGTTCAAGCTAGAAGGTTTTGGTGAGTTGAGTTAATTGCTTAACCCCAGTTAGAGTGTGATTAAATTAATTAGGATTACTGGCCTCAAATAGAAGGAGGTATATGGCCTTGCGAATGGTGTCTTGATATACCTATTCCTTGGAACTCTACCTATAGGTTATTGAAGGATACCATTAGGTGTTGTGAGGTATTAACCTTTCTATATAACAAAACTCGGTTGAGTCCCGATGACCTTATTACGGATGACCAGTGAACTATCACTACCTTTGTTCGTGGCATTCAAGGATCCTTAGACTATGCAATCGAGATTTTCTCATACAATTATGACCCTAACATGGATGACCAGTGAACTACCGCTATCTTTGTTCGTGGCATTCAAGGATCCTTAGACTATGCAATCGAGATTTTCTCGTACAATTATGACCCTAACATTATTAGCAAGCATTTTACTATCCCTTATATTAGAGGTATTCTTACTAGTATGATAAGTAAGTGGTATGCTTACTTCAAGGAGTTCATAACGACTATTCTTTATCCTCGGGTTAAGAGTGCAGGTTTAGAGAATTTTTTTGAGTTTTACTATAGTAATATTGGTCTTAATTACGACATTGATGCATACATATAGTAAGAATGTTTTATCTGGTTTATATGATTATAATGCTACTATTATGCACCTACTCATAATGTATTGTCTTTTTGCGGAAGTTCCGACATAAGATTCATGCCAGCACTTACTAGAATTATAAAAAAAAAAATCAAAAATATCATCATGATCTTCTTCTTCTTCATCCACTTCTTCACTTTATGTTATAAACGAGTATCTTTTCTACCAACATGAAATCAATGAGAATTTCCAAATTATTAATTAGTGGCATGAACACGAACGATAATTTCCCATTTTAGCAAGAATTGCAAAGGATATCCTTGCAATTTTAGCCTCTTCCATTGCTTTTGAGTCTGCTTTTAGTGTCGATCGACGAGAAGAAATATGTCTTTGCAAGAAGGATTGAGATCAAGCGGAACAAAGGGTCAAAGGATTGAGGGAGGACAAGAATGACAAAGATGATCCTTGGATGCTAATGGACACGAGCTAGGGAAGCGAAGAAGGTGAAGGCGGTTTGGGGACCACCACTAGCTAGGCACCACTCAAGGTACGTAAAAGAACTACATAGGTTTTGATTCCTTCAGGACACATAGACAACTTAATTTTGTCATAAATTTATATTTCTAAAATTAAGTGCAAGCCCTTTCTTTTTTTTCCACCCCAAATCTTGTTAAATTTTAAAAAAAGTGAATATGATTAAGTCTTTATTGATTAGATGTAAATATGTAATTATTTAAATATGTAATGAATATGAGATATTACTGTAATTAGGTAAATATAAAATATTAATTATTTTAATGAATATGTAAATGTGTAAATATTGACAAAATGAATGAAAAATGAATGTGATTAAGAGAATATAAAAGTTTACAACGAATGTCATTATGTGATTTGTGAATATAAATGTTTAATTACTTTGAAACCATTTTATTTCTTCTAGTTTCTAAGTGTCATTATGTGAAATTTGGCTTGATTCAATTCAATTCGATTGGATTTGTGAATTCGATTTGATTCGGTTCGTGAATTTGATTTGATTCAGTTCATGAATTTGGTTTGATACGGTTTGTGATTCGATTTGATACGACTCATCTTCCCCTAACTCGGCTTGGGAACGGCGCAACTTGCCCTCCTTACCAGTCCTAACACAAGTCAAGCCACACCAGCCTAGCCTACTGCAAGGCCCAACCCGACCCAAACCGGGGGCCACTTTTATTAAGGGCGTGTTGGTGGTTGAGATGGTGGTGGCTGAAAATGATGAATGATATTTAGGTCACTCATTTGTATCTTCTTAGAAGAGTTTTGTACTCTTCTTGGCCCAAGTTCGTCCTATTTTGTTCCATTTTGCATCACTTTGTGCAGGGTCTAGGTTTAGGAGCATTCTTCGTGGTTTTGTCCTATTTTCCTTGATTTCCAGTATCTTTTCTACTTTTATGCATGTTTTTGTGGCTTGATGCAGGTATCTAGTGAGCTTGAGTACGAGAACCGAGGAATAGAGGTGCATAGTAGAAAAGCCAAGAGGAGAAGCCTAGAGATCGCACAAAAATATTGAAACAAGAGGCCTCTCAAGTGAAAAAGGCTTGAGCGGTCGCTCAGAAGAATCCCAAGTGGCCGCTCAGTTCAATGGGAATTGACAGGCAAACTTTATGAGCGGAAAATAACTGGATCCCAAAAAGGCGATTTGAGGCTTGAGAGGGCGCTCATAGTTGAATTTAGCGGCTGCAAAGTTCACTAGAATTCCGGAATTTCCCTTATGAGCAAGCGCTTGCCCTTGAACTGAGCGCCCATTGAGTTCTATTTTGGCGACTTTCGTATTCTGTTAGAACTCTTCTACGACGAAAAGATGTAGGAAAAGGCACGAGGCTTTAGGGGCAGCATTCATTCATCATTAAGCATATTATTTAGTCTAGTTTTAAAGTAGAGAGTATAGTTTAGGGTTTCATATTTTTCTTTCACAAAATTCTTAGATTATTAGTAGATTTTGTATAAGTTTTACTTTTTTCAACGGGATTGCGATCAATGCTTGTTAGACATCAATTCAATCTATAAAATTCAGTACTTTGTTTCCTTCTCTCGCTTTATATTTTGTATTTTTCTGTTCTTTATGCTTTTGTTTGGGTTATGCTTGATTATTTTAGGTTTTTCTCTTAGTATTGTTAATCGTTATTTGTGATTTGGTAGTATGTTGATCTTTATTTATATTTCAAGGTTTGCTAGTATTAGATATGAGTAGTTATATTAGTTAGGGGATAGGGTAAAAACCTGATTCCAAGCATGGATGATGTTTAAGGCTTAGAGTTGGTTTCTTGATGAATAGTGTGTGATTTGATGTCTGGTTTTGGTTGGAGCCTAGATTGGCCATATAGGTTTCTTCCATTTGCGTTCCTAGGTCGAAGACATTGAAAAATGTTGATTTAGGTAGTGACCCGATGGTAAATGTTGTTGACTTGCGAGCTACTAGTTGTTGTTTTGAATCTATTGTGTTGCTTGGATTCTTTAGAATATGATTAGGTGATAAATCCCAATTGTAATGGTCCTTCCTTGAAGATGACTAAGAGGTTGGTTCCTACATGAAGTTCCTTCCCTACAACATGTTTAGGTTTGATGCATAGATCGGTAGTGAGTGTGTGAGCCTCATGTTATCTAATTTTGAGTCCAATCTACACTTTAAGCAAAATCAGTGTTGAATCCCAAACTCCTAGTGCTTTTATGCCATAGAAAAAAACCCTTTAGAACTAGCATTTAGCTCTTAGTTAGATTTAAACCCTTTTCTTATCTTAGTTAGAACTAGCTTGTAGTCGAATAACTAGAATTCGGTAACTATTAAGAGTCTTTCCCTGTGGATTCGACCCTTACCTGTTCGTTACTTATAATAGGTTACGTCGAGGTTTTGTTAATAGTAGGTGTCGTGACGACTGATCCCTGGCCATATTGAGTCTTTAGCGATTTTTACGAGTCTAGTTTGTTTTTATTTCATTCCATTTACTTTCTTTCTTTTACTTTTTACTTTGTGATTGTCAGTACTAACCTTCTATTTATCTTTGATTTTGTATTCCATCATGTAGAAGCAACAGAGAAGATCCATTAGCTCCACTGAATCCTGATATAATTCGAGCTACAAGAAGAGAGTTCAGAGCAGAAAGTAGTTTATTCCAAATAGAGGGTGAAGAAGATGATCCAGATTTTTCTAGACCTATAAGTAGAGTTTAGTTAAGACTTATATTCCACTCATTCAAATCCACTTTTTTCTATGGCAGACGGTATAGATAGACCATTGAGACAATATGGAGCTCTTGGAGCTTACCAAGTCTAGAGTGGTATAAAGCAACCCATTACGGAGGCTAACAAATTTGAGTTGAAGTCCACACTAATTTCTTTGGTGGAGAGCCATCCGTTTGGAGGAGAGAAACATGAGTCACCACATGGTCATCTTAAACAATTCATAAGATATTGTGATACATTCAAAGAAAATGGCGTGAATCAGGATTACATCAAATTGAGTCTATTCAAGTTCTCTCTCATAGAAAAAGCTAGTGAATGGTTTGAGAAGATAGAGCCCAATTCTTTGAGGACATAGGAAGAGGTGACTAGAACATTCTTACATAAGTTCTTCCCACTATCAAAGATAGCCAAAATGAGGATCAAAATTGCAACATTTCATGAAAAAGGAAATAAAACCTTATTTGAAGAATGAGAACAATTCAAAGGGTTAATAGAAGTATGCCCACATCATATAATGGAGAAGTGGTTACTTCTTCATAGCTTCTATAATGGATTGTCTTAGCAGAATAAGACAAGCCTTAATGCAGGAGCTGGTGGATCCATAATGAGATTAAGTCCAACTGAGGCATTCAAAGTGATTGAGCAGGCAATTGAGAATTTTTCTAATTAGAACGAAGGTGAGAGAGTGCAACCCAAATGAGGAGGATGGTATGAAGTAGACTCTATTAGTGTAATTTGTTCTACGTTGGATTCTCTTACTAATAAGTTCAATGAGGTTGTTTTGAACAGTGCATGGCGTAGCATGAAATCCCCACATGCATCTAGTTTTAATGCTCCTATGCTGGTGTTATTTTGTAATGTTTGTGGTGATATGATCATAAGCCATTACAATGTCATCTTCTAACCTCTACAGGTAATGCACCATATGGCATGGAATAGGTTAATTCCATGAACAATATGGCTCCTAACCCCAAATTCGATCCTTACTCTAAAACTTATTATCTAGGGTGGAGAGCTCACCCTAACTTTGGTTGGAAAAAAAGTCAGAACTAGGAGAATGGGAACTTTAGTGGGTTTCAAAACTAGAACCAAGGCCAATTTCAAAATCCTAACCAATAAAACCCGCCTCGTTTTGATTTAGGACCTAGGCCTAATGTACCCTCGACTAATCCACCACCTCTGAAGTCTAACTTAGAGTCTTTAATGGAAAGTTTTGTGGCCACCCAAACTAAGAAGAATAATGACATTGAGAAAAGCCTAAGACAAATGCAAACCCATAAAAAATTCTTGAGAATCAGATTGTCTAGCTTGCCAATGCTCTTAAGGAAGGCCTAAGACCCTCAATCCTTAGTTAAGACATAGACCCCACGGAGCATGCTAATTCCATTATCACTAGGAGTGGAAAAAATTTGAGTGAAGCACCTAAGAGAGTGTTTGAGAAGGTGAGTGAAAGTAAACCCAAGGGTTCCAAGGATTAAAATATGGAAGAGACTAGTGGAAGTAAGGGTGAGATGGAAGAGAGCAAGGAAGATAATAGGCAAATGAGTGTTACGCCCTCTTATGAGAAGCTTCCTTATGTAGCTAGATTTGCGCAATCTAAGATAGATGAGCAGTTTGCAAAATTCCTAGAGGTCATTAGGAAGTTGTACATCAATATTCCATTAACTGATGTAAACAAACAAATGCCTGCCTATGCCAAGTTCCTTAAGGATATCTTGAGCTATAAGCATGAGGCAGGTGTAGTAGAGACTATCAGCTTGCTAGAGACTTGTAGTGCCATCATCCAAAATAAGTTTTCTACTAAGTTAAAGGATCCTGGTAGTTTTTCCATCCCTTGTGCAATAGGTGACATGTTGATTAACAAAGCACTATGCCTTATTCCTTGTGTAAGAAGCTAAACTTAGGAGAATTAAGACCCACCAACATCTCTGTTCAGTTGGCAGATCGTTTGGTAAAATTTCCTCTAGGGAAAGTAGAAGATGTCATTCTTAGAGTAGGCAAATTTTATATCCCAGTTGACTTTGTAGTTTTAGATATGGAGGAAGATTCCGATAAGCCTATCATCTTAGGAAGACATTTCCTAGAAACTGTAGGAGCTGTGATTGATGTGAAGAACGGTAAATTGACTCTAAAGGTTGCTAATGATAAGGATGAATTTAGTTTGGCAAAGGTAATGAAATGCCCATTCAACATGGATGACTGCATGCAAATTGATCTTATTGAGAATACCATACTTGACACTTTGCATGAATATCTGCACGTAACTGATGATCCCTATGACTGTGTTTTATTGAATGAAGACATGATATATAGGGATCAAGAAGATATGAAAAAGGTGAGGAAACACTTTGATTCTATCCCATCACTATCATTGTAGGAAGACCTATCACTAGGAGAAATTAGTCAAAATGCAGTGGGTTTTTTAGTACTATATGCGGCATTAAAAGGATAGAAGAAATTGGGATGTCACCAAATTAATCTATTTAATTTGCGGCGCAAAAAATACGCCACAAAAATTAATTAATATACAACAGGTCATACAATATACGCCGCAAATTATTGAATTAATAAGCGGCGGTTGTAACATAAATACGCCGCATTTTAATTGTTAATTTTAATTAAAAAATCCAAAATTTGTATAAATATGTGGTGGTTCTATCAGAGTACCGCTGCAAATAAGGTTTGCATTATTTTTGAAAACTTATAATTTGATCTCTACTACGCCACATTTACTATATACATTTTACGGTGCACATCCCATAGTATGTAATAGGAACTAAGAAATGTTCAACTGTGATGCATATAACTCCAAAATTCTATTATGACCACTCGTTTTGGCACGTAAAATTGCGATCTATGATATTTTACACTCAAAACAAACAACCAATTAATTATTCATAGATTTTGTGCATTATAAGGTTTAGGAAAATTTGAAGAGGCATATCTCTTAGTCGGGTAGCCCGAACAGCGTAATACTTTTTGAAACCCCCTAGTTTTGAAAGTACTACACAACCATGTTTCCCGTTAATGGCCTCGACGACTTCTTATTTGAGATACTGAAAAAAAAATTTGGCAAGCCATAAAATTTGCTATAGAACTCCGAATGGGGATTATAATTTGTCAAAATTGTGTATTTTTTAAGATCTACGCATCCCAAGTCCAACTATGGGGATTTGTCCACTTATTTTCTCCAAAAAAGTCTCTAACACCATATAATCTATGATATTCAATTTTCAAGGGTTAATTCCTTAAGTCTTCCCATACTTTGCTAGTTTACTTTACCAAAAGTATTTTTAGGTTAGCCAAATACAAAGATAAACCCCTTGTTTAGGTTTTGAACAAAGTCCCATGTCTAGGTTTCCAACACGTGAGAAGATAAACCCTAATTCGAACAACTCCACTAACTAACACATTCACATTCACAGTAAACAACACCCATTCAAATACCCATATTTAAAAATGGAATAAACATAAAAAAAACAAATAAAAACGGAAATAATTTGTATAATTTGAACTGACATTTAACAACCCATAATTCAAACTAACATAAACCCTAATTTGAAGTTTTGAATTACTCAACACATTCACCTTCAGATTTAACAAATCTAATCAAATACCCATGTATCAAATGGAATAAACAACAAAAGAACAGAAAAAAAAATCATACTAAAATGCGGTGGAGAACAACAAATGAGATGAAATGGTGGTTCAGTGCTTTGGGTGGTGGCGTGGACTGGTGGTGGTGTATGTGGCAAGGCTCCGTAATGGTAGTGAGAGGATGCGCACGAGAGGCGGTAATGGCTACTATAAGGATGGAAATAATGGATGTGAAATTCTGAAGTGAAGACCTAAGGCTCGTGCTTTTTATTTTTTTTTATAAAACCCAATTTATATGCAGCAGGTTTTGATGAAGACGCCGCATATTAATTAGCAATTAGCGGCGGGTCTTCCTTAAACTCACCGCATTTTAATTGGGTTTGATTAATTAGAGGCGGTTCTAAATTAAATATTATTAGTATTTTGCGGCTAGTTTGCTAATAGGCCCCTAATACGTAGCCGTAAATTAAATTATTTCTACTAGTGTATATCTCGTGATTAAAGATGAAGAGGTTAAGAAGGAGTTAAATGAGACCAAGGAAGCTCCAAAAGTGGGAATGAAGCCTCTACCATCAAACCTCACGTATGAATTTCTTGGTCCCTAGTCCACCTACCCGATCATAGTGAGTTCTTCCTTAGGAAAAGAGGAAACATCAAGTTTACTTGATGTGTTGAGACTACATAAAAAGGCGTTGGGGTACACCTTTGATGATATCAAGGGAATAAGCACCACCCTATGCATGCACCGTATATCATTGGATGATGGAGCTAAGCCTTCCATTGAAAGACAAGAAAGCTTAATCCCTCAATGATGGAGGTCATAAAGAAAGAAATCTTCAAACTCGTTACTACAAGTGTCATCTACCCTATCTTTAATAGTAAGTCGGTGACACCAGTGCATGTTGTTCCAAAGAAAGGAAGAATAACTGTGCTGGTGAACGATAAAGGTAAGAAGATCTCTAAGAGAACTGTAATCGGTTGGAGGATCTACATAGATTATAGGAAATTGAACACCTCCACCAAAAAGAACCATTTCCCCCTCCCCTTTAAAGGTTAGCAAGGGATAAATATTTCTATTCTTTCAAATCCCTATTTACCTCGAGAACCAATAAAAAGACAACATTCATATGCCATTATGGTACCTATGCTTATCGTAGGAAGCCGTTTGGGTTATGTAATGCCCAACTACTTTCCAGCGTTGCATGATATCTATTTTCACAGTTATGATTGAAAAAGAAATGGAGATTTTAATGGATGACTTTTCTATAGGTGGTAGTACTTTTGATGAATGTATTGTTAACTTAGCTCGATGTCTGAAAAGGTGTGAGGATGCCAACCTAGTTCTTAACTAGGAGAAGTTCCACTTTATGGTGCAAGAAAGAATCGTTCTTGGTCATAAAGTGTCACATCAAGGCATTGAAGTGGACCCAGCCAAGGTTGAAGTCATCCTTGGGCTTCTCCCTCCCACTACGGTGATGGGGGTAAGATCTTTCTTGGGCCACGCAGGCTTTTATCGTTGATTCACTGAATCATTTTCGATGATAGTTAAGCCTCTCACCACACTGCTTCAGAAAGAGAGCGAGTTTGTATTTGATGAATCTTGCTTGAGTTCTTTTAATAGGGTGAAAGAGGCACTTACTTTAGTTCCGGTAGTGCAGCCACCGGATTAGAGATTACCATTTGAACTCATGTATGATGCCAGTGATATAGTTGTGGGACATGTGTTTGGGCAGAGGAAAAATGGAAAGTCTCATGTCATCTACTATGCAAGAAAGACATTAAATGAGGAGCATAGGAACTACACCAATATTGAAAAGGAGTTCTAAGCTATGGTATGTGCTTTTGAGAAGTTTTGTGCATACTTGGTAGGATCAAGGATAGTTGTGTATACTGATCATTCAGCAATCAAGTACCTAATGTCTAAGAAGGATGCCAAACCGAGGTTGATCAGGTGCATTTTACTTCTTCAAGAAATTGAAATTGACATCAAGGACAAAAAGGGGTCTAAGAACTTAGTTGCAAATTATTTGTTCTATTTAGAGAGGAAAAATGATAGTCTAGAGATCTACCCATTGATGATTTCCTTAGGGATGACATTCTTTATGTATTGGAGTCTAAGAGCTTACCATGGTTTGTTGATTTAGTGAATTATTTGGCTGGGAGCTGGGTTCCACCTTATTTTACACCATAGAAATGATGAAGGTTAATGCATGAAGCTAAGAGGTACATCTGGGATAAGCTAATTTTGTTTAAGAGGTATGTAGATGGTCTAATCAGAGAATGTGTGACAAATGAATAGGTTCCTAGTATCCTAAGAATATGTCATTCCTCATTTTATGGAGGACACATGAGTGCAAGGAAGACAATGACAAAGGTGTTTTAATCTAGTTTGTATTGGCCAACCTTGTTCAAGGACGTATGGGAATTTATGAGGAGATGTGAGTGATGTTAAAGTATAGGAAATATCTCAAAAAAGGATGAAATGCCCCAAAACCCAATCCTAAAGCCGGAAATCTTTGATGTTTGAGCTGTTGATTTCATGGGACCATTCCCATCTTCAAGTTGATTACGTGAGTAAGTGGGTAGAAGCCACTACATATCCCATGAATGATCATAAGGTAGTTGTTCATCTTTTCAAAAAGGTAATTTTCCTGAGGTTTGGAGTCCCTCGAGCCATCATAAGTGATGGTGGCTTGCATTTTGTCATGGATGTCCTTCAAAGACTCCTTAGGAAGTATGAAATTCACTACAAGGTAGGGTTGGCATATCACCCTCAAACAAATGGCCAAGCAAAAATTTCTAACCGAGAAATCCTAGAGAAGAGCATTGAAAGAAATAGAAAAGATGTGTCTCTAAAACTTAATGATGCTTTGTGGGCCTATAAGACAACTTTTAAGACCCCTATAGGCACCACCCCATATAAACTATTTTATGGAAAGAGTTGTCATCTCCTATTAAAGATGGAACACAAAGAAATTTGGGCAATTAAGCATATCAACTTTAACTCAAAAATGCAGGTGAAAAGAGACTCCTAGACCTTCACGAACTAGAGAAAAACTCATATGATGGTGCAAGCATCTACAAAGCAAGAGCTAAAGGATGGCATAATAGGCATATTGTGAAAAATGAGTTCTTGGTGGGTAATAAGGTGTTATTGTATAATTCAAGGTTGAAGTTGTTCCTCAAGAAGCTGAAATTGAGATAAAGTGGCCCATTTGAGGTATTGAAGGTATTTCCGTATGGTTCAGTGGAAATATGGAGTGAATCGTCTAGAGCATTCAAGGTCAATGACCAATGGCTCAAGATTTACTACCAAGGAGATAAAATCTGGAATATCTCATCAACAAAGGTGCTGGAGTTTGAAGCCACTGCAACCAACTAAAAATTATACATAATCTCAAGCTAGTGACAATAAAAGAGCGCTTGCGGAAGGCAACCCAAGTTTTCTAGACCTTTGCATTGGTTTATGTGTTTTAGGTACAATACACCAAGGAAACGAAGTCGTGAATGATTGAATGTTGGGACAAAAGTACTTAAGAAGAGTGAAAAAAGACTAGTTCAAAAACACAGGTAAAAGTGCATTCAACAAAAAAAAGCAAGAAAAAATTCAAAGTCTAAAAATAAAGGCATGAGCGGTCGCTTGGTCTTGTACTAAGCGCCGCTCAGTTTAAAAATAGGAGCAGACATGAAGTTATAAGCAAGCACCCGCTCAAGAGGAAAAATGGACCCTGTCACATGAACTAAGCGGTCGCTCAAAAACCTTCTGAGCGGTAGCTCAGGAGAAAAAAAGGTGGGAGATAGGAAGTTATGAGTGGGCACTAAGCGGGGAGCGAGCGCCCGCTCAGAAGGAAAAAAGGGGCCTATAACTTAACTGAGCGGCTACTTGGAATCCTTCTCAGCGGCTGTTCAGAAGGAAAATTTGAGCTCTAAAGGGTTATGAAAGCGCTCAAAATCCTTCTGAGCACCCACTTAACGTGCAGTTTATAAGACCACGGGTTTCTTTAAACACGCATCTGGCTCCCTTCCACCCTTTCATCTTCATTTTCTTCTTCTTCAACATCATAACTTCATTTTTTCTCTCTAAAAACCCCATAACTCCCTCTCCTTATTTCCTCCATAACTCACTCAATTCTCCTCTTTTTTGCTCCAAATTACCACCATTCTCTTCCTTTTCTCCTGATCTATAATTTAGCATAATTGTTTTCCAAAAAATACCCACTTTCACAAAAAACCTTAATTTAAACCCTTAATTTAAAAAAAAAATTGGTAATTTTGGGTTCCTAACTTGGGATTTCGGAGTAAGGAGCGATTTGGAGCAAGTTTCATTTGAGATCTTTTGTATTAACTACACCCTTACTCCTTTTCAATTTCATGTTTGATTTTTCATAATTTTATGGTTATTTTTTAAAACATTAATACCTTGTTATTATTGAATTATGGTAGTTTTAAGGCTTGATTATTGACATATTTTGGAGTTTTTGTTTAGGAAAACTTAGTGAATTTAGGTTGAACATAGAAAACTATAGGATAGTCATTTTAGTAAGGTGATTTTGATACTAGCCTTGGAATTGTGGTGTTGATATGTTGCAGTTAGTTTCTGAATTGAAATTTTGAGGAATTAGGTTGTTATTGAATTGGGATTCTATATCTATTGAGCAAAATGTTTACAAGGAAGAAATATTATACGGGAAAAAGAAGCAGAAAAAGGCTCGGGGCTTTAGGTGGTTGGATTCATTCATCATTAAGCATATTTTTCTTTCACAAAATTCTTAGATTATTGGTAGATTTTGTTATCGGTTTTGCTATTTTCAACGTGATTGCAATCAACGCTTGTCAAACATCAATTCAATCTATAAAACTAAGTATTTTCTTTCCTTCTCTCGCTTTATATTTTGTATTTTCTATTGTTCATGATTTTTTTTTTGGTTTATGTATGATTATTTTAGAATTTTCGCATAGTATTGTTAATCGTTATTCGTGATTTGGTAGTATGTTTATCTTTATTAATATTGCAATATTTGCTAGTATTATATATGATGTTTCTTTATGAATAATATGTGATTTGATGTCAGGTTTTGGTTGGAGCCTAGATTGCCATATAGGTTTCTTTCATTTGCATTCCTAGGTCGAAGACATTGAAAATTCTAAATTAGCTAGTGACCTAATGTTAAATGTTGTTGACTTGCGAGCTATTGGTGGTTGTTTTGAATCTATTGTGTTGTTTGGATGCTCTAGAATACGATTAGGTGAGAAATCCCAATTATAATGCTCCATCCATGAAGATGACCGAAAAGTTGGTTATTAGATAAAGTTCCTTCACTACAGCATGTTTAGGTTCGATGCAAAGATCGGTAGTGAGTCTATGAGCCTCATGTTTGCAATATGAGTCGAATCTTCAGTTTTAGCTCATTTGTGTTAGGAATCGGTATTGAATCTTGAACCCCTTGCTCTTCCCATGGAACATACCGTTTAGAACCTCGCATTTAGCTCTTAGTTAGATTTAAACCCTTTTCTTATCTTAGTTAGAACTAGCTTGTAGTCAAATTGCTAGAGTTTGGTAACTATTAAGAGTCTTTCCCTATGGGTTTGACCCTTACTTTCCTGTTACTTGTAATTGGTTAAGTCGAGGTTTTGTTGATAGTAGGTGACATGATGACTGATCCCTAACCCTATCAGAAAACTTAGAGTGGGAGGGTAAGTTTGTAATTTACTATTAAAGGTATAAAAAAACTTGGAGCAATTCCAAAGATAAGCAATAAAGTGTTGTAACACCACTTGCTCTTCATTCAGAACTACTAGCACTAACAAAGGGAATGAAGGTAGCCATCTAGACGGGTAATGCTTGTTTACTTTGTCAACTAATAAGGGACATTAAACAAGAAATTATGTCAACTAATAAGGGACATTAAACAAGAAATTTTCCCAATTTCTTTTTCTTTGTGTTTTAAAGTGTCTTCGTATTTAGTTAGTAGAGCACATGATATGATCTAGTAATTATGGCTAGATCACGTTCCAAATTAGCTCGCTTTCTCTACTTGTTTCTTTGCCAAAAAAAATAACATTCTTGAAAATAAGTTACTTTTCTCCATATTCAATGAGTAGCATATAGCTAGTGGTGTGCAAAAATAACGGTAACCATTAATCATAACCGTTAACCATATATAACCAATTCATATTAATGGTTATTTTGCCGAACTATTAAGAATTAATGGTTATGGTTACGGTAATGAAATTTTTGTAAAAGTTAATCGTCGGTTAACCGTTATTATTATTTAAAAAAAAATAAACTGAAAAAGCTAAAATATGAATGAATATCACAAACTTTTTATGCACATGATCAAACCTTGTATAAATATGTGTTATTACTATTGTAGAAGACCCAAATGAGCTAAAAAAATCATATAAATAATTTCACAATATTAGGTGTACAAGTACATAAAAATGGAATGAAATGGTTAGCGGTTAACCGTTTATCAATTACTATTACTTAACGGTATGGTTACAGTTAGCTTTTCCAATAACCATTATAACGGTTAACCGTATTGTTAAGGGTTAACGGTACGATTAACCGTTTATGCACACCCCTACATGTAACTACATTTTTCTAGTTGTAAAAAATATATACCTATATTTTTAAAGATAAACTTTAATAAATCCTTAAATTAAAGCCTTAAAACCACATAAATGATATATGGCAAATTCTAGGATAGAGTAACTTAAGAAAATGAGTGGCATGTTAAAGTTCTAAAATCATGAGACCATCATCCAACATTTTAAACAAATCGAAATATTTCAACCTTTTCCTAACTTTTGCATGCATAAACGGATGTCAATTTGAGTTCGTGGATCAGTTTTGAGTTGACACATTACGGGTCAATTTGGCCTTTTAGGTTGAATTGGGTCAAATTAATTATACTTATAACACAAGATGTGAAGTACACATAATTACTATGATGACAACAAATTTTGCAGTATGTGACTAATTTAAGTTACTTTGATGACAATGAAATTTGTGTTATGGGACAACAAATTTGATGACATTTATTAGATAGTCGTAACACTCGTAATGTCGTAACGGACACATAGTTAGTAAATCTTTCAAATTTTTTACTTTCATAAATATATCTATTAAATAATTAAATTAATAAATTTTTTAGTTTAAAGGTTATCTGAAATTGGATAAAAAAAACAAGGTAAGATTAGGTCATATACATTCAGGTTATCAACATGTCCGAAGAAATAGGGTACAAGGCTATTATAAGTCAGGTCATAATGATTATTTGTCTTATTTAGGTTGTTTCAGGTTGTCTTTGGGTCGGGTCTGTAATGGGTTCAGGTCTTTGAATATCGAGTCAAATCGGTTATGAGTTTATTTTGGGTCAGGTTGGGTCAATTTACGGGTCTCACTTTTTTGTCATAATCAAATCGGATCTAGAACAATTTTGGGAAGTTTATTAGATTGGATAGTATTTTGAGAACTCTACCTTCAATCAATAAGTCGTACAAAAGTTGTCTTCCTTACCTTTTGTTCAAAAAAAAGGTTCTTCTGTCTTGTGGGCCTTATCCATGGATAAGTTTCAATCGATAGCAGATATTTTGGGCCATGACCATTCGGATGATGATTGGCCTAGTTAGTTTCTTTAGGTGAACCATGACAACAGACTCTATATTTTGGATCTTTTTGTTTATGATCTGCTCCTAGCTGCCTAAATTTCCTTTTGGACCATCTTTGGGCCCAATTCCCGACTATTCCCCCTCACCCAATAGCTTCTATGAGAAAGATGGGTCTCGTCTCTCTCCTCCTCCTCCTCCTCCTCCTCCTCCTCTTCTTCTTCTTCTTCTTCAGACACCTTTTGTTTTCCTATTCCTCAAGCCCAAGGCCTTCCTAAATCATCCACCTCTTCTTACGTGGGATTTCATTTACTCCTCCCGCCAAAATTTAAACTTCTGAGTGTGACCCCCATATAAAATCTTCAGACTCCTCCGACTCTTTTGTGTCGGCTTCTTCTACTCCTTTTGGGGTTGGTGGAGGGAGATAAGTAGGCCCTTAAGCTCAAGAACCTATGAATCTCTCCAAGGTCCCGACCTTTTAGGGGCTATAATATGAAAAAGAGGATTGGTAAAGGGAAACAGTCTGCGAGATCGAGGGGGTCTTTGAGTAACTCAATTTTTTCAGCTAATATGTTTAGTAACATGCTCAACAAATCTCTAATGGAAACAGGTTTGTTGTTGCCCTCTCTTAGGAGCCCTGATCAACTAGGTGCACATGAACATCCAAGGGCTACATCCCACCTAAGATTCATAAAAAAAAAAAGAAGAGTAAGAAGACCTGAATTTATAGGGGTTCCCAAGCAAAGAATTATGGGCTTTCTTATGGTGAGGAGGATTGTTTCTTGTATGGGATGAGAGGTGCTTTGGGGAAGCTAGCTATTATTGATGTTGGTAAGCATGACAAGAAAAAGGTTTTGGGATCACTCACATTTCTGTTGGCTGGAAGAAGTCATAGGGTGCCGAATAAAGTCTTGGTGCTGGAATTGTAGGGGAATAGATTTCAATGTAACCCCTATAATTCCTTTTATTAGTAGTTATACGAAGTATTTAAATGTGGATTTTTCTTATGTGAAACTATTTGATATAATCTTTAGCTGGAAGTTTTTATAATTTAGGATTTTCTGGTTGGGATGGTTTTCTGGTGCCCATTCCTAATTCTACTCCATTTACCCATTTTGACATCAGCAGCACACCTCTTGTCTTTGAATATGTCGTATGCCTTCTTCTCCACACATTTAATGATGTGCCATGTGCAAAGTAAATGGCGCGATTGAGAAAATAACTCCATAATGGGACGAAATAGTCCTCCCTCACAATCAGTCACTATCACTTTAGGGTGCACTTCAAAACCAATTAGATGCCTCAGTTTACCTAACACCCATCAGTTTCTCTCTGATTTCTCATCCTTCATGATTGCATAACCGATCACGAAGTTTGAATTTTTTTGGAGTCATCCCCAATTATCTCAACCAGCGGATATCTATGCTTATTTGTTTTTGTACATTGAATCAATTAGAATCACATATGGCCACGTACGTAACATCAAGCTAGATTCAGGATGCACCATAAACACACGAGTCAGTTGAAATGTCTTAGTGTCAGCGTCGAACCAGAATTCATATTTATATTTCTTTGCTTGGTTAAACATTTGTTGGATCACATTCCTTCCTTCAGAGTTTTCCATCCTCATCTTAAATCTCTCATTATAAATGTTTCGCACATTCGGGTTGTGTTCTGGATATTAGTCCAATATTGATGCTAAGATCTTCTTCGGTTTCACATGTGCATCACTCATTCCCCTTATGATTTCTATAGCAGCTGGACTTAAGCCACTCACTTGTTGATGCCTCACTGGATACACCACCAGCTCATGGTTATGAAACCCCCATTTTGGAACACCCTCGATATACCAACTATCACGCTCTAGACGCTCCAACACCTTAATCCTGAATTTGCAACCATAACCCTCTTTCTTCGTGTTAAACCTGTGCGCATTCGAAAAGTCTCAATCTTTCTTCTTCCCATATCGATTGCAAAACAACCACTTATGCACACGACCATCAGATTGAGGTTTATGTATTGTTGCAAACAACATAAATCCATATTTCATAGCTTCTTCTTGAGCCCATACTTTAGCATCCATAAACGTAGCAAAATCTTGTTCGTGATCAAAAACCCCGCTATAATCAATTCTATCCCCGCCAAAGTTCTGAAATTTCATATAGAGATCACTACATTAGATACGTAACTCTAATACGTAATTAACATCGATAAGCAATGTTCATATAAATCGGCATTAACAATGGATATTTCTAATAGATATTTCTAATAAATATTTCTAATAACATTAGATTAGCAATGTATATAAAATTAAATTAATTGATATTTCTAATAACATTCGATTAGCAAAGTATTTGTTTTTATGTTAATTTAATGCTTACTACTAATACTTAATTAAGAATGTTTTAATTTTGGAAAAATCCTAAACAAAACAGGACAATTTTTACCCAAAAACCGCCCAAAATGGGCGGTTCTTCACCCCTAGGAACCGTTCAAATTGGATGTTATCTACCCCTCAAAACCATCCAAATTGGATGGTTCCTATGAGTGGAGAATCGTCCAATTTGGACGGTTATATGCCTCTTAAAAACGTCCAATTTGGACAGTTTTTTGAGGTATAAAAACTGTCCAATTTGGACGGTTTGACGGTCCATTTATTCTCCAATTTCCACGTTATACCCATCGCTCGAACGTCTGCTTTTTATGTTTACAAACATTAATAAACCGCTACAACAAATATATGTTATAAACGTCCAAAACATACGTTTCTCTTTAATTTGCATGTTAACTAACTATTTTCATACCTTTTTAAAGCCTAATTCTATATTAACTAACATTTATCACACATGTTAGATAACTATAAATATACAAAACATGAATTATACTGTGTATTTCTATAATTAACGTATATAAATGCACAGTTCAATATTAAAGTAACAAAATGAAATAAATTGCAGACATTGAAATTGGCATAAGAACAATGTGTACCTCATCCGATATTGTTGAAATTGAATTGAAGGAATACAATGCAAGTGATCCTACTGAACTAAATTAACTGAAGGAACCGAAGGAAATGGAGGTAAAATAATGAAGGAAGAAGAATGACAGGAAAAGTCAAAATTGGTTGGAATGTAAGAAATGAAATGTTACTGGGAGTAAAAAGTATAAACACTAAAGTAAAATACTAGATTAAATCACTGAACTGAAAAACTCAGAGTAAAATGAACTTAAATTGAGTGGTAAAAGTAAAAATATATTTAACATATATAAATATAAACTAAGGGCAAATTTGACATTTCATGTATTAAATACGGGCGATAACTTAGAGATTTACGGTCAATATTTAACAAAGCCCTTTTTCTTTTGTGGTGCCTTTTAAAAAAAAAGTCGTACATTTGCTTTGGAGGTCACATTGTTGAAATACATGGATTAAAATAACGAGTAAAACTTAGTCAACTATCATGAAAAAGTCAGAGAATACTTGTTGATTATCCCATTATCTCTTTCAAATTTGCTCTATTTACTTTGTATCTTTCCTAGATAAAATATGATCAAATCGTAGGATCTACATAGGCTCCCATATCATAAAACGGATCTTCCGATCTTGATAAAATTCTATACTGTACGTGCACCCATATTAAAATGGATACTTCATTTTCTAATTAGGCATGTCAAAGATTTTTAGAGTATATTAAGCAGAATAATTAGTACTACAATATCAATTAATAAGCAACTAATCAAAGATTTTCTGTAGAACACTATAAAAGCCGCATTGACATTTGTAGCCCAAATAACCATATCCCCCCAACAAAACACACATAAATAGTCCTCCAAATAGTTACGTCTCTACAGTTTGTACTCCTTAACAACCCACAAGGAGGTTCAGACAAGGAACCTAATTTTCTGCGTTTTTTTTCCTCAATTAGATTAAAAATCGAGTTTTTACGCAAAAGATAAAATAGTTTTACATTTTCACTTTAATAACAAACCGAGCACCGAGCAAAATCCCCGTTTTGATTCCTTTAGATACGAACTTTCTTGTTTTTTTTAGCTTTGAAAGCCTTCTTTTCTTATTCTTTGATAACTTTTCACTTTCCATATTTTAACTTAATTTATTTAAATTCCATCTCCTATATCAACAGCTTCTGATTTTCCTTAACAATAATTTATTAAAATTAATTGTCCTATATTATAAAGCTCCAAGAAAAAATAAAAATAAAAAATTGTTCATTCGGCGTACTCATACATGTTAGGTGGTTATTTATATAGAAAAAATCAAAACTATATATATTATTAAAAGAGTACATTAAAAGTCCAAATTAAAAGTTGAATTGATTTTAGATTACAAAAAAGTGTGGAGAGACTAGAAAATTGGAAATCAAAACACCGTTTATTCAAATACCAAATAATAGTTATTTTTTTAAAAATAAAAAAATAAAAAAACTGAGGTTAGGAATGGGAAGAAATTAAAGTCGTCTGGTTCTCGAAGACTAAGCAAAGCAAAACCACTCTCAAAAAATCTAAAATAAACAAATAAAAATTAACAATAATAATAACATAACAAACTCTAAGAGGAGAAAGAAGAAATTGTCCTTACATTATCTTGAGCATTCATTTCAATCCCACCTTTTTTCCCTTATATCCTCTCCATCGCTACTATTCCCAATTTACATACAACCGCCTCTCCCACTTACTCCCCTCCCTATCTTCCTCCCCCATGGGCTTCCTAGGAGAGGTGGAAGCACCTCAACAAGGACGACAACAACCGCAACAAGAGATGAAGCACCACCACCACCACCATCAGTTGCTTACTACAACTACGAGTTCCGGTGTTGTTCATCCTTTCATGGCCACAGCCAGTGCTACAACGACCACGACTACGACCAACTCCTTTACTATTAATAGTAATAGTAATAGTAGTAGTACTAGTAAAAATATTACTGATGAAACAACTCATTTAGATTTACAACAATTCTCTCTCCTTCATCATCATCATCACCAAGAGCCGCAACAACAACATCATCATTCGCAGCAGCAGCATCATCAGAATATTTCATTCAACATGATGCAATCATCTCCATCATCTTCTTCCCTTCCAGGAAACAATTTCATGTATGTTACGAGTCTTGCAACAGTATACATACGCTCATAATACGTATTATTATTCGCTTTCAAATATTCATCATCGATCTATGTTTTGAAAAAGCTACCCACCCGCCTGTATTATTATTTATTTACTTTTTTGCCTAATGATCGATCTTGTTTTTCTTTCTTGTTTTTTTTTAGAGGAGGAGGCGGAAGAGAGGGTAACAGTAGTACAGGAGGAGCATACGACCTAGGCGAACTAGATCAAGCGTTGTTCCTTTACCTAGACGGGCAAACCGATCATGAACAACAACGACGTGAGTAATTTTTACATTATATACTTTTGGGTGAAAATATTTGGAGTAATAATTATAAGATTCTTTGAGAATCTGATTGGGTCATAAGACTCATATCAAAAGCATGATCAGAAGTTCTGATGAAAAATCTTCCGTACCTTTCACCTTTGACCAGATCATATATCAGAGTAAAATCCCCTATTTTTTTTTCACAAAATCAAAATATTTTTCTTGGTCCAAATTATTTGTTTTTCTTTTTCAAATTTTTATTTATCTGTTAGATGGTGTCAGAGGAACTCAAAATGCATGCCAACTTTATTTATTTTTTTGCCTACATAACATAAGCTTTACTACATTCTACATTTCTACTTGCTTTCTCTTTCTTAGCTTGCCAAGGCGACAAAGGTTAAGCTCATCAATTATTATGAATTGAAGTGCAACAAAATTTTACATGTTTAATTATTAGTATTTATTTTATCATAAATATCAACTATCTTAATTGATTAAAGTATTGAAAAATGATATTCAAAACCTGTGATCAAATTACATCTATATATATTAGTTGTTGCCTTATCATTTATAACTCTCTTTTCCTCAAAATAATTTTTATTTTTTCGATTACCATACAAGTTTTATCATGTGATTTTTTTTATCGAATTTTGCGACAGAAAATCACAACTCATCATCAACATCACCACAAGGAGGACTTGGAGGAGCAGCAGGGATGAGACCACCTACTCTTAATATTTTCCCTTCTCAACCTATGCATGTTGAGCCTTCCACCAAGGTAAATATGTGCTAACTTAACCGTTATTGACTTTTGTTTTCGTAATATATTCATCTTCTTGCACAAGTTTTTAACTACTCCCAGTAAAATAAATTGAGTTTTGTTACGTGTATTATCAAAAGGGCGTTGGAGGATTAGGAGGAGGCGGTCAATCAGCGAGTGGCGGTTCAAAGAGGCCATCAGAGCAGCCGCCACCGATTGAGTTGTCCAACAACAACAATAATGCTAATAATAAATCCAAAAATCAACAAGATGCACCCGCTGAGCAATCCAAGTCTATCAAAGTAAGTTGATCCTATATAATAAGATCATTGTATATTATATGTTACTTCTTGTTATATAAACAAATGGTGTTGGGATTTTTATAATAGTCGCTCGAAAATGAAGTGAGGATCAATTATTAAAATGTGTAGGTTAAATTTCTATACTTTTTATTTATTTAATTATTGATTTCATCTTGGAGCAGCGTGAAGGAAACCGCAAAGGTCCAACATCAAGCTCGGAGCAAGAAGGGCCGAAAACACCCGACCCTAAGGTTGTTATCGTGAATTTAAGTTTAATTAGCAACTAGTTGATGATATTAATTATGAAAAGTCATACGATGAATATGATGATTAATTAAAGTTGCTAAGGAAAAGGAGGAGCTTTCCTAAAAATTCAACGCAATAACGCTTTCAAATTGTACTGTCTTTGGGTATTGCTTGCAAGCAGACACTGAGAAGACTTGCTCAGAATAGAGAGGCAGCTAGGAAAAGCAGGCTTAGAAAAAAGGTTGGTCAATTCACAACCTTGCATTTTTAATATTTTACATGCATCTTATCTATTTTCATATACATAGTCCTTGTTTGTTAAGCTTTCCTATTCAACTAGTACAATTTGCATATTTATCTACTAACCACTGTATACTTATCAACATTTTCAGTTACAATAATGTACAGAGTACATTTTTAATACTATTTCTTACTAATTCACCTCTTCAAACTTCAAACAATGCAGGCTTATGTTCAGCAGCTAGAATCGAGTAGGATAAGACTTGCACAATTAGAGCAGGAACTTCAACGAGCCCGAGCACAAGTAAGTTGAATGAACTCGATTTAATATACTCAAGATGACATAATTCAATGTGACTATCGAATTCCGGAGGGGCTGGCTGAGTCCGAGAGGAATGATCTTTAAAGTCGAACGAAGGCATGAATGGTTCGTGGAAGAAGTTTAATTAAGACCTAATTTCTTGTGATTAAGGGTATATTCTTCGGAGGAGGTTTTGCTGGAGGTGCTGGAGCAGACCAAGGTATCCCTCTTGGTGTAGCCAACATAAGCTCAGGTATTACAATTTTGGTCATAGAAGTAGGCTAACATTATTATTTTATGTTACATTATATGTAATGCTTAGTTGCATGAATATATCTAATATAATGTATGTTTGACAACTAGTAGTAGTTAAAAGTAATTCGGCCCTTAATTTAGTCATACCAAATAGTACGTACGAACCAATTAATTAATTATATATTATCTGTCAATTGTAATTAGTATTAATAACTAAATTTTCTTTTGTAGATGCGGCAATGTTTGACTTGGAATACACAAGGTGGCTGGAGGAGCACCATCGGTTGACATGCGAACTCCGGGCGGCAGTACAAGAACACATACCGGAGAATGAGCTTAAACTTTACGTGGATAATTGCTTGGCACATTATGATGTGGTGATGAATCTCAAGAGCATGGTGGCGAAGACCGATGTTTTTCACCTTGTTTCCGGTATGTGGAAGACCCCCGCCGAGCGCTGCTTCATGTGGATGGGCGGCTTCCGCCCTTCCGAGCTCATTAAGGTATACATTAGTAAACAATGTAGTAGCATTAACCTAAGCTCCTATCGAGTTCTCATTTAAGCTCCATCATAGTTTGGTCTTAAGACTGAAGAGTAGATTACTATTGATAAATTTTGATCTGAAAATCATACTACATCGGAGGATACCTTTGTTATAGCTATGATATGACCACGTTTTCAGTATTTCACCATAAAATAATTGTTTTTGTATATGAGAAAACTTTTTGTGCTAAATCTAGGAAAATCATCAACAAATCATAATGTTATACTTCGTATTTCGTCCAAAATTTGATGACTTAATGGTCAAAGCTACCTTGCTAATCTAATCATCTTTATGAGTAAAAAGTTGGATACGTGCACTCTAGTATGATTGACTCGGTTCTTTTTTTTTTTTTTTTTTTTTTGTGAAGTCCTAATTCGCCTTAACTATTGAAAGTACATAAGAAAACTAACTATTAACATATTGAATGAAGTACAAGCATGTAAAGTTATTACTTTATCATTTCTTACTTATCTAGAAAAATCAAATCAATTGTTTGATTAAAATATAAGAACAAAGTATACTATGTTTTAAGAGAATTTTACGTGTTCAAGTCAAGGGACGCCATTGTGTCAAATGATATCAAATATCATCTATGTAGTATCACTTTAGATAGTTGTAGTTCTTTTATATAGACCTAAGAGCCCTAACTTCATTATTACCCTAGCTAGTGCCTATCTCTATAGACAACCCTAGCTAAAAAAGACTACACTATATTAACTATACATATTTGTTTGACTTTGTTGTGCACTTTCATGCCTAACTCGATGTTACTTTTCTACTGGGGTTTAAAGGAAGAGAAATGATATTCTCATGAGTCATGACAGTACTAAACTAAGAAGATGATACTATATACTCCGTATTGTACAAGATTATATATATATATATATATATATATATATATATATATATATATATATATATATATATATATATATATATATATATAATTTTTCAGAAAAAAGTTGGATATTTGTACACATAAAAAGAATAAAAAATAGTAAATATAATAAGACATGGTTCTGATAGCATGGAGTTAGTAGTACAATATGTCATAAAGTACAGAGGTATGGGTAGTAGAAGATCTGCATGAAGGGTATGAAAATAAATGAAAGGAATCTTGATGGAGGTTTCCATTAGAAGGGCTATATGAGGTGATATTCTGGTTCAAACCCTAAAGCAGTGTCTGTTACTTCTACTTAAGGGACTTCACCCATTTAGCATTTTATGGTTGTATTCACGATTTATGAATATGGGCAGACTTGCACGGCTCTTGCTAGTCTCTTAGTCCTTTCTTTTTTTTTCCCTCTCTCCTCCCTACGTTCATGAGCATTAGCTTGGATTATTCTACATTAATAATTTCATCTTTTTTAGGTTCTTAGTGAATTATTATTTTTTGACAAATACACTAACCTAACTACTCTTTTATAATTCTGATCTTATTTTGGACCCTCTTATAGACTTCTAGCTAAAGAGTAGCATTGTTTATATTTCTTGTAACGGTACTAAGTTGTTAACAAATGGTTATAAGTGAACGTTACCCCAAAGATTGCCCCATTTTTCATTTTGCTTCGTCTCCCAAAAATTGTCCCATTCTCTTACAGATTTTTCATTTTGGCTTGTCCCCTTAAAATTTTTCATTGTATCTTAAAAAAGTTAAAATTTATATTTGGGCAATCTTTGGGGAACGGAGGGAGTATTATTTTTCTTAATATTCATAGCCTAAAAGAGTAGAATGAAGGCTACGTCAAAAGTGGGGTTAAACAATATCTTATTAGTTCTAATTTTGGTATTGTTGTTAGATAATATTGCACCAAATTGAGCCTTTGAGTGACCAGCAATTGATGGGCATTTGTGGGTTGCAACAATCAACACATGAGGCTGAAGAGGCGCTGTCGCAAGGTCTGGACGCTCTTCAGCAATCTCTCTCGGACGTGATCGCATCTGATGCCTTGAGTTGCCCTCCTAACATGACCAATTACATGGGTCAGATGGCTCTTGCCATGAACAAGCTCTCGACAATGGAGAACTTTGTTAGACAGGTAAGCTCATCAATATCTTTGCAAGTTAGATTTATGGCAGTACTTTACAATAATTAATTTTCTCTTATTGCATGTGTTGTGATTATTGTTTTAGATTTCTTGGGTAGAGAAGTAACATTAATAATTTTACGTATTTTGAATTTTAAGTCACCCTTTCGAATTCCTGCTCAATTATAAATAAATAGGAAAGTTCAATATTACGTATACAATTGTGAAAACGAAGGTGGTGTTTGACATGGGACCATGCATTAGACAAAGTTGAAGGCTTTATTTGGCTTGCATATTGTTAGGCTGTTAGCATAGCTAAAGCATACTTTAGTTTACAAGTTAATTAGGCAAGTCTCGTACGATATATTATTAGATAATAAATTAATTTGTTAAATATTTCAATTATAAGAATATTTTTATTTATTGGTGAAAACTTATAGGTTTCACAGAATTATCGTATAAAATTTAATTGGAATAATAATTTTTATTATATTAAAATGAAAAAATTATTATAGAAAAAGGTAGAGAGAAAACATGAAATGAAGGAAAAAAACAAAGGAAGTTTTAAATGATTTAAGAATTTAAATAGTCATATAATTTTCTGTATATAACATATTCCAATCTTATATTAATGTAAAGTAGGAAAAATAAAAGAGTATATGACATTATCTTTAAAAAAAATTGAAATTTTTTTTATAACAATTTGACACATGTTAAGTATGACGTCAGCACGGTTATACTTTAATAATAGTTATACATAGATATGTACCGCCTATATAAGTTCATAACCAATTTATTATCAAGCCACTTAAAAGCTGGATAAACTAAACTAACTAGGATTATCGTTAGCGGGTTATGTTTTGGAGAAATTTTATTTTATTAAAAACTTTGGATTATAAATGAAGCTGAATCAGGAAATTGAGTGGGACCAAAACGGGATGTAAAGAATCAGGTGCTGCTATGGTTGGAAAACCTACTCCAATCAGATAACCTACTACAAGAGCATGGCTCATAATTGAAGAATAAACAAAGGATGTCAAAAAAGGATATATGTCCTTTATAAATAGTTTTTGAAATGGACCCTCAAATTTAGGAAAAGGGCAAAATTAAAAGAAAACCCTAGTGTTGTGGTTAGAGAGGGACATTAGCATAGTGACAGCTCGGCCTAATATTATAATGTTATTGATACGTGGCTTCTTATACCAACTTAGTTGAACTTAATTTTGTGTTTCATTATTGAGTGCTTGATTAGATTAGAGGCGCCTCAACTACTATTAATATTGAAGACCATTTTTATTTATTTTTTTGACGAAAACTAAGGACCACTTATTTTTTTTTTTTGGAGGAAAATTAAGGACCACTTTTAGCAAGATAATTGGTTTGGTGTTCGTTTTTATATCTTAGGTTTTGTAGTTTGAGTTAACAAGTATTAAATGAGTTCTACTTGATAATCGTTGCATGGATGTTTAAAGGTACTAACAAGCACAAGCTAGAAATATGTTACACTTAATTCGATCTTGATGTTACAATAAATAAATAAATAAAATTTCTTTTCTATATGCTAACAAAATGTGTAGGTGGCTTCCTTTTTTGTTTTGATTGGTTACTAATTTAGGTCGGTCTTATATCTTAATAATTAATTTCATAAAATCTCTTTAACGTCATTGAGTTATACACTACCAATTACAACGTTACAATTTTCACTAGTTGAGGGTATATCTCTTTTTATTTCATTTTTTTATGTAAAGTGAGCCGTAAGCAATAAAGGAATAAATGATGTAGACGAGATTTGATATCAGGTCTTGAATATCACCCTTCAAGACTTTAATCAACTAAACTAATTGGTATCCACTCTTTTTAGTCTTTGAAAGAAAAATTGATCCTAACCATTCTAGTACAGCGGTAAAATATCTCATTTTCTAAACTTGTCTTCTCTGTCCAAACCCTGATTCAAACTACAGTAATAACATAACATTTTTTTTTTGAGCTATCCTAGAAACTAAGTGTACACAGTAAAAACGCACTAAGCCATGAATTGGTGAGTGCCCTACAAAGCCTTCTCAAAAGCTTAGTTACTAGAGTGACGTTCTTGTGAAATATGTTTGGTGTAATTAAATGAGTACATGCTGGGATTGGAAAGTTACCTTTTGCTATAGACATCGTGGTCCTTATTTTTTGAGCACCTGAGGTATTATTGTTTGAAGTTATTAATAGTGTTCTTTAGACTCACTACACTAAAGTCACTAGAGGAGTCCACCTAGAAAATGTTTTATCGTTTTTGAACTTACTAGAATGTTAAGGATTTATAATTAATTTGACTATCGTACTATCGTATTATTACTTAGATTGAATAATATAATAAGGTATTATTACTATGATCTAATTATTATAAACGATGGATAACAATTTTATCTGTGATATCGCCATAGTGTTATGATTCTCTTTAGACATAAGTAGTTCTTTTTTTAATTATATGTATGCAATCAATGGTTTAATTATAGCATGCTTAATTTTCTCATTATTTTTTACAGTATATTCTAATTTAATATGAGGCTCACAAATAATTAAATATTTTATATACAGTAAAAGTGACCATTTAATATAATAAAAGTTACTTTTTCCATTAAAAATGAACCAACTAAATTACTCCCTCTACCCACAACATATAAGATCTACCATGTTCTAAAGCGAGAACCGGTTTATGGGAAAAGGTAGTGTCAAGCGAGTATTAATGGATATTCGCACAATCGCACCGTTGAGATTGCAAGTTAGAGACCATGCATAAGAACACCGAGAAATGTGGCCCACTTAAAATATCAACAGCGGTAGATCTTTTAGGCCCATAATGCATGATGTCAACGCATGATGTCAGAGTCATAACCGCTTGACCTACGAGACCTCATGGCCCATCCCACGTTCTTGACTCCTGTTTCTTCTCACATGTCCGTCTTCTCTTCCATTTTTATTTTAATTTTTAAGTGTTGCTTCAATCACTTGATATGTTTTTTACGTAATTTTTCTTCAACTAAACGGGGATAGAAAACTT
The DNA here is from genome assembly GCA_026401315.1 of Dysphania ambrosioides. Lineage (NCBI taxonomy): Eukaryota > Viridiplantae > Streptophyta > Magnoliopsida > Caryophyllales > Amaranthaceae > Dysphania > Dysphania ambrosioides. Next base: position 17,092,476 of record CM048661.1, on the reverse strand, counting down.
ACAAAAGTATGAGATGATTAATTTTATAAACTTTAACTATTATTTTATTTTATAAAAGTATTTTACACGTGTATTTTTATTTTTAACAAATTTAACAGCCAAATGATTTAGATAAATTTGTGCTTCGAAAATGGTAAAGAAATTCAACGAAAATATTTTCATAGATAGATGGGACTGGGTTAGTACACTGTTACATTTTTTATTTATACAACCTTTATACAATCCAAAATATTATAGAAGATGGTTTAAAATCTTATTGTCGAATAATTTGATAAGGGATCACTATTATGACAGTGTAGAAATGTGTAACAGAGTCAAATTTTAACCATTATTTTTTTTTACGTCAAATTTTATAAACTTTAACCATTATTTTATTTTATACAAGTATTTTACACATGTATTTTTATTTTTAACAAATTTAACAGCCAAATGATTTAGATAAATTTAACGAAAATGTTTTCATAGAGGGGACAGTTAGTACACTTACATTTTTTTTTTATTTGTACAACCTTTATACAATCCAAAATGTTATAGAAGATGGTTTAACATCTTATTGTCAGATAATTTGATAAGAGATCACTATTATGAAAGTGTAGAAATATGTAACAGAGTGTAAAAAATTTAATCTGACTGCACTCAACTCTTACAAATTAGCTAATCCACATGAACGTAGAAGAATTTTCGACATTGTCAAAGTTAAACCACATGCTGAAGGAATGGGATAAGACATGTAAAACTCTATGTTCATCATCAGATCGACTTTGATAGTTTGACTAGACATAGTAGTTTAGATGTTTCAGTGCCTTGTCTTTTGAAAAAAATGAATGAGACGTACGGTAGACTTGTGTTGTCGTCGTCGTGTTGGTTACCAAGCAATACAAAATTCAATAATCAAGCACTTGTACATACTTGCTCCCCCATTGTCAAATCTTAATGATGATCATACAATATCATTCATCTTCTAATTAAAACCCTATGCTCAATTACACACAAAAAAAGGGGGGCCAGAGTGTCACCCCTATGTTTCCATTAATCTTGAAGTATTTCACTATATGCTTCTTTTGACAGTTCAACCATTCACAGCTAGAAGTCTAACCGAACACGGAATTCAATAAATTTCCAACCTCTCTTTAGACCTATTGTTGATTAATACCCTGAATTTTACTCAATATGTGATATCAATAGTCTTGCCATGGAACCTCCATGCTCAAAAATGCTTCTCTAGAGTCCAATTCACATTCATATTCTTGGTCATGACTTAAGACCGCTCCTTTAGTCTTCATAGGAGCATTGTGCATGCATGTGTCTCAAACAGAATCTTAATTACATGTTTCTAAAGTTGGATTATCTTGATACTATTACGGTTGTTGAGTAATGCTAAGTAGGGGTGGCGAAAACTGATCCGACACGAAAATAGCTGGTTAGGGTTGAGATTTTCGACACAAAAACTTAAATGGGTTGACACGAACCTGAACCGGAATTAAATGGGTTAGGTTCATGTTGGGTTTTCAACCCGAAAACTTAAATGGATCAGGTTCGGGTTGGTTGGGGATAGCTGACCCGAAAGTAGGTGACACAAATACGAACCCGACCCGACATGATCCGTTTGCCACCCCTAATGCTAAATACATGTATAATGTTTAGAAGGGTAGTTTTTCTAAGGATGCATATGGAATGTTTAAATAGCATGTAAGCGTATAATACATTGTTTTTTATATCCAAATATTTATACATTGATGAACGGGTAGAGTATGGATTTTCAGCACGCATAGTAGCAGTGGCCGAGTCGATGCCCATTGAGAAGATGTACAGATTATTTATCTCATGAGTACACTATCAGGGCTTATGTTTTAATGTTGTGTATATCGGAATCTATGATCTTGCATTCAAATATTTTTTGTCAATGAGTTGGAATCATAAACTTTAGTAGACAAATTTCTGACAGAAATCTTGAAAATTTCTGCAGGGTGACAGTTTAAGACACCAAACTTTACATAGATTACATCAAATCTTGACGACGCGTCAAGCTGCGAGGTGTTTTCTGACGATTGCTGAGTACTCTCACAGGCTTCGAGCACTTAGCTCCTTGTGGATGGCTAGGCCACGACAAGAATAGATAACATGAACAAACTAAAGGAAGCTAGTTAGCTAGTCATGTGGTAGAAGAATTTCTTTTAATTAAGTTTTACAATACAACACTCACTTTTATAATCTCTCTTTTTTTCGTAATATCTAATGATCAATTTGCTTCCTCTTGAAGTTATTGAGGTACCAATACTATGTGCAATTCGTCTAGGCTTACTTCTGTGGTGGCCTCTTATAGATGTGTACACATATAGTTAGACAATATAATTTTTAGATGGAACACTAGATAATCACCATTTCAACTATCTTGTTACATATTAGGGACAAATGTTTTCATTATGTCTCACATTTTCGTAAGGGGATTAATTTGTATTTTCACAAGCTATGAACATCTCTTAATTTTTTTTTTTTTTTTAAAAAGGGTTATCAATTCCTAATAACTTCCAATGAGATAAGACTTAAGTTTCTCACATAAGGAAAAAAAGTATAATATATAGAGAATGGATATCACCTTAGTAAAATAGCACAAAGTATTTGGAAAATTAGAAAAACTTGTATGTGATATTAATTTGAATAAACAATAAATTTGCTACATATTACTTAACCAACCCAATAAGTTATGTAGGTTGGATTTTATTTTTGCATGAAGAATTTTAGTAACAATTTTTGTATGTGATTCCAAGTATTGAATACCACCGTATAAAACTTTAACCAATTATACTTGTTAATATTTATGTTGCTTTAATTTGTGATTGTGTCTAGTAATATTGCCCATTAGGTGCGAATCATGCTTGTTCATGCCCATCTCATATTTGGGCAATGAATAAAATGTTCGTATACTTTAATACAGACTAGTACCACCTACAAAATTTCTCATCAAATACAATTGGCAATGATTATACAAGTCAACTATCTTATGTGCTTCTTAAAAACAACAAAATGTCGGGCTGGACCTCTTGAATCAAACTTTGAAAAAGTGACTAATTATGAATGAAGTTGGGCCTCCATTAGAAAACTAGGCCAAAATATATGTTCAAAGCCAAACTTTTTTGGGCCAGATTGTGCCAACACAACAAACTCTAAATGATGTTCTCTATAAAGGTCTATAACCAAGCCCCCACACAATGCTAATTACGATCAATTTCATTCCACTTAAAGGTGGAGGTGGGTAGTGGGGCGGTTCAACCCAGCCCAATCCTAAACCGACGTTTTTGTCATGTGTGGCGCTGTCCATCTGCTGTCCGGTCCGTATTCTATCCAGCCCACTAGTTGGGTGGGTTGATACGAATCTGGGTATCCAAACCCTGACCTTATTCAATTCAATTTGAAAAAAAAATTGATTCAACCTAACGAATCAGTTCGGCCCGACCCAGTTTGATTCGGCACACTATGGTCGTTTTATAGCTGTTGCCAACTTCCCTATATAAACACTTCAATTCAATCGCTTTTCCTCACTCAATTCACTCTTAATACCTTAATATCTCAATTACTCATAAATATAACTAGTTTAGTAATTAGTATTGATCTTCTTTTTAATTACTCTCTTAATCTTAATTAATTTTATTAATTAGTTTCTTTTTTATTCTTAATTTACTACTATAAAAAATGATTTCAAGAGGAAGAGTTAGTAATATTAGTAGATTGTTCGAAGATTCGTTTCAAACGCATACCGACACTATCGCTCAAGAATAGGAGCAACAAATTTTTGGAGCTCCTACTCTGAGTGGTCAAATTCTTCATACACCAACTTCGGAGATGTGACCGCCTCCTTGTATTACTGGCCAGAGTAATTTCTAAACTTCTAATTTTGTAATCTTATATGTTAGTTTAATGTAGTTTAACTTATAATTTCATATGAATGTTAGTTAAGTTAATGTTAATAACTTGATATGAATGTAAGTTTACTTTATAACTTTTTGTGAATATTAATTTAGTTTATAACTTTATATGAATGTTAGTTTAGTTAATGTTATAACTTTATATGAAATACAGGTGATGGTGATAGTGGAGTACCCGAGGCCTCTCATTGTAGAAAGAAACCTTCCTCGGTGTGGTCATACTTCGAGAAAGTTAATACATGTGTTATTGCATCGTTTGCAAGCAAATAAGGAAAAAACTGCCCATAACTTGTGCATGGAAGACCAATTATGGGGCAATGACGTTACCCGTCACTTGACCGGAGTACATGAAATTGATATTGAAGGAGTTGAATTTGGACTTGAGTCTTTAAGCCAAACACAACTTCACAGATTCATGGGTAACATGCCTCGTAGAGTTATGCCTTTTATGTGTAATAGAGATAAGATGATTGATAAACTAGCTAACTTTGTTATTGTTGCGAATTGTCCATTAACCATGGTGAGAGCCTTTACTTTGAACATTTTACTAGAGTTTCCATACAACCCTTATTTTGATGTGTCCCTAGGAACACCCTTAAACGCCAAACCAAAATTTCCTATTACAAGTATATAAGTTGTTTGATAGAAATGTTTCTTACATTCAACGGTCTTATGAGCCTTACTATTGATACTTGGAACTCTAGTTTCGGTGAACCTTTCTTATGCATTACCACCCATTGCATAGATGATGAGTGGTTTGTTAAAAAACACATTAATTTGTTTTGAGGCTATAGAGGATAGAAATACCGGGTATAACCTTAAGGTTAAGATTATAGAATGCCTTAAGACCTTCCATTTTTGTTGATAAATTATTTTCCCTTTCCTTAGACAGTGCTTCAGCTAACACTAAATGTATAGATTACTTGAAGATGAAACTTGGCTTGAAGTTATTGAATAGTGGTGAACTTTTGCATGTACGTTTTTGTGCTCATATTATGAACTTGTCGGTGCAAGATGGTTTAGGTGAATTAACTCAATTGTTGGGAGTGTGATTAAATGAATTAGTATTACGACCTCAGTTAAAAGGAGGTACATGGCCTTGTGTAAGGAAAGATGCCTTAAGAAGAGGCAATGGTGTCTCAGTACATAAAGTCGTTGGAACTCCACCTCTTAGTTGTTGAATGACGCCATTAGGTACCATGAGGTTTTAACCCTTCTTTATAAGGAAACTCGGTGAGTCTCGATGGCCTTATTATGGATCAGTGGATTGGCGCAATATTTTTTCATGACATTCTAGGATCGTTTGACCGTGCAACCAAGATTTTATCGTACATTTATGATCCTAACATTCATTTAGTTATATTAGAGTGTGTTACCGTCGTAAACACTATTAGTGAGCATTTTAGTGTCCCTTAGATTAATGGTGTTCTTACTAGTGTGCGAAATAAGTGATATGCTTACTTCACGGAATTCCCCTTCGTATACAGCATAACAACTATTCTTGATCTCGGGGTTAAGACTGCAGGTTTTAAGAATTTCTTATAGTTTTACTCTAGTACTCTATCTTAATTACGACATTGATGCGTACATAGAGAAATGTAAGAATGTTTTATCTGGTTTATATGATTATTATGCTACTAATTATAACCTACACATAATGTATCTTCTTCTAGTGGAAGTTCGAAGATGTGATTTCTGCCGGCACTTACTAGAATTATAAAAAAAATTTAAAATATTGGCTTCTTCTTCTTATCCACTTCTTTACTTTATGTTATTAATGAGTATCTTTCCTACCAACCTGAAATCGATGAGAATTTCCAAATTATCAAGTGTTGGCATGATCACAAATGGCAATTTCCCATTTTGGCAAGAATTACAAAGGATATTCTTGCAATTCTTATCTCCTTCATTGCTTTCGAGTCTGCTTTAAGTGCAGATCGACAAGTCCTTGATGAGAAGAGATCCCACTTATCTCCCAAGAGTATCGAAATATGTGTTTACAAGAAGGATTGAGTTCAAGCGGAATGAAGGACCCAGGATTGAGGGAGGACGAGAATGACAAAGATGATCCTTTGATGCTAATGGACACGAGCGAGGGAAGTGACAAAGGTAAAGACAATTCGAGGACCGCCACTAGCTAGGCACTACTCGATGTACATAAAAGAACTACGTGGGTTTTGATTCCTTTGGGATACATAGGCAACTTAATTTTGAAAATCAAAATTTAATTTTGTAATCAAATTTTGATTTTAAAAATTAAGTGCAAGCTCTTTGTCCCCCCCCCCTAATCTTGTTAAACTAAAAAAATAATTTAAATATAATTATGTCTTAGTTAGCATTTGAGTATAAGAGTAAATTTTAAAAATTCGATGATATTACATGATGGGTGAAGAAGTTACTTATGGTAGTGTTGTTTTATGTCCTTTGTAGAGAATTATTTCTTGTTTGATTACCCTATTGTTTCTAATTTGGGCTTTAAAGTTGAATTATAAATTAAACAGTATGGAGAAATATTTTTTAGCATCGTTTTAGGGATGATAATTTCTATCGAGAGTAATTGTCCTTATAAAAGTTATTGAGCTATTGAAGAGTAAATATATGTTCTTGGGGTTAGCTTTTTGCTGATATTGACAAGTTTTTTTTTTTCGTTTTGTTTGGTTAATAATCAATGTCCTATATAGAGGGGTCTTTGAAATTTTAAAGTTGTTAGATGCAAATTATGTATCAAGCTCTTATATAATCATATATCTTTTATTACTTATTCTAATAAAAAGAAATACTTTACTAGAAGCTTTGGATATATACAAATTGTGAAAAAAAAAAGTTCTAGAAAATGAGGAAAATTGGATGATTTGAACAATTTGTGAAAAACCAAATCATTTGGAACAAAAATGAGAATAATAAAATAAACAATTTTGCAAGAATGAATAACTTTGAGAGATTGGAAAAATTTAGAAAGAAAACTTATGTAAATGGAACAAAATGAACATTTTAGAATCAAATGAGAAATTTTAGAGAAAATGAACAATTGTAATATGAAAATCAAATCATTTGCTACAAAATGAACAATTTCGAGAAAAAAATGAACAACTATGAGTGTAATGGACAATTTTTTAAAAAAAAGTTGAATCATTTGAGACAAAATGAACAAATTTAAGAGAATGAACAAAATTTAAAAGAATGAACAAATTTGAAAGAAAACTAAATCATTTAAGACAAAATGAACAAATTTGGGTCAAGTGAACAATTTTGAGGGAAACCTATAATTTTGAGAGAGAAATGAACAAATCTGAGTAAAAATATGAATTAAATTTTGTACTCACCTGTAATATAAGAAATACTTTATGAAATGAGCAACACTTCATTTGTTATAGGAGTTGTAATTTCATGCTCATTTACATAATGAGCAAAAATTTTGGTGACTCATTTATTAAATGAGCAAATGTGTCCATTGGTTAAATGAGCAAATAATTTTAGTGCGTGTTTGTTATGTGGGCAACAATTTTTGGGCTCATTGTAAAATGAGCAGAAAATTCGGTGCTAAATTGCTAAATGAATAATGAATCTTTACTTAGTTCAACAAAATAATTTATTTGATGATTTCTAAGTTAGTAAAATTTTGGTCGTTTGAGTATTAAATGAACAATGGTTCTTAACAAATGAGCAATATTTTTTTGGCCAATTTGTTAGATAATAAAAACTTTGATGCTTAAATTATAAAGCCTATTAGCTCAACTCTTATGGCTTTGTACAATTGTACAATGTCGTAGATTCGAATCCTACATTGGCTATATAGAAGTCACTATGTACTAAAAAGGATCACTATATTTGAAATTTGGTCACCATATGCTAAAAAGATAGCTAAATTATAGTAACTACATCTAAGAAAGTGTAAAGGTATGCAACTATAAACGATTACATGATGACTATATGAGAAAAAAATCACCATAAAAATTACTTTTATAAGACACAATCAATAGCCTATGTAGGATTTGAACTTACATCCTTTATATGATACAATATGCAAGTATAAAATGCTCGGCTAAATGAGTTAATAAGTTTATAAGAAACACACTTAGGTGGAAGAATTCAACAGCATGAAAGCTAAACACAACTTTCTGCAAAAATTTGGCAGCATCTCATTTGAAAATTGAACAATTTTCAAAAAAATTTCATTTATTTTTTCTTATTTCCTTGTAAAACAGGAACTTCAGTCTAAATTAACACATAATACTAAATTTCAGTATATTTACCCAATAAATCAACCTCAAAATAAATCATTTTTAAATATGTATAGAAAACCAACATTCATTTGAAGTTTGTAGAAATAACCTAAATATTGATGTAATTACCTTTTACTAATAAAAACATGAATTTCAAGTTATGTAATGGCTTTTGCTAGATCAATATTGTGCTTGTTGGTAGTATAAGTAGATGACTTCAACAAATGATTTGTAGCCAAAATATGTTTGATTGCCCAAATTGTCAGCAAATTGAAAAAATTTATATCCATAATTCGAGTAGTAAAGTCTTTATAAGAAACAATAGTTAAATCATAAAAAATGCGGACGATTCCAAAATGATCACGTCCTTAAGCCAAGTGTAGCAGCACAGTGGTGTCTTAAATACATACCTCTCCTCAATTTCAAAACAATTAAGAAGAAGATCCAAAGATAGAATTTTAGGACCAAAATAGCTAAATGTAGGGCTAAATAAAATTCTCTTTGGATCTCATCAAAATAATCTATACTAGATGCAAAGACAAGAAAGTGTGTCTCTCCACCTAGCTCCAATAACGAATCAACCCTTGCGGATGTACTTAGCTTGGATTGAAGTTGAGTGTACGAGAATCCAAAATCACCTCAAAACCAAACCACCGAAAGGCCCTAAATACAATTCGAGCCCAAAACACTTATCTTGGCAAAAAAACACAACCCAAGTCACAAAAATCACAAATTAAACACTAAAAGAAACTCTCTAATAATCCGTACAAAAACCAAGTTGCTTGAAGATTTTATGCCAAACGCTCGAAGTTAGCATTGAACGCAAGAACTGAAATAAACTCAAGTTTAAGCGTCCAATGCCAAGAGGTGGCGTCAAATACCAAGAGCTTGCATCCAACACACAACTCTTGGGCATCCAACGCCAACCCCAATCTCCTTGCCAGCTTGTCCTAATTTGAGTGTTTGACGCTTAACCTTGAGCGCTCCCTCAAAGCGCTCCTGTCTCTTTTCAAGATAAATGTGCATTTGACGCCCAACCCGAGCGTTCAATGCCTTATAGCACTTGACGCCTTAACTTAGCATCCAACACTCATAATCTGACTTATTTTTTCCTATAAATACCCCAAAATTTTATGAGCAAAAGGTTGGAAAGTCTAACATTACTAAGCACTGTTACTCGTCCAAAATACACTCCCAAAAACCTCAAAACATCCCTCATTACTTACCAAGAATATTTTAATGCACATCTTTCCTTAGCAAATCAAGGAAACCTAACTCCTTCAAGACAACTTAACTAGGACTCAAGAAAAAGACTTCCCTCAACGATATACCCCAAAAAGCCTTCTCAAATTCAATTATTTTATTATGGAGCAACTCAAGCCTATATGGAGTTGAAGATTGATGGCTGAGTCATTATGTAGGAAAGAAGTAAAGCCTTTATTTACTTTACCTTAAATAGAGAAGACTCGGACGAGCCCTTGTAGAGCACTCGTCCGAGTGCAAGGCCCTAAAAGATCAAAAAGAAGGCTTGGGCTGAAAAAGTCAAGAAATTAAAGGAACTCGGATGAGTGAGCAACACACTCACTCAAATATATGCTAGAAATTCTATTTAGCTTCTGATATCTAGTTTCTGGCTAAACAAAATGGGACTCGGACGAGTATACAGAGCACTCGTTAGAGTTTGTTGTCCTAGGCTGGTTTTTCAATACTTTCCTTATTTAAGTTTGTGTATATCATATTAAATTAAGTTAGTTTTCCTATGTTTTCTTAAGCACAAAACATTGGTTTACATTAGTTTTATTTTTCTAAGCATTACTTTGAAGCATCTAATGAATTTTGAAGCATTCTAAGCTTTCCTAATCAATAATTCTCACGTTATTTCCCATTATTCTACATGTGCCTTTTTCTCGCTTATATCTCTTCTTTAATTTATGTTATTGAAGGTTCTATGGGCACTCAAGAGGGGGGGGGGGGGGGTGAATTGAGTGTTTAGCAATCGTTGGTGAATTCTACCTCTTTTCGGATTATGGTTAAGGGACCAGTTGTGCTGGTTCCCTTGAGCAGCGGATTAAAAACAAAACAATAAAGAACACAACAATTTAACGAGGTTCAGCCAACTCTGGCCTACGTCCTCCTATCCTAAGTTCTTTATTAATCTTCTCCGAAAAACAAAGACACAAAGTACTCTGCTGTTCCCTACTCCGGGACCAGCACCCCACACTCTACTCCGAGTATGCTAAAGACCTACACTCGTAAGTCCTAAACGTGTTTGAACTCACAAACACTCACTTAGCCTTCAGCCCCCTTGCCAAAGACTCACGTTACAATAATCAACACTCTCTAAATGATCACACTCTTTAATAAGTGAAAATAGAGAAACTTATTTAATCTAAGATGCTCGTGTATATGAAATATCAATAGACTTAGTGCTTTTCTCTCAATGTATTGCTCCTTAATAATGTGTGAGAGAAGTACTTGATTATTAGTTAAACAGATCCTATTTATAACCCTTAAGTAACCGAAACCCTAGTTACCGAAAATCATGCCAAAAAGATAAACATGACTTTAGGAAAGTATTACCAAAAATCATGCCAAAAAGATAAACATGACTTTAGGAAAGTATTTATCCTAAATTGATTTTATTATAGGATAAAATCAATCTAAGATAATTACCCTAGAATTTAGGTAACTTAAAAGATTATATCAAATCTGTTAATAGCTGTCAAAATATTTTCCAAAACTTAATTTTCGAAATAAAATCTTTTTATAAAATCCTTTTTAAAATCGCAGCTCTAATAATCAGAACAGTTAACCTGGTCCCCTGACCTGGTTCCCTGTCTTAAACATGTTATGAAATTTGTTCCAATCCTTGTACCAAATTTCACAACGATGTTTAATATATTCAAAGCACTTTATATATCTATTAATAAAACATACTACGGAGCATTTACATGAAAATCCTAAAACACTCTTTCTTGAAGAGGATCTTTCTTCATGTAAACTTCAAGTCCTTGAATGCTTCCTTCGAATCATCTCATCATGAATAATGGCTCTTTAATAAGCTTCAAAGGACTTCAAGATTCAAGACTTGGTACAAACTCAATTACTGCACACGTAACACAGTTAAGGTACAATATCAAGTATATTACAGAAACAGTACATACTGGTTCCCTACCAGTACATAGCATAATTATTATTAAACTGTTTCCTGTATAAAGACAAGTTAGTTCAATATAAAAACTCATGTAAATAATAACTTGTCTAGGGTAACAGTATACTGAAGTCAGCTGGTTCCTACCAACTGTTTTAACACTTATGTAGAACCTGTTTCCCTTAGCTGTTTGTCATCATTCAAAACCTAAGGAACCCAACAAATTCCCCCTTTTTGATGATGACAAACATTTTGAAGTTTCTGCACCTGTTATCATACTCAAAATAAAATCGTCAAAAACTTCAAGGACTCGAGACACACTGGAACGAGTCAGTTAAGCCAACTGGTTCCCTAACTAAAACAGAACAAATAAAATAAAGAGAGAAAGACTCAAAAATTAAGACTCAAACTACTCAACCTAAACTAGGAACTAGTAAAGACTCTAGGCTTCAACTTCAACTATTTTCCCCCTTTTGGCATCATTAAAAAGATATGCAATAGTATAATCATATGCATAAGATAATGTGCTAAACCAATCAATGGTACCAACCATTATACAAACAATATGCTGCAAAGATAATCAAGATCAATCAAAATCAAAACAAACCATCAACAGTAATAAAATAGTTTAGGACATACCAAGCAAAAGTTAACCAAAAGGACCCAAATCCATAACCAAAAGAAATCTATGGATAGGGTGGAATTAAAAACAGTTCAACATAATCAGTTATTAGAGAAATAATAATAGTAAGGCAGGCATAAACAAGGAAGAATCAAGCTCATTCATCATCCTCATTCTCCTCTTCTTCATCATCTTCCTCGGACTTTTCTGGATCTGTTGCATCCTGGTCCTCCTCTGCCTCATCCTCACTTTCTTCAGCTGTTGGTTCCCCTGCAGCCTGAGCCTCAACTAGAACTGGTTCCTTACTGCTACCAGCAATCTGTTTCTCCACAGCACTCATTCTGATAGTAAAGGAAGCAGACAAACCCTCAACCAAACCCATCAACTTATGCAACATCTCCTCCTGAGCCTCCAGCCTCTGTAAGAGAACCGTCTGACCTGCTGGTTCCTCTTTCCTCTTCTTGGCTGGCCTAGGGGTTTCCTCTACTGGTTCCTCATCCCTGAACCTTAGATCACCAGAGCTGATGTCCAATCCTTTCTGTTTCAGGATTGCTTTGGTGAAAACCATAACAGGAACAGTAGATCCACTCAGACTAACATTATTTTCTTTCAAGAGCTTGGTGATATAGGAACCGTATGGAAGAGAATGGTGAGAGGAATTGTAACTATACATAATATGGTCAATCATAAGAGATGGAAGATTAACCTTAATCTTCTCCATAATCAAGTAAATTAGCACCATTTCCATGATGCGTACCATTCCTCTACCTTGGGCCCTAGGTAATAACATTTTGTTGCAAATGGAATGAAGGACCAGCATTACTGGTTCCTTCAAGTTGACAGTTTTGAATGTTCCAGTTTTCTTTGGAATTCTTCCTCCAAACACAAAGTCATGAATGTCATCAGGAGTTAGCCCAATGAGTGTTGGACAACCATCACCAGAGAACTTATCAAACCCATCTCTAGGGACTCTCAACAAAGCAGACAGGCTAGCTACTGACATATTAACATCCACACCATGAACAGTTGAACTTAAAGACATATCAGGCTGCTGTTTCAAGTTCAAAAAGAAAGACCTAACACCAGCAGTGTTTGCATCACAGACATTAAATAAGGACATCCATCCTTGGTATTCTAGCAGACTTTTCACTTCTTGTAAAGCAGTTTCATCAAAGTAACCATCCCCAGTTCTACACCCAGAAAGAACTACTCTAGAACTTAAGTCAGTGGAACCACCAGAAGGTGATTCTAAGGACATACCTTTTGTTGCCTTTCGTGCTGTTCCTCTTTTTCTTTTGGAACCAGTAGCAGAATCAATGGACTGTTCTTCCAGTACTTCCTCCTTGATCCTCCTCAGAGAAGATCTTGTTGCCCTGCTATGAACCATGGGCTTGGGTGGTTTCTCAGTAGACCCGAGGATTTGTAAATCCTCTTCCCCACTCACAATTTCTTCCTCTTCCTTTCCACCCTCAGTATCAAAAAATTCCTCCGTGCTTCTGGTCTGTTCCCCTAGTGAAGAGGCTGGTTCCTTCACAATCTTCTCCTCAACCTCAGGGGATTTTGGTAATGGGACTTTTGTGGAAGGTTGGGAAGGTGGGGATTTTGTGGATGATGATGATTTTGGTGATAAGTGTTTTGTTTCAGTGGGTGGTGAAGTATGAGAGACGGTTTTTGGAGATGATGGTTCAGCTGGTATAGGTGGAGCAGAGGTCTCTTTCACCTTTGATTGTGATGAATTGGAAGCACTACTCTTCTTCTTGCCTTTCTTAGATGATGCAGCAGTAGCTTTCTTACCCATTGTGAGATTTGGGAGAAGAACAACCAAGAGAAATTGAAGAAGAAGCGAAGTTGAACTCGGATGAACAGTGTTTAGGGTCTAATCACGAGAGAGAAGAGAGAAAGAATTGAATGATGTGATGAATGAACTCTGCAATGGGTTAGTGTGTTTATATCAATGTTGCACAATTAAGGAAGTTCAAAAATATAGCCGGTTGAAGCAATAAAAACGGAAAGATATGATTGCAAATTTGAACATCAAAATATGGTAATTATCTTGTTACCATAATTTTATCAACCAACTAAAATATAGGCAATAAGATATACTTGCCTCTTAGATAGGGATTAATAACTGAAATAAGATAAATCTTTCCAAAAAGAATTATCTTATATTAATCTTCCAAAAATATTTTAAATATTTTCGAATGACATATCAGAGCTGAACTGCTGTTCCCTCTTGCTGGTACCTGTACTAAACCAAGTTATGCTGTTTCTAGCTTATTTCAATTCGACATCTCCTGTTTCTTTGCACAACCAATTTTGCAATCCTTTTGAGATCACAAATTAGGTTACATAACATTTGTAAGCCAGCAACATAGTTATATACATAATCAATACAAAAGCATACCTAATCTAGCCAATCATTGAGGAAATAATTGAAGCCAAAGACTAAAATTTAACTAGACCTAGCATGACCCTTAACTTACAAAACGACTCTCTACACAAAGGCTTAGTGAAGATATCAGCTATTTGATCTTCACTTTTACAGAACAACACTTCAACCAATCCTTTTTCCACATTGTCTCTTAAAAAATGATGCCTTATTTCAATGTGTTTGGTTTTGGAGTGTTGAACGGGGTTCTTAGAAATATTAATAGCACTGGTGTTATCACAAAATATAGGAACACTTCCATAAATAACACCAAAATCTTTCAGCTGGTTCCTTATCCACAGTAGCTGGGAACAGCATGAAGCTGCTGTAATGTATTCTGCCTCTGCTGTGGATAAGGCTACTGAATTTTGCTTTTTAGAACCCCACGAGATTAGACAAGAGCCAAGGAAGTGTGCCATACCTGATGTGCTCTTTCTATCCACAAGGAAACCAGCATAGTCTGCATCTGTATATCCAACCAGGTTGATGGTACTGCCTTTGGGGTACCATAAGCACAGATCTGCTGTTCCCACAAGATACCTAAGTATCCTTCTAACAGCTTTTAAGTGAGATTCTTTTGGATTACTTTGAAACCTAGCACACAATCCAACAGAAAACACAATGTCAGGTCTACTAGCTGTTAGGTAAAGAAGAGAACCTATCATTCCTCTATAAAGAGAGGCTTCAACATCTTTTCCCTTAAGATCAGCATCTAATTTAGCAGATGTGGGAACAGGTGTATCATAAGCTCTGCTGTTCTCCATGCCAAACTTTTTCAGCAATTCTTTTAAGTACTTTTGTTGATGGATCATGATTCCATCATTTGTTTGCTTGATTTGCAGCCCTAGGAAGAATCCTAGTTCACCCATCATACTCATTTCAAATTCACTCTGCATCAAATTAGCAAACTCATCACACAAAACTTTATTAGTAGCACCAAATAAAATGTCATCAACATAGATTTGTACTACAATCAAGTGTTTCCCTTTGGTTTTGATAAATAAGGTTTTGTCTACTGTTCCCCTCTTGTACTCATTTTTCATCAAGAAGGTGGACAACCGTTCATACCAAGCTCTTGGAGCTTGTTTCAATCCATACAAAGCCTTGTCCAATTTATATACATGTTGGGGGAACAGCGCATCTTCAAAACCAGGAGGCTGTTCCACGTACACTTCTTCCTTCAGGTATCCATTAAGGAAGGCAGTTTTCACATCCATCTGAAACAGCTTAAAGTTCATGTGAGCAGCATAAGCAATTAAAACCCTAATAGCCTCAAGCCTAGCTACTGGTGCAAACGTCTCATCATAGTCAATTCCTTCTTGTTGATTATACCCTTGCATCACTAGTCTTGCTTTGTTTCTGACTATAGTACCAAGGTCATCTAACTTATTTCTAAAGACCCATCTAGTACCAATGACTGATCTTTCTTTGGGACGGGGAACCAGGTGCCAGACCTGGTTCCTCTGAAATTGATTCAATTCATCTTGCATAGCTAATACCCAATCAGGATCAGTCAAAGCCATCTTATAGTCAGTAGGCTCTACTTTAGACAGGAAGGAATAGAAAGCACAAAAGTTTTGAAAAACACTTCTTCTCGTTTGAACTCCTTTATTAATATCACTAATTATTTGATCAGTGGGATGAGAAGATTGATATCTATGAGATCTAAAATTTACACCATTTTGTGCTTCTAAATTAGGTTGGGAACCAGCATAATCATGAATCTCTTCTTCTACTGAAGAACCAGGAGGATTCACATTCATGCTGTTTCCTCTATCATTGCTTACCTCAGGTTCAGAGGTGGTTCCTTCTGCTGTTCCCCCTGAACTCATTACCTGTCTATTTTTTGTGGAACCATCAGGACTCGGTTCACTTTCTGAATCCTCGTTGCCACCATTTCCTTCTCTAGGTACATCATCATTGTTTTTAGGTGGAGTATTTGGTATACCTAGATTTGCTTGCTCGTCATCTGAGGGACCAGCAGCCTGGTTCCCCGTAAAGTCCATTAGTCCAATTTCTTCATCAGGTTGTACCTGCGCATTCTCAGAAGACATATTAAATTCATCAAAGATAACATGAATACTCTCCTCTACACAAAGAGTCCTTTTATTAAAGACTCTATATGCTTTGCTGTGAGAAGAATATCCAAGAAAGATCCCCTCATCACTCCTAGGATCAAATTTATCAAGCTGGTCCTTCCCATTGTTATAAATGAAACACTTACATCCAAAAACACGAAAATAAGAAATATTGGGCTTTCGACCTTTAAGGAGTTCATAAGGAGTTTTATTTATCTTTGGTCTAATGAGACCTCTATTTAAAATATAGCAAGCAGTGTCAACAGCTTCACCCCAAAATCTCTTAGGAAGACCACTTTCAATTAGCATCGTTCTGGCCATCTCCTCAAGAGTTCTATTTTTTTTTTCTACAACACCATTTTGTTAAGGTGTTCTAGGGGCTGAGAAGTTGTGACTTACTCCATGTTCCCTACAATAATCAACAAAGTTAGCATTATCAAATTCAGTACCATGGTCTGATCTTACCGAGACCAGCTTATGAGTGAGCTGGTTCTCCACTTGTTTCACCAATGTTACCCATTCTTCAAACGTTTCATCCTTTGTGTGTAACATCATCACCCAAGTGTACCTGGAATAATCATCAACCATAACACAGACATATCTATGACCTCTTCGACTTTGTACTCTCATAGGACCACACAAATCAATGTGTACAAGTTCGAAGGGCCTGCTGGTACTCATAACTGTTTTAGGCTTAAAAGAAGTTTTGACCTGTTTCCCCCTTACACATTCAGAACAAACTTTATCAGCTTCGTACTTAATGTTAGGAAGACCTACCACTAAGTCACGTGCTTTAAGTTTGTTTAGAAGTGTTAGGCTAGCATGTCCAAACCTCTTATGCCAAATCCATTGATTATTATCAGAAACAGCTCTCAAACAGATGGACTTGTCTTGAGGAATTTTATCTAGGAAGGTAATGTAAACATCATGCTTCCTGGTTCCCTCACATACAAGTTCTCCTGTTTGTGAGTTAACTATATGACAAAGATTGGTTTGAAACTCGACTCTATTGCCTTTGTCACATAATTGAGAAATACTCAAAAGATTATGTTGCAAGCCTTCAACATAATATACATCGTCTATAGCATGAGAAAGTGTCTTACCAACCTTACCTAAACCAGTGATGGTTCCCTTACTATTATCTCCAAAGGTGACACTTCCTCCATCAAAGGCCACTAGCGAAAGGAATTGATCTTTATCCCCGGACATATGTCTTGAGCAACCATTGTCCAAATACCAATAGGTGTCTCCCTTCACTCTAGCCTTCAAGAGCAGATCAAACATTAGATTTAGGAACCCAAACAAACTTGGGTCCCTTTTCAACAACATTTACATTTTGTTGATCTTTTCTTATCCAAACATATTTAACATTCTTGCTGTTCTTATTAGCACTAAGCCTCTTAGCTGGACATTCATGAATCTTATGTCCATTCTTACCACAATGAAAACACACATGCATCTCTTTAGTCATGACATACTTACCTCGTTGGTATTCTTTGATCCAGGTGGTTTCTCTGGGAGACCAGTTAGTCCTGGTTCTCTGTCTAGTATAACCAAGACCAGCCTTTCCTCTGTTTCCTCTCGATAAAGTCAGATGATTTAAGGATTCTTTAGCATTCAATAATTTGTCCACATGTCTATGACTATCATTAAGTTCCTTTTCTCTAGTTTCAAGTGTCTTAGTCAACAATTCGTTTTTCTCTTTAAGAAAATCAAAATTACCTTTTAAAACTTCGAATTGTTGATTAAGCTTTGAAACCATATTGTCAATAGTCATGTCAACAACCACTGGGTGCTTGTCCTTTTTCAATTGATTGATTTCCGCATGCAAATAACAGATATCACTTTCATATTTATCAATCATATTACCGACTTCTATACTGGTTCCAGTAGGGGAAACAGCGAGCTGAGCAGTTTTAAGTGAAGCAATTTCTTTGTGAGAATTTTCAAGGTTCGAAGCTAGTATTTCAAAAGCCTCCAACAAAGAGTTTCTACTACACGAATTTGCTTTACTCATAACTGCTGAAAGATCAAGAGCTTCATTAGTAGTTGATAAGTCTCTGGGGAACCAGGAGGTCAGATCTTCTTCACTGTCACTTGAGTAATCAGGTTTAGAAGATCTTGTCCTTTCTAGTTCCACCTTACACTTATCCAACTCAACTTCTAGTTCTGCCACTTGATCTTTGAGCTCATGGCACACACCTTCTAAGTGATCACAACTAGCAATAGCAATTTCACATTTACTACGTTTTTCTTTTAAGTCTCTTTTGCAAGTTATGTATGTTTCACTTAGCTTATAACATTCATCTAACAAAGAGTTTATACATGCAAGCAAGTTATCTCTATCATATTCAAGCATATCTTCTCTAATTTGTTCTAAACTTACCTTGCGTTCAAGTAGTACATCCTTCTTTGCCATAAGACATTTTTCGAGTGTGCTGGTTCCCCCTCTGGTTCCTGGACCAGTGCTGTTCTCCTTGATGTTTGTGAAGGCAGTTAGACAGACATCCGAGTTAGGTGATCCTCCTTCATCTTCTGATTCTGAGTCAGTGTCTCCCTACATGGAAGCTATCATGGCATTCTTGTATGCTCGTTTATCTACAGTCTTAGACTGTTTGTCATTCCATTTAGGACAATCTCGAACAAGATGTCCTTTTTCTCCACATTTGAAGCAACCTGAAGAAGAGGACGAATTAGACTTTTTAGAATTTTTAAAATTCTTACCTTTGAAGTTTCTCTTTTGATCACGAAGAGATTTTTCAAATCTCCTTGCAATCATGCTGATCTCATCTTCTTCTTCTTCTACTGTTCCCTTCAGTGCAATGCCTCTAGCTGGTTCCTTCTCGGTCTTGGAGTCAATCAGCATCTCATGAGTCATGAGGGAACCAATCAGCTGTTCCAGAGACAATGTAGACAGATCTTTTGCTTCATACACTGCTGTTACCTTAGCTGTCCAAGCATCTGTTAAACTACGCAAAATTTTTCTCACAAGATCTTCGTCAGAAAAACTTTTACCAAGTGATCTAAGATCATTAACAATAGTCATAAACCTACGAAAGCAATCATTGATTTTCTCATTTTTGTTCATAGCAAATAATTCATATTTAGACATGATTAAATCAATTTTAGACCGTTTTACCTCGCTGGTTCCCTCAAACGCAAGTTCAAGGGTGTCCCATATCTCCTTAGCACTACTACATCCAGAGATACGGTTTGTTTCAGTCTCACCTATTGCTTGTTGTAGTATAGACATTGCCTTGGCATTCTTCTCCAGCAATTTGTAATCAACCGTGTCCAACTCACTGTCCTTTTTAGGTACCTGGTTCCCCTCGGCATCTTTCTTGAGGATGACATTTGGACAGTTCTTAACTACGAGCCAGCATTCATAGTCAATACCCATGATAACATTCCTAATTCTATTTTTCCACCAAGCATAATTATTTCCATTAAACCTGGGAGTCTTGTTGTCATAACCGATTGCACTATGTTCTTGAGTACTCATTCTTAACTCCTCTAGATGTTACTCTTTCGAGAAGCTTAGGCTCTGATACCAATTGAAGGTTCTATGGGCACTCAAGAGGGGGGGGGGGGTGAATTGAGTGTTTAGCAATCGTTGGTGAATTCTACCTCTTTTCGGATTATGGTTAAGGGACCAGTTGTGCTGGTTCCCTTGAGCAGCGGATTAAAAACAAAACAATAAAGAACACAACAATTTAACGAGGTTCAGCCAACTCTGGCCTACGTCCTCCTATCCTAAGTTCTTTATTAATCTTCTCCGAAAAACAAAGACACAAAGTACTCTGCTGTTCCCTACTCCGGGACCAGCACCCCACACTCTACTCCGAGTATGCTAAAGACCTACACTCGTAAGTCCTAAACGTGTTTGAACTCACAAACACTCACTTAGCCTTCAGCCCCCTTGCCAAAGACTCACGTTACAATAATCAACACTCTCTAAATGATCACACTCTTTAATAAGTGAAAATAGAGAAACTTATTTAATCTAAGATGCTCGTGTATATGAAATATCAATAGACTTAGTGCTTTTCTCTCAATGTATTGCTCCTTAATAATGTGTGAGAGAAGTACTTGATTATTAGTTAAACAGATCCTATTTATAACCCTTAAGTAACCGAAACCCTAGTTACCGAAAATCATGCCAAAAAGATAAACATGACTTTAGGAAAGTATTACCAAAAATCATGCCAAAAAGATAAACATGACTTTAGGAAAGTATTACCAAAAATCATGCCAAAAAGATAAACATGACTTTAGGAAAGTATTTATCCTAAATTGATTTTATTATAGGATAAAATCAATCTAAGATAATTACCCTAGAATTTAGGTAACTTAAAAGATTATATCAAATCTGTTAATAGCTGTCAAAATATTTTCCAAAACTTAATTTTCGAAATAAAATCTTTTTATAAAATCCTTTTTAAAATCGCAGCTCTAATAATCAGAACAGTTAACCTGGTCCCCTGACCTGGTTCCCTGTCTTAAACATGTTATGAAATTTGTTCCAATCCTTGTACCAAATTTCACAACGATGTTTAATATATTCAAAGCACTTTATATATCTATTAATAAAACATACTACGGAGCATTTACATGAAAATCCTAAAACACTCTTTCTTGAAGAGGATCTTTCTTCATGTAAACTTCAAGTCCTTGAATGCTTCCTTCGAATCATCTCATCATGAATAATGGCTCTTTAATAAGCTTCAAAGGACTTCAAGATTCAAGACTTGGTACAAACTCAATTACTGCACACGTAACACAGTTAAGGTACAATATCAAGTATATTACAGAAACAGTACATACTGGTTCCCTACCAGTACATAGCATAATTATTATTAAACTGTTTCCTGTATAAAGACAAGTTAGTTCAATATAAAAACTCATGTAAATAATAACTTGTCTAGGGTAACAGTATACTGAAGTCAGCTGGTTCCTACCAACTGTTTTAACACTTATGTAGAACCTGTTTCCCTTAGCTGTTTGTCATCATTCAAAACCTAAGGAACCCAACAGTTATTCAATTATGTATTCCTTATTTATATGTGTTGTTTACATGATTAATATATGTGAGTAGTCTTCTAATCTGGTATTTCGATGAACCCTAAAATGGATTAGTCATAGATAAATCCCATACCTCAAAACCTCAATCCTTTATGAAATTCTTTTGATGAAGGATTGGTTTTCATCTTATTACAAGAATAAATGTAGTTGATCAATGATATGGATTAGGTTCACAGTAAAAGTGGGTTCATAATTATCTACTCTAGAATGCCATCATAAAAGTAGATGTCACAAGCATTAAGACTTGAAAATGTCGTGTTCAATGTCTTTCTATGCATGATTCCACAAAAGTAGTCTTAATTACATTAGAAAGAAGCTATTGATACTTGAAAGAGGTTTCTAGTATTGTATAAGGAGCATTTGTCTTAGGAATTGTCTAATGAATTGAATTCAAGGGGTCAGATATAAAATCTATGTCTATCCATATTAGTTAGGATTCTTTAACCTAGGCATCTTTTCCTATTATTTACAACCTAATGTGTTATTTACTTTCTAATATTATTTTAAAATATAATCATCCAATTTTCATCATCACTTAGTAGAAGTAAAATTTAAGGTAACTAAACTAATTCAATAGTATCTTGAGATTTGACCCTACTTGCTCGAACTACATTAGTTTTAGTAATTAGGTATCTTGATTAGGTTGCGATAGCCTAGGTCAAATTTTTGCAACATTGTTGAGGACTAATGGTTTTTAATTTTGTTACTTTAGATTCACTTATACTAAGTTTTTGGTTTTCTTTGGTCACTTTGGTTGTAGTGTTTGTCTATTTGATCCCATTCATTTAGTTTTTTTCCATGCACACTCGGAGTACATGTCAAGAAGATTTTATCCTTTTATCTTGAGGTCGAGAACACTGCACGTAAACAAAGAAATAAAGGGAAAAGAACAAAAAGGCAGATAAAATGGTTAATAAACCACCACATAATGTGCTCTTTGAGTATGGTATCCTTGATAAGATGATGTCAACTATTTCTTGGCCATAGGTCACAATAGAATTTGAACTGAAGCCTGCTTTTATCTACTTCATCTTTAGTGACTCATTCGCAGGGCTCCCTACTGAGTGTCCGATTTCCCACATTGAGTTCTTCTTAGAGAAATGTGATACTATGAAAATGAAAGATTGCTCAAAAGGCAGTTAAGTTGAGGTTATATCCTTTCTCTTTAAGGGATAGAGCACGAGAGTGGCTAAGGGTTGAAGGTCTAGGCACTTATGATACATGGGATAACCTAGCTAAGGGTTTTCTTTTAAATTTTAAGATTCAGATAAGACGGCTAAGATAAGGTATGAGATTAACAAATTTCACCAACTATGTGATAAGTCACTCCATGAGACATGGATAAGGTTTAAAAGGATGCTCAAGCGTTGTCCTCATCATGAGTTACCAGATTGGCTATTACTTTAAACTTTTTATAATGGTCTAAACCATGATATCAAGTTCTATATTAATGGAGCTTTAAGGGGTAACATTTAGAAGAACGATGCTAATGGTACTTTAGGTTTGATTGAGAAGATAAATGCTATAGATACTTCATGTTCTTCAAGCTCTGATCACAGGAAAGAGTCTTCTTCTTCTTCTTCAAATGCTAATATCTCTAGATTGTAGCCTCTATGTAAGAAAAACACTTGATTTAGCTCAAGTGAATTATGATACTACAGAGAAGGAGCTACTAGCAATTGTGTATGTAATAAAGGATTTTCATTCATACTTAGTCAACTCAAGAGTGATAAAGTATACAAACCATGCATCACTCAGTTATTAGATGAGCAGAAAGGATGTAAAACCTTGTCTAATTAGATGGATTTTACATTTGCATAACTTTGATATGGAAATAAGAGACAAGAAGTGAATAAAGAATGTGGATGCTGAACATCTCTCCCAATTAACTCTTGAAAAGAGTGTCGATCAATGATTCCTTTCTTAATGGACAAATCCTTACAATGTCCATAATTGATACCTTATGGTATGCCAATCTGGCTAACTATTTGGCTGTGGGAACCGTTCCTCATGATTACTCTTTGCAATAAAAGAAGAAGTTCTTCCATGATGTAAAGCGTCATTTTTGCGATGACCCATTCTTTTACAGATCGTGCGTCATAAATGTCCATCATTTTATGAAGTCCTGTGATCATTGCCAACGTATTGAGAACATTTTGAAGAGGAATGAAATGCCCCTAAATAGAATTCTAGTGGTTGATATTTGATGTTTGGGGGTGTGATTTTCATGGGTGCTTTTCCCTCTTCCTATAAAAACTCATATATCTTGGTTGCTATGGATTATGTTTCCAAATGGGTTGAAGTGATATTGTCACCAACCAATGATTCTTGTGTAGTAAGCAAATTTTTTAAGAAGACTATTTTCCTAGATTTGGAATTCCTTGGGTCCTAATAAGTGATCGGGGATAACATTTCTTGGAAAATAAGTTTGAAGTCATGCTAAAGAAGTATGGAGTGCATCATAGAGTGGGTTGCCCCTATATTCCCAAATAAGTGGTCAAGTCGAGGTGTCAAATCGAGAGATCAAGGCCATTTTAGAGAAGACTAGCAAATTCCACTAGGCATCTAAGCTAGATGATGCTTTATAGAGTTATCGGATAACCTTTAAGAAGGCTATAAGAACGAGTTCTTATAGACTAGTTTATGGGAAGACATACCACCTACTAGTTGAACTTAAGCATCTTGCTTTTTAGGCCATAAAGCATTAACTTTGATCATCATTTAGCAGATGAGAAAAGACTCTTTCAACTTTATGATTTTTTGTTCGATACTTATGAGAGTTTGAGACTCTACAAGGAAAAGACAAAGCGGTGGCACGACAAGAACATTATGAGGCACGAATTCCAGGAGGGTGAGATGGTGTTATTGTTCAACTCTAGGTTGAAATTGTTGCCCTAGAAAATTAGATCAAGATGGTCTAGGCTATTCCAAGTTCAAAAAGTTTTCACGTATGGTTTAGTTAAGATTTGGAGTGAATCAATAGGGTCTTTCAAGGTCAATAGCCATAGACTGAAGCATTATTGCAAGAGACGGGAGAACCCATTTATAGAAAGGCTAACCTTAGCCTTTTGGTCCCATCTTCTAGTTGACGAAAAATGAGGGGTTCGAGCTTAAAACCCAATAAACAGGCGCCTAATGGATGACAACCCATTTTGTTTACTTTTTCCCTTTAATTTTTGTGTTTTTGTGTTGAGTTTCTTAGTTTCTTTATGTGTTTTTATGTGTTTTAGCTGTTTCTTGTGTTTTCTTATTCATAGATATATTGTTTATAAGGAGGATGTTTCATGCATTCCACGTATGGATGGATTGCATTTGAGAAGTAGCATTAAAGTATGTGTGCATAAGTGTTGAAAGCTTAAGGAAAAATTGCCGATAAGTTGTTTAGAATTAAAGACTCAAATGAGTGTGCAGAGCACTTGCCTGAGTCCCCTCTAGAACAATTATTTTTGAAATTCTAATAGAAGTTCAAGAAATTCGCTAAATATAGGTGACTCGAATGAGTGTGTATATCACTCGACAAGTCCCCGCTAGAAACCTCAATTTTCTCAGTTCTTCCAGATTTTAGAAAAAGTCATAAAAGAGTCACAACTCGAATGAGTATGTAGGGAAATTTCCTGAGTCCCTCTTCCTCTGCCTGTTTAAAGCTCGGGTAAAATTCGAGTTTTTCCATAATCTTCTTTGATCTCTCTTACCTCACGCCCCTCCTACTCCTCATTAGACCTCATCTTGCACTCAAATCCTCATCACTCATCATCATACACCCATAATTCATCATCATCCATAACAATTTTTCATTTCAAACCCAATCATAACACCAAATTCTTCCTTTAATCCATCAAAGCTCCCAAACCCTAACTCTCTCAATCAAATTAGGGCTTTTTGGTTTGGAGTATTCTTGGAATAATTGTTCGGATTTGGAGTATCCTCGTACATCATTAGGGTTTTTCAATGTATATTTGGCTACATTGTATTTGGTACACTCTAACTCTCTCTTTATCCATGACTTCATTATTTCTTATTTAAATTTAATCTTTGTTCAATTTTTGCTTGGATTAGTGTAACTTTGGCTCCATTATCGTTTAGTTTTTTATTGGAACTTTAGGATTTTGGTTGTGCTACTAGTGTTAGTGCTTGATAGTTATGGTGATATTTTGAGGATTGTTGTGACACTTTATGACCCCTTGTGCTCCTTTTGACCTATTCTCTTGTTTCTTCCTTGATTTTCACTTGAAGATGCCTCTAATAAGGAACAACCCTAGAAATACTTCTACCCAAAACTTGAGGAATCCTTCCCGCCCCCAGTTGTTCAAGCTCCCATAATAAAGACTTATAGGATCAATTTTAGAAACAATGAGTATTATATGAGAAACTTTTTTAAGAATAGCTAAAGAAATCACATCACTATACATTTCTTTGACCAATCGACCATTAGGGACTAGGGGTAGACAAAGTGGTTCATGAACTATTTTCAAGGTTTGGGTGGGAGTCCTTTCTAGGTTTGCATGTACCCACCTATAGAAACCTAATCTTAGAGATCCTCTCTTCTTTCAACATAAACCATGGTTCGGCAGATAATGCTCCTTTGAAGATATTCTTTAATTACTTTTGTACCCAAATGTAATTTACTTTAGAGAACATTCATGAGGCTTTAGGACTCCCCTTAAAGAGATCTTGACCCCTCAATATCCTAGGTTAGATGGCTATCAGGAAAGTGTTTTCTGGAGAGATATCACAAGGCTAACCAATTATGATCCTAGTAGGTCTAAGGTCACTTGTATTATTCACCTTGTGGTTTGTGTGGCCTTTAGGATTTTAGCTTGGAACCTCTTCTCTAGAGACTCTAGTGGTGGTGTGCGCTTAGCTCGAGAGATTTATTTCTTATGGCATTTACTTGCTAATGAGACTACGCTAATGTATGGGGCAGATAAGACATTTGGGTCTTGTATTTTATGTCCCATAGCATCATTTATTGAGTACCTTGCTCAGGTTGCTAGGGTTCTACTAAGATAGCTATAGGGGGTTGCTAACCTTGTTCTTTCTCGTGATATTGATATTTTAGGTTGCTTATCTTATGAGGTGACTAATCTTACATGCATCACCTTACATAGCATAAAGTCCATGCACTTGATTCCACCTCTTAGAGGTTGGAACCAAGGGTATGAATGACTAGTGGGTCGGCCTCTTCTAAATAACCCACCCTATGCATTCTTACCATGAGCGCAACTTCTGCCACTAGCGGGAGTTAGGACATGGATACTCCCGCCAGACTTCCAATTGTCTCCCCCAATTGTACAGGGCGCTCGACATCCCATTAAGGACGGGGCAGAATTGTGGATGTCACCGCTCATATGGAAGAAGACATCCGTATTTCACAGAGAACATAGTCTCGAGTAGTCATCCATATTCCCTGGAGGCTTAGATGGCGGCTCTACAGGCAGATTTCAGTCTCTTACGAATCGATTTTCGTTCACATGAGAGATGGCTATGCCAATTTACAGGGGTTTCCATATGATGAGTGAGGAGATATGCGGGTATTTTCAAGGTGAACCTAGCTTCTCCCCCAAGTATGATCCACTTCCCCTTGACCACTAGTTTTTCTTTCTTCCTTTCTCTTTGAGTCTATCTTAAGTATCATGTGCTTGCACTGAGGATATTACATGGTTTGGCTTGAGCGGATCCATATTCATGACCATGCATTTTAGTTTCATTATCATGTTTCTAGTTTAATTGTATATAAATGTTTAGTTCATTTTATTGTATTACATCCCCTATTTCATTTCATTCTTTAGATTAATCTTCAATGATGATTTATAGATACATATATGCATTTCAAAAACTTTTTACAAAGCTACAAACAATTTGTTTTTTAAAATCATGACACCAATGGTTGTTTGGATTTGCATTATTTTTATCCTTATTGCTACTTTTGTCTCAGTCAACACCATAGGTTTGTGTTCCCTTATGAGGACTTGAGCCTTTTGACTAATAGTACTATTTCGGTCTCTTTCTTTTTCATGTGTGTTTAGATTCATCCTCTGTTAGATCTAAATCTTGGGTTTGATTGTTGGTTGTTCAAGACTCTATGATGAAACCTTGTAGAATGATTGAACTCTCCATTAGAATTTAGAGCACATTCCTCTTAGGTTAAACTTGTTGAACTTCTATTTGCTCCTTTCTCTATGCCTAACATTTAAAGCCTTAGAGAATTTTGTTAGGTTTATTTGTGAGGTGTTTTATGCAACAGTGTATTGCCTCTTGAAATGAATTGGTTATATGTATTGCACATTCATTCTTCCTTAGCTCTTGCATTGAAAAGAAAAGGAAAAGAGAAGAGTAAAGAATACTAAAGCAAGAGAAGAAGAACAAAAGCAAGAAAAATATTTGTTCAAAATGTCCAAAATATATCTCTTACTCATCCCTCAACTGAGCAAAAACATGAAAATGAATTAATTGAGCTAAGAGGAAAGTAAAGATCAAGGCAATTTGAGAAAAGAGGCTATTTTTTTGGTGATTTGGAGGCTATAAGGATAGTTTGAAATCCAAACTTCATGTTATGAAGTAGGGTTTTATTTAGGTTTTGAGCACCATATTCCTAAATATCATTGCCCTACCCTTTTTGACCAAGCCTACCAAATCTGAAGAGTCATGACTTTTTTGAGTTTGTATCATGTTTAGTTGTTGAGAAAGACGAAGAGAAAACCTAAAGAGGAAGATCTTAGAGAGTTGATGTAAATTATTAGGTTAACAGTGCTTTCAACCATTCAAACATATGAATGAATGGCTTATTCCCTATGCACACCCAAAGTGAGAAATCTATGGTATATGAATGAGACTAGCTTAGGGGAATTTGTAGTTGTTTATCTTGATAACCAAAGGTTCTTGGATTTTATATAACTCATTTATGTGCACTAATTTTGTTTAAGATTATTTTTGACAAGGGGATGTTATCTCATCTCTCCCATTCATCTTGCTTTTGAATGCTTGGGGACAAGTATTAGTTTAGCTAGGGGGGAGTTTGATAAATACCATTTGAGTGTACAATTTAGGGGTGTTTTAAGTCCATATTGCATGTAGTTTAGTTGCATTTTAGTATAGTTTTAGCTCCTTTCTCTCATATGATGCATTCATATGTTTTTATAGTGGTTTTGATCATTTTCAGGAATAATAGAGAAATGCTGAGGTTTTGATATGAGTTTGAGATGTCGTGAAGCAATCCATGAGGCCTCAAGAGTCATTATGGAGTAACACAAGCCTATTTGAAGTTGATGATTGATGGCTGAGTCATTATGTAGCAAAGGAGTGAAGCCTTGATTTACTTTATCTTGAATAGAGAAGACTAAGACGATCCCTTACAAAGCACTCGTCCGAGTCCAAGGCCCAAAAAGAAAAGAAAAGAGGCTTGGGCTGAAAAAGCCAAGAAATTAAAGGGACTTAGGCGAGTGAGTAGAGAACTCACTCGAGTATATGATGAAAATCCTATGTAGCTTTTGA
The DNA here is from genome assembly GCA_026401315.1 of Dysphania ambrosioides. Lineage (NCBI taxonomy): Eukaryota > Viridiplantae > Streptophyta > Magnoliopsida > Caryophyllales > Amaranthaceae > Dysphania > Dysphania ambrosioides. The sequence continues at coordinate 17,063,478 of CM048661.1, read as the reverse complement.
TCTCTTATTTCTGGGTAAATGAGAGGGGACTCGAACGATTATGCAGAGCACTTGTCAGAGTAAGTTGTCTTGGGCTTGTTTTTCACCACTTTCCTTATTTAAGTCCGTGTAAATCATATTTAATAAAGTTAGTTTTCCTAGGGTTTCTTAAGAATAAAACATTGGTTTACAATATTTTTCTTTAAGGTTAAGCATTACATTGAAGCACCCATTGAAGTTTGAAGGATTATAAGCTTTTCTAATCAACAATTCTCAAGTTATTTCCCATTATTCTACAAGAACCTTTTCTCTCTTATATTTATTGTTTAATTTTTGTTATTCAATTATATATTCCTTATTGATATGTGTTGTTTTCATGATTAATATGGGTGAGTAGTTTTTTTAATCTAGGATTTGAACCCTAATATAGATTAGTCAAAGATAAATCCCGCACCCTAAACCTTAATTCTTTATGAAATTCTTTTCATACATGATTGGTTTTAATCTTATTATAAGACTAGATATAGATGATTAATGATATAAATTAGGTTTACAGTAAAAGTTGGTTCATAATCTACTTTAGAATCTTAGATTAAGGTGTAAGTACCATCACGAAAGTAGATGTCATAAGCATTAAGACTTAAGAATGGCGTGTTTGATGTTTTTCTATGCATGATTCCACGAAAGTAGATAGAATGAAGCTATTGATTCACGAAAGAGGTCTCTAGTATTGTTTAGAGAGCATTCTTCTTAGGAATTGTCTAATGAATTGAATTCGATGGGTCAAGTATAAAATCCATTTTTTTCCTTATTGGTGGGGATTCGTAATCCTAGGCGTCTTTATCCTATTGTTTATAACCTATTTTGTTATTTGCTTTCAAGAATTAGTTTTAGAATATAATCATCCAATTTTCATCATCACTTAGTAGAATTTAATGTTAAGTTAACATACTTAATTCGATAGTCTCTTAGAATTCAACCCTACTTGCTCAAACTACATTAGTTTAAGTAATTAAGCATCTTTGATTAGGTCTCGACAACCTCGGTCACTTATGATCAACTCCTAAACTTTATTTTTATGTCTCTTTTGCCTATGATGTGACGAATTAGGAGAAACTCCTTAATTTACTTGGTCAAGTATCAAAACTCTAACTTTGAGCACATCAATCAAGGAACCATATTTATAGATTAGTCTCCTCTTAAATAATCAAACATCCCCTCTCCCTTGTAATTTATTTATTGAAATTTACTTATATTGTGAAAGCTTCTTTTTATTTTCTTTTCCTTTGATTTATGATGAAGAGATTTGAAAATCTCTAATCTCTCTAGACTTAATATATACTTACACCTTTTCATGAGCAAACCCTAAGTGCACATCATGTTTGAATGTACATTTAGGTGTTATCCTAAAGCTCATTTTATGTTAAAGCATCCTAAAGAATATTTTGATCTTATTTTAATCTTTGTGTCAAGGATGTTCAAAGACTAAAACACATAAGTTTTCATGAACTAGACCTTTACTTAAATTGAAGTTTATAATGAAGAAGGGTCTCTTTAGGGCTCCAATCTTCATTTGATTAACAAACCTTCAACACATCATCATGCAGATTTAATACTTTGCATCTTCTAACATTGTCTCTTAATGCTTTCCTTTTAATGTTGCACTTTCATTTTATTAAACTTATTATGTAATAATTGTATGACCACTTTTATCTTATGTATCTAATCAAAACTTATTGAAATGCTATCAAGCTTAATAAGATAATCTTGGATAACTAAACATAGGGACCCTTAAACTTATGGACATTAAACAAAGTGATCATCTAATTTAGACTTGTATGCATAATAATTAACTTGCCAACCAACTAAATTAAAGTGTTCTTTCTATTGTATTTTGCATGATTGCCTAGAAACTAAATCTTATTTATTCTCCATCTTAATGTGAATTGTTTGCACATTTTTCTCAAGTTGAAATAGATTGTTCATTCCCTAACCTTCTAATGGTTCAAAAACCATTAATGTGAGTCTTTTTTTTTTAGACTCAAAACTAATTGGATGTCTAAACAACCCTTAAGAGTTTGGTAGAAACTCCTTGACCCTTAGCATTTTTACAAAGCCGCATAGCTAATCCCTAGTGATGCACATAATATGTAGGGTACTAGTTGGGGGGTGGGGATGAGCCCCTTTCTTTTCTCTTCATTGAGAAAGAAAGGTTGGGTTATGAAAAATTAGGGTTCATATTGGTAATTCACTTGTTGAATCATCCACCCAAAACCTAGTTGGCTTCCTGAGCAATAGCAAACAAAAATAGCCCCTACAAGATGGTAAACATCTCTATGATAATATATCTTTCATAGTATATATGTACCACTTCAACCATTCAACAATCTCCATTTCTTTTGTTATATCCACATATGAGTTATACATGTGATGATTTGAACCTTCTCTTGAATCTTTGTGCTCAATGTGTTTTGTAGTCAGCAAATACTAATCATAAAGGGCTCACTTAGTAGGCACCGACAAAACAAGATGATGTGTAAGTCATTCATCCCAATTCTCATGTATGTAAGAGGACATAATTTGCCAATAATGTATAATTAATACTTGAATAGTATAGGTTCGATCACATTAGCTAGCTAGTACACCATAATTACCATTACAAGCAGCCATATTAGATAGTGCAACCAATTCTTAGAGACATTCACTAATATGAAGACAACACACCAATGTTGACTAGTAAGGCTTATCCCAACAGAATAAAAGCAGTAGAGAAAGCTCAATCATATAATAGTAGAGGTTGTAGATCGAAGATACTCCACAAGTCAAAGCCATATAATCGAGAGCTTCCTCAAAATTAACAAGTTTGCAAGAAATCTTTAAATTACCAAAAAATTGAAAAAAGCAAATTAAAAGATATGATGTTTCGAGGTTTTCAAATTTGACAACATCTTTAATGAAAATCGAAAACACCCTCCTCTTCTCTAATACGTACCTCAAAATCGATATGTGCTTAGCATATTTACAATATTACGTCCTCCTAAAATTGCACTAAGTTCCAAAACAATTTAACTCACTCCCTTTTAGCCTGCCTAATTTCATAAGCAATGCAAATTGGTGCAACATTGCAAATACTAACATCTTATATAATCAACAATATATTAGGCTATGTTTCATTAACATTGAACAATTTAGCCTATATTGTCACTTTAAAAAACAAAATCGTTACATTTTCTTGTAAAGTCAACACATTGTAATAAATAAGAATTCAGACCACCACAATAATTAACATTAAAAGTTAATGCAGTGAAACTTCAATAATGATGTATGCGTGATGAGAGATCACCTCATAAGCAACGAGAATTTGGACGAAATGTTTCGAATCGACGTTATTAGTATTAGATGAAGGTTAGGGTGCGTTTCTTTTGCTAGCTTCCTGAAAGATGTCTTGATTTCTTCAAACGAGTTATTCTCCAAAACTCCAAGAACCTCGTATGGGTTCTTAGTGCTACTGAACTTTGGAGTGAGTTAACTTGTCACTAGTACCAAACCACTGATTCATGTGACTTGAATAGATGAACAACACGACATATTTTTCTATCTCTACTGAGCTAAATTCCAGTGGAAGAGAGAGAAAATTATATAGTTTATAAGAATAGAAAAATAGTGGTCATTGCGTGATTGAGGCATGTGTTAGGCCTAAGGGTGCTTAATCTTTGAGTTGAGCCCGAATAGTACTAGGCTCGGCTCGAGCTCGACTAAAAATGGGATGACTCGGCTCGAGCTCGAAGCTCGTCGAGCTTCAAAATGTGAGCTCAACTCGAGCTCGTTACCAAAATATTAAGCTTGACTCGTACAAGAGCTAGATTTCTCTTGGCCGAATATTGGTTATATTCAATCTACTTCAAAGATTAAAGATCTAAAAATTCATGAATTCTCATAGACTCATTACGCCCAAGATGTAAGTTGCTTACCATTTGGGCTATTTTCAAGGCAACAATAACAACCAACTATAGAAAACTCAAAAAGGCAACTTAAGTTTTATAAGGGCATGATTCATAGTACCTTAGTTTTATTTCGACGTAACTTTTCCATGTGAGACTTTAAAGTTACACTTTCTTTCCTCTCTTCTTTTAAATATGCTCCTCTAATTTTCATATTACTTCCTTACTACTGATTTAGATTGCCTTAGAGCAAGCTTCTATCAATATCGTAAGCTTTGATATAAAAAACCCCATTCCTTTTCCAACACAAGATCTTAATGTTGTTGTCTCAAATTCATCACCTGCGATAAATGACCACCATGTCCTCAATCTTCCTCATGAAACTTATAATCTTTCTTTGTCTACAATGACTGATCATTCCTCTCCGACATTCTTTGATTCGACAACGGTCGTGGACTCATCACAAGTTAATGCTATGGCCAGTCTCAACCTTGCAGACGAGTTGTTTTCACCAACAATGGTTATGAGTCCAGCTTACATGGCTAGTTCAGATGTGGAGGCTGCAGAGGACCACAAATTGATGGCGTTTGATTCTTTTGATAAGAGTGGTGCTTCGTCGGACCTGCAATTGTTGTGATATATTTTTGATACAATGATTTTAATTGCAACTTTGAGTGAATGATATAATTTTCAAGTATCGTAGAATGTAAGTTAATCACAATCACATTAAAAGAAACTAATAGCGCCCATTGTTAGGTGGACGTCTAGTTATTGCTTTGGAATAGGAGAGTTAAGGAGTCTAATAAAAAAAAAAGTGCTTAAAATAAGAAGAGATCTAAACCGTTTAAATAATAAAATCCAACGCTAAAGATTTCACATAGAAAAATGGTTACTATACAATAAAAAAGAGGTCACTATAATAATAAAAAAGAGTCACTATAATAATAAAAAGAGCTATTAAAAGTGAAAAAAATTATTTGGTCACTATGAGTTAAAAAAGGGTTACTATGTATACGTAAACTATCATCCGTTGTATTAGGAGACTGTTGATTTTAGGAGATGAAAAGTGAAGATGTCTTCTCATCCTTCTCATTACCCTTCTTATTTTAACTTTTATCATTAACAGTAAAAAAAATTTCAAAAAATATTTATGTATTATATTTTATCGAGTTTGTTATCGAGCTTTCGAGTCGATCCCGAATTCGAGATGAGCTCTAATTAACCAAGCTTTGACCGAGTCGAGCCCGAGCTGAGTTCGAGCCGAATTTAAGTAGTTTTGTTCGTTAAGCACCCCTAGTTGGACCGAAAGGAGTATCTAAAATAAGGTATATTCGGGACTATTAAAAAAATTCTAATTGTACCCTCACTTAATAAACGGGCCAACACATTGGACTGTAAATATATATTGATCTAATCTGATTTGTTTAAGAGCTGTAAGGCCTATATCAAACCACAAACCCCATACCCTAAACAAATCCAACATGGGCTTTGAATGACATATTATTCTTAATGTTAATATCTATTCCAACATTGGGCCTTACATCAAACCCTATCAGAAAATCCCAACCCAAAACACGCAAGCCCCATCCGGTAATTAAAATACCCTCATTTGCTAGGGTTTAACCCTCTTCCCTACATTTCCCACACCACCCTCACCCATTCTCTCTTCTCAAAGCAGCCGCAGCTTTCATCAATGGCGAAACCAAGAGCGACCTCCCGAAACCCAGATCTTGTCCGCGGCATCGGAAAATACAGCCGATCTAAGATGTATCACAAACGCGGACTTTGGGCTATTAAGGCCAAAAACGGCGGCGTTTTCCCTACCCACCCTAAACAGGCTGCCCCACCTGCTGCCGCTGGGAAAGCCTCCAAGTTCTACCCTTCTGATGACATCAAGAAGCCTCTCATTAACAAGCGCAAGCCCAAACCTACCAAGCTCAGGTTTTCCCCTTTTTTCATTTTTTATTTATTTTGAAATTGTTTGGATATATATATATTTTTAATGTTTATTTCGGGGTTTGGAATTGTAGAGCAAGTATCACGCCTGGGACAGTGTTGATTGTATTGGCAGGGAGGTTTAAGGGGAAGAGAGTCGTGTTCTTGAAGCAACTCACTTCTGGGCTACTCCTCATCACTGGTTAGTCTTCATTTCGTTTTATTTGATTTTGATTTGTTGAATTTTAATGAAGTTGGATTGACCGTATAATAAAAAGTTTTATGCTATGAAGTGGTTTTGTTTGTAAAATACTATAGTTTTGTATGAATGTTGGATTTATATATGAGTGGTGATGGGTTTAGTTTGTAGATATGTGTATAAAGTTTGGGTCTTGGACATACTGACATTCGGAACGTTATGTGGGGTTGGCTTTATTTTGATTCGAGATGGTTTTCTAATTTAGGGTTCGTTGTCATTTGTCAGATGGCATTGTGATCTTACGGTTGTTTTCGGATGGAGTCGTAATTTTTTGAGTTCGTGTATCTGATGTTTAGGGTGTTAGTTTGTAGCTGTGGATTTTAATGTATGTTCTTGGACCTCTGTGACTTATATTACTACTAATTTGACATGGATTGATGGGAATGTATTTCAGATGCTGCATGAGTGTTTGGTTTGTCTCTAGTTCAGATGTTGTTGAGTTTGTTTATTGATTGTGGTAATTGAAGATGGTATCGTTTGTGGAGTTTCTCTTAAATTTTTAAATGGCATCTTGTTTGAATTGATTTATGGTTACAGATTATGGAAAAGGGGTCGCTTTGTGTTTTTGGCTGTATTAGATGGTAATTATATTTGCGGACTTCGTTCTGTCTCTAATCCCAGACGGTATTGTGTTTTTTGGAGTTTGTTTGTCATTAATTTGTGGTTGATATATGAATGATTGGTGGATAGTACCTTGGTGTTGGGTTGGAATTGAAAGGCTTAGTAGTATACTTTAGGAGTGTTTCTTAGGTCTTTTTGTGCTGCCCAAGCAATTGGGAAGTAAGCCTTGGTTGTATTAGAAAGAGAATTTGATTAGCATATGAAAACTAGTGATGTTAAGTTATATTGGTTGTGATTATTTTGATTATTCTGGTAGTAGATACCTGGTTGTGCATGTTAGTGTCTTGATTTGGCCTTCTGAAAATCTATTTTTACAAATGTTTTCTGCTGTTTCCTATAGGTCCCTTTAAGATTAATGGTGTGCCACTCAGGAGATGCAACCAAGCATATGTGATTGCTACTTCTACTAAAGTTGATGTCACTGGAGTGGATGTGTCGAACATTGATGACAAGTACTTTGCAAAGCAAGGTGAACAGAAGAAAAAGAAGGGTGAAGGAGAATTCTTCGAGGCAGAGAAGGAGGTGAGACTTTTGTTTTGTTGTATTTTCTTAAGTTTCAATGCTACTTGTTCAAGTTTAGTTGTCTCACTATTGCATCCTCAAATACAGGAGAAGAATGTACTCCCAGCAGAGAAGAAAGAGTCTCAGAAGGCAGTTGATGCTCCATTAACCAAGAACATTGAAGCTGTCCCCGAGTTGAAGGCCTATTTGGCAGCAAGGTTCTCGTTGAAGTCAGGCATGAAACCTCATGAGCTTGTCTTTTAAAGGAGTTGATTTGAGAGTACCCTGAACATCGGATTTTGCCACCCTATCATTTATCTTAGTTTTTGTTTCTCATCGTGATACAAGTATTCATGAATTCTCCTCTTTTGATATCAGTATTATGGATGCCATCAAATTTTGTTAGATGCAGCGAACGTCTCATAAACTGCTTGCATTTTTAAATCTATGTTTTGAATCAGTGAGTATGAAGTGGCGTACTGCAAAGTCTGCAATCACTCGAGGTATACCTTATATGTTAGACCATAATATGATTCAACTGTTTTTGAACCAGATTCATATTCATTCAAACCCTACTTGAGACAGAAATATGTTTTGTTTGTATTCACAATACAGCCACAGTGTATTATGGTCTAGGTTTTACGACAGGACTTTTTATGTCAATGGTGTTGACAACTTTACATCACAATTGCAACCAACAAATTGTTTCCTGCCCTAATTGAGATCGCACGCTTAAATGTTGAGTGCGGTAGCTTAGTGGGTCCTTGTTCGGACGTTGCTAATTTTTACTTTGTACTCCATATTATGTTTATTTTTTTTGTTTGTAATGTGGTGATATGAACCCCAACAATATGATGCCAGTTTCTTGACCATAACATGAAATTTATCATCTGCAAGAAGTCTAATTTTGGATATAAATTTCAAAAGTTAGGGGCTTCACTTCATAATATCTCTAGTACTACAAAATGGTTGTAAATAGATTTCTTGTGCCTATAATTAGTTTCATGAAATCTTGTACATGCACGGAATATGGTATATTGAAGAGTAATTTTGGGGATTTATTGTATTTTGTGCATGTACAGTACTTTTTAAATGAGTTTAATATTGAAATTGTTGCTACTTTTATAGACCAAAGTATTGGCTTTGTTGTATTAAAACAGTGTTCTTCAGTTATTTAAAAATTCAGCAATATCCTCAATCTCTGTAATCAGGTAAGTTTAAGCCAATCATGTTGGTATCTTATTTAGTATCAGGGGAATTTCAGCCAATCGTTACATTTTCACGAGTGAATTAGAATTCAAATGACTGACAGATTTTGATGTAATTCTGCAATTGAGGCACAAGTTTATTCAGAACTTCTCTGCAACATCACCTACTATTTTGTGGAAAATTGAACAATCAGAAAGCTTAATTGTATATATTTCTAGCGGAAGTAACACACGAGAATTGATAAATTTGGGGAAGGGATGAAATAAACCGAGACTAAGATGATCATGATCTTGCACTGAAAACACAAACCGACGTATAAGTTCTTTAGTTGGTAGAGTTAGAGCATGCTATCAGCGCGAGAAGGCAATCTCCTGAAGAAATTGTTGGGAACTGTCGGCATCTTGCTTCTAAAGCGTGGGTGTCGGAAGAAATACAGGCCTGCAAAGATTGCCAGCAGCCTAAATGGTGTAACATAGAGTAACACAGCTGCGATTAAGCAAAAGAAAGTAAACAGACAGGTAGCTCTAGGATCTCTCCAACTTAGTAATGCCTGAAATCTCTCCCCTTGAGTTGCCATATCTCCCAGCACTGTCTGTATCCTCCCTGCTATACTTCGAAGCCTATCATATCTCATTCGAACAATGTCAGAAGACTTTGTTGTTGGAAAAGTATCAAATTCTTCATCAAGTTCATCTGGGTGTGCTGCATCTGCCCATGAAAGCTTAGTATCCATGTGAGGAGGATGCCTCGGCCTATATCGGTAATTCCATATACCGATCAGAAACATGTAGAGGCAAACAGTAGGGAGGATAAGTTCTGGATAGCAAATTAAGATGAAGTAGAGAATGTGAACTAGAACTGTAGTGACTGGGTTCTTCCATTTGCAGACCTCGCCTAACCACTTGCTCATGGAGAGCATTCCTGAGAAAACTGAGACTATCCTGAAGAAGTTGGCCTTACTTTTTCTCATGCTCCATATGTGGGAGTCAACGTCGAGCATGTATTCCACGATCTCTCTCCTGAGGGGTGGTTCTGCTCTGCCAAGCCTCACTGCCACGATGTTCATGGCTTGGTATCTCAAGTTGTCTAATTGATTAATAGTGAAAGGGTGGACATAATGCATCTTTGGGAGTAAAGTATGGGAGTATTGATAGATCATGTTTGAGAATGATAAGCAAGTAAAACGAATTGCTAACTGGAGTTCTCCCATCTTTTTAACACCAGAGGATTGGAGGACAAGGAGAGGGTAGAAATGGGTGTAAATTCTGTCGGTTTCTAAGGTAGATAATCGGATTCTTATCTTCCCTATCTTTGGATCTTTTGCGCTCTTATCATCCCCTCCGAGATGGCAGTTGTCGAAGACTGCTAAGGTGATCACTGTGCAAGGATCATAAACTTCCCACAAGTATTGCTCATTCCATTTAGGGTTGAAGCTCTTGATAATGGTTCTTGTTCGAACCCATTTTTGCCCGTACTTTGCCACACAATAGGCGTCAGTGCTATTACCTCCTTCCTTTTTCTTCATAGGTGAAAGCCCTTGAGCACTCAAGATTCCCACCTCGAGAATCCCCATCGGTTGTTTCCACAACTGCCTAGCAGTCGGTCTTGTATCACTGATGTACATCGTTGATTCATCGAGCACATGGTAACCCCCTTCAAGACAGACTCTCAGGTGAACCCTTGTTGAGAATTTGAGCTCGTTCCTTTTATCTCCCTCCAGGGCTCCAAATCCAAATCTCTCGAGGTTGAACCAACGTGAGTGAACCGCTTTATGATCTAGTCGCCTCTCAAATATGTTCATTGGCAAGCTTATCTTCCCCACTAGTTCATCCTTTGAGCTCGCTTTGTTTACAAGTTCGAGAACCAACATTTCTTCGAAGGGTTCTGCTGCTACAAAGACCAGATCTTCATTCCAGAGTGGGTTCATGGTTTTGACAGGGCACACCTTGGTTTTGAGTATTTGGCTTCCAAGTTGAGCCTTCACATAGACTTGTGGGAGTTGGCTTTTATCATGTGGCTCAACATCTTGCGCTTCAATCACATTTACTCTTAGATACCACAACTTGGGAGACACATACACCTTCGATCTGATGTTGTAAATACCTTCTCCTGAAACTACTGAAGCAGCCTCTGTATGCCAAGCTTCAGGGAAAGCTTCATCAGCTTGTGTCCCCATCCAAACTGCAACCATAACTTCTCCTCTCGTCTTCACTTCCCCTCGACGATCCTCTAGCCTATACCATTGTGGTGCCAGAGGACTATCTGGAGGGACTCGGGTAGGGACTTCATTCAGGTCAAACACCACCTTCCCTAAGTAATCATCTCTTCCTACCATTTCCCTGTCTCTAACATAGACCTCAAGGACAGTGGATTGTATCTTCTCCTTCGCAAAGGCGAAGACTTGTTTCCACTCTGGGTTGATTTTGTTCTCAAAGTGCTTTGTTTTTCCCTTGTAGTTCCCCAACTTGACTTCCACATAGGGGTCACAGCTACCCGTTACAGGGTTGACAGGGAGATCTTTGGCACGCACTACATGAACATATAGGTAGTTCATCTGCTCAACAAGGTCGTATGTGCTTGAAGTCCTGTCGCCTCCTATCCATCCATGTCCACCTCGAACTCCTCCATGAGGCCATCGTTCCCCAAGCAGCGGCTTTGTGTCTTTTAATTTGAACTCGTCTGGGGTTGGAGCTGAGGCTTTTTTATCTGACATGCTGAAGAACAAGTTTCTATGGACTGTAAGAACAACCTCTACTGCCTACTGTTTCGTTGGCTTTGAGGTGAAAACCTGAATAACAGGATGTTACAAGCTTATGGAGGCTGATATTATCATAGTTGAAGCTACAAATTTGGAAGATTTCATTGTGGACCTCTTAATTTGAGGTGATCAAGGAGGTATAGGAAGCTTTATGTGTGAAAGTATGAAATTAAGTTAATATTCTAAGCTAGTATATGATTGACTACTCATTTTTACACAACTTTGTTGGCATCTTCCTTTTGCATTAGAAGGCACATATTCTCTTTTCCTCTGCTTTCCCAAGCCATTATGGTCCTTTTAAGATTTTCGAATACCAAAAAGCCCTTTATCACAATACAAAGGCAACATTTGTTTATAGTAAAGTTTTACAGAAAAGAATGGTTACAGAGTCATGGTGCATAGTGAAGAAAAAGGGTTCAGTTGTTTTGCAAGAGCTAAAAGACATTAGCTAGCTTTATTTATAGGCATTGTTAGACCCATGGTATTAGACATTTTTTATTTAATCAAGAACAAAGTGGATTAATAATGAATGCATGGTAAGACAGCTTGTTTCCCTTCAACCCCCTTCTCTGTAGTATACAAGTTTGATAATTGATATGATCCTTCATCCTTAAATAATAATCCACCTTCAATTGGGGACCAAGTTTCAATTTTTCGCTGTATTCATATATTCCAGTGTTGAATATCTTTGTCAAAAGTAATCCTAAAGGTAATACAGAAAATTTCAAAGCTTAACTCACTAAATTTGGAAAGTGTCCGACTAAAAGCTTAGGAATAGAGGGAGTATTACTTATACTACTTCGTAAATTATTCGAAAAGTCTATTTATTTCATCTCTTTAAAAAAAAATACGTTTTTCATTTACATTATAATTGTGGTTTCAACCATTTTGACAGCAAATAGAGCATCTAGCTTCATCTCAACGTGAAGAAAAGTGCAGGAATGTTCATGAAAGGAGGGCTTGTAGCTTAAAGGACAGCATGCAGAAGAAAATACAGGACAAACTTAGCCTAAAAAGAGGCTTTGTTGTTCTGGACTCTTTATTCTCTTCTCCTACTTTATTCTTCTTTGGAATTCTACTGTAATTTACCTGGACTTTTTGTTCAATCTTGGGTTAAAGTTTCAGCTTTATCTATATCTTCTACATGACTCTTTACGTTCTCTAATTTAATCTTTCAACGTCCTGATATGGCTATTCAGAAGGATTTCTTCGTACTAGTAGTTTGTAACTGCCATATGCATTCTTGGTTGGGAAGTTGTCCTATTGTCCATACTCTTTATTACTTTTAACAATTTTTTTTGGTGAAAATTACTTACTATTTGTATAAGATAAGATTGATATGAATACACTAGGAAATATATTTTGATCTGAAAAGTGATTGAATAAGGTCATATTCACTTCATTAAATAATAATCTTATTAAAAATTATTAAATTTAGTAAAGTATAGTTTAAGTTCAGTTAAAATCATTAGCTCATAAAAATAAATATAATGGTTAATTAATAAAATAAAGTTCTAAAAAAACTTTCAATGATGAAAAAATAACTCAAATTCAGGAAAATTAATGTGAAGAAAAAGAGACATAAGGTGTTGGAATGTTGGATGTGCATTAGGTTTCTTGTGACAACACAAGCATATGGAAATTATATACTCCTCGTTTCGTTTATATTCTTCTTATTTTTCCTTTAAGATGTTCGTAAATGTTTTATCTACTTTTGTTTGATTTCTTTTAATGATAAGAAAGTTCTCTCTTTTATCCTTGGCAACCCCACCCACCACATGAGTTCGTCTATACCATTAATAATACTAATACATCTCAAGAACATTCTTTTTCATACCTGCTACAATAACTAGGATGAACATTGATGAAGCGAAGGAGATTCCGACATGCGTGAGTGTCAAAATCTAGCCCATCATAATGACGTAATTTAATGTGAAACGCATTGCTTAATTCTGTACACTAATTGTATTTGTGCTTAACAGTTGAAGTCAATTCAAAATTATACACATACTCCGTAACTCAGATGCGATTAACAGCTTCATTTGGGTGAGGTCTCTGACTTGCTAATCAAATCTCACGTTATATATTGTACAAAATGTACACATGTAAGAGAAGCCCTAGCCAAAATTGCACATGCACTTTTCTACCAGAAAAAAAAAAAAAAAAGAGTTTTGCGAGCGACGAGTGTGAATCGATGATTCAATATAGGGCTTTGATTGGCTCGTTTTCAAGTTACAATTGGTAAGTGAAGATTTTGGCTCTGTTTGTTAGGGTGTAAAATATTTTCTTGGCCTGAAAACTGTTTTTTCCATTTTACACTCTATTGAAAATAAAAAATGTAAAACTTAGAATGTAAATTCATTTTAAGCCCTATTGAAAATATTTTCTCCCAAAACTGGGAGTAAAACAGTTTTACATCCATTCTCTCCAAAAAAAAAACCAACTAACAAACAACTCACGCATTACCAACTCATGGGTGGGCCTGGGTAGTGTTGTGACCGCCATGGACCGTGCTAGCTCGTGCCCAACCTCTTGTCGTTCCGTGACTAATTGTGGTCGTGCATAAATTAGACAGTGCACTCGGGTGCATGGGAGGGATTGTGGAATTGTCTTACGTGGCAATGGAGTCACATGCAAAACGAAGGAAATGGCCTTGGGAAATGGAAAGGGTGAACTGACCGAGAGGAAATTGCAGCAAGGCTCAGGAAACAAGGAAAACAGACCTAAGGGTAATGATTACAGTCATTTTCAAGTGGAAAACAAACCTGGTTGGAGTGAGATTTTTTTCAAGAGGGAAGAACAATGACAGTAACGCATAGTGTTGAGCAGCTTTCTAATGTGGAGAAAGTGGTGAGCTCTAATTTGGTATGTGATGCGAATGAATAATGCTTTGAAAATAGTGGAGGTAAGTATTGTATGGTTAATTGATATTTTTGGTTCGTGGTTAATGAATTTTTAGGAATGAATTTGCCTTTTTAAATAGGTATTTGCGTCCATTTGAGTAGTCATGGGGCATGGTATTATTGAATGTACATGAGGCATGAGATTAATGTACATGATGTATTAAAAAATGTACTGTACATGATTTGTGTGGTATAGTTTGCAATTGCAATGCTGGTACATCAAATTGGTGACGTTGTTCGTGATGATGATTTACTAGGTATACCGTGTGTATAAAAGTTATGTGCAGTATACACTTTTAGAATATTGATTTTAGTACGTTTAATTTTGAATAATAGGGTTTAGAGAATAAATCGATTATTTGAGTAGTCATGTTCAATGTAACTAATGATCATCATCATGGGTTCTGAAGTAATGATCATTACGATTTATAGTAATGATCATTATCTTTGTTAAAAATTTACATTCACTCTATAGTGTTTCTTAAGCAGTATATTATATTGTCGTTTATTGAATGTACATGGGGCATAGTATTAATGTACATGATGTATTAAAACAATGTACATTGTGTGGTATAGTTTTCAATTGCAATGTTGGTACATCAAATTGGTGACATTGTTCGTGATGATGATTTACTAGGTATACCGTGTGTATAAAAGGTATGTGTAGTATACACTTTTAGAATATTGTTTTTAGTACATTTAATTATGAATAATAGGGTTTATATAATAAATCGAGTTTGATCTTATGTATAGTATACACTTAGAAAGTAGATATTAAGTAATGATCATAATGTTAGGTACAAATGTACATTGTGCAGGTTTACGATGAATATTTTTAAGAATGGATTTACGTTTTTTTTATAGGCTTTTAGGAATATTGTTCAATTTATGTAATTATCATTATGATTTATGAAGTAGTGATCACCATGGTATTAAAATAAAAATGGTCATTGTTTTAGTTTGAAATGTACATTACCTTTGACAAAAATATAATTTCTAAAGTAATGATCATTACGGTATTACAAAATGATCATTATTTTAGTAAAAAATGTACATTACCTTTGTAAAATAATGTACACTACCGTGTACATAGTGGTTGCGTATGAGCTTATGTACATAGTTTTTGATCTATATTATTTTATGCGGTAGGGTTCATAGAGACTGTTGAGTCTGAGCTTATGTACAAAAAAGTAAAGTATGATGATGAAGCTTATGAATTATATGATAGTTACGAATTCAAGCATGGGTTTGGCACACGTAAAGGGAAGCTGAAGATGAGAATTGACAAGAAAAAAATACGATATAGGATATTTGTATGCTCTTATGCAGGGCTTAAGAGAAGTTTTGTGTTAAAGGTTTATATGGAAAGGGAAGTTTGAACTGGCTGCAAGGCCTTTATTTAGTTTAACATGGATAATGATTCAGGTTTATTTATAGTAACAAAGCATAATATGACTCATAATCACAATAGGATCCATGTGTCAAAACGATATCTAATAAGATCCCCTAAAAAGATTTCTAAGGATCAGATGGTGATGCTGAACAATCTAACTAAGACTGGAATACCTGTTACTGATGCAGTTCGTGTTTTGAAGAAGCAGGCAAGAGGTGAAGTGATTCTTAGATTTCTTAAGAGAGATGTGTATGATGCATTGGATGGACATAAGAAGATGAAGTTTGATGGGTGTGATGGTAGATGTTTAATTAATTACTTTAAGGAAAGGAAAACAAAGGAGATTGACTTTTTCTATGATTTTGAAGTGGACTATGAAGGTCATCTTGAGGCTTTCTTTTTTAGGGATAGTCGTATGAAAATAGACTATGATATATTTGGGGATTTATTACTTCATGATACGACATACCGCACGAATAAGCATTATATGATTTGTGGTCCCTTTGTTGGAATGGACCACCAAAACAAAAATATGATGTTTTGCATTGGATTTATACTTAACGAGAAGGTGGAGTCTTTTGATTGGTTATTCAACACCTTTTTAGGGTCCATGGGTGGAAAGCATCCGGTTACGGTTATGATGGATCAAGCACATTCAATGGCTTATTAGGGATAATGCTAAAAAGAATATAAAGAGATTGAGATCTATGGAGGATTTTAACGATATATTCAACATTGTTTTAAAGTATACGAATACGGTAGTCGAATTTGAGCACTACTAGTCAAGGTATCATTGGAAATCAATTAATTGAAATTTCAATTGTAAGGAACATTTCATGACATCATAATTATTGTCCTGTGTCATTGGCATATTGTTATAATATAATATACATTACATTAAACTATAATGTACATTGTAGAGAAATGTAATGTTCTATCATTTAGATCTTAAATGAACTATAATGTACGCTATGTGGACTTCAAATGAATATCATATACATTGTTATCTCTGAAGCATCATTTTGTTATTTAAAATGTACATCGTTTAGATCTAAAATAAGCACTGAATACATTAAAGGTTTACATTATTTGCATATCATGTACATAGTCATCTCATAAGCATCGTGTGTTTCATTAAAATGTACATCGTCAACACATGAAATGATCACAAGGTACATTGAAGATGTACATTGGATATGTTTCACAAAGATCATGTACTCGAGTAATAATGGTTTTCGTATTGTATTTTTCAGCATGGTCACAAAGTTGATTGTTCGTCTAAAAAATGGATTAAGAAATTGTATTATAAAGGAGTTATGGTGTCCTGCTCACTCCGAGGACTATTTTAGTGGTGGAGTACTTTCATCTCAAAGGAGTGAAACCACAAATAAATCAGTTTAAAAGGAGATTACATAGAACTCATGGTCTCTGTGATTTTTTATAAGTGTTTTATTGATGTAGTTGAGGAGTGGAGGAGAAATGCGAATCGGATGACTACGAAAGCCTTACTGGTAATAGACATTTGTTTGGGCAGACGTGGGGTTATTGGAGCACGCAAGGCAGGTTTACACTATTCCCCTATACCTTCATTTTAAGGATAATTTTGTTAATGGTGTCCCTTACATTGCTAAGGTTATCAATATACAACCTCCAATATACAAGTATCATGTAGGTCATCCGAAAAAGGACATTATAAATCATACGGTTAAATTTGATGAGTCTTCAACTACAATTGGTTGCACCTGTAAGTATTTTAGCGAGGTTGGGCTTCTTTGTAGACATTCTCTTCGTGTTCTTCACTTTAATAATGTTACGTTTGTACCACATAGATATATTTTGAAGAGATGGACTAAGTCTACTATATTCACTAAGGTGGATGACAATGTTGTCGATGAGTTGGGTGTTACGCAATCTAGTGTTTGGAGGTTACATAAAATAAAATCTTTTATAAAGTTAGTTGATGATGGGAAACATGATTTTGCTGCACGGAATATCATCAAGAATTGTTTAATTGAATGTAAAGAGAAGATCGATTTCTATATGATGGGGAAATCGAACAAGTTGGAGACTGAAGAGGGTACCCACGAGGATACTATATTGGTTAAAGGATGGGAAGTTAACGACCCAGTGAATAGAAGAAAAAAGGGGCCAGGATTATTTGGCTTTAATCAACGCACGAGAAGATATAAGAGGCTTAACGGGCAAAAACTAAAATCATGGAAAAAGAAGGTTGCAAAGGTTGTTGATAAGATGAAGTCGAGGGCTAATCATTCTATTAAGGTAATGCATTTTTTATTTGTTTTCCACGTTCTTTATAAATTTGGTAAATGGTCATTTCTTTCATATAGAAAGTCCACTATATGATTGGTACGAACAATGTTCATTGATGTATATGTTGTATTTTGGTACCTAACTATGCAGGACTACTTTAATGTTTTTGAAGACAAAACAGTGGCTCATCCATTGTGTGTTGAATTGGATCCTAGAAGTTTCCAATATGATGAATATTTTGATGTAAATGTGACCCCATTCTATGAATGATTTTGCTTATATGTTGAAGTTAATGTTAGGCACATTTGTTATTTTCTTACTTTTATAAGTAAAGTGTCATTTTATATTAACTGCTTAAGTATTATTTTGTATATTAAGCGTTTCATCTTTTAAATGTAGACATTGTATAACTTAAATGTTCATTTATTGGTATATACAATCCTATGTACATTATTAAATATATATATATATATATATATATATATATATATATATATATATATATATATATATATATATGTACATTTCAAATTAATTGTATGTACAATGTGAATATCCATGGAAAGTCATGTGTATATAACATTCTAAAAGTATGTTCATTTCACACAAAAAGTATGTACATTAAGATTATAATGCTACGTAAGGTTTAATTTTATACATATGTGAAGTGATATATAAATAACTTGATATAGATATATACATTATGAATATCCATGGCTAGTAATATGTACATTACATAATATAAGTTTGTTCATTTCACACAAAGAGTATGTACATTGTAAAAATACATGCTACTCAATGTTCATTTTTAATAATACGATGTACATCATTTATAATATCAATGAACATAACTTCTTTTACATAACACGTACATTTGAACGGTGTGAAAACCCATGTACAGTCTTATGCACATTACCTAATATAGGAATGTACATTTCCCACTAAAAGCATGTACATTTGTGAATATCTATGATTGTCATATGTACATTACATTGTATTAGTATGTTTATTTCACACAAAGAGTATGTACATTACAAACATTCATAATCTCATGTTGGACGTTACCTTATATAGATATGCACATTATCTAATTAAATATGTACCTTTTTAATCAATAATATGTACATTACCAGTATATGTAAATTTTTACCAATAATATGTACATTACATACGTACATACATACATGCAACTCTTGAATGATGCATATTAGTTAGTAGTGAAATGTACATCAAATAATATGGTGATGGAAAATGCATAGTAGGGGTATACAAAAATGCATGTTCACATGTTAAGTAGTGTTTTACAAGGCTAAATATAATGTACGATTGCAAGGCTAACACACCTAAATGTTTTTAAGTAATTAGATTGTTATTAAAATAATTACATCATTTTACATGGTAAATTCTTAGCCTAGGAGCCTTTTCATTGCCAAGTGTCGAATCTCCGTCTTCTTCTTATTCAGCGCATCGTTGAGGATCTCATACGTATATTGCACACACAATCCTTTCAATGTCTTAAACTATAATCAAATAAGTGTGGAGTGAGGATTATGAATTGTGAGATTTAAAGTTCAGATGAAATGGAAACAACTCACATTATCAGGATGGAGTCCACATTCCCACTTTATTCTCCCTTCGTAGGTTTTCATATGGTGCATAGTGTATATGCCACAATCGACTTTGTCATCATATGATCTCCATGGCATCTCGATGACCCTACAGGTGAAATTTTGGTAGTGCACCTTACTCCCCTGATCTTCCATGTGCAATGAAAAGGCATGAAGCTGGTGAGTATTAAAATTACAACCATGGGGTTAGTATATGAAATGGAGTTATATTAAAAGATAGTATGAACTAGATGTATACTTACCATATAAAGGGATGATCATCGTACTAGTTTTCTAGCATTACGTCGTCCGAAATAATTTTGTTGTCAAGGAGATCTATGGACCTAGCCATGTGGTTGATGCAGTACAAGTAAAAGTGTTCTGATGTGTATGCTAGGAAGAAGATTTTAAACATTCAACGAATAACATGTAGAACATTAATACACATTAGTTGAAAAAGTTGTACATTTTCTGAACAATAATGTACATTTCCATTTTTTATAATGTACATTTTTAGTGCGCATTTCATTTATGTACATGATATTAATTCCAAATATAATATCAACTCTATTCTAATGCCATACCAGTAGGTAACCCTTGATTATGCGAATATAATTATCGGCCATGTAGTTTTCAATGGATTCTACGATGTCGCACACCTCAACTCCAAGGTTATTGCTTGGCTTATTTTATCATAGACATCATTCATATAAACTACATTTTGGCAAAGGAAAGCATGTGTTAGGCACAATTTTAGATTAGTGACAATTCAATCATGTGTTAAAATACTTTGGGCTCACCAATGCGTTATTTGGAAAGAAAAACTTCTTATCCTTGCTCGTTTTGTTTTGGTTGTTGAGTAGAGTCACCCATGCATTGATGATTTTGGTGTATATGTTTTCATCAAGGCCCATTGCCCTAAACTATTCCCTTATGAGGAATGTATTTCTTTGAAGCTCCTATTGCTTCACTACATAACTATATATAAATAAATATATATAAATAATTAATATACACTTAAATTTGAATTATATTCCAATAATGTACATCCTATACACATTCGTTGTACATTAAATGTAACCTCAATGAAACGTAAGTATATTTGAAATTACAATGAAAACAAATTCAATGGTCCAGAAATTGCATGTGTATATTTTTTGATTCATATATATACATTTCATATCTAGAGTATGTACATTTTACGTCAGAGGTATGTACATTACATATTATAAGTTTAGTGGTCCAGAAATTACATGTGTACATTTTTTGATTTAAATATATATATTTCATATCTGAAGTACGTACATTTAACGTCTATGTACAATTCACGTAAGAGGTATGCACATTGCATATTATAAGTTTATTGGTCCAGAAATTACATGTGTACATTTTTTGATTTAAATATGTACATTTCATATCTGAAGTATGTACATTTAACGTCACAAGTATGTATATTGCATACAAAACCTTTACAACATACATTTTAAGATAAATATATGTACACTGCATATTAGTAGTATGTATATTGCACGTCATAAGTATGTACATTACAAACATAAGCATTAAAATGTACATTGTAAGATAAATTTATGTACATTGCATATTAGTAGTATGTACATTGCATGTCATACATATGTACATTACATGTCATAAATATGTACATTGCATGAATAATCATTAAAACGTACATTAAGATAGGTATATGTACATTGCATATTAGTTAAATGTACATTGCACGCCAAAAGTATATACATTACATACATAAGAATTGCAACGTACATTTTAATATGAATGTATATACATTAAATATTAGTAGTATGTATATTGCACGACAGAAGTATATACATTTCTTACGTAAGCATTCCAACGTACATTTTATATAAGTACGATGTATATAGTATGCAACCTCAATGAACATTATTTTCTTTCGGTCCAAAATTTATATAATATGTCAAATGTACATAATTCTCAACTCTAATATACATGATTCATGATTGATATATTTCATGTACATTGCATGTAAATTATATGTACATTAGTTTATAGGTATATGAACATTATATACATATATGCCTTTAAGTAAGGTACAATTCAATTTTCAAGTACAATTTCAAGATCCTACTTGGGTACTATCTTAATGTACACCATATACACATTCGATGTACATAACATGTTTTCTCAATGATTATAAGTTTTTAAAGGTCGAGAAATTGCATGTACATTTCATGATTAATACATGAACAATTCATGTGAGGTATATGCACATTATTAATGGGTCTATGGACATAACATTGGTATATTTCATGTACATTATATGTACATTACTTTATAGTAGTATGTACATTATTTACACATATGCATTCTGTATTTTTCATAACAATCAAATTCGGTTTACAAGTACAATTTCAAGATCCTATTTGAGTGCTATCTCAATGTACAATATATACACATTCAATGTACATAATGATTATAAGTTTTACAGGTCCAGAAATTGCATGTATATTTCATGATTGATACATGTACATTTTATATGAGGTATATGTACATTATGATGGATTCATATATACATTACATACATATACGCATATAAATGTACATTTATTACAAGGAAGATGTACATGGTATTCATTCATAGTGAACATTATATGTAACTCGTCCAATAATTAAAAAAAATTCAAGTATGTGTAGATTGCATTTTTAATGTACATACTTCAGATGTGTAGTGTTCATAACAAAAGTATTCAATTACAGAAATTAATTTCCAAATAATTGCAAACAATGGAATTCAATGAACCATATATTTCCACAAAGTATGTGTTTTGCAATTCAATTTGAGAAGTACACTACAAACAGAAAAAGGGAATTACTTGGAGAATGCATACGCTTCTTCTGCAATTTTAGCAAGCAAGGAAGCGTCCAAAATCGGTTCTTCGATCCTCTTCTTCTTTTTAGTTCTTATTTCATGGACCATTTGAATTATTGGTTCGTCCTCTGTGGGATCGACCACAACCCTACAACCAAGATCAACAAAATATATTTCACAAACCCGAAATTCAAGTTGCTTTCATGGTGGGTAATAATAATGGCGAAAGTCAAAAATATAAAAAAAGAGGAATATGTACTTTTTCTTTGAGTGACCCATAATCAAAGTAGTGTAATTGAAGGAGGTAAATCTAATTTTGGAGAACAATGGACTTCAATGGACTTTGGAAGTGGTTTTAATTTTTTTTTTTTAGTTTGAACTTTGAGTGCGATGGAGGGAAGGAGAAGAATTTGTGTTTTGAAAAGAAAACCTTGGGGAAATGGTTGTCTGCCAAAGTATAATATTAGGGTCAAATAAATTATTCTTTCCCGTAATAATAGGGCTGGTAGTTGTTGGGTGAAAAGACGCTTTAGTTCCAACTGACGATTATGTGGTGACAGTACATTTGGTTGCGTATTATAACTGCAATTTGCTCTGTACATTTCGCATGCAAGTGATGTACATTGGTTGTTGCGTTTTATTGTTTGCAAGTTGCGTTTTGGAGTGGGTGTACCATTCTCATAATACACCCGGGTGCACAGTCCACCCATTGGTGGTCGTGCCATGCTGTGTCGTGCTGCCTTCCCTAAAACTCGGCTCATGGCTTAGCATAACCCACGTGCTTGGTGTGCTGTACACCTTGTGCTGGACTAATTTTTTAACAAAAAATAAAAAGAAAATATATGATAGATTTGAAAAAAAAAATTAATTTTAGATAGTTTAAATTATATTATAAGTATATAATTATATTAAAAATACTAGTAATTTAATTGTAGTGGTAATAATACTATTATTACTAATAATAGTATTAAATAATACTAAATAATAGCGTGCTTCGAGTCGTGACTCATAGCAAATTGGCATGCCGCTCGCGTGGTCGTGCCTAAATTTTTTTGTTCTCGGCGGCCTAGCATCTGGCCCACTCCATGGACAGTGTACTATGTCATGCCACAACCATGCTCATATCGTACCGTGCGAAAAGCGAGCCTACTCAACCTATGTGCCGGCCCGGCCCATGCCCAGTTGTACTCACGCACTCTTCATCTCTCATCTTATCGGTAGCCTCTCTCTACTCTACACTTTTTCTCTCTTAAAAATTGGGGGAAAATTCCATAATTTATTTTCATTTTCTTTGAATATCATCAATTCATTACGTTTTCTTTAAATCTCATGTCTTGATTATTAAATTATCGTACGATATCATGAATTCGAATTTTTTTTACCCACTTTTGTCGAAAATATAAAAAAAACCCCTAGATTTACCCCGATTCGATTAAACCATGAAAGTTACTCATGAAATATGGGCAATCAACAGTTTATTTAAAATAAGAGTAGAAATTTTCTTTTTGTTAGAATTTAAAATGTAAAAGTACAAACTACTACATTGCAACTAGTTAATTGGTTTACTTGTTTGATTGCGAGTACATTTAGCTATTTGATTGGTTTGCTTATTCAATTGTGAATACTTCTTTATAGTTAACTTAAGGTCTTTTTAGACGTTGAACTAGATTTTTTAGGGTTCTCTGGTTTTATGGCGATATTATGTATAATGTAATATGTTATTAATAGATTAGAGAAATATATTGTAGATTTTATTAAAAAAAATAATTATTTAGCATAACAAATTTAGCTAATGAAAAATAACTAAATCTTATAACAGAAAAAAGAGTAAAAAAATGACAAGAGAATACAATTAGAAAAGTTAATAGGATTAATTAAATTTTAAGTTAAACCAAACTACGGAAAATATTTAAATGTAAAATCGTTTTCCATGCAACCAAACAACGGAAAAGTTCGATGAAAATGAGCTTTCATAAATGGTTTTCCATAAAAAATCATATTTTGTTGAAAATGTTTTACGCCCTACTAATCAGAGTCTATACCTACTTCTATGTGCTATTATCTTGGTTGACTAGTTTAGTAAGAACTCTTGTTTAGTGGGTTTATCTTTCCTAAATCTAAGGAAGCACGTGAGCAATAGATTAGCTCTTAATTTCTATAAGTTAAGGAGTTTGCTTTTTCATTCATTATAACTACCGATTTGCACTTCAAGACTTCAATATTTTGAGAGAAAATTTGTCTAATTTAATTTACCAAAAAGACATGAAACACTTGTTCCAATTGAGTTAAGTCATAGTCATTTATTTTATTTCAAGTTGTAATGTTTGGTTTTTTAGTACGAACATGTACTAAAAGGTAAAGTTGAGTAACGTAGCCTTGTAAAGACTTGTAGTTAAGTCTAAAGTAAGATGAAAACAACAAGAGAGTGAGCAAGGGAGAGAGAGAGAGAGAGAGAGAGAGAGAGAGAGAGTTTTGAGTAGAACTTGAGTCAAGAAAGTTCATAGTAGGTTATAATTAGGATTGCCCTATTAAAGAGAGTTCAAAGAACTTGAGTGGGTCATATTTTTTCCTTTGAGTTGAACATTGAAACTAGGAATCCTACTTCTAGAAGGACTTCTAATAACCACCTAATAACCAATAGGATAATGTCACCTATTTATTATAAAATCCTACCAAAACTCTAATACTATCTTATATTAATTAGAATCACATCCTACCTAAAAAGATAAAATTACAAATTAACTACTCTTAATCTATTTTATTCAAAATAAAACACTAATTATCCAATCACATGTGTGTAGCCACGTCACTTGCCCTTGTCATGTCATAGCCACATCATCATCATGCCAACTTAGTAGCCACGTCACTCCATAGCACCGACCATTGTATTAACGATTTTTGCCCTTGGTCAAAATTTTCAATCTTCAAAAATCACTCCAAGATTTTAGCTTGTGATCAAGGCCTTTCACCGATCATCAATTCCATGGCTTCCACACATTATAGAATCATAAAACCAAAAAAAGAAAATTTTGGAAAAAACCCTATCAAATAAAATGGGTGATTTGATTTGCGCCCACCAAATTACCTACTTTGACTCCCTCTTCAAACTTCTTTTGCCTGTCAGAAATACAACCCTTTTGTTACTCTTGTTTGCTCTAGGATTAGAAGTCATTAATGGTTTCAAAGCAAATGGTTTATCTTGTGCGTGCTTCTTCACCACATAGATATTTTTCCTCCCATCAAACTTTACATATCTATCATATTGCCAAGGCTACCCAAGAGAATATGACAAGCATCCATAGGTCAAACATCACAAAGCACTTGATCTTAATATTTGCAAATTTTAAATGAAATCAAGTCTTGTTTACTAACCTTCACATCATCCGAGTTGCTCAACCAATGAAGCTTGTAGGGTTGAGGATGATTTTGAGTGGGCACCTCGAATTTGTCAATCAAGAGGGTGGAAACCACATTAGTGCAACTCCCCGAATCTATGATCAAATCACATATCCTTCCTTGGATATTACATCTCGTGAGAAAAATATTTTCCCTTTGGCTCTCCTCTAAAGGTGTGGATTTGGATTGCAATACACTTCTTATCACTAGGTTAGGTCCCCTAGTCTCTTCCATCACCTCCTCAATATTCTCTTCTTGGGCTTCAAAAGATGCATGACCTTCATCTTCTTCAAGCTTATGCTCCTCTTCTTCAAAGGTCCTAGCTTCCTCCCAAGTTCGAGTAGTAGCAACTCTAGCATGAGAACAATCCCCTTGAATATGGCCTTATCCCTTGCATTTAAAACAAGTTTGTTGATCCCCTATAGGAGTTGTCAAACTTCCTTCCTCTACCTTCTTAAAAGGTTGTGGTTTTATGGGTGTGTTAAGGCTTGGTGTAAAGCTAGTTACGTCACGCACACTCATAGCTTCAAAGGCTTTAAATATCCTTCTAGGTTTATGTGATTGTCTTTCAACCCTAGTTGCTATTGTGCACACCTCATTAAAACTCCAATAGGGATATAATTCCACCTTTTATTTGATTGGGTCATTTAACCCAGCCATAAAATGAGCCACCTTGTGGTCTTCTTTCTCCTCTAACCTACACACCATGGCTATATTTTTGAATTCCACCAAGTATTCCTCCACAGACTTCCTTTCTTGCTTCAAAGAATGCATTTTTATAAAATTGTTTTGTTTAAAGTCTTGAGAAACAAACCTTATTCCATGTACTTCAAATTTGTCCAAGATGAGATCTTGGAACGCCCCTCCTTTCTTCTCTTCTTTTGCAAGACTTCAAGCCACAAACTTGCATAAGAAGTGAGTTAGAGTTCAACAACCTTGAAGGATCTATGGTCATTATAGTCCTTGTATCTGAAAATTCGTTCTACTCTATAGATCTAATCTAAGAACTTGTCTAGATCCATACTGCCATTGAACTCAGGGATTTCAAGTCTCAAGCTTTTATCTGGCCTCTTGCCCCCTTAAACTCTTTCTTCTATGCCCTTCATATGATTCCTTATCAACACTTGAAGTGGATGGGTCCCTCTTGCTAGACCTCCTTGAGCTCCTAACACTTGATTCACCATCACTATTTCTAGAGTTAGATTCATGAGAAGAGTGTTTATCTTTTCTTGAGAAATATTCTTTCATCCCCATGATTTCCAATAGCTCATCAATACGTTCCTTTAGTTCCTTCAACTCGTGTTCAATGCATAAGGCTTTGGCCTCTTGCAAGGTCAAACATTTTTTGAAGCCTGGTGGCATCTCGTGTTCATTATCACTACTAGAATCCATGTTGCTTAAGTATCTTCAAATACTCTCAATGAAAGCACCAAAAGTTGATGTGAATCTAGGTATAAGAACCTTGATACACACGAAGGATAGAAACTAGACTATGAACCTTATAAAGAAACACACCTAAGGCTATAATCTAGGGCAAAAGTTTGGAGAATTGATTAAAGATACACCCTTAATTCTTCTCACTTCCTCACGTGAACTTAAAGCAAGCACCAGCTCACAAATCTTTGCTATGCACAAAGAATAATAAAAGTTTGAAGTTTATTGCTGAAAACAAGCTCAAAATTTGATTTTCCTCGGCTTGGGCACACATCTATTTATACCCTAAGATTGAGAAATTGAATTATATTGAAACTAGGAATCCTACTTCTAAAAGGACTCCTAATAAACAATAGGATAATGCCACCTATTTATTACATAATCCTACTGAATCTCTAACACTATCTGATGGTAATTAGAATTCTATCCTACCTAAAAATATAAAATTATATATTAACTACTTTTAACCTATTTTATTCAAAGTAAAAAAACTAATTATCCAATCACATGTGTGTAGCCATGTCACTTGCCCTTGCCATGTCATAGCCACATCATCATCATGCCAGCTTAGTAGCCACGTCACTCCATAGTACCGTCCATTGTCCTAACCCACTAACCACAGTAATAATGATTTTTTCCCTTGATCAAAATTTTCAATCTTTGAAAATCACTCCAAGATTTTAGCTTTTGACCAAGGCCTTTCATGGCTCATCAACTCCATGGCTTCCACACATTATACAATCATAAAACCTAAAAAAGGAAAATTTGGGAAAAAATATACCTATGCCTAAAACCAGAAAAACCCTATCAAATGAAGTGGGAGAAAACTCATAGTCAAAACCAACTTATTTTCCATGTCCACGAATACTCATTCACGTGTGCTAAGTATTGCATGTTACCATGCACACGCAAATGTTCCCCTTGGATTCACCTAGAAGATTTGTATCTCCATAAGTTGATAATTCCCCCATAGTTGCATCCTTTTTTGTAGCTTTGAAGTCATAGCCTTTAATCATATCAATGATGTTGAATTTGTTGGTGGGATCTCAATCTACTATGCTTTTAGGGGCAAGCTCGGCTGTATTGCCTACTTGCTATGGAGGGACATGATATAATATAATTGAATTGATTAACCAATTTAGAGAGTCATTAGTCATCTTCCCTTTATTGCTAAGGTGGTTCTGAGTTTTGTAGAAGTATTCATTTTATACAAAGTCACAATCCATAATGGTGTACATATGGGTAGTGACTAGGTCAAAACATGGATACCCCTTTTGGTTTAGCCCAAATATGACAAAAACACACTAATTAAGTAGCACAAGGATCAAGTTTGGCTCTATTGGATTTAGAAATGTGGACAAACACAATACATCCCAAAACCCGAGGTGGAAGAGTAAAAGGGGAAATGGTCAGGATATGACATGCCAGTTGATCAAGAAGAGTTTTTTACTAGAGGATTTTTGTAGGGAGTCTGTTGGTGAGGTAGGTTATTGTACTTACAATTATTGCCTACACGTTATTGCCTAACTAGTTGTAAAACGTCACAATTTCAAGTTGTCACTAGGCGATAATTTTTGGCGTAAACAACCAAATATTCGGTACTATCCTAGGGTCATTGGGATAAACAGATTTTATAAGCTTTGATGTAATGTCAAACCAGCTAACGGGGGATGTACCATTTTTGTTTGGAAGAGATGAAGATTGTTTAACAGGTTTCGCTAGGACATAACAAGTTTAGGTTTGATTTCATCAATGTGGACTTGCCTCAGGGGCTAAACACTCTTTACACAAATAACAATGAAAAAACATGAATCCCTTCCACAACGACTTGGAGAGTTGCCAATGCTAAGATCTATCGTTGTGAGTTACAATCAGCTGTGTGGCCACATTCCTACCGGTGGGTACATCCTGTTAGATCCTTATCTTTCTCCACAACATGTGCCATGTGATGCTCCGTTACTACCTTGGGCAAGGTTAAATAATTAAAATGCATAAGTAGCTTAAAAAAAAAAATGGGCGTATCACATGGAGAGCAATGAGGATTATTAATTATGTGCTAGGCTAGAATCCATATTGGATTCCTAAAGAAACTATAATGGGTTATGTACTAGTATTATTTCTATTTTTTTTTCTCTGGTGATCATGCAATATGATGAAATTTATTAAGCTAATTGCTCATGGTACGAACCCATTTCGAAAAAAAGTGTGTTTTGAAAAAGAATTTCTAACCCAAATATGGAAAATATTACAATAATAGCAATAAAAAGGAATAATGAGAGTTTTATTGTAAAAGTTCCTTTAACAATTAGAATAGTTGGTTAAAGAATGAGTTTTGTGGAATATATAAATAAATTGTATGGTTGAAATTGACTAAAAATTACTATAATTATTAAAGTTTGTGAATCCAACATATATTGTGCATATTTTATCGAATACATTACCTTAAAAATCTTAAAAAGGAAAAGCAAATTCAGATCATTCAACCCATTGGGTCGACTTAATCGCGAATAATTTAGGTCTTAATTAAACATTGTTTGACCCGAACCAAACATCTAACCCGACTTATGAACATCTAACCCGACTTATGATGGGTCTAGTCATAATGCTATCCTTGGTAGCTAGTGTATTTCAGGTCCTGTTTTGGTGATCATACTTTATATATGATGAATGGTTGTAATTACCCTTGTAATTACTAGTAAAACACAATAATATGAACTGTACTATACTCTGTGGGAGCTTTTCTCAAAATGAAAATTAAAGATAAATCAAAACTCCAATACCATGACTTTTAAATGACTCAACTAAAAACTTCATTCAAATTACATTTGTACGCTATCCTAACAGCTAGGTCATATTTATCTAGCTGCTTCATTGATCTGCATAGCTCTGATATATGTTGCTCCTGGCTTTTGATGTAAATATCTTTAATTAACTCATATATATTTTGATATTATCTGTTAACCAAATCAAAATTAACATTGAAATATACTTATATCATATGTACTGTGAGTCCTAATCTATATGTTGTATAAGGGTGCTGTAGTATTTTAACAAGCACCGTTAAGAAAAACATAGTCTATCTCGATCTTGATACTAGAACAATTAAGTCATGCCCTCATTTTAATACATAACTCAACACTTTACACTTGCAATTAACTTATATTTCCACCAATTTCATACTTGAAAGTCATACCATATGTTTATCTGAATTTAGCTTAACATTTCATTACGTTCTTTTCTCAGACATTGAAAGATAGTCCAGCCATAATACTAGGAAAGCAGTCACGCTCTTGCATTCTTGTTCCCTTCATTTTGGTTGGTGCGCTAGCATAAGAACTTAGTAGACTATAAAAGTACCTCAAAAATGTACCCCAAAATACGGCAACTTTTACCCTTCCGCACGCACAATATGCGTACCTCCAAGATGACCTTAATACTTTACTTGTCATTCTTCCTTTGCACCCTCCTCACTACCCCTTGTCTCTCCTCTAGATTATGCAACCCAAAAGATCAGGCAGCCCTCTTACAGTTTAGCCAATACTACTTTGGCAGTAATTCTACATTTTGGGAAGCAAACGGCGACACAGACTGCTGTAAGGGTTGGACTGGTGTCAAGTGTGATCATTCCAACAACCGAGTTATTGAGCTTTGCCTTTCGAATGGCGAACTTTCTGGTGAGATCTCCTCAGCTATTGGCGACCTCACTTACCTTAAAACTCTTCACATCAGAAAGCAACCGAGCATCACTGGTGCAATCCCTAATGCTATTGCCAAACTCCAAAATCTCAAATACCTCCGGCTCGACTGGAACAGCTTATCTGGTCCAATCCCCTCATTTTTGAGCCAACTAACAAAACTACACTTCCTAGACCTATCTTTCAACAAGTTTTCGGGTTCTATCCCACCCTCACTTTCTCTCCTCCCGGACCTCTACAACCTACACTTGGACCGGAACCAACTCAACGGTACAATCCCCGAGAGCTTCGGTTCTTTCAAACTTGGAAACATTTCTATTCATTTATCGCACAATGATCTATCTGGTCCAATCCCTTCTTCTTTAGGGCGTGCATATGTCATAGACTTATCGCGTAACCGACTAAGTGGTGATGCATCCATGTTGCTTCGATATAATACTACATCGCGAATAAATTTAGCGAGGAACTTATTGGAGTTCAATATGAGTAAGTTGGAGTTTGGTTCCAACTTGGATAGTATTAACTTGAACCATAACAAGATATATGGCAGCATTCCTCCAATGCTGTCAAAGTTGCCCCATTTGTCATTCTTGAACGTGAGTTACAACCGCTTGTGCGGTCCAATTCCTACCGGAGGGGCGTTTGCCAAGCTTGATCAGTCCTCTTACATTCACAACGCTTGTCTCTGTGGGTTTCCCATGCCTCCTTGCAAGTAATTCTTGTGAATTTTGAAGATGGTCGATCAAAAAGAAAATTCAAGTGCCAATATGAGATAATATGCACGGGTATGCCGTGTAAGAGATTTTACTCATGTATTAGATCAACTTCAAAATGTAGCATGAATTTGTGATGATTTAGGAGCTAAAGCTTTTCTCAAGGTTGTCCATCAAACAGTCCAGAAAGCTTTCTTAATAATACGCATTTTTTTGATTTGTAGCATCCATGAATTGGATTATTGGTGATTGCGTTTCTCCTAGAAGTTGGCATTACTCTCTTGGATTTCGAAGATGGTCTAGAAACAAATTCTAGAGCTTCTTCTGTATAATAATTTTCACACTTAGACTACGTGCCCTCAAACGGTAAAACTAAGTATGCAAAAGCGACGACTATACTACGGAGTAGGAGGAGTTGAGCGAAAAGCCCAGCCCACTCGACAGACACGGACGTGTCTTTACTAAACATGTATGTGTCTATGTCTGCGTGAAGAAAACAGAAGCCATGATTTGCAAAAGTAGAGTAGATACGAACATGTCATGATTGTGTGTGCGAAGGCAGCCACTCGCTTAAGTGAGGCACTCAACTCATTTTAAAATAGTTAGAATATTTTCATTTATCGGTGAAAACTTATATATTTTATAAAATTTCCATAGAAAATTTAATTGGGATAATACTTTTTATCTTATTAAATAAAAAATTATCATAGAAAAAGTAGAAAGGAAACATGAAATAAAATGAAGAAATAAAGGTAATTTTAAATAATTTAGGAATTTAGATAGTCACATAATTTTCTATGTATAATATTTTTAAATATAATATTAATACAAAGTAGAAAAAAAAATAGATAACATCATCGTTAAAAAAGGTGGAAATTTTTTATAGTAGTTTGACACGTGTTAATTATGACGTAAATAGAGGTTTTTCTTTAGTAATAGTTATAGATTTGAGATCAAGACCTTTGTTTGGGGAATACGATATATCGTTGTAAAGCTATTGATATCTAATTTTTCGCGCAATTAGAATCACATCAACATTATTTTTATATCATTAGATATGGTCAAAATAGTGAAGCACTTTCAGTTTTTAAGAACTTTTCATAATCCCTTTACATGATCCTTAACTCTAAAGTGCCTTGGACTATGATATATCCTTTGTAACCTCGCTAATGGGCAATGATTCTCGTGTCTTTTTACAGGTGCCTAAAATAAAAATCATACTAAAACAAGAAGTAACCCATAAAAGTAACATAAAAACTATGATAAGTAAAAAAAATATGTAATATTAGTTCTAAATACTCTAAATCCATACTAAAAGGCATTCTAAAATGAGTTTAAAATCCATACTAAAAGGTATTCTAATATGAGTTTAAAATTCATACTAAAAGGCATTCTACAACTTATCAATAACTCAATCATTTCATGTAGAAGGTCCTTAATAGCATGTTTATCATCTTCTCTTAAGAAACCTTTGCAGAAAAAACTTTCTACTGTTCACCATTGAGTAGATAAGATTATTGAAATAAATCCCATAATTACGGCGTAGCAAAACTCAAAGATAAAATGGAAGAAGAAAATAATTAACGGATAATCATCTGTTTAAGAAAATAATTAATTAGTGAGTCTATTTGATATAGACTTTATTGATCAAAATAATATGAGAAATTGAAATAACTTTAGCTTACAAGCCCTAAATGCCTATAAATCTACTAGATTCCACTTGATTGAGGCAAGCCAAAACAATCCCAAAAAAATCCTCCAACCAAATGCATGATACAACTACTAGCTCAAAGCAATTAAATAATAATTCAACGTAATAGCACTACTAGTTTTAAAATAATAATAATTATTATTTTAACAATAAAACTCAAATCAACAATAGTAATATCAATAAATTAACTACTACTCCCTCCGTTCTTTTTTGTTCTTCCCATTTTTCCCATCCGAAAATTTCAAAATGTTGTTATCATTTGGAATCCTTCTATTGTAGTTTAATATTATGATTGGTTGAAAAAGTTTGGTTAGGATCACTATCCATGTAATATGTAGCTCATTGGTTGATTTTTTAATTGTTTAATGCCATAAACTTTAGAAATTCTACTACTTATGTAATGTTCAACCCACTTGCATTATTTTTTAATAAAATATATTCTTAATTTTAGATTAATTTAAATTATTTTATAGAATCTTAATGATATTTAATATTGTCTTGGTTTTTTCCTTGATTCAAAATGGGAAAGAAAAAAAAAATAGAGGGAGTACAAGTTTACCATAGTGAAACATAGTAAAAAAAAATATACATGAAGTTCATCATTGCTATCAATCATGTAAATAATTGGGAACAGTTTTACTGGCAAGGGGGTAACGGAGCACCACATAGGCATTTGTTATGGGCAAAAAGAGACGCGTTGAATTGCTTAAAAGCCGCCGGAATCGGGCCACATAGCTGGTTGTAGCTGAAATCAATGGATTGCAATACAGGCAAATCAATCTTCTTAGGAATAGACCCATATATTGCATTTGTGAGAAATGTCTATAGTTCTTAGCCCTTGGGGTAGGTCAACGTTGGTGAAGTCAAACTTGAATTGATTCTGCCTTAAACTGATATCCCCAAGTCTGTCCCCGGCAAATAGAAATGATACGTCCCCGGTTAACCGGTTCCCCGATACGTCTAGACCGGATAAATTTGCCTTAGCTAAGGATCTGGGGATCGCGCCCGATAAGTGGTTGTTCGCAACTTTTAGATCCACCCCTGGCTTTAATGATCCAAAGCTCTCTGGTATTGTGCCGCTTAGCTTGTTGCTTATAATATCCAATTAAACATGACGAGAAATAATTAGCCATATTTAAACTGTACTCAATAATAATAATAATAATAATAATAATAATAATAATTAATCTCCAAATATAGTGGAGAGTGTCACGAAAACAATGTTACATATATTTGTTCAATTTTAATTGTTACATTTTTATTTTTGAAGTATAAATTTAAAAAAATTGAATATAAATATAATTATATTATAACAAATAATATAGTTAAATGAGATTTTATTGGATGCATTTTAATGTAAACTTTTAAAATATTAAGTTTTCATAATTCTTGTCTTAAGAATTTAAAGGAAAAAAATGGTTTAAATTATGTCTTAAAAATTGTAAAAGTCAAACATAAAAAATAAAATGAACGAGTAAGTATATTAAAATTCTAGCTAGATGTTAAATGATGTTATGGTACTTGTAGCTAATATTTAAGTTTTTTCATGCGACAAAGAGGAAGACGTACAACATCATTGAAGGGTTGGTTGCTTGACCATTAAATCATTAAGTACCACTTTCCATTGCCAAAAAAAAAAAAAAAGAACCACTTTAATAAATTTTTGTACTAGGTCACTTAATCTTTTATAATTTTTTTTTTAATATTGAGTGAGAACAAGAAATTAGAAATCACAGCGACGGTAAGTTGATGCGCAGGTAATCACATGCCTTTCAACCATAATACAGAATAAGAACTTAAAGACTTAAAATACTTCTATGATTTTACTTTGTAGTATGTAACATCTTATTCATTTCTTCTTTAGATAGGGATATTTAGTTTAAACTAACACTTTTATGGTGAGGTGAACCCGGTATCATCAAACATGGTCCTATGAGCACGGTAGCAACGGTTGTGTAGTACATACCGATGGATTCACCATATTTAGTGCTATTAGCCGTATGATTTATAATATTTGACGTACATGACTTCATGATCAGTTCCGTAATATGCGTAAGTTGGGTTCAAACCTGGACAGATCGAGAGAGAATATGTTTGGCAGGCTGGATAAAGATGAAGGGATAGCGCCCGAGAAACTATTGGAGGAGAGGTCCATTTGTCCGACGCTCTTCATCTGGCTTAAGAAATCAGGGATAAAACCAGTAAGTTTTGGGTTTTGTTTGATGACAAGAACTTCAAGATTGGATAGCTTAGTAATGGTTAGGGGAATTGGTCCGATCAAATTGGGCAGCTTGGAGAACTGGAGGACACTAAGAAACTCCAAGTTACCGACTGCAGGAGGGATTGGACCGGCAATATCTTTTTCGTCGTCGAAGAAGAGGAAGTTTACCCGGCCGGGCCTTAAATCGCTGTTGCACTGGACAAAACGCCAGGAGCAACAGTCGGTTTTAGGGTCCCAAGTGGAGAAGGCTGAGGAGTTTTTGAATTGGTTTTTGAACTGTAAAAGGGTTTGTTTGTCTGCAGGGTTACAGATATTAGCTGATTCAGAGACCCTAATAGAGTATACATACAGCATGCAAATATGAAAGAGAGGAGAAATTTTTTGAGTGGCTTTCATATTTTCCTTGGTGTATGCTCAGTTGAACTCCTTGATATGATAAAGCTTGTGTGTAGAATAAATCATTCATATACTCACTCCGTAAAGCTTAAAATTTCCAGCTTCTTCTTTGTCATATTCTTACAGTGTAGGATGATTCACAATTAAAGATGACTGTCGGCCGGGGTACTCAAGTAAAATTTAAGAAGAAATATATACAGCCATTAAATACTTAGAGAAGTGTAGTACGTAATGAAACCTTTTGAAGCTATCAAGCAAGGCTAGAATTACACGTGGTTCTCTTCGTGAAAGACTTGGATAAGGTGTCTACTTCAATCCATGTTACTCGTGTTAATCATACTTCACGAGAAGTACTCCTTTGATTTTTTATTTATCACATTTACTTTTTTTATAGTTTTTAATAAACATATTATATCTATAATATATATAAATATATACTATGAAAAAATATAAAAACTTACATATTAAAAAATATATTTCGAAACGAATCTAACGAGTTTCCACGTGAATATGTTTTAACTTACATATGTCAACGAAAAATCATATTAAAATATCTTGCTCCTTATATGAAATATTCTAAGTAAGACCAAGAAAATTGAGGGAGTATTTATTAGAAGCTTTGATATCATATCAGATTTACGAGTAATGTCTGTATTTAGAGGTGCTAATGAGACCATACCCACTGGCGATGTGTAGAAATAGTTGTTTATAGATTTTATGCCGATTTTATAATGTGAATTACTGACTGTATTTCTCAGAAGATTTATACTATTCCTTCTGTGAATATAAATACGGAGTACACTCCGTATTTGCTTGGCCCAACAACAATTATGTCCAGCTGGATATATGACAGGCGTTGAAGCAGATTTATAACCAACCCCATTCCCAAACTTGTTATTCACAACTGTTGGATGTCGTATTCTTCAATTTCTTAGTTTATTTTCCATCTTTCATGTCTTTATAGTTTTTTTCCACGTTTACGGATCCTGATTTATTGTCATTGAGATTACCAATTGTAGCTTCTAGTTTTTTAAAAAAGCTTAGGAGTGAAAAGATTATCAACTATAACAAGTCCAAACACTCTCTTTTATCACAGAAAAAATAACATACATTAAAATAGGCTATGGCCTGCGGCCTTTAATCGTCCTAATACAGCAGAGTTTGCTAAAAGAATAGAACATTCTCCTTCCCTAAAAAATTGACTCATTTCTATTTTTAGAGTTAAAGTTTAAAAATATAGACTATAAATACTCATCGTGTTATAAGAAATAATATATTTAAGTGGGATTTTATTGGATGCATTTCAATGTAAATTTTTAGAATACTAAATTTTCATAATTTTTTGCCTTACGGATTTAGATATATAAATGTTTAAATTTGTGTCTAAAAGATCGTGAAAAGTTAAATGAGGCAATCTTTTGGCAATAGAGGGAGCAGTAAACAACCCCATAACACAAGTCTTAAGCAAAAAAAACGAAACTGAGTTACCAGCCGTTAAACTAGTTTCCCTAATTGTTAGTAAGAATTGTTATGTGAGTCCCCATATCATATAGAGTTGTTTATATTCCGAAATAGTTGAGGTGGGTCAGTTTGTGTAGGCTCATCACTCAACTTCAATTCTTCCAATTAAGTTCGTGTAAAATACTAATACTACGTTGATCAAGACTTATCTTTTACAATACAGGCTCTCTATATGGCTGGATAATACAGTTTTTCCTCAACTCATCTTGAAAAAAGTTGGCAAAAACAACGCCGATATGTACATCTCCAGTCAATAAAAAGTTTCAAGGCTTGCTACTAGAGAACCGACTTTCTATATTTGATGAAAATCATGATTGATGATCAATACGAGCTAATAATAGATGAGTAGAAAAGATCAATTGCAACAGAAAAGAAGCGAAGATGAAGCTTTACACAGAACGAAATTGCACAATGTAGACAGAGAGAATTGTTGTATTATTCTGAGAGAATGTGTTACAGTTTATATGCATATCTTGCAAAAACTATAAGTGTTACAGTTGGCAAAATCATGGATTGTAATGAAATTATATGTGCTATCAACATGTTTATATGAACTAAATAGGCTCAAATATGAACACATATTGATGTGAATCTAGGTATAAGAACCTTAATTCACATGAAGGAAAGAAACTAGACTATGAACCTCATAAAACAACGCACCAAAGGCTATAATCTAGGGCGAAAGTTTAGAGAATGGATTAAAGAAACACTCTCAATTCTCTCAACTTCTTCACGTGAACTTAAAGCAAAGCACCAGCTCCCAAATCTTTGCTACGCACAAAGAATAATAAACTCTCAAAGTTTATTGCTTAAAACAAGAAAACAAGCTCAAAATATGATTTTTCTTAGCTTGGGCACACATCTATTTATACCCTAAGTGTGAAAATTTGATCACATTGAAACTAGGAATCCTACTTCTAAAAGGAATCCTAATAATTACCTAAGAACCAATATGATAATGCTACCTATTTATTACATAATCCTACCAAAACTCTAATACTATCTTATGTTAATTAGAATTCTATCCTAACTAAAACAATAAAATTAAAAATTAACTACTCTTAACCTATTTTATTTAGAGTAAAACACTAAATATCTACACTTGTCATTGAACTCAGGGACTTCAAGTCTCAAGCTTTGATCCTCTCACCCCCTTGAACTCTTTCTCCTACGCCCTTCATATGATTCCTTATCAATACTTGAAGAGGATGGGTCCCTCTTGCTAGGCCTCCTTGAGCTCCTAACACTGGATTCACCATCACTTTCGCTAGAGTTAGATTAATAGGAAGAGTGTTTACCTTTGCTTGAGAACTTTTCCTTCTTCCCCGCAATTTACAACATCTCGTCCATAGTTCCTTCAGTTCCTTCAACTCGTGTTACATGCACAATACTTTGGCCTCTTTCAAGGTCAGACCTTTTCTAAAGCCCAATAGCATCTCGTGTGTATTATCACCACTCAAATCCATCTTGCTTGAGTATTCTTTGAATTCTCTCAATGAGGGCACCAAAAGTTATTGTGAATCTAGGTATAAGAACCATAATTCACATGAAGGATAAAAATTAGACTATGAACCTTATAAAGCAACGCACCAACGGCTATAATCTAGGGAGAAAGTTTAGAAAATTGATTAAAGAAACACCCTCAATTCTTTCAACTTCCTCACGTGAACTTAAAGCAAAGCACCAGCTAACAAATTTTTGCTACACACAAAGAATAATAAACTCTCAAAGTTTATTGCTTAAAACAAGAAAATATGCTCAAAATCTGATTTTCCTTAGCTTGGGCGCACATCTATTTATACCCTAAGAGTGAGAATTTGAATCACATTAAAACTAGGAATCATACTTCTAAAAGGACTCCTAATAACCATCTAATAATCAATAGGATAATGCTACCTATTATTAAATAATCCTACCAAAACTCTGACACTATTCTTAAAAAAATATAATTATAAATTAACTACTCATAACTTACTTTATTTAAAGTAAAACACTAAATATCCACTTGCCCTTGCCATGTCATAGCCACGTCATCATCATGCCAACTTAGTAGCCATGTCACTCTATAGTACCGTCAATTGTCCTAACCCACTAACCATTGTAATAATGATTTTTGCCCTTGGTCAATATTCAATCTTTGAAAATCACTCCAAGATTTTAGCTTTTGATCAAGGCTTTCACCAATCATCAACTTCATGGCTTCCACACATTATAGAACCATAAAACCTAAAAACGGAAAGTTTAGAAGAAAAAAAAACCTATGCTTAAAATGAGAAAACCCTATCAAATGAAGTGGGAGAAAACTCATAGGAAAAACCAACTTATTCCCCATGTCTATTAATCCTCATTCACCTGTACTAAGTATTGCATATTACCTTGCTCAAGCAAATGTTCCCCTTGGATGCACCTAGAAGATTTGTATCTCCATAAGCTAATAATTTCCCCATAATTGCATCTTTTTTTATAGCTTTGAACTCATAACCTTTAATCAAACCATCCACATATGATCAGATGCACCACTATCCAACAACCATTTTGATCAAGAAATAGAATTTAGACAAAGTGTACCTGTAAAAGGTGTCGCAGTGAGTCCAAATGACCAATATTCTCATAAGTATCTCCATTGTTGTATTCAACATCAGATGAATGTTTGGAGAGGACATCTAGTAGTAAATTATATTCCTTAGTAGTAAGAGAGGATGGAGTATGATCATCATCATTTACATCTTCATTTCTCTATGAACTAGAAACAACAGCTATCTTCTTGTTCTCTATGAACTAGAAATAGTGTGATTCGTCATTTGGAAATAATCACAATAAAGATGATTTCTCTTTTGACTAGAATGAGGCCTGTTCCTGTTGTATGAACTAGGTTGTTGTCTGCGTTGATTGTACTGATTTTTAAGACCTCTATTATCAATTCTTTCATTGTTTTTCCTTTTTGCAAATGCTATGGTATCACTTGTGGTCTGATTCTTAATGTTGAGAAGTTCATGATACTTTTCATCTTGGAGCAAAAGTCCATATGCCTTTGATATTGTAGGAAGAGGATTCATCATCAGTGTGTTACACTTAGTATGCTCATACCTCTCATTTGTTTCCATCAAGAGTTGCATAATTCGCTGATTCTATTGTGACTTGAGAAATTGTTATGTGGAGCAAAAACTATAGCCAGAACAAATACATGCAGACAAGGGATCTAGACCACCAAGTTGATCACATAGTAATTTGATTCTTGTTAAAAATTCAGAAATTCCTTCACTCTCACCTTGATGTATATCTGTAATCTGTTGCTAAACAGCAAATAGTTGAGGTCCTGAGGTTTGATCAAACCTCTACTCTAAATCCTTCCATATTTCTGTGACTATGGTGTAATACAACACGCTCCTTGCTATTGAGGGTTCAAGTGATGCAAGAAACTTGGAAATTACTAGATCATTACATCTAGTCCATATCTTGTGCTTCTCTTTGTTAGGTGCTGGTGGTGGAAGTGTTCCATCCACAAAACAAAATTTATTCTTCGCAAACAAGGCTATAATCAAAAACCTTCTCCAATCATTATATTCAGTTCCATCAAACACAACAGATACAAATTTTTGTGTTGTTACATCAAAATTACTAAGAAACACACTGAGATCGGATTTGTAGTAGAATTGGACAATTTCTCAATTGTAGGAGCCATTATCAATTATAAATGATGATGATACTGACATATTTCAAGATTATACTGATGATGAACACGATTTCAAGCAACTGATGCAATTGTAAGATAAGATTTCAAGAAAAAATGCTAGCAGTAAAGAACATCAATGGAGATTATGAAACGATTGCATTGTGACACACAATGGAGAAATTTACAGATGTACTTGCTCTGGTACCATGATAAAAATCATTATTGATGATCCATACTTGCTAATAGATGAGAAGAGAAGATCAATTGCAACAACAAAGAAGATGAAGTTTTACACAGAACTAAATTGCACAACGTAGATAGAGAGAATTGTTGTATTATTTTGAGAGAATGTGTTGCATTATATATGTATATCTTGCAACAATATATATATATATATATATATATATATATATATATATATATATATATATATATATATATATATATATATATATATATATATATATATATATTTAGTTATTACAACTAGCAGTAGAGAATCTTTATTGTAACAAATTTTTAGGTTTTTATTGAGCTGGCATAAATAATTTTGCTTTAGCTTATATTACTTGCTACCAATAATATTGGTAGGCCAGAAATGAAAGTCTACAATGGTACAATATAATCAATAATGTCGACTGTTCCAAATGTTTGCTAGTCACAAAAAACTGCATATGTTGTGTATGATAAATTGAAGTCTAAGGCTAGTATCATAAAGGCATAAAATTAAGTCATACGTAGGTTGTACATACACCTCTTGTTAGGATAAGAATGGACAAGGTAATGTGACAACAGGAAAAAGGGAAGTATGCTACGAGTATATTTATAGATCCAAAACAAAATTATTTCATTTTCTTTTGAAGAGGAAAGATACACTGAAGAAATTAATTATTGGTATAATGGATGTGAACGGGGGCACTAACGATAAGATTATGAGAAATCTTCTAGAAACACTAAAAATAAATTTACAAATGTAATTAATTAGTAAAAATAAATTTACTAATGAAATTTATTACTAAAAATAAATTTAAATTTACAACAATAAGATTCAATATGTAAAAAAATCATTAGTTAGTAAAATTACTGATTCCATACATTAGAAACACTAATGATTTTGAAAACTAGTTTTAGAAAATAAACATAAGTTTAAATCAACACAAATTAGTTCAATTAGCAAAACTTTGTAAAATCGGGAATGATTGTTTAAATTAGTACTCTGTATTTGTTAAGAAGTTAAAAATAAAAAATTCAGTTAAATTAAGTATTAAAAATACCGATATACGAATAATTTTATCATGCATATATGAATTTATCATCGTAAAAAATATATTAAATGCTTATTTACTATAGTTGTAAGGATTATTTATAACATTACTCTTAATTAATACCTATTTATCGCTTCTTCTTAGGGGTGAATATTGAATTGACCTACTCGCGAGCTACTCAGATTTAACACGGTCAAAGCTCGACTTGATTGAACTCAACTCGATAAATTAACGAGCTAGTTGAGCAAATCAAAGTTCGACTCAAAAAGCTCGTAAGAAACTCTAATTTTTATTTATAAAATATATATTTATAGAAAATATACTTAAGATATAAATTGAAATAAAATAAAAGATCGTTTTATATATAAACCCAAAGTCCCACATTGGATTAAAATGAAAGATGGTTGGAGAGAGTTTTATATATAAACTCAAAATCCCACATTGAAAAAAAATTATAGATGGGTTGAAGCAATTAATATATATATATATATATATATATATATATATATATATATATATATATATATATATATAAACCCAATAGTATTTTCCATCTAAAACCAAATTGAACTTATTAAAACTAAAACTTATCCTTCTTGTTGGTTCAATTTGGGTATAAGTAATTAGGCTTATTGAGTTTTAAATCGAGCTAAAAATGAGTCGATCTTGGAACGAGCTTTAATCGAGCTTGGAATTAGCTTTAATCGAGCTCGACCTTCGAGTTTTTAGCTCACGAATTTTCGAGCTCGAGTTTAGCCAAACTCGAACTTAGCCAAACTTGAGCTTGACTTGGCTTATAAACACCCCTATTGTTCTTCTATTTTGTATTTGAAAATGAAAGGAGTAAGTGGAATGTGAAAGCTTAATTTAGGTCCTAAAAATCGGCAAATATTTCCTCTACAAAAGAAATCACATCCAGCCCCGGCTCTGAGGGTAGGTGGGGAGTGAAAATTAAAAAAGTAAACCAAAAATTTCAAGTCGATCCCCCTCTATTGAATTATTTAGACACTTCACTTCTTCACCTTTCTATTGCATTAAGGGTTAATTTTATATATACTACAAAACTGTTGCAATTCCCTAAAACCAATTTAATATGAATTTATTGCATTTTAGCTATTGGAAAATTTTTCAATCCCCCCAAATACGGTTTCTTCTTTTCACTCCTACCACTTTCCTTATATTGGCAACATTACAATGTAATGAATT
This sequence comes from Dysphania ambrosioides, assembly GCA_026401315.1. NCBI lineage: Eukaryota > Viridiplantae > Streptophyta > Magnoliopsida > Caryophyllales > Amaranthaceae > Dysphania > Dysphania ambrosioides. Next base: position 17,020,007 of record CM048661.1, on the reverse strand, counting down.
CATTTTTAAGTAAGAAATTATTTTTTTCTTAAAACACTATGTCAATATCGATTATCCTCCCTCTATTTTTTTTACTTGTTATATTTTAATTTTGAGTGTCAAACTTTATAAATTTTGACCATAAATTCTATTTATGTTATAATAAATAATATATTTAAATGAGACCTTATTGGATACATCTATCTCTATATAACTTTTTATAATATTAAATTTTTGTAATCTTTTCTTTCTGTTTCTATTTATTGGAAAACGGGGGTTACTAAATTAATATTAGCATAATATATTGTAGGGGTTGATGGACGGGCAGATGGTTTTAGATTTAGATACTTCGCATTTGTAAACTAATCTGTTCTTTTTTGTTCTTCTCATTTGGAATATTGTAGATTTAAGAGTCAAATTTTGACTAAAAGTTCTCCACAATTCAGATAAAAAAATATATTCATTTGGGATCTTGATAGATTCGTCTTAATGTATATTTTCTAAATATGAGTTTTTTTTTATAATTTTTACACATGCACAATTAAAAATATTTGAAATTTAAATTTATAATGAGATTTACACTAAAAGCAAATGAAAAGAACAAAAGAAAACGGAATGAGTAGTAACTATCTAAAATTATTTTCACAATAAATCTTGTTCTAATCCTTAAAGTACTTAATTTCAATTTCTAAATTTCTCGATTACTGACAAACACACTCGTTTGCATGATAAGACTATCATGCCTATTTCAAGTTGAATATTTAAGTATACTTAGCATTTGCATTTGGTTTTTTAGTTGGGAAACATGTGAGTTGTGAGTAAGTATTAGAATTTGATATTTAAATGGTGAAGACTATATGAATCATATATAATACAATTATAATATGACTTTTTAGCAAAACGTCTTGTTGATATTCTGATAGATTATATATTTATATTAGATCTTAAAATTATGTTGGACACATTCTTTAAAAATGGAAATCAACACAACTACACAAGCACATAGGTTACCTCAAATATTTCTTTTCAATTCCATGGATGGATTAGTTTCTTAATTAAGTGGAAAAATCAACTTCCCTACCAAGCTATGATATGGCATTTAATTAAAATACTTCGTATTTCTTTTATAGCAGTCATGTGCTACCTAAGTGAGAAATGGCTACTACTATGACAACTCACTACTCATTTTTAAAATAATATCGAATCAATTAATCTAAATGTGTGATGTACAAATGACACAAAAAAAAAATGATCAACTACTTTTAAAAAGCGCTCTAATATATATATATATGAGGGATCCAGTGAGAAGGGTGCTTAAAATAAGAAGAATAAGAAGAGATCTTGGACATTCAAATGGTAAGATCCAACGCTAAATATTTCACGTAAAAAAATGGTTACTATAATAATAAATAGTCACTATAATAATAAAAAGAGTAACCATAATAATAAAAAGAACTATTATAAGTGAAAAAAATTATTTGGTCACTATGAGTTAAAAAAGGGTTACTATGAGTACATAAAATATTATCCCTTGGATATATGAGATGGAGAGTCAAGATGTCTTCTCATCCTTCTCATTTATATACATACATATATATATATATATATATATATATATATATATATATATATATATATATATATATATATATATATATCATGTGGCACTATTCATGAATTCCATTTTCTGTCTCACGCAAATACAGATGAGCAACATTTTATGTATCACTCCCTATATCATTCAACCCTCTTCATATCATTAATTAATCGATAAATTACATTATATCCATATCATATAATGATCGTTAAGTTACGTTATATTCATTATATTTATATCATTAAATAATCGTTTTATTACGTTATATTTTAAAATTATAATTAGTTCGCAATATTAGCCGATTAAATTAAGTGGTACATAATCGAACATCCATACCAAACTCTTATGACATTATACAGGTCATCGTTCTAGACAATTAATAATTTCATAAAAAAGAAAGAACTTGACATCATCGAGTCTCAAACTAGAATTGGATAACTAAGTGTGAATCAGTTCCATAATTTTCAAAGGAACGTCCCACTTATATATTGAACAGATAAGCTTTGGCGTTTCGCGTCATTACAAATATTTTTCTATATTTTTATATTTTTTATATTTCAATATTTATTATAATAATATATAAATCTAATGTAATTTTAATTATATTTAATATGACAATTCATATAATGCCTTCATACTCCATTTGTCTCTTCTTAGTTGCTATATTTGATTTTTCACAGTCACAAATTTAAATATTTTTTTCTCTAAATTTATAAGATAAAAAATTAGAAAATATGATATTTTAAAAATTTACCTTAAAACGCATCCAATACGATTTCACTTAAATTATAATATCATTAGAATTTATGGTCAAAGTTTATAAAATTTGACTCCTAAAATAAAAATATAACAAATAAAAAAAGTAGTATAATTTATATCAAATATAAATTAAAAAAGACTCGTCTATAAATATCCCTGATCCCTCTTAAACATTCATTATAATCACAATTTGAGTAGATCGATCAATAAGCAAAAAAATGTCAACACTTCGAAATACACCTCTACTTGTATACATCACCCGGGTCATCCTCCTCTCTTCCTTCTTCACCTTCAACAACGCCGACACTCCACCATGCAACGCTCAAGACCAAGCCATCCTACAAAAAATCCGAGATCATTTCGGAGGCCCCAACGGCCCACTTTCCGACTGGGACAACACAGACTGTTGCCTTGCCTATAGTTACGTGGGGTGCAGCTCGAGCAGCGACGCATATGGACGCGTAACTGCAGTTACTTTCAGCCCATCCATCGGTCTTTCGGGAAGCATACCATCAGACTTTGGTGACCTGCCTTTCCTCGACTTCTTTACTCTAGCAGGTAACACCAAGGTTACAGGGCCTATCCCCAAGTCCCTTAGCAAGCTCAATAAACTTAATCACCTTGATCTAAGCGGAAACAGCTTAACCGGAGCTATACCTCCGCTGCCGAAGAGCTTGAAGAGCCTTGATGTGCGTAACAATCAGCTTTGCGGCCCTATCCCAAGTGGGTTGAAGGGGTTTAGTCCAGCAAGCTTTCAACACAATAAGTGCCTTTGCGGTCCTCCTTTGGCTGCATGCAAGTCACTGAACCTAAACTAATACTCGTATATTGGCCTTAATTTATATGTTCAACATCGACACAACTCTCTGAAAAGTACTGTATACTCTTAAGATATATTGATAATCATAATTCTGTCACCTATGTATGCATGAGCACTTAATGAATAACGACCCCACGTTCTACTTGGTTTTTTTTTTTTATTTTATGTGAAGCAATGTTACGAGGGAAGATATAATTATTCTAAGGTGAAGAAAATATTGCTGAACTTGCTCAGTATATAAAGTGATTTTTTTTGTTGGTAGTATATAGAAAGTGATTTTTTTTTTATAGAAAAATAATTATTCCATAAATTTTGGTTCAGTTTCCTCTTTAAAATTAAAAAATTTTGGTTCAGACCGTACTTAAAAATTAGGCCTAACATATTATTTGAATAGAATTGTATTCTACTATTTTGATGGAATCAACTGGAGAATTAAAGTACTATAACTGCTTCGTAAATTTTATTTTAAAAAGAAAATAGAAATATTGGTGAATCTATTTATGCTTTAATTAAAATTGTATAAAAATACATGATTTTTAATTTAGTCACATGTTATTATAAGTTGGTATATGACATGATACTATTGTTTTTAACAAAAATAAATATATATTAATAACGTCTATTCAAGATAACATTGAAATAACTCGAGATATTATATTGCCTAGATCAAGAACTGTTTGTGCTCTAAAATCTCTTGTTCTTCCTAGTTCTGGCATCTAGCAATATATAGAAGTAAATAATAAAAAAGAGAGGATATTAAATGGCATCAGCAATTACTTATACTCCCTCCATCCTTATTTATCTGATATAATTTACGATATTTGAAAAAAAAATTAAATTTTCTCTAAATTTTTAAGACAAGAAAAATTATGAAAACTTGATATTATAAAAATTACATCAAGATTCATTAGACAAGATTTAACTTAAGTATATTATTTATTATAATATAATTAAAATTTTAAGTCAAAATTTTTAAACTTTAACCCTAAAAATAAAAATATAACAAATATATAAAAGACAGAATGATAAAAGGAAAGCACACCAATTTCGATAGCAATTGATTATTGGTTGATCCATACAATTATGACGACGAGGAAATAAATCTTGAGTCGCTTGTTGTTACCTTATCTGAATAGTGTTGTGTGACATTTTGACATGGACGTTGATGCTTCAATTGATTACTTCATTGGTTCATGCTAGCTCCGTTCAACTCATATTAATTGCTACATTTTTATTTTGGAAGTCAAAGTTTAAAATTTTTGACCATAAATTCTAATTATATTATAACAACCAAACCAAATGCGGTTGATTGTAATTGCGCTGCACTTATTAATAAAGCAAACGACGCAATTAACTACTCTAATTGCATCATACATATCTAAGAAAATGACGCAAACAACTCCTGCAAATAGAGGTGGCCATGGGGCCGGTTCGGGCTGGGGGGGAGGGGACCGGATTCGGACCGGTCTGAGGGGAGGGGCAGGCCGGTCCGAACCGGGCTGGGGTTGGGGTATTCTGATTCGGTATCGAATCGAAAATGAATAACGAACCGAATCGAATCGAATCATGAACCGAATTGAACCGAATCGTGATCGAATCGAATCATGACCGAGTCGAACCGAATCATGACCGAATCGAACCGAATCACGAACCAAATCAAAGCGAATCGAACCGAATTACGTCGTTTTTTTATTTTTTTTATTTTCTTAATTATGTATTATTAAACTAATTACGTATATTTACCTAATTTCATATTTACGAATTATTGAAGCAAATAAAGTAAGTAAACTAAAATCTAAATTAACTAATTCACTTTTTAGAAAATCAAAATTTAATTAAACATGTTTTGGGGGTTGGGATAAGAAGAAAGGACTTGCACTTAATTTAGAAAATCAAAATTTAATTAAATAATTAAATATTGATTTTCAAAATTAAGTTGCCTACGTATCCCGAAGGAATCAAAGCCCACGTAGTTCTGTTACGTACCTGGAGGGGTACTTGTGCCTAGCCTAGTTAGGGACAGACCCCGAACCTCCTTCACCTGTTAGGTTGTTGCTTGATTCGCTTGTGTCCATCGTCATCCAATGATTGTCTTCGTCGTTGTCCTCCTCCCTCAATCCTTGGGTCCTACGCTCCGCCTAATCCCAATCTTTCTTACAAACGCATATTTCTATGCTCTCGGGAGATAAGCGGGATCTCTTCTCGTCAAGTACTCGTCTACCTACACTAAAAGCAGACTCAGAAGCAATAGAGGAGGCGGGAATTGCAAGGATATCCTTTGCAATTCTCGCCAAAATGGGAAATTGCCGTTCGTGATCGCGCCACAACTTAATAATTGAAAAATTAGCATCGGTTTCATATTGGTAAGAAAGATAATCATTAATATTATAAAGTGAAGAAGCAGAAGAAGAAATCGATGTTTTTGATTTTTTAAAAATTCTACCAAGTATTGGCTGCCATCGCGTAGCGGAATTTCCACTAGAATACGATACATTTTTGGATGATGCATAAACAGAAGCATAATGATCATATAAACTAGCTGAAATTATTTTACATTTTTCTATATATGCATTGATATCGTATTATAAACTTAAAGCGTTATAATAAAATTCTAAACAGTTTTCTAAACCTACAGTCTTGACTCCGGGATCAAGAATAGAAGTTGTATCGTATATGACGGGAAATTCACTAAAGTAGTTATACCATTTACTTAGCATACTAGTAATTATATCACTAATTTGAACGATGTTGAAATGCTCGGTAAGAGTGCTAACTACGGTAACACACTCTAATATAACTAAATGAATGTTAGGGTCGTAAACATAAGAGAAAATTTTGGTTGCATGGTCAAAAGCTGCTAAAATGTCACGGATGTAAATTGCGGTATTCCAATGGAAATCACCTATAAGTTCATCGAGAGTCGCTCGGGTTTCGTTATAAATAATAGACAAAACCTCACGGTATTTAATGGCATCTTTTAACAATTTATATGTGGAGTTCCAACGGGTCGGTGTATCTAGACTCCATTGTCTCTTCTTAAGGAATCTTTCCTTACACAAGGCCATGTATTTCCTCCTAACCGAGACCGTAATCCTAATCAATTTAATTACACTCCTAATAGGGTTAAGCAAGTCAGTTAACTCAGCTAAACCTTCTTGAACCGAGAGGTTCATAATATGTGCACAACAACAAACATGTAATAGCTCTCCACTATTTGTCAAATGTAAGCTTGGTTTGGATATCAAATAATCTATACATTTTGTATTCGCTGAAGCATTATCTAATGAAAGGGAAAAAACTTTATCAAGTAAGTGAAATATTTTAAAACAATCTATTATCCTTACCTTAAGGTTGTACCCGGTATGTCTCTCCTCCATAGCTTGAAAACAAATGATTTGTTTTTGAATATACCACTCGTCATCAATCCAATGGGCGGTTACACAAAGAAAAGGTTCACCAAAACAAGAGGTCCATGTATCACTAGCAAGGCTAATACGACTGTTAAAAGTGCGAAACATTTCTATTAAACTACTTCTATATTTATAATAAACAGTTTGAGTATGGTGTTTAAGCGTGTTTTTAGGGACACGTCTATAAGCAGGTTGTAAAGTGGTTCTAGTGAAGTGCTTAAAGTTTAGACTCTCACCATAGCTAAAAGGTAATTCATTAGCAATTACAAAATTAGCCATTTTATCAATCATCTTATCTCGATTATACATAAAAGGCATACCTCCTCCGGGCATGAAACCCATATACCCTTGTAGTTGTGTCTGAGTTGAAGATTTAGCTGCTCCTGCGGATTCAGTTGCATCGAGGTTTATCCCGTGTACTCCGGTCAAGTGACGGGATAAGGTCCCTGTCCCATAACCTGTCTCCCATGAATAAGCAGCTATTGGCTTCTTTCCTAATTGCTTGCATAACAAGCAATACCACATGAATTTCTTCCCTTTAGAAGAAGCGTCAGTCATTAGGACCTTCTCAAAATATGGCCATACGCGTGAAGGTTTCTTTCTACGTACATTGAGTAGACCCAGGTACTCCTTCATCACCATCACCTTCACTTTCACCTTCACCTTCACCTTCATAAGTTAATTAACTAATTAATTAATGTAATCAACATAATATAACATAATCAAGTAATTTAACTAATCTAACATAACTAATCAATTTAACTTTAACATTATCAACTAATCTAGTATAACTAAGTAAGTAACCTAACTAACCTAATCAATTCAACTTCAACATTATCAACTAATTAAACATAAAGAACTCAATCTAACATAATCAAATAATCTAACATTTATTAATTAGAAGTTTAAGAGTTACCTTGTGGAGTAGAAGAAGGAGGACGCATCTGCGAAGTTGGGGTTTCAGGAATTTGAGTACCCGGAGTACCGAAAAGTTGTTGCTCCAAGCTTTGAGCAAACTCAGTAGTATCATCAAAAGAACTGCTTACACTGAATCTACCTCTTGAATCCATTTCTCTTAGTAATTGTAGTAATAAACAACTAACTTAACAATAATAAACCAACTAATTAAGATAACTAATGAAGATTAAGAGAGTAATTAAGAAGAAGATTAGTACTAATAATTAAGCTAATTGTAATTAGTAGTACTTAAAAGATTGAGAGATTGAGAGAGTTGAGAGAGATTTTGGTGAGGATGGAAACCGAATTGGTGGTGTTTTTATAGGGCAAAACCAACGGCTAGTTTCCAACGTTCAAATTCGCCAAATTCAACGGGCCGGGCCTGATAGGGCCGAGCGTGCCGGGCTGAATACAGGGGCCGAATCGAATTGCATATTGGGCCGAACTGATTTTTTTCGCGAACCGAATTGAAACGGGTTAGGGTTGGAAAATGGGGATTCGTATTCAGACCATATCTAGAACGGGCTAAACCGGGCCAAGCCCGGTTCGATGGTGGGCCGATTCGAGCCGGGCTTGGGACGGGCCGGGCTGAACCGGCCCACTGGCCACCTCTACCTGCAAACTTTTAACATATACTTCAATAATTCGATCCCCGAGCCTTTCGTCACTGTGGAGAAAAATTGCACTTCAATTCCTTTTCCCCAATTCACAGGAGGAGCTAGTCTTCTTCAATTCGTGCTCTAATTTCTCTTCCCCGCTTCAATTTTGTCTTCCCCAATTGGATTGTTTCATGCTCTCGCCTACCCCAATTATTCTTCCCCAATTCCGCTCGGCTGGAGGGCAAAGGCGTGGTGGGTTGGAGGGCTTAGTAGCGCGAGTGGCTAGAGGGCGGGGGCGTGCGTGAATGGAATGAAGAAGTAGATGAAGAGGAAGAAAAAGAAAATAACCCCACTATATTATGGGAAGAAGTATAAGAAAATCCCTTTTAAACCCCAGAAGAAATTAAAAACCCAAAAGAAAGAACAATATCTCAGTTTCGAGTTTGTTGTGCAAAGGAGGAAAAATGAAGTCGAAAACCTTAAAAATTAGTACTAAACAAAATGATATGGCTCTGGTTTTCTGTAAAAAATCAAAATCTTATAATTTACAAAGATATGACTCTGGTTTTATTGGAAAAATCCGAAGCCATATCTTTGTTAGTTATATGGCTCTGGTTTTTTAACAAAAAATCAAAGCCATATCTTTGTTTTTATTTTAAAAAACCCATATGGCTTCGGTTTTTTGGAAAAAAAATTAAGTCAGATCTTGGTTTTAATTTTAAAAAATATGGATCCGGTTTTTAGGGAAAAATGGAAATATATTAGTATGGCTTCACTTTTCTTCAAAACCAGAGCCAAACTGTTGGAACCTCCACAAGTGGTTGGATCCATGATTCCTTGAGCAACAACAACTACTTTAAGCTTATTCCCCATAAACACAATAATAGTTTGCAAAGATGTCAAGTAAATCATTAGATACAAATATCCTTTAATGAATTAGCATAGTTACATATGCTAAGTGGACAAAAACATACCTATAGATCCTAAAAAATGAACTTTATTGTAGCTAATATGGGTGAATGAGAAGTTAGGCTTCTTAATGCTACGTTTGGGGTCCCTAATTACGTTATTTGAGACCATACTGCACAACAAACAACTTAAACTTCTCCTGGACCAAAGCGTCGATTTTCTCCTTCATCTCCCTCATAGTCTCTTTTGTAACTTTCTACCTCCCTATATACATCTTGTATTGCTGCACCCATGTCCTCCCTTTATTGAAGACTCGAACTCCTCCTTTTGGAACCAAACACCACTTTACGCCCTAGTTCCGAAACCGACTATATGACCCACATAGTCTTTTTTGACAAGAGCACGGGACAAGATATCATCATGTGTTTGGGATAAGATATGAGTCCTCATTTTGTCTCCATTCCTCTTGCATATTTGATAAAACCCAAACAATAATTAGTAAATGCTAATTAGATATTACCATATCAAACTCTACAATGTTAAAGTAGCTTACAAAATGGAGTCTCTCACGGCCTATATCTACGCATTAGACACCACAAATGTGCTTCGTTGTCCTGGACTAATCTTGCAAGAAGCCACGCTATAATCTTATTTGGTAAATTGGAGACAATGGAAGAACTAGAAGATGAAGAAGAAGAAGGTAGGAAACCCTTTCAAAGCTAACACATTTGTCTTCTGATGTGTCAGTTTCATTGATTTTTTTTACTCTTTTCGTAAACCATATACTCCTTATCAACATTTATATGAATATCAAAATCTTCAAAAACATTTTTGAAGACATCAATTGATTCAATAGATTCTTTGAAAGGAGGTATTACTATGGGGAATTCCAACACTAATTACATATTCTAAAGTTTTAACTTTGGAACTCAACTTCTTTTATCTCAGCATCCTGAAATATAAGGCTTCACAAATAGAGGTTTATAATACTAAACTCTATCTATGTATGTATTTTATAAAAAAAAAACTAGGCAAGCAACCATGAATAACCTTCGACTTCAAAATTTTTGAAGGACTCTTCACAACACCATTTTGTTTTTCCTCCTTTATAACCTTTATTTTCTTGGTTTTTGTTTCTTAAACTTCTTTTAATGGATTCACAAAGAATATCCATAATATAATCATATCAATTCTAGTTTGTGATCTCATTATTATTACCTAATGATTTATACTATATTCTATGTTTATATCCTGTCAGAAGTTGGTGCAAGAAATGTTGTTATTGCAAATAGTACAAACATTTTTTTAAACACATCTTCTCCCTTCTCCTATTCTTTGAATTTTGATTCCCATATACTCATAGAAATATAAGTATTATTCCCTATTAGTAAAAAAAAATCCCTCTATAAATTTTATTAGGGATAATAATATGGAGTTGTAATATTATTGTTAGACCACATACTTACTCAACTTTTTTGTTTGTGTAAGGAATTCCTAAAATATAACTCATATCAGTTGCATTAAGTTCAACAACATTAATAACTGTTAACTTTAGAAAACAACCATTTGAATTATAATTTCTTATCAAACAAGGATATAAACCTTTAGTAGTACTTCTTTTAACCTTAAATCTAGCAAAGAACCGATTCCAATTTCTAAATCATCATTCTTCTGTTCTTCAGTACGATTACTAAAAATTAATTGTAATTTACCATAGCTAGACCATGTATGTATAAATATCAATTTATCCTTCTCTACAATAAATTAGTAATTATGTCCATCCCTTTTATTTTTATTTATTGAATCAAAATTTAAAAAGTTTGACCATAAATTATATCATGTATTAAGAACTAATGTTTTCAAATGGGATCTTGTTATATGCATTTTTAATGTAAATAAATAATAAGTTTTCATAGTATTTTTGTCTTATAAATTTGGAGATAAAAGTATATTAAGTCGTGTCTTATAAATTATAAAAAGTCAAATGGGGCGAAAATTAGGGATGAAGGGATTACTAACCTACATATGAGATAATAAAACTTATATGTAAGATTATGTAACCTATACTATTTATAAATCTTATACTTGATATCATAAATTATACTTGAGATTATAAAACTTGTATCTAGGATCATATAACCTATACCTAAGACCTTAGAATATATACCTTAGATAATAAAACCTATATGAAAATCATTTAATCAATATTTGGTATTCTATATGATTATTATTTCTAGATTTGAGATAATATATATATATATATATATATATATATATATATATATATATATATATATATATATATATGAGTTATTAATTTCTAAACTTGACGTAATAACTTCTTATCCTAAGAAAATAATTTATATACTTGAGACAATAATATATTATCTTGAGATAAGAATATCTATTAACTTTTGAGATAATAATTTCTTAATCTGAGATGATAATTTTTTATGAGACCATAATTCGTATTCCTAAAATTATAATACCTATATATGAGATATTAATTTTTAATCTTGAGATAATAATTTCAATACTTAAAATATATATATATATATATATATATATATATATATATATATATATATATATATATATATATATAGGGGAGGGATCCAATGAGAAGAGTGCTTAAAATAAGAAGAATAAGAAGAGATTTTGGCCATACAAATAGTAAAATCCAACGCTAGAAATTTCACATAAAAAAATATAGTTACTATAACAATAAAAAATGGTCACTATAATAATAAAAAAAAGTCACCATAATCATAAAAAGAGTCATTATAAGTGAAAAAAATTATTTGGTCACTATGAATTAAAAAGGAGTCACTATGAGTACGTAAAATATCTTTCATTGGATTTAAGAGATGAAGAGCTAAGATGTCTTCTCATCCTTCTCATTTTAAGTAATCTTCTTATTTTAACTTTTACCTATATATATATATATATATATATATATATATATATATATATATATATATATATATATATATATATATATATAAACTGTCAACAACTATACCAGACATATGAACAACGAGACCTTAATTTGTAAAAACACATCCACCCACATACATATAAGATGAATGAAATCAATAAATATAAACAAAAAAGTATTTAATTAGGTTTACAACCAACTTTTTAAAAATATATACATCTTCAGATATTTTGATGATCCATTGCTGCTCCTTACTTTCTACTGATTTCAATTGCTCCATTAAACATTAAAAATAAAAAGGTTTATTCTATAAAAAAATTAGGTTAAATTATAAAAAATTATGTTTAACGAACATAAAATTGGGTTTAAATAACATATTCATCTAATCTTTACTATAAGCATAATTTTGAAAAATAAATGGAAAATTGACTAAAATTTAAAGAAAGTGAAACTCGCATTAATAAAATTTGAGAGATTATAGAATGTGTTTGAGTACACAATTGAGAGAGACTACACAAAACGATTATATACACAATTGAGAGAGACTTCACAAAACGATTATATACACAATTGAAAGACACCGCAGATTTGGGAATTAAGAAATGAAGTTGTAAGAAGGTGGTTAAAAGCAAGATAATAAAAATCTAGTTTCAAATATGCATGGGATGATCTTTTATACATTTAGGTTTGTCACACCACTTGGCAGATGTGATGATCTTAATAAATATTTTTAATTTTGCTTTTTGAGAGGAATTGAGATCAATCTTTTCTTAGTGTATACATTAAGAATACACCTTATATATATTTTTTTATATAAGAGCTACGTTGTAAAAATATTGTATAAAGCAACCTTATTAAAACAAAATATTAGTACTATATTTCGTCAAAATCTTAAATTTGGCCATTAAATTTCAGAATTGAATAAGAATTGACATGCACTGATTTAATGATGCTTATTTTTCAGGTTTTCTTTTACCAAATTTCCCCTTTTTTACCCTTTATTTTCTCATTCTACCTTATTTCCCACTCAAATTATACCAAAAATTTGAAAGTGGAGGGAAAAAGGGAGAAAATTTAGTGGAAAACCTAAAAAGAGTACGCTAATTATAAGTTACGTGAATACCAACTGCTAGCCAAATCAATTATTAGTCAATTCAAATTTCCAGCATAATGTAATGTCTCACAATCTTATTAGTTTTATGAGGTAAATTTTTTTTATAACATTCTAGTTTTATAAATTATTTTTTGAGAATATATTTTTATATTATGTTTCCTAAAATATAAATTTATAAGAAAGTTTTTTTTTTTTTACAAATTTTCCAAAATTATTAACCTTAGCTACATAGCATTTAACATGTCCTTAGCAATATTAAAATTTTAAAGAGTTTTTTGAAAACTATTGTGTGATATCTTATCAATCAACTTCATAAAATGTATTGTTGATAAAGCTATCCGAATATATATTTGAGATATGCAATAATTCTTTTAACTTTTGAAAGTTGAAATTGTACTATATTGCAAATGAAATAGAACTTATATAATATGAATTTACACTATTAGAAAATTAATATTTATACTATTTGCAAATAAATTAAAGTACATTATTAGGAAATAAAGTTGTACATAGTTTCATCTTTTTTGCATGGCTTTATTTTACCTTCATTTTTATTTTTAAAGTTGTACTTTTGAGAATTGAAATTATACTATTTGCAAGTGAAGTTTTACTTATAGAATATGATGTTGCGCTATTAGAAATTATAGAATATGAAGTTGCATTATTAGAAAATTGAAAATTGTACAATTTGCAAATTAAGTTGTATTTTACAATATGAAGTTATACGTACTACTAAAAAATGAAGTTGTGCATAATTTCACCATATTTGTTGTTTTAACTTCATTTATTTTTAAGTGGTACGATTTAAAAATAAAGTTGTAAATATTGCTGATGAAGTTGTATGAATATACTTGAAAATTGCAATATTATCTTAGAGATATATTTGGAATTTTCCATTGTCAATGACATAAATAACCTTGAAACATACACGTAGAGATAATCGATAATGCTAATGGATCAAATCGCTAACAACTAACTTTGAAACACGAGAGTAGATACATATTATCATTTGAGTATAATGGTAAATTATATTATAAACTAGTATAGTAGATAATATACATAAAATTCAAATTTGATCTGATAGTAAAAATTTGATAATTCAACACCATTTGACATCAATAAATGAGTGTCACATAAGAATAGGGCAACTTTATTTATTTTTTTTCCCCAAAACCTTTAATATCAGTATCATATATAACAGATAACAAAGTTGCTATAACATATAAAGATGAGATTTCGCTTCCCCTTCATATTCACATTGGACGGTGGAAGGCTGTCTCATTGCTATGGAATTAATGAGAGTACTACAAAAAACGCAAGCACCTTACCACACCAAGTCGAAGTACAACCCCAGAATAGTAGTATTTATACAACGAAGCAAAGGAGAACCACACGTGCACAAACTATGTTCAAACGCTGACGCATCAAAGCGTTGTAGCTCAGTCGGGATGGGCCCACATAGGTGGCTGTCATTAAGGGCGAGAGAGGTGAAGGGTGAGCTGGCTAAGGAAAAGGGGGATGGGACCTCTAAGGCCAGTCCAGTTATGGAAGAGGAACTCAAGTTTAGTTTGTTTGCCAAGGACTGGCGGGATTGGGACCTGTAACTCTATAAGCTAAGGTTAGGCACCGACCTCAAGGTGTGGGCCTCGAGGTATGATAGATTTCCAAGGATGGAGTCAGTGATATATTGATGAGGAAGTTGATCGGTGGATTTGTGTCTTGGAGATAATCTTGCATACTACTCCAAGGTTTGGGTTAGTTGTGCATACTTATGGGGACCTTCTTTGCCTCAGTGAAGTCGATTCGTAATCAAATTAAAGAACCGAATTCACAAACCAAATCGAATCCAATCGAATCGAACCAAATTTCACATAATAACATTTAAAAATTAGAAGAAATGAATTTCTTTGAAAGTAATTAAATACTTATATTCACAAATTGCATAATGACATTTGTTGTAAACTTTTATATTCGCCTAATCACAATAATTTTTCATTTTTTTTGTTGATATTTACATATTTATATATTCATTAAACTAATTAAACTTTTTATATTCAACTAATAACAGTAATTTCTCATATTCATTACGTATTTACATAATTACAAATTTACATATAATCGATAGAAGACATAATCATATTCAAAGTATTTTTAATTTAACAAGTTTTGGGGGTGGGGAAAAAAGGGCTTGCATTGAATTTTGGAAATCAAAATTTAATTACAAAATTATATTTTGATTTTCAAAATAAAGTTACCTACTTATCCCGAAAGAATCAAAAGCCCACGTAGTTCTTTTACGTACCTTGAGTAATGCCTAGCTAGCGACAGTCCCCGAATCGCCTTCACCACTGTCACTTCCCTCGCTCGTGTCCATTAGCATCCAAGGATTGTCTTTGTCATTCTCGTCTTTCATCAATTCTTGGGTCCTTTAGTCCGCTTGATCCCAATCCTTCTTGCAAACACTTATTTTGATGTTTTTTTGGGGATAAGCGGGATCTCTTCTCGTCAACGACTCGCCAACCTGCACTGAAAGCAAAATCGAAAGCAATGGAGGAGGCAGGAATTGCAAGGATATCCTTTGCAATTCTCGCCAAAACGGAAAATTAACGTTTGTGGTCATTCCACCACTTAATAGTTTGAAATTTTTCATTAGTTTCATGTTGGTAGGAAAGATATTTATTAATAACATAAGGTGAAGAAGTGTATGAAGAAGAAGAAGCCAATGCATTTAATTTTTTTATAATTCTAGTAAGTGTTGACATGAATCTCGTACCAAAACTTCTGCTAGAAGACGATACATTATGTGTAGGTGCGTAAATAGTAGTATAATAATCATATAAACTAGATAAACCATTCTTACATTTCTCTATGTATGCATTAACGTTGTTATTAAGACCTAGAGTATTATTGTCAAACCCTAAAAAACTCTCTAAACCTACAGCCTTAGCCTCAGGATCAAGAATAGTCGCTATGCCGTATATTATGGGGAATTCCGTGAAGTAAGCGTACCACATACTTAGCATATTAGTAAGAACACCACTAATCCGATAGTCACTAAAATGCTTGGTAATAGTGTTAACGACGTTAGCATACTCTAATACAACTAAATGAATGTTAGGGTCATAAATATATGAGAAAATATTGGTTGTATGGTCAAAGGATCCTAAAATGTCAAGAATAAAGGTAGCAATAGTCCACTGGTCATCCATAATAAGGTCATTGGGACTCACCCGAATTTTGTTATAAAGAAGGATAAAAACCTCATGATAACTAATGTCGTCCTTCAACAACTTATAGGTGGAGTTCCAACGAGTTGACGTATCGAGACACCATTGCCTCTTCCTAAGGCCTCTCTCCTTACACAAGGCCATATACCTCCTCCTAACTGAGGCCGTAATCCTAATTTATTTAATCTCACTCCTAATGAGGTTAAGCAATTGACTTAACTCACATAAACCATATTGAACTGACAAGTTCATAATATGAGCACAACAACATACATGCAAAAGTTTACCAATGTTCAACAACTTCAAGCTAGGTTCCGTCTTCAAGTAATATATACATTTGGTGTTAGTTGAAGCATTATCTAGGGAAAGAAAAAACACTTTATCAAGTAAATGGAAGGTCTTAAGGAATTCTATAATCCTAATTTTATGGTTGTACCGGGTAGATCTCTCCTCTATAGCTTCAAAATAAATAATGCATTTTTTAAATAAATCACTCATCATCTATCTAATGGGTAGTAGTGCATAAGAAAGGTTCACCGACACTAGAGGTCCAAGTATCACTAGTAAGGCTCACACAACCATTAAATATATGAATCATTTCTATCAAACAACTTCTACACTTGTAATAGACAGTTTGGATATGGCGCTTAAGGGTGTTCCTAGGAATACGTCTAAATGCAGGTCATAAGGCAATAAAATGTTCAAAACTAGGGCTCTCACCATGGTTAAAGGGAAATTCATTAGCAATAAAAAAGTTAGCTAGTTCATCAATCATCCTATCTCTATTATATATAAAAGGCATACCTTGACCGGGCATGGTACCCATTAATCCATGAAGATGTGCTTGGCTTGAAGATTCACCTCCTTCGAGATCAATTCTGTGTACACTGGTCAAGTGACGGGATAATGTCCCCGTCTCATAGCCGCCCTTCCATGCATAAGCTGTGGATGGCTTCTTTCCTATTTTCTTGCAAGTAAGACAATAACACATAAAGTTCTACCCTTTGGAAGAAGGATCGGGTGATTTGAACTTTCTCAATTTACAGCCACGGAGAAGGTTTCTTTCTACAATGAGAGGTCTTGGATACTCCACCATCACCTTCATTTCATATATATCTATAACATTAACTAGACTAACATTCATATAAACTTATAAATTAAACTAAACTAATACTCATATAAAGTTATAAACTAAATTAAACTAACACTCATATTAAGTTATTAACATTAACTTTACTAACATTCATATAAAGTTATAAATTATAATACATTAAACTAACATATAAGATTACAAAATTAGAATTTTAGAAATTACCTTGGCCAGTAGTATTAGGAGGCAGTCGTATCTCCGAAATTGGTGTTTGATCCAGGAATATGACCACTCGGAGTAGAAGCTCCTAAAATTTGATGCTCCAATTCTTGAGTGAAAGTTTCGGTACTCGTTTAAAACAAATCTTCGAATGAGCTACTAACATTACTAGCACATCCTCTTAAAGCCATTTCTTTTAGAGTAGTGAACTAAGAATAAGAAAGTAACTAATTAAGGAAACAAATTAAGAGAGTAATTAAGAAGAAAATTAGTACTCATTACTAAACTAATTATATTTAGGAGTTTTTGAAATATTGAGAGAATGAGATATTAAGAGTGAATAGAGAGTGAGGATGAGAGATTGAATTGGAGTGTTTATATAGAGGAAGTGCAATAGTCAAATTCCAACAGCTAGTTTTTTGGCTGGGCTTAACAAGCTAGGTCGAACCAAATTTTTTTCGAAACAAATTGAATAGGACCCGAATTTGATTTAGCCCACATAGCTAGCGAGCCAAACTAAATTTGGGCCAGGCTACAGTTAGGCTGGGTCACACGGGCCAAAAACTGAGTCGATTTAGGCTGAATTGGCCTACTGGCCACCTCTAGTGTCTAATATTCATATGTCACAAATTACTAAGGGAAAATTACAAACCCTACTTGTTATAGTGAAGAGAACTGAATGAAGTTTACTTAACAACCAAAGCCACCTCTAACATAATTGGTGGAAGTAGAAAATGGGCAATTATAGTTTTAGAAAGGATTTTTCATGGGCAAATATATAACAAAGTAAATTTTTGTGAATGCTTTTTGATAAATAAAGGCTAATGATATTATATCTAAAAAATATGGAAAACGCTATCTCCAAAAAATAGTGAAAACCAACAAAAATATATAAATTCTTGTACACGGTTTCAAACTCAAAATTAATAAATAATTGCCCATCTCCTTAATGCTTTATCATATATGGTACTATTTTTGGTATTTTCCAAAAAAAGTCACCTAATGATAATCTAAGGTTGCGATGTTTTAAACTACCTTGATTACGCGTAGGTGTTAATAGGCAAAATAAAATGTGAAAATAATGCAAACGACACGATAAATGGTGACACAGAAAACACAAAATTAGGAAAAATCACAAGGACTTATTAGGTCGCCTTTCACTATGTAAACGTTTAATACACGTAATTACAAATGTATAAAGTATGAAAATGAAAATGATATGTGACAAGTGTAACAATATGTAACTGACTATTTAGAGAGTAAGTAAGAGAGCTTAATGATGGGTTTTTCTAGTCAGTTGGTTGTGTCCTGGTTTAAGTTCTTCACTTGCCTTATATAGAACATGTTTCTTAAGAGTCCTTTTGCTTTTCTACTTCTTACTTCCTACCATTTGGGAACTCTTCACATTTGAACTGGTCAATGCCCTTCCCTGCGATTTTTATGCTTTATGGAAGCCCTTGATCCTTATCTTCCCATAACTGATGCTTGGAATCTCAGAGGTGTTTACTTTTTGCTATCCGTTTCCAACATTTTACTACCATCTTATAACTGCGCTAATTTCACAACTAATGTTCTTACGCTTGGCTATCATATACGTTGAACTATCTTCACGTCACGTCAAATGTCTTTGGCGGTATTTTACCCATAACAATATCCCTAAAAATTGTACAGACCTTAAACCTTCCAACTTTTGATATTTTCAAGTGTTTACTTGTCATAATGGGGCCTCAATGGTTACCCAAGTGCCTATTTAAGTAGCCCAATTGCTTTCCCCAGTCCCTTATTGTTCATCCTTCTCCAAATTTCACTCCCTTTTCTCCAGTCTATTGCGCAATTCCTTCTTACCGTGCTTTGCTCTTCGAATTCGGGTAACTTTTGAAGGAAAATGTCCTTTGATCAAGTGTAATGATTAAGTATAACATGGACAAATTTATGGAGATAACAATAATCAGTTATTTTAGATAACAATAATCAGTTATTTTAGGTGATCATAGTGCTTTGCTAGAAACCAACTATGATTTGTAAACTAATTTGATTAGTGCATGGCTAATAATAAATCGGTCCTATGAGGTCACACATATAAGTATATAATTGGATTAAAAGTGCAAAAGAGGTTAAGAAGCTAAATGGTCATATGAAGTATGGACTAAAGAGTTTATTTTTGTAACATATGGATCTTACTTATAAATAAGCATGGTCATGAGCAACAAAGATACACTCATACTTGGCCATTTTCTAAAAGCTCTCTTTTTCCCTCTCTTTTCCATCACCAAGAAAAGTAATACGGAATTGTTCCTTATTCCATACTAGCATACATGGGGATTCAATCATTGCTTGTGGACCAATACTAGAGGAGCAACATTTGGTGTTCTAAGGATCTCCATATAGAAGTGTGAATCGATCTTTGCTTTCAGGAAATCATGCTTCAAGGGTATGGAATTATAATCCTATAATTCGTATTGAAATGTGCATGAGATCTTGTTGTAGATGCGAGAAACTGTTTCTTGAAATTCCGCTTAGTGTATCTACATTCTTTCAGTAGTATCCGTTAGCCTCTTGCATATTTTGATGTCAAAATCACTTTCTTGAATGGGTTCTTGAAAGAGGATGTGTATATGACATATCCTAAGGGTTTTATGGATCTTGAGAATCCTAGGAAGGTGTGCAAGCTTCAAAAGTCCATTTATGGACTGAAGCAAGCATCTCGGAGTTAGAATCTTTGATTTGATGAGGCTATCAAACAGTTTAGTTTTCTAAAAAATGAAGAAGAATCTTGTGTATACAAGAAGTTTAGTGGGAGTAGCATTGTCTTCTTGGTTTTATATGTAGATGACATATTACTCATAGGAAACGATATTCCTATGATTGACTCTGTCAAAGAATGGCTAAAGAATTATTTCTCTATGAAAGACCTTGGAAAGGCTGAGTACATTTTGGGGATTAAGATCTATAGAGATAGATCTAAATGATTAATTGGACTTAGTCAAAGAACTTATATTGATAAGGTTTTTACTAGGTTCAATATGGAAAACTCAAAAAGAGGTTTCCT
Source organism: Dysphania ambrosioides (assembly GCA_026401315.1). Taxonomy (NCBI): domain Eukaryota; kingdom Viridiplantae; phylum Streptophyta; class Magnoliopsida; order Caryophyllales; family Amaranthaceae; genus Dysphania; species Dysphania ambrosioides. The sequence continues at coordinate 16,999,340 of CM048661.1, read as the reverse complement.
CCCCATGCAATAAGGTTTGTTCCTAAGCAAGACTTAATGTCCATCAAATATTGATGAGATTAGGCGAATGAGTAATGTACCTTATGCTTCGGCTATAGGGTCCGTTATGTATGCCATGATTTATACTCGATCAGATGTCTCATATGCTTTGAGTATATGAAGCAGATACCAATCGAATCCTGGCGATGCGCACTGGAATGCAGCTAAGAATATCCTTAAGTACTTGAGAAGAACTAAGGATCATTTCTTAGTGTATGGAGGTGAAAGAGAGTTAGTTGTTGAAGGTTACATGATGCGAGCTTCCAAACAGACAAAGATGATTTCCGATCTCAATCTAGGTTCATCTTTCGTCTAAATGGAGGGATATTGAGCTAGAAGAGTTCAAAGCAAAGTACCATAGCTGATTCTACAACAAAGGCTGAGTACATTGCTGCAGCTGATGCAACAAAGGAAGCAATTTGGATGAAGAAATTCATTTCTAAACTAGGAGTAGTACCTAGTATTATAAATGATATTGTCTTACATTGTGACAATAATGGTGCCATTGCTCAGAGCAAGGAACCAAGATCACATCAGAAGTTCAAACATGTACTTAGGAAATTTCACATCATTCATGAAATAGTGGAAAGGAAGGATGTGATAATTAGCAAGATTCATACGGACAATAACATTGTCGATCTATTAACTAAACCGTTGCCTCAACCCAAGCATGAAAGTCATACTAGGGGTTTAGGGCTTAAGCATAATGGATAGTGGCTTTAGTTGTGTACTATTTTATTGTAAAATTAGTCGCAGACATAAAAGACTCAGATATGTATTATGTTTATCAATAAAGTTTTGTTCTTATTTAACTGAGGTTTGGTGTTAAATAAAATGTCCAAAGTATTGTATAACATTCAATAGGTTTGTCAAATGTGTGATTTGATGAATGAAGCCCTATTAAGTGAACCAAAGTTATAAATACTATTAGTCCCTGGTCCGAATCATTAATATGGACATAAATGATTCATTCAAAGACTAGTTTGTAAATTGATTGATAGCGCAGTTTCATGGGCTATGAGGACATGGAGATGTCTAGTTATTTTCATGGATATGTATATGGATACATATTAGATAGACCTACTTGATATTCTTCAAAACGTTTTAAGAATTTCATTTGTTACATTTAATGGATTCCTTGACATGAGTTCAACACTAGTCTCATTTAGTGATTAGTATGTCTTTGACATTCTCAAACGCCGTGCTGTAAAAGGAGGTTATAAAGGGAATGTTTGGGTCTGCTAAAAGTTAAGTGGGACTTTTGGTTGTGCAAGATTGAATAAGTCCTCCTAAATTTTAGGAGTGGTGTCTTAGGCCTCTTGAAGAGTAAGAACTGAAAAATGCATGGCCATGCTCAAATTGATTAAGAGTTAATCATTTGTTTCGACAGTTCAAACTCATATTTCGAGAAATGATTTGAATATTAGTATGGATTACTTGGGATGATATCATATTATCAAATTTGACACTAAGAGACTTAAGGAATTTATGGTTACACACTTGTTCTAAGACAAGTGGGAGATTGAAGGAAAATGTCCTTTGATCAAGTGTAACGATTAAGTATAACATGGACAAATTTATAGAGATAACAATAATCAGTTATTTTAGGTGATCATAGTGTTTTGCTAGAAACCGACTATGATTTGTGAACTAATTTGATTAGTGCACGGCTAATAATAAACCGGTCCTATGAGGTCACACATATAAGTATATGATTGGATTAAAAGTGCAAAAGAGGTTAAGAAGGTAAATGATCATGCTCATATGAAGTATGGACTAAAGAGTTTATTTTTGTAACATATGGATGTTACTTATATATAAATAAGCATGGTCATGAGCAACAAAGAGACACTCATACTTAGCCATTTTTGAAAAGCTCTCTTTTCCCCTCTCTTTTTTGTCACCAAGAAAAACAATAAGGAATTGTTCCTTATTCCGTATTAGCATACATAAGGATTCAATCGTTGCTTGTGGACCAACACTAGAGGAGAAACATTTGGTGTTCTAAGGATCTACATATGGAAGTGTGAACTGATCTTTTCTTTCAGGAAATCACGCTTTAAGGGTATGTAATTCTAATCCTATAATTCGTATTGAAATATGCATGAGATTCTGTTGTAGATGCAAGAAATTATTTCTTGAAATTCCACTTAGTGTATCTACATTTTTACAACTTCCACCCTTAATCCTTTGTGTTTTCATGCTTTTTTACCTACCATGGGGAAGAGTGGTGCTACTAGTAGTGGATCTTTATGCGTCACTACTGCTTTGTCAAAAAAGAAACCTCAACAATGAAGGGAAGAGATGTCTTCTTCTTTGTCTGCCGCCCCCATCGCGTGGAAAATTGAGTTTACTCCAAACTCTAGATAACTTAGAGTCCTTCAAGTTAGTGTTTGGTCTTTCCCCAAGTGTCAAAATCTTTGTGGTAGGCAAGTGCATCATGAATGATTGTCCTTCTGACTTTGTTGCTTTGTATGAGTACCCTTTTTGAATTGGTTGTAGGCTCCCTTTTTTATCTTGCCCAAAGCTTCATGTCCACTTACAATCTACTTCCTAGCCAAATTATGTCAGGTACTTGGCATATATTTTAGAGTAATATACTTCTTTACTCAAGAGTAGGTGGATCCCTTTTTAGTAGAAGACCTAGGTTTTACTCACTCCCTTAAAACCTTCAAAAAATATGAGCTATACCCTTTTTGTCAACCTTGATCGAGAGGCCTTAGTGACCGACCTTGGTGTAAACGACTGGGGGTGGGCTTGTAAGCCTCCACATGTGTGTATGGATTAGTTGGGCCATCATATAGGAGAGTCCATGAAGGATACACCGACCGCTTAGGGATGATCACATCAACTAATTTAGGGACGAAGACGTATGCCTCATATCCATCAGCTTTCTCCCAATCCACTGTACGCTTTTGAGAAGTTTCAAGATCTGTTATTACCTTCATGAAAGCACCAATTAATTCGTTCTGGGTCATCTCACAGATGATGAATTATTGAAACATGATGAAGATAATAAGGTGATTAAAATTAGGCGGATTAAACTAGTTGTTGCCCCATGGTGGGCTCCAATTGTTTCTGCCTAAAATCGTCACTCAATTACAATATAAGGTTGGGACATTTTACAACTAGCTAGATTACGTGTAGGTGTTAATAGGAAAAATAAAATATGAAAATAATGCAAACAACGTGGAAAATTGGTGAGGCGGATAATCTGGGGACTTGTTAGGTAGCTTTTTCACTGCGTAAATGTTTGATACACGTAGTTACAAATGTATAAAGTAAGAAAATGAAATGCTATGTGACAAGTGTAACAATATGTAAATTGCTATTTGGAAAGTAAGTGAGAGAACTCAATGATGAATTTTTCTAGTTAGGTGGTTGTGCCAAGCTTTGAGTTCCTCAGCTGCCTTTTATAGAACATGTTTCTCGAGAGTCGCCCTTTTGTTTCTCTACGATTTCTCTACTTCATGGATGCCCTTGATCCTTATATTCCCATAACTAGCACCTGAAATCTAAGAGTTGATTACTTTTTGCTATTCGTTTGCAACAGTTTACTGCCATCTGGTAACTGCTCTGATTTCACTAGTAATGTTCTTATGCTTAGCTATCCTTTACGTGGAACTATCTGAAGACTCCACCTTGATGATGATAATATGCACATATATTTAACTTGATTAAATGTAGGTGATGGAAGTCAAAGAATACCTTATGAAATATGTCATGCACGGTCACTATGTTACTGTGTGATTACTTGCATTATTTGTTTGTTGTGTGGCTCAGATTACTTGTTTGTTGTTCAGATATAGCCGAAGAATTCAACTTATTCAATTGCTTAAACTTCTCCTAAAATCAAGGAAGTAGTTACATGATGGACTCTTGAAGGTTTTTTTGTTTAAATTCAAAAGTGATTTAAAGATGAGTTTGAATTTCAAGTATTCCTAGCTTTATAGGATTGAAAGAAACTGCAGAAGCTATCCCCATTCAAAAGGTCATTGATCGTGCAATTCAAAATCAGAAAGACCCATTCAAATCTATAATGGATATTCGGTCAAGACCCTTGAAGCAGACTTCAGTAACTGCCCGAACTTCATGGAACAAATTCTGAAGCAGTCAGTCAAAGTCCTAATATCCGATTCAAGGGAAATGGCATTGTTGAAGACTATCTGTTGCGAAGACACTCCTTAAATAGAGTGAGCTAAAGCTTGAAGAACAAGAGAAGCTCCTCAATGAGATATTCAACACAAGCTGCAGAAAACTCAAACACTTTCCTCTCTAAAACTTTATACTTTAATTGTAATTTAGATTGAGAGAAAAGAAAATAAAGTCTCTTTGTGTGAAAAAGAAAAACATCAAAAGAAAAGAGAGACATACTTTGAGTAGATTTATAATACTCAAAGATTTAGAAAGAAAAAGTGAGAAGATTTTTATTTCTAGGAATTGAGACGCTAGAGTGTAGCAAGGGAAAGCTACGGTATAGAAGATTGGGTGATAATCTTCAAAGGTGGCTTTAGGTCTCTAAAGGAGGAAATAAATATCGGTTAAATCCTACGGGTAGGAAACCCTAGGCAGAGACGTAGGCACATTGCCGAACTTTGTAACAAATCATTGTCTCCTTTAAATTTGTTTTACTTTCTTTATTCGCTTTACTCTATCGTATTCGCTTACAAAGCAAATCCTGAAAATAGATTCAAAGCCCTTGAAACTTATCATATCCTACTTCCGCGTCTAAAAGTTTTTTCAAAGCCTTTGAACACCTAATTGCCAAAATCTCCCATACTCTATTCACCCCCCCTCTAGAGTATTTTGATCCTTTCTATCTCCTATTGAATCTTCAATTGGTATCAGAGCCTTACTCACATTTCAAAGATTTAAACATCCGTGAGGTATCATGAATTCGATAGGTGATGGTGGTTTTGCCCAAGGACGTTCCTCAAATCGTCCTCCATTGTTTTGTGGGAACAAATTTGCCCATTGGCGCTCCTTAATGCAAATGTTCCTCGTACCAAGATATTGAATTATGGGACATCATAAAGAAAGGTCCGAAAGTGCCCATGAAGAATAATGATAGTGGTGTTCCAATTCCCGAAGTTGGTGACTTCACTCAAATCGACTTAGAGAGCATCGCAAAGAACTATCGTGCTATGAACTTGCTCTATTGCAGATTGGATGCAAATGAGTTCAATAGAGTCTCCTCTTGTAGAAGTGAAAAGGAAATATGGGACAAGCTAATGGTTACTTACGAAGACACTAGCCAAGTAAAGGAAACAAAGATAAGCATCTTTCTCCGACAATATGAATTGTTCAAAATGACGAGTAACGAAAATGTGAAGGAGATGTTCACAAGATTTACCCAAATAGTGAATAATCTAGATTCACTTGGTAAAACATTCACAAATGAAGAAAAGGTCAGAAAAATCCTTCGATGTCTTCCCAAATCAAAGTGGGGTCCTAAAGTGACGGCAATAGAAGAAGCACAAGACTTGCGAATTCTGCCGTTGGATGATCTTCTTGGAAAATTAATCACCCACAAAATGTCTCTAAATGAAGAAGATGGAGAGATAGCTTCATCAACAAAGAATCTAGCACTTAAGGCTAAGAAAGAAGAAGCCTCCAATGAAGATGGCAAAAGTGAAGATGATGAGGATGATGAAGACCCTTTTGCTCTTATTGCTAGAAGTCTTGCAAAGATATTAAAGATGAAGAAGAAATTTCCAAGAGGAAGAGACAACTACTGCCCCAATAAATATAAAGGTAAGTCATCTAACTCAATGAATAAGGTTAATACACTAACATGCTATGAATGTAGTGAAACAGACCGACTTGTTAAAGAATGCCCTCAACGAAAGAAAAAGGCCTATCCTAAGAGGGACTTTAAGAATAAGGCTATGGTAGCCTCATGGAGTGACTCAGAATCAAGTGACGAAGAAGAAGAGCATGCAAACCTATGCTTAATGGCAAACCATAAAGAAAGCGAAAAAGGAGAACATCTTGAGGTAATTGTAAAGAATTTGATTTCAAGTCCTACCAATGTTCTCTCCGAATTTTTGCAAAGCATGATAATGAATGAGGAAAGCTTGATTCTTGAATTAAAAATTCTCAAGGAAAGGCTTAACAAACAGGTAAGTATCTCAAAAAATCTCTCAAAGGAATTATGTGATCTCAAAGCTACTCAGTCAGCCTTTGAAAACAAGGCTAAGGCCACGGAATTATCCTTTAAAACTCAGGTCAAAGCTTTAAAAAATGAAAACACCATTTTAAAAAGAAAGCTCGCTTCTTTAAGTTATTGTAATGATAACTTAGAGAAGCAGAAAAAGTTTCTAGCTGAGAAGTGTAGAGAACAACATAAAACCTTGGTTAATTTTACTCATTCAGAAGCAACTCTAAACAAGTTGTTGGGTGTTCACCAAGCTTCCTTAAACAAAAGCGGTCTTGGATTTAATAAAAACTTTCTAAAGAAAAACTCAATCATTTTTGTCAAAGCAAAGGATACTTGGAGGACACCTACGTGTTTCTATTGTTGCAAAAAGGGTCATACCAAATTAACATGTCCTTTTAGAAGGAATGATCCTCACATTATCAAAAATTCCTTTCCAATGTATTTTCGAGACCAAATAAAGCAAATATGGGTTCAAAAAGGGACTAGACCACCTAATATGGTCCATCCCGAATATGAAACCAAATTTGTGAATTGGTTTAGAAAGGTTTGATGTCTTTTTTTTGTAGGAAATCACCAAGAACAAGGATCATAAGTGGATCCTAGATAGTGGTTTCTCTCGGCATATGAGTGGGAAATCTTTGCTATTTTCAACAATCAAAGAGCAAACTTCAGGAACAATAACTCTTGGTGATAAAGGAAAATGCAGAATTATTGGCATTGGAAAGGTTGGAGAATTCGAATCAAACTCCATAGACGACGTATACCTTGTTGAAGGTCTAAAATAAAACTTGCTTAGCATCTCTCAACTATGTGACAAAGGTAACAAAGTCATTTTTTATAAAGATAAATGTGAAGTACAATGCAAGGAAAATGGTAAAATCATTCTTACTGCTCCGCGTTGTAATAATGTCTATGCTTTTAATACTAATCAAGTTTTGAGTGCTAGCTTAAAATGTCTTAAGGCCTCAACTGTCGATTCAAAGCTTTGGCATAGACGTTTAGGTCACATTAATGTACATACAATGAAGAAACTTGTTTCAAAAGATCTGGTACGTGGTCTTCCTAAAATGGATTTCAAAGACTTTGAAATGTGCAAAGCTTGTGCGAGAGGTAAGCAAACTAAAGGTTCATTCAAAGCAAAAAGGGTTGTAAGTACTTCTCGTCCTATAGAACTTCTTCATATTGATTCATGCGGTCCTATGCGCGTCAAATCTCCCAAAGGAAAACAATACATCCTTGTGGTAGTTGATGATTTTTCAAGATTTACTTGGGTTTCATTCTTACGAGAAAAATCTGAAGCTTTACAAGAATTTTCTAAGATTTGTAAAGAATTATGAACTATGAAAAACCTACCTATTGTTGCTGTGAGAAGTGACCATGGTAGAGAGTTTGATCAACTTCTCTTCAACAAATTTTGTGAAAAATACGGTATTTCTCATAATTTTTCGGCTCCTAGGACACCTCAACAAAATGGAGTTGTGGAATGCAAGAACCGAACTCTTGAGGACATGTCTAGGACTATGCGTTTAGAAAATGGTTTACCAAAACATTTTTGGGCTGAAGCTGTTAATACAGCCAATTACATTCTAAATCGTTGTCTAATAAGACCAATTTTGAAGAAAACCCCTTATGAGCTTTTCAAAGGTAAAAAACCTAATATCTCGTATTTCAAACCCTTTGGATGTACTTGCTTTGTTCATAATAATGGTAAAGATAACCCTAGGGAAATTTGATGCTCGTAGTGATGAAGCAATTTTATTAGGTTACTCTTTGAATTCCAAAGCATATAGAGTTTTTAATAAACGCACCAAAGTTGTTGAAGAAAGTATTCACGTGATCTTTGATGAATCCGAGAATGGTACTTTGAGTGATATTTTTACAGGCTTAAAGTTGAATAAATATGAAGGATTTTCATCTGATGAAGATGAAAGCTTATCTGATGAAGGTGTGTCACAACCCATCCGAAATATGCAAGAGCCAATTAAGAATGCGGACGAGTCAGATAAAGACACTGAAGAATAACCTTAAAGGCCTGAAGTGCCTTCTCAGCATCCTGAAACCTCACCTCAAGACCCAGAACAGATAATGAAAGGTCTTTCAGGACCCTCAGAACCATCTCCAGGTCTTGAAGGAGTACTTCAGCAATCAACTTCTACCCCTTTGATGATGAGAAGAAAATTCAAGCACTCCTCATCTCACCCAATTGACAATATCATCTCCGATCCAAAGTCTGGTATACAAACTCGCTCTAGTGCTAAAAATCTTTGTGCATTTCACGTGTTTGTTTCTCTTATAGAACCAAAGACCATTAGTGAAGCACTTCAAGAACCTGATTGGATTGTGGCTATGCAAAGCGAGCTAAACGAGTTTGAAAGAAATAAAGTATGGACACTTGTTCCTCGCCCCAGAGATCATTCAATCATTGGAACAAGATGGGTGTTCAGAAATAAGCTTGATGAAAACGGGAAAATTGTAAGAAATAAAGCATGTCTAGAAGCACAAGGTAACAATCAAGAAGAAGGCATTGATTATGAAGAGACGTTTGCACCCGTAGCAAGAATGGAGGCCATACGAATGTTACTTGCTTTTGCCTCATTCATGTGAATCAAGCTATTCCAAATGGATGTAAAATGTGCATTCCTAAATGGTTATTTACAAGAAGAGGTATATGTTGCTTAACCTCCCAGTTTTGAAAATGAATAATTTCCAAACCACGTTTTCAAACTTGACAAAGCTCTCTATGGCCTTAAACAAGCTCCAAGGGCATGGTATGAGCGCCTGTCATATTTATTGGAAAATGATTTTAAACGATGTTTAATTGACAAAACTCTTTTTGTGAAAACCAAAGGCAAGGATATTTTAATCGTTCAAGTCTATGTTGATGATATTCTTTTCGGTGCTACTAACGATTCTTTATGCAAGGAATTCTCTAAGATTATGTGTAGGGAATTCAAGATGAGCTTAATGGGTGAATTGAACTTCTTTCTCGGCCTACAAGTTAAACAAGAAAAAGGTGGTATATTTATAAACCAAGGAAAATATACACGAGACCTCCTTAAGAAGTACAATATGATTCAATCAAAAGAAGCCAAAACACCAATGAGCTCTACCTTATTGTTAGATCAAGATGAAAATGGTAAGTCCGTAAATCAAAAAAAATATCGAGGTATGATCGGATAACTACTATATCTTACTGCAAGTCGACCTGACATTATGTTTAGTGTATGTATATGTGCACGATTTCAAGCTAACCCTAAGGACTCTCACCTAAGTGAGGTAAAGAGAATATTAAGATATCTTAATGGGACTGAGGACCTTGGTCTTTGGTACCCTAGGGATAGTAGCTTTGAACTTGTTGGATATTCCGATGCTGATTTTGCAGGTTACAAAGTTGATAGAAAAAGCACTTCCGATTGCTGCCAATTTTTAGGATCTTCACTCATTAGTTGGCATTCTAAGAAGCAAAATTCAGTTGCCCTCTCCACAGCCGAGGCCGAATACATTGCGGCTGGTGCATGTTGTGCTCAACTCATTTGGATATCCCAACAACTTCGAGATCTTGGGCTAGACTTTAAAGGCATACCTATAAAATGTGATACTACAAGTGCCATCTCAATCACAAAGAATCCGGTGCAACATTCACATACCAAACATATTGATGTTCAACACCATTTTATACGTGATCATGTTGAAAAAGGTGATGTTAACATTTCCTTCATATCTACTGAATTTCAACTTGCTGATATATTTACTAAACCTTTTAGTGAAGAACGTTTTAATTTTATTCGATTTGAGCTCGACATGTAAATAAAGGTGCATCAACTTAGGGGGAGTTATGGTACGTATTCTTTATCTCCATGCATGCTTAGTTAAAATTATTGCATGAGTAAATTACCCATCTTTCCTTCACGTACACAACTCTTGTTGCATGTCTATCTTATATTTTGTTGTATGTTCTTGACCGCATGGATTGCCATATTTAATTCATGTATGTGTTTCATGTTTCACATGGATACATAAATGAGTACTTATTATATAAATAATTATTCATTTATCCAAAGTTCAAATCTTATCAAAATTCTAATTTTTTTAATACTTTGTTCAGTCTTTTTATTTTGTTAAAACTCTTCAATTTCTGTTTTTAAATGCTTTTTACATGGTTTTTGAATGTTTTCAAAATCTTTTTTTAATTTCCTTGACTGTCGTGCTGTGTACCTAGCCTATACCTAGCCTCAGTCATCATTTCCTTGAGTCGTCATTTCAGTCTTCCCAAACACCTCCCAACCGTCCGTTTCCCACTCTCTGTCATCATTTCTTTGCCTTCCCAATACCCCTTTCCCTTCTATTTAACCCCGTCCTTTCTTCCCTTCCCATAATTGTACTTCCTCCATCACACATCCTTTTCTCAAAATCTCTAATGGCCTCCAAACGCAAATCAACCGGCCCTAAACCAGTTCTTAAGAGGACTCGTGCTATGCCCAGGCGAAAAGTTAAGAAGGACGTAGCCACTGTTGACTACTCCATACCATCTGCTTCACCTACTCCTCCTTCATCCCCACAAATTCCTCCCTCGCCTGAACCCTCTCCTGCTTCCCTAGTCCCTGAGACACGTATTGAGCCTCCTCCTCAAGCCCCTGAGTCTCCCATTGTGCGTCCTCCCTCTCCCCCTATTGTCGAAGAGGTTGCTCCTCCCCCTGTCAGCCCTAAGGTATTGTCCCCTTCCCCCATTTCTAGTATACCTCAGTCCATTTCCTCCTCAATTGGTGATGTTCCAGTGTCCTGGTTTAAGAACTTCCAACTCGCCGGCATTTGGGCCGACAGGTTTAAGGCCAGAAAGTTGTGTGTTTGTGAGTCTATTGACCTTGATTTACTCTCCTCGTCCAATCTTGAGGGTGTTGCCATGTTTAAAGCGACCTCTCTAGTCCGAATGTTAAATGTTGGTGATGTGTTCTATCCTAGGTTAACCCGCCTTTTTTACCTTAATATGTCTTCCAAAAGGGAAAATGGTATCATCTTCCTTACTACGCTTGTCAAGGGCGTCCCTATAACCCTAACCCCTGGCATTTTAGCCTCAATTCTCATCGTTCCTAATGAAGACTGGTCAGACTCTTCCCCTCCTTATTTTGAGTATGTAGCTAAAGCCAAATCTAACTTCATCCTTCCCAATCCCCCAAACTCAAAGCAATTAACCCATAGCAGCCTTAAAATTGATCCCAAAGTCATTAACACGTTGTTGGTACGCTGTATTGTCCCCAGGTCCAACTCCCGTGAGCTCTTAACCGACCAATGCCTAGCCATGACTTTTTAATTCTCAGTGGTTTTGATGTCAACCTTCCTAATACCATTCTTACCCATATGTATCACACCATTTCTTCTTCAAGAGCAAACCCTCTTCCATACGCAAACCTTCTTCCTCTAATTTTCAAATATTTCAAAATTAATATTTTCGAAGAAGAGTGTGAAAGTTGTGCCTCCTCCCATATTTCTATGGAGTCTTTTAATCGAATTGGGATATTTACCTCGTCTGATGGTTTGTGGAAACTCAAAGAGGATCTCTCACTTGATGAACAGACTAGACTTCCTACTTTGAAAGGAGTTTCAAAGGAGCCGGCTACTTCACATCTCTCAAGGTTTGTCTCAAGGCTTGAATCCGTAGAGTTTGAACTTGATTGTGTGCACAGGGATCTTGCTGATCTCCGTGCTCATATCGATGACAAATTTGATGCCTTGATGACTGAAGTGAAGAACCCCTGTTGCGATCTTGAAGAATGAATTTTACATTTCCAGTTTATAAACAATTTTATTCGATATGGTTGTACTTAACTCTTTACATTTCTGTTTGTTCTATCCATACATTATTCTCCTACCTTGACGAAAGTCAAAAAGGGGGAGATATATCTCCGTTTCTGTTTTCTATTTTTATATTATGTCATGATGTTTGTGTTCATGATGTTTGTGTTGTTTGTGTTGCTATTGCTATTTCTACATATTCTGTGTTGTTGTTGATGATCATGGTATTTCTTCATGCATGTTTTGACTTCCATCAAGGGGGAGATTGAAGATTCCACCTTGATGATGATAATATGCACATATATTTAACTTGATTAAATGTAGGTAATGGAAGTCAAAGAATACCTTATGAAATATGTCATGCGCGGTCACTATGTTACTGTGTGATTACTTGCATTATTTGTTTGTTGTATGGCTCAGATTACTTGTTTGTTGTTCAGATATAGCCGAAGAATTCAACTTATTCAATTGCTTAAACTTCTCCTAAAATCAAGGAAGTAGTTACATGATGGACTCTTGAAGGTTTTTTTGTTTAAATTCAAAAGTGATTTAAAGATGAGTTTGAATTTCAAGTATTCCTAGCTTTATGGGATTGAAAGAAACTGCAGAAGCTATCCCTATTCAAAAGGTCATTGATCATGCAATTCAAAATCAGAAAGACCCATTCAAATCTATAACGGATATTTGGTCAAGACCCTTGAAGCAGACTTCAGTAACTGCCCGAACTTCTTGGAACAAATTCTGAAGCAGTCAGTCAAAGTCCTAACATCCGATTCAAGGGCAACGACATTGTTGAAGACTATATGTTGCGAAGACACTCCTTAAATAGAGTGAGCTGAAACTTGAAGAACAAGAGAAGCTCCTCAATGAGATACTCAACACAAGCTGCAGAAAACTCAAACACTTTCCTCTCTAGAACTTTATACTTTAATTGTAATTTAGATTGAGAGAAAAGAAAAGAAAGTCTCTTTGTGTGAAAAAGAAAAACATCAAAAGAAAATAGAGACATACTTTGAGTAGATTTATAATACTCAAAGATTTAGAAAGAAAAAGTGAGAAGATTTTTAATTCTAGGAATTGAGAAGCTAGAGTATAGCAAGGAAAAGCTACAGTATAGAAGATTGGGTGATAATCTTCGAAGGTGGCTTTAGGTCTCTAAAGGAGGAAATAAAGATCGGTTAAATCCTACGGGTAGGAAACCCTAGGCGGAGAAGTAGGCACATTGCCGAACTTCGTAACAAATCATTGTCTCCTTTAAATTTGTTACTTTCTTTATTCGCTTTACTCTATCGTATTCGCTTACAAAGCAAATCCTGAAAATCGATTCAAAGCCCTTGAAACTTATCATATCCTACTTCCGCGTCTAAAAGTTGTTTCAAAGCCTTTGAACACCTAATTGCGAAAATCTCTCATACTCTATTCACCCCCCCTAGAATATTTTGATCCTTTCTATCTCCTATTGAATCTTCACTATCTTCCATCACGTCAAATATCTTTGGCAATTTTATACCCATTACATTTCCCTTTTTTAATTGACAAACACAAATCACTTGATCTCCTAAACAAAACTCATTTTTATTTCCTATCATTGTATACAATTTGAATTAAGAACAAGTATATATGTTTAAAGAGAGGAAACAGGCCTATTTTTATCAAAATGCAGAACCATAACTTTGATGACTAAGGTGCTACTTTGATTTCCCTTTAATTTCCTTTTCACATTCATAATTAATTAATGAGAATACACCAAGTCAACGACTACCCCAAAGTCCAACATATTACATCTACGTCGACGAATTATGATTTGCAAGGAGGCAAAGGAGCACCACACAAGCACAAGTTATGCTCAAACGACGACGCAGCAAAGCCTTGCAGCTTACCCCCCACAGTCGGGATGGGCCCACAAAGGCGGTTGTAGCCAACGTCGAAGTTGTACATGTTCGGTGCCTGGCCCAACCAAGTAGGCAACCCACCGTATATCTGGTTATGGCTCAAGTCTAGTATCAATAAGGATGAGTTGAACTCTCCAACCGGCATCACCACCTTTGAGAAGTCGAACGACAAGCGATTCCTCGACAGAATTAAGTGAGCCAAGTCGGTCTTGTTCTCACCAAACAAGAAGGAAGCATCGCCAGTGAGCTGGTTTCCTGACAGATCAACTATTTCGAAGTTGACCCTTCCTAGGGACCTTGGAATTTCGCCAAACAGATTGTTGTTGTGGAAGTCATAAAAGTACTTTGCGGAGACATCCGCAAACGAGCCAAATGTCTCCGGTATTTGGCCAGTGAGCTGGTTTTCATAGAGGTCGAGCCCTGTAAGACTAGGGAGTTGGCCGAGGAAAGCCGGGATAGTACCTGTGAGTCGGTTGTTATTGAGGCCGAGATCGGCTAAGTTGGTGAGCTGGCTTAAGAAATGGGGGATGGGACCGCTTAGGTCGTCCCAGTTAAGGAGGAGAGTAGTTAGATTAGTTAGTTTGCCAATGACTGGCTGGATGGGACCCGTGAGGTTGGGCAGACTCCTCAAGATGAGAGTCTCGAGGTATGGGAGATTTTCAAGGGTGGACGGGATTGTGCCGACGACCTCGACTGAGCCACTGATTTCGAGGAAGTTGACGCGGCGGATTTGTGTCTTGGGGATCTTCTTGCACACTACTCCACTCCACTTATTGCAACAATCGTTTTGTGGTGTCCACGTTGAGAAGATGCTCGCGTTTTTGCCAAAGTAGGCCTTGATTTTGAGGAGCACTCGTTGGTCATCAGGGTGGCAGCGCTGTGGCGGAGGTGGTGGCGGGGAGAGTGACAGGATGAGGGAAGGCAGGAGAAAGAGAATAGTGGTGAGAAGGAACAAATAGATATGTGGTCTACTCTCCATACTTGGTATGTACACAAGTTGATCATAAGAAAGTCTTTTATAGGGTTTAGATATGTAATTTTCAAAATGCACAATCATAAAGTATGGGTCTTAAACCCTTGTCTCCAAATTTTATATTAAAAAAAAAGCAAAATTATATGTACGAAATACTTTATATACTTGGTGTTTTTTTTTTTTAATAAGGAATACAATTAATCAAACTTCATCACATGCACTCGTCGTAGTATGTAGTTTTCTCTAAGCTATGATATTATTAAAAACAAACTTTTTGTAGAATATGAAAGTGTATATGCGAAATGCGAATAATTAGTGGAAGGATGAATGCATAACTTTACAGAAAATCAATCGTACATAGGATTCTAGGATGCATTATTCAGTGGATGCCTAGAAGGCGAGCGGGTGCCTCAATCAAGGTGCTCATGAAATGGTAATCAATTTTTTAAGAAGACGATAAAGTTGACTATGGAGCAATTTCAATGGTCAAGAAAAGGTGCTCATATGGGATAACACTCAAGTGCTAACTATTTGGAGAGAATTAATCATATTTCCTTTCCTTTTTTTTTTTTAAAAAAAATTACAACCCTTAGATTTCAACACTATTCACATATCCTCTTTTGACTATTTTGTTATTCATATATGTGAAAAAATATAGTCACGTGAGTTTTTATTAGATTTATTTTTTATTTTTATTTTTACTTTAATAATTTTTATTTATATAAATTTATAGATATTTGTGGTTGAAGTTAAGGGGAGCATAAAACTCCAAATGGTACAATTTAAAAATTAAAAAAAAAAAAGTGGAGGAAATACTAATTTAAAGTCTTGTATTATGTTTAAATTATTTCTATCCAAGGACTGAAATACTTACATAGGATTTAAATAATGATTAGGACTGTTGATACTTGAAAGTTGTTGGTGGACCAATTGAGGGAGTTGGTTACATTTTAGTGTGGTGAATAACCTCCACAAGAAATAAAGTTATCGGCTTAGTAGGTGGTGTTCCATGAAAACCCACTCTGGTGCCTAAGGTAGGAAATTCCTTTAGGATTTTAAGTCCGTCTCTGAGTTAATACTCAGTTCTAAAAAACATTGGAAAAATATTTACTTTGGTAATGTTATGTTTTTTGGTTGAAGAATACTTATTTTTTGGGTGGTGTTCCATGGGAACCCACTCTAGTGCCTAATTTAGGAAATTCCTTTAGGATTTTAAGCTCGCCTCTGAGTTAATACTCAGTTCTGACAACCTTGAAAAAATATTTACTTAGGTAATGTTGTGTTTTTTGGTTGAAGAATACTGGTTGATTCCTCTAAGTGTTCTGGTAATGATAAACTTTGTTATACTTATATTGGTCATTGTATTTTTTAGATGTGTGAAAAGCAAAGAATTAAATTCTGAAGTAGGAACCTAATGAAGTTTGGCTATACCAACCTAAACTAGCTTATCCATAAGATACTTAAAAGGAAACACATAAGTAAAGCCAATGTTTTGGAGGATCTTTGAAGGACGTTCTAGTAAGGCACGGTGAATGTTAAACCTAAAGTGGAGGCCAAGTTTCGTGGAGCTTAAGAATCCCTATGCATGATTTTGTTCTAGGGTTATTGGAAGCACATGGGAGAGTCTCAAATTGGCCAAATCGAGCTCTAAATGTGTCCTTCCATTCCAATCATTATTTAAGAAGTTTTGTCTTGAAAATCTAGCAACTAACTAGATCAACGTGATTCTTGGCAAATCAATGAAAATGATTTCACCTAAGAGTAGGGGTGTCAAATCGGGTCAATGGGTCGGTTCTGGGTTGACCCATCGTGGGTCGGTTCTTATCGGGTCATTTTTTCCTATCGGGTCGGTTCAGGTTCGGGTCGGGTGAAATCGGTTATTTGTTTGGTCTGGTTCGGTCGGGTTCAGTCGGGTTGTATTCGGTTCAAGTCGTATTCGGTTCGGGTCAAGGTCGGTTCGAGTTGTATTCGGTTTATGTCAAGGTCGGTTCTAGTACAATCGGGTCGGTTCTCGAACGGGTTATAGCGGGTTATTTTGGATTCGGGTCAAGGTCGGTTCTTGTAAAATCAGGTCGGTTCCTGTAAAATCGGGTCGGTTTCTGAACGGGTTATAGCGAATTATTTCGGGTTCGGGTCAAGGTAAGTTCTGGTAAAATCAGATCGATTCCTAAATGGGTTATAGAGGGTTATTTCGGGTCAAGGTCGGTTTTGATAAAATCGAACAATAATGATGGTTAATTTATAAATTGGACAATGATGATGTCGATAAGTCATTTAAAAATAAAATATTTATGAGGTAATGATTATTAAATGTATATTATCTTATCAAACTAGTCTATAACATACGATGTTAATTTTATATATATATATATATAAGAATTTGTAATATGTTTAGTTAAATCGACAATGACAAGTTCGTATAAGTGAATTAAGTTAAGTCATATTAATATAGACTAGTTAAAATAAATTATATGGGTTCGAATCAAATATGATCTTATTGATTACTAGTCCTTGAATGATATAAATTATTATGACAATGACTTAATGAGTTTTGTATTTTACTATTTCATGACTGATTTTAGTTTGAGACTTATGGAAATCTGAAAAATGTTGGTAGAGTTACAAATGCCGAAATGCGTAATCATTTGTTAATAAATACTTATAAGTTATAACTTATAAGTTTATAACAGAAGAAGTGAAGTCGTTACGTAAGCCGCAATATAGACATATACCATAGTTACAACTTTACAACTCGTAACTAAAATAACTAAAATATTACATTTATAAAATATGTTTGAGATTAAATTAGAGTTAATATTTTTCAAAAAAAAAATAGAGTTAATACGTTTATATGAGGAATCAAAATTTCCAAAAATACTTATTATTTCAAAATATTAGAAAGCATTTTAAATTTAGAAAACCGCTCTTTAAATTTTAAAACAACTAGTTTTTTGTTGTTTCAACCGTTATGTTGCTCAAAAAGTCAAACCATCAAATGGACCATTGGTTTAACCGTTATGTTTCTCTTCTTTTTTTTGTTTGAAAATGTACAACCATTATAAGAATATGACATTTATACAAAAAAAGGTGGTGTCTTTCCTTGTAATGTGAGTTTATTGTTTTTTGTTGCTCCCCTATTGTAATTGGTATTAAGTTTCATATATGGAATGTCACTTGAGAATAACCTTTTGTAATATATTTGTTTTACCTTTTTTTTATTACTTTGATAGTTGAAATACCCCAAAAACAATTTACCTCCATACATTGATTAAAATAGTGTATATAATAAGTCTATATGCTCACTATTTAGTTGTCGAATATAGATGATAGGAAAGAATTTAATACCTTAAAAAATAAGAGATTAACTTTCAAATGTGGAGATAAGTAAATTGAAGGTTTTAGAGCACTCGAGAGGGGGGGTGAATTGAGTGTTAAATAGTCTTGGCCTATTTTTCTTACTTTTTCGATCTGTGGGAGGAACCAGTTGTGCTGGTTCCTATTAGCAGCGGAATTTATGTAGAGCAATAAAGGAAGACACACAATTTAACGAGGTTCAGCCAACTCAGGCCTACATCCTCCTACTCTATGCTCTTTTATTAATCTACTTCGAAAAACAAAGAACACAGACACTCAACTGTTTCCCTACTCTGGGAACCAGTTCACCCCACACTCTACTCTGAGTGTGCACTCGACTTACACTCGTAAGCCCTTTTGTTTTTGAACTCACAAACACTCTCCCAGCCTATCAACCCCTCTGTTGAAGGCTCTTTATAGGATCAAACTCTCCTTTGATCTTGCTTCTAAAAGCTAATATGAGAGAAAAAATATAAGTTCTAATGGTGCTCTTGTATATGACTTAATGAAAGGTTTTTGTGCTTAAGTGTGTATAATGCTCTCTAGAGATAAACTCTGTTTTTTTCACGTGAGAGACTTATGGAATTAGGTTGATTAGATGGGTTTATATATGTGATTACAAAAACCCTAGCTTTCCTAAAATTACATAATCTTTTGAGCTGTCATCTTATGTGAGTTTAGGA
Source organism: Dysphania ambrosioides (assembly GCA_026401315.1). Classification (NCBI taxonomy): domain Eukaryota; kingdom Viridiplantae; phylum Streptophyta; class Magnoliopsida; order Caryophyllales; family Amaranthaceae; genus Dysphania; species Dysphania ambrosioides. The sequence continues at coordinate 16,980,449 of CM048661.1, read as the reverse complement.
AAGTATTTATCTTATTTGACTTAATCATATAGATAGAATCAAATAAGGTAAATACTCCTAGTTTTTAGGTAACCAATATATTCTCATCTAATCTACCAGCTGCTTAATATATTTTCCAAAATAATTCTTAGAAAATATTTTTACAAAATCTTTTCAAAAATACACAGCTTGATATTCCATTTAGTAAACCTGGTTCCCTGAACCTGGTTCCCTAAATTAAGTATGTTATGAATTATGTTCCAGCTTTGTACCAGAATTCATAACATGACTTATCACACTTAAAACACTTATATCACCTACTCATATAAGTCATACTACGGAGCACATTACATGAAAAACTAGATTAACAGTAAAGTACAAATATTCTTCTTTTCATGTAATCTACAAGACTTGAATCTTCCTTGGATGCTTCATCTTGAGCAAAGTATCTTTCTTCGAATGTCTTCGAAAGGCTTCTATGCTCCAAGTCTTGGAATCAGCTTAACTACTGCACATATAACATGGTTAACATGCACTAGATAATATGTGACTGCTTTACAACATAGCGGTCAAGGAGACAGTTCCAACTACTTGTGACCTATTTCCTGTAACTGTTTGTCATCATTCAAAACATCAAAACTTAAGGAACTCAACATAAATATTTAGCAACTTAACATATAAATGATCATATATTGACATTGGTATAAATAGACGAATTATATGAAAACTATATTCTAGTTTTTTATTTAATATTATTTAAAGAGTAGGTTCTAGGATAATGATTGTCATTTCGGAAAAAGGACGTCAATGAGATTTATAAAACAATGAAACTCCAAATTGGAAGGCTCTAATCTCACTTTTCATAGACATAGACATGATGTTTTTTCTTTTATTTGAATATTTAGTAAATCTTTTACAAAATTTATTTTCATAAATGTACTTATTAAATAATTAAATTAATAAAAATGTTTGGTTTCAAAGTTATTAGATATATTGGGTAAAAATATATGTCTGTCAAGATTATGTCATATTCACGTATATTCAGATTATTAACACATCCAGTGAATTCAGGTAACAAATTGTTATAAATCGGGTTATATCGGTTATGTGTTGGTTTCAATCGGTTTCAGGTTCTTTTCGGGTCGGGTCCGTAACGGGTTGGGTATGTAACGGGTCGGACACGGATCGGGTTCGGGTCTTTCAATATCGGGTCAAATCGGTTTTGGGTTAATTTCAGGTCGGGTTGGGTCATTTTTCGGGTTTTACTTTTCGGGACATAATCAAGTCGGGTCCGAATCAGTTTCGGATAACTTATCGGGTCGGGTCTGATTCTGAAAACCCTAGGTTCTTCTTTTCTCCTGGTTTTACTACAAAGAAAGCAAGCTCTGACTATTTGGATTTCAATGTTTTGATAAAGCTTCAAAAGTACAAACAGATAGGTACCTAATTGTACTTTCGTTGGACAATAGATATAGAACCAACTATGTACTTTCACCCACACCTTGTGTAACGTGTTAATGAAGCTTCCCGTGATCTTGTGTTTTAAAGACACTCATCCTCGCTTTCACAAGTGTATTTTCGGACCATATTTTAATAGTTTTTCAAAGAAAACATCTTGAGTCAGTGGCCATATTTATTGAGCGGACCTATATCCAGTCATCCTTTAATTCTTACGTGCAATAGCATTAGTGTGTAATCATTGAGAGATTATTATATAGAGTTGTGCAATAGGAAGAGTTGAGTTGTGGACTTTGAGCAAAATCTATTGTGAGTAGAGAATGACTTAGAGTTGAGTCAAGGCGTAAGGGAGAAACGAGAAAGAGAGTGAAGAGAACTCATGGTTCAGTTTGGAACACGAGAGAAAGTTAAATACTAATAGAGTGTATTAGATATTGCCCATTTAGTGAAGTGTGGAAAATCACCAAATAGGATTGTGGTTTTTTCTCATAAAATGGGCATGAAGGATTCCATGTAAAAATTCTCGGTGTTCCTTATCGCTTGTTCCAATCTGTTTCTCTATTCTAGTTCTTAATTTCCACAAAATCGAAGAATTCCCATAGTCACAACTTACTCTCCTTGTAAGAATACATCAAGTGCTAACATAGTACTAGAAGGCACATTAGTCGAAGAACTTGCATGACTATTCAAAGCTGCCAATATCTTGTAAGGACGGGCATAAGGACACGATACTCCTTTTACTCTTGCTTTCCCTATTTAAATGCCCTTGCTTTCATAGCAATTTTCAATTTAAAAGATTTTGGAGTGGAGCATGAGATAACCCCTTTTCCTTTAGACTCTCCATCTCTAAGTTTAGAGGAAAGCTTCCCCTTGTTGAAGAAAGAAGGGAAGGTCCCCAATGCATTGAGATTTGAAGATGAAGGCTAGAGGGAGTCACTAGGGGTGACAAGATTGGGTTGAGATAATAGAGAAGAGTTCTCAAACAAAGAAGAGGAGTTAGAAGCTTCCTAGCTTTTTATTCCTAGAGATATCCACTAGAAAATCTATAGACAAAGGGAAAGATATATGACTTTCTTATGACATGGAATCAAAAGGGGGAAGGTCCAATAGTTGGGTGTAACAGGCATAATGGTATCAAAAGATCATACACATGCAGGTTTAGATAAGAAATTATATCTTTGTGCTCCACCCACAAGGTTGGGCTTTGAGATGAAGTGTCATCATATCATCGAAGATGCTGATAAGTCAAGAAAATCGGCGATGGAAATAGCTATCCATATGGACAGGGGGGAAGTTTCATTTACCTTTGTAGTGCTAAAGTTTTCAACCTAAGCGTGTTTCTTAGCATTCTATTAGTTCACTTGGTCAAACACTCTATACTTACATATATATTGCATTGTGTGAAAGATGTAGATTCAATCTTACATAGGCTATTGGTTGTGTCTTGTGAAAGTAATTTACATAGCGATTCTTTTGGCATATAATTACATTTGTATAACATAAATCATTTATAGCTACACACCTTTACAATGTCTAGTATGTAGTCATCCTTTCTCTATCAATTAAATTATTGTAATTTAGTTATCTTTTAACATGTGGTGACCCATTTTTGTCCTTTCAAAAAGAGGAACATTTGAAAATGAGAAACAGTAAATCTACAAGTTTACAGGTGTTTTAAGTAAAAAAAAATGAATCGCAGTCATCACAGGGGAGATCCCTTCCTGTTTAATCTGTCAAGTCCATCAACAATTGCCCTGCGAAACGCGCCATTGTGGAGAATAAAAGATGATACATGCCCGCCTGTAACCCACCTCACTTCTGATCCTGGCCAAGCTTTCTGAAGTTCCAGCACAGAGTGATTTGGTATGTACCCATCATCCTGAAATTGATAAACATGGTCAAGATATAAGTACCAACTGTTTCATTGCTCAAGTGATTAAGTCTGTAAATCCAAACATTAATGGCCTTACATATAATCATCTAGATTATATCGGATGATCATTGCATGCATACACAACACTACAGATGATTTTGGATCTAAAATGAAATGACTTTCATGATCTTAACTCATGACCAGTATAGCATAACAGTTCACTAGATCAAAAAAATAGACTGATATAACTAGGCAGAATTTAAATAACTAAAAAGAAGGATTTGAATGATAATATGAGAATTCAGGTAACATAAATGATGATACTCCGGCTTTTGAGAGGCTAAAACTCTCCCAATGAACCAGCTAATAGTTAAAGAAAACTATCATCATTCAACATGCCTTTCAATTAATCCGTTCATTTGTAGCATTTCTCCTTTAACTAACTCCACTAGTCTTCCTCCTCAAACATATAACTTGGTTATATTGCCCCACCTGTAATGCTGAAGTCCCAATAGGCCAGTTGATTACAGAAACGAAGTAGGAAATTTACTCTAGTTGCCGAGTGCATTTGAGGTTGAGGACCCTGTGCTTGTATACTGTGTTTGTCAGCTCATAAGCTTTCCAAGTTCACGAGTGAAAAGTTTGTGTGAAATCATCACAATTATCAGTCTGAAGCTCAATGTGAAAATCTTAATGTTACATTCAGAGAATCACACTGAACCATCAGGCATATGAATCAAAATTTGCCTTCAATAAGGGAGAAACTATAGTACAGACTAACTGTTGCATAAATGATCCCAATGGGCATTTACACAAGTGGGATGAAAATGGATCCAATTGAAAGCCTAGATCATGCTAAAAACTCAAGCAAATACAAAACAGCTTCTATACAAGAATACAAACAACCCAGCAAGCTTCTAAAAGATTAAAGGCTTAAAGTTGAAATCTTCGACTCAAAACTCACACACTTAAGGCGTAGCTCATGCAAGTAGCAAAACAAGTATGTATCCACACAATATTACAAGTTCACATCAATATGTTCTAAGTGGAGCAATATTTGATTGGAAAATTGCAATTTTTAAGTGAACATAGTTTATGGGTTAAAGTTACGTGCTTTACCAATCCTAAGATGCTCAAGAAAGCTAAAGAACGAAACTTAAATAATGCTAACAAAAACTAAGATAAAGCAAAGGATCAATTACCTTACGAAAACCAAGTAATTGGAACTTTTGGGAAAACCTTAAGAATATTGGGAAATAGAAGATCACCACCCAATACTTTCAAAGAACCAAGAACACCTTCCAAATAGCCAAGTTTGGAATAGCAATGGAAAATTGTTGAACACTCACTAAGTACGTGAATATCAATAATCAAAGACTTAATATTTCACAAATTTTCTGGTTGGAATTCGTGGCTTTAGCTCCCTATTTATATACATGGCGTAGATTGCCACATTACCTTCCACCTAAGCAAGCTAGATTATGACTAGGACTCAACCATTTCTAAAAACTTGCCACCTAGACAAGAAGAGTCCTATTTAAATACTAGAGCTATTCTACACGCCTAACATGCCCTATCCATAACTAACTTCCCTTGTTTTAAGGAGGATAAACAAACCTTCCTTAATTCAAGGTAACATACACGCCTAATCTGATTTTATTAATCTAAATAATAAACCTTAGTATACTCCTTATTGCTGGCCCACGAGATCCAAGAAACACAACCCACATTGTTTCCAAGGCCCAATTGCTCTTCAAATATATCTTTAGCCCATTTGAACCCTTTAGCAACTAAGTGTATGAGTTTGTGTTCCATGATCAAGAAAGTCAGCTTCTTTAGGTCTCCAAGGCTCTTGCTATCATAAACTACATTTTCTTAAGCATTAATTTACCAACCCCTAAACAACCCCTCCCCACCCCCACCCCCCCTAAAAAAAGAAGAGAAAAGAATGACTTCAATGTGACCTATTCGTTAGGAATCTGGGAGATGATCTTCCTATACCCGGACAAAAGCCATGACAAAAGCATAATGTTCATATCATGTTTTGCTGACCCAGTTGAACAGTTCTCCATGAAGTATGTACTTAGAAAATTGAGGAACAGGAACTCAAGAACCATCAGGCAAATACCACAGTTGTTATCTTCATCTTCAAAAAATAAAGCACCATTTAGAGCAAATGAAAAGATCACTTACAGTAGCAGCGACAAAAATGACAGAACTAGGATTTTTTGGAATGGGGAAGCGGGTAACATCTGTGAGAGACAGCACGTCTCTCATCCTTTGAGTGACATCTTCTGGAGTCAAAGAAACCTGTTGTGATTCAAGTTCAGCTCTCAATGCATCCCATGCAGTTGCATGCTTTAGAACACCTTCACAAAATGCTACAACAGCTGAATGTGGGGAGAGGAACGGAAGGGTAGCTATTGGCATAGGGTGCAAAGATCCAACCATTGCAGCATGCACTCCACCTAGTAGAAATAGGATTCATTTCACATCAGCTTTCCTTGTTCTAAAGGAAGAAATCAATATAATATCCAAGTATTCCAACCATGGCCACTTTACACTTGAGAAAATTAAAAAAGGGTGAAACTTAATGCTTTCAAGTTTCACTTAAGCAAATCATTTACTTTTATTCTCCTTCATCAAGCAAAAAGAATTCAGTGTATAAATGCCTCATCTAACCAGTGTAAAAGAGACCGAGCTTCTTCTATAGTTGCCCTTCCTAACAATAACAAATCACTCACACAACGAAGTTTTGCACCATATTGAAGCATGGGACGCCTCTGTCCATAGAAAGGGCTTCAAGTTGTAAAGATTATGAAGTTAGAATCCAAAAAGACTGACTTACACAAATTGTCTTTAAGCACTCACTAACAATTATAAAATAAAATAAAAAACTAATATGCTTTCTGGAAAAATAATATGGCACAGTGGTTCCCACCTCTCAAGAACCATAGTTGCTATGTTTTCCTTGAGCAACGGCCCACCTAAACGTAACCTTCGTTCAAAAGTGTGGTCCCCAGTGCCTAATCAAACAGTATACACCTTGTTAACTTTAACAAAACTAATTGACATATAAAGACGACTGCAACAATGGATAAGAAAAAAACAAACATAACAATGCAGCATGTATTATACTGGCTGGCATCAGATTCATGTGTTAATGTGTAGCAACATGATTATATCGAACCAATTACAATAATAACCAAAACCATTGCAATCAAGGTCAAAGCATCAAATTGGAAAAGACAGTGTAAGCTAGTAAGACTTCAAATCTACAAAACCTGAAGTTAAAAAATACAGTAACTCTAGGAAGAAAAAAACAGCAATGAAACAACTCTGATGGCACTCCAACCTATCTCATTCAATAATATATGATCTGCTTTATCAATTTAAACTTATTATGCTGGAATCAAAATACATAGTTTTCAAAGTCCAGAAAGGCACAACACTCTTCTCCAGATTTAAGCATCACATTGTATTAATTCCAGAACCCTCATCAAACTACCAATTGCAAGAAACCAATGCTTCCCAGTGTTACTACCTCCTCCTAGACAAACTAATAGGTCATATACCACTTTTGAATTTGAACCCTTAAACTTCAAACAATTCAATATCGAAAGTAAAGAGAACATAAGGATTTTCCTTTGAAATGAGCATTGGTATGATCGTAGGACAGATTCACAAGTTTATCAACGAACGAGGCAGATTCGATCCACCTAAAAGTTTGCCCTTCGGCTACCTTGTTCCACCAAAAGCCCTCGTTTAACACACTATCTCCCGTCCAGCGATTTAATAATCGACCCATCATTAACATTACTCTAACTAGAACAATTTTACATCATTAATATGGAGAAATTAACATTCAAACTTAGCAAGCTATAACCCAAAAGTAAAATGTGGTACCTCTTAAGGAGGATGTCAATCAAATAACTGAGATTACAATTCACCAACCATCCAAATCAAATGAGGTTAAACATCACCAGTAAAAACTTCAATGGTTAGGCACATAACCTAAAACCAAAACTCTATAATTAAGTGCAAGAAACCATAGAACATATTAACTAGAACATTATCTATTTAAACAATAATGTCACAATCAAATTTTAGAACTTACCACAAAAGCCAAGCAGTAAAAAAATTAACAGTAAAATACCTGCAAGATGAACCACACATGCCATATTCTCAGGATTGAACAACTTAGGAGTGAGAAAAGCAACCCTAGCAATGTGACTCTCAGGAGGCAACGCACTCAAAAGCTGCTCATCACAAGGAGTTCTAAACACCCCTTCTCTCAAACAAGCAGTTTTTGTCTCCCAAATTGTATTCCAAACTGGCTGAATCAACCTAGGTGGCCAATTCTGGCATTCAACTTCTGGGAAAAGCTGCTTAATCAATCTCTCAAGTAACTCAAGCTTGGTCCCACCCCACCCTCTTGAAAAAAATGGAGGGCTTATTCTTGTTCTATGAACAAATGCACCATATACATGATCCAATAAATAGTGCAGCATTCCCAGTTTCGCTTTTACTGTCACCATATTTGAACCAATTAAAGAAAGACAAAAAACAAAAACAAAAAAATCACTCAAAAATCCGATCTTTGACAAATTTATCAACCAATCTGGAATTTTGGATTGAACGTGAAAATCTGATAAAAAAATCCAGAAAATTTTCACCTAAAAATCTTTAATTGAACACTAATTACTTAATCTGTAATGTACCCAGAAAACATTATCATATACTAATAGGAATCCATGAATCATAATTGAGACAACCCCACATTAAAATTTCACCAAAAAATCAAAACTTTAGTGGAAGTTGATCAAATTTTGATCAAACTTAGAACATTTTAAACCATTAATCCTAAAATCACTCAGCAAAACCCAAAATCTGGAATTCTAGGTGTGAGTTTATGATGAACTAGATCTGAAGAACAACGAAGTTATGAATGAGAATGACTGTTCAACAAATAATGAAGCTTTAAAAGGAAGTTTTTGTGTTTTCAGAGAAGAGATTCGGGGGAAGAAAAGCAAGGAGGAGAGAGTAGTCAATTTCAGAGTTGAGGAGAAGAGGGAAAACCTGGGGGCTAAAAAAACTGGTTAGACATGGATTGTAGAAAGGAAAAGAGCGTGGGACCCTGAATAACACGTGGCGACAGGTCAGGGTGTCCGTTGGAGTAATTGTCGATGAATAAGTCAAATAGATGATGTTTCTGTGCTATTAAACGATTTTAAGTTAATAAATAAATTTAGGGAATTGCTAAATGGCGTTCGCTCCTTCTTAAATCAAAACTCTAAAATCTATATCTAATGTAAGATGATCGGGGAATGAATCAGTGGCGTCTCCTACCGAATACTCGAGGCCGACAACGCAATGGTGGAAAGAAGTAATTTTTTTAAATGAGGATGGCATCTGGTCAGAGAGCCACCACCACGGTGGCCGTGTCCAGAATGGATGTCAGGCAGTGATGTCTATACTGAAAGCCGCAGCCAAGGTGGTGGCTTCCGATCAAATGTCACTCATAGCTTAGCCATTTCATTATTTTTTTTCTTGGAAAATTTGAATAATACTCTATTCGTTTTTTACTTCTCATTTGAAATCAGTAAAGAAATTAAGACAATATTAAATATCATTAAGTCTATAAAAATAATTTATATTAATCAAAAAATAAAAATAAATTCTAATTTGTATTAAAAAATGACGCAAGTGGTTAAACATTAAATAAGTAGTGGAATTTTTAAAATTCATGGCGTTAAAAAATTAAAAAATATTTTACCCAATCATAATATTAGAATAAAATAAAAGGATTACAAATGAAAATAAAATTTTAAAATTTTCTAATTGGAAAAATGGGAAGAAGAAAAAAGAACGGAGGGAGTAATAGTAATAATGATAACAATAGTACTATTAATTATTATTATTATTTTATTATTAAAATATCTCTAATAATAGTAGTAGCAATTATTATTATCATAATTTTTGTTGTTTTTCTTGTTATTATTATTATTATTATAATTATTATTATAGATATTTAGATAAATATAGTAGGTTTTCCATAATTAGGTAATTAGTATACACTAAATATTTTTATTATTATTAATATTATTATTATGGTTATTGGTTATTTAGATAATTACTGTAGATTTTGCTTAATAAAGTAATCAGAATATATGAATGTTATTATTAGTAGTAATTTCATAATTTTCAATATTAGTAGCATATAATGAATGTGATTATTATATAAAATTCATGTTGGTAGATTTATTTAATTATAAAATATTCGGTAATCAAAAAAGTTTTTGCAAGTTTAAGTAGGGTTGCAATAAATTATCCGGTTGTTTAAACATTTCACTAAATAATTGAACTGTATATAATTTTGTTGATATGATGTTGTGAGTGTTGATTTCGGTTGTTTAGACTTGTATTGAGGATGTTGTTGATATAATATAGATTTAAAAAGAAAATGTCAATAACTTTACAGTAGTCAATTTATAAGTAAAGCAAATTTATAGCAAAACAAATAAAGCTTAGTGTATAAATGTTTCAATGTTAATGATGTTGTGTCTCCTTGTATCACAGTCCCATGATGTACCAACCTTAGGAAGTGGGCCTAACTTGGCTCGAGGATAATTGCGCGAAAACCTGAAAAGCTCTCAAATAATCCTGAACCATCAAAAGCCTCATCCATAATTAAACCTAATTACAAATTTGGCCCAACCACAAAATCTCACAAAACCTCAAAATCACATTCGTAATCCCCTAAGATTCCTTAAAAAACAACTTTAGTAAAAATTGCTTTGAGTATTAATGTTATAACTCAGCGTCAAACACCGTAGGGGAAGGCGCTATACGCTGAAAAGTTCAGGCGTCTAACTCTTAGTTCTAGTGTTGGACGCACCAATGATCGACACATCACAAAATACGTTCCTACTTCATTGCAATCTCAAAAGCAGTTGAACAAAAGAAGTCTTCTAGTTGTCTGACGCTTGAACTCAGGGCCTATAGATAATGGTGTTTTTTTCCTATAAACATATTGAATGACATTTATGTCACTCACTTATTCTTTCATAAGGGAGTTTTCGTGCTCTTTTGGCCCGTGCCCACCTCGTTTTGCGTTATTTCACACTATTTTATCTTAGGAATACATATGTTTTTCTACCCCCGTTTATCCCTTTATTCATCATTTTTCTTCTACTTGTATGCGTGTTTTCATTTGCTTGGTACATGAACATAGTAGGCACGAGCACAAGTGAAACAAAGAGTAACATTGAGGAGTAGAAGGACCGAGAAAAGAAGTCGAGAGACCACTCAACTCAAGAGTCAAGAGGCCTCTTAAGACACTTAAAGCCAAGCAGCCACTAAGAAGAAATGTTAAGTGGCTGGTGAGTTTAAATTTTCTTGAAGATAAAAAAGTTTAGGACGGCTGCAAGCGAGCACTAAGAAGGCGCTCAGAAGGATGAATTTCCTTCTAAGCGGGCGCTTCAGATTTGCACTAAGTGGCCACTCAGTTTTCTTTGGAGCCTAAAAGCTTCTTATAAGCGGCCGCTAACCACTTCAACTAAGCGCCTGCTTAGTCCAATCTTTAGGCAGAATCGTATATTTCTCAAACTCTTTTTACTAAGGTATTGTGGGATTCGATGGGAAAGGCATCATTAGCATACTTTAGATAGAAAAATGTTCAGATCAGAGAGTTTTGAGGGTAGAGAGAATTCTTCTTTTGTATTCATAGAATAATCTTAGTTTTTTCATTGAATTCTCATTGTGATCAAAGCTTTGAAGCGCAAATTGTTCAACAATGATTTCCTTTCAATTTATGAGTATTCTCTTGTACTTTTCTTCAATTTAATTTCATGCTTTTCTGTTCTTACTTCATTGTTTATTTGCTTTAATTCTAAATTCGCTGCTAACTTGGTTTAATTAGATTTTTAATTGCAAATATATCGGTTTCCCTTAATCAATTATATGGCGTTTAAGGTTGTTGAGCAAGCAGTGGAGAACTTTGCTGATAAAATAAAGGAGGGCATGTGCAACCTAAGCATGGAGGAAGGTATGAGGTAGATTCTATCAATATATTTTCTTCTAAATTAGATGCACTCACTAATAATTTCAATAAGATTGTTTTGAATAGTCTATCACATCGCATACATTCCCCACATGCATCGAGCTCTAATGTTCCCATGTAGGTTATATTTTGTGATGTTTGTTGTGAGTATTATCACAACCCTATGTAATGTCATTTACTAATCTTTTCAAGGAACACATCTTCTAGCATAGAGCAGGTAAATGTCATGAACAACTTGACCGAAAACCCTAAATTTGACCCTTACTCCAATACTTACAATCCAAGATGAAGAAATGGGCAAAACCAGGGCAATGGAACTTCCAAAACCCAGGGCAAGGGAGTTTTAGTGGCCAAAACCTTAGGAGTTTTAAAAGCCAATGGAAGGGTAGTTTTAGAGGGAAATGTCAAGGAAACTATGTGCCTAACCAAAACCAAAACTCATACTAAAACAAAAATCAAGGTCAGTTCCAAAATCCTTCCTTACACAACTTGCTCGGTTTCACTTTAAATCCAAATCTAAATTTTCCCCATCTCAACCACCTCCTCAAAAGTCTAACTTGTAGAATTTGATGGAGAGTTTTACAGCCACCCAAAATAAAAATAAAAATGATATTCTGGAAACCCTAGGCAAATGCAAACTCACAATAAGTACTTGAAAACCACATTGCCCAGCTTGCCAATGCTCTTTAGGATGACTCTAGACCCTCGATCCCTAGCCAAGGCATATACCCTACTGACCATGCTAATGTCATTATTCCTAGGAGTTGAAAGCCTTTAAGTGATGTATCAAAAAGAGTGGTTAAGAAAAAGGTCAAAAGTAGGCCAAATGTGACCAAAGACCATAGTAGCAATGGGAACAAAGAAAGTATGAGGGAATTGAAAGAGAGTGAAAAGGAGAGTAGGCTAATGAGTGGCTCCCCTTCCCACATCGAGAAGTTACCCAACCCTACTAGGTTTTCAAGGTTTAAGATATATGAACAATTTGAAAAATTCCTAGAGGTTATTAGGAAGCTTTATGTTAATATGCCCTTCACCGATGCAATCAAGCAAAGGCCTACCTATGCCAAATTCCTTAAGAGCATTTTGAGCTACAAACCAGAGATAGGATTTGGGGAAACTATTAGCTTATCCAAAACTTATAGTGCCTTCATTCAAAACAAATTTCTTACTAAGTTAAAGGATCTTGGTAGTTTTTCCATCCCTTGTGTCATTGGTGAGATGTTAATAGGCCGAGCTTTTTGTGATTTGGGGGTTAACATTAGTGTGATGACTTATCCTTGTGCAAGAATAAACTTAGGGAAGATAGAAGATGTCTCACTTAGAGTAGGAAAAATTCTATATCCTAAATTATTTTGTGGTTTTAGATATGGAGGATGATCCTAATGTACCCAATATCTTTGGAAAACCTTTTTTAGCAAGCATACGAGTCGTGATTGATGTAAAGAATGGTAAGTTAACTCTAAAAGTTGTTAATGCTAAGTTAGAATTTAGTTTGGCACAAGTCATGAAATCCTCGTCTAAGATAGACAATTATATGAAAATCGGTTTGATTGAAAATACTATACTTGATACTTTGAATGATCATTTGCATTTGACTAACGATCCATTTGAGCCTGTTTTATTGAATGGAGATAGGATCCATAGGGATGATGAAGAGATGAGAATGATGAAGGAACCTTTTGATTCTACTCCCTTTCTAACATTGCAAGAAGATCAACTCCTCTTTATTGGAGAAGATAAAGTCAAGAATGAGTTTTATGGGACTAAGAAGGCCCTAAAAGTGGAGATGAAGCATCTACCATCCAATATAAGATATTAATTCTTAGGTCCTTTGTCCATTTACTCAATCATCGTCAGTTCCTCTTTAGGAAAAGAGGAAACATCAAGTTCACTTGATGCATTGAGATTACATAGAAAGACATTGGGATATACTCTTGATGATATCAAGGGAATAAGCCCAATCCTATGCATGCACCATATATCATTGGAAGATGGAGCTAAACCCTCCATTGAGAGGCAAAGGAAGCTCAACCCTCCAATGATAGATGTTGTAAAGAAAGAGATTCTCAAGCTCCTCAACGCGGGTGTCATCTACCCTATCTCTAATAGTAGGTGGGTGGCACCAATGCATATAGTTCCTAAGAAGGGTGGAATGACTGTGGTGATAAATGATAAAGGTGAACAAATCTCCATGAGAACTGTGACTGGGTGGATGATGTGTATAAATTATAGGAAATTGAATACCTCCAACAAAAAGGACCACTTCCCCCTCCCTTTTATTGATCATTCTTTGAAAGAATAGTAAGACACAAGTATTTTCTTATTTTGACGAGTTCTAAGGATTCTTTCAAATTCCTATCTATCTCAAGGACCAAGAAAATATGACATTCACATGTCTATATGGCACCTATGCTTATTGTAGGATGTTGTTTGGTCTATGTAATGCCCCCGCTACTTTTCAAGGCGTATGATATCAATATTTACCGATATGATTGAAAAGGAGATAGGGGTTTTTATGGATGCCTTTTGTATTGGTGGTAGTACCTTTGACGAATGCTTATTAAATCTTGCTTGCTATTGAAAAAGTGTGAGGATGCCAACCTTGTTTTTAACTAGGAGAAGTATTAATTTATGGTACAAGAGGGGACAATCCTTGGCTATAAGGTGTTGCATCAGGGCATCAAAGTGGACCCAACCAAGGTTGAAGTCAACACTAGGCTTCTCCCTCCCAATACGGTGAAAGGGTAAGATCTTTCTTGAGCCACACAGGCTTTTATCGTCAATTTATTGAATCATTCTCGATGATAATTAAACCTCTCACCACATTTCTTCAAAAAGATAACAAGTTCACATTTGATGATTCTTGATTAAGTGCATTTAACAAGGTGAAAGAAGCGCTTACTTCGCCCTGATAGTGAAAGCACTGGATTAAAACCAATTATTTGAGCTAATGTGTGATGCTAGTGACATAGTTATGGGAGTTGTGTTGGGGAAAAAGAAGGACGAGAAGTCTCATTTTATCTATTATGCAAGCAAGAAATTGAATGAGGCACAACAAAAATACCACCACCGAGAAGGAACTCCTAGTTGTGGTTTATGCATTTGAGAAGTTTCATGCGTTCTAAGTGGGATATAACATAATTGTGTACACCGACCATTCGACCATCAAATACCTTATTTATAAGAAAGATTCCATGCCAAGGTTGATAAGAAGGATACTACTTCTTCAAGAGTTTGATATTGAGATTAGGGATAAGAAAGGATCCAAAAACTTGGTCGTAGATCACTAATCCCAGTTAGAGAAGAAAGGAGAAGATCTTGAATACTTACCCATCAACAATTTTCTAAGAGATGACATACTATATGAAATAGAGAGTAAGAGCCTACCATGGTTTGCCAACTTGGTGAATTTTTTTGGCTTGTATCACGGTTCCACCTTATTTCTCACCACAAGAGCACTTAAGATTGAAACATAAGGCTAAGAGGTACATTTGGGATGAGCCCAAACTTGTTCAAAAGAAGTATGGATGGCCTTATTTAACTTTGTGTGCCAAATGAAGAGGTTCCTAGTGTTCTAACTATGTGCCACTCCTCACCGTGTGGAGGGCACATCAGCGCAAGGAAAATAACGAAAAAAGTTTTGCAATCTGGTTTATATTGGTTATCCTTGTTCAAAGATGCTTGGGAATATGTGAAGAGGTGCGATCAATATCAAATGATTGGGAACATATCTAAAATAGATGAAATACCTCAAAACCCAATCCTTAAGCTTGAGATCTTTGATTTTTGGGCTATAGACTTATGGAGTCATTCCCATCATCTTATGGGAATATGTATATCTTGATAGAAGTTGACTACATGAGTAAGTTGGTGGAAAAAATTGCCTCTCCCACGAATAATCATAAGGTAGTCATGAAGCTTAGAAGGTGATTTTCCTGAGGTTTCGAGTTCTTAAAGCCATCATAAGTGATGGTGGTTCACAATTTGCTAAGGATATCCTCCAAGGACTCCTAAAGAAGTATGGAGTCCACCACAAGATAGGGTTGACATAACACCCTAAAACTAATGGGAAGCTGAGATTTTGAGCTCGAAAGTCAAGCTTATTCTTGAGGAAAGCATTTAGATAAATCAAAAGGACTTATCTCTAAATCTTGATGGTGCTTTGTGTGTATAAGATGAATTTCAAGATACCTATAGGCACTATCCCTTACAAGATTGTATGTGGAAAGAGTTGTCACCTCTCGGTGGAGATGGAATATAAGGCTATGTGGCGATAAAGAAAATTAAATTTGATCTCAAGAGTGTAGGTGAGAAGAGACTCTTAGACCTTTATGAGTTAGAGGAACTCCGCATGAAATCATATATAAAGATTAAACTAAGGAATGTCATGATAAGAATATTTCAAAGAAGGAGTTTTGCGTGGGTGATAGAAAGTTGCTATACAATTCAAGATTGAAATTATTCCCAGGGAAGCTGAAGTCAAGATGGAGTAGTCCATTTGAGGTGTTGAAAGTGTTTCAATATGTCCAGTTGAAGTATGGAATGAATCTTCAGGCGCATTCAAGGTCAATATCTAACTCCTTAAGGATTACAATGAAGGAGACAAAGTCGGGAACATCTCTTTGAATTAACACTCCCAAAGTTTCAGCCCTCCTCAATCAAGTGATAATTAGTAGCATAGTCAAGCTAATGACTATAAAGAGCTCTTTCGAGAGGAAGCCCGAGTTTTCTTACCTTTCTTTTCATTTTTATTTCTTTTGATTTAATCTTTTGGTTTTGGATTCTAAGATTTGGATTCCTTTGTTTTGTGTAAGGTATATTACCTTGAAGAATTTGGGCATATATGGAGATGTGTTGAAAAAAGGATGTTAAAGAGGCTGAAAGATGTGTTGGGCAATAACCAGTGAGTTATGAGAAGGTATTAAATGTTCTCCAAGTGGATGCTCAAGAGGATTGAAAATTTAGAAAAGTTGTTCTAAGTGGGCACTCAACCTTTATCCTAAGCAGTCGCTTAGTAGAATTTTATGGAAAAACATAAACTTTTGAGCGGGCACTATGCGGGTATCAAGCGCCCGCGTAGGAGAAAACAAGAAACTTTAATTTAGAACCGAGTGGGCGCTCATGCTTTACCCTTAGAGACCGCTTAAGAGGATCAAAGTAGAATTCAATAGGAATTAAGCGGTCTCTAAGCAGGGTCTAAGCAAACCCTTAAGTGAAAAAATTAGTGATGAGCGGACACAACTTTTGATCTAGGCGCTCGCGTAGAAGGCCATTTCCAGTATTCTAAATCTCTTAAGAGGGAACTTCAAGTTATTCTCTTAGGCCACAAAACTTGCATAGAATTAGACATATTCCCGACTCTTAACCACAACTCTCATATCTTCATCTTCAACCTCTTGACAACTTCTCTCTCTAAAATTCCCCTCCATACTCCCCCATAAACCTTTGCGCAGTACCACTCAAATATTCAAGCTTCTCACCACAAAACACCATCAAACATCATCTTAATCTTTGATCTACCCATATCCCACAACTTTTCGGAAAATATCAAGCTTTTGTGAAACTTCCAATTCAAATCCCATCCAATTTTTTGTTGAAAATCAAGTTTTCTAGCATCATCACAAGATTTTGGAAGTAGCAAGTTATCTTTATTGAAGAGATTGCTCAGAATATTTTGTATATCATTCCTCCTTTCTCTCTTTAAAATTTCTATTTTCAATACTTGTGATTTGATATGTTTTTGAGATTTGTGTGGATTGTTGGAATTTGTGAGTTAGTGAACATTTTGGATTTTTTTTTGATGTAATGAAGCTAAGGATTTGGTTGAATTTGGTAATTATTTGGTGTTTTTGTGATCTAAGGTGCTTAAGGTTTCGGTTTTGGTTGTAGAGTTGTTGTTGATATTTTGGGTGGTGTTGTTGATAAAATTGAGGCATAATTTTTTCTAAGAAGAGATCAAAATAATCAAAATAATCAACTTCCTCTCAATCATGACAACCTAGTGTACCCTCCCTAAAATTTATCAACTCTACCCAGAAGTCCTTCTACAAGAAATAGAAAACCTAAAAGCTCCTTAGTACTAGATTCTACGAGCAAATAGCCACGATTAAGCTAAGAATAGATGAGGACCTTTTTTCTATATACACAGATAGGATGGGATGAGTTTTTACCTTCTCTACCATTATACTTAAGTGCACCTTACCTTAGAATTTTTATCTTTACTTAAGAGGATCCCCATTGGGGAAAACAACTACTAAATAAATATTTAATTATTCAACCAACCCCAATTCATTACACTAGTCGAGTTAAACCCAATATTCAATTAGGATCTTTCCATTCAAATGACATATTTGCCCTTGACTTAAGGAAATTTATGAACTATACCGAGACATGGTGGTGGAGGATGATTATGATGATATAGAATACCAATTAAATACTTTTCATGCATCCTACATTATTCACCTATGCCTTAGGATCCTACATAAAATTTTTGTGTATTCTATTTTTAATAAGAAGGATTTGGGGAAGAAAGCCAGGGATGAAATAGAGTTACTATCAATGGCCGCTTTGGTGAAGGAGAGATTGGGTGTATGTATGATGGATATGCTAAGATGTGTGCATCGCACCAGTCCATGAGCATTTCTTTCTACGACATGAGGATTGATTGCCACGGGATGCAAGAGTTCCATCAGGCCATGTCTGCAACTTACAAGAGCATGAGGACCAACTACCGCACTATCTAGATGAGCTTTCATATACTTAGTGGGTATATACGTGAGTACTTTAAGGGTGGACCTAGTTCCTCCCCCAAGTATGATCCTTTCCCTCCTTCTAGCCTACCTTAAATGTCTTGTGCTTGCAGTGAACATTAAAAGGTTTGGATTAGGGGGAGAGGTTATTTATCATATATAACCATGAGCATAGTTAATTTATTTTCTTTTTTTTTTCTAGTTATATATATTATTTAGTTTAATGCATGACATTACATCCCTTATTTTATTTCGCTCCATGGATAAGTCTTCAATGAGGATATATAAATACACATGTGCATTTCAAAAACTTTTTCATATGTTATATCTTGTTGATTTTTAAAAATAATGACACTAATGATTATTTATATTTACACTATTTCTCTTCCTATTGCATATATTTCTCACCCAATACTATAGATTTGTGATTAGCTGTAAGGACTTGTGCTTTAGACTGATGGCATTATTTTGGTCTCTTTCCTTTTTCACGTGTGTTAGATTTCGGCCTCTGTGAGATTCAAATCTTGGGTTTTCTTATTGGCTTTTGAGACTCTTTGGTGTAACTTTATGGAGTGATTGAACTCTTCTTTAGAATTAAGAGGCTTTTTCTTGTTACTTATGATATTTTTCCACTTTCTCTTAGGATGAAACCCGTTGAGCTTCTATTTCCCCTTTTCTTGATGCCTAACATTAAAAACCTTAAAGCCTTCTTACTAGATTTATTTTGAACATGCAATATGCAATGATACAATGCCTCTTAAAATGAATCGAGTACATATATTGAACATTCATTCATCCTTGAATCCTACATTAGATTTGAAAATAATGAAAAAAAAAGAAAAGAATAAATAATGAAAAAAGAAAAGGAAAGGAAAAACAAGTTTGGTGGAAAAGTTTTAAATTTGCTCACCCTCAAATTAGCAAAAGAAGTGAATATGCATTAATTGAGTCAAGAAGAAAGCAAGGATCAAAATATTTGAGAGAAAAGGACAATTTTGGATGATAAGAAGGCTATAAGGATGGTTTAAACCCGAACATTATGTTTATAGTGAAGTTTTATTTAGATTTTTTAGCACCATTTTCCTAAATAACATCGGCCTATCCTATCTAACCAAGCCTACCCAATCTAGAGACTCACGACATTATTGAGTTAGCATCATACTTAGTAGTGGAGAAAGACAAAAACCAAGCCTAAAGAGGACTATCTTACAGAGTTGATGCATATTATTAGGTTGAGAGCACGTTGATAACCAATATTTTAGGTCGTTAACTAAAAGACAGGTTATGCAAACAATTTTTATTCCAACCTATAAACTATAAGAGTATAGTGGAGTAGGGAGTCAAACCACGAAGACAAGGTATATCAAGACTCTAACTTTTAACACAACCGGACTATTTGGAGTTGGAAATTCAATTAAAACTAATAACCAGAAGATGGATGACGATAAATCACAAAATAAAGCAAGTAGAGAAAAATGGGGACAAGATTGGATTCACCCTAGAAATGACGCTTTCAAAACCGAACGTGATAGATTAGAGAAAATCTGATAATAACTAGCATGGACATCCAAGAATACGAGAGGAAGTTGGTGATTCCACGAATCACAACGAACGACCTATAATCGCCCTATGTCTCCAAAGGAGTGGCAAGACAAGATTCGCATCGGATTCCGAAACTATTTATTATCATCGTTTCTACAACCTTAAGCAATAAAGATCATAGCTTTCCTAGGGTTTCACCAATCAAAACCCCTAAAGGAATTACTCACACATATTCATGCTTAAAAACATAAAGATATTCAAAGATGCAACAGAAACAAACATGGAATGAAATCGCGAGAATGAAAACAATTCAGAAATTATGCTAATAGCCGAAAAATATAGAACTAGACATGCAATGAAGTAAAGCAATTAATTAAGAGCAAAGGAATAGATTAAAACTTACAAAAGCTTCAATTTGATATCAACGAAAAGAATTCGAACTACAAAGCGTTGAGGAAACTGAAACCGAAAGCTAAAACTAAAAGAATTTGGAGGCTAAAGAAAACTAAAAAGGCATAAAAGTATAAAACCTAGCTCCCCCCTCCTCTCATCAGAGGAAGGGGTATTTATAACAAAACAAGAAAAACCTATGAAAACCCTAAAGTGCATAGGAGCCGGCCCTAAAAAGAAGTAGTTGATCCGGAGGAAAACACTGTCATTCGCCCGAATGTAAGTTTCATTCGGCCAAATACAATCCCATTCGCCCGAATGGTCTTCCATTCGCCTATTCCAGAGGCTTCGAGGAATCGATCTCTGTCAAGCATTCACCCGAATGAAGATGTTGATTTGGCCGAATGGAAGCTCATTCGCCCGAATGAGTCCTATTCGGCTTTTCCAGTGGCAAGGCTCAAAATCTCTGAAGACTGCCTCTCATTCGACTGAATGAGTCTCAGACTCGGTCGAATCTGAACCATTCGGTCGAATGTCTCTCAGATTTGGTCAAATCTGAGACCATTCTTTCCTCTTTTTCACTTCTCTCTTTTCTGAACTCCGTGGGATCTTCATGAGTGACTTCAAACACTCGCCCAAGCTATGATACGTGTGTCAAAGGCTTGAATGCATCACATTTCACCTTGAAATCATCAAAAGTACCTGAAATAAACTTATGACAACTCAAAAACAAGATCAAGGTAAAATCAAGCACAATATGCATAAAACTAATACAAAACTGCAGGACTTGACATTAAAACAAGGTAATATATGTGCTCTAAAATGAGCACATCAACTTCCCTCAAGCTAAACCATTGCTAGTCCCTAGCAAACGAAATAGGAAGGTTAAGTGATAGCTTAGGGAAAAATGAATGAAGAAATGAATGAAGAGACGAATGAAGATCATGAGAAGTGGAAATCAAGACAATGCAAGCCGTGCATGTGCAAAAATCTTCCCTAGCCATGGGTGTGCAAGTACAATGGGATTTAGGAAGCATAATCAACTTTTTACACCTACTCGGGATCACCAAGCAAGCTACATCATAGTTCATTCCGCCCACTACCTAACGAGGTCGCAAGTCTACGCTCCCAAGGTTATTTCCCAAGAGGTGTGGGAAATTTCCATTACGCTCATGTGTTTATAGGGTATGTGTTTCGCTCAAAATCATCCGACTGAAGATGAGTCGGGAATTAAACACCTAAACAGGGAGAAATCTCGTAAATCATGTCTTATCTGCTCTCCAGCACTGATCTTACTAATCAGGTTAGGTCGAACATGTTTGGAAAGGGTTGTAATGCAGGCTCGGATCGAGGTACGATAGAATTTGGGAATGTGGAGTTGAAATAGAGGATAATAAGTGATCCAAGGAAATAAAACCGAGGAAGACTACCGCCTTCCGACAACCATGTCAATCCCAAAATTCCCAATAATAGACTCTAATACACTATGTCAACTTTATTCTCAACCTTTTTCTCTAATATCTTTTTGTTTATTTTCTTTTCTTTTTCTCTTTTTTTTCTTTCTTTTTCCTTTTTTTCTTTTTTTTGTGCTTTTCAAGCTTTTTATGAACTTTCTATGTGCATACTTCTTTGAAATGCACTAAGACTAATGTATATAGTCAAATTACCCAATATTAATCTCCCCAATACCAAAATCCTATATTATAATGCTACAAATATCAACTTCACTATGATCCCATGACTATCCTCTAGGTAAAAAGAGGGAGTATTTGGTTCATGTGGAGTTAGATAGCGTGACTACAAAAGAAGGTAAAGGCACAAATTTGGCTCAACCTAGAGTAAATTCATTTTCATGGTAGGCACTTTGGCTATGTAGCTTTAACTACAAACGTGTTATCATACCTAACCTTTAGAAAATTAGACTATGCTGGAGGAGAACAGACACAATTCTTAAGATTCCCTGACTAACGCTCAACAATATAGGACTTATAATAAAGTCCTAAAAGGCTCAATCCTCACTAGGTTAGTCGAAATGCGCCTCAATAGGTAGTCATCCAAACCACATACCAAGCAAGATCAGATCCCCCAAGCTAAGTGAAAAATAGTCGAGAAACTAAGACCCAAAACAGGCACAGGGCTAGGGGAATATGAGTTTGCATAAAATCAACGTAAAGTGCACAACAGAAGCTTGCATGCTTATGATGGACAAAAGAAGGGGGCACATGGTGCAAAGAAGGGTAAAAACAAATATAAAAATAACTTAAATACATAAATTTGGATTTTCAAGTAAGCAATCATACCAGTATGTGGGTGCAGCGGCATGTGGAACTTATTATATAAACAGCTGAAAACAACACCAAAAAGCAAAGCGCAAAACACAAAATAACACCTAGAAATAGACACAAAACACGAAGCAACACAACACTACACAACACTAAACTAACAGCCAAGACCAAAGGACACGCAAAAGAATGAGTAGTGGACTATGGATACCCCCCCCCCCCCCAAGCTAGGGTGAAGCCGTCCTCGACGTTAAGGGAGGCCGTTAGGTCTACCACTACTCATCCCCCATAAATTCCTCATCATCCCCTTGGTCTTCCTCCTCATTAACCTCCTCCTCCCCACCGGTATAATCCATCCCATAGTCATCCGAGGATCTTCTAGGAGCCGGTGGGGTAAAGTTATTAAACCTACGCCTACCCACCCGCAACCGGTCAAACCCATGACTTAGTGATATCTCGTTATAGTTGTCATGGCGAGGGTATCAGGAAGGGGTGGCCATCCTTTCGCCGATCATGTGGGAGCGATAGGCCATATTATACCATGGGTAGTTCGCCCGCTCGAAGTTTTGCTCGAGGTGTTCGAGTTGGGCGGTGTGGTGGGCTTGGGTGGTGAGGACCTAGTCAAGCCTTCTCTCTATGCGTCCTAGGGAGGACATAATATCGGATTCAGATTCATCATCTGAACCGTCATGGTCTGGTAAGACCGAGGTAGAGGCCCTAGGTCTGTCACGCATAGAAAGAGTGTGAGGGCGGGGAGGTGGTACAAGTGGGGGCTCTACAGCGTATCTCGGCACATCGTCGTCTAAGAGATATGAGGCCCCAAACTGGACTAGGGGAGGTAATTGAGGACAAGGAAGGGGGATAGTGCGGTCTTTCAAGTACCGCCATCGCATGGGGTCCGCAAAAATAAAGCCAGCCCGCACGAGACATTTCTCGTGAAGGGTAGTGGAACTGGCATATCGTTCATCAAATTCCACAAGATTCATGATGTTCAAGAATTCAGCAATGTGGAATACGTGTCCCCCTAAACATAAGTCAGTGGTTGCATTTAGGGTGGTTGTGTTGTTTAGAAACTTCCACATCGTCATTGGCAGGCTTAGTGCAGTGTCTTCGTGTGGTGCAAGGTAAGGGTGTAATATGTGCACTTTGTGTGTTCGTACTAGGTGAGGGCTAGGGGAAGGGAACAAAGTCTCCCTAGCAAATTTAAAGAACATGCACAAAACAGGGTGTTGTACATTAGAAGCATATATGTTTCTATTCGGATAAACAAGCCGGCCAGCTATTTTAGGCCATAACTCGGAAACCCGAGAGTTATGGAATAGGCTCGTTATGGAAACCAAACACGGTGCAAAATGCAGCATAATCAAGAAAATAGGTTGCATTCCTTAGCCTAAAAGACAAATGCAGCCTACCATCCCGTTGACACGGTGTTAGGGAACTAAGAAACTCATAAGTTAAGAGCTTATGAGTCGGGTGCCACATGTTTATCCAGTTCTCTAACCCGCATGCAGTTAATAGGGCAACAAATTGCTCGTATATACCCATTCGTTGCAAAATTAAAAGGTCTAAATAATGAGTGGAGTTGATTTTTCGTACCTTAAGCCTTTGGAAACGCTCATATTACTCCAAAGATACGAAAATTACCGTTGGATGGTCATCATCGAACCATAGTTCCTGGCCGGGAAGTCTTTGTTGGCCCTCCGATTGTTGAGAACCGGTTTATTGAGCTTCCCGTGCCGCACCCGAAGAGGAACCTTCTCCATGCTTTTTGGACCTCTTGAAGGGGTTCCTCAAGGTTCTCCTTGGACCCATAGTAATTGATGATGATTGGGAAGGAAGTAGAGGAATTTGAGAGAGACCAAGAGTGTGAGGGAAGACGTGCGTGCTGTAGGTGTGAAGAAATGTGGGTGTGAAATCTCGTGGAATGAGCTTGTATTTATAGGTCTGGCTTCCATTCAGCCGAATGAAGCATCCATTCGGTCGAATAGAGCTTCATTTGCCTGAATGGATGCCCTGTTCGGTCGAATGGCTAGGAGCTACAAAGAATTCTTCGCTCCCATTCGACCGAATACTAAACCTATTCGGTCGAATGTCACACCATTCGACCGAACGATCACTCTATTCGGGGTTACCAGCAACTTCAAAGTTTTCCTCAGCAGATCTATTCGACTGAATGGAACACTCCATTCGGTCGAATGAAATCTATTCGGCCGAATAGATCTCTTCATTCGGTATTCTCAAAGACCTCTCCAATTTTGATTAACTGCATTCTTAATGGCCATTCGGCCAAATGGACCTATCATTCGGCCGAATGGAGTGCTATTTTGCACTTCCTTTGTGTTTAGTAATCAAAACACTTGCCTTCTCAAAAACAATCAATGTACTATGAGTTAGTTTGACGAAAATCCAAATAAACCGGTGATGTGAATCTAGGTATTGAAACCTTAATCCACACAAAAGGGATAGAACTAGATAGAAAACCCTCTAAAGCTACGCACCAAAGGTTTGAAATCTAGGGCGAAAGTTTAAGAATTGATTAAAGCAAAGCACCCTCAATTCCTACACTTCCTCACGTGAATCTAAAGCTTTAAGCACCAATTCACAACTCTTTGTTACACACAAAGAAAAACAACAAACTCTCTAAGTTTATTGAAGAATATATAGAAAAGAATCTCCAAATCTGATTTTTCCTGGGTGCACATCTATTTATACCCATAGCTTGAGAGTTTCAATCATATTATGACTAGGCCTGCTACTGCTAAAAGGACTCCTAATAACCAATAGGATAATGCCACCTATTTATTACATAATCCTACCAAAACTCTAACACTATCTTATCTTAATTAGAATCTTATCCTATCTAAAAAGATAATATTACAAATTAACTACTCTAATCCTATTTTATTTAAAGTAAAACACTAAATATCCAATCCCATGTGTGTAGCCATGTCCATACCAATGCCATGTCACTTGCCATGTCACTTAAGTCGTAATAAAGCATCGATAAGATGTAATAAGCACATCTCAATGTAACAAGCACCTCCCCTTGTCTTAAAATTTTCCTCCTTGGTCAAAATTTTCAATCTTCAAAAATTACTCCAAGATTTTAACTTTTGATCAAGGCCTTCCATCAATCATCACCTCCATGGCTTCCACACATTATAGAATCATAAAACTTGAAAAAGGAAAGTTTGAAAACACACCTATGCCTAAAATGAGAAAAACCCTATCAAATGAAATGGGAGAAAACTCATAGGCAAAACCAACTTATTCCCCATGTCCACCAATCCTCATTCACATTTGCATGTTATCATGCACATGCAAATGTTCCCCTTTGATGCACCTAGAAGATTCGTGTCTCCATAAGCCAACAACTCTCCCATGGTAACATCCTTCTTTGAAGCTTCAATCAACCCTTTGAAGTTGATATCCTCTATCATATCATCCTCCTCTTCTTCAAAAGAGTTTGTCCTCAAACCTCGAAGTTTATCATCAGGCACATAAGGTGCTAAGTCGCCTATATTGAATGTGGCATGAACTCCATAGTCTCCAGGCAACTCAAGCTTATATGCATTATCACCCACCTTACTAATGATTTTGAATGGATCATCACACCTAGGCATAAGCTTGTTCTTACTTTGATTAGGAAATCTTTCCTTCCTCAAGTGCAACCAAACCAAGTCTCCCTCCTTGTAAGTATGTTGAGTCTTGTGTTTGTTAGCTCTAGCCTTATAGATATCATTGAACTTCTCAATCCTTGCTCTCACTTGGGCGTGAAGCTTCTGCATATAGTCAACCTTGGCCTTCGCATCCTTGTGAACTAATTCCCCTTTGGGAATCCCCATGAAATCAATAGGTAGTCTTGGGCTCACTCCATAGAAAACCTCGAATGGTGAATGTTTTGTTGCATAGGTTGGAGATCTGTTGTAGGCAAACTCTGCATGTGCTAGCTTCAAATCCCAATCCTTTTGTGTTTTACTCACCAAACCACGTAAGAGAACACCTAAAGTTCGATTCGTGACTTCTGTCTGTCCATCTGTCTGGGGATGATAAGAAGTTCTAAATAAAAGCTTAGTCCCTATCAATCTCCATAATGATTTCCAGAAATAGCTCATGAACTTCGTGTCTCTGTCACTCACAATCGTCTTTGGAACTCCATGCAAGCGAATGATGTCTCTAAAGTACAAATCTGCAACATTCATTACATCATTTGTTTTATGGCATGGTGTGAAGTGTGCCATCTTGGAGAACCTATCAACCACCACCATGATTGAATCCTTCCACCTAGCAGTTCTTGGCAACCCCACAATAAAGTCCGTAGACACGTCCTCCCAAGGAAACTCCGGAACAGGCAATGGAGTATAAAGACCTTGGTGAAAAGTAGACTTTGCCTTTTGACACGTTGCACATTGGGATAGGATGGCTCCAACATCTACAATCATCTTTGGCCAATAGAAGTGTTCTTGGAGCATAGCCAAAGTCTTTGTGATCCCAAAGTGTCCTGCTATTCCTCCACCATGCGCTTCTCTCACGAGCAATTCACGAATTGAGCACCTAAGAATGCACAATTGATTTCCCTTGAACAAGAAACCATCATGAAGAACATAGGAACCCATGGCCCCTTTGTTGATTTGTTGCATGATTGGCCTAAAATTCTCATCTTGGTCATAATATTGTGTAATGAGATCCAAACCAAGTAATTTG
Source organism: Dysphania ambrosioides (assembly GCA_026401315.1). Classification (NCBI taxonomy): domain Eukaryota; kingdom Viridiplantae; phylum Streptophyta; class Magnoliopsida; order Caryophyllales; family Amaranthaceae; genus Dysphania; species Dysphania ambrosioides. Next base: position 16,953,410 of record CM048661.1, on the reverse strand, counting down.
GAGTTTAGGACACCTAGCAACGAATACCTCCTTGAAAGTGCATCTGCCACCACATTAGGCTTACCGTCCTTATACTTTGAAGAAAAGTGAAAGGATTGCAAGAATTCAACCCACTTGGCATGTCGTGGATTAAGCTTGTGTTGGCCATTGATGTGCTTTAAAGCTTCATGATCAGAATGCAATATAAAGTGATTTGGCCTTAGATAGTGACTCCAATGGTCCAAAGCCCTTACAATTGCATAAAATTCCTTGTCATAAGTTGAGTAGTTCAATTTGGCCCCATTAAGCTTCTAACTAAAATATGCAATGGGCCTCTTCCCTTGAATGAGCACAGCGCCAATTCCAACTCCACTAGCATCAGTCTCCACCTCGAAAGGTCTAGAGAAATCGAGCAAGGCTAGAATAGGTGTATGACATAGCATCTCCTTAATAGCTTCAAAGGCCTTGTTTGCATCTCTGGTCCATTCAAACTTCTTGTCCTTCTTGATACATTCAGTCATAGGAGCAACAATGGACGAGAAATTCTTCACGAACCTTCGATAGAATGAGGCTAGCCCATGAAAAGCACGCACCTCTGTCATATTTTTAGGAATAAGCCATGACTTTATTGCTTCCACCTTGGATGGATCCACCGAAACCCCATCCTTGGACACAATATAGCCCAAAAACATGACACTAGGCACCATGAAGTAGCACTTTTCGAGCTTAGCATACAATTTCTGTTTTCTCAAAACCTCAAACACACTCCTTAGGTGGCTTAGATGATCATCAATAGAAGTGCTATAAATTAGAATATCATCTAAGTAAACAACAACAAATTTACCTAGGAATGGTTTTAAGACTTCTTTCATCAAACGCATGAAGGTATTAGGTGCATTAGTTAAGCCAAAAGGCATAACCAACCATTCATAAAGCCCAAGTTTTGTTTTGAAACCTGTCTTCCATTCATCACCTTCCTTCATTCGTATTTGATGATATCCACTTCGAAGATCGATCTTGGAGAAGACCTGCGCACCATACAACTCATCTAATAAATCATCAAGTCTGGGAATAGGAAACCTATATTTGATGGTGATGTTGTTTACAGCCCTCGAATCGATGCACATCCTCCAAGTTCCATCTTTCTTTGGCACAATCAAAGTAGGCACTACACAAGGACTCATACTCTCCCTTACATACCCACGTGCCATGAGTTCTTCGATTTGCCTTTGAATTTCCTTTGTTTCTTCCGGATTGCACCTATAAGCTGGCTTGTTAGGTATTTGTGCTCCCAGAATGAGATCAATTTGATGTTCAATCCCTCGAATTGGTGGTAAGCCCGGAGGCAAATCATCAGGAAAAACATCTTCAAACTCGGTGAGTAATGGTGTCAAAGATCTTGGAACCACGTGGGCTCCGTTCTCTACCTCCTTAGCCACCAGCACATAAACCATGCTACTTGCCTTTGCCTCCTTCTCCAATTCCTTTCCATCCACCAATAACACTCCCTTGCCATCATCTTTGTTGGAACAAGTTTTTAGAGTCATTAAAGGCTTCAGACACAACATATACGTTTGTCCTCCCATCAAACTTCACAAATCTGTCATATTGCCAAGGTCTTCCCAAGAGAATATGACACGCATCCATGGGACAAACATCACAAAGCACTTGATCTTCATAATTGCCAATTTTGAACGAAATCAATGCTTGTTTACTAACCTTTACGTCACTTGACTTGCTAAGCCAATGGAGCTTATATGGTTGAGGATGGATTTGAGTGGGCACCTCCAAATTGTCCACCAAGAGTGTAGAAACCACGTTAGTGCAGCTCCCTGAATCTATAATCACATCACATAGTCTTCCATGGACATTGCTTCTTGTGAGGAAGATTTTCTCCCTTTGGCTCTCCTCTAATGGTAAGGACTTGGATTGCAATGCCCTTCGCAACACTAGGCTAGATCCCCCAGTTTCTGCCATCACCTCCTCCACATCCTCCTCTAGGACTTCAAAAGATGTGTTACCTTCTTCCTCTTCAAGCTCATGCTCCTCTTCTTCAAAGGTTTCATCTTCCTCCCAAGTCCGAGTAGTAGCAATCCTAGCATGGGGACAATCCCTTTGGATATGGCCTTGTCCCTTACATTTGAAGCAAGTTCGTTGATCTCCCATAGGGGGCCTCGAACTTCCTCCCTTATCTCTCCCAAAAGGTTGTGGCTTTATGGATTTCTCGAGATTAGGCTTCACATTAGACATCTCACGCACCCCTTTAGCTTCAAATGATCGAAAGATCCCTCTAGGTTTACGTGTTTGCCTTTCAACCCTAGTTGCTATTGTACACACCTCATCAAAGCTCCAATAGGGTTGTAACTCCACCTTTTCCTTGATTGGGTCATTTAACCCAGCCACAAAACGAGCCACCTTGTGGTATTCTTTCTCCTCTAGCCCACACACCATGGCTAGATTTTTGAATTCCATCAAGTATTCCTCCACAGACCTCCTTTCTTGCTTCAAAGTATGCATTTTTATAAAATTGTTTTGTTTAAAGTCTTGAGGAACAAACCTTTTTTGCATGTACTTCTTTAGTTTTGTCCAAGATGAGATCTTGGAACGCCCCTCCTTTCTCCTCTTCTTTTGTAAACCTTCAAGCCACAAACTTGCATAAGAAGTGAGTTTGAGTTCAGCAACCTTAAAGGATCTATGATCATCATAGTCCTTATATCTGAAAATTCGTTCAACTCTACGGATCTAATATAGGAATTTGTCTGGGTCCAAACTGCCATTTAACTTAGGGATTTCAAGTCTCAAGCTTTGATCCTCTTTCCCCCTTAAACTCTATCTCCTATGACCTTTATATGATTCCTCATCATCACCTGAAGAGGATAGGTCCCTCTTGCTAGGCCTCCTTGAGCTTCTAACATTGGATTCACCATCACTTTTGCTAGAGTTAGATTCATGAGAAGAGAGTTTACCTTTGCTTGAGGACTTTTCCTTCTTCCCCACAATTTGCAACAGCTCATTCATACGTTCCTTCAGTTCCTTCAACTCACGTTCCATGCACAAGGCTTTGGCTTCTTGTAAGGTTAAACCTTTTTTGAAGCCTGGTGGCATCTCGTGTGCATCATCACCACTGGAATCCATATTGCTTGAGTATGCTTCGAATCCTCTCAACGAGAGCACCAAAAGTTGATGTGAATCTAGGTATTGAAACCTTAATCCACACAAAAGGGATAGAACTAGATAGAAAACCCTCTAAAGCTACGCACCAAAGGTTTAAAATCTAGGGCGAAAGTTTAAGAATTGATTAAAGCAAAGCACCCTCAATTCCTACACTTCCTCACGTGAATCTAAAGCTTTAAGCACCAATTCACAACTCTTTGTTACACACAAAGAAAAACATCAAACTTTCTAAGTTTATTGAAGATATATAGAAAAGAATCTCCAAATCTGATTTTTCCAAGCTTGGGTGCACATCTATTTATACCCATAGCTTGAGAGTTTCAATCATATTATGACTAGGCCTCCTACTTCTAAAAGGACTCCTAATAACCAATAGGATAATGCCACCTATTTATTATATAATCCTACCAAAACTCTAACACTATCTTATCTTAATTAGAATCTTATCCTATCTAAAAAGATAATATTACAAATTAACTAATCTAATCCTATTTTATTTAAAGTAAAACACTAAATATCCAATCCCATGTGTGTAGCCACGTCCATACCAATGCCATATCACTTGCCATGTCACTTAAGTCGTAATAAAGCACCGATAAGATGTAATAAGCACATCTCAATGTAACAAGCACCTCCCCTTGTCTTAAAATTTTCCTCCTTGGTCAAAATTTTCAATCTTCGAAAATTACTCTAAGATTTTAGCTTTTGATCAAGGCCTTCCATCAATCATCACCTCCATGGCTTCCACACATTATAGAATCATAAAACTTGAAAAAGGAAAGTTTGAAAACACACCTATGCCTAAAATGAGAAAAACCCTATCAAATGAAATGGGAGAAAACTCATAGGCAAAACCAACTTATTCCCCATGTCCACCAATCCTCATTCACATTTGCATGTTATCATGCACATGCAAATGTTCCCCTTTGATGCACCTAGAAGATTCGTATCTCCATAAGCCAACAACTCTCCCATGGTAACATCCTTCTTTGAAGCTTCAATCAACCCTTCGAAGTTGATATCCTCTATCATATCAACCGGGTTACCTCCCTTAAGTGCTTTGTTTAACGTCGTTTAGCTCGACGTAGCTCGCTACAAGTTTAGATAGAAAAAGAAAAAGAAGGAATTATACTGGCCATAGGAGTGGACTCACTCCTAGCATCTCCATCACCTCCGGCGTGGGGAGTCAAGACCCTCCACTGAGCATCAGTGGCAGAAGTAAGTAAGGTCAAACCAGGGTCATCCGTAGGAGGGCTATAATGCGGGGTTCCCCCAAGCCAGGGTGGAGCCCTCGTTCTTTTTTTGGACTTTTTCTTTTTCTTAGCCCTCTTCCTTTTCAAGGCTGGCTCGTTAGGACTGTCAGAATTCTCACAAATATCCTGCATCACAACGAATTCCTTCTCGACTTCAAAAATAACACCCTTCATTGTCACTTCCTCCTCTGTCACCTCAACAGACACTGGCGCAGCAAAAACGTCACACCCCTCTACCTTTTCTTTAACTATGCCATCAAAAATATGAAAGGAACAAATTTGCTCGACCATGGGTTCCCTGGAAGACTTGGAAAAGGAAAACACAACCTTCTCATGGGCTACCCTCACAGTTATAGTTTCTGATTCACAGTCGTACAGGGCACCCAAAGTCTTCAATGCATCCCTCCCTAAGATGAGGGGGGTAAAGGGATCCTCAATCATATCAAGTACCACAAAGTCACATAGAACCACAATGTTCTCAACTTGGATCGGAAGGTCCTCAAATTCCCCACATGGTACCTTTATACTACGGTCGGCAAGTTGGATGGTTTTCTTTGATGGCTTGAGGTCGAAAGTTAGTTGTTTGGCGATGGACATCGGCATTAGGCTAATGGAGGCCCCAAGGTCAGCGAGTGCTCCCTTAGAATTGAGTTTTCCAAGGGTGACTAGGAGCACAAAGGGTCCTCTAGCTTTTTCTTTCTTTGCCCACGTGCCCTGAATGATGGCGCTTACCTGCTCTGGCAAGCTAATCACTTCGCCCTCAAGCTTTCTCTTGTTCCTTAAGAGGGTTTTCAGATACGTAGCATATTGCGGCATTTGCTCCATGGCCTCTAAGAATGGTATTTTCATTTCAAGTTGCCACATATGCTTTAGGAATTTAAGAAACTTTTCTTGAAGTTGTTTCTCTACCTTTTTGTAAGGAAAAGGTAGAGGCGGAGCATGTTGACGCTCAAGTTTCCTTCTTTCCTGTATCTCCCTCCATTTCTCATCCTTATCCTTCTTCTTCACCTTAAACCCATTTACCTCGACATTTGGTTCCTCTTTCACTTCACTAACCTCCTTCTCTTCTTTTCTCTCAAGATCCTCTTTGTGTTCATTTTCTATTTGAAAATCACTATCCTTTGAGGATCCTTCTCCTAAATCATCTTTTGGAGCTATAGCAGGATCTGAATATGAAGTTCCCAATCTTAAGAAGATCGCCTTACATGTGTGATGTTTAGGGTTAGAGTCAGGGGTGTTTTGAGGTGGAGTTTGGACGGATGGGTTTTGTTGAGGGTGAGATGGGAATAGTAATGGTGGAGGTGGATTGGCTATCTAAGCAAGTTGAATTTCAAACAACTTTTGCTGAGCTTGAAGTTGTTGCATTTGTTGGATTAGAGTCTGATTAATCTAAGTTAGACTCTGGTTCTGCTGAGCAAGAGTTGTTACCTGGGAGACTAATTGGTCATTGCCTAAGTTATGGCCTTGTTGTGGTTGAGGAGCCACATGATGAGGTTGACTAGGCGAGAAAGGTAGGTTTGAACCATTTCTAGGCCCTTGGTTGAACCCTGGGGGTTTATACACATTAGGCTTAGATATATTCCCATTAGGTTGGTTCCCCTGGAAACCTTGGTTGTTAAACCCACCTTGACCATTTCTGTTGTATCCCGGGTGGAAGTTTCCCTGATTTTGGTTAAAGGGAGGTTTGTACTATTGGTTGTTCGAGAAAGGTTGCTGCCCATACCCTACTCCTTGTCCCTGTCCACTATAGTTAAGGGCTGCCACATGATCAGGGTTATACCCATAACCGTCATAGTTCATCACTTGCGGTTCTAGGTTATACCCTCCATAGTCAACTGCAGCTACGTGCTCGGAGTGCGAACCACCACAATAAGATGTATCATGGTTGGTACCCCCACATATGGCACATGAAAAATGCTTTTCACGCACTAGAGGGATGTTCGAACTACCGGCTAGGCTTAGTTTGGATAACTTTTTATCAATAACGGCCTCTATTTTGGCACTAATATTGTCCAAGTTAGTTGTGTCCATCATCCCTCTAGGTAATCCCTGACTCCTAGTTCCTCCCCAAGCACTATTCTTAGCAACTTCCTCTATTTTGGCCTTTACCTCGGTGCAAGGAATTTTGGAAAGCTGGCCACCTACCGCTGAGTCTAGAAGTGCTTTGGTGGAGTCATTAAGACCATCATAAAAGAATGTGTTGAGATGGTTTTCCCCGTACTCATGGTGGGGGCATGCTCTAATCATTTTTTAAAACCTACTCCAGGTAGCACTAAGGTTCTCATCATCCTCTTGGGTGAAAGACGCAATTTTCTTACGCCAATCCTGTGTTCGAACCGTAGGATAGAACCTTTCTAGAAATGTTGTTTTTAGTTGAGCCTAATTAATAATTGAATTGGATTCTAAGCATTTATACCAATCCTTGGCATCTCCTGTTAGACTCAGATGGAATAGGTGAATTCACACATAATCCGGGCTATTAAGACAAGGAGGGATAAGTCCACAAATATATGAGAATGCCTCTAGGTGTTGAAGAGGACATTCATTTCTTAAGCCACTGAATGGTGTTTCCTTTACCATTCTTGTGAACTAAGGGTGTATTTGGTAAGGTGTAGTGGCAACAGGAAGTACTACACCCCCTTGGAACTCTTGTGAGCCAGGAGTTTCGAATTGACCAAACAATTGATCTTCGTCGGCCATTATAGATATGGATGGGTTTTGGACAGATTGTGAGATGTACTTTGAAGGGCGTTGTCTACTCACACGTTAGATTTCAGGATTTAAGGGTGTAATTGGCTGGTTTGACCTACGTGTGCTATGGGGCATGCAAACACCTAAGTCAAAGACAACCACACACAAAAAGAAAAGCTAAAACAGAAATGAAATGAAATAAAGTTATGCTAAGACAAGTTAGGTCTAAATATTACGCCTTGTCCCCGGCAACGGCGCCATTTTGATAACCGATATTTTAGGTCATTAACTAAAAGACAGGTTATGCAAACAATTTTTATTCCAACCTACAAACTATACGAGTATAGTGGAGTAGGGGGTTGAACCACGAAGACAAGGTATATCAAGACTCTAACTTTTAACACAACCGGACTATTTGGAGTTGGAAATTCAATTAAAACTAATAACCAGAAGATGGATGATGATAAATCACGAAATAAAGCAAGTAGAGAAAAATGGGGACAAGATTGGATTCACCCTAGAAATGAAGCTTTCAAAACCGAACGTGATAGATTAGAGAAAATCTGATAATAACTAGCATGGACATCCAAGAATACGAGAGGAAGTTGGTGATTCCACGAATCACAACGAACGACCTATAATCGCCCTATGTCTCCAAAGGAGTGGTAGGATAAGATTCACATCGGATTCCAAAACTATTTATTATCATCGTTTCTATAACCTTAAGCAATAAAGATCATAGCTTTCCTAGGGTTTCACCAATCAAAACCCCTAAAGGAATTACTCACACATATTCATGCTTAAAAACATAAAGATATTCAAAGATGCAACAGAAACAAACATGGAATGAAATCGCGAGAATGAAAACAATTCAGAAATTATGCTAATAACTGACTAATATAAAACTAGACATGCAATGAAGTAAAGCAATTAATTAAGAGCAAAGGAATAGATTAAAACTTACAAAAGCTTCAATTTGATATCAACGAAAAGAATTTGAACTACAAATCCTTGAGGAAACTGAAAACCGAAAGCTAAAACTAAAAGAATTTGGAGGCTAAAGAAAACTAAAAAGGCATAAAAGTATAAAACCTAGCTCCCCCCTCCTCTCATCAGAGGAAGGAGTATTTATAACAAAACAAGAAAAACCTATGAAAACCCTAAAGTGCATAGGAGCCGGCCCTAAAAAGAAGTAGTTGATCCGGAGGAAAACACTGTCATTCGCCCGAATGTAAGTTTCATTCGGCCAAATACAATCCCATTCGCCCGAATGGTCTTCCATTTGCCTATTCCAGAGGCTTCAAGGAATCGATCTCTGTCAAGCATTTGCCCAAATGAAGATGTTGATTCGGCCGTATGGAAGCTCATTCGCCCGAATGAGTCCCATTCGGCTTTTCCAGTGGCACGGCTCAAAATCTTTGAAGACTGCCTCTCATTCGACCGAATGAGTCTCAGATTCTGTCGAATCTGAGCCATTCGGTCGAATGTCTCTCAGATTCGGTCGAATCGGAGACCATTCTTTCTTCTTTTTCACTTCTCTCTTTTCTGAACTCCATGGGATCTTCATGAGTGACTTCAAACACTTGCCCAAGCTATGATACGTGTGTCAAAGGCTCAAATGCATCGCATTTCACCTTGAAATCATCAAAAGTACATGAAATGAACTTAGGACAACTCGAAAACAAGATCAAGGTAAAATCAAGCACAATATGCATAAAACCAATACAAAACTGCGAGACTTGACACTAAAACGAGGTAATATATGTGCTCTAAAACGAGCACATCACACGTCTAACCTCATAAACATAAGTGGCTTATTTCCCTGTGCACACCAAAATTATGAGAAGTCGATAATACATGAACGAGACTAGCTTGGGGAAGTGTATAGTTGTTCTTCTTAATAATATCATAGTTTCATGGATTTTATATAACTCTTCTATGTGCTAATTTTATTTTGAAATTTGTTTTGACTTAGAGTTTATAAAATCAAGGGTTGTATGTCTCTTGAGAGGATATTGTCTTATCTTTCCCATTCTTCTTGCTCTTGAATGATTGGGGACATGCATTTGCGTAGCTTGGGGGAGTTTAATAAGTCTCATTTGAGTCTATGATTTAGGGGTGTATTAGGGTCATTTGCATGTAGTTTAGATTCATTTTATGTTTTTTTAGTTATATTTAGTTTATTTGCGTTCATATGATGCCTTCATGGGTGTTTGTAGTATTTTTTTATCCTTTTTTGGAATACAAAGAGAAATCCTAAGGTGTTAGATGAGTTTAAGATCTAAAGGAGTGATTCATGAAATCTTAAGAATCATTATGGAGCAAGGCAAGGCTATGAGAAGTTGTTAATCAATGGCCTAATCTTCGTGGAGCAAAAGACTTAAAGTATTGATTTCATGGAGCCTAAAGCAAGGAGACTCGGATGAGTATTGTAGAGGACTTGTACGAGTTCAAGAGCATAATTCAATAGAAACCAAACCTCACATGAAAAGTGAAGAAAGAAAAGGGACTCAATTGAGTGTGTAAAGCACTCGCCCGAGTCATTACTAGAATTGCAAGAAATGCCTTTCTCTCTTATTTGACCAAATGAGAAGAAACTTGGACGAGTGTCTAGAGAACACCCTCGAGTATAATTTCCTAGGCCAGTTTTTAGCACTTTTCTTATTTAAGTTCGATATAGTCTTATATATTAGAAGATTATTTTCTAGGTTTTAGGATGACGAAAAAACATTAGTCTTACATCAGTTTTTCATAGTCTTAGCTTTTCCTTTCTAGCACTTTGAATATTCAAGCGTACATACTTAGTCTTTGTAATTGACGAATTCCTGGTTTGCTTTTCTTATAAATTCTAGTACTTGTTTTCTCTTGGTTCTTTAGTCTATTTTCTGTTATCAATCATGTTTTCCTTGATTATTTTCTTTGTTTTTATGTCGATTATGCGTGATTAGTCTCTCTAATCTAGGATTTTGATGAACCCTAATATGAGTTAGGTATAGAAGAACCCCGAAACCCAAAACCTCAATTTATGATTTAGTTTGTTTAATCTATGATTGGCTTTAATATCATCTAAAGACTAGACACAGTTGATTAATGAATGGATTAAGTTTAACAGCGAAAGTCGATCCATAATCTAATTTAGAATCATAGGTTAATATAAGAGTGTCAATCACAAAATTGGATCTCATAAGGATTAAAATCAATGGAATGCCATGTTTAATGTCTTTTTATTGCATGATTTCACAAAAGTAGGCTTAACTACATTAGAGGAAAATGATTGATACTCGAAAGAGATCTCTAGTATTGTTTAGGGGCATTTGTCTTGGGAATTGTTTTATGAATTGGATTCAAAAGTGTTGGGTGTATATTATATGTCTATCTATATTAGTGGGGATTTATCATCCTAGGTATTTTTAATATATTGATCACAGTTTTAGTTTTAATTCATCGTCTAGCTTATTTAGTTTAGTAATCATCTCATTTTCGATATTGCCTAATAGGTGAGATAAAACCATAGGTATCTTAGACAATTAGATAGCCTACTAGACCCTACTAACCCAAACTGCATTAATTTAGAAAGCAAGGTATTTTTGATAGGGTTGCGACAGCCTCGTCAGAAATATTCGTTTAGGAATTTTGGTTGCATTGCTAAGTGGATGGATATACAATTAGGAATTTTAGAATTATATGCTTAGGAGTTTTGGTGATTTATTTTATTTTCAGTACTTAAGTGAAACATTCTATATCTACATGCTCACATTTTTAGGGTTAATTGTATCATTATTCATTCTCCTTATATACGTATAACATGACCATTTTTCTTTGTTTTAAATACTTTAGGGCTTTTTGATGTCATAGAGTGGCCATAGGGAACATACTAGGAAACAAGCTAAGCTGGAATTTGGCTCAAGTATACTTTTATCACATGAAAAACTAAAATTGAAGTTAAAAATTGTCTTTAACGATTCATCAACACATATATGTAATTTGCCTTGGTTTCTATCATATTCTAGTACCCTTAGCAAGTTGGAGGTATCGAGTGTGACTACTTCGTCATTCGATTTGTCTTTGAGATGGTTCAAAGCCATCATAGCAATAAAGATCTTGTTAGGGTATGTATGCTTCACTTTTATGTCCTTATTATATGGTACTTCATGGAATATAATTTGTGTTAAATTCTGATTTTATCCCAAAAATGAATATTAGATTGTATTTGTTTTATGATTTACCATGGAGGAGGATGGAAATGACTAGCAAATGTTAATCGAAAGGTTAATGTGGTATTACCCTTATATTGTGGTCATGTTATCCTAATTGGTGCTTGTAAATAGGTACTTATGCATGTTAAAATTTGGGAATGCTCCTATATATTTACAAATGAAACTCTGTCAAAATTAATACTTGCTTGTGTATGTTGGTATGTTTACATTATCATTCATGGTACCACTTATTTATCAAACAAGGTATTTATACTTATTATTTGAAATTGTCATTTTTTAGGATTTCTCAAGAATAACACCTTATCCACGTGACAAGGTGAGCAAAATTAAAGAAATTTTTGTCGGAGCATTTCCTAGCTTTTAAGTCTGAATACTGAGTTACAAGTGTATATTGTAGGGAAGGAACTCTTAGATATATAATTATTGTAAACATGTAACAATTTTGTTATAGCTTAAGTAGTAATTAACAACATTCGATTGATGAAATTGATTAAAATAGCAATTATTAACATCATATATACTCAAGTAAACATAATAAAAGACTTTATTACTATTTTGCTCAAAAGTGGCATATAAATATATTTATAAAAAAACATTATTCCATTTATTGCTTCATTCATTTGAACTGAAGCAAAAAAAAGTTTGCCTCTTTCACAATTGCTTAGGTCCTATGAACCGAAGCATTAAAAAGATACCATTTTACAAAATTTACAATTGCTTTGGTTTAATAACTGAAGCAATAAATCACCAATTTTTTCGGTTGAAATGTACCAAAGCACTTACGGAATTTATAAGTGCTTCCGTTTAAACTAACCAAAGCAATTGGTAATTTATCACTTCTCTTCAATAACCGGAGCAATTTTACAAATTGACAAGTGCTTCACTTATAAGTGCTTTGCCTATACAACTGAAGCAATTGAAAAATTTCAACTAGAGTAATTGTACCATTCTCTACTAGTGTGACTATCCTTTGTATTGCCATGATTAGCCATAAGACACAGGTTGCATGTTCATCTTCTAAATCTCTAGAAGAATCCAAATCACACTAAGATGTGACCATTGCTTTCTTTTTATAGTCCTTTTTGTAGTAAGGTTTATTCTTTCTTTGAGGATAACCTTTCACTAAATGATCTATTTCACCAGACTCGTACCATGTTAGTGCATTAACCTTATTCACTTGGTTAGATGACTTAGTATTTGCCTCTTGAAAAATTATTCTTCATTTAAGATCTTGGTAAAACTTCTAGCGATGAGTGCTAAGGTTTTGGTAGATGACGCTTGCTCTCCATCTTCTTCATTGAGGAACATCTCATGTGTGATCAATATTGTTGAGTAGATCATCCAAAGGCAAGATTCTCCAGTTTTGAGCTTATTCTATTGCAGTTACCTTTGGACCCCACTTTTATTTTGGTAGGCATTGTAGAATCTTCCTTAAATTTTCTTCATTGGTAAACACTTTACCAAGAGAATCCATTTCTTGTTTATATTTCTTTCACCATTTTTCTAGGTGTCATTTTGAGCAATTCACACTGTAAAACCCCCAAATTAGTAACATAATAATAATAGTAGTTTTTGTAACTTAGGGGTATTACAAAGTGGTATTGGTTTTCTAGATTACAAAAGATTAAAAATGGAAATAATAAACTTATGGGTAGGCATAGCAATGGACATGTAGGATAGAGTTTCGCATTCTTATGCATAAAATAAAGTATTTTCATAAAAATTATTTTGGTTTTGAAAAGATGGAAATGTTGGTGATCAAGTGTTACACTCTCTGTCTAAGGAAGGTTCGACCGATCTGGGAGAGTATTCCATTAAGTAATGGTTTCTGGCTATGAAAGGTTCACGTCAACATTGCACATAACTTACTTGGGAAACCATTGGCTTGATTTACCTTCATAGAAGTCAAGTACATATTAAAAATTTCAAAAATAAAATAGTTATAAAATAAAATAATTTCAAGCATACTTAAGTACAATCAAGAAAGGTCGAATTAAATGACCAATCTAGATTAATTGTTAATAGCTAAAGTTATAAACTTTCTCAAGGATAGGAAAAAGTATGTTTCATGTGAATTAAATCAAGCAAGTGTTAATTATGTACTTTAATGTATCCATTTTTTTTCTTCTTTTCAAGATTCCTATATATATTCAATTAAAAGCTAGGCATTTTAGTCGATAAGTTTGTTACATGGGAAAAGAGTTAAAAGAATTTGTCAACGTAGTATAAGCTTATATTCATTAACGTGCAAAGTATGAAGATGAGATACTAGAAGGAGAAGCTTATAAGAGTGCTATTAATCCTCATCCACCTTTTGGAAACAGAAAAGTACATGCCTTTAAAAGATAAGTATAGAAATGTACTCCAACTAGACAAAACTAGGAACTTTAGAGATCACAACTTCCAAGGAAATTGGTTAACCACACCAAACCCCTTATTTCATGATCAAGCATACCTTAAAGTGGAATGGGAAGAAAAAGAACATATCTCTAGCTAAGATAGTAAGGAGGGAATCCTTCTAGCGTTTGACCTAATCCGTCATCATCATCTAAACATGAAGAGGACTATGATTCGAACAATTAAACAAGGACCTATGATAGGATTAGTAAATAAGCCATATGAGGCAGTTTTATGTTAATTCTTTCATAAGACCAATCATTTGTTTATATTGAATAAATTGTGAACATCCTGGTTATTTGAATAAGTGAAGTTTTTCTAGGATTTATATGTTTCAAGTGTTTATATATAAATTCAACATGATTATTTGATCATTTAGGAAATATGTCGAGTCAAATGCTTGATCAAAATACTTGAACCACCCAAAGTGGCCTTAGAAAGACAATCAAGAACCTAACCACTTTAACTCAATCTCTAGCTCAAGTAATAACTAATCAATTTAATAAGACAACTAGAAAATGACACCTTTGGGGAGATCTTCAAAGGAATTTATAGTAGCAAACCTTTGATCTATAACAAAAAAAAAGACCCGCCAAGCTTAGAAAACTAGATTAGGAAGTTTGATAAGTTGTTTGATACTTTAAATTGTCTCGAGAATATGAAAGTAAATAGTGCAGTCCTTTACCTTAAGGAAGAAGTCGACTAATAGTAGTCTCAATCTAAGGAAAACATTGAAAGAACTCTTGATTTTGGGTGGTCAACCTTCAAAGAAGACCTTAGAAATAAATTTTATCCACTTTACCTTAAGAAACAAAAGTGCATGGAATTTATAAACCTTAGAATGAGAGCCATGACTGTTAATGAATACTATACTAAGTTTATTAAACTAATGAGACTTTCTCCAGAGGTAGTCCCGACCGAAGCCATGATAACACATAAGTTTGAACAAGGCTTAACCTTAACTTTGCAGGGCAAGATAGGAGGGGTCACTTTTGAAACCATAGATGAGGTGTATGGGAGAGCCTCCCACTTATATGGGATTAGGGAAAGATAATTAGAGAACCAAGCCTCGGGGAGAAAGAGAAAGGGGAATGAAAACTTCCATGAAGGTGATAAAAGGGCTAGAACCAATGGAAATTTTCAGGGGAAAAAAGACTTTAAGGGAAACCTTGGTAAGGGAAGAGAAAATCAAGGGAATGGTGAGAAACATGAGAGAATTTTCCATTGCAAGAGGTGTGACAAGAATCACCTTGGGAGGGATTGTGATGGTAACCTTGTAACCTGTCGTTTCTGTCAAAAGTTGGGATATCGAGAGTATGAATTCCATAAAAAGATCTTTTGTGGACCTAATGTCCTTGCCTATATGGGAAAACTTAAACCTGCGTTAGGTGCAAATTCCAATCCTCTTAAAGGTCGAGTATTTGTTATGAATAGTCGTGAGGCTGGATGTACTTATGAAGTAGTATTTGGTACTTTCTCTATCTGCAATTTTCTTGCAAAAGTTATTTTTGATTTAGGAGCATCTCATTCATTCATTTTTAAGACTTTAGTAGGAAGTCTAAAGTTAGCAGAGTTGAAATTCATTTCCTTAGACGTGGCTTTACTATCCGAGGAAGTTATGAGTTGTATTAAGTTGTATTCTAAAATACCTGTAGTATTTGTTGGACTTGAATTCCCATTAGACTTAATAGATTTTAAAATGGGTGACTTAGATGTGATCTTAAGTATATACTGGATGGAAAAATTTAAAGCTTGAATTGATTGTGAAGCTAAGAAGGTATCCTTGGTTGGACCTAATAAGGTCAGGATAACTTATTGAAGAAAAGGGAAGAAATCCAAATTGAAGATTACCTCTGCCTTATAAATAAAGAAATTGTGCTGAAGGTCTATCCTTTATACCTATGTAGTGTTCAAGAAATTCAGAAAGGAGAAGATAGAAATAAGTAAGAGATTCCAGTTATTTATGATTTTTTGCACATCCAGAAGAGATTCTAGGAATGCCTCCAATTAGAGATGTCAAGTTCACCATAGATCTAGTGCTAGGAACCGGACTGATCTTTGAGCCCCTATAGGATGGCATTAGCTCAGTCGAAGGAGTTGAAGAATCAATTGGATGATCTATTAGACAAAAGTTATTTTAGGCCTAGTTCATCACCTTGGGGGAGCCCTAGTGTTGTTTTTCAAGAAGGAAGATGGAAGTCTGAGGTTATGCATCGATTATAGAGAATTGAATAATGTGACATGAAGAAAAAATACCCACTTTCGAAGATAGACGATCTATTTGATCAGTTGAAAGGGGAAGGGGTATTTTCTAAGATAGATTTGAGGTTTGGATATCCCTAGTTGAGAATTGCCGAGCAAGACATCCCGAAGAGTGCGTTTAGGACCCATTATAGACACTATGAATTTAGAGTAATATCATTTAGGTTAAGTAATGCACTAGCATTGTTCATAGATATGATGCACCGAATTTTTAGGCTCTTCTTATATAGGTTTGTGGTTGTTTTCATTGATGATATTTTGGTGTACTTGAGAGATAAGGATGATGATCACAAAGAACATTTAAGGTTAGTTTTGAAGACCGTGAGGGAAAATCAGTTGTATGATAAGCTTTCTAAGTATGAAATCTGGTTGGAAAAAGTAGCCTTTTTGGGACATGTGATATTTAAGGAAGGCATATCCTTGGATCCAACAAAGATTTAAGCAGTAAGTGAATGGCCAACATCGAAGAGTGTATTGGATATTCGGAGTTTCTTGGGATTAATAGACTATTATCGGTGATTTATGAAGGACTTTTCAAAGATATCTAGACCCATGACTAATCTTATGAAAAAGGAGTGTAGGTTTGTGTAGACTCCATAGTGTGAAGTGGCAATTCAAACCTTAAAAGAGAAGTTAACATCGGCACCAATCTTAGCCTTACTAGATGGGAGTGATCAGTATAAGATCTATAGTGATACATTTAAGTTTGGGTTAGGTTGTGTATTGATGAAAAATCAAAGGGTTATAGCCTATGCATATAGGCAATTGAAACCATATAAGGTTAACTACCCGACTCATAATTTGGAGCTAGCAGTGATAGCTTGCCTTGAAGATTTAGAGACATTACCTTTACGAAGTAACTTATAAGATCTATATGGATAATAAGATTTTAAAGTACATTTTCACCCAAAAGGAGTTAAAAATGAGGCAAAGTAAGAAGATGGTTGGAACTTATAAAAAATTATGATTTGGAGATTCAATATCACGAAGGGAAAGCCAATGTTGTGGTAGATGCATTAAGTATGAAGTTGAACCATTTGGTGGATGTAATAATTTTGCCCCTGGTTAGTTTTGTACAAAATTCTAGAAAATGAACTTAGAGGTAGTAGAACAAGGAGGAGTACAAGAATGTATTAATTCCATGGAAATTCATCCATACATTTATAATGAGATTTAAGAAAGCCAACCGAAGGATGAAAAGTTGGAAAACATTAAAGAGAAAATCCAGGAAGGACATACCCTAGATTTTGCAATAGCTGATGATGGGAAAATTAGGTTTAAAGGAAGATGGTGTGTTATATACAATATGGGATTTAAGGAATAGATTGATGGAAGAAGCTTATAATTCACCTTACTCTATATATCCTAAAGGAGATAAGTTGTACAAGGACATGAAGAAGACATTTTGGTGGCCAAATACGAAAAAGGAAGTAGCCAAATTTGTGACTAGGTGCCTTACTTGTCAAAAGGTAAAGATTGATTATAAGCGTCCACAAGGTAAGGTTTAACCATTGGAGGTTCCTAGTTGGAAATGGGATTCAATCTCAATGGATTTTGTAGGATCTTGATAACAAGTTTTTAACATTCGTTTATGCTAAACCTTGAACCAAACAATACTTATAACAACCTATGAACCACACAAGTATAGTGGGGTAGGGGGTCGAACCACGAGGACAAAGGATATCAATACACTCCGCTTCTTAACATAACTCGAATTTTTTATTTGAAAAGCAACTAAAACTAATGACAAAAATGTAAATCACGATGAACTAAAGAGAAAATCAAAGGGACAAAAACGGGGACGAGATTAGATTCACCCTAGGAAGGTGATTTTAAAAGAGAACATGATAGGTTAGAGGAAATCAAACAATAACTAGCATGGACACCCAAGTATGCGAGAGGAAGTTGGTGATTCCACAAATCACATCGAACGACTTATAATCGCCCTATGTCTCCAAAGGAGTTGCAGGACAAGATTCACATTGGGTTTCGAGGGCCACTTATTGTCATCATTCTTGTAACCTTAGACAATGAAAAACATAGCCTTTCCTAGGGTTTCACTAATCAAACCCCAAAGAGAACTACTCACACATGTTTAAGATGTATAACATGATGATAATCAATAAAACAAACACAATAGATAATAACTATCAAAAGAATCTAACGAGAATAAAAATAAAGCAGAAACTATTCTAGATAAGCGATAAACATTAGGCTAAACATTAATTGACTGTAATAAAACAAACATCAAAAGTAAAGAGGAAATTGATACTTACAACTGAAAGAAGATTGAATGCAATATCCACGATTAGAATCCAAAAAATAAAGTCAAAATCTTGGAGTACATATGTTGAGAAAACAGAAAAATGGAAAAGTAGGGCTTAATGAACTAAGAGAGGCTTAGAGGCTAATCAAAGCTAAAACTAATGAAATTAGGGTTCCCCCTCTCTTTAGAGAGTGGGGTATTTATAAATTAAAATAAAAGAAGTTTGAATTCCCTAAAATGCCTTTGGGCCGGCCTAGAGAAGAAGTAAAATTTTCGAGGAAAAATAGGTCAATTTTCCCAAATGGATGACCCATTCGGCCAAATGTAACACCGTTCGCCCGAACTTTTCCCCATTCGCCCATTCCAGCAGCTCTGGTGATTATCTCCAATTTCTTCTCTGTGCGCGATTCGCCCGAATGGGACATTCATTCGACCGAATAGATGCTCATTCACCCGAATATATGTCATTCGGCCTTCCCAGTGAGAATGAAGAGCAGGCTTCTAAATTGGACTACCATTCGACCGAATGGTTATCAGATTCGGTCGAATTTGAGTCTGATTCTTGCTTTTCAACTTCTTCAAAGTGTCTAATGGCTTTCGAACTTTGTGGGATCTTTAGGAATGACTTGGAATGTGTACCCAAGCTACGATATGTGCTTCTAACCTCTTGATAATAGTGTCTAAGCCTCGAATATGTCGTATTTCACCTTGAAACCATCGAAAACACCTGGAATGACCTTAAAACAACTCGAAGACAAGATCAAGGTAAAATCAAGTGTAATATGTATAAAATCAATCTAAAACTGCGAGACTTAACACTACAACAGGGTAGTAAACGTGCTCTAAAATGAGTACATCAGATCTCTGCCTAGAACAAGGGCCGGTAATGATACCATTTTGGTGGTTGTAGATAGAATCACTAAGACTATCGTTTTCATATCCATGAAGAGCACTTAGACGATGAACCAATTAGGAAAAGCATATGTTAAATTTGTGGTGAAGTATCACGGGGTGCCAAAGGATATTATGTTGGACAAAGATTTGAGGTTTTTGTCCAATTTTTGAAAGAGTTTACAGAAGGCAATGGGAACGAGGTTATTTATGAGCACATCATTCCACCTTGCTACTAACGGTAAAGCTAAAAGAACCATTCATACCTTGGAAGACATGTTAAGGGATGTGTGATGGAGTATCAAGGGTCGTGGGAGGATTACTTAGACTTAATCGACTTTTCCTACAATAACAGTTGTCATGCTAGTATTGGAATAACACCTTTTGAGGTACTTTATGGAAGAAAGTGTAAGAGTCCGGTGTATTAGAATGATATAAGTGAAATTGTAGTACTTAGACCAGAAATGTTCCAATAGACTATTAAACAGGTGAAGATGATCCAAGAAAATATTAAAGCAACACATGACCATTAGAAGAGGTACGCAGACTCCAAGAGACGAGATGAAGAATATAAAGTTAGAGAAAGGGTTTACTTAAAGGTTTCTCCAATGAAATGAAAGGAGTGATGAGGTTTGAAAAAAAGGAAAAATTAAGCCAAAGTACATTAGACCCTATGAGGTGTTGAAAAGAGTGGGCAAAGTGGCTTATGAGTTGGACCTGTCTAATGAACTAGAGAGAGTGCACAACGTGTTTCACATATCTCAATTGAGAAAATATGTACAAGATGCGAGTCATGCGTTACGTCCTGAATCAATAAAAATGGATGAAAATTTGTCTTATGAAGAAAGACATGTTCGAATCTTGGATAGCAAGGTAAGAAGCACCAGAAATAAAGATGTTAAAATTATGAAAGTGTTGTGGTCAAATCATGAAACCAAAGAGGTAACTTGGGAGGCACAAGATGAAATGAGGAAGAAATATTCGGACTTATTTTCTAAGGTTAGTAGTTGAGTCACGAGGACTTGACTTCCTTTTAAGGGGGTAGAATGTGATAGAATTTCGCGCTTTGCCATTTTTAGGACATACAAGAGTCAATTATATAAGTTACCTGAATTAGTTGTATATGTCGCATGCATTGAATTCAAAAGTTTCATTATATATTTTCATGTTTTGAGGATAAAACTTCTCTTACGAGGGTAAACTGTAATACCCTATATTTTAGACATTGTATTAAAATGTTTATATGCTAAGTTGTAATTAAAAATAAATATACATTATATTATAGGATTTTAAATAAAACTATTTTAAGAACATTTTATTACAACTAAATAATTTAATAGTGTTTTGGCCTAATTATAATTATAGACCGCTTTTATATATTTATTTTATAATTTTATTAAGAAAATTATTAATTTCATAAATAAATATTTAACTCCTTTATTATTCCATTAAATTCCCAAAAATCCCTCCAAAATATCCCAAAAAAGAGTTTGAGTATTCACTTTTATTCTAGAATCTTCTAGAAGCTTTTAAGATATTATTCTTAGTAAAATAAAAAAATTTAGATATTTATAAATTTTATTTTAATTTAAAACTGATTATGTACAAAAACGAATATATTTACAAAAAAAATTACATTTATTTTATTCTAATTTAAAGGATATTTTTAGTTGACAAGATAGTTTTAATTTAAAATAATGGATTTTATAAAAAAAATTTAACCTTATCATATCCGTTTTCCATGATTGATATTTCAAAAAAAAATTATTATTATTATTATAAAATTTATCTTTTTTAACTAATTTTAATTGGATTTTTTAATTAAATAATTTTAATTGGTTAAACTTTCTAATAAATAATTATTTTTAAAACAAAAGATTTTTATGAAAATTTTAAAGATAAATATCATATCTTTTAGTTTTCAAACCCTAAAAATTTACCATAATTTTTAGTATAAATAGACCCTTAATCTCACCTAATATTTTACACAAAAATCATTAAACTCTTTCTTATTATCTCAAACTTTCTCCCTCTCTCTAGCCACTCTCTCCATCACTTCGGCCATCTTGCACCATCAACAACCACCAACCACCATGAGCCTTCTCTTTCCCCTAACTATTTAATTATTTTGTAAATTTTTTAATTCCTAAAATTATTTTTAAAGTTTCAATATTTTATGCATAATTATTATAGTCATTATGTTGATTAGTTAGTTTTAATTGATAGTAGGATCATCTTGAAGTTTCGTAGAAAATTGCTAGGAAGTACTAGAATTTAAGGTACATATATATATATTAAATATTTTTATGTGTTATTATATTCAATGTTCTATTTTGTAAATTATATTGTATTAAGCTACAAATTATATTTTTAAGAAGGTTTTAATTATTTAAGATATATTATATACATAATTTGCTAAATAAATTGTAATTGGAATTTTAGCCATGCGTCACATTTTAATATATATATATAATTATTTATTTGAAATTCCGATTATAAAAAAAATGATTGATATAAGTTTACCTTATTTATTTAATATGTATCATGTTTTAAAAGTGCCGGAAGACATTTGAGATTTAATATGACTTTAATGATTAAAGTAAGTTCTTTGTATTTAAAGAATTTATAAGAGAGTTATTATTATAATACATTACCGCTTGATTTTATAATCAAGAAGGGTTCATGCTTTAAAGTCCACTTGTTGGCAAATAAATAGGAAACTCCAAGGAAAGATCCGTTATGGGATAACTAACTTGGGGGGTGTACACACTTAGGATCAAGGAGGGGATATAAGAAAAGGAAATTATTTTAATAAGTTTTTTAATAATTTCATTTGTATTGAATTATTATAAAGGAAGGTTTAAAGTTATTAACTATGAGAAGGAAAGTTTGAAATAAAGAAATTTAAAAGTCAAAGTATTTTTATAGCATGTATATAGTATTTTTACACTGACTCGTATTTTCCAATTTGTTTTTGGTTTGCCCTACTTATCATTTATGGTGAGTAGGTTTGCAGTAATAAATGTGCATGGTAGCATTACATCAAGGGGTACATATTAGTTAGGAGTTTTCATAATTTTTCTTATTCAACTTTTGTACCTTTGGATTACAAAATTATTTTTAATGAACAAGTTTTTCTTCCGCTACAATATACTAGTTAGTTAGCACAGCCAAAGTGTGGTGACACATGACAATAATACCCCTAAATTACTAAAATTACTTTTATTATTATGTTAGTAATTTGGAGGTGTTACACATACTGTCGAATGAAGATACTTATCTTGGTCTCTTTGACTTGACTCATTCCTTCATAAGTGACCACCAGTTTATCATATATCTCTTTAGCACTTTTTCAAGTAAAAACTCTATGGTATTCATTCACATCTCGACCACATTAGAGAAGATTTATAGCTCTTGTAGTTTTTAGCAACGCTTTCCAAAGTTGACTGAGTGAAGTAACCATCTTCTCTAAGAACCATTATGTCGCTTCTATTAGTCTCTATTGGCACCTTGGAACCTTTCTTGATAATATCCCAAAGTTTCAAGTCTTGATCGATCACAAACATACTTATCAACGAACGCTAATGGGCAAAGTTATTTCCACAAAATAGAGGAGGACGATTAGCAGACCGCCCTTGTGCAAAAGCTCCGTCACCTATGGTGTTTTACCTCATAGATAATTAGATATTTTCCTTGTGAGTCTTGCCCCGATACTAATAGAAGAGTCAATAAGGAGATAAAATAGGATCAAGTATGCTCTAAAGAGGAGGGTGAATACAGTATGTCCAATTCGCAATTAGGAGTTCAAGGTTATAAAATGAGTTTCAAGGGTGGAACAAGAGCTTTGAGACTTGACTTTGAATTTTAATGTTAAGGCCTTAAAATTGGTTTCAAAGGAAACTTAAATTTGACTTTGGCCTCGCTATAACTTTGATCAAAACAAAACAAATAATTAAAACATACGTAAAATAAAGAAATAAAATAGAGACAAAACACTGTTATTTGGTACGAAGTTTGACAACTAATTTGCCTACGTCTCCGCTTAGGGTCGTCCAACCCTTAGCATTTAACTCGCTCTTTTATTACTTTCTTAAGAGACCTAAAGCACCCCTAGAATATTACAATCCCGATCTTCTAATTCGTAGCACCACACCTACACTTTAGCATCTCAGATCCTCATAATAAATAGCTCACTTTTTCTATATGTTTGAGTATTATGGTATACTCTTGGTATAACATTCTCTATAAACTATGTCTTTTATCACTAAAGAGTCTAGACTATACTTTTTCTCAAAATAAAATACAAATAAGGATTATAATACTAGAGAGAAAATAATTTCTCGATAGAATGCTGATTGTATTTGAACTTGTATGCTTGTATATCTTCTGTTGGGGTCTATTTATAATAGATCTTCAAGAAGGCTTCAACATATTCAGTGCATTTGGACGTTTGAAGCTAGCTGTTGGAGTTTGAATTAATTTGAATAACTCTATTTGAAAGCTCTTCAACTAATTTGCTAAAGATCGAACTCCTTGAGTAAAGTTCAGCATGGAAATCTCTAGATTTAGTGGGATAAAGTTGGTCTTCAACTAACTTCAGCAATATTCTTTTATCATTTGAAGCAAGTGTTATTGTTGCAACAAACTCTATTATTCAAACAAAATCCACATGAGATAAACATTGCAATTTGAAAACTTTGAAAAATTATTTATAAAGTTAATTTCAAATGAAAAGATAAGATAAGTTTTGGGAAAACTCATCCAATGATTATGCCTATCTACATGAAATCACATGGGAATTTGTTGCCCTTATAGATTAGATAATTTAGTAATCAAAGTTAGAAATAGGCTAGGCAAAAGAGTTAAGCAGCCCACTAAAATATAAAATGTTGCTAGCTGCACAAACCAGGTTAGATAACAAAACCATGTAGCCCAAATAAGATATGAAAATTTATGAATATGGGCTTGATCTTTGATCATCTTTGCACAGTCCATTTATAGTCCATATGTGTATTTGTATCATCATCACACCTTTGAATTCCATGACAAACAAAAACACTAAGGTATTATCCTCTGTCCCCTTCCCAACATCAAACATATATGAAACCTGGGAAGAGGACAATAGAAAGAAAGGGAGACACACACATCTATAGTATACTAGAAAATACTTAAAATCACCAAGGCTTTAAAAAAGAGATAACAATATACAACATCTCTACTGTGAGTGATGCAAAGTTGTAACGTTAAGGACGATAAGCAGCATTTCTCAGAACATATGTTCAAACTAGCAGCTTGCATTGGAAATCCTGTATTAAACTTTTTATATGTTTATTTAACTGCTACAGATTTATATTCTTGAAAATAAGGCAGTGAATCTGTGAATGAAATGATGTGCAAACGAAAGGGTAACACAACTTCAATAGGCGGTATAGATTATATTTTGGCCCCAACACATTTGGCCCATCTAAGAGTTCATGGCTAACAGTCTTATTATATAAGAGCTTATCTAGTACGTGAAGAAGAGTTATAGGGGCCAACTAGATCTGTGCATTGGGTCAAAAAGTCAGGGCCGAGATAAGTCATAAGGAAAACGGGTCGGGCCGGGTTGGATCAAAGGAGATATATAACGGGTCGAGTTGGGTCGGGCCGTCCAAAGATAGAATAGTTTTTATCTATAGAGGGGGATAGTTTACGTGTATCACCTACAATCTTTGGTAGTGGATCATCGGCAAGTAAGTGAAAATAATTCGTTACCTGATAGTGTTTAAAAGTTTGGAAACTATAGACCCATTATTAACCTGACTTGACCCATTAAAAACCCAATAAAACATGACACTTTAAGAGACTGATCCATTAATCTTATTATTGACAGACCCTTTTATAAAAGGGTCGGTTAAGTGCCTTTAACGGGCCTCTATCTATTTGAACAGGTCTAGGCTCAACACAGTAATTTGAGTCATGTTAGTCTAGTTGTGACCAACAATCAAGGATAAGTTTACTACATGCTTAACCTAATTTTAAGCTATATGTACATCATTTATGATCTTTATAAACGTAAATTCATTTTGAATATACAAAGCACTAGTTTTCGAGGATTATCTTAAATCTTGAGTACTACTCTGATTTTAGCATTAGAGAGGTTTAACTCAAACACCTCCCCAAATCTAATAACCTTGTTTGTGCAGGCATTTACCATTATCAGACATTTAAATCCACGAGGCTCAAAACAGCATACTTGTTTGAAACTTAAGTGGTTCCTGTTTTTGGATAGGAACAAAAATAAAGGAACGTGGGTCGTGAAATTAGGACTTAAATTTAATGGTTTTGGGCTAAAAGTATGTTGCACTCTATGTTTTCGGTGAAATGCCTCTTTGAGATAGCTATCTTTGCAATGTTTGAAATAACGGGATGATTATCGTGCTAATTGCTAAAAGAAAAAATCTTTATTCGGTTTCCTGTGAGTTGAATGGTCATTTATACTAAATTTTCGTGTATGACACATGATCAACAAAAAGTCTCACGAATCTAATCGTGTGATGAGACATACAAAAGGACTTAATCATGTCCTTCAATTCTTTGAATAGACAATGTGCTGTCTACTGCTGTGTTACCAACAGCTCCATACTCGGAGGAGTGATCGTCTGATAGATGATCGTGCTAGTCGTGAGCCTTTCGTTGTTGGTCACGTAGCTCTTATGTCCAGCTTAATCCATTGAGGTCTAAGTGCCTGATGCTTGAAGGGATATCAGGCTCGTCTCGAGTGTTCAAGTCGAGGTCACCACTAAAGGGTGCAAACTTGTAGTTCTTATTATCGAGCTGAAATGTGTTCTTCTCGAGCTGATCCCGTGTGACTCCTCCAACTCCGACAGTCATGGACAAGTCACTGCAGGTTCCTTCCACTCGGAACATCATCTTTCCAGTGTCTTGCTGAGTTGTTGTAGGAAAAAGTATTGTAGCATGCTCTTTTAGATTTCCATTAAAATCATTCTCCTCCAGGGATCTGGTGTCATTATATGGTCTTAGCCCCAACTCGCTGTTGTGCATATCTTGCTCTCTCTGCTGCGGTCCATCACACGAGGTCAAGCAGCTATCAATTGAACAATCACCCATTGGTTTGTGGGGATGGATTTGCTGCTTTGGGCATACCCCTTGCTGCTCTTCTGCTATCTCGGCAAAGGCCAGGTTCAAGCATTGGTTGGATACCTTTGATACTAATTCAGAGAGCTGAAGTTTCGCGGCTTCCAGACCAACTACACCTATGTTCTGCTTTCCAAGCGTCTCCTGAGCTTTTTCTAGGACTGCCTGAAGGTATTTACCTTGAGCCTCTATCCGTAGTTGTAAACGCCTCTGTACCTAATTCCACATAATTTTGTTAGGAGTTAAATAAGGATGCATAATGTTAGAACTAATTTGTAACCTACGAAGAAAATCTTTGAACAAGTATCAAGCTTTTATTTTTTACTATTTTTTCCTTTGATTGCACAACATCTTTCTTGATCTCATTTTTATCAATGAGCAATGCATGTGAATTATAGTCGGAATGTATAGGCACAAAATATAACGAAGTTCATTCTTCATTTTATACCCCACATCTTTGTCATGACTGCTCATAGGATGATGTCTCCGTGAATTCTGAGCAGCTGTTGTTTCCGCATTAGGTGAAAGGCCATTCTGTTTGAATTGGAAGTAGACAGGATCATGTACCTCAAGCTGCTCGTGTAGCCTTCTCTGGACTTCAATTTGCATCTGCAATGCTTCGTTTATATGTAAGTTCCTGAATTTTAAAATCAGATGTTAGTGTAAATGCAAGTCATAGAAGTCATGTAGCAGGATCTAACCACAATAATGGAAGCTGCTTTTACTTGTTTGTTTGGTGGGAAACGTTGATACTGCTGGTGTGCGAAGGACTTGTTTCTGGTATTTTGTCACCTGATATGACAACTGTAAATGAGTATTCTCAGTTTCGTTTTCTATTTTAAGAAAAACTTTATTTGAGAATAAGATAAAGAATATTGATGAGAAGGTTATCATACCAGTTTTGCTGGCCCCGCTTGAGGTTTGTCCATGAATATTCTTGCTCAGTCTGTACTTCTGCTAGGCAATAGTTAAACAAACATTAGAATATGTTGAAACTCTGATCACCATCTAGGTTCCGATTCCAAACCAAATTGAAAAAAGGGGGTTGCAGAATACTAGTATGCAAAATAGTTAAATCAGCAATGGTGAAGCCCGAAACCTTTCGTTCAGACTTCAGAGAGTGATAATCACCTGAAGATGGCTCTTTAGGTGGTATAAAGTCAGCCCAGGAATTCCCATAAGTTTCATGACTGTTTTTGGGGTTGCCTCTGCAAAATGTGAGGAACAGAGTGGGTTAGCTTACCCCTGTTATGCTCATACATACTCCTGTTCAATATTCAACATCAGGTTAAAGTTAGACATACTATCTGCTCCTCCGAGTTGGTTTACTGCTTCTACAAAGCGTTCATGAAGATCAGGCGTCCATTTCAATCTAGGCTTTGCATCAGTTGAAAGGACGAGATTTGAATCTCTTGAGCCATTTCCAGCTTGTAGGAAGAGCTGCCTTTCCTGAGGAGCTGTCAATCTTGGAGAAGAGTACATGTTTGCTTGGGTGTGGTGATGGAACATATCCTGTCTTGAAGATGACCAACCTTTTTAGATGATCTACCTCAGTTTGATGCAAAACTAGAAAACATCAATAGCTGTTATCTTGTTTGGACTTTTACCTGAGAAAATAGATGTCTGCTAATAGCAAAATCTATGAGATCGAGCCTTGGATCTTCCGTGTTATCTGCTTCTTCTCTTTGCTTCTTGGGAAATTATCTTCTTTTACAGTAGTTCAGTTTATTCTCACCGTTTATTATGGAGCGAAAAAGCAAGCAACTGCAATACTTTTTTTATAGGAAGGAGAAGAAGAGATGATGAAAAGTTGAGAGAATATGGAATCTTGGACAGAGCCAACAATGAACGCAACCTAATCTAGTTTTCATAGCAACACAAAAGAGATCTTGTCCTTCCTGTCCTGTGGTCCACTTTCCACTCTCAGAACCAAGCTTCTAGTTTCAATTCCTCTGAACTGAACTTTTCAGAACATCACATAAAATGCACCAAGTACCAGAATAAATGCATTGCAGTTTTCTAATATATCTACTAGTTATATTCTTTGTTTAAGAAGCAGTTCCTTTTTTTTTTTTCTCCCCTAGTTATATTCTATAATCTGGCAGAACTAGAACCTAATTCCCGGGAGGTATATAGGAATCCTCTGACTTGGACAGGAGAATCCACTAACTGTATTCTCCGGGAAATGTCAAAGTCTTCCACCTCCTTGTACATCATAGGTTAAAAATTGCATCTCCAATTCTAGTTCATTGCCTATATACTAATCATTATTCAGTTCTCCATGACTTTGAACTCAATCCCATGCCATTGAGGATGGACATCAACACCATGCTATTAAAGGGCTAGATAGAGACATAAGCACATAAATGTTTAACTGTTTTTATTGTGGAAATCGCAGGGGAAGATTCTGTTGACTGGAGCATCACAAAACTTTAGTATTCGATATTGACAAGCGAATTGAAGAAGATGCTTAGTTTGGGACATTGTTTGAAGGAAACGAATGGAATATGGAATACATATTATATCTCCTTTGTAAGTATGGTACTTGTTCAACCTATCTTTTGTAAATATATGAATGGACCCAAATCTGTCGCTCTGCCATTTGGCTTGAGCAACTTGTTCCACAGTGAGAGTTTTAGAGATTAAGGTCTTGTAGAAAAGTTGAGTGTTGTACTTCTTTGTTTCTTAATCTCGAAGATGTGACTTTCATCTGTGTAGGACCGTTTGCCTTGCACTTGACTTGTTCTGTGATTCCCTCCAAACCCTGCGTATAATTTCCTGATTTCCTTGTATTACATTTGAAAATGTGCATCTATATACATACATATTTTGTTGGAACACATAACACATGTTGAAGTTTTATAAAAACAAAGCTTATGAAAATAAGGAGTCCCACATTTGTGGGATAGTGAAGTTCAACCTCTTATTATAAAGGTATGGTCACTTACTTGGGTGTGACCCAAAGGTTACCCATTTTGGTGGAAGGAGAAAGGGCTTAGGAATCCAACCAACATACACAACCCGGGCTGGGTTGGGTTGGGTCTTTAATGAGTGATTATGAAGCTTCATTATCAATTTTTTAACAGTTATAATTTCTGAACTTTGTAACTTCAGTTTTAATTTTGTCTTAATTGCTGAATGTTTTTTGGTTTTCTACCTTGGTTATATACACAACCTCTATTTAGCATTGTTGAGATACACAACATACCCACTTTTGTGGAAGGAGAAAGGGCTTAGGAATCCAACCAACATACACAACCCGGGCTGGGTTGGGTTGGGTTGGGTCTTTAATGAGTGATCATGAAGGTTCATAATCAATTTTTAAACAGTTATAATTTCTGAACTTTGTAACTTCAGTTTTAATTTTGTCTTAATTGCTGAACGTTTTTTGGTTTTCTGCCTTGGTTATATATACAACCTATGTTCAGCATTGTTGAGATACAACAAAAAACTTCTTCTCTCTATTTTCTCTCCCTCCCACAAAATTAGAGCAGTAGTATATTTTCTTTGAGTGTTTTACTAAGCTCGGTGGTTTTATGCAAATCCACTGCTAAAATAAATAGAGAGACTGTTTTATCCTGGGGAACATCCAGTGATTCCCGAACTTCTTGCACAACTAAGGCAATACCGTGAATGTTCTAAAGAAAGCGACATAGTCCGCGACTCAGTCTATTCACGGTAACATTGTTCTAGTCATTTTGCAGCATTGTTTACAACAATTTTAGAATAAACTTTTCTGCCTTAATCGTACTCATGTCTACTAAGGATCAAACTATGTTTGTTGATCTTAACAAGCCATTTCGTTTCGAAGGTGCACACTTCAAAAGGTGTAAACAAAAAATGATATTTTTCCTTACTGTTAAAAAGGTGCACTCCGTCCTGGTCACTTCTAGACCAATACTTGTTGATGATGCCGATACTACTGAGAAGGACAGAATCCAAAAGGAATTTGAAACATGGAATGAAAATGATTTCATGTGCAAAAATTATATTCTTAATGGTCTATGTGACAATTTGTATGATTATTATAATATGAAAAATTCTGCAAAAGATCTATGGGAATTGCTTCAAAAGAAGTATGGCACCTAAGAAGCTGGAGCTAAGAAATATGCTGTAAGCAGGTATCTTAAGTTCCAAATGACTGATGACAAATCAATAGAGGTACAGACTCATGAACTTTAGAAAATTGCTCATGAAATTACTTCTGAAGGAATGGTTTTAGATGAACAGTTTCAGGTAGCAGTGATGATAGATAAACTCCCTCCATCTTGGAAGGATTTTAAGAACAATTTGAGGCATAAGACTAAGAAATTTTCCTTAGAAAGTCTTATCCCTTGGCTTCAAACTAAAGAGGAGGCACGAAAGTAAGACCAAAGAGAGGAGATATTATTTGTTAACACAAATAATGCTTCTAGGAAGTTTACTGCATTACTTAAACCTACTGCTAAAAACTTCAAGAATCAGAATAGGAAGAACAACTTCAACAAGAATGACAACAAGAATAATGGACAGCAACAGTCTCAACCACCTAAGAATGGTTCTGGTCAATTCTTATGCTATAGGTGTGGAAAGTCAGGCCATATGGCACAAAAGTGTAGGAACATGCCTATTACTGCACCTGCGCAGGCTAGCATGATTAAGGAGGCCTTTGTGGCTATGATTATAGATCAATCTTGTAGGTGGATCAGATGGGGGGTGAGTAGACACTGGTGCTACGCGCCATGTCTACTATGATCGTAGTATGTTTAAAACATACACTAAGACTATTGATGATAAGAAAGTGTTGTTGGGAGACTCCCACTCCACTAATGTTGCTGGCATTGGAGATGTTGAATTGAAGTTTACTTCCGGAAGGACACTTATTTTGAAGGATGTTATGCATATTCCAGAGATAAAGAAGAATTTGGTCTCAGGATACCTCCTGAACAAAGCTGGTTTTACTTAAACCATAGGATCTGATCTGTTCACTCTAACTAAAAATGGTACCTTTGTTGGAAAAGGTTATGCAACTGATGGAATATTTAAATTAAACATTCAAGTTAATAAAATTTCTTCTTCTGCTTACATGTTGTGTGCTTTTAATGTTTGGCATGCTAGACTTTGTCATGTTAATAAAAGAATCATAAAAAAATATGAGTAACTTAGGGTTATTTCCTAAAATTTCTCTTGATGATTTTGACAAATAGGAGTTTTGCAGCCAAGCTAAGATAACCAAGTCACCTTATAAAACAGTTATGAGAAGTTCAGAACCATTAAACTTGGTTCATTCTGATATTTGCGAACTTGATGGAACGTTGACAAAAAATGGGCAATGGTAATTTATCACTTTTATAGATGATTGTTCTGATTACACTCGTGTGTATTTAATGAAAAATAAAAGTGATGCGTTTGACATGTTTAAGCAGTTTCTGACAGAATTTGAGAATCAGTTCAGCAAGAAGATAAAAAAAGTTACGAAGTGATTAAGGAACTGAATATGGATCTACCCCGTTTGTTGAGTTTTACAACTCAAAGGGGATTATACCAGAAAGGACTGCTCCTTATTCATCCAAAATAAATGGTAAGGCTGAAAGAAAGAATCAAACACTAACAGAATTAGTAGTCGCTATTTCTTTGAATTCAGGTGCAGCTCCTCACTGGTGGGGTGAGATTTTACTTACTATGTGTTATGTCTTAAATCGAATTCTAAAGGCAAAGAGTAAGATTTCTCCTTATGAAATTTTATTCAAAAGGCTGCCTAATATTTCATACTTTAAGACTTGGGGATGTCTAGCTTATGTTAGAAATCCTGATCCTAAGAGAGTGAAACTTGCAAGTAGAGCATATGAGTGTGCATTTGTTGGATATGCCTTGGAGAGTAAAACTTATAGATTTTTTGATTTAAACGGACGTGTGATCATTGAATCTAGTGATGCTGACTTCTTTGAGAACATGTTTCCCTTTAAATCAAGAAATAGTGGGGCATGTTCCCTTCTGTTGTTCCTGAAATAAGAACTAGAATATCGAGTTCAGAGCTTGAACCTAAAGTAAGGAGAAGCAAAATGGCTAAGGTGTCTAAAGATTTTGGCCCTGATTTTGTTGTGCTTAATGTAGAGGAGGATCCTTCAAGCCTTCAAGAAGCATTGACCTCTGTAGATGCAAATTTATGGCAAGAAGCTGTAAATGATGAGATGGACTCTCTTGTATCCAACTGGATGTGGCACTTAGTGGATTTATCACCAGGGTGTAAAACAATTGGTTGCAAGTGGATTCTAAAAAGAAAACTGAAGGTTGATGGCTTAATTGATAAGTACAAAGCTCGTCTTATAGGTAAAGGCTATAGACAAAGGGAGAATATAGATTTCTTTGACACTTATTCACATGTAACTAGAATAACATCTATAAGAGTACTAATATCTCTTGCTACTGTTCATAATCTTTTAGTGCATCAGATGGATGTTAAAACTGCATTTCTGAATGGTGAGCTGGAAGAGGAAATCTACATGGACCAACCAAAAGGATTTGTGATCCTAGGACATGAACACAAGGTATGTAAGTTGGATAAATCTCTCTATGGTCTTAAACAAGCTCCTAAGAAATGGCATGAAAGATTTGATAACTTAGTCATTTCACATGGATTTTAAGATCAATGATAGTGACAAATGTATATATATTAAATTTGAGAATGACATTTGCACTATATGTTGATGACTTGTTAATATTTGGTTCAAATACAAATATTCACGCTGTGAATAATGTGAAGTCATTGCTGAGTTTGGAGTTTGATATAAAAGACCTAGGGGAAGCGAGTGTAATCCTTGGAGTTAAGATTACCAGGTTTAATAATGGAATTTCTTTAGATCAATCTCATTATATTAAGAAAATTCTAAGGAAATATAATTACTATGACTATAAACCTGCATGTACACCTTTTGATCCTAGTGTAAAGTTGTTTAAGAACACTAGTGATGTAGTAAGGAAGTCAGAATATGCAAGCATCATTGACAGTCTTCGGTATGCTACTTATTGTACTAGACCCGACATTGCCTATGTTGTGGGATTACTTGGAAGGTTTACTAGTTGTCTTGGTATAGAGCGTTGGCACGCAATTGAAAGGGTTATGAGGTATCTAAAAAAAACCTTGATCCTAGGATTACACTATGAGAGGTTTCCAGCTGTTCTCGAAGGGTATAGTGATGTCGACTGAAATACCTTATCAGATGACTCGAAAGCTACTAGTGGATACATCTTCACTGTAGCTAGTGGAGCTATATCTTGGAAGTCTAAGAAACATACTATTTTGGCTCAATCCACCATGGAGTCAGAAATGATAGCACTTCCTATAGCAAGTGAAGAAGCAGGTTGGTTAAGAGGCCTACTAGGAGAGATTCCCTTATGGGAAAAACCATTGCCAGCTATTTTAATCCATTGTGATAGTACCGCGGCTATTGCTAAAGTTGGGAACCATTATTACAATGGTAAGATACGGCAAATACGTCGTAAACACAACACTGTGAGAGAATACCTCACAACTGGTGCTGTTAGAGTGGATCATGTACGAACTGAGAATAATCTAGCGCATCCTTTGACGAAAGGATTAGCTAGAGAGAAAGTCCATAATTCTTCTACAAGAATGGGGTTATTGCCACTAAGATGAGTCACACATAATGGTAACCCAACTTATAGACTGGAGATCCCAAGAAATAAGTTCAACGGATAATAACAAATTATGGAGTGATATGAGTAGATTATGCTATGGAATTAGTAGCATAAATTCTTGAAGCGAATAAAGATGAGTTAATAGAAACTCTTAATGAAGATCTCTACTCTATTTGGAGTGGAGTACCGAGCTACAAGAGTATTCTTGATAGAATTACCTATGTGATTATGGGAGTGAGGCCGCTTCCTATGAAATATTTTATGGCAAACATTTCTAGAGCTTTCACTATATTGGGATAGACGTGTATGGCCGTAATTGCACGGGTCTAAAGATAACGCCCATAATAGATAATGTGTGGTACATTGTTAGAGATAGGGTTCAAAACTACAAGTTACCCTAGTTGAATCTAAATTGTACACACTACGCAAAAGTTTAAGTCGAAAGACACTTTTGTTTATGCATAATCTACATGTAAAGAAACTGCTCGATAATGTTTTTAAAAATTCAAAGTGGGGGATTGTTGGAACACATAACAAATATGTTGAAGTTTTATAAAAACAAAGCTTATGAAAATAAGGAGTCCCACATTGGTGGGATAAAGGAAGTTCAACCTCTTCTTATAGAGGTATGGTCACTTACTTGGGTGTGACCCAAGGGTTACCCACTTTTGTGAAAGGAGGAAGGGTTTAGGAATCCAACCAACACTCGCACGCCGTGCCGAGCTGGGGTAGGTTAGGTTGGGTCTTTAATGAGTGACCATGAAGCTTCTATCTTTTTATTTGGACTGTTCAGATTTCATTTTAAACAGTTATGTAATTAATAATTAATTGCCAACGGTTTACTGGATTTATGCTTAATGTTAATTACGGTTTTAATTTCTGAGATTTGTAACTTCAGTTTTAATTTCTGAGATTTGTAACTTTAGTTTTAATTTCTGAACTTTATAACTTCAATTTTAATTATGTCTTAATTGCTGAACGTTTTTTGGTTTTCTGCCTTAGCTATATATATAACATCTGTTCAGCATTATTGAGATACAACAAAAAACTTCTTCTCTCTGTTTTCTCTCCCTCCCATGAAATTAGAGCAGTAGTATATTTTCTTTGGGTGTTTTACAGAGCTCGGTGGTTCTGTGCAAATCCACTGCTAAAATAAATAGAGAGACTATTTTATCCTAGGGAACATCTGGTGATTCTCGAACTGCTTGCACAACTAAGGCAGTACCGTGAATGTTCTAAAGAAAGCGACATAGTTCGCGACTCATTCTATTCCCGGTAACATTGTTCTTGTTATTTTGCAGTATTGTTTACAACATATTTATATTTCCAGACAAAATTTCCGGAGTGATTGCATGAATTTGTGTCATAAAACATTTCGAAGACAACATATACACGCTGCGATCCATCTTGGATGGTACAACATGCCTGTGGTTGTATGATTTGTGACAAACCAGTATAAAAATATGCATAACCAGTGCTATTGACCTCTTGTGGAGTTGTGCTTATCATTTACATATATGCTCCGTTTAGTAGGGTGTAAAACGTTTTCTACTTAAAATGATTTTCCATGGAAAACCTTTTACGGTGAAAAACTCATTTTCATGGAATTGATTTGCATGCTTTTCTAGCTATCCGTACAAAATCTTACCAAAAGTTCATTCTTATGATGAATTGTTTTTCCTCATCAAGTCTGCTGAAGAAAGATATTCTGATCAACACACTTCCGGATCATTGGAATACTATCAGTAGGGCAAGGTATTATATAAGATTCTCTAATATTTCTTTTCAAGTTATTCTTGATGCTTTTCCTGAAATTATTATATAGGATATTACCCTATGCTAGTCTTTTATAATATAATGACTACTCATCAATGTTAGCAGTACTAAGACTGATGACTAATCATGATGATCTGACAATAAAAGAACTATCTAGTGCTTCAACTATATCTGCAACATGCAGACTTCAGGCACAAATTCGCATTCAGCTGTTTGATTCCAAACCAACCCAACATATCATAACCCACTTTAAAATAAAATAGTTTATATTGCCTAATCAGTATTTAATAAGCAATTTTTCACATGAAGCAGCTAAAAATGGGGTACTTTTCTTAAAATATTTGCTTGGAAATTATGGAATTTGAACTAGGGAACAATACCATAGAGCATCACAGCAACCCCAGACTCTGTTGACCTTTTTTTGTGGAGGATAATTTGGTTCTGATATGTCAGGATATAAATTGGGAATCAATAGTCCTTTTGCAAAAAAAAGCATAAAAGTGACTTTGCTCAGTAGTTACTTGGCATGTGGAAATGGAATAAACTTCAACATGATAGTTTCTTCTGAGGTGATTCAGCTTATCAACAATTTTGAGAAGGCAGTGAAGTATCCTTAGATTAACATTTTGTTATAACTCTGTTCGTCAAAACAGGTATGTACTCCATATTATCTACGAACCTTTGACAACACAACCATAATGGTGTAAGTGGTGTACTTGCAATTTTGTTGGTTCTTAGTAGAGTCTTTCCTAATTTATACTTGATATAAATTATATCAGGATATTGAGATTTCAAGTATAGGTATTGTTATATCAAATATAGCTATTATTAGGCTCATTCCTAATATTTTGGAGGCCTAGGGCAAAAAATAAATTGGGGCCTAATTAACAAGTTAAGTATAAAAAAATCAAAATTAAGGGCTGACAAAATATTTATAATACAAAATTTCTTATTGTAGATTGACATAATTAGTAGAATTCTAGCTACTAGAAAATTAGTGTTAATAGACTCGTATTATACGTATGTCATAATGTTGTATATAAGTATATTATTGATGTGTTTATGTAGTGTCATTGGTAGTAGACTTCTATATGGTGTAAGATGGAATCATTGAAAGGATGAAAGAAGAGAGGGGGTCCAAAAGGTAATTAGCAAAACTATATATTTCTTAAACTCTAATGGTGTAGTATGTACTTATTGCGATTATTCTTATT
This sequence comes from Dysphania ambrosioides, assembly GCA_026401315.1. Classification (NCBI taxonomy): domain Eukaryota; kingdom Viridiplantae; phylum Streptophyta; class Magnoliopsida; order Caryophyllales; family Amaranthaceae; genus Dysphania; species Dysphania ambrosioides. The sequence continues at coordinate 16,916,515 of CM048661.1, read as the reverse complement.
TATGTAGATTTGATTTGTTTTGTTTCGTTGCAACTTAACACAATTGTTGCCACACACATTCATAGATGTATCCTAGTACAAAAAAGGCTTTATCCTATGGACATAACATAAGGAGTATAATTGTATAAGGATTATCCCAACTCATTTATCTTCAAAAAAGGCTTTATCATATGGACATAACATGAATTGAAGTAAAACGGTACAACTCCACCTTACAGCTTTGCCAAAATAAAAATTTATCCTATGCAAACACACAAATAGTACAGTAGTACTCCATGACTACTGCAGGAACGGTACAACTTTGCCAAAAAAAAACTCCACGGTACAACAACACTAGTACACTACAAGTCTACAACAGTACATGAAATACTAAAAGACTAAAAAAAGCAGTACATGAAATTCTTTCTGTATTTTAGTTAGTTTTTTTTAATAAGTAAATTTGGAAGTTTTTTTCTTGGGCCCAGGCGGGCGCCTTGTCTTCCTTTGCTTAGGAATGGGTATGACTATTATTATATCAGATATAGAAATATATAAGATATAAAAATATAGAAAAACTTATATTAGGTATCGATATTATAATCTCATATATAGAAATGAAATTATAAAAATGTCTTTTGATATATTTATATCGAGTATAAATTAGAAATTTTTCGTTCTTGGTACCGTCATTCAAGTATTCAATTAAGTGGATTTTGAGAAGTTGGAACCCGTTGGAAGAGAGGAGAATGATGCTTGTCGGTGAAATAATGCCATGACTCGTGATTGACTAATTGTTGAACCCTTATCCGTTATTTTTATAGAATTGAATTTTTTGTTATACAATGTATACACATTTATAGCAATAGCTATCCTCATTTACCATGACTCTAAGAGATCATGTTTTACTAAAGATAAACTACTATGTACCTTATCTTCCATTGCTAATCATATCCTAATTGTATTCTTATCCCTTACTAAACTCTATCTATTCTACACTCCCCCTCAAGTTGAATATCGGGATTGTCGATACCTAACTTGTTGAGTGCTCTTCTAAATTCCCACGCTCCAATAGCCTTCGTTAGAACATCTGCCATCTGATCACTTGACTTTACAAATGGAAGACTAATGTTCCCAGTGTCCAAATTGTCCTTGATGAAATGTCTATCAATTTCAACATGCTTTGTTCGGTCATGTTGGACTAGATTATCAGAGATCCTAATTGCTGCTTTGTTGTCACTGAATATCTCACAATCCCCCCCCCCCCCCCCCCCCCCCCCCCCCCCCCACAGTGGAAAACCAAGTTCTGATAGAAGTTTCTTGATCCAGAGAACTTCTGTTATTCCTTTTGCTATTCCTCGAAATTCTGCTTCTGCACTAGACAATGCAACTACCTTCTGCTTCTTACTTCTCCAAGTCACCAAATTTCCTCCGACAAGATTAAAGTAACCAGAAGTAGATTTTCGTTCAACTCTATCCCCTGCCCAGTCTGCATCAGTGTAGCCGAAAGTTTTAGGTGACCATTCCTTCTATACATTACTCCTCTACCTGAGCTCCCTTTAAGATATCTCAGAAATTCTGTATACCGCTTCCATATGATGTACTTGAGGCTTATGCATAAACCTACTTACCACCCCTAATGAATATGCAATATCAGGTCGAGTATGAGCTAGGTAAATTAGCCTTCCCAGTAGCCTTTGATATTGAGTCTAATCTGCTGTTTCTGCACCTTCCCTGATTTGCAGTCTGTGATTAGCCATCATTGGTGTTTCCGCTGGTTTATCTACCATTCCCGTTTCTGCCAAGAGGTCCAAGATGTACTTTCTTTGAGAAATGAAAATTACCTGTTGTGATCTGAGAACTTCAATCCCTAAGAAGTACTTGAGTCGTCCTAGATCCTTTATTTCAAACTCCTAAAACGATTTCCCTTTTAGCGAATCTATTTCAACTCGATCATTGTCAGTAATGATCATGTCATATACATAAATGATGAGACAAGTAATTAACCCATCCCTCCTCTTTAGGAACAATGTATGATCTGAGTTACTCTGTCAATATCCAAATCGCTTCATTGCTAATGTGAATCTTCCAAATCAGGCCCTCGGAGACTGTTTAATCCATACAAAGCCTTTTTTTAACATGCATCCTTCTCCAACTGAAAAATCCTGAGTGAATCTAGGAGGAGGATCCATATAGACTTCTTCAGTTATTTCTCCATGTAGAAACACATTCTTTACATCGAACTGATGTAGGAGCCAGTCTTCATTTGCTGCTACCGAGAACAAAACCCTGATAGTATCAATCTTAGCTACGGGTGAGAATGTTTCTGAGTAGTCTATTCCATAGATCTAAGTATAACCTTTGGCAACTAACCTGGCTTTGTATCTTTCTATTTCCCCATTAGCCTTATACTTGATTGTGAACACCCGTTTACAACCTACTGGTTTTTTTCCCTTTGGGATAGTGCATCGTTCCAATATCTCATTTTTTTCAAGTGCACTAATTTCTTCATGCATAGCTACCTTCTAATGTGGATGATTTAGGGCTTCTATAGCTGTCTTTGGGATTACAGTTGTGTACAACATAGTGTTGAATGTCATGGCCGCTTTAGAAAAATTTCCAGGAGTTCTTGGTATATGGTATTTTGATCTATATGACTCAAACTCTAGATCATACTTTTTTGGAGGAACTCCTCTTGTTCTCCTTGGCGGTAGCTGGTACGTTGTTACAGCATCAACCTGTTTGGCCTATTCCTCCAACCTGTCCTCTTGAGACTCAGCGTTAGGAATAATATATAGTGAATCATGAGTACTGTTTGTGTTTACCTCATCTTCGGACATAGTGGGAATAGACTGAGGATATGATTACACATACATAGGAGTTATCTCAATGGCATTGCCTACCTACTCTTTTTGGTCTGTGTTACAGCCTTCTGGGTAAGTGAGCCATCTTAGACTCTCATCGTGTGACTCCCTATAACGTCAAAGATGGTGATAGAAATAGGTTGACTCAAAGAAATCACAATCCATAGTGACATACATATGGTTGGCAATCGAGTCAAAACACCTATAACCCTTTTGATTCACGCCATATCCCACGAATACACATCACACAGCACGGGATTGTAGTTTTTTTCGGCAGCAGTTTGGGAGGTGGACATACATAGTACGACCGAAAATTCTTGGTGGAAGAGAGTGTGTAGGGGGGATAGGCACATATGTTTGAAGGGAGTCAAGAGGTGTTTTAAAGTGGAGACTTTTTGTAGGCAAGCGGTTTGTCATATAATTAGCAGTAGCAATTGCCTCTGGCCAAAAATGAGCGGGAACCATAGACTCAAGTCATTAGCGCTCGAGTCATTTCGAGTAGGGTCCAATTCTTCCGTTTGGCTATCCCATTTTGTTGGGGGTATCTGGGCAGGTAGTTTGATTAATAAGGCCATTGGTGGCAAAGAAGGACTTCATGTCTTGATTCACGTATTCCCCCTCATTATCTGTCCGTAGGATCTGAATATGGGTTTGGAACTGGGTGAGAATAATTTTATGGAATTCCACAAAGACATCAAACACCTGACTCTTGTGTTTTATAAAATAAACCTAGTCCATGCGAGTGCAGTCATCAATAAACAATATATAGTAAGATAGATTACGAGGAGTATTACTTGGTGCTGGGCCCCAAACATCTGAATGAACTAACATAAATGGTTTTTCCGCACGAGTTTTACTCGGATAATACGACTGTTTATGACTTTTTGCTAAAACACACGACTCACAATTTGACTTTAACTTTGAACCTCTTAAAGAAGGAAACAGCTAGGGTGACCAAGTCTTCGATGCCACATCCAGAGCTGTTGTTCCACAGACCCATGAGCAAGTGCTTCTTTACCCTGTTGAGACACTTCATCTACATAATACAGACCATTTCGCTACCATGCCCAATGATCGTTCCTATCCGAAGATCATGTACAACACAAAAATCAGAACCCATTAGAATTGTACACTTAAGTTCCTTGGTTAGTTGACTGATAGATAGCAATTTATGCGATAGATTTGGGACAAGAAGACAATTAGTCAATATTTTCCTTGGGAAAATTTCAGTGGATCCGGCTCCTCTGACTTGCACATACTCTCCATTAGCGGTCTGTATGAGATTTTTATTCGGGGTTTTTGATGAGATAAGATCACTAGGGTCAAAGGTCATTGTGTCAGTTGCACCACAATAAAATATCCAGGTGGGACATTTCGGTTTCGGAGTTTGTTGTTCGGGAATATGACGTTTTGTTGGGCTTTTATCATTTCGGGTAATGTTTGGGTTTATATAATGTTTCGGATCATTATTCTGGGTTAGATGATGGTCCGGGTCAAGGTAGGGCAAAGAGCTTTTGCTGTTATGTGCCTCAGTAATCGTGCCCTTCATACACTCAGCACTCATAATTAGTCCACTTGCCCCGCATTCCTCACTCGATAGCTTCCTGGAACCTTTCTCCACCTCTATACTCGTGAATCTCGAGGCGTTCCTCTCTTTAACCTCACCTTCCTCTTTTCTCTCACCCATGAATCTCAAGGCTTTCTCTTTTCTCTCACCCATGAATCTCGATAGCTTCCTCTCTCTAACTTCACCTTCCTCTTTTCTCTCACCCATGAATCTCGAAGCTCCTTTTGCACGTCCTTCACACGCGTCCTCTATTACGCCACTCCCTTCCTCCTTTTCTTCACCCGTGGTTTCCCCAGTCTCCACCGTTTCATCAGATCTGCAACTCTTGAAACATAGGTTAGTGTTTTTACCTTCCTCCTTTGACTCGGCTGCTACTGGGTCGATTTTTGGGCTCCTCTTGTGGTTCTTGGGTACTGTACACCCTCCCCTTCTTGTGGTCATCGGGAGGGTACTGACCAAAAGTTGGGGTTTTTTCGGCCTTGGCCCCGTTCTTTCGTGTCTAGTACTCGCCCCATCATTTCGGGTAGCCTATAATCTTAAAACACCCATCCTTGGTGTGTTTACTTCTGCCACAGTGTGAGCATCGAAGGTTTGATTTGTTTCCGACTTTGTCATCTCGTCCCGCCTGATTTCTTACTCCCTTTGATTTTGTGGTAAGGCCACTTTCGACCCCAGGTAATATGTTTGTTGGCTCTCTAGATCCGAGAATATTTCTCCTTGCTGCCTCCCTTCGGATTATGCGTAAGCTTCCTCCACTGTTGGTAATGGGGTTTTATTAAGTATATCATGCCTGTCTTGGTCATATGTGTCGTTTATGCCTGATAAGAACTGATACACTTTTGTTTTCTACATGATTTCATTATAAATTGTGATGTCTTTGGTGTGTTTCATGGGATTTGGTACCCGGCGATCTATTTCTTTCCATACGGTGACCATTTTCCCATAAAACACCTCTATTGAATCGGTTCCCTGTTTTAGGGTATTTGCTTTGACTGTTAGATAATACACTTGCAATCCATCTTGCCCACTGCTGTACAATATTTTGATCCCCCTCCAAAGCTCCTTTGCAGTGGGATAATCGAGAAATTGATGGACTAGGTCAAATTCAATGTTTTCTATAATCCATGAGAAAACAGTTGAATCATGCTGAGCCCATCTCATGTAACCCGGGTCATCAATTGCTGGTGGGAAGGCAATGATATGATTGAGCCTACCTCGCCCGTTGATGGCTACGTGCATGAGTTTGGTCCATTTGGTGTAATTCGTGTGATTGAGTTTTCCACTCAAACACACGGCTTGATTACTGGTCTCTGGACCAGTTTTGTTGGGATTTAACTATTGTAGCAATTGTCATAATTGGTCCACGGTGACTGGTGATTAAATCACCTCTCTGTTCTGGTTTTTGTTATCGTCTGACATTGCAGGTAAGTTAGGGGTAAATGATGAAGCTTTAAAAAACGTGTTTTTCCAGGAAAAAACCGTTGGCTCTAATACCATATGGAATTGAATTTTTGTTGTATTTTATAATCTGTACAATGTATACATATTTATAGCAATAGCTATCCTCATTTACGATGACTCTAAGAGATCATGTTTTACTAAAGATAAACTACTCTGTACCTTATCTTCCATTGCTAATCATATCCTAATTGTATTCTTATAATCTTATCCCTTACTAAACTCTATATTTTCTACAATTTTTAGTGACATACTTATTCATTACAGTTTGATAACAGTTGTTGTGTCGTCTGTAATAGAGCTCCAAAGTTTTTCTGGTTCATAGAAATTTTAATTTTTTATGTTAACACAGATATTTTGGTAAAAAAATTATTCCTGTATGTAAATTCTTTGCTGTTTTCCTAGAACTTGAACTCGTTTCATAGCTCTCAGTTTGCTCTAGCGATCAGTGTATATGTTTCGTTTTTTTTAGCGCTTTTGTCTCTATAGTTTACAGGCAACGAAGCACACCCAAGTGTGACCCTTGCAACCTAGAATATGAACAAGTTCTGCCTACTGTGTAGTAACTGAAAGAAAAACCCTTAATGCAACAACTAACATTATAAGAAATGAAAATTTTATTCTTGTATAATTTATAAAGAACGTCGTATTGAAAGCACAAGGTTCCCGTCCAATTGTATGCAAGTCTTACCTTAATTATTCTCGTTAAGGGATTGTTTCCAACGTTTGAACTCGTGACGTAACAGATAACAAGTAGACATTTGATCATGGCATCAGTCACAACCTTCTATTCTTACACAATTAGAAAAATGAAAATTGTAAGTATTGGCCAGAAAAAATAGATAGGGAGTAGTTTTTGTATTTCTTGATTAACCCTTGTTAGTTGGTTAATGAATAACCAGCAGCTAAGGATTAGCCAAATAGCTAGCTTTACTCATCGAAAAAGGCCTGGTAGATTCTGCATGAAATGAAAGTTCCTGTTTTATTGGCTTGCAAGTTTGTCTTAGGCTCTTAGGCATTCCTATGAGAGTAGAAACTAGGCAAATTATGCTATATGGGCCAATCATATCTGGGAAAGATGCCTCATTTCTGCTAGACAAACAAGTCTGATTTACATTAAAAAAAAGAAAACTGTGAAGGCAACAGTTTATAACTATTCAATGATGTACCAGGAAACCTTTTTCATCTCATCTTTGCTCACTTTCTTTGCTTCCTGTACAGGCTAGGAATATAAGTTGTACATCGCTTTTCCACTGTTCGGATTTACTGTGACTATCTTCTCCCAACGCCGAATGATTCCCCACTCTGGTGAAAAGAGGGCGACTTACTTAAGGTATTGTCCGTTTTCTGTACTTGCATTTCCTTTTAAAAAACTCCATACGTAGAGTAAAGGCATCCAGGTATGCTAAAATAATGCGTGGGGTCCTTTTTAGATGCTCATACTCACCGCTCCATTTACTCTATTTGCCTATCTAAAACACTATGTGACTATGTCCTCCAACTTTGTGGTGATTTTAAAGCAATGTTTCCATAAATTAAATATGAGAAATTTCTAATTTGTATATGATATAAATATATTGGAGTATTTTGTAATTTTTTTCTATATTTGAAATTATAATGTCTATATGTTAAAGAGATAATAACCCGTATATGAATTTGAATCAGTTGTTCAACATTGATTAAATGAGTGAGAGTGAAATACTTTATAAGGCTAAGGACAACTCATTCTATTGCCATATGATTTTAGGATGCAACCCTCTTGAACTTTGTAAGTGGACTTTCTCTCTTGGTGACGGGTGTGGCCCAAACTCGTATTTAACATGGTATTAGAGTCAGACCCACGGTTTGAGACCTTTAATGACTTTAATGTACACTATGCCAAATTGAAAATGGACTCATATGTGAGGGGGAGTATTAAGAGATAAAAACCCACATATGAGTTGAGACCAATTGTTCCACATTTATTAATTGAGTGAGAGTTAAACATTTTATAATGATAAGGAGCAACTCCTTCTATTACCATATGATTTTAAGATGAAACTCTATTGAACCTTATAAGTAGACTTTCTCTCTTTGTGATGGGTGTGGCACAAATTCGCATTTAGCAAGTAGCTAGTAAGTCCTTTCCATAGATCGTAGGACCTAGAGGGTGGACGATCAGGAAGAGCCACCGCCGTCGAAAGCGAGATGGGGCTTGCTTTCTAGGTGGTGGCTATGATAGGGCTTTCATATGCTCTTAGGAAGAAAAGAAGCATGATTTGGTAGTAGAGAGCTGAGGTTGAACATAAACATGTGTGAAGATGCTTGATGATTGCTCCTTGTTGACCACACAAGGGTGGCACTTGGATTTTCATTGGAAAAAAAAAGGTGAGAAATGACCACGGAATGATATTCCTTGTTGTAAAAAGAAAGTGGGGGAGGGCAGTATAAACTTTTTTTTTTTCTCCCAAAATTCTTAGAGAATAGGAATATTAGAATCATGACTCAAAGCGTAGCCGGTGGGTTTTATTCTTTAAGTATAGAATTTTTATTTGTATTTATTCTCACAATTTGAAACCACTAAAAATGGGTGCGCACCTGTACTTTCATTCCTTACCTAAATAAGTTTTAATACTTTTTATTGGTTTGTATCTATAAAAATTTATTTTTTTGACAATAATGATCACTAGCTAGTGTAACATCTTCTATAATCGATACAGAAAGTTACTGCTGATGAGCACTGAGGTTCATCCGTCGTCACTATCCCATATTTATTTACTTAATAATATATACAATAAATCTCATTTTAGCCAAAACAAAAAAACCAACATGGCGGCTCAAATTATTCTAAATTCAAAGGCTATTGATGTTTTGTTGTTAAAATATTTCATTTTAGTTGCAGCCCTACATTATCATCAATGACCTTTTGCATGCTTAGCTTTATTGTTTCCTTAGTAAAAGTGATTTGTGAAGGAAATGTTCTCAACAAGCTAACAAACTAAATATAATTAGGACTAATTATAAAGGTAATAATATTAAGTTATTTTAGGTGATTACAGTGTTTTGCTAGAAAAGCAACTATAATCTGTATATTAATTAGATTAATATACTACTAACTTTAATCGAGTCCTATGAGATCACATTTATAAGCAATTAATTGGACAAATCTAATATAATTATGTGAGAGTTACAAACTGAATTAATTAGGTTAATTAAGTCAACTTTGAGTTACTTAATTAACACAATATCATATATGTAAAAGTTACATATATGTATTTAAGTTATGTATGTAAAGCATTATTATATATGTAAATGTTACATATGTAAAGTATTATATATGTACATATTATATATGCAAATAATCATATATGTAAATGTTATATGTATGTATATAATTATATATGTAAATGTTACATATATAAGTATATACATATGGGGTTGTAAAACCCTAACCCTAATTCAATACTCTCTTTGTCTCCACTCACATAATTAAAAACCCTAAAAAGTAATCAAGAACGGTTCTTTATTCTATACTAGCATACGTGAGAAATCTGATCATTGCTTGTGGACCAATACTACAGAAATGGCGTTTGACGTTCTAAAATCTCCGAGAAACGTGCCCTTTAGATTTGAGGAATTCACGCATCAAGGGTATGTTGTTCTATACTGATAATTCATATTATTATGTGCATGAAATCCTGTTTTAAATGCTAAGAAAACGTTTTTTGCAATTCTGTTAAATGCATCCTAGCTTTTTTTTTTTTTATGGATATACTATCTTCTTTTATTTATCCTAAAGCTATTGTATTTCATTTGGAAAGGATAATGATCTATGTTGTATACCAAAATTTGCAATTAGTTAAACAGAAACGCCTTATTTATATAATACTCGTACTTAAAGTTTATATTCGATTTGTTGAGCAACTCCAATGGGTTGCCTATAGGTAGCATGAGTGAAATAATTTTCAAGTTCCATGCCACCACACGATCGATGATTGCCATCACAATGTAGCGTCGTTGCCTTCTCTTTCTAACCCACCCTCAACAAGCCGGTTGTGTCGGTTCCTTTTAGACGATCAGTATCTTGTTGTGAAGGAATGGATTGAGCTTCACCATCTTCAAGCCGTGGGTCCACTGCTTGGGACCTAAACTTCGAGCCAACTAACTGCGTGTGGAGATCAAGTCCACAGAATTAAATATGGAACTTTTTTTGGAATTTCAAGTTTTTAAATAATATAACGTGTATGATAAGCAAAAATTTATCAAAGAAAATAAAGTGCAATTTTATCATGTTGTATGCGGCTTAATTTTTTTGTTTTGTTTTTACAACATTCGCTTAAGCCAAATTTTTTGTTTTCATATTAGTTTAACTTTTATGATGGGATCAAAACATGTTCAAATGAAATCTTAGAAGAGTTGGATTGGAGGTGGAAAGTGTGACAATCAGTGGAAGAGTCAAGATTTTTACGCTACGGGTTCGGAATCTATCAAACCAAATAATACGTAAAATAGTTGAAGGTGGTCCATTTTCTTGGATTGGAGGTTTATTTTCTTGGATTGGAGGTTTATTTTGAGGTGATACAAGGGGTATTAAATTTGGGGAAGATTGATTTTTGGGACTTCGAGACATGATCTTTCCAAAAATATTATTATCTCTTCATATTAACTTAATCAAGTAATCAATATTTTTTAACAATAAACTAATTAACAAACATTATAAGTGGTCAAGAATCGAACCTAGGTTTCTTAAAAGAAAGTTGATATACCTTACCATTGAGCTGAGAATTGCATATATATTAATGAAAATGTTGTAAAATGTATACACTAAAACCGCCCATAGCTAATGCCAAGGCCCGCTGAGGTGAAGAGTGCCAAGAGTAGGGAGATGGAGATTTCCCAATGGATCACAATGTCCAACCACATTAGCTACAATGTACAAAAATTGTACATCTTTCATGCAAGCAAGGACGAGCAAGAAACATGCAGCTTAGTGCAATCCCTACATCCCTCTTGTACTAGGGAATTTATCAAAACACCTAATTTTTCTGTTCTTGTAATTGGTTCCAACTTTTTCCCTTCAACTCCAATAAGTTTTCTTCTAAACTAAAGCAGATGTTGCAGATTTTTGCACTGAGATATAAACAAGATCAACATACTTGAATTCATTAAGTATTGCAGGTAATAACTCGGATTGAAATAAATTATAACATGCGAACTTAATTAATTCCCACCTTCACAATAAAAAATATCAAAAAGAAATTCTTTAATTAAACATCCAGAAAATTTTTGAATGTATTAAATAACATTGACTGTATAACAAGCAGTAACAACAACCATAACAATAAAAATCAATCATGGTTTAGTTATATATACGACCTAGCCAGAATAGTGCTCGGTAGTACATTAATGTCACGTCATTAAAATGTACCCTTGCGTTTTATATTATGTAGCCTTAGGAGTTATATACACCGTATAAGTATTAAAATTATTATGGAGTATATACGAAGTACAGAATAACATTAATTTCATGAAACGTTTGTCAAATCATGAATATATTTAGACGTACACTCAAGTGACATTCTTAATCAACTGCGTACATAACACATGATGTTTGCCCTTCCAATCAATTTTATTGTAAAAAATTCCAGGTTTGGAGGTGCATGTGAGATCACAAAATCCCGGAGCCACGAGGTGCATGCTTACCATTTGCATTTAGAAAGAAAAAAAAAAAAAATCCAGGAGGTTATTGGTTGGACTTTTCTCCAACCTAGTTCTTCAATAATTTTACAGCCACTTATGCCTCCTATTTAATGAGTGGTTGTATAAGTATGGAGTGCGTGATATCTCATTTGAAAGTGCATAGACAAATAAACAAAGAAAGAAAATTGTTGGGATTTTGCATATGGAGAATCCCATCAATCCTGGTTACTATGTGCTGTTGTTCTTCCTTTGGTTCATTTCCATTGTTTCTATCTTGTCAAGAAGCCAAAATAATAACATGGGCATGCCTCAATTTCTTCATCAGCTAGACCACTTGGCCTCAAGAGGAAGATTTAGTGCTTTTGTGGTTCACTCAATTGTGTCATTTCTTGATTAGTGCTCCAGCATTAAATTGAATAAGGGCTACACATTTCAGTTAGTTTACTTATACCTTTGTGTAAGACGTTTGATTTTATTTGGGTTACTTTACGATCTCAATACGCTGGAATAATTGAGATCGTAATGATGACCTATGGGGAATCATATATGGGATGATCTGAAACAATAAGAGGATCTGCTACTTGGTCTCTTTCTACCTATGGGTTTTATTTTTTTGGCAACTGCAGTGTAATGGCATACATATATTCAAAGTTTACTACTCTTTATTTAGCTCCATAAAAATCATTATTTAGACAAAAGTATAACTTTGTGCCATATCTCTGGAAGATATCCATGAAGAATTCTGTACGAAACAGCAGTAAGAGCAGTTCCATCCGTGTATCTTTTTGGTATATGAGAAAAAGATTTGAATGGAAAAGTAAGTCATCCTATTAGTGGGAAAATGATATTCTCCCGGCGCGAAATGAGTAGGAGTATTCTACTCTCATGGTGATCCAGAAAAATTCATGTTCATAACTAGTGCAAATGGGCTTCATTGGGGTAGGTTACTAAATAAATTATTTTTGTTTGTAGTTTTGGAGAGCGACGACCGAGCGTGTTAGTTTGCCCTATCACGACGCTACATATGCTATCAATCCATATCAGCCAATGAGATTTTTTTCCAAAAATGCAATTACTAAAATTTGACTATGAATTATTCACAATCTAAATGAAAAAAATATATTCAATTGTGATTTTGATAGATTCGTGTCAATTTATATTTCCAAATATGAGAGTTTTTTTTTGTAATTTTTACAAATGCACAATTAAAGATATCTGAATTTTAAGTTTATATTGAGATTTGCACAAAAAGCAAATATAAAGAATTGTTGTAAAATTAATTTCAACTAATTTAAAATATATAATATTATATAGATGTTCATAAAATTTGTACTCATTTTTCAATATTTTGGCATACTTCAAAAAATCTACTTTCACTATATCATTGTAAAAGTGCTTATAATTATTATTTTCAACAAAGTTTTTTTTCTAATTGTATAAATTATATATGTGTTCGCAAAAAAATACCTTGCATGTAAAAATATTTTTTGATATTATGTTTAAATAATTACTTTATAATATTTATTAATTACACTGAAAGTGTGAAAGAACATAACTAATTCATTCATTAATAATTAATTATGCCAAAACAATAATTGTGAAATAATTGTTGATAAATTCAGGTGGTAACATATGTAGAAAAGTATTTATTTTAATACAAATATAAAATAAAAAATTATATAAGAGAGAGAAAATGTGGGGGATATGATGGAAAGTAGAAGAAAGTGTAACGGAGATAATTTTATTTTACATGTTGGCTGGAAAGAATTTCCCAACCAGATTTTCTCTGCCAAAAATATGAGATGGATGGCGGAGAGAATATTAGATTTTTTTTCTGCTAAAAATATGAGATGGATGATAGGAAAAGTAAAAAAAAGGTAAGGAAAAAATTTCCTCATCATTGCAAGTATTTTAATCGACTAACAGTACTATAAAAAACCTTACTACCAATAGTATATTGTAGGGGGTGTTAATTTGGGTTACGTAGTCATTCCATACTACCAGGTCGGTTTGAATTGTGTTTTGTAATATATTTTTATCTGTTCGGCTTGGGTTCGAATTCGGGTTAATAATCGGATCTGGTTCAATCGATTATTTACTTAATTGGCTTGAATTGGGTTTAATTTGGGTTTGCATGGTCCAGGTTTGAACGATTCGGGTTTGAACAGTTTAGGTTAAAACAATTTATTTCTGATTTGGCTCGACTTTGGGCTTTTCATTTTATTTTAAGCCATTTTGAGTCAACCCGGTTTAATTCATGATTATTTTACATTTTACAATTATTTTGTAAATTGCATTTTACAAGTTAGCTTAATTTCATTATTCTTTAGTTGATATTATATGCTTATCAATTCTTTGAAAATGATTAGTGTTGTTAGGATCATGATTTTTCTTTTATAGGAAGGGCTTCGTAGGATATGTTCATTGGTTCAGATCAAATTATAAAATCATGTGATCGTACATAATGGCGTATTTATGACTTATAACTCTCAATCTTATCAGCAATAGTTTGGATTTGAACATGTCATCTTAAATTGAATTAAGGATCACTATCAATTAGACCTTGTCGGTTTGTTATCAAATTGAATTGGGTTTAGGTTGTTACTAATTGGTTCACTATTGGATTGAAATGTTAGCGAATTAGGTTATTTCAGATCGAGCTTTATTCGGGTTGGAGCAGGTCGGGTTCTGGTTGGATTTATTTTCGGTTAAATCAATTTTCGAGCTAAGTTCAGATCAGGTCGGTTTGGGTTATCCTTTTAGATTGTAAAGCAATTCAGGTTGGATAGGATGAGATCTGTAAGAACAAATTCACTGTTCAGGTTGGATACTGAAATTTCAAATTTATAAGCCAACAAAAAATATGCTATTATTATCTCCTACCAAGTGGGCATTGAGAATTATGATTTCAGACAAACGACACAGATGAAGCTGCAGATGATAGTAAAGGTTTTTGTAATTTGCAAGTATAGTCTTTCTCATTCCATTTCAGAAACAATGGTACAGAATTTTGAAAAAAGTCCATTGAAATTGAACGCAAACTGAGCCAGAAGTGTAACGATACCTCAGTTCAAAAGGAAAAGTAACCCCAAAATCATCATCTCGGGATGAAACAGAAAAACTTTGATCTATTTCTCTCAGTTTCCACTAAAAAGGACCAGAAGTTTTCTTTGAAACAACTTCCATATTGAGAATTTTGAAATACATGCTAGTAAGCATTTTCAGAAGGAAGATCTCTCCATGCATGTATGAAGCTTTATATAGATCTTTACAGCATTACATCCTAAATTCTTTCCACCTCTCAGTCACTAATTGCTTTAGAATCTCCCTGCTTCAACCTTCTTTTACGCAAAATTTTATAAAAAAAATTGAGTTCACTGACCAATAAATTAAGTACAGCAACCTCCTTTTGCTTGATTATTTACTTCAGGGCTAGGAACAATAATCTGCGTTCCCTTGAGAAGAGCTGCATTACTGCTTGCATCATATTCACCATTGGCAGTAAGAGTCTTCTTGCTGACTGTTCTGTATATCTCAGTCAGAACGGTTAGGAAAGCAGTCTCAACATTGGTAGAATCTAGAGCAGAAGTTTCCATAAAAAAGAGGTTCTCTCTCTCAGCAAACTCCTTCGCATCTTCAACTGGCACTGCCCGAAGGGAAGACAAGTCACACTTGTTACCAATAAGCATGATCACAATATTTTTGTCGGCATGCCCCCTTAATTCATCTAGCCATCTTGCAATGTGGTCAAATGATTGACGCTTGGTCATGTCATATACCAACATTGCTCCCACTGCTCCTCTGTAATATGCACTTGTAACAGCTCGATACCTGAATAAGAAGGATGATTATTAGAGCATATAGAAAGCAGAAGAGAAATCTAAGGAAAAGCTTTGGCAAGTAGAAGTATATTCCACATTCAGAAAAGCATTTTATTCTATCATTTCCACTGCATATAAAACTGCAGATCATGGGTTTGAATTATGGCCGATACATGGGATGTGCCAAATGGATAAGTTAATATTGGCGTATCGATATTTCCAGAATCATAAAGAACTCTTACATATCAATTGATACTGCCAATATGGAGCTGTGGTGGGTCAACACAAATATACAGGCCAACACAGGCAATGCAGCTGATATGACCAATATAATCTCCCAAACAAACCACCAAGATCTTTTTCATGTCACCACAAAGTATCTTCCACAATCAATAATAGATACTGTAATTGCGAACATAAGTACAACTTAGAACCATGCTATTTAACTGTTATTTTCAAAAAAAAAAATTATGCTGTCTAACCACCTCGTGAACACTTGAACAGCAGACATGGCTAACTAAAGAATTTTAATTCAAACATTTTAAAGTGAGGCAAATCTGGCAATGAATGACCATAAATATGAACATCAGAAACTTCAGAAAGAGCACTATAATGAGGGTATAAATGTTATTAAAACACAGGAGAGTATTGCAACAGAAATTCAATCAAAAGATTGCAAATATCGCCATATCATCATCAAAATCCTAAAATTATCCAGAATGCAAGCAAATGATGATTTCAAGAGTGAAAGTAGACAGTAAAAGTTTATCAATATGATATACTTTGAACCTGTTATTCGATGATCAATGTTTTCAAAAACACAGAGCAATGATTTCTTCTTACTCCTCCCAAAAAATCAGCTAAAACTAGTAATGACATCAAAACATATTTTCCCTTAAACTAATTTCTAAGTTTTTTGTAACTTCCCATCACCCACCTGCAGGTTGGTGCTCACGGTACTTCCATAAAGTAATTATGAACCTTGGATAAAGTGAGAAAAAATATTCTAGGAGATATTTTCATCATCTACAACAACTTGTTTTGGACAAGAAAGAGTGGGGGTCTGTTTTTTCTTGTTTGGAAATAGCATGGGTGAAGGAGAGATATAAATCAATCCCATTCTTTCCCTACTCGAAAACTTCGTTTACTTTCCTCTGATCCCGTTGTTCATGAAGAAAAAAGGAAAATAATAAATTCAGCACTAAGGGCGTAAATGAAGTACTATGGAAAAACTAAGCATAATCTTAATAACACCTATCGACACGAGATTTTGTCATGCATTCCTAACTTAATACCACATTATGAAAAGTATTGAATGCTTAATCTCATTCATTGTAGATGAAAAAGCAGTCTTAAATTGTCAGATTAAATTCTGAGAAATGAAGAATGTCCTCCAACAGGGGAGGAGAGACGGGGTGTTAGAAGAAAAAACTCCCATTTTCCTTTTCCTACTTCAAGAAGTATCTGGAGCGTTTGAGGTTGATAATTGATATTCCACTAAGAGACACAAACATTTCAGAGAAGCTAGCACATACGAGGTATAAGAACTAGTGTTTGCAAATAGCACCAAAGCAGGGAACAATGATAGTCAATGTCTTGCTGTGTTGGAAAGTCAGTGCTATAAGAAAATGGGACTAGCTATGGCTCTAAGAACCAAATGAATCACAGACAAAATATTTGCACCACCAGTGAAACCCTTCTTCACCCCCCCTAGGGCAACCCAAAAAGAGAAAAAATAAAATCAGAACCCTTTTCAGCAAGGATAGAAAATATTTGCAAGCAAATGAAAGAGCCAAAAGTGAATAGTTTGAGACAAAGAGATGCAACCAAACACATGCCATGGCTATAAAAAAATTAAAAAAAAAATTATTTTCTATAGCCATGACATGATTTTGCTGGTGTAGAAAAATGATATAACAGACCAGTCTTTTATCTTTGTTAAAAATCAGTATATACTTCGTACTTTTCTCTTTTTCTGGTGAATTATCATTACGTCCGTTTCCTAAAGTCATTCTTACAAAGGATAAGGAATTTCGATAGAAACAACAAAAAAGTTATAATGCACAAAACATGTGGCAAAATATGAAGCTAACATGTAGGCCATGTAGAAACTCACTAGCATTAAAAACATAACTAAAGACATACACAAAACAGCCAAACTAGGACCATATTTCAAGCTGCCAACATAATCCATATAACATGAGGATATCTGGATATGGAGGCACTCCACTATACTCCAAAAAGAGTGTCCCCTTAGAGTGGTGCAAATTCAGGATTTTCCGCATGGTGAGTCACAATCGATAATCAAAGATGTAATAAATTTTTTTTTACTAAACAACCAAATAATAATACTAAAAAAACATTCAAATGTTCAAAGAGTACAAAATACATCCAAATGTTCAAAGAGTACAAAATACATCCAAATATTCAAATAGTACAAAATACATCCTAATGTTCAAATAATTTGTTTAGTCATTTGACCCACGAAAACAACAACCAAATCCGCCCCTCCCACACTCCACTTCTTGAACCGTAACTATTTCTAGGTCGAATCAGAATCATACTATCCAATTCTGCTGAGGTTACTTTGATCATGTCATATATGAACAGCGTTTAGACCTCGAGTCAGTTTCCCACAACCTTTTTCAAATTTTGAAACATTTACTCCGTCAAAACGTCGTCATTTTAAAAACTCAATCATGTACTCTTCTTCAGCTCCTATTTCAGAATCCTTTAAAGTACTTAAATATGAATTGTCAAATACTTTTCGATGATATTCCACCATTTTAACAACTTAATAAAAAAATGATTTTTTTTTTTTACCATAATTTGTTTGAAATGCTCCTAGACTATAGTAGATGGTAAATGAGCTTAACTATTAAGTACAACATCTGCTAATACTCCATAATTATAAGCAATAACCCACAACCTAATAATTCAAAAAAATTTTAAAATTATGCACAAATTCTACTAATAAAAGCAATTTAAAGTAACGAGAAAAAAAGGGAAAATCTTTAAAATCCAACAAAAAACCAATATCATTCAATCTAAAGGGATGCCAAAAATAAATATTAAAATAACCAAATTCTGGCTCATATAATTAATAATAACAATAGTAACTTGGGTTTAAATTTCTTGACATGTTAAACAATAGTAGCAGTATTAATAATTAGTTGAACCAAGAATTCAATATCACAGACGATCCAATCCATGAATTTGGTTTTTTTTTTCAATTGAAAACTGTGATCAATTGATCTGACGTACAACTTAAAAACAGCAGTAGAACGGGAAGAACTGCGGCATCACAAAAGATTTCATTTGCTTCTGAAAACAAAATATCAACAATATTTTCCCAGAATTCACCTAATCTAAAGTAATAAGTACTCGAAAACTCATAACTCATAACTTAAACACTTCATTCCACCCTAAAAAACCATAAGTATCTGAACATCAACTCGATACCAGAGATGGTCCTAATAAATGCCCAAGTCCAAATATATCAATAAGAATCTATCACACGAATACAACCCATCCTGGGGCTTCAAAACAACGCCAAATGCAGCAATGCAGCCAACAAAAGCAAACAAACAAACATCGAACCGAAACGGGCGGAGACAAAATGCAATCCAGTCATAATATGAATATCTTCAATGCGACCCAGTCACATGGCTATGTGCAAAGCATTAAGGGAGGGTATGCGCATTCGGTTACATATTATAATGTTCTCGAAAATGAAATTAATTAGGAAAGGCGAACCTTTCTTGGCCAGCAGTATCCCAAATCTGAGCCTTCACGATCTTCTGATCAATCGCTAGTGTTTTTGTCTGAAATTCAACCCCAATTGTAGCTTTCGAATCAACGCTGAATTCATTCCTTGCAAATCGAGCTAAAAGCTGGGATTTACCCACAGCTGAATCCCCAATCAATACCACCTTGAACACGTAATCGATTTTCTGATTGAAATCTCCGTATAAATTCGACATTCTTCGTTTTTCCGATCAAATGTTTATCTTAATTTTCACCTAATTTCCTAAATTAATCCAATTTACACCAACTTTACGACTGCAGGGCGTGATTGAGATGATCACGAATTTGATGATGATGATGATCGAAGAATAGGGTTAGGGTTTGAGGTGTGATAAAAAATTGGGAGAAAATTGAGGAACGATCATAGAAGATTCAATTGGAGAAGTGGAGGATAGAGAAAGGACGAAGAGAGGAGGGAACGAGGAATGAGGTATCAACGTTTGAAGCGGGACCCATTAACGGCTTTTTCCTACCTTCCTTTGGAATTTGTCACTGCAATGGAGCTCATCTCTTTTGAACTTAATTTTTTACAAATATTATATTTCTTTCGTTTTTATTTGTTTATTACTTTTTTATAATTTAAAAAATTTAAATATAAATTCTATTATATTTTAACAAATAATATATTCAAGTCATATCTTATTAGATGTATATATGTAAATTTTTATAATATGAAATTTTTATAATTTTTTGTCTTACAAATTTAAAGAAAAAAATATTTTAAGTCGTGTCTTGTATACCTTGAAAAGTTAAATGTACTCTCTTTGTCCCTCAAAGATCACCCCATTTCTATTTATAGAGTCAAAGTTCAAAAAGTTTGACCATAAATTTTTATCATATTATAAGAAATATTATATTCAACTGGGATCATGTTGAATGTATCTCAATGTAAATTTTTAAAATATTAAATTTTCATAATTTTTTGCCTTACAGATTTGGAGATATATGTTTTGAATAGCGCGAAAAGTCAAATGGGGCAATTTTTGAGGGACAGAGAGAGTAACAAACAAATAGGAATAGAGGGAGTACAGTTGGATTTGAATGGTCATGTTTCATTATTTCCCCCAAAAAAAATTGACTAGATAAAGTCATATTTAAGGGTGTTAATAATGTGAGATGTGATACTTTAGTTAATAACTTTAGAGTTAAATATTCAAGTTCAATTAATGTGAAACTATATTCTATTTTTAGGGAAGGCTTATTTGAATCAAACATTGTTCATGCTAATGTAACAAGATCGTGTATATATATTTCTTTTTGTGTGGAAATATAGAGTTATGCCTAATGAATTTGATTTTTTGAATTGAGATTCCCAAAATGCCATAAAAACCTACTCCGCAATGAACTTGTATTATGTTTTTTTTTCCAAGATAACTCAATTTTGCATGGCTTTTGAGCTCCATTGGTGTGTTATTACTTTTCTCCATCACTTTTAAGTTATAACGGTTACATTAATTGGATGAGTCAACCTAAGCTTGGAACAAAGAGTAAACGCAAGGTGAAAACAAGATCACACTCACAAGGAAAAAAAATCAGAAATGGACTTGGGTTGAACTTAAACAAGCACCTTTGAACCTTGCTCCCAAGAAACCAGCACACTATTGTCACAGTCCAAGGTGACCCCACTAGTTTAACCCTATCATTGACACGTCTTGTTGTACTATGTTTGGCAATTGCTATGTGTGTGTAACGTACATGTCATACGGAGTACTTTATACTATAAACTTTGTATAATTGTATTCCATAAAATTATACTGTCAAATTGCACACAGTGGTATTCAGGAATTGGATAAATGGATAATCTGATGTCTGCTACTATGTTTATCCACCAACCAGACCAGCCATCAACTTTCTTGTTTTCTTAAGCTTGCCCTGCAGCAATCATCTAGCAAGTTGCAGGCAGATTCATAGTGCCTCAAAAATACCAAAATATAAAAGCAACAATTATTGAGATACATGAATCCCAAAGTGGGGAAATTGTTAGTTTCTTTACAGATTGAAGGTATATTTTTAGGGCAATTTTAGTGTCTATACAGATTGATAGCATATTTTTATCCCTTTATTTTTTTTCCACCTTCATGTAATTGGGCAACATAATTCAACAAAATCTACAATGCAAACAAGGCATAAAATGATCCTCCACATCCTTTGGATGAGAGCAGAGAAAACTTACACTGAGAATACCCTACATACTACGGAGTATATGTAATTATGTATATATGTTGCCATGCTTTACCGCTGCTTCTGCTTCCTCTTGGCACTCCATCTAAGCTCACAAATTTTGCGTGGAAACTTGATTGCTATGTTATGATGTTGATAATTACTCTGCTAATTTAGTTTCACACACTTGCAGTTAGCTCGACTATCACTCAGATCCTGCAAAACAGATATAAAACATCATAAAAAGTTGCATGAAACACCCCATGAATGATTTTGGTAGTTTCTTCTTTTCCAAGGATAACATATTTTGCATAACTACTAAGGTAACTAGCAAGGGAAGATAAGTCCTCATTATCCTTAAGCTGTATGTTGTTGAACTCAACTAGTCAACTACTCAAGTATGGGCATTATCTCTGATCAATTTTCCTAATGACTGGTAGAGAATACAAATCCAATGTATATACGGTTCTATGAGAAATCAAGAGAAAAAAAAAATGCTCTCACCTTGTATTGATTTTGCAGGTTTTTGATATAATCAACAGCTAAATCCAGCATATCAGCTGTGTTGGTTTGCTATATCAGAAACAAAATTTTATTAGGCTTTTAAAACAGAAACTTTCTTGATTTGTAAGCATACTCTACATGGACCAACCTTGTCCATATTTGGAACGAGATCTTGCAATTTCCTCATTCGTTCACTAATCCGGTTTCTTCTCATCTGAAATCAAATAGATAATCTGTGTCATGATCTGCTAGTAGTTTGATCAACTTCTCAACAATCAGACGTGTTTCTAACTTACCCTCTCAGCAATACTTCTAGGATGTGTTGCACAACCCCTTTTCGCTCTGACCTTACAAGGAACCACATCCTGGAAATGCAGCAGCTTCTCGACAGTTGCCATCTCAGCAGAAGTTTTCGGCAAGCTCAAATGGTGCGCCAATACAGCAGGACGATTTATCAACCCACCATTCTAATAGTCATTTGAACAAAATATAAAGTTTAGAGGCTATTAGGAAATTGTTCAAGAAGGGAATATTCCACTGTAAAAATGTTAACCTCGGAAAGATGATGAGATGCATCTGAAGCAGAATCATTCCAGAAAGCATAAGAGTATCCTGTGGGACTAGAACTGTCAAACCCAGCATCATCATCATCATGGTTACTGAATTTCCCTCCATCTGGACTTGTTTCCTTAACATTTTCATTCCCAAACTCAGGAATCCGTGGCAAGTGGCTCATATTCAGCCTACTGGTGCGAGGACTAGCCCCAACATTAGTACCATTTCCAACTCTGAAGTTCCCCAGACCCCTCATAATGGTGTAACCTAGAAATTTTTTGAAGAGCTAAGCAACATCCTAAACCAAACATTACTCAATATCCATAGTGCAAAACTGCATTGAGAAGGCACAAATTTACAGACAAACACATACACGGAGTAGGTGGTTAGTTACATGTACACGAGCTTATAAAACGCTCATATACACCCAAATGATCCAAGCACATTGATTTAAATCTCGGATAAGCTCAAGCTCTTATACATAATAACCCAGCAAAATGCAATATTCATTGAAATGACAGTCAACACCTCTCATGATTGCATATCCATGACAAAACTCTAATTGATTGATGAAATGGTGATCAAGTCCAGGAACTTGAGACAGTAAGTCAATGCCTTTTAAATTAAACCAAAATACTGTAGTTTATCTACAAGTCTATGATACACATGTGATATGGTTCATATCAGTTATTGCAGCTACACATCTCAATGAACCAGGGACATTTCCAGGTTGAACAATCAATGCACAAAATGAAACCAGACGTCCTGATCTCTAGCAAAACGGTATAGTCATGTTTACGAAACAGAACGGATAAGCCACCAAAATTAGCTGAGAAAGGATAAAAAGTTGAAAATCAAGGCAAATGATAGACAGAAGCCAAAAAATGAAACTTTAAGATTATACTGATTTACTGTAATTTTGTCATAAATTTCCAAACTTGTGCCATTTTAGGAAGATAAAAACTTAAAAACAGCCTTACATAACCCAAAACTCAGTGGTGTAGAAACAA
Organism: Dysphania ambrosioides; assembly: GCA_026401315.1. Lineage (NCBI taxonomy): Eukaryota > Viridiplantae > Streptophyta > Magnoliopsida > Caryophyllales > Amaranthaceae > Dysphania > Dysphania ambrosioides. The sequence goes on along the minus strand of CM048661.1, from coordinate 16,893,114 downwards.
AGGTCCAAACTCCAAACCTACCTAATTAACTGAGCTCCCATGATGGGAAGTGAGAAGTACACATACTCATGGCATTGCCATAAAAAGTCATTTCTACTTTTTGCCTCTTATCTACTAATAGTAAATTTACAATTTACGTCTTTCAAACCTGCTTTAAAATTTAGTACAGTAACTTATAAGATTTCCTACTTTCGCCTCATTAATACCTGCCTTTACGATATGTAGCGGGGTCAATCAAGACAACTTTCAGCAGATAATTGAACATCATATTCTACTTTCCTACTCCACATAATAACTTTCTTTTATTATTATTATTATTATCATTATTATCATTATTATTATTATTATTATTATTATTATTATTATTATCAAAAGTCATACAACCTACAATATTATTATTATTATTATTATTATTATTATTATTATTAGTATTATTATCAAAAGTCATACAACCTACAATATTATTATTATTATTATTAATATTCCCTTAAAATCCGAAAATGGGCCAAAAAGGGATAGACAAAGTATATATAATCAAAAATTTATCAACTTAACTAGCTTAAGCTGGCGGGGTAAGGAGATCCATATGTACTTACACCCTCCATCCACTCATCCAGAATTAATTGAGGCACTGAAACAATAATCCATTTTATATTAAGGGTATATGACAACTGATTCTGGATAAAGTACATACATATCATAAACTGAAAAGTAGAAAGTATAGAAAAAGTTACCATTTTGGGTATTAAGATGAGTGAAATATCCTGCAGGGGAGCTATTCTGGCGGCTAAGATTGAGGCCACAATTCCCCGGTCTCGTCGTCAGCGTAGGAGAGAGATTGACTTCCATAGAACTAGACCTCTCCACTGAAGAAGAAGTAGTGACATGGGTTGGCTTGGGATACTGAGGTGGCAACAGACTACTACTCTGTTCAGCACCGCTCACCATTTGAAGTGAGTTTGGAAAACCAGTTTGAGAATTCAATCGCTGAGGCTTCTGTTCGTAGGATTCAGAAACACTTAGATTTTGGGAGAATTCGTTTAATAAAGAGCTTGGAGCTGAGCGAAACCGCAACAAACCCGAATGATTTTGATGATTCTGTTGTTGCTGTTGCTGCTGCTGCTGCTGTTGGTGGTGATGATGGTTTTGGCTGTGTGCGTGAAAATGGGTTTCTGTATAAGAATCCATAGCGAAAGGGGGAAAGTAGGGCTGCAAAGTTGGGCTTCTAGATTTGATACTACTATCTAAATACAGAAATTCTGTAGCAGATGTCCAAATTCACTAATATGACAGCGGATCTAAGGATTAGGGGGATGAGAGCACGAAGTTGACATGGGGTCAATCAGGTTTATGAAGAAGCTAATCAACTTTATTATTTTAGCTGCAGTAGAAAAGGTTAAGTAGTGCACACTGAAGAGGGGACAAGGCTGCTGGCTCAGATATTGTGTAAACAGTAACCCCAATCTAATCGCTTGATTTGAAAGAGATAACCACAGCTGCACTGTGCATATACAAAACAAAGCTTGCTGGAATACCTCTGGAAGATGGATGTGTAATTTGGTTAGTTTACTGCGGCAGCAAAAGGAGGGCTGTTGCGGGGTGCAAGCCAAGGGTAAGGGGGTGGGACACACGAGGATGGGTGGTGGGGGTGGCTTCACGAAACTGATTTCAATCAAGGGGACAGTCGAAATAAATAAAATAAATAACTACTCCCTTCTTCGAGAATTGTTGAAGTATAAAAAGTAATTTTTGTTAAGACCATGAAAAACTATGAGAAAATAACTTAAAATGAAAAGTATTGGAGATTGTACTTCTTTTGTCATTTTTCTCTCTTCTATATTACTTAATGATTGCGATTGCATGTTAATTAAAGGCATTGACATATTTGGTATTGCTTTATGAGAGTATTGGCAAAAGAATATGAGGGAAATGAGGGAAAATAACAAAATAATAAATAAAAGTGTTGGCGTTAAATAGTATTATACGACGTTTGAAATATGACTTTTTTAGAAGATAACTCAAAATAAAAAAAATGGGATGATTTTTGAAGAATGGAGAATACTATGTATTTGTGTTAATATATCGAAAATTTATATAAATATAAATTTCAAGCATTTTTATAAAAATCGAAAAAGTTTGATTTATTTTATATTTCATAAATGGATTCTGAACTTGGAATGTGTCGTTCCTGTAGGGGAAGTGTTGCGGGTACATCCACTTACACCAAGCATATCTTTCTCTAAATACTTTCATCTCTGGCTGTCATTTATGCCCTGCCCATCTTGCCGCTGCACTTCTCCATTTTATTTTTTAATTTAACTTTACTAGATTTCATGCAAATTTATGCTACTTTCATTTATGCTATGCAAGTATATGCAACTTCTACCCCTTTTTTTGGTTCTGTGCCAGTTTATACAATGATTACATTTATACTTCATACTTAGTAATAAAAAGCTCTTCTTTGTATATAATAATACATTTATTTTAAGATTTTACTAATCAATAATATTTTCAAAAAATCTTGTATACACACAGTGTGATAAAGAGTGAGATGTGTTGTATTGAGGTGTTAGAACAAAATTTTTACTGATTTCTATATGTAATTTGTATATTATTATGCTGATTTTAAGTGGTACAATTGACAGCATATTTATAGTTTACAAGGCTTTGCTAATCTGACGAGATTATATTCTATAATAAACCTAATCCCATGTATTCCTATATTCAAGAATAAAAGATAAAATTCTATCTTTTTCTACACTCCCCCTCAAGTTGTGTCGTAGGGTCTTCGATTCCCAACTTGCCCAGTACATTTTCAAACAAACTTGCTCCTACTACCTTAGTTAGGATGTCTGTCATTTGATCATCTGACCGAACAAAGGGAAGGCTAACAACTCAACAACTCCAGCTTTCAAGTTGTCTTTTATAAAAGGTTTGTCCGCCTCAACATGCTTAGCCCTATCATGCTGCACTGGATTTTCAGATATACTTATAGCTACCTTGTTATCACAAAAAAGTTCACAACTCTCTTTTGGAGAAAACCCTATTTCAATCAAAAGCTTCCTTAGCCAAAAATCTTGGTGACTCCTTTTACAATTCTTCTAAAATCTGCTTCTATACTTGACCTTGTTACTACCTTTTTTCTCTTCTAGGTTACAATGTTTCCTTCAACTAAGAAACTACCCTAAAGTAATTTTTTTGCTATCTCAATCTCCTACCCAGTCTAGATCATTATAAGCCTGAAGGTTTAAGTTACCATTGTTTCTGACCATCACAACTCTTCCTGGAGTATTTTTTAGATACCTCAAGATTCTATAAACACCCTCCACATGTTGAGTCTGCGGCCTCTGCATAAATCTACTTACTACACCAACTGCATAAGCAATATTAGGACAAATGCAAGATAAGTAAATTAGTTTTCCTACCAAATTTTGATAATGTGCCAGATTAGCAGACTTTGCCTTTTTATCAATCTGCAAGCCATGATTTACCACCATTGGGGTGTCAGCAGGTTCACATTCGAGCATCCCAGTTTCTGTCGAAAGATCAAGAATATATATTTCTACTAAGAGATGAAGATACCCCTTTCTAACTTAAGTACCTCAACTCCCAAGAAATATTTAAGTCTTCCAAGTTCTTTCATTTTGGATTCTAAGATTAATTTCTCCCTAAACTGACTGATCTTCTCATTGTCATCTCTAGTAATAATCATATCATCTACGTATATAATGAGACATGTCACCAATCCTCCTCTTCGTTTTAGGAATAGAGATCAAAATTGCTCAGTTGGTAACCAAACTTCTTCATTGCCTCTAGGATACTGCTTTAACCCATAAAGACTTTTGCAATTTACACCCTTTACCTAGAGAAAAACTCTATGAGAATCTTAGGGAAGCTTCCATATACACTTGCTATGAGATTTCACCATGTAGAAAGACATTTTTCATATCAAACTGGTGTAAGGGTCATTCTCTATTCGCTGCTACTAAGAATAGCACCCTAATAGTATCAATTTTTTCTACTGGGGAGAATGTCTCTAAATATTCTACTCCATAGACTTGTGTATAGCCCTTGGCTATCAGTCTTGCCTTGTACTGCTTAATACTTTCATATGTTCTATACTTGACAGTAAACACCCATATGCACCCTACAACCTTTTTCCTTTGGGAATTTTATACTTCTGCTAAGTGTCATTTTTCATAAGAGCATCTATCTCCTCTTTCATTGCCTTCCTCCATGATTCACTCCTTAGTACTTCATCAATTATTGATGGGATCTTCTTTGAATATATTGCATCATTAAACACCACAACTGGATGGGACATGTCACCTCTCTTAGATAAACTCTATACTGGGTACTTCTACTTCTGGGAGACACATAGGAGGGTTCGTATCTTCTTGGAGAAACCCCTCTCATGCTTCTCAGAGGTAACTGATATCTTTTTTCACTCGGACCCCTTTGCATTATGCTTCCATGTACATTGTCAATATTTTCTACAGGAACCACATCATCAGGGTTATCATTCAATACTACCATATCATGGCTTACCTCTTCTTTACTTCTAGATACTTAATAATGGGAGAGACCATTAGTTGAGGTATAGAAGATAGTATGGATTATACTATATTTTCATAAATATTTCCTGTATCAATAGTATCATCTAAAGTATGATACAAAAACCAAGTTAGATCATCCTTGGAACTCTCCCCTTGACATCGAAGTTGGGGTATAAAAAGGTATTTTTAACAAAGTCACAATCCATAGTAGTATATAAATGGTTAGAAAAAGGATCCAAACATCGATAACCCTTTTGAAATGTACCATAACCAACAAACACACATTTCATCGTCTTGGGTTCCAACTTATGACGACTTCATTTTGGTAGATGGACATATACAACATACCTAAATACCTGAGGGGGTAACACTAGTAGAAAATCTTAAATATGCGGCGGGGTTTTTAGTGACATATGTGGCATCAAAAGGCTAGTAGCAATACAGATAGCAGCAAATTAATCTATTTAATTTATGGCATAAATAATACGCCACATATTATTAAACAATTTGCGGCGTCACCTACACAAGAACCGCCGCTAATTGTACACTAACTTGCGGCGTCATCTATCGTATAACCGCCGCTAATTGTACACTAATTTCTGGCGTCACCTAGCTACAACCGCCGCAAATTTTCATTTAACGAGGTTAAAAATTGACCTGTAAAATAGGAATATGCAGCGCCACCTAGCTACAACCGCCGCATATAGGTTGTTTTTTTATTTGTGAAACGCATGAAACTGATCCCTACAACGCCCAAATTTCAAATTCAAAACATGCTTATTACATTTGCAATTTTTGCAACCAAGATACATATATACACATGATCCATCGATCTCTCATTTATGCGTACTAATAGGGTCGTAAAAACAACCATATATTAAGTGACATCAAAAATACAATCCAATTAATGAAATTGATGTATAAATTACAAAATACACAAGAATAAGGTAATGTACAAAATCTAAAAAAAGTTACCTATCCAATACTTAGCAAGTTTATTGCGGACGACATCGATTTCTTCATTGGAGAAGGGCTCCTCGTTGAATCCTTTGCATACCTGAAATAATTAACATATCATTAACGTGTATATAAAATGCAATGCATATGAAATCGATGTATTTGAAGTGTTTAACTCACTTTCTACCCGGACCCGATCCCATTTGACCTATATTGACTCAAATTGATGTGTTTCAAGTGTTTAGGTCACTTTCTACCCGAAACCGATCCCATTTGACCTATATTGACTCAAATCGATACATATGAAGTGTTTAGGTCACTTTCTACCCAAAACCGATACCATTTGACCTATATTGACTCAAATCGATGTTTTTGAAGTGTTTAGGTCACTTTCTACCCCAAACCGATCCCATTTGACCTATTTTGACTCAAATCGATGTGTTTCAAGTGTTTAGGTCACTTTCTACCTGAAACCAATCCCATTCGATCATTATTAACTCAAATTGATGTGTTTCAAGTGTTTAGGTCACTTTCTATCCCAAACTGATCCCATTTGTCCTATCTTGACTCAAATCAACGTGTTTCAAGTGTTTAGGTCACTTTCTATCCCAAACCGACCCCATTTGACCTATATTGACTCAAATCGATGCATATGAAGTGTTTAGGTCACTTTCTACCCAAAATCGATCCCATTTGACCTATCTTAACTCAAATCGATGCATATGAAGTGTTTAGGTCACTTTCTACCCAAAATCGATCCCATTTGACCTATCTTAACTCAAATCGATGCATTTGAAGTGTTTAGGTCACTTTTTACCCAAAACAAATCCCATTTGACCTATCTTGACTCAAATCGATGTGTTTCAAGTGTTTAGGTCATTTTCTACCCGAAATTGATCCCATTTGACTTATATTGACTCAAATCAATGTATTTCAAGTGTTTAGGTCACTTTCTACCCCAAACCGATCCCATTCGATCATTATTGACTCAAATCGATGTGTTTCAAGTGTTTAGGTCACTTTTTATCCTAAACCGATCGCATTTGACCTATCTTGACTCAAATCGATGTATTTGAAGTGTTTAGGTCACTTTCTACCCGAAATCGATCCCATTTGACCTATCTTGACTCAAATCGATGCATTTGAAGTGTTTAGGTCACTTTCTACTCGAAACGGATCCCATTTGACCTATATTGACTCAAATCGATGTATTTGAAGTGTTTAGGTCACTTTCTACCCCAAACCGATCCCATTCGATCATTATTGACTCAAATCATTGTGTTTCAAGTGTTTAGGTCACTTTCTATCCCAAACCAATCCCATTTGACCTATCTTGACTCAAATCGATGTATTTGAAGTGTTTAGGTCACTTTCTACCCGAAATAGATCCCATTTGACCTATCTTGAATCAAATCGATGCATTTGAAGTGTTTTGGTCACTTTCTACCCGAAACCAATCCCATTTGACCTATCTTGACTCAAATCGATGTGTTTCAAGTGTTTTATTCACTTTCTACCCAAACCCGATCCCATTTGACCTATCTTGACTCAAATCGATGCATTTGAAGTGTTTAGGTCACTTTCTACCCGAACCCGATCCCATTTCTACTCAAATCGATGTGTTTCAAGTTTCCTATGTTCCATTCTACTGCTCTTCCACCTTCATCATATTCCTCATCTTTCCTATAAAACGATATGTGCCCTTCCGTTCTTTTCCGGCTATTATGAAGAAAAGATGGAGAATTTATCTGTAGGAAAGTGAACAAGGGGTCTAAGAGCTAAAATGGTAATGGAACAAAACAAAAGGGCGCGTCTTGCTGCAATTAGGAAGTGGCATTCGATAAAAGAGACTGACGAGGGTGGTAGTAGCCGAATATAAAATATAAATTTGAGGGTTTTGATGGATGAAAATAAAGCTGTTGTGATTAATAAACAAGAGTCTCCAATAGGGGTTAAATCTCATGAATCCAATAACCCCTCTTAAAAACTCTTCTTTATCAATCACTACAGCCTCATTCTCACCCATCAAAACCCTCATATTTTTACCTTTTACTCGGCTACTACCACCCTTATCGGTCTCTTTTATCGAATGTTACTTCCTAACCGCAGCAATATGTGACCTTTTGTTTCGTTCCATCACCATTTTAGCTCATTAGCTCCTTATTCTCTTTCTCATAAATAACTTCTCCTTCTTTTTCTCATAAAAGTTCAAAAAAGAATAGAGGACACAAAATCATTTTATAGGAAAGCAGAGGACTACGATGAAGGCGGAAGGACAAGTAAAAGTAACACAGGAAACCGTAAAGTTTTAAGGCCAATAGTCTATCCTTATTCTCGTACTTGAATTATATTAACTCAACCAATTGCACGTAAATTATTTGAGGCATGATTATGAGGGAATACAATATTGAAGATACTCAAAATAATGAAATTATGGGCAAAAGCTCTCAGTTCCCACTACTGCACCCGTTAAGGACGTCAAGCATGAAACGCATCACGAAGTAGCCGCACTCAGTTCCGCCACGTTGATCCCATATAGACACTCACAACATATCCTCTTCTCCGCTCGGGACAAAGTGTAATAAGCCGGAGGAAGATATGTGGATTTACCTTTTCCATTCCTAGGCATTCTGTCTTTAGGCCACAACTTGGATCGAATCTTCATCATCTGCATGTCTCTCCTAACATTAGGACCATCCTTAGTCTTACCAGGTATATTCAACAGCGTCCCTAAGATGGTGTCACAAACATTCTTCTCTATGTGCATAACATCAAGACAATGTCTAACAGGTAAATACTTCCAATACTGAAGTTGCCAAAATATGGACTGTTTCTTCCATAACCCCTGATCATCTCTGTGTTTCACAGTTTTCCCAAACACATTATCTATTCCTTTCACAATGTCATAAACAACCCTGTCATTCAATGGTATAGGGGCTCTACGTTGCTCAACTTTACCATCAAATGAGACCTTTCTCTTACGATAAGGATGAAACCTACTCAAGAACCTCCGATGCATGAGATACACATGTTTCCCATAATGAGGCAAATAAGTTGAGTCCATATCATCCACATAAATAGGACAGGCTTTCTTTCCCTTCACCTTATACTCCGACAAGTTTCCATAGGCTGGAAAGTCATTAATGGTACAAAATAGGATGGCACGGAGAGTAAAAGTCTCTTCAGCATATGCATCATACACTGATATACCTTTACCCCACAACAACTGCAAATCTTCAATAAGGGGAGCAAGGTAAACATCAATGTCATTCCCAGGTTGCTTGGGCCTTGATATTAGAAGCGATAACATAACATATTTATGCTTCATGCATAACCAAGGGGGCAAATTATATATCACTAACAAAACTGGCCATGTGCTATGTTGACTGCTTAAGGTACCAAAAGGATTCATTCCATCTGTGCAGAGACCAAGTCTTAGGTTCCTATCTTCCCCGCCAAAAGCCTTGAAAGATTCATTAATTGTTTTCCACTGGGGAGAATCCGCAGGATGTCGAATCATCCCATCTTTCTTCCTCTTCTTTGTATGTCATCTCAAATTCTTTGCATCGCTCTTAATCGAAAACAAACGCTTGAACCTTAGTATTATGGGAAGGTACCACAACACCTTTACACTAGGACCTTTAATCCCCACTGATTTCTATGTGTAATTTGTATATTATTATGATGGTTTTATGTGTTACAATCGATAGCATATTTATAGATTACAAGGCTTTGCTAATCTGACGAGTTTATATTATATTATAAAACTAATCCCGTGTATTAAGGGATAAAAGATAAAATTCTATCTTTTTCTAAAAAAAAGTTTTATAATAAAATATAACTTTTTGTTGAGATATAATAACTTTATCATATCCCTTATGCATATAATATCTTTATAATTCTTATTAGCTATTTGGTCATTTTTCCCATAACAGCTAGAACAATTCTCTCTAGTCACTCGAAATGAGGCAAGGAATGAAACGAAGAAATGTAAAGTAGTCAAATTTTGTTTTCTTCATTTTACTCCATATGGCTTGATTGATTTGATCTGGTACGTAGTAGATAAAATATTCATTGCATTCGTACTAAAGAATATCCAAAATGCAAATAAAAAGATTTGAAAAAAATAAAGAAGTGTATATATGTCCGCAGTTTAGTGTCATTTATCTGGATGTGGGCCTCTGCTCGTAAATTTTATGAATAAAAAGAAACGCATGCACATGAGTTAGGTGAAACCGTGAAATAACCATTCGCTTACGTTTCACTTGATTGCGTTTCAGCGTTTCGGCGTTTCAGCGTTTCTGGAGAATATGTCAAATACTCAACTTAGCAGCTTATCTTTATAATAACAAATTTTTTAATGTTAAACAAAGAAAAATACGGGAGTAACAATTTGAAGGAAATTTAATTATCTAACATGAAAACGTGACTAGGGGTGTTAAATCGGGTCAACGGGTCTGTTCTGAGTTGACCCATCATGGGTCGGTTCTTATCGGGTCAATTTTGCCTATCGGGTCGGTTTGGGTTCGGTCGGGTCATTATCAGGTCGGGTTAAATCGGTTATTTGGTTGGTCGGGTCCGGGTCGGGTTGTATTCGGTTCAGGTCAATGTCGGTTCGGGTCAAGGTCGGTTCGAGTTGTATTCAGTTCGGGTCAAGATCGTTCTAGTATAATCGGGTCGGTTCCCGAACGGGTTATAGTGGGTTATTTCGGATTCAGGTCAAGGTCGATTCTGGTAAAATCGAGTCGGTTCCTGAACGGGTTATAGCGGGTTATTTCGGATTTGTCAAGGTCGGTTCTGGTAAAATCGGATCAATTCCTGAACGGGTTATAGCGGTTATTTCGGATTCGGGTCAAGGTCGGATCTGGTAAAATCGGATCGGTTCGAGAATGGGTTATAGCAGGTTGTTTCGGGTTCGGGTCAAGGTCGGTTCTGGTAAAATCAGATCGATTCCTAAACAAGTTATAGCGAATTATTTCGGGTCAAGGTCGGTTTTGATAAAATCGGACAATGATGATGGTTAATTCATAAATTGAACAATGATGATGTCGATAAGTCATTTAAAAACAAAATATTTATGAGGTAATGATTATTAAATGTGTATTATCCTATCAAACTAGTCTATAACATAAGATGTTAAGTTTATATATACATAAGAACTTGTTATATGTTTAGCTTAAATCGAGAATGACAAGTTCGTATAAGTGAACTAAGTTAAATCATATTAATATAGACTAGTTAAAATAAATTGTATGGGTTTGAATCAAATATGATCTTATTGATTACTAGTCCTTGAATAATATAAATTATGACAAATTTGACAATGACTTAATGAGTTTTGTATTTCATTATTTCATTACTGATTTTAGTTAGTGACTTATGAAAAACTGAAAAATGTTGATAGAGTTACAAATGCAGAAATGCGTAATCATTTGTTATTAAATACTTATAAGTTTATAACAGAAGATATGAAGTCGTTACGTAAGTCGCAATATAGACACATAACATAGTTACAACTTTACAACCCATAATTAAAATAACTCAAAGATTACATTTTTAAAATATGTTTGCGATTAAGTTAGAGTTAATATTTTTCAAAAAAAAATTGAGATAATACGTTTATATATGGAATCAATATTTCCAAAAATACTTATTATTTCAAAATATTCGAAAGCATATTGAATTTAGAAAATCGCTCATTTAAATTTTAAAACAACCGCTTTTTTGTTTTTACACAGTGTCCAAAAATACTTATTATTTCGGGACGGGGATCGAACCAGTCCGATTCCGGGCTGGGCTGGAGTGGGTTGATTCGTATTGAATCAAAAATTGAATAATGAATTGAATCAAACCGAATTCATGAACCGAATCAAACCGAATTCACGAGCCAAATCAAACCGAATCAAAACCGAATCAAACCAAATCAAAACCAAATCGAACCGAATTCACAAACCGAATTCACGAACCGAATCTAACCGAATTTCACATAATGCCATTAGAAATTAGAATAAATGAATTGTTTTGAAAGTAATTAAATGTTTATATTCACGAATCACATAATGACATTCGTTATAAACTTTTATATTCGACTAATTACATTCATTTTTCATTTCATTTGTCGATATTTTTAATTTTTCATTACATATTTACATAAATTACATATATTACATATAATCACAAAAAAGACATAATCATATTTGATTCATATAAACTAAATTATATTCAGCTAAACTAACATTCATTGATTTATATAAATTAAACTATATTCAACTAAACTTACATTATTCATATGATCTAAATTGTATTCAACTAAATTAACATTTATTGACTTATATAATGAATAAAATAAATTATATTCAACTAAACTAACATTTATTAGTTTTTATAAAAACAAAATTATGTTCAACTAAACTAACACTCATATAAACTAAACTAAGATTCAATAAAACCAAGATTTAACTAAACTAAAATTTATTGATTCATCTAAATTAAACTATATTCAACTAAACTAACATTTATATAAACTAAATTATTTTCAACTAACTATATTAAACTAAATAACATTCACTAATTCATATAAACTAAATTATATTCAACGAAACTAACATTCATTGATTCATATAACTAAACTATATACAATTCACCTAAACTAACATTTATTGATTTCATATAAACTAATTTATATTCTACTAAATTAACATTCATGTAAACTAAACTATATTTAACTAAATTAACATTTATTAATTCATATAAACTAAACTATATTCAACTAAACTAACATTAATTAATTAATTAATTAAAATAAACTAAACTATATAAAATTCAACTAAACTGACATTTATTAATTCATATAAACTAAACTATATTCAACTAAACTAAAATTTATATAAACTAAAATATACTCAATTAAACTAACATTCATATAACTAAACTAATATTTAATGAGTCATATAAACTAAACTAAATTTAACTATACTAACATTCATTAATTCATATAAACTAAACTAACATTCTTATAAACTTAACTATATTCAACTAAATTAACATTCATTGATTCAAAGGAATTAAACTAAAGTATATTCAAATAAACTAACATTCATATAAATTAAACTATATGCAAATCAACTAATATTCGTATAAATTCATTTATGTTCAACTAAACTAACATTTATATAAACTAAAATACATTTAAATAAACTAAATTTTACAAAATTAAAAAATTTAGGCGGGTCGAATAGGGTCGGGCTGGGCCGGGCCGGTTTAACTAGCCGAACCGAGCCGAATCAATGGGTCGGGCCGAATCGAATTTTTTCTTGAACCGAATCGAATAGGGTCAGGGTTAGGAAAATGGGATTTGAATTCGGCCCACTTTTTTACCGGGCTAGGCCCAGTTCGTTGGCAGGATGGTGTAGTCCGGGCCAGGTTGGGTCGGGCTGAACCAGCCTAGTGGCCATCTCTATCTAGGATTATAGGATAGATTAAGTGGTTGTTTGATTGCATTTAGGAGATTAAGTGGTCATTTGATTGCACTTAGGAAACTCTATTTCTTTTTTATGTGCAATTTCAAATTCTATTTAGTTAGTAAAGTTGTTTGGTGTTGGAACTTATGTGAGAAGTTCTAATCATGTCTATGTAAATTTTATAGTTTGAGCAAATGTAAGTAGCTTTGTTACTCATGTCTCATGTGTTTGATCAAGTTTTGTTTATATCTGTTTAGTTGAAAGTTAAGTACTCAAATCCTAAGTAACATATTGTTTTGTTTATTAATTTTTGGGTTAAAGTGGTTGTGTCATTGTGGTACTAGTCTCAGAGCCTACAATTGGAATGAGTTTGTAGTAAAGATAGTAAATGATTCAAGGTTCTTTCTTTAGATGTTCCTGTCTATTCACTATTATAATATGTAAACTTTTCATTATAGCTTTGAATCATTTCATTATAGCTAGTAATATGTAACCAACATTTCTTAGGTTACCTAGCTAGACGTAAAATGATATTGTGTGCTGGTTGTGGTTGTATTTAAATGCATATAAATAAGTTTGGAAATCAATTTTCAAAAATGGGAAATGCTGGGTTTACAAAGGAAATTATGCCAAATTTTCTGTAGAATTTTTAGTGATTTACAAAGCATAGAGTAGAAATAATATCGCTAGAAAAAATTAGTAACTTAAACTAGAGAGCGAGTATTTGTGGGTCATTATGGAGTTTGCTTAACCTTATTTGTGTGTGTGTGTGTGTGTGTGTGTGTGTAAACTAAGTGAGTGTGTGTGTGTGTGTAAACTGAGTGTTGATTAGATTATTGTTTGATCTCTTTCATGTCAAATAGGGCATGACACAAGCATTGAAACAAATAAATAATATTGGAGATGATGAAGTGTGTTTTCCTTGTGTTGATTGCGATAATGTGAATACAGTTAATAGTATAAGAGAGTTGAGGGACCATATGATTCGGTGTGGGTTTAGGCAACAATACCATGTATGGGTATGACATGGTGAGGCTCATGCTCTTAATGACATGGGGTCATGTTCTAACAATATTCCTATTCATCATGTTGAGTTAGAGCACCATGGCTAATTGGAATCTGATAACTGTTAAGATATTGATACCAAGAGGCAAGATGATAGGGAGGATGAATTAGAAAATAATTACCCCGATGATGAAGATAGAATGGTTGAAATGCTTAAAGGGGGTGGAGATTAATTTAATAGTCAATCTCGTACTTCTAAGAGTTTGTGATAGGCTGCAAAGAAACGGTTGTATCCTGGATGTTCCAAGTACACTAAAATTCCTGCCTTATCAACGTTGTTTAACTTGAAAGTGAAATATGGTTGGATTGATACAACTTTCACGGCCTTGTTGAAAGTATTAGGGGACATGTTTTAAGAGGGAAATGATTTGCCTATATCAACGTAGTATGCAAAGAAGTTAATATGTCCCCTGGGTTTAGAGTATAAGAAGATTAATGCCTGTCCAAATGATTGCATATTGTATCGAAATGAGTATGCAGAGTTCATTTAATGTTCTAGATATGGGCAGTCATGTTATAAACTCCTACATGGGGTAGAACCTAAAGTGGGGATTAAAGGTCCTTTGACAAAGGTGTTATGGTACCTTCCCATAATACAGAGGTTCAAGCATTTGTTTTCGATTAAGAGCAATGCAAAGAATTTAAAATGGCATGCAGAGAAGAGGAAGAAAGATGGGATGATTCGATATCCTGCTGATTCTCCCTAGTGGAAAAAAGTTGATGAATATTTCCGTGATTTTGGCAAGGAAGACAAGAACCTAAGACTCGGTCTCTACATGGATGAAATTAATTCTTTTGGTACCTTAAGAACTCAACATATCACATAGCCAGTTTTGTTAGTGATGTATAATTTGCCTCCTTGGTTGTCCATGGAGCGTAAGTATGTTATGTTATCACTAGATTGTTCTTTTTTCAATACAATATGTAGCAAGGAGCTTGATCTGTCATGTTTGGATGAGCCACAGGCTATTATTGTTATGTCTTAATGTTAACTAGAGATGTATTTTCCATCTTTGTTCTTTGATATTATGGTACATCTAGTTGTTCATTTGGTTCAAGAAATCTAGTTGTGTGGTCTAGTGTTCCTAAGATGTGCTTATCCTTTCGAGAGATACATGGGTTCTTTAAAGAAGAAGGTGAGAAACCCAACACACCCTAAAGGCAGTATAATTCAAGGTATAACCACAAAGGAGGTAGGTGAGTTTCTTAGTGAGTTCTTATCTAAGGGAGAGGCAATTGGGTTATCAAAATTAAGGCATAAAGGGCACGGCACCATGGGTTCTAAGGAGGTCTTAATTCCATTACAAAAAGAGAGATATTGGAATTTAAATAATGTAGCTTTAAGGTTCCCCTTTTTTAATGCAAGTTGGCAGTTATTAGTTGACATAGTTTAGTGAAGAAAGATGAATCAAATTGGACTTTAGTCAACATAAGTCGGATGCATGATATGGAGGAACCATTTATACTTGCATTATAAGCTAAATAAGTATTCTACATCAAAGACAAATGACCCTCGATGGGATGTTATTATCCTTGGTAAATGACAGATCCTTGGATTTGGTGATGTCACTGATGAGGAAGACTGATGAATTTGATGATCTCCCATCATTCTCGATGCTATATAATGATGACATGGATGGACCAAAAACGAAAACAAATTATATGAGAATTGATCAACATGAAGGAGTTACTATAGATGAGTAGTCTTTATTTTCTAGGTATTATTTTGTAGTTATGTTAATGTTTGCTTTATTTCCTTTTTGGCCCTAATGTTGGACGATTTACTGACTCAATTTGCATTGTACTATTGTTCTTTGATGTAGTTTATGTCTTACATCATGGCTAGTGATGAAGATTTTAGTGTTGATGAGGACAACATTAAGTACAATGTTCACCTCAAAACTGATCAAGGTGATCTAGAAGACATAGTTGCTGAGTTAGAAGCTCAGAGAATGGATAGAATGTTCGACGCAAGGCAACAATGGATAGCAGAGAGTTTTCATCCCTCTTGCATGGGACCTTCTTCTACATGATCAAGCACCACGCAGATAAGCTGTGTGGATGAATGGATTTGTTCAAGGCACAAGAAGAAAAAGAAAATTGGGGAGAGAGTCATTTTAAACGAAGAGACATAGGCTATGGCTAAAAAATACATAAGAATTCTATTTGCAAATTAGTAAGTTCCCAATTTTCATAAGATCTGACATTCATTTCTAATATTTTACTTTTTATTTTTAGTTGGAGTTCTGAGATAAGCAAATTCAAGGGGAATCATTTCCGTGAGGGCCCAAGACGCATTAGCTATGACCATTGGGGAACTAGATCACCTCGGACGCTGCGTTGGACTAGGTTGGACTAATATTGGGTATCGATAAGTTTTTGGACCTCCTCCATTAAGATTAAGCCAACAAAATCAAAGTAGAGTTTTAATAGAAGATTAGGAGACTTTAAAGGCTCAACTTTGAGAAAAAATTAGAGAGGAGTTTGATGCCACTATGAAGGACAAGTTGTTCTCCTTACTCTAAGACATTGGTATAAGTGTCGAGAAGTTAGCATCTTAGGGTGC
This sequence comes from Dysphania ambrosioides, assembly GCA_026401315.1. NCBI lineage: Eukaryota > Viridiplantae > Streptophyta > Magnoliopsida > Caryophyllales > Amaranthaceae > Dysphania > Dysphania ambrosioides. The sequence continues at coordinate 16,876,510 of CM048661.1, read as the reverse complement.
ACATGTGTCTACTCCTCATATAAAGGTGTGTTATATTACCTTTTTTAATCTTTATGTTGAATAAATAATTTTTATATTAATAATAACCTACAATATTGACATATTATATTCAATTTTAAGGAACCTACCAGTTGTCGTCTACTCCTAAAAGATGCAATTACAGGAATGATCTATGATAGTGGTGTCGCGTACTTTGGTTAGTCAGGCCAGCAATTTACACGAACTCACCAAGGAGCGAGACTTGAAGGACATGAAGTGGTGAAGGTTGAGACTGTTCCTGACTTCTTTAAAGGAGCAGCACTACTGGTCCCAATTCCACAGTACGACTTGGTGACATTGAACGACGCAATTGGTACTTTTGTGCAATGACCTCTATATTTGATCAAGTTCATAAGTGAGGTAGAAATTAAAGATTCAATAAAATTTTATCTATAATTATATTTTGGTATGACTAAAGTTATGCAATTTATGCCTTTTTAATTAGGTGACTCCATAAGCTAAGAAAATAAAGGGGATGTCAGCTGATAAGGTTATTGGGAGCAATGAATCAGCTTCAAAGAATTCAGTGGCAAAAATGGATCTCTTCTCACTGAAGATATAGCGGCTTCTCTTAGTCTCGTGTACAAGTGGTTACTTCAATGCGTGACCCTGATGAAGGAAGACAATACCATTGTTGTACTATTGGATCAAGCCTTATTCCACTACTCTGAAGATGGAACAACATGGCTTGACAAAGCTGTCATCACTCAATTCTTACAGGGAGCTTAATTAAACATTTCTGTTATTCAATGCTTCATGAGGTATACACAATTAGGATATAGGTTAACTTATGTCGTACTATTAATAGTTTCTAAACCATTTCAATATATAATGATTTTTATGATTATATAGGGCACTCTAAGATGATTGCATATCATGCAATTTACTCTCATTAGTTGGTTGGTTGTGTCTTGAGACCACTTTGGATAAAAGAATCGATGGCAACATTAAGGAGGTAAAGATGTACATCCATTTTGCATTCATGAAAGACCTACAAGCTAGGTTAAAGTTCATTTTCGCCCCTATTTTCTAATAATACGTTTGAATCTGATGTGTGAACATAATGCTAATTACTTATACATTTACTTTAGAGTAGGACATTGTATTAGTATGTAAACATAATGCTTATTACTTATTTCTTATTATGTAGTGCACACTGGATGCTTTTAGTCATTTGTGTGGACAGTGGGAAAATCTACTTCTTCAATTCGGCTTGATCAATGCGTAATACTAAGTTGAGAGCGATTATTAATTAGTAAGTGTTATCAGTAGTTTTACATTGCAATCTAAGGTTGGTTGAAATTGAACTTTTAAACAAATTAATGTCTTTTTCCAGTGCATTCAAAAGACTTACATTACAAGGACGAGCCAGAAAAAAGACATCAACATGGATAGAAGTGACGGTAAGTTAATTAACTAATTAAAATATTGTAAAATAATACTATCATATGACTAACATTTCTATTTTGTAATTCATAGTGTGCTCAACAACATGGGGGATCTGAGTGTGGCTACTTCGTGATGCAATTCATGTTTGACGTCCTCAACGGGTACAATAGTAGGATGCCCATGGCGGAGGTAAGAGCTTTTGCCCATAATTTCATCGTTTGAGTATCCTCAATAGTGTATTCCCTCTTAAACATGCCTCAAACATTTCACATAAGACGATTTGAGTCAATATAAATCAAATAAAAGTTATTTTGGGTAGAAAAATGGCCTTCACACTTGAATACATCAATATGAGTCAATATAGGTTAAATAGGTGTGGGTTTGAGTTGATATTGGCGTATTTCCCTTGAACATGGCCCAAACACTTCGAATATGATGGTTTCCTTTGTTTCTTTTACCTGTCCTTCCGCCTTCACCTTAATCCTCTACTTTTCTATAAAATGATCTAGTTTCCTTTATGCTTTTGGGAACTCTTATGAGAAAAAGATGGGGAATTTATATATTGGAAAGAGGACCAGGAATCAAAGAGCTAAAATGGTGATGGAATGAAATAGAAGAGCACGTCTAGTTACGATTAGGAAGTGAGAGTCGATGAAAAAGACAAATGAGGGTGGTAGTAGCAAAATAAAAGATAGAAATTTGAGGGTTTTATTGAATAACAATGAGGCTATTATGATTGATGAAGAAGAGTTTTTAAGAAGGGTTTTGGGATTCATGAGATTTAACCCCTTTTGAAAATTCTTCTTCATTAATCACAATTGCCTTATTGTCATCCATCAAAACCCTTAATTTTTTATCTTTTATTCGGCTGCCACCACCCTCATCAGTCTCGTACATCGACTGCTAGTTCCTAACTATAGCAAGAAGTGCCCTTTTGATTCATTCCATCACTATTTCAGCTCTATGACTCCTTATTCTCTTTTCAACAGATAAATTCTCTATCTTTTTTCTCATAAAAGTTCCAAAAAGAACAGACCCAAATAAAGCATTTTATAAGAATGCTGAGGAATGAGATGAAGGTAGAAAGGCAGGTGAATGACAGAAAGGAAACAATATAAATAACTCCGTAAATAATTTGGAGAGTAAATGTAGGCAGAATTAGGGTAGAAAATACATCGATTTGAGTCAAAAACACTTGAAATACATTGATTTGAGTCAAAAACACTTGAAATACATCGATTAGAGTCAAAATCGATCAAATGGGAGCAATTTTGGTTAGAAAATGTCCTAAACACTTGAAATACATCGATATGAGTCAATATAGGTCAAATAGGGCAGTTTTGGGTTGATATTGGCATATTTACCCTAGAATATGGCCCAAACACTTCGAATAGGATGATATGAATCAAAGTAGGTCAAATGGGAGCGATTTTGGGTAGAGAATGATGTATTTACCCTTGAACATGTCATAAACACTTGAAATACATCAATATGAGTCAATATAAGTTAAAAAGCCGGTTTTGGGTTGATATTTGCTTGTTTCCCTAGAATATGGCCCACACACTTCAAATAATACGATATATGTCAAAGTCGGTCAAATGGGAGCAGTTTTAGGTAGAAAAAGATGTATTTACCCTAGAACATGTCATAACACATGAAATACATCATTTTGAGTCAAAATCAGTCAAATGGGAGCGGTTTTGGGTAGAAAATGCCCTAAACACTTGAAATACATCAATTTGAGTCAATATAGAGCAAATAGGGCGGTTTTGGGTTGATATTTGCATATTTTCTCTAGAATATGGTCCAAACACTTTGAATAGGATTATATGAGTTAAAGTAGGTAAAATATGAGCAAGTTTGGGTAGAAAATGATGTATTTACCCTAGAATATGTCATAAACACTTGAAATACATCGAGTTGAGTCAAAATCAATCAAATGGGAGCATTTTTGGTTAGAAAATGCCCTAAATAATTAAAATACATCAATTGAGTCAATATAGGTCAAATAGGGTGGTTTTGGGTCGATATTGGCGTATTTCCCCTAGAGTATGGCCCAAACACGTCGAATAGGACAATATGAGTCAAAGTTGGTCAAGTGGGAGCGATTTAGGGTAGAAAATGATGTGTTTACCCTTGAACATGTCATAAACACTTGAAATACATCATTTTGAGTCATAATCGATCAAATGGGAGCAGTTTTGGGTAGAAAATGCCCTAGACACTTGAAATACATCAATATGAGTAAATATAGGTCAAATAGGGCTGTTTTTGGTCGATATTTTCGTATTTCCCTAGATTATGGCCCACACACTTTGAATAATACGATATGAGTCAAAGTCGGTCAAATAGGAGCGGTTTTAGGTAGAAAAAGACGTATTTTCCCTAGAACATGTCATAACACAAAAAATACATCAATTTGAGTAAAAATCGATCAAATAGGAGCAGTTTTGGGTAGAAAATGCCCTAAACACTTGAAATTCATCAATTTGATTCAGTATTGGTCAAATAGGGCGGTTTTGGGTCGATATTTGCATATTTCCTAGAATATGGCCCAAACACTTTGAATAGGATGATATGAGTCAAAGTAGGTCAAATGTGAGCGATTTTTGGTAGAAAATGACGTATTTATCCTAGATCATGTCATAAACACTTGAAATACATCAATTTGAGACAAAATCAATTAAATAGGAGCGGTTTTGGGTAGAAAATGCCCTAAACACTTCAAATACATCGATATGAGTCAATTTAGGTCAGATAGGGCGGGTTTTAGTCGATATTGGCGTATTTCTCCTAGAATATAGACCAAACACTTTGAATAGGATGATATGAGTCAAAGTAGGTCAAATAGGAGTGGTTTAGGGTAGAAAATGACGTATTTACACTAGTAGAATATTAATAATTGTGTCTACGAATTTGCGGCGTAAAACCAAAATAGCAGCAATTTAATTATTAAAGTTAATAATACGCTGCGGGTTATAGCTTATTGCTTTTTAATATCTCTTTGATAAATTACGGCGTATTTATAGATGAACCATCGCAATTTAATTCAATTTAACACTAATATGCGGCGGGTGTGGGCTAGACCCGCCGCATAATAATCTACCCCTAATTAAAAAAACCAATATTGCTTCATACGTTTACTACACTTCGCATTTCTTCCCTTCGCTCCCTCAGCTCTCTTTGTGTTATTGCGCCCCCAACGAAATCTTTGTGGTCATTGTTGATTATTTTCACCCCACCTTATTTCCTCCCCTTCGCCTTCTTCATCTTTTTGTGTCGCCATCACTTGTGTCACCATCATCTCCTTACTCTCTCCTTCGTGTCGTGAGCATTTGGTTTATTTGGGTCGAGTGTGGTGGTGTCGCCGTCGTCTCCTCACTCTATCCTTCGTGTCGTGCAACTTTAATTCAAGGTATTGTGTCATTTAATTTGTTCTTTTGTTTATTTGTGTATTTGGGTCGAGTAGCACTAATTAGATGGTTTAGCTAGTAATGTGTGCAACACTTGTGAATCCGCATGCGGGTGTGTGTGCATCATCTATCTCTTGTCATGACACATTTAAAATTAATATGTTGAAAATATTGGGTGGATAAAATCTATAAATCACATGTGTAGAATCCTTAAGTGGGTGGTGAGAATCGAGGGTGAACAAGAAGCTATGGAAGAGTGTGATGAACGTGAAAGATCCACAACTTGAATGAAAAAACTTTTTTGCCGTTAGGGATGATGATACATTATGCTACATATAGTTTTTTAATGTGATGATATATGTTGTCGTTGTCAAAACCGTCAATCCCTAGCTAGTTCACAACACGCAAGAAGCTCATGACATACTCTTCTTGCATAGTTGTATGTCCTACAATAATTACATGCAATATGATTTGAGCATTCTACAACACACATTTAATTTGAATTAGGGTTAGGGGTTAGTTCAAATTAGGGTTATAGGAAGAGGATTGTTTGAATTAGGGTTAGGGGAAGGGGATTGTTGGATTATTAGTCAAAGTTTGTAATATATTTTACTTAGTATGTGTATTAGTTGGTATTGAATTATGTTAGTATTCATATTATTAGGAATTGAGTATGTTATTTGAATTACATTGGATATTAATTGGAATTGGGTTATGTTAGATATAGAGTGTTAATATACAAATTGGTTATGTATATTAGGTTAAATTGATTTAGTTACCGCATATGGATTAGTACATATATGAATTAGTAGAAATTGATTTGGCAATGTATATGAATTAGTAAATGGCATTGTGTGTTGGTTGTGGTTGTATATAAATTCATATAAATAGGTTTGAAAATCTATTTTCAAAATTGGGAAATGTTGGATTCATAAAGGAAACTCTGCCAAATTTTTTGTAGAATTTGTAGTGATTTACAAAGCATAGAACATAAATAATATCACTATAAGTATTTAGTAACTTAAACTATAGAGCGAGTGTTTGTGGGTCATTCTAGAGTTTGCTTAACCTTATTTTTGGTAAGCTACTTGAGGACCCTTTAGGTGCAATTATATATATAACTATGCGTAAATTGAGTATTGATTAGAATGTTATTTAATTTCTTACATGTTAAATAGGGCATAACACAAATTATGGAGCGAAAATGGATGTATGGTAATCGTGCTTTGTTAGAGTTCATGAATGGAGTTGAGGAGTTTTGTAGACAAGTGTTGAAACACCTAAATAACATTAGAGATGATGAGGTGTGTTGCCCTTATGTTGATTGGGATAATGTGAATATAGTTATTAGTATAAGAGAGTTGAGGGACCATGTGATTCGCCGTGGGTTTAGGCAACAATACCACGTATGGGTATGGCATGGTGAGGTTCCTGCTTCTAATGACATGGGGTCGTGTTCTAATGAAATTCTCATTCATCAAGTTGAGCTAGACCATCATGGCCAATTAGAATCTGATGACGTTGAAGATGTTGATGCCGAGAAGGAAGATGATGGGGAGGATGAATTGGAGGATAATGACCCTAGTGATGAAGATCGAATTGATGAAATGTTGGAAGGGGTTGGGGATCAAATTGGTAGTAAATTTTGTACTTTTGAGCATTTTTCATTCAGGCCAGTTAGGTCAGCGGTTCACACGAACTCACCAAGGAACGAGACTTGAAGGACATGAAGTTGTGAAGGTTGAAACTTTTCCTGACTTCTTCAAAGGAGCAGCACTACCGGTCCCGATTCCATAGTACGACTTGGAGACATTGAACGACGCAATTGGTACTTTTGTGCAATGGCCTCTACCTTTGATCAAGATCATAAGTGAGGTAAATATCAAAGTTCTAATCAAAATTCCTCTATAATTATATTTATGTATGGCTGAAGTGGTGTGATATGTTCTTTTTTAATTAGGTGACTCCATAAGCTAAGAAGATAAAGGGGATGTCAGTTGATGAAGTTATTGGTAACAATGAGCCTGCCTCAAAGAAATCAGTGGCAGAGAACCAACTTCTTCTCTATGAAGATGTAGCGGCCTCTCTTAGTCCCGAGTGCAAATGGCTACTCCAATGTGCTACCATGATGAAGGAAGACGATATTATTGCTGCGTCATTGGATCAGGCCTTATTCTACTACTCTAAAGATGGAATAGCGTGGCTTGACAAAGCTGACATCACCCAATTCGTACAAGGTGCTCAATTGAACATTTCTATTATTCAATGCTTCATAAGGTATACACAATTAATATATAGGTTAACTTATATGGTGCACGAAATAATTTTAAAACCTTTTAATTTGTATATATAATACATTTTATGATTCTGTAGCGCACTCCAAGATGATTGTGTGTCATGCGATTTACTTTCATTAGTGGGTTAGTTATGTCCTGAGGCCACTTTGGATGCAAGAATCGATGGCAAAATCGAGGAAGTAAAGACGTATGTCCACTTTGCATTCACGAAAGCCCTACAAGCTAAGTTGAAGTTCATTTTCGCCCCTATTTTCAAACGGTACGTTTGAATTTGATGTGTGATATGGGATCGATTTTGGGTAGAAAGTGACCTAAACACTTCAAATGCATCGATTTGAGTCAATATAGGTCAAATGGGATCGTTTTCGGGTAGAAAGTGACCTAAACACTTGAAACACATCAATATGAGTCAACATAGGTCAAATGGGATCGATTTTGGGTAGAAAGTGACCTGAACACTTCAAATACAACGATTTGAATCAATATAGGTCAAATGGGATCGATTTCGGGTAGAAAGTGACCTAAACACTTGAAACACATCGATTTCATATACATTGCTTTTTATATACACGTTAATGTTATGTTAATCAATATTAGATATGCAAAGGATTCAACGAGGAGCCCTTCTCCACCAAAGAAATCGATGTTGTCTGCAACTAATTGGCCAAGTATTGGACAGATAACTTTTTTTAGATTATATACATTACCTTCTTGTGTATTTTTTAGTTTTTGTACATCAAGTTCATTCATTGGATTGTATTTTTGATGTCACTTAATGGTTGTTTTTACGACCCTATTAGTACATATAAATGAGAGATGGATCATGTGTATTTATGTATCTTGGTTGGCAGAAACCGTAAATGTAATATAGCAGGTTTTGAATTTTAAATTTTGGCATAGTAGGGATCATATTAAAGCGTTTAAAAAAAAAACAACTTATATGCGGTGGGTGTCCCCAAGACCCACCGCATATTCCTTAATTACAGGTCCTTTTTCAATCTCGTTAAGTAAAATATGTGGCGGTTCTAGGTTAAATATGCCGCATATTATTAATTAATATGCAGCAGTTCTAGGCTAAGTAACGCCGCATATTAATCATTAATATGCGGCGTCACTTAGCCTAGAACTGCCGCATATTAATTAATAATATGCGGTGTATTATCCTACGCCGTAAACTAAATAGATGAATTTGCTTCTATCTGTATTGCTGCTAGCCTTTTGCCGCCGCATATGTTACTAAAAACCTCGCCGCATAATATCATTTTCTATTAGTGTTACCCTTGAACATATCATAAACACTTGAAATACATCAATTTGAGTCATAATCGGCCAAATGGGAGCGGTTTTGAGTAGAAAATGCCCTAAACACTTGAAATACATTGATATAAGTCAATATAAGTCAAATAGGGCGGTTTTGGGTCGATATTGGCGTATTTTCCTTATAACATGGCCCAACACTTCGAATAGGACGATATGAGTCAAAGTAGGTTAATTTTTTAATTGTTTAATATCATGAACTTTAATGCACAACCCATTTGCATTATTTTTTAATTGGTTAATTTTTTAATTGTTTAATATCATGAACTTTAGAAATTCCAATACTTATTTAATGCACAACCCATTTGCATTATTTTTTAATAAAATCTATCCTTATTTTTAAATTAATATAAATTAATTTTAATTAATTTTAATGATACTTAATATTATTTTGGGTTCTTCTTTGGGTCCAAATGAAAAGGAAAAAAAAGAACAGGGGGAGTATATTATCCATATTCTAAGAATTTATAACAATTTAACTTTTATACTTATTGTGTACAAAATATTTAAATTTTAAAAGTATATGCTAAGACTAATCCCAATAACAATTCATATTAATAATTTAGTATTAGAAGATTTTTGTATCTTAGAACAAAATATTAGTCAAATATAATATTAAGAAATATTATAAAGTCATAATATTGCAAGCATTAAAGATGAGATGAATTAGTCAATACTATACCGATTTAGTAGGATGGTGCGTCCTACTAAAAGTCCAAAATAATATGAAAATAATAGCTTCATAGGCGCACACGCATCACGCATCTCAAGCCAACCCACCTACTCGAGTCTAAATATCTTATCCGCGTCGTTTTCAGCCCCCCTTACGTGACACATTAAAAAAGAATAAAAGAAAAAGATGGTTGGCTTATATATGCTGCGTGTAACCACACTTGGATCTTGAGCGCCGCCTTTTCTCACTGTTATGTATTCCTATGGAGTATGGATATGGCCATTCACGTCACTTCTTTCTAAGTCAATACGTATCTGTTTTACATGTTTGCCATGCTTGGAATCGAATATTTAAACGATTTTATTTAAATAAATCGTGGTTTATACTTTATAGGATAACAAGTAATATGCTAATAGCTTGAACATCAAAGGTATTAAATTATCACGTAGTTAGTCGAACAATAAATAAGTTTTTTCTTTTTTTCTAAATGAGTAGCAAAAAATGGTAGGGACCACATGCACTTAAACAAAAGCATAATTGTCAAATAATGATATTTACAAAATGGATGGAAAGTCAAATGATGAATTTGAGTTACAAACTTCCCGGCTTTTTTTGCCACTCAACAATTTGGCTTTTTTGACTCTTAAGAATATAAAAAAAAATAGCATAGAGAACCAATTGCATGCCTTGCACTATAAATACAACTACATTTATGGTGGCACTTACAATCAACCACACTTATTACAAACTAAAAATTCCTCATAAAATGAAATAAAGTAAACCAAGCCACTGAGAAATAAATTGTGGGGGCCGGGGGGAGAAAGGTTTAAGACTATTTCACTCTTAGGTAAGTTGACCTTCATCACTGAGTGATTAATGAACTTACCTCGAAATTGTATTATGTTTTCAGTGAAATCAAAGCATCTCTTGTAAAATATGTTGGACATCTCTTGGTCAAGTCATTTCAAGCCAAAATATAGCTTACAGAGCATCCAATAGCCTTCTAACAACTTCCACATCGGAACAAACATCCATTGAACTTACTACATCAGTGCCAACAAGAGTAGTGCTTAACCTCAATGAACCAGTCAATGCTGAAGAGCCAGATGCCAGTAGGTTGTGGACCAGGTGAACCAAACCTCACAGGAGTCAATGACTACAATTGCACTTCATAAGAACTTCCGAAAGCATGTCCAGTTCTTAATTACAAAAAGAGGTATTGTGTGCTAAGCAACATGGACAGAACAACAGTTGTTGACCAAGTTGCAACAGTTTTGTGCAGAAGATCACAACGTACCACCAAAGCTTCTAAAGAAGCTATGAATAGGTGGTATTAACAAGCTTGCTAAAGAATACAAAGTGTCCAGATGAACAATCAGCAAAATTTGGCAAATTGTCAAAGCACAAATGACAGCAAATGAACCAATTGTTGTTCATAACCTTGAAACAAGGAGACTAGTAACAAAAAGAAACTATTTTACCCAATAAGATATGAAACTCATCCCACTAAAAGAAATAACAATAATAAGAGCATCTGCTGCAAGTTTAGAAATCCACATATTAACCATATATACACAGGCTTATCAAAAGAGGTTCAATAAAGAAGCACTCAAATGCCATTAAACTATTGCTATCAATAACAAGCATAATTACAAGAATAATGTGGTGCCTAAATGTATTTGTACTAGTAAGCATTACAACAAGTCCAATAAGGTTTTCAAACATGTATAATGTCACCATGTAGACAAGAAGTGGTTTTACATGTCTATGATCACAATAAGGTACTACTTATTTCCAAATGAGGAAGAGAGTCATATAGGAAATGTAAGAGCAAGATATTCATCATTAAAATTATGTTCATTACAGTAGTGACAAGGGCACATATCACCCAAATGGTTATGTGATTTTTGATGGAAAAACAGGGATAATTTCCTTCCCAGTGTTAGTCTCAGCAAAGAGATCAAGTAAAAACAGACCAGTAGGCACATTGGAAGTGAAGCCCATAACAAGTGTAACCAAAGAAGTAATCAAAGCAAAGAAGATTTTCATACATACTACCTATAATTAGGGCCAAGTGCCCAACTTGGGGCAGCAAGCAAATATGGATTGTACAAGACAATGCAAAGCTACACATAGGCAAAGATGATCCAAATTTTATACAAGAAGATACCAAGGATCAACAATCATGCTAGTCAACCAGTTAGCATAAATCCCTAACCTCAATACACTTGATCTAGGGTATTTTAGGGCAATACACTCAATGAAGGACTAGATAACACCAAAGATTGTACATAAACTAGTGGAAGTAATGGAAAAAGCATACAATGACTATGATCCTAAGTTAATTAATCATATTTTTTTACTCCACAATAATGCATGGTAGATATAATGAAGACCAAAGGCAATAATAACTACCATATAACACACATGAACAAGCAATCACTTGAAAGAAGAGGAGTATTGCCTACATCAATGCATGCATGTTTCAAAGGATGTTCTTGAAGAATGTAACTTATGGGTTCAAGAAGGGCATAAAATTGAAAAGAAGACATAGGAACACATTTGCAGTAGTGAAAATTTGAAATCAGACTTAGAGTGAAGTTAAACATGGGATTATTGAACACTCAAAATCAGAGTCAGAGTAAAGTTAAACACTTAAGTAGTGAAGCTAAACACAGAAGCTGTTAACACTCACACTAAGACTTGGACTAAAGCTAAACACTAAGCAGTGAGGATATCAGACACTCATAAATTAGGTAGGCTATATTTTTTGTAATTAAACAAGTTATGAAGGTGAACAACTCTGCTTGTGAACATCCAAACAATCAGGGACAGGTGAAAATTCTCACTTTTTGCTTAGTGACTCTTTCTACAATTATCAATGACATAAAAGTCTTTTCTCACAGTTTTAAACACTTCAAATTATGCATGCATATAATGTATTCTTTGCACAGTAGTATCAGATTAGTATATTCAACTCCTTTAGTAATCATTACATAGGTCGCATAACAAATAGCAAATAGATTCCAACGACATGTGCAAAGATTTCAATTAACAAATACAATCCATAGTCAGTCATAACAACACAGGGAAACAAACAAGTCTCTCAAAATTAAACAATAAAGGGGCAAATAAATCCAGAACACGGGTGGTGGTGCAAAGAAATCAGTAACTGAAAACAGCTCAACAGAAGGGACTAGTCACTCACAAGTAACTCAAAATAGAGCAAGAAAAAAGGAAAAAAGATCTGCACTTCCAAACAAATTAAGAACTAGAAGCCTTATTCCTTTTTCACGAATTTGTTAATGTTGCCATATTTATGATCTTGCTTATTAGAGAACCAATAGGAGTACTCAAACCATTATTTAAATAGAGCACCACCACTGGTGGAAGTAGAAGCCTCAATCTTTACCATGATGGTGTTTTTAGGTGGCTTTTTCCCGGTTCGACAACCAATTCATCTAGTATTTTGTACGAATGTTGGATCTCACATGATGATAACAAATCTTCTTTAAAACCAACTAGACTTAGAAAGAGAGTCTCCACCTGGGTTTTGGGCAACCATGGAATTCAAAGTTTTGCAACAAATTCTCCTCCAATTTCGTAAACCCTAAAATCAATGGCGCAATGGATTTGTAGTTAATCGGATACTAAAATGATTATGGGGATTTAGAGATTATTTCTGGTGGAATAATTGGGAAATTATCAGTAGATGGAGAGAGATAAATTTTGAAGAGGATGGGAAAGTTATGGATAAAGAGAGAGGACAATGGTGAAAGTTCGAGTGAAATGAGGGATGGTTATGATTAGGGTTTAGGGGTGGGAGGGTTGATTAGAGAGCAAGTAATGCAGTGAACCACAAATATAAGGGCATATTTGTAAACATCACATACCTAAATTAGAAACATAACAAATAAATCGAGACGTCTATATAAGGAAAATGTAGAGTAAAAAAAGGAGGAAGTACTTGAATTAGTTGATCTTGTAATGATTTTAAAATCTAACAATTTTAATATAGTAAGATTTAAGATCAAAACTCACTAATAACGCTTTTAAGGCTAGGAATTTTTTTCACCCCTTAACTCCTCTTTAAAGAAGTTTTGCCTTCAAATTAGGGTTGGATTGAATTATGTTAACTTTAGTCATGATAGGAATTTTATCCATTTTCCCTCAAAATTAACCCATCCAATGTAAAAGTTTTACTTTTTCAATTTTTAGTTTTCTTTTCCAATTATCTGTCAGCAACCTCTATTTTTTCCATCGACATCAAACCCCTCCCAACTAAACATCGCCAAAGAGTAAAGGTAGTCAAAGGATGGAGGGTAATAAGTAGTGGGCTACTGGCCATTTTACTCATTTGCGAATAAACAACAAGGGAGCAACAAAAATATATCCATGGATACACAAAGTAGTAAGAAGAGAGTACTGTCATAGTCGTATCTCATGACATTTAGATTCAATTATCAAACTGAATTTGCATCGAAGGTCATGCAGATTAGTCACGAAATAATCAGGCCATATGTGCTCGTTCACTCCTTGTTGCTTACAGAGCAGAGTAACACAAAAAGGAAACCCAGGAAGCACACGTTGCATAATCATTCTTTCTCAATTCTACAGCTACCCCAATTCCAATTCAGGGATAAACACAAGGCATCCTATTACAAAACGTTACTACCAAAAGTTGAAACAGAAGAACTGATTCTCAACGTCAAGTAAGTCAAACGAATACTTCTAATCGAATTTACAGAATACTTACTGTCTTCCTTCTCATTGAAACTTGAGGCGATCAAGGCTCTCAGAAACAGTTCTCATTCTTGGCCTTAGCTCAGGGTCCAGCTCTGTGCAGTTTAGAGCAATATGAAATGTGGCCAACACCTGCTTCTTGGCATAAACTTCATGCAGCAATGCAGGATCTATAATCTCTGATAAAGGCCTTTCTTCCCGGAAAACCTTCCTCACAAGGCTTTCCAATCCCTTCTCATCGTTGTCAGGCCCAGCATTGGGTAGCTGACCAGTTAAAATCTCCATGAGTACAATCCCAAATGAGTACACATCACATTTCTGGGTGAGCTTGCCACCACCAGTTAGGACCTCAGGGGCTGAATAAGCAACCACGGGTGGGCCCAAGATCTTGGATCCCGTTAAGAAGGAATGGCTTAAGCTGGGCCTTTTTGATGGGGGGTTTGATGATTTCAAACGCCCACTTATAAGGCGGTTGAGACCAAACCCAGATATGTATGGATGAAGGTCCTCATCAAGTAAGATTTTGGATGATTTGATGTTTCCATGAACATATTTTTTCGGGCTGCACTCATGAATGTGCATCAGACCCTTTGCAGTACCTTGTGCAATCTTGAGCCTCAAGGCCCAGGATAATGGTGCCAAGTCATTGGAGGATCCACCTACAAAACCAAACCATCGTGTACAATTAGCAAATTGAAGGCTGAGATGGAGACACTGGTGTTCTGCACAAGAGTAGTGACTAACTCACACAGAAGCATTTGAACCACAGTCTACACAAAATCCCTCAAAAGTCCACACTAATATATTGAATCAATGCGGACAAGGGAAGAAAGTTGTTCAACTCTGATGGAGAAATGTTCCACCCACAAATATCATTTCCAAAGAATAAATTTGTACCATCAAAAAAAATTCAGAGCCTATGTTACATGATTCACCAGTCTAGAATACCCAAGGTCAATTAAATCAGATGATAAGAACTTGTTCCAACAAACTAGAGGCGGAAGGCCACCTAGTTATTGTACAGATTATGTTTAGTAGTTTCTCAAAGCTTTTAACTAAGTTGCTACATAATTCCAGAGTAGCTAACCAGTAAAAACGTCTCTAGAATCTTTGTTAAAAAATTAAGTATATAATGTGATTACATCATCTAGTGTAGGATGTCATAGAGCATACTTACGGGCAATAGGATACTTAAGGGTATTATTGTGAACAATGTAAAATATTCTACCATATATGAGAGCCGAGGCACCGTTTGAGGTTAAGCCGTTTCATTACACACGGTGAATGTAGAAGCATACATTAACAAGATTCCCCGAATATAGCATGAAAAACAACACAACTTTGATCTAGTTCAGTAAGTCAAAAGATCTGACCCATGAATCCTAGGGACAAGAAAGTACATTCACCAGGTAAAATCCATTGCACTATTTCAATGGCAAAAAACGAACCATTTCAATCAGTTCACATATATTATCACCCAGATTTTGCAATTCAAGCACTCCCACTAGCCAATATCAGGAGACGGAAAGTGGTTTTTGCTATCCAAATCCTACTTGCCCCCTTCTATATAACAGAGGGAACTCAAAATTGGCCGACAAATACACACCAACTATGAACATGAAAACAACTAGCACAAGCAATTTCTATAATAAAAGGACATGCTTCAAAGCACGAGCTGTAATTCCTCCAGCATCTCCTATTGCCACTCAATAGCAGGTCACTTTCTCCCCAGTTATAAGACTTCGTAAACTCTCCCGCCAATGACCAATCATGCTAAGAGACGGAAATAAGAGCACAACGATTAAAAACACACCAAAGATTTGATGCTACACTGTACATGTAGTCTAAGTTACACTGTAAAATAAACCAGCACATTAAAGCAGATGACTTCAACTTCCCCATGTTTTGCATTCTATAGTTCACGACTTCCTTGTTTGCTCAGGCAATCGCACAAGAAAGATGGGATAGTTTGTAGTCCTAATGTGTGGGGAGTGGGGGACAAGGTTCTATTCTAACTTTCATGACTGATGTTTGTACCTTTTGAAATTTCTTTATAGCTCACGATAAGTACTCTTATATAGGAATAAAGAATGCTCCCTGCACTACCAGTTGTCCGGCATTATCCGAATTCCTCGCTTATAAGTCTTTACTTATATGATAACAATCACCATGATTCAGGGCACAATTATCCATTCAAGGTTTTCTCATGATCTCCTCCAAATGTTCACAGAATGCTTTCCCATTTTTTATGATGGGAAAAGGCAATTCACCAGAGAGATGGAACTTCTACACAACCATCCATACATCTCTAAACGTAAGGGAAATTCCAAATCAATAAAGAACTGAACAAAATTTAGACACCAATAATAGTAAATAGCCTCCAGGCATGCTTATTCTGAAAGAGATGATGATGGGTAGAGGTAACTGGGTCAATTATCACACTAAAAAATTGTCCCTCCAAAGTTAATGACTGGTCTGACAATTTTCAGGATGTCTGAACTACTACAACAGACATAAGTCATAATATAAAGACATGTTGATATTTTCTTGTAAGATTATTAGTGACCAAATACCATTAAGATACTACAGATTATAATATATGGGATAGAGATACTAGTCTATCTCGAGATAGTAACCATTTATGGCCAAATGCAGGCAAAGTTCTATAATATTTTATTATCAGTACTATACATACAAAATATATTGAGTAAAAGTATAACTAGTCAGATTCTAAACTACTCCATATTTGAAAAAGATATACTCCGTAGTTGCACATATTTTGGTACAAGCAGGCTAGTAGTGAGAAAACATAGTCACTTATAATTTGTGACAGTAAATTTTTTGAAATTATGAACATATACTTCCTTCAATAAAATGTTCTTTCAACTTACTGTAGTAAGAGAGAGTGCAAGTGAAAAGTGGGTCTATTTTTTTTTATTTATGAATAAGAAAGAAAATTTTGTTTGCAAACATCAATATTAATTAAATAGTATAATTGCACCTAACTTGTGGAATTATGAAGAGTAAAGAGATAATTTCCGTATTCATAAAAAGAATAGAGCAAAAGTAGGAAGATAATAACAATCACCCCTAATAATCCTTGTAAACATATAGGTCCTCCGTCTACTACTTAAAACTCTTCATTTCCACTGTCTCTCCACTACACTCAATTGGTCAGACAGTAAAGACTCTAAAGACTGCTAAAAGTTCATCAACAAATCAAGCAAGTCAGCAACAATGCAAAAGGGAACTATCCTAGGCTAGTTCTGTTCTTATCATTAGTCATGCATTACTAATTGCAATCATGTTTCATCAAAATTTCCAACCTCACATTGTACTTTTCTTTGTTCTGCTCGTCAGCATTACAAATAATTCCCAAGGGCATGAATGCATCACCAAAACAATACTATCCTTTGGAATTTCCCACAACCGAATCTAAAGAAAATGGGCAGCAGTTTGATTCCAATAGTCATTTAAATTATGGAATTTCTTAACACGTTTTCCAGTACAGAATAGTACATTAACCAAACACTTAATAAGAAAGACCCTCCAAATAGTCCTATGACCTATGTCAACATCTTTGATTACTATATAACATTTCGAAATTCTACTTCTCATCACACCCGTCTACAGGAAAATCCAATTGCTGGATTTCACTTCTAAGCGAGGCAAAGATTTGTCCCTAGGTTCACCTAGAGGCCTTTTATAATACAAATTCTAATAAGTACTCATTTCCTTTTCCATGTTCAGTCATATCAAATTCACAATAGCATCTACTCCACTGTCACCATGTATCCAAATACTCTCTCTGTACTTTTTTGTTCTTCTCATTTGGAATATTGTAGAATTTATAGTCAAACTTTAACTACAAATTCTATCAAATATAGATGAAAAAACATATTCATTTGGAATCTTGATAGATTCTTCTCAACATGTATTTTTAAAATATGAGTTTTTTATAATTTTTATAAAAGCACAATTGAAAATATTTGAATTTTAAGTTTACATAGGGATTGGAACAAAAAGCAACTGGGAAGAACACAAAAAAAAAAAAAAAACGGAAGGAGTACTTCCTATATTAGGTCAGACTGACTTCTTGAGGGATATCTACATACATGCGCATATTAGGTAACACAGTAGCACTGGCTTAGACTAACCTACAGGCTACATCCTTCTATTCAGATGTCAAGCACACATTTTTACCAAATGTATACATGAACAACAATTTATCTTATTATTTTAGAGCCAAAATTAATGAGAGCTGAACAAACCCCAATAATCAACTTTCAAGTCTATGTATTTTAGGCAACTAATTTTTTCAAAAAAAATAAAAATCAATCTCACAAAACTTCCAAATCACCTCAAATCAACTAAATACCAAATCAACTGAAATCAAATTCACTCAACTTATAATAATATTATAAATGGAAAGTCTAATCAATGAATTATCTAAACCACCACAAATCATTAATTAACTTAGAATCATCTAAAAAATGAAGGTAGAATCAATTAAAATAATCAAACTAGACTTATAACATAACGTAATCTATAAGATACAACTACCAAAACAAATCCAAAGCTACATAAGGTTGCTTATTAATTAATAATTTTGACTAGTAATAATAGGGTTGTAAGAAAACTAGTAAAATTGGATGTGATGACTAATAGCTACTCTTGTTCCTATAAGTTCATTTTTAGTGAATTAAGTTTTTCTATTAATTCGTAATTATGTTGAACTGGAATGAGGGCTTGGATCCACGGACTTCAAACTTCTACAACCCTTTTACGATTTTGATTTATGTTGGAGATTTTTTTACCATAGACCAACAGGTATTTTTGGACCACAAAAATGTAGCTCATGAGTTTCATATGTTTGGTTTTAAATGGAGTATAAATACAATCAATATATTTATTTTCTTTTTTAATAAATGCATTAGCACTAGTACATAAAATGAAGTCAGAATTTGAAATACTAAGAATGGAGCCATGGGCCTAACAAAAGACGTAAAGGAAGTGAGGAAGAGAGATTATACCATGCAATGCAGTGTACAAGCTGCCATTCCGTATAAAATCCGAAACTATAAGCTTCTCATCTTGTGCATAGTAATAAGCCCTCAACCTTACTATATTAGGATGATGGATCCTACTGATAGCCTCCACTTCAGCCTCGAAATCCCTAAGCCGCCACGTGGCATCATCGGCCTCGCTCAGCCTCCTAACAGCAACAACCGTAGGGGGCACCACGCCTGACCCTTTCCCACCACCAGCCACCACTTTATATACAATCCCACTCCTACTCTTTCCCACCACATAAGCTGACGCCCTCAACAAATCCTCCAACTCCAACCCAAACCCCTCTTCATCCACTACCACATATTTACCCTTTTGCCCTTCATCCTCCTCGTCTGCTGCCACGACCACCCTCACGTGACCTACCACCTCCCCATTCCCCACTTTCACCACACGATTATTTACCATTTTACCCTCGCTGCCTTTCAAATTCTTCCTCACCACAAACAAAAAGACCAAAATACCCCCAGCTAGCATAACCCCCAATACCCCTAAAATCAACGAGATTGAAACCGTCCTCCCAACTCTTTCTCCTCCACTTTCTCTATCCGCTTCCAAACTAGGGCTTTTAGGGTTCCCGAAACTTTCCGGGTTTGATGGAATCAAATTCGGGTTTTGCGCTTCCGGCGGGCACGGCGAGCTCAACGGAAACCCGCACAAGTTCGGGTTCCCAGAAAATGCGGTGGGCCCCTGATTTAAAAGAGACCCCACCTGAGGAATTTTTCCGGTTAGGTTATTATGCCGGAGATCTAAGCTAACTATCACCGGAAACCTCCCAAAACTCGCCGGAACTTCGCCGGAGAATCGATTATACGACAAATTCAGCGTCCCTTGGAGTAATGTCAACTCACTAAGCCCACCCGGGAGAGACCCGTTGAGGAGATTAGAAGAGAGGTCCAAGAACTGAAGGCCCACCAAGGAGGACATTTGGGCCGGAATTGGGCCGGATAGGGAGTTGTGGGAGAGGTCGAGGAAAGAGAGTGACGTGGCATTGAAGAGGTGAGGTGGGATAATGCTGGAGAAGTTGTTGTAGGATAGAGAAAGCCGGCGAAGGGAGAGAATGGCGCCGAGCTCGGAGGGGAGGTAACCAGTCAACGCTTTGTTGGAGAGGGAAACGTCGGTAACTTGGCCTGAAGTGCAGTGGACGTTGACCCAATGGCAGGGGGACGAGTCGGACTCGGACCAGGTAGAGAGAGAGCGAGTGGGGTCGGAAGTGATGGCAGATTTGAGGGCTAAGAGGGAGAGGCCATCGGAGTTGAGGGAGGAGGTCGGTGGAGGAGAGAAACTGAGAAGGGTGAGGAAGAGGAATAAAGTGGGGGTTTTCATGGCTGAGTACGGAGGAATGGAAAGCAACGAGGTGTTGCGGAAGTGGGAATGGAGTGAAGAGGACTAAGAAATGGACGAAAGGGAAGCATTTTTTTGAATTTGGTAGTGTTTAAGTGTGATTGTTGATTTCGATGAACTTTTCAGTTTGTGTTAATGGATTTACTGTGGCTTTCAAGAATGGCCCCATAAATGTTGTCTACAACTGGCACATTTTTTTAAGTATGCTTCAATTTTTGAATTAACATCTAGGTATCATACTGTATATTTTTTTTCTCGCTAAAATAAACCTTAATTTAATTATATTTCACATTTAATTATTTTTAAATTTTATTATACTGCTTTTTTATAACGGTTTTAAATGAAATCATTGTACAAATATAAATATAACCAAGGTATGAAGAATGAACTCAGTTCCTCATAGCTAAGGGATGCTAAAGTCCTCTTCACACTCATAAAAATTCACACTATAAAGAGAGATATTTGAGGATGGCAAATCCTCAAAGTTATTCATGCTCTTATACATGGGAATCTCTTTTGTATGTACTTACTAGGATGATTAATATAGTTTTTAGGATTTTATGGAAAGAGTAATGTTTAACCTGAACATCAACTCTATCAATGTACAGAGTATTTTAGAATGCATATATAATTTTGTTATGAATTTTCAAAATGATGTTATTTTAGAAATATACGAAGCATTTAAATTTAAATACAATCTTACATTATCTTAAAATCAACTAAAAATAACCATTAACAACTCAAAGTCACTATGCAGATTGAAATTAACAAAAATCTACACAATAAGGCCTAAACTCAACCTGAACTAGGCCAATTATTTACTGAAACTTACTTAGTGACCAAACTCACCCATAATCAACCAAAATCATCAATTATGAACTGGAAAAAAAAACATATATGAAATCAAAATGACTAATTATTATGTCAAACTTAATACACTTACCTAAATTAACAAAACACACACAAAATGATCACTTAACAACTCAAATTCACTGTATAAACTGAAATTCAATCAGTAATCAACCTAAAAAGGCCTAAAATCAACATGAACTACACCAATTATTAACTCAAACTTACTTATTGACCAAAATCACCCAAAATCAACCAAAAAATCAGTTATAGACTAGAAAAAAGCACATACGAAATCAAAATGACCAATTATAATGTCAAAGTTACTGCACTTACCTAAATTAACAAAAATCAACTCAAAATGACCACTAAACACCTCGAAGTCACAATACAAACTAACTTTCAATCATTAATCAACCTAATAAGGCCTAAAATAAACATGAACTACACCAATTATTAACTCAAACTTACTTACTGACCAAAATCAACTAAAAACATCAGTTATGAACTGGAAAAAAGCATATACGAAATCAAAATGACCAATTATCATGTCAAAGTTACTGCACTTACCTAAACTAACAAAAATCAACTCAAAATGACCACTAAATAACTCGAAGTCACAGTACAAACTAACTTTCAATCATTAATCAACCTAATAAGGCCTAAAATAAACACAAACTACACCAATTATTAACTCAAACTTACTTACTGATCAAAATCAACCAAAATCATTAGTTATGAACTGAAAAAGACCATATACGAAATAAAAATGACCAATTATTATGTCAAAGTTACTGCACTTTCCTAAAATAACAAAAATAAACTCAAAATTACTAAACAACTCAAAGTCCATGTACGAATTGAAATTCAAACATTAATCAACCTACTAAGGCCTAAAATTAACATGAACTACACCAATTATCAGCTCAAATTAACTCACTGACCAAAATCATCAATTATGAACTGAAAAAAGACTATATACACATTCAAAATGACCAATTATCATGTAAAAAGTTACTGGACCTACCTAAATTAACAAAAATCAACTAAAAATGACCACTTAACACCTCGAAGTCACTTTACATACTGAAATTGACAAAAATAAACATAATAAGGCCTAAAATGAATATGAACACACCAATTATTAACTCAAACTTACTAAGTAACAAAAATCACTCGAATCATCAATTAATCAATTATAAACTGAAAAATACTATATACTAACTCAAAATAACCAATTATCATCTCAAAGTTACTACACTCACCTAAAATGACAAAAATCAACTCATTAAGTACAAAACTCAACATCTGGAAGACCAGTACGTAACCCAAATTAATAATAGACCGAAATCACCTAAGAAAGACCAATTTTCAGGTGAAACCGACCACAAATAACATCAAATCGACTAACTAAGAAAAATTAACCAACTAAAAATGGCATATAACTCACCTAAAATGACAAAAATCGACATCATCAACTAATTAACGCCAAAAATCAACAACTAGAAGATCAGTACATAATTTAAACTTAGTGACAGACCAAAATCACCCAAATAAGCCCAATTTTCAAATGAAACCGACCACAAACAACATTAAACCGACTAACTAAGGTAATTAATCAACTAAATATGGTATACTACTCACTCAAAGCATCCAATTAACAACTAAAAATGGAAAATTGCCATAAATTAACTTATTAAGGCAAAAAATCGACATCTACAAGACAAGTACCTAGCCCAAACTTATTGACAAGCCAAAATAACCACAAAAGACCAATTTGTAGGTGAATACGACCACAAACAACATTAAATTGACTAGCTAAGATAAATTAACCAACTAAAAATGGCATACTACTGACTCAAAATGTCCAATTACCAACTCAACATGGCAAATCGGCATAAATCAACTCAATAAGGCCAAAAATCAACATCAAGTACACTAAATGATATGGATCTAAATCACCATCAAAGCTAACAACAATAGATCTCGAACATAGCAACACCATGTATGCAATCACAACAAATGTAAATCAACCGAAAACAAGTCATGAAACATACAAGCCCTGCAATATATCACAGTTGTAGGAAAAATAAATTTAACAAATTCCCAAGGGGGCTTGTTAGCCAACAGAACTAAATCCTCGAACAATCAATGTCTCTAAGGGGTGAGGGAATTACATAAACTAAACATAGAAACCTCAAAAAATCATCTCCATTACATGCGTAAGTACATAAAACAACATACAAGGGACATATTATTGGTAAAATAGATCTGACAACATAGCTTTGGATTTGCCAATCTTAGCCTCTCCCTTAGGAGCAAGAATTTTATCTGGTTTCCTTTGTTGAGGCTTCTCACGATCTTTGGAAGCAATGACATGCTATGGAGTATCAGGGACAACCAAGCATCTTGTTGACCATCGTACCAAGCTCAAGACTACCAGAAATTGTCGATTTTCCCACCCTTGCTACGGGTGAAGAAGGCAGAGATGAGAGGGGACCATAATAAGGAGGATCCGAGTCACATGTACTAACGCATATAGGGAGGAGCGAGCCAGAGGAAGTCGGGATGTATGGTCGGTGTTAAGAGATGACATCATACTCAAGCTCCTCTTTGTATAATCGCTCGGCTTCAATGGAATTGGGGCTAGATCGAAGGAGTTCGAGGCTTTAGGAGTGAGATCTCCCACGATCCAAGTAAGAACACTCATGGCCATATGAACAAAGTACATCCATTCTTTGGCGAGTTTTATTCGGGTAGCCCATGGCCAATTCCGACGAAGGGGACTAACCAATCTCAGAGCAAGGTAAATGATGTGGACGAAATGGGTACCGTGATGTAGATCACGATGAGGGGAAAATTTTAAGGGGATTTTTGGAGATAATTGATTCCTAAACAAGAGGAGATCTAGGGTTGAAGGTGGATGGTGAAGGAAGACGATGAAGAGGGTCAGAGTGTGAATAAACAAGATGGCTGAAAGAAACGAGGTGGGTGAAAAATACAAGGGTTAGATAGGGGTGATTTGGGAAATTCAGTTTTCGTATGAGAGTATTTTCGGTATTTTTTTCCTAAACTAAGGTTATTTTAGGGAGAATAAATTAGACTAAATTAGAAAGATTCAATATGAAAATATCATTTTGAAATTTCCGATTAAGAAATACGGGCAGAACAAATAGGAACAAAGGGAACACAAAGTAAAACTCATCAAATGAAAACAAATAAAAGGGATACAAACAAAGTAATTCATTTAGATTTTTCTAGTTGGCCCATCAAAAGCGACCCGCCCACTATGAACTAGGCTTGTATATGGCTCATCAAAGTGACCCGCTATTTATCCGACCCTCTATTGACCCAGCTGGCTCAACAACCCGGTGTAGTCATGATGATGCAGAAGCGCCAACAATAGAGTGGCCTAAGTGTAAAAGCTGTTGAAAAAGATGAATTAAGGAAACATGTGAGCAAGTGTCAATTTCTCCAGGTTCCACTAAATGTCTAAAAAGCAACTCTCAACTCGATGCAAAATACTTCTGACTATCATGTCTGTTTGCCCTTCATGGCAACTAGCAAACTTTAAATCTTTTCTCACTCACACGGATCTTTCGTCTGAGCAATATTCCCTCTGTCCCACAAAGATTGTCATATTTTTTTTATTTAGATTATTTTTCAAATATTGCTTTATTTTCTTTAAAAAACTTTCATTTTGGAAAGTATACTTAGAAATTTTCCATTGTATCTTTAAAAATGTTATTTATCGTACTTGATACAATTTTTGAAGGTTTGAAGGAATACTAATAAAATATTTTAAAAAGTTATTGTATTGGACTTCACTATCATCAACATGGATTTTTACCCAACAAAAGTACAAAAAATACCAAGTTTCTATAGACTCATAGAGTAATAGATTATTTAGTGTCTAGTTAGATTCTTCTTAAATACCCATAATCCCAAGTATGGTAAATTGTTCATTTTCAAATGCGGTGAAAACATGAGTGGGGTTGGCTAGGATGGTGGATAGTCATATGCTGATGATGTTAATGGTGGTTGTGAAATGATATGATAGACTCAAACAACTGTTACCACTTTAGGATGAAGTTATAAAAAATGACTTGCAATAAAAAAAAAGTGACCTATGATTGAGGAACAGGAGAGCAAGGTATATAGTGAATCTGTGATAAATTTGATAATAATTTAAATTTAAGTAAAAAAATCGAAAATTCTCTGTATCTTTCTTTCTCCGATCCATGAAAATGAACAGATATATTCTGACATTTCCGATTGATCAGAAGGAAAAAAAATGAACTATAAATAGAAAAAAATAAAAATATTTAGTAAAGAATAATCTATAAAGATAGTTCAAGTAACCGATGCTCTCGTTTATATTGTCACTTCACACTTGAGAGTAAAAAAATAAATAAAGAGAAAAACAATATGAACTTTGAAACTTCTAAATTACAATTTAACTCTATACTGAAACAACTCTAATCTTGAGACACCACAACGTCATGATAACTTCTGAAACTAAGCTAAACAACTCAGGTTTTACAGTTAACATAGCAATAATCAGAGTCCAACTAGTTTGTCTCAATTTCATTGTTAAAGCCAATAATTCATAGTACATAATAATTTGTATTGATTGAATTCAACAAAAGATGTATCTAACCGGTGCTTGGAGAGTTTGACAACACATCTACGCTCCATAAGCTAATCACCAACAAGTCAATACAGGAAGACTAATGTTAATTCAAATGGCTCCACAAGCACAGACAAATAATTCCATTTTGCTTGTGGACTTGCAACTGGTAGTTTGAGCTTTCGTAGATAGAAAAGAAGCTAGAGCCTAGATTTGGTGCCTTTCTCTACAGGAATCAGTAATGCATCATAATGACCATAACCATGATATAGAACTTGTATTGGGTTGTCTTTACCATATTCCTGGCCATACTCAGCAATGGATATCAATCCACCATATTTGTTATCCCGCATATAGACTGTAATTGGCATCCTGTGATACAACCTACAGGTCAAAATACTTGAATGCACTAAATGGCAGTATAGACAGACAAAAATTGAAACAGCAAAAGGTTGTACCACATCACAAATCTGTCAACAGAGCTGGTCTAATGGAATCATAATGAGAACCTCACCTTAGAACATGAGAGAGCATCAGAAGCTCAGGTTCACCGCCCCATACATGAGGCTTTCTCATTTGTGATACATACGTGTCAAAGTCACCTTCAATGAACCTGTCATCATCATTATACCACTAAGAACTTTCACCTGGCCAACTAGATGATAATGAAGTTTCTGAGTAGCCTTTGGTATAAATTAAACATCCATCTAAACAGTTTCACAAAATTTTAAATTATTATAGTACAAAGCCAAAGAAAAAAGAAAGCAAAGATGAATAACATTTTTAGCCCCAACAGAGAAGGAAAGGGGAAGCATATATGCCACAATTTATAAATGATTTTCTTAATTACCGCAGACAACTACAGCACAATGAGCATAGCAAAATTAACAATCAATTGCCTAGACTCCTGGAGCAACAAGAAAATGAAGATGGCAACTAAAATATAATTTCTTGTACTTTTAGCCCCTAAAGACCAATCCAAACCTAGCTAATCTACCACAATAGAGAAGAAAATGGTTACATGATGATAAATAAACTTAAACTACGTAAGACTTACCACTCAGTTTCTTGTCGCCTTTTGATAAACTCATCCGAAACCTGAAATTAGGTAGTATTATTCACATATTAACCATAGCATTTCCTATAGCCTACCAAATCATGATTTTGGTGGAGCCTTCCTAGACTCTGGTGGCATCACTGTCATGTATGAAAATGAAAATTTAAATATGTAAATCATTTATACTGTCATAGTACGAGAGAAGTTGATCATAGTGAACTGCACTCAACAGAAGCAAATCTCAGCCTGAAAATCAAATTAATGGATCGAATAAAATGCCATATCCTGTGTAGATGTGACAGAGTTCTTTCATGATTTAATATGGGGCATTTTCAAATGGCAAATGGCAAGATCTATGTATAGTACATGTGCAGTTCCCCATGATACACAGTTTGATCATGGAACAAGCAAGAAGTTTAGTCAGAATTCCTTCTTAGAAGAGGTACTCCTTAGTCCTTAACGCTGAATCAATGTCATCGATGTTGATTATTTTAATAATTCAATCTCCATATATACAGGTTAGAAAGATATGCAATTGGTCTAGATATCCATACAATTCATTGACATACCATAGCCCGCAACTCATCAGCTAGTTTTTTCTGAAGACTTTCATTTGGAGCAGGTTTACCGTGCCTTAAACAAGCCCCATGAGCAACTGAGCGAAATAAACACCTTCCATCTCCAGGAATGCCTGCATCACAAGCAGCAGTCAATCCATGTTGGTCATGCCAAACTCTCCTTGTCTTTTTTTACAAAGTTCAAGGCACAACTGATCGTAATTTATAACTAAGTATTATATATTGGTAAGAAATTTTGAAATTATACTCTATAAAAGGGATTTTCAAGCTTTATAAAAGATTTTTTCTTTTTTCTAATATAATTAAACCAAAAACTTTATGCTTTATGACGAAATGCATATTTCAAAACATAAGCAGCTCAATTGTGTAAAATATTTACTCAAACAGGACATATCATATAAAACAGAGGGTGCAGGGGTGAAAAAAAGAATGATAAGCATGGGAGACATGTATAAAACTTCTACATAGAAACAACAAAGAAAAAAGTAGATCTTCATGTTCAGCAACTGTCATTAACCATCAAATAAACATGTGAAGAAGTCGTACATGTCTCTCAGCAGGTGCAATAAGGATATCAAATTATCAATTACTCCCTAGTCCCTCCATCCCCTATAAAAGTATAAAGTAGATAGAATTTTTTGTTATTAGTTTCCCAAAAATGCATACGAATTATATTAGTAAAAGTAGTAGATAATTCACTAATACATGATTGTTTATTTTTCTATACTTGCAATGTATTACAAGCTTTATAAGATGGCAGAAGTATAAGAGGATCTTATCAATGGGATACGATACATAAACAAGAGAAATAAGTTATAGAGTAGCATTTGATCTCTTACCTATGACAGAATAATCAGTGTAGACTTTCTTTCCATGGGAAACATGGTCAGTTGATGGATTAGTGCATTCTTTATTGTCTCCCATTTCCCCTGATGCTTCAGCATGCACTGAATTAGAAATTGAATAACAAACTAGTAAACTTGAAATCAAACGAGAAGCACCATATCCTTTCAACCAAGAAAATGGTCCAACATCAATTTTGAAATCTGACAGCAGTCTTCTTTTTGTCACCAACATTTTCACACTTGCATCTTGAGGCCTGGATGAGAAACCAATTGATCTCTGCCAAATGCCCCTTGCACTTTCTGAACTTTTAAATGTTATTGACGGAAAGGATAGCCACGATCCCTTCTTACTAGATAATCCAGATTTGTACTGAATCCATTGAATTACACGCAAGCTGAAGTTGGAAAACCATGACGATTTTCTGGATATAGATATTCGAGGATATCTAATTTTGGAGATTCCTTGTTTGAATATGAGACAGCACAAGCTAGGTGCAGCGGGAGATCCCATACTGTGTACATGGCCTCGCATATGCTTTTGTATATGTCCACTAACAGGAAGTACATTTCTGGTGCAAGTCTTGAAAGGAGAGCAAACTAACATCATTCCAGGCCTCTGCTAAAATTCCTCAGGTTACAATATTCCACTATAGAGCAACTTAACGCCAGAAACTCCCCATTATAAGTGTCACCTGATCATCAGCATACAGCAGCTCATGAGCTGAGCAATGTATTTACTTCTAATCCTAAGTACTTACCTTCTACTTCCACCCACAAAATAAAACCGAAAAAACATAATTTAAGCCACGTGATAACAGATAATGACCTAATCCAACTAAGCAAACACCTTTGGATCGAAATTGAGCTAAACCTCTGTTAAGACAAGCACAGCTCAAACAATCTAGCTAGAGCTGATCTTTATATATAAACAGGTTGCAAAATACACCGTTGATAATGGATTGCTTGAAAAGAACGCAAAGCAGAATGAAATTCGCTGCAGATTTCGATCAATTTCTTTTTCAAAAGCCACGGATACATTTGTTCCAACCTGATGAATGGTGATCAAGCCAAACAATGACCCTACTTTGATAAAATATTTCCAACAATATTAATTATTTAAGAGGGAATAGTACACAAACAATATAGTTTAAAGGGATTGCATATTCATGAATTGCAAGTTCTTTCACAGTATGTTAATATGTTAAATGAAGAAGGATGTTCTTTTATTCTAAAACAAAGCCTTAATTAATTTCAAAACTTTCAAATACATC
Source organism: Dysphania ambrosioides (assembly GCA_026401315.1). Taxonomy (NCBI): domain Eukaryota; kingdom Viridiplantae; phylum Streptophyta; class Magnoliopsida; order Caryophyllales; family Amaranthaceae; genus Dysphania; species Dysphania ambrosioides. The sequence continues at coordinate 16,846,995 of CM048661.1, read as the reverse complement.
ATCTCCAGCTCTTAATTCATCTCAATAAGGTTTGAAAACCTCAATTAAATAACGTAACCGAGAATTTTGAAAAAAAAACATGGGGGGATCCGTATGAAATCTACAGAAAAATAAAATTACTTTATTTTGCAGAATTAAACATGCATAAGTGTGCACTATGCAGTCTTGTCCATGATATAATTTGCGGTAAAGTGAATCCTAATCTAATCCAACTACAAATAAAGAATTACAACCCTACATTAAACGCAACACATAGGAAGAACGAAGAAAACAAAGAAAAAAAAAATTCAAATAGCGTGAAATGAACTCAGTAAATTACATAAATAAACAAAATGAAAGGAAATGGCAAGCAATTGACTAGGAAATGAAATTCAAAGCTGAAAAGGAATACCAGAAATTGAAGAAGATGAGTGAATACGCAAGGAAGGTTCTAGTTCAAGTACTGGAATAATTTCCTGGGTCTGATTGAAAATGATTCCAGAGGTAGCTTGATGAGGTTATCACAATGGCGGATTGTCGATCAAGTTTTGAATGAGTATCTGTGTTGAATGCGTCGCACGATGCAAGTTATTTGTGAAGCTGCGAGACTGCCTCGATTGTTTTTGTCTTTTTGGTCTTATTATCTACGGAGTACTTACCATGGTCGGTTCTGGGTTGAACCATCGCGGGTCGATTCTTATCGGGTTAATTTTGTCTATCGGGTCGGTTTCGGTTCGGGTCGGGTTAAATCGGTTATTTGCTTGTTCGGGTCGGGTTCGATTCAGATTGTATTCGGTTCAGGTCAATGTCGGTTCGGGTTGTATTCGGTTTGGGTCAAGGTCGGTTCGGGTTGTATTCGGTTCGTGTCAAGGTCGGTTCCAGTACAATCAGGTCGGTTCCTAAACGGGTTATATCGGGTTATTTCGGATTCGGGTCAAGGTCGGTTCTGGTAAAATCGAGTCGGTTCCTAAACGAGTTATAGCGAGGTTATTTCGGGTTCGGGTCAAGGTTGGTTCTGGTAAAATCAGATCGATTTCTAAACGGGTTATTTCGAGTCAAGGTCGGTTTTGATAAAATTGGACAATGATTATGATTAATTCATAAATTGGACAATGATGATGTGGATAAGTCATTTAAAAACAAAATATTTATGAGGTAATGATTATTAAATGTGTATTATCCTATCAAACTAGTTTATAACATATAATGTTAAGTTTATATATACATAAGAACTTGTAATATGTTTAGTTTGAATCGACAATGACAAGTTTGGTTTCAAAGTTATTAGATATTAGGTAAAAAATAGGTCTGTCAAGATTAAGTCATATTCATGTATATTCAGATTATTAACATATCTAATGAATTCGGGTAACAAATTGTTATAAATTTGGTTATATCGGTTATATGTCGGTTTCAATCGGTTTCGGGTTCTTTTCGGGTCGGGTCCGTAATGGGTCGGGTCTATAACGGGTCGGACACGGATCGGGTTCGGGTTTTTAAATATCGGGTCAAATCGGTTTCGGGTTAATTTCAGGTCGGTTTTCGGGTCATAATCAGGTCGGGTCGGTTTCGGATAACTTACTACCCCCACACGGGCACATTACTTGTCTTTTATCTACGGTGTAAAAAATACTCTCATTTTGGAATTAGTTATTGGTTATTCACCTTTCTTTACTAGTCGATAATAGGTATAGATGTAATTTGATCTCATATCTTAAATCGTCAACATCTCTTAGAAATTGTCTTCCTCATAAATGTCTTTTCCCTCCCTTTAAAAGTATTTAGGGTTGCTAATGGGAAAAATAGATCATGTCTTAAAAAAATAATTGAGAGTGAGGATGAGAAATCCTATATTTGAAGATATCAATGGAATGACAAGTCCCCCTTTGTGTCGTGAGTTTGCTTTTGACATATGACGATTTTGACGCTTGTTATCTCTCCAATTTATTACAATATTTTGAGTGGTTTTCAAAGGAAATAATATATGAAAATAATTATATTTTTTTAAAATAAATAATTTCACCAATGGCTTATTTTTTTTTGTTCTATATATTAAACTCAATTTTTTATTTTTATAATCTTAATTAGTTAAATAATTATTAAATAAATATTATTCATCTTTCATTGATAAAAAAATTACATAATATTTAAATAAAACATAGACTTTATTGTGGGTATATGTAAAGTAAGAAATAAGTATTGAATAGGATTTTTTATTGATGTAGGAAAAATAAAAAGGAAAAGAGGATAAGGATGAGATGGATAAAGAGAAAGTGATGTGTTAAAAGAAGATGATAGAGAGGAAAATAAAAAGAAACAATACATCCTTACTAATAATCTTGCTCTTAGATATTATTTTTAAAATTTTAACCAAATGAATTAGCAAACATTTGACAACATGAAATCGAATAATATTTCATAAATTAATTCCCTAAGAGGTTAATTCATTAGCAATTTTTTTTTGTTTGGACTATTGAGGGCTATATTTTGGGAGAAAGAAAAAAGCACAAACATAATAAATTGAAAACATCAATTACTTAATTATAATGGTGAAAAATAATTTTTTCAATTACTAATAGCATTGAAAATTTAGTAAATAAACACTCACAAATAATAACACTCATAACAACAATAAAAAATATGATAATGATAACATGAGAAGTGGAAAATTATAAATTAATATAAATAATTTTAGCATAAACTAAATTGGGAAAAACTAATACTAGTAAATGTAAGTATTTAAATATTTTATGTAAAAAAATGTCATTATAACAACGAATAGAATTACTACAAGTAAAAAAATAATCTGATTACTATAAAGTAATATATATATATATATATATATATATATATATATATATATATATATATATATATATATATATATATATATATATATATATGTAAAATATCATACATTAGATATAGGGAATGAAGGACCAATATGCCTGTTTGTCCTTTTCATTTTGTTGAAATCTTTCTGGACAATGACCAACCACACGACATTTTAATCTTCATTCGGCAAATAAAATTTATATTTACAGAATATTTATAGGGTGTAATTTCTATGTATTTTCCAATACTCATGCGGAGAGTTTTTACTATTTACCCGTAAAATTTGTGGATCGCTAAACACCGCCCGTGATTATCCAACTATAGCCCGTATTTTATACATTCTTTACGATTTTGCCCTTATATATTATACCTAATTTAACCTTATTTAAACATATGTAATAATTATTTAACGTTTTAGTTTTCTAACCTAATTTAATAATTTAATTTACTAATCTATTTTAAACTATTTACTAACCTAATTTAATAATTTAATTTACTAATCTAATTTAGCCTATTTACTAACCTAAATTATTATTTATATAATGTTTAAATTTATTGACCTAATTTAATTCATTTACTCTCCTAATTGTACTCTTTTTTTCATATCTCTTATAAACTCATTTTTATCACTCTTTCAATACTTTTTCATTACTCACTCACTCAAACTCTCTCAAACATCTATTTCTCTCCTAAAAAACCTCTTTCATAAAACCAATTTTTTTCCCAAAAAATCACCATGTCAAGAGCAGGCAAAGAACCAAGTCGAAACTTGAGTGAAAGAAGAAGTAGAGTTGCCAATAAAGCTCTAAAAGGATTAGCGGGTTCTTCATCCTCAAAAGTATGTATTATTTTATTTTTTTAGCAATTTATGGTTCCTTATATGTATTATTTTGATTTTGAAGCAATTTGAAGTTATTTTACATGGAGTATAATGATAATTAGGAATACGTTGTTTGTTCCGCCATTGTTGATTTTGTTGAATTTGGTTCATTTGTGCTTGAGGAAGAAGATGAAAAACAAATATATAAATATATATATATATATATATATATATATATATATATATATATATATATATATATATATATATATATATATATATATATATATATATATATATATATATATATATATATATATATAGAACCGTGCTACCTAGATAGAAACATCCAAAATGGATGGTTCTACCATGGTAGAACCATCCATTTTGGGCGTTTCTACCTACGTAGAACCGTGTATTTTACATGGTTCCAATATATATATTTTAAATTAAATTATTAGTTAATATTTATTATGGAATATTAATAACAATAATAATACATATTAATTAATTAATATTTAATAATACGTTGTAATTAAAATTCCGTATTAAATTAGTTAATACTATATTATGTACTAAGCATATCTAATTATTTAATATTTAATTAGTTAATAATAGTACGTATTAATTAGATAATATTAGTAATTAGTCATATAATATTAATAGGTTTATATTAATAATAATACGTATAATTAGTCATAATTTCATTGTATTAATTACATTCTATATTTATTAATTATAATACTCGTAATTTATTATTTTAATTATACTATATATTTATTATTAATAATACGTATAATTACTCATAATTTCATTATATTAAATACATTCTAAATCTATTAATAATAATACTCGTAATTTATTAAATTAATGACATTATTATTTATTAATAATAATATATATAATTAGTTGTAATTCTACTGTATTTTACATGTTTGTATATATTAATAATAATACTTACATATATTATTAGTTAAATTTTGTTTAATTGGTAATAGTTAAATTATGTTTATATTAAATTAGTATTAATTTGTATTTATTAATTACTTATTATTTATCATTAATATAATGAAATATGTACCTGAAATCCATGGTGAGGGTGATTCAGGTTCGAGACATCCCCGATCCCGTGGTATCTCAGCTTCTGCACGTAGGGAGAGAGAGGGTGTACGGTTGCAGCAGTTACATGAGGATCTGGTAGATGAGGTAGATGAGCCAGAAGAGGATGTTGATGATTTGGATAAAAACGTGATAGATGACGAGGATAAGGATCAAGATGATGATGATGATATCTCGAACTAAGCAATAAAAAACGTCCAAAATGGACGTTTATGGTGGTCCATTAAACGTACAATTAGGACAATCCAATATCTCCTAAAAAACGTCCAAAATGCACAATTTATTGAACACTAAAAACGTCTGTATCTTACGGTTACATATAACGATAAAAACATCTCAACCACACGTTTCTCTTTAATTAGCATCTTAATTAACCTAATTCTACATTAATTAACACTTATCACACAATTATATAACTATAAATATACAAAACGTAGAATGATATATATAAATGCACATATTTAACTTAATCATATAGTTCAATATACAACAAAATGAAATGAATGAAATGAATTACTTGAAATTGTCATAAGAACATTACCTCATTCGACATTGTTGGAATTGAACCAGAGAAATTGAACTGAAGGAATGGAATTGAAGGAGTTGAAATTGAACGGAAGAAATTGAACTGAATGGAACTGAAGGAATGGAACTGAAGGAATGAAACTGAAGGAATCGAAGGAAATAGAGGTAATAAAAGAAGAATAATAACAGGAAAAATTTAGAATGTGAGAACTAAAATGTTACTAAGAGTAAAAACTATAAATACTAAAAGGCGATTGAAAGGCGGTAGCCGGAGATTGAAAGGCGATTGATTAACAATTACTTTATTTCTCCTTTTCCTCATACAGATTGTTTGCACTTTGCCCTCTATCCCAATCCCTCCCCTGCATCTCCCTCTCCTCTCCATCTCTCATACTCATCGAAATCACTGCACAAACTCACTGAGATCATCCCTAAAATCAATCATGCATTGGGACCTTATCTTATGGATTATATCCCTAATCTCCAGCATCGCCCTCCTCGCTCTCCTCGTCTATCAGGTTCATGACGTTCATCCTCATTCTCCCAAACCCTACTTCTCCTAATTTCCCCCGATTACAACCTGACATTGTGAATTTCTGATATTTTTTTAACAGCTTTTATGTTTGTCGGATTTGGAGGCGGATTACTTGAACCCTTATGAATCGTCCGCGAATATCAATTCCTTGGTTTTACCCGAATTCGGATTGCAGGCTGCTTTCTGTGCTCTCTTTCTTCTTACTGGCCATTTCTTGATGTTCCTCGTTACGCTTCCTGTTGCTCTTTATCATGCAAGATTGTAAGTCGCACTCCTCCGGTTTTTCGTTTCTATTTTCACGCTTGCCCGTTGCATAACTGTTTCTTTTTGGACTGTCCATATTACAGGCCCCCAATTGGGGTAAGCTCTCCCAACAAATGCCGCTCCATTCCCAACACCTTAGTTGAGCTAATCTTAGCACTTATTAAGTGTGAATGTTTGATTTTCAAATGAGCATTCTTTTTACTTCCCTAGTTCTTTTGGGTTATTGTAGAATGAGTCTCAGTACTATGAGTGTAGTAGGATTGTTGACAAAGACTCGGTAGATTGTTCCTAAGAACTGTCACTTGGGAAAAAAATTGGCGGTCTCTGTTAAAAGCAATCACTTTGTAATGCTCAAGAGGAATTCTCTTAAGTCACCCTGTGGTTTTATAGAATATATTTGTGACATCGTATAATATCTTTGAAACTACGGCTTCAACATTAGGAATGCAATGGTTGCACTCATGAACTTTATGGCTGAATACTATTAAGGGTTGAGTTACTTTTTACTCAAGAACTAGGATTAGGTACATGCAGGATTTTAGTTTTTGATATGAAAATATCCATAGTGCTACTTGTTGTCATTCTGTATCGATATGTCTCGTTGGCGTAACTTCTGACCTCTGACCTGAATGACCTTGGTAGTTTCGTCTGTGTTAAGAGCTCATGTACAACCTCTTGCTCCTAGAGAATGTTTCCGTATCATGTGCCTGTTTTGTCAGTTATTTATGTGACATTTACTTAAGCAAAAGTGTTTCTTTCTGCTTATGATAGAAAATGATACAAAGAATTGGAATAATGCATGGAATAAAAATAATAGGATTAGAGATGTGCGTTTTTCTATTGTAGCTTTAGCTATGGCTGTCAGAGAAACATGGGTGAACAACTTTATCTTTTAGCATCGGAATATTAGGAATATAATGGCCAATCAATGTGTGATAACTTTATCTTAGGATGACTGAGGTTGATAAAGAATGAGGGATACACGAGTAGACAGTTGTGTATGGTGTTATGGATCTTATTTCAGAGATGGACTTATATTATTCAATAATCAAGGGGCAGGGAACTAGGGATATAATTGGGCGAACCAAGGTATGATAATACTAGAATTTGTTGTTTCACACCATGAAAAGGGCCTTTTCTGTATGAAAAGTGCAAGCCGTATGTTCTCACTAGTGTCAATTGGGTAGTGGAGCAATGATTAGGGCTGGGTTGGCTCCTTGTTTGTTAGTGGGTAGCTTTTCTGCAGGTTTTTCAGTTATCCTCTATTGAATGAGGTGTTTGAGTTTGATATTTTCTATTACTAAGACTCTTTAACCATATTCCTCTTTTCCAAACAGCCTCTCTACTTGCTAGGGTAAGGCTCTATCTATAGTTCTCATTGGGTGTTATTTTCATTGTTGTTGCAGCTTTAATTAGCTGCAAAATGGCAACCAGTGAAAATTGCTTTTCATTCTCTTTAGTATCCGCATTAGGTGTTGCTTTTTTTTAGTTTCAGTTTCAATCAGCCACTCATGATAAGGGGCTGAGTAAGGTGAATTATGTTTTAGAGGTTTAATTTCTGTTGCTAGTTGACTCAAATTATTGATTTAAGAGCAAGAACCATGACAAATGGTGCACATATCTCACGTAGAAAGCCCCAAGGGAAATATGGAAAGAAATACTTTCTAGAAGTAGACAAACAGGCCCTCCTGATGGGTGTATCACTTGTGGGACCAATCTGGTATAGATGGTGTGCAAGTTGATTGGGTGGACAAGAGAGGCTATTAGGGAGGTATCGATAGCTCATGAAAGTATACCATAAACATGTATTTCACTGTATCCAGTTTTTATTCTTCTAGTTCTAAAAGTTATAGTTTTTGGCTAACCCCCACATTTTCTGTTCTGAATATTTTAGTTCATTAGCCTTTTATGATTTCTATATTGAACTTGCTAGCATTGTCTAGGTTTGTTTTTTGAGTTTTAAGTCTTTCTCTTGTTTTATTCTGTTTTCAACAACATTAATCATAAAACTACTGACCTGTTAGAGGTCCATGGGGGTGTTAAGTGTGGAATTTTTTATTGTACATATTTGGGTTAGGATTATATCTGGCAGATGACCACCTGATTAGCTTGATTTTCAATTCATTTTTATTTCCTTTAAAAACTCCCATTTTTCGGAATAGCCGTTTTCCGTCCCCATCCTACCAGTTTTGACCCTGTACCTGTCTCGGTGCAACCTAGTTGGGCATTCCACAAATTTATGTTGTGATGCATTTTCATCGAGGATTATGACAAGTCTTTAGAAGTATTCTACACCTTTGGCTCAACAAAGCTTTTCCCTTGTTTGAATTCTGTGAAAGTAGACATTTCAGTTGTCCCTTTATAATGAATTGGTAAATGTCTGTTTCTTTAGCAATTTATAAATTCTAAAAGGATAATGTGGAGAATTAAAAATAGTATTGTAACATTGAACTAAAGTTCTGGATCTTTCTTTGTGCTTGATACTGAAGGCTTGTTTCACTAGCCTTCTCCTAATTTTTAACCTTTGATTTCAAGTAGTGAGCCTTGCCTGCTTATTGTTTACGACTTGTTACCTTCAAAGAAAATGACCTGTGAATTGAGAAAAGTTGAATCAAAAATTTAAAGCAGCTTACAGCTTGTGATATGCAAACATGTCAAGTTCTTTCATCTGCTTTTTGATGGCTACTCATGTGTCACTACTAATGTGCAGGTTTATGAGGAGAGAGCATCTTGTAGATGTGACTGAGATTTTCAGAGCACTTAGTCTTGAGAAGAAATACCGGATTATCAAGTTATGCCTTTACCTAGTTTTTTTCTTCTTGGTCATTTTCAGGTAATTGTTTTGCATTTATTCATTCGTGTGCCTTGTACGTGTTTCTGTCTAAAATCTACTCCCTTTGTCCCATATTAACTGTCACTTTTAGTAAATGGAATTTTTTTTTGGGGATTGTCATATGTTGTGATACTTCTGACCATTTTTTCTGTAAATCTGTATTACTTTTTGACCAATAGCTATTTAGTTTTGCGCATTATTGTTTTAGTTTGTTGTTGCTTCAAAATTGACATCTATTATGGGACATTTAAAGTAAGGAAAAATTGATGACTAATGTGGGACATAGGGAGTATGTATTCGCAGCTGTAGATTAATTCTTAATGCATTTTCTTGCTATTTGGTCATAGATTTCCAACAGGCTCCATTTCCAGTTTGCCGATCTTCTCATCCAAGCATGGAGATTTAGATATCCGCTCCTCTTTTCTTGAATTTTAGATATGTGCTGCTTAATATTTAACTAATTTAGAGCTTTTTTTTATAAAAATTTTGGACTTGAAAGAAAACATTGGTTTGCTATGCTTATGTTCTTAATCCCGTCCCAAGGATCTTGCTCTGGGGGCGTGTGGTATACCTTGTATTTATGTTCATCCTGTCTGTGCCAATGATGAACTGTAATTATGCAGGCTTGTGATTGCTATTTATAATTCATTAGCTGATGAAGATGAAGCATTGCGTGGATTCTGGGTGTTCTAGATCGTCAAGGTTTAAGCTCTGTAGACGGTTTTTCTGTAAGTTGGATACTTTTTGACATTAAAGATCGGGTACTTCCATTACAGTCAGATATACATGTTTAGGAAAGAAGTAACTGAAATGGCATTTCTTCAACAGTTTTGACCCTGGACTGTAAACTACTTCGTATCATTTGTGAGGCTCTATCAATATCTCCATAAGTGAAGGCTGTGGCTTCTAAAGCAGAGAAGCGGTGTGTCAATGATCATGGCCTCTAAAATTGTTAAAGTGATGCCCTTTCATGTCATAATACAGAGATGGTTAACACTGTTTGTGGAATAGGAATATAGCATCTATTCGTGTTGCATTAGATTCCCTTTTTAGTTTGGGCAAATGGGTTGTGCGAGAAAGGGCGGTCATTTGGTTGTTCCTGTAATGGTGTTTGTCGATGTGGACACTTTTTGCTTCTTGGTGATTTGCTTCTCAATAACTGCAAGTGAATTTTTAGCTGCGAGGTAGGATGAATGATGTTGAAACCTGATTAAGAGCATAAAGTTGGGGCTCAAATTTAGGACGATTTCATGGAGGTTGTAGCCCTTGTTGGGTGTGGACTATGAAGCTTCTTGGTTATCCAAAACCTTTGTAGGGGCTTACATTAGAATCTAAGGTTCAGAGGGAAGAGAGGGCATGCAGAATGGGTAATGCATGTGACATTGTTGTGCAACTCCCATTTGCTGCTGTTTCCCGTTTCTCATAATTTGATGATTGAATTATAAAATTCTCATCTTCCCCCATCCACAAAAATTATAAAATTTGAAATTTTGAAAATTTTAATGTTGGTGAATGGAGATTGGCCTTGTATGGGCTTTTATTTGTTGCATTAATAATAATGAAATTATTTATGATGTGTCAAGCTAGATCAATCCCTTGCTTGTTGATATGTTGTATTTACATTGACACTTCATATTGCTCTGGGAATTATGGCCATTAATCAACTGTCTTAAAGTCACTGCTATTGTCTCAAATGGCAGGGATAAATTTTGGCTAGTTAATCCATCACTGTCATGGCAGTGAGATTTTCTCCCCTCAGAGACTACTGTTATTTACTCGCTTCGCCTTGAACTCTGCCTATTTAGTGTCTTGGTTTTTATTGGCATGGCTGCCAAACCGCATTCTTATATGGATGGTAACTTTTAGTGGATTTTCAAGTTGGATCATTCTCAAATGGGTATGTAGAGGTACTTCAAGGTGTACGACTTTACATCATTCATTGGATTGCTCCACCCACCTTGATGGGTGTATCACTCCTCGCTACGTCGCCCTGTCAAGCTTAGACTTTAGCAGTACGGTTCATCGGAAAAGGGGTCTATATCTTTCTCGGACTGGTGTGTGTTTTCACTTCCTGGCTCTTGTGAGTTGTGACTATTCATTCTCATCCTTGACAATCTCGTTTATGCTGACCCACTTGCCACATTGTCGGGTTACCCAGCAATGAGTCCTTGACCCAGGCCCATAATTAAAAATATTTTTTATATCGCTGCTTTAAGGTCCACCCATATGAATTGGTCATATTTTAAAGGCATGATCATTTTACATATCTACCACTCGAAAAGGAAAGGATTGATCCTAAATTCTAACCCGACCGATCAGTAACAATTAGAGTCACTTTCGGCCCAGTATTGGCCGTCACTTTTCCTTAGTTTCTTATGTCACTATGCAATAGGTGAGGAACATATGAGTTGGACTCAATGGTTAGAGGGTCGAATCTTGTACTCTTTCATGGGCCCACCATCAACTAGCGTACAAAGGTTAAGTCCATAAGTGGTTAGAAATGGCAATTTGGAGCCTAGGTAGAATGCTTAGTTCATTTAGTCGATTATCTTTCATGAGATAAGAAAATCATGCTAGAGATGTTAAGCTTGAAAGGATCAAGGGAAAAATTGCCCAAGGAAAAGAGATTGACTTTAAGAATCATGAAGATGGAAGCTAGATATTCGAGAGGTGGTATGTACCACATAAGTGTGAAGAGGTAAAGAGAAAGCTCATGAAAGAAGATCACTATATACCATATTTAGTGCACCGTGACAAGTTGTATAAGGACATCAATAAGGTTTATTGATGGCTAAGAATGGTAAATGAAGTTGCTAAGTCTGTTGCCAATTGTTAGAATTATCAAAATTAAGCATAAAAGACCGATTAGGAAAAGTGCAATAATTCGAGATACCAAGTTAGAAATGGGATTTAATTTCCTTGATTTTGTTGCGTATTTGCCTAAGACTAGAAATGAAAACGACACTCTTTGGGTAGTTATCGATAGGCTTACTAAATCTACAGTGTTCTTACCATTGAAAGAGATAAGAAGATGAAACAACTTGCAAAGGCTTACATAAAACATGTTGCGAGACTACATGGAGTTCCAATGGACATTTGTTTCGGATCATGATTTTAAGATTTCTTTCAAACTTTTGGACCAAGGTTCAAGAATTTTGGAACAATAATATTGAAGATGAGTACAACATTTCACTAAGTAGCAAATGGACAAAGAAAGAAAACCATTGTAGCTTCTGAACATGCGTTGCATGCGTGTGTAATCGATATTCAAGGAAGTTGGAAAGATCACTTGGACTTAAGAGTTCTCACACAACCATAGTTATCATTCTTTGAGGCTCTTTGAAAGGTAGTGTAGAAGTCCACTATTTTTGAGTGACGTAGATTTAAGTCCTGAAGAGAACATGACAAAGTGAGAACTTATTAACTAAAGCAAAGATTCGAACAACCAAAGATAAGTAAAAGTGCTATGATGATTGTTAAGCTAGAGAGAATAAGAACACTGTACTTGGATTATGGGAAAATAACCCAATATTTATAATACATACACACTTCCTTTTAGTGTTATACTAGGATTACACCACATAGACTCCTAAGATTACACCACCCTTTTAGCTTAACAATGATCTTAAGTGAAGAGAAAAAGAGTTTGAAGGTGGTGACTAGGTGCTGCTGAAGGTTTGACCTTTGAAAAGAGTCGTGAAACTTGAATAAAGGGAAATTAAGTCCGAAGTATATTGATCCTTTTGACTTTATGAGATTTTGCAATAGGTTGGAAATGGTGCTTAAAGTTGTCAATGCCTATAGCCTTGAATCATGTCTTCATCATTCGTCGGCTTTCTTATTTTATAATTTGTGTTTTATTTTTTTGCCGTACCCGTATTTTGAAATTTTGATTTTTCCGTTTCTCGTATCTATATCCGTATTCGGATTTGTATCGGTGCAACATAATTTAAGAGAAAGGGACATACCAAAAAAAAAACCTAGAGAAGGGTGGTAATTGTAGTATGGAAAACCATAGTTTATTATTTCACTTTACACGGAGAAAGTAGGTGGCAACATTAGGGATCATAGTGTGGAAGATAATGCCCATGCGGCAGTTTATGTTATTGTTCGTTGAAGATCGTGTGTCAGTTTCAAGTATTACTTAAATATATTGAGTTTGGGCTAAGTTGAAGTCTTTGGAGCTGTATTCTTGTCCGTTGGAATTCTAATAAATATAGGACTATACAATCCAGGCCCGCTGGTAGTCTGTATTTTATCTTTCATAGTACCATGCCCAGGCCGGAAATGTAGGAAACCATTTTTCCTGGCACACTATGCTTTAGTGGGCAATCAGAAGTTGAGTGAAATGTTTGTGTTACAGAGACCCTGAATAGTTGGAGTCGGCTTTTCCTCCTTAGGTGTAGAACAGCTTGATTGAAGTTTAAGTCTGAATTAATAATTAATTGTATGCAGAACTGTCAAAGTTTCTGCTAGATTGACTTGATGATTCTGTTTGCTAAATCTTATGGAGTACATTGTAGTATTTTTTTATTTTTTTTTTGACAACTGAGTACATAGTACTATAGTAGTATGTGGCTGGTTATTGGCTCCAATGGGTGCAGGAGTGCAGCATTGGACCTGATACTATTGACCCTGATTTCTGACAAGCCCTTAAATATCTGCAGACTGAATCTATGACGGATTGCAATTTCCCGGACATGACTATGCCATTTTTGTGGCCAGGAATCCATGGCCATGGAAAAAGACAACAATTTCAATAAGAATGGCACCTCCTTGAGTCTTTAAGTCAGCCAGTTTGGATCAAGGAGGAGAATCACCCTAATTTAGTTGCATCTGAGAACTCACTTATGACCTGCGACTCCCCTGCTACTTCAGGTAAAGTGCTTCATAATGGTTTGGATCATTTGCAATTGCTACCTTATCTTTCATGTTAGTTTCCTAACAATAGTTACGCAAAGAAATTAACATTCTCTATGCTGTGCCTGTGAAGACCTATCTCCTGTATAGTTAGGAGGTCTACTAAAGTTTTCATGTCAAGTACATGTACTTTTGAATAATGTTTAACCATTTTTCAAAGTTTTTGAGAGAGACTACTTTCACTGCTGAAAAGTAATTGTCAAATCAATGTATATACTAGGATCTTGTTGAATATCTTAAGTAAATTTACTTTGCTATTCTCTTGTTGATTTCAATTTGCAAGTGATCTTTGTCTAAGACCCATCATCCATATCATATTCATGAACTTGCCCAAAATACAATTCAATAGAAAAGCATACATATCTAAAGTCTATGATGCAGAAAAGCTCCACCTGACTCGCCAGAGTCTTTGTCGAATGCAGCGTCGTTGCACTCAAGCCAGTTGAAAGTGGAACAATGAAGGCCATAATGAAGTGTCTGATTGTATCCTATCTGTGTATATAACCGCAAATATGATTATATCAGAAGTTTAGCGGGTAAGTAGAGAAGAGATTAGGCATCAGAATAGCAGGTTGGGGTTTCATGTTGTCTCCATTATTCAGAATTGACTGCTTGGAACCCTTGATTCAGATCTAGCTCTTCAGCTATTCTACCATAGTCTTTATAAATTTATATACCCACATGCGTATTGTTTTGTGAATGATGTAAGTTGTGGTGGTTCTTTGTTTTTTAAACAGGATGAAGGATATAACATGGACCTATTTGTTATGTTCAGTTCAGTTGTTCCTATAGATTATCAGAGTTGCCTGATGATTGATTGTTGCTTCAATGGTGTGAATAAGTTGCGAGATTCTTTCAACCTCCTCTTAATTTGACGCAATTTAACAAAGAGGCTCTATCTCTTTGAGAAATCTGAAGTTGATGAGTTATAAAATTTACCACATTCTTAAATAAACTATTACTATTAGGTTGTCTTGAACATTTTGGGGACTTTGTGCTACTTATAACATTTAGGCCTTTTTAATAATACAAATATTTACTGATTAAATCTTATTCATTCCATAAGAAACATAAACTTCACTCCTTGATTGAATGCTTAAACATAATAAGCAAACAAGAATTGGGGATATAAACTACAACTAACCCATATTAGGTTATCTAATTGGACCAAAATGTCATGGCCTAATAATAATAAAATAAAATGTAACAATACTAGGGATGTTTCTATTCATTGGTATATTGAAAAAGTTATAGGATAATCTTTTAGGGTTATGATTAAAGGGTGATATTTTGATTTTTGATGTGATAAAAAGATGATCCGGTCAACGTGACTCTTTAAAATTTTTTTTTTCCCACTCCAAATCATAGTAAATCTACACAAAGTAAAACACTTAATTTTAATGTTACACTATTTATCTTTTGTAAATCTTATCAGATTCCACTTGCATTCCTAATCAAAGTAAAACTCTTTTTCTAGTTGGAATTCTTGGGAAAGGACTAGGGTTTATCTGTTTATACGCATGAAATTCTCCTATAATCCTCCTTCCTCAAACCATGGCGTTCAAAGCCCCTCTTCTGGTACTCATTCTTTGCATTACAACTATTAGGTTTTGTAACGCCGGCAAAACCAGCTCTTATACACGATCAACCGATGCCTCGGCCGACATGCCTGCCGAGGCTTTCCCGGCCCCGAAGGGCGCCAATGCTCCAGAGCAAGTCCATATCACGCAGGGCGATCGAGTTGGCCGAGGCGTGATCATCTCATGGGTGACTCCCGACGAACGTCATCCTAACGTTGTTAGGTATTGGAAAGCTTGCGATTCTAGTGAAGTTTACTGGACACATTCCCGGATTTTCACGTATCGTTACTATAACTATAGCTCTGGCTACATTCATCATGCTACCATCAAGGGTCTCGAGGTCTGACTATAGTTTATTTTAATAGTAATTCGTATATGCATAATGCATGTGACGAATTATTTACGTACGTTGGTAATATTTTACAGTACAATACCAAGTACTGCTATGAACTTGGCAGAGGTGACGCAGTTCGTCAGTTTTCGTTCACCACTCCTCCAAGACCTGGACCTGACGTCCCTTACACATTTGGTATCATGGGTTAGTATCAAATCAGCCAAAATTATGATATTTGAGTGTATAACTTGGTCAAACTTTTGGCAATTTAAGGTAAAGAATGGAATTTTACATAGAGTTTATTGTAAAATTATTGAGGACCATAATATATGATGAATATTATGGATGAAAATGTGATCTAAAATAATCCCTTTATATTTCCTAACTTTAATTACCAGTCATTGCCTGATTTTTTTTTTTTTTGGGAAATGTATAGGTGATATGGGACAAACATATGCATCAAATTCAACATTAGGCCATTACATGGCAAACCCTAAAGGTCAAGCAGTGCTATACGTAGGTGATCTATCCTACGCGGATAATTGGCAGCATGACCAAAGAAAGTGGGATATCTGGGGTCGCTTTGTCGAGAAGAGCACTGCTTATCAACCTTGGATTTGGACCGCTGGAAATCACGAACTTGATTTTGAACCAGAAATTGTAAGTCTCATTCTTCATTCATGGAAAAATTCAATTGTGTTTTCTTTCTTATTTCAATTTGTCGATCTCTATGTATTTAAGTATTTATGAACTAAGTAAAGTTCCTAAGCAACCAAATCATAAACAAGGGTCCATGATACTAGGGGTGTCAATTCGGGTTGTCGATACGAGTTCGGTCTGGTATTAATGGATTTGATATTATCGGTTCGGGTTGAATGAGTTCGTTGTTAATTATTTTCAATTCGGTTTGGGTTCGTGTTAATAATCGAATCGGGTTTGACTTGACATTGGATTGAGTCCGATTTAGACGGGATACAACAATTTATTTTGGATCATTTTGAGACAATTAGGTCATTCATGATTATTTAACATTTTACAATTAATTCGTAAATTACATTTTACAAGTTAGCTTAATTAAGTTCATGATTCTTTACTTGCTATTATATGCTTGTCAATTCATTGACAATGATTAGTGTTGTTAAGATCTTAGATTTGACTTGTAGGATTGAATCGAATTGTAAAATTGTGCGATTCGTATTTATCCTTGTAGAAACAGGTTTCGTTTGGGTTTATTTCGGGTTAAACCGATTTTCAGGTCAGGTTATGGTTTTCACCTTTCGGGTTGTAAAGCAGTTAGAGTTAGATTGGATCGGATCGATATAGCCAGATTTATGGTTTGAGTTGAAATTTGACGGCTCTAAATAATACTTTATTGGACAAAAAATGTTGGTAGTTAAAAAGGGCCAATAGGCCTTTTGTACAGTGTTTTTTAAAAAAAGGCCAATAGGCATTTTGTAAAGTATTTAAAAAGGTTAATGATACGGTTTAATGTATATTGATATCCAACGAACAAATTCGCAGGGTGAATACATGCCATTCAAGCCATATTTGAATCGTTATCATGTTCCTTACAAACAAAGTGGAAGCACGTCTCCGCTTTGGTACTCCATCAAGAGAGGACCAGCTTATATCATCGTCCTTTCTTCTTACTCCGCTTTCAGTAAGTAAACGTCAGCCATTATTTTAATGTTAGTTGATATGCTCAACATGGGTACATGATTAAAGGTAATTAAACTATTTTATCTCTAATGTACAGCCAAATATTCGCCACAATACAAATGGTTGGAAGCTGAGCTTGAGAAAGTGAATAGGCAAGAGACTCCATGGCTCATTGTTTTGATGCATGCTCCGCTGTATAATTCAGATTATTACCACTATATGGAAGGAGAAAGCATGAGAGTCATATTTGAACATTGGTTGGTTCAGTACAAAGTTGACCTTGTTTTTGCTGGTCATGTTCATGCATACGAGCGCTCGGTATATATATAAATATTATTATATCAGATATTATAATTAGTTTCGAAAAAACGTTGTTGTTGACATATTGATCTTTTGTATATGAACTATATGTTATAAGGAGCGAATATCAAATATCCGTTACAACATCACCAATGGATTGAGTACTCCCATAAAGGATCAATCAGCACCTGCCTACATAGCAATTGGTGATGGTGGAAACATCGAAGGACTTGCTAACAAGTAAAGTTTCACTCTTAATTTCTTATACTTACTCACGTTATCGACCTAGCTAGTTGGACTAGTATCTGAATGAAGGGGGTCGGTCTATTTCCTATTAATTCTTGAATATGTGGGCCTGATTTTTGATGCAGTTTCAGTGAACCCCAACCTTTCTACTCTGCTTATCGAGAAGCTAGTTTTGGGCATGCAATTTTGGAGATAAAGAACCGAACTCATGCTCACTATACTTGGCACCGTAACCAAGATGATGAAGCAGTTGCATCTGATTCTACTTGGTTCTACAACAGATTTTGGTACCCAGAGGATGAAACATCTGCCTGAGTTTGATTACTGCTCGTTATGTTCAGTATACATATTACAATAATACATTACTCCTTGCCTTTTTATCAAAAGGGACAAACATTAAGGTTAGGTTAATTAGGTGATAGATATACTCTTAAAGAGTGATAGGTCGATTCTATACTCTTTTTGAATGATCTAGATTGGTAGGATTTATTGAATCTTTTGTATGTATGGTATTAAGCCTCAACACGCAAAATAAGTTCTTGTATAATTCATATCCAATTACATTGCGTTTATAGGAAGTGGAAAAAGTTAGTTGTCATACTTCTTAGTAATTCACTCCCTTAAACAAGAAGTAAGTTGTTTACCTAAATTTCCTAAATAAGAGAAACTTAACAACATTTCCAAATTTCTAGAAATACAGTTGGTTTTTCACTTTCTTTTGGAAAATTTTAGTCTTAGGAAATTTCAAGTTTTAGTTTAATCAAACAAGCACTAAAGATTACTATTCAGCTAAATAAACCCCAAATTTCTCTTCATGTGTGAGGTAAACTCAAATGGAGAAATCCAAATTTTTCACTAAGTTTTTTTAGGGAATTAAGATTTGAAATTTTTGTGGTGAGAGAAATACATTAGTTTGGCAGCATAGCAACAACATTCTCTCTACATTAAAATTTAAATCAGATTTGGCAACCATTTACAAGAAACACAAAATGAGGCATGGACTTCTTTACTGATGAGTTGTCCTTTAGAGATTTTTTCGAAGACAACATATTAACAACTCCTCACAAATACACAAGCAATAAGTGAAGCACAAGTTCAAAGTCATAAAGAACAAGAATCGAAGCCATCAATAGGTCAGCAAACAAGCATGAGTCAAACACACAACCAACAAGAGTCAGCACTGACTCAAATATACATCCAATAGGAGTTGGGAGTTAGCACATAGCCACAGCAAGGGAATTACACTGACTCAACATACATCCAATAGGAATCAGCACATCCAAGGGTGAAAAGGATAGATATGGAATGAAGAACAAAGATTGCCATGCATTGGCCAACTCTTGCATCACAAAACATACTTCAAGTTACCATGTTGTTACATTTCAAAATTAGCAACCATTTTCAATTGTAGCAGATGTACCATTCAAAGATGATGGAGAAAAGTAGAGTATTAGATCACAAGACATCTCTGCAACAAAACCAAGCTTTACACCCAAAAACATACTACAAAGGTTGATTTGTGCATGTCACATATGATTCATATCAACATGTGCCAAATTTTTAAAGACACATTTAATTATGTACATGTTGATGGAAAGTGTTTTTTCATGACAAAAATTGGGAAAACTTTTTATTTAGCACCTATTGAAATGGAACCTTACAAAGTTACAGACATGCAATATCAAAAAGTTTTATCACTAAAGTTATGTTCCTCACAATAGTAGCAAGGCCAAGATATATAGAGAATGGGAGCTGTCTTTTTTATGGGAAAATAGGATTATAGCTATTTACACAACAAGTACCAACACAAAGAATGAGTGTTTACAAAGAGGCAAGAACAATTGAGATAAAGTCAATCAAGAACTTAACCAAAGAATTCATCAAGGATATATTCATCAACTAATTAATTACATCAATGACGTCCAAATGGCCATTCGGTGCAAGTTATAATACCAAGATCAAGCAGGATAATGCAACACCCCATATATTAGATTCAGATGCAGTTTTCAACATTCATTAAACATAAGATTTGGTATCACAACTATCTAATAGTCTAGACATCAATGTTCTAGATTTGAAATTTTTTATAGCTATCCAAACTATTCAACATGATCAAGTACCAAGAATAATAAATGGGCTCATTCTAGCTGTCAACCTTGCATTTGATGTATTTGAACTAAGACTCCTCAACCATGTGTACTTGAGTATATAATATGTAATGGTAAAAATCATGAAAAAGCATAGATTTAATAACTACAGAATACCACATGTAAAAGATTAAAGAGAGGGGATCTTGCCAACTTCAATATAAGTACCTACGACATCAGGAGAGGAATGCTTAGCATCATCAATACAATAATATTTAAAAATAAGTAGACTACCAATCATGAACGACACTTATGCAGATAGAGTATAACAATGCAGCAAATGTTGCACATGAAGAAACAGATGAAATCAATGGAAAAGAGTTGGACCAGTTAATAAGAGATCTAAATATTAACTAGTAAGCAACCTAAACTATAGAATTCATTCATGTTGTATACGACATGTCAATATTTTAAATGGTTTTATGTTTAAAAAACTGTTTTGGAAACCATTTGAAGTCCTGGACATTTTTTGTAAACTTTGAACTATAAAACAAAAATGAATAGAAAACTTTTGAAACTATTTTGTCCTCTGAGTGGGTAAACATATTTAACACATATACAACACATGTCATTTAGGACAGAAATATAGACATCACTATAAATGCCAGAACATATTGGTGCCATATGGCTTCAAGAACAACAAAGGCTAGCATCATACACCATATACTTATAAACAACTCTATCATCATGGAGACTATCTTTATCAGATTTATGACACATTTCACAAGATTTAGTGTGCACTATTCTAGTTGTATGACACCCTATATGCCTCATTAAACATCATGCACTCATAGAAATGAATTAATGTCTAAATGTACATGTTAAGTATTATTCCCAATACATTCATCATAGAGGACATATATGATGCTACATGCAAAATATGATGCAGTACTTAACTATATGAATGTCAAGACAACAAGAACTCAATATATCAAATCTTTCAACAATAAAATTACTCCAAGATTATGCCAAACAAAACATAAAAATCATCTAAAAACCACCAAAGTAACTTAAATGACAGTATATAACCAAAACTGAACAATATATACAAATCACATATAAACCAGCCACAAAGAACCAAAAACCACAACAACAACCCTAACAACAACATGTATATACATCTCCAATCTCCCAACCATCAAAATACTCCAAGATTATGCCAAAAAAATTTGAAATCATGTGAAACTCACGACAATTACCTAAATGACAGTAAATAACTTATATGCACAATGTACAAGGATATATCTCAAATGAACCAGCCACAAAGAACCCAAAACCATAGCAACAACCATAACAAGAACATGTACAAACATATTTGGACTATTAGGTTAGGAAGTCAGGGTTAGTAGGGGGGAAGGGAGTGTGTTGAGTATAGCTAACCTAAAACTATGGGTTATAATTTAGGGACCAACATTAGTATATGTAAATAGGCTTAGTAATGGACTAATGGCCTAAGTATTGCCATATTTGGAATGAAGCATAATAATGGAGACAACCCAAAATGATTAACGGGACAATATAAAAGAGAGGGGCGGGGGGATAGAGGGAGGAAATCTCAAATAAACTAGCAATAAAAAAAAAACCCACATCACAACATGTACATGTATGTCAACTCTCACAACCATAAAAAAGCTCCAAAACTATGCCAAAATAACATAGAAATCATATGAAAACCACCACAATAGCCTTAATGATAGTAAATAACCTATATGAACAACGTAACTGAATCTCATATAAATCATTCATAAAGAAACCAACACAACGACAACAACCATTAAAAAACATACATATACATACTAAAACCAGCCAAAAACAACCCAAAACCATAGCAGCAACCATAAAAATATAAGAGACATATATCTCAAATCTCACAACCATCAAAATATTTCAAGATTTTTCCAAGAAAACATCATAAATAAGCATAAATCTGAAATGATAGAACATAACTTATATGATCACAGTCTATATATCTTAGATATACCAGCCATAAAGAATCCAAAACCACAACAAAAACTAGAAAAATATGAAAGGCATACATCTCAAATCTTAGAACCATCAAATTATTTGAAGATTATGCCAAGAAAACATAGATAACATCAGTAAATCAACACAAATATAAAATGACAAAACAGAGCTTATATGACCAAAGTCTATGTATCGTAGATATACCATCCATAAACAACCTTAAACCACAACAACAGTTAGAAAAATATGGATGTCATATATCTCAAATTTCATAACCATCAAAATATTTGAAGTTTTTGCCAAGAAAACATCATAAATAAGCATAAATCTGAAATGACATAAAACTTATATTACCAAAGTCCTTATATCTTAGATATACCAACCATAAAGAACCTAAAATCACAACAAGAACTAGTAAAATATGAAAGACATGTATCTCAATCTTATAATCATCAAATTACTTGAAGATTATGCCAAGAAAACATAGATAACATTATAAAATCAACACAAATCTAAAATGACAAAATAGATCTTGTACGACCAAAGTCTATGTATCTCAGATATACTAGCCATAAACAACCCAAAACACAATAACATTCAGAAAAACATGGAAAACATATATCTCAAATCTTATAACCATCAAATTACTTGAAAGTTATACCAAGAAAACATGAAAAAAAAATCAAAAATCAACACAAACATGAAAGACATATATCTCAAATCTCACAACCATCAAAAGAGGACTTCAAAATTATGTGAAAAAACATTCAAAACATTTCAACATACTCAAATCTCATCACCACGGTACATATATCTCAAATCTCATCACCACAGTTTATATATCTCAAATCTCAATAGTAAATCTCATAATGTCAAGATAATAGCACCCACATCACAAAATATACATAACTACAATAATAACAATATCCCAAATCTCATGAACCACCATTAAAATTTAAATGAAAAACAATACCAATATCATAAAATCTCAAATATGAACCTTATACCACAACACCACAATGGCATTTAAAGTTTTAGAAGAAAATTTAGCATGACATTGCAAAATAACCCACACACAACTTCCAAACATTACAAAGATAAGGACGGTAAAATATAAACAACTAACCATAAAACCAAAAATTGCAAAACATGACATAATATTGTAACACTATCATACACTAATAGACACAGACAGAGGTAAAGAATACTTCTCTACAGCTTTATAAAGTAATGAGGCACGAGCACTTTCAACATTTCATGACTAGGTCCCGCAATGTAATAAGGAGGTAGCCACTCAAACTTTTCAAATCAAACTCCAACATTAGAGGCCTTAGCGTGGACAACTCCTTCATTGGTCTCCACAACATCAAAGTTTTGCCCATTCTAATACTCAAAACTCCCCCTTTCCAATCTCCTCTCAACCCTTCTACTCTGTCGTCTTTGATAGTTTAGGGTGGACCAAACCTCCTTCAGTATCTAGTTGACGACAAAGGGAGGCGGTTGTACAAAAGGAGGTGGCGTTTGGTAAATGGATAAGAATTTTAAAAGTGGAGGAGAACGAGTAAGAGTAGGAGTAGGAGTTTCGAGATTTTGGGGTAGGAGTGTTTGTTGGAAGAGAAGAAGATCTCACCAGATTTAAATCATATTCAGTACTAGTGGAAGAAGAGAGAGAGTTTGGGACGAATTCTGACCACTTGTCGCAAGATTCGGTCTAAATCTCGTAGCACATAGTGTGGATTTGAAGCCAAGAATAGTACAAAGTTGAAGACAAGGGTTGTGAATTGTGAAATAAACCTAAAACACAAGAGTGTACCAAATGAAAATGGTTGGAAGACATATAAACCAAAATGATAAAAAAGAGACAAGGAGAATTTAGGTGTAGTTTTGTTGGAATAAATAGGCAGATTAGTAATAGATCTACAATTTTCTCTTGGAAGGAAGTGAAAAAACGGAGAAGACGGTGGAATGTTCAGGAGAGAAGAAGATTGTTGAAATTAGAATGATTAAGGCTAGTAAATGGAAGGGAATGTGTGAGTGAGCTAACCCAAATCAGTGTGTTTATAGAATTGAAATGGTCTTTATAATGGCCCAAATATTATGTAAATAGAGCAAAATAATAAGGACAACCCAAAATAAATAATGGGACAATTTAGGAGTACGTGACAAAAGGAGTAGTTGAACTGAATTACTTAAGCTTAATTACTAGTGGATGTTTGTTAAATTAAAGACACATAAGGTGTCCTACATTTGAACTCCTAACTATAGAAAATATAACTAGCTTTATATAATTATATCTTAAGTAAAACAGCTGCAACTTGAAAGAAAAATATGATCATACATGTAAATATCAGCTATTTAGCTACAATAAAATTATTTTTTCTTTTATATATTCTCCTTATATTTTCCATAAATCGACATATTCACAATTGTTTACTTGTTTGTTGTCACCCATTTTTATGTAATTCATCCATGAGGATGCATTGATGGGTGCTTTGTTCCTCCAATTTTTCTTATTTAATAAACAATATTTTCATGTAACCTAGACATATCACAAATATATCAAAATATATCATATGGGCATCATACTAGCACCTTTCATGTAGACAATATGTTAGATTTAGGAAGCCTATCTTTGTTCGAATATTTGAGTTTTGACTTAGCAACGCCTCAATTGAATCTCACTCGAAATATTTTGTAAATCGAGATAATGTGGATTAAACTGAACTTGGTTAATTAGAGGACTAAACTCCAAGATTAACTTGGATAATTGAAATTTGAAAGCAATTTTTTAATCAACTAACAATGCCTACATTGCTACTTAAAGAAAGTAAGCCATTGACCACTACAATTTCAAGCTCCATCATTTTATTCCAAATCCAAAAATGCATTTCTTTTTTCTTCCCTCCATTATTCCATTGACTACTATTCTTCTTCTCATATCTCCCACCCAATCACGTTTCTCCACGTCACCCCTCCAGATCCCATCCCTCCGAAGAGTCCCAACTACCATCTCCGTCACCGACTTCGGCGCTGTCGGGAACGGTCATCACTATGACACTCAAGCAATCCAATCAGCCATCGACGCGTGCCCAGCACCAGACCCCTGCCACGTGATATTCCCTGCACCTGGGTCCTACCTAACAGCAACCACCCACCTTCGATCCGGCGTCGTTTTGATTGTTGAAGAAGGGGCAGTGATATTAGGGGGGACCAAGCTGAGGGACTATCCGAGGGAGTCGGGGAGATGGTATGTTGTGTTAGCGGAGCAGGTGGATAACGTGGGGATCAGTGGGGGTGGTGAGATCAACGGTCAGGGATTGGAGTTTGTGACGAGGTTCGATGAGAGGAAGAATGTGATGGTGAGCTGGAATCAGACGGGTGCGTGTGCAGGGGATGAGTGTAGGCCGAGACTTGTGGGGTTCATTGGTTGCAAAAATGTGAGCGTCTCGAATGTTAAGCTCATTCAACCTGCCTATTGGTGGTGCGTTTCTTTCCCTCCCCCACACATCATTGTATCCTTTTTTATTTATCACTCCTTAATCCTTATTAGTTTAGGCCGGTAAGTTTATGACTCATTTACTCGTGTTTTGAGTTTGTCTATACGGTTGAATAGGCTTGGCCCAACTTGCCGAGGCCTATTAGCATAATGACATGGTTAACGCTAATCCAATCAAAATAGTGTCTAAAATAAGAAAAATAAGAAGAGATATTGACCTTTTTGATATTAAGTTTGACACTTGATATTTCACATAAAAAAGTTACTATAACAATAAAAATAATCGCTATAAGTGAAAAAAATTACTCTGTCACTATGAGTTAAAAAAGAGTTAATATATAAGCGTAAAATATCATGTGTTGGATCTAAGAGATTAAGCGTAAAATTGTCTTTTCATCTTTCTTATTTTATGTTTTTTGTTGGATGAATTGTATATAATGTACATTTTCTCATAGTTAGTTTTAGAGGTTAAATTTCTTTTGACAATGTTGTGTTTGAAATTTGTTTTTCAGTAGTATTTTCCCCAAGTTATATAATTTATATTGGTTGTTGCTTCTTCTTTTCCATATTGGAATGGACCATAAATGGTGGACATTAAAAATAAATTGAGCCACGAGAATAATATACAATCAATTAGTAGATATTATTGGAAAGATTGAGATGAAATTATAAAAGTGTCATAGGGTAGTTGATGATAAAAGTGATGTTTATAGTTACAAATGGTGTTATAGGATAGTTGAGGTGTATTTTTTATGGTTTACCTATGAGGTTTACTTACAATTAATGTGTGCTTTTGAAAAAATTAAAGGGTAATTATTAATGGTAATCTTATACTTTTACGTTTTATACGTGACCGACTAAAAAAAAAACTTTCTTAATGATAGTCCTTTAATCTTTATTGTTCTTTGTCATGACCTTAATGACACAAATTTTCAAAATTTCTTCCTTTTTTCTTAACAATGGTATAGAACGTTCTCTAGACCTCTCTCTTCTCCAATCAGTCTCCATCAACTCCAACTTCTTCTGTGTGTCCCTCCCTTCTTCCATTGGTAACCTCATATCACTCCTCCCCACTCCCAAACACTCTTTCCTCTCTCTCTTTCATTTGACGAGGCTTGACCTCAACTACAACAGATTATCTGGCAACCTTCCTAAATTAACCCCAAACTTACTTGAACTCGCGATCAAAGCCAACTCTTTATCTGGCCCAACAATACCATCCTCGTTTAATGGGTTAACTCAACCCGCAACGGTTGAATTCTGTGCCAACTCGTTTACTGGAGTCTTACAACCCTGGTTCTTCCAACTTCCGGCACTACAACAAATCAACCTGTCCAATAACAACTTGCCAAGTGTCGAGATCTGGAAGCCCAACAAAGCAGGTTCTATTGCACTAGTAGCTGTTGATCTTGGGTTCAACAAAATTGAAGGGTACCCTGGAGAAACAATGACTTTAACCTTGAAGACTGATGTTGAGGTTAAGACATAGTGACTTCAACCTTAAAGAAACAATGCCTTAACCATGGTTAAGAAAAAAATGCAGAAATTTCGAAAATTTGTGTTATTAAGGCCACGACAAAGAATAATAAAAAGTACAGGGCTATCATTGAGAAAAAATTTTTAGTTGACCACGTATAAAACGTAAAAGTAAAGGGTTATCATTGAGAATTATTCTATTTCTTAGTTTGAAGCAGCATGTATAATACTCAATCATGAAATGACTGAAATTGTTGGCACATAACTAAGCGTAGTATACATATACATCTTTATCCAACAACCCTGAATTATGTATGTATAGCTAATAATGCCGGTCATCGGAAAAACCCAGTTATTTGAGGTCAATCAAGTCACAATGAATACGTAAACCACTACACCCGCCTGAAAAGAGTGGGCACATAGGCAGGAAATTCTCTGAAAATTTTGTTGTTTTTCAGTTTAATTACTTACATCGGTATAGATTTAGTTGTTACATTACTAGTTTAAACTATGTTATCCTAGAGTTTTACGATGGCACTTGTGATCCTCTTTGCCAATCAACAACCTGATCTCATGGGTTAAAGTATGAACTGCAGCTTGCACTTGGTAGGTTGTGATAACACTGTCGTTCATGATGTTTCCATCTATGGGGACTTCAATTCGCCTAACAATGACGGGATTGACATTCAAGATTCTAACAACACATTCATCACAAGATGCCACATTGACACAGGAGATGATGCTATATGCCCGAAGACAAACAATGGGCCTCTGTATAACTTAACCGCTACTGATTGTTGGATCAGAACAAAATCTTCAGCCATCAAGCTCGGTAGTGCTAGCTTGTTCGATTTTGTGCACTTATTGTTCGACAATATTACCATCTTCGAGTCTCATAGAGGGTTGGGACTTCAAATTCGCGATGGAGGTACACTACGAATTCTCTTTCCCTTGTTATATACTAAAATTCTTACCATTGTTTTGCTATTCTTCTGGTTGGTTGTGTATGTATGGTTTCGGTTGTTCACAAGTGTTGCTTGCATTTTCATTGTCATATTATTGGAATCCTGTGGACTAGCACAGGCATAGACTCTAGCGATTAGTTCATAGAAATACATGCGGCTTTGAGTGAGTAATAGGGAAACTGGACACTTACATTCAGCACTTGTAACTCTTATAAGAAGAAGATTTTCAGTTTCGTTTCTGAGTAGTGTGATTCTGCAATTCTGTAGGGAACGTCAAGGACATTACCTTCTCCAACATAAACATCAGCACGAGATACTACAATCCATCATGGTGGGGAAGAGCAGAGCCTATTTACATAACAACATGCCCTCGATACTCAAATACGAAAGAAGGGTCAATATCTGACATTCAGTTCATCAATATCACATCAGTTTCTGAAAATGGAGTCTTTTTATCAGGTTCCAAGGGTGGGCTTATACGGAATTTGAGGTTCAGTAATGTCGATTTCACTTACAGAAGGTGGACGAATTTTGTTGGGGGATTGGTAGATTACAGGCCTGGGTGTTCAGGGCTTGTAAATCATAGTATGGCAGGTATCATCATGGAATATGTAGACGGTTTCGAAGTTGAAAATGTGAACATGAGATGGTCTGAAGAAAGAACAGTGGGATGGGATAATCCCTTGGATTTTAGGCCTTCCACTGTCAATAACATCTCCTTTGTCAATTTTCATTCTAGTTTCTATTCCGATTTATAGGTATACAGGGAATTCATCGCACGATGTTGATCTTTTTAGCTAGGTGGAAAAAGTAGCGCATGTTGTTATAGTTTTGCTCATCTATTCCTGCGTAATGGATACCATCTTGTCAGCATCAACTTTGTTTGAGCAACTCCTTTGTAATGCGTAGTAATAAAATTACAAATTTGGGGTGAACTTACAAATATACGATCTCATAGACATTGTCTTTGGCAAAATTACGCAAGCTCATTATTGTTGTATAAACTGGCCATCAAGGTCTCATGTTTGCTATCTCTCTTTTATCTTACTACCACTAATACGTACTACCAAAACTCCATTGTGCTAAACATTAACAACCAATGTTTCTCGCATGGATCATACTACTATTACCCTTTGCTCATGAATTTAAGCTTATTCTCAAGATTTGGTCAGTTAAAAGTCCAAAAAAAGGGTTTAGTATGGGGTGGTTTGATGTATGAGATGCGTAGATTCTATATAAATTGTATAGGTGTTCCCATAGTTGGAATGTATCCCATAGGATTATAATTGAAACATAACTCCATGCATCTGGAGGCATTTATGTTCGGACTCAAAGTCTCAATCCGTAAGAAGATATACGCCAGCATCACCAATAAAGAAATCATGTATAAGTATACATTTATATATCTTTAAATACAAGAGAGATCTCATTTATTACGAGTATTTATTATTCACTTACACCACACTATATTTTGTCATTAATCTTGTGCTGAAGCATCTGGACAGTACTGACTCAACCTTGAATTTTTTTAAAAGAATTTGCAAAAGTAAGCTCCTAACCAAAGTAATTTGAAAAATAAGTCAATTAAGGCTCGGATAAAAATTGTTGCCTGAGGCAACGACTTAGCTAATAGGCAACGATTTGTAGTAAGTTGGATTAGGGGTATAGGAGAAAGTTGGGCCAAGAGAAATCGTTGTTCAGGACAACGATTTTAGCTCAAAGAAAAATGTTGCCTTTTTTTTTTTTTAAATGAGTTAAAATCAAATGTGGGCTAGGCAACGATTTCAATCAAGTAAAAACGTTGCCCTGGGCAACGATTTCCCTTGGTCCACGTTTCTGTCATTCTCTATTCCAGCTTATTTTTTCCGAAGCAAAATTGATTTATTTTTTAAATTAGTTTGAGATATAGCTTATTTTTGCAAATTTTTTTTAAAAAAAAGCTTAGAAATAAAAATAAATTACTTAACCTTTAAAAGGGTTTTTTCACAATCATTTGAGAACTGTTAACGTTTATATTGCTTCACAGTCTAATGGATTTGAATCGTCTAACCCTCACTTAGACACCTGAAACATAAATGATACACATATTTCACATTTAAACCTTTTTTAAACTAAAATGACTTGGTAAAATGTACATTTAAAATTATAAAATGTATCAAAGGACATTTCGAGCACACGTTGTTACTTTTCAAAAAACAAAAAAGAGTACACGTTAAATTAAAAGAGGGCAGTTTTGGAATATATCAGCCTATCAAGGTCGAAGAAGAGGTATAGAGCTGTTCTTCGTACTCTAACTACTACGATTCTAAAATGCTAAAAAAGTTGAAGCTGTCAGCCATAATTTCTGAACACACACATTCACTCTACTTTACAAACTCATTTGCCCGCCATATTTCACATACAACTTTCCCGCCCCTCCAATCAAAGTTAAGAGCCCTATGCTCCAACGGTCAACTGCAGGATGCCCTGCTAGAAATGGCAGTTCAAGGTCTGTACATGAACTTTGAAGGGTACGACGCTATCTTGAATGAATGCGTCAAGGCGAAATCTCTAAGAGAAGGGCAAAGAGTGCATACCCACATGATTAAAACTATGTATCTTCCACCTGTGTACCTCAGAACTCGGCTTCTTATACTGTACTGTAAGTGTGATTGTTTGGGTGATGCACGCCAAGTGTTCGATGAAATGCACGAAAGAAATGTGGTTTCTTGGACTGCTATGATTTCTGGGTATTCTCAAAAAGGGTTTTCCTCTGAGGCATTGAATCTCTTTGTGCAGATGTTGAGATCCGGTACTCTCTAATTTTTTTTTTAAAGTCTTTAGTATCATTATGCTTTCGAGTTTGCATTTGAGTATTGATAGGAGCTGTTAAGCATCATGGTTGTTCGATGTTAATATGTTGATCATTGATCTCAAAAGGTTTGTTGGTGGTTTAAGATGCTTTATGCTTACTCAGTAGGGCATTTCTGAAGAATAAGATAGAATTGTGTTAGATAACAAGATAGAATTATAAAAGATAAAGTTTAGGTAGAATTAAAACATAGTTACAAGTCTAGTCTTGGTATAACTCCTAGTATTGAACTTGTATAAATATCATGCAATGTACAGAGAATCAAATCATTAGAAAATTCAATAACAATTTACGTTCAACTACAAAAATCATTTTCTTTCTTTATTCTTGGTATCAGAGCAAGGTCGAAAACTGTGTTTTTCGCGTGATAATTTCATCATTTACCAATTATAACTTACCTATAAATATGGGTGAGAATTCGGAGGTCATGGAGCAGATACTGAGGTTGCTACAACAACAAAGGAGCTCACGATCAAGGGAATGCTTCAATCAATATATCCGAGAAACTTAACAGCAGGAATTATACTAAATGATCCCGACTAATGCATTGGACACTCGATGGAAGGGGACGACTCAGACACATCATAGCCGAACCCCCTTCTAGGGATAGCCCAGATTATGCACAGTGGGTCCAAAAAGATTCCTGTGTTAAGTTTTGGATTGTCGAGAGCATATACCTCGATATCGTAAATCAATTCCTTGATTTTTCCACGGCCAAAGAGCTATGGAAAGGAATTGAAGCGGTTTACGGGAGTTATAAGGATGGCCTCCAAATATTCGATCTCACATTACGGGCCAACACCATCAAACAGGGACGAGATCCAATTGAGCATTATTATGGGAAATTAATAGCAATTTGGAAAGAAATAGACAAGAGGATGCCAAATCCCATGAAATGCCCCGATGACATTACAATACACAACCAATTAACTCAACAAACAAGGTTATATCAGTTTCTTGGAGGCGTAGAAGATGATTTAGACAAAGATCGGAAGGAATTGGTTAATCAAGAACCACTCCCCTCCGTCGAGATGGCGTATAATACTATTAGAAAAGAAATAGCAAGGCGAGAGATAATGGGAAAGGGCTTACCTAGCTTACCTATCGTGGAGCAACAAAGTGGCATCGGAAGTAGCCTCACCGTGAAACCCGATCATAAGAAACCATCTTCTTGGCACGTGGATGAGAAAGCCAATCTTAAATGCATGTTTTGTGGTGGAACACACCACACAAGAGATGGGTGCTTCAAGCTTGTGGGATATCCAGAGTGGTAGCCTGATATGAAGAAGAGAGGAGGAAAAACATAAGAAACTAGAAGCAAAGGACAGAACTCGAAGGGAGAAGAGGAGATGGAGGCTTCGGAGGCTAAGGAGGAAGGTAAAAGGAAAGATATAAAACCGTGGTGCCACAATACCCCCTCCCCTCATAAAATTAACCCTCAGATCAAGGGTTCATATTTAATCCCTAAATCTAACGGCCTACACTCAAGCCACAAAAGAAACCCTAAGCCTAATCTCCAAATCAACGGCCCCCACAAAAGACCTAAATCCAATGAACCAGATTTACCCTTCACAACTCCTTTAGCCTTCTTGCATCAGCCCACCACTCGGACCCAGGCCCAAACCCCGAAATAAACCCACATAACAACCAAACACAATATAAAACCCAAATAGGTACCACGTGTCATACATACCCGGAAAATCGGTGGATTTTTTTATTGTAAGGCAACCGATACGATGACATATGACAAGGGTGATTTGGTAAAATTTAATAAACCTGAAAAAAAAACTTATCCAAACAGCTAATGGAGATTATATGGATGTAAAAAGAGCCGGGACAATTACTATTGCACCTAAAACTTCTTTACCTAACTGCCTTTACATACCAAATCTTTCTTATAAACTGCTTTCTATTGGCCAGCTTACAAAGAATTTAAATTGTTCTATGCTAATGAAACTTGATTGTTGTGTTGTACAGGATGCTCAGACAGGGGAGATCATTGGGCATGGTACTAAACGAAATGGACTATACTATGTTGATGAGGTAGCTAAGCTAGGAGGTGCTACTATTGCTCGAGACTCTGGGGAAACCCAACTTCGACTTTGGCACCGACGGTTAGACCACACATCTTTAGGGTATTTACATCGTCTTTTTCCCTCTCTTGGGCGTTCAAATATAACTCTAGAATGTTAAAAGTCACAAACATTGTTATCCTAATAGTTCTAGTCATTTTAAAACACCTTTTTATCTAGTTCATTCAGATTTATAGGGCCCAGCCCGATGCTTGGTAAACATGGTTTTTCTTATTATGTACTTTTTATAGATGACTGCACTAGAATGAGTTGGATTTATTTTTTGAAGCATAAATCAAAAGTTTATGATATATTTGTGACATTTTATCATATGATTTATACCCAATTTAAAACAAAAATTTGCATCCTTAGATAAGATAATGGAGGTGAATATGTAAATTACAAAATGAAGTCTTTTTTTTCAAACCCATAGACTCCTCCACCAAACAACCTGTCCCTGTACACCTCAACAAAGGGGTGTAGCGAAACAGAAAAACCAAACCCTACTTGAGATGACCCGAGCCATGTTGATTGAATCTCGTGTTCCCACTTCTTTTTGGCCTGAAGCAGTTGTGACTACGAACTACCTGTCCAATCGCCTTCCTACAAAGAAATTAAACCATAAGACTCCCCTCGATACCCTAAGCACACATATGCCCGTTCCTGCCTTTCACTCATTACCACCCCGAGTCTTTGGGTGCATTGTCTATATTCACCTTCCTAAGAAAGATCGAAACAAATTAGAACCTAGAGATGTCAAGTGTATGTTTATGGGGTTTGGGAATTCGCAGAAAGGGTATAGATGTTTTGATCCCACTTCAAATCTTCTTTTTACCACCTTAGACTGTGATTTTGTGGAGAATTCCTATTTTTTCCCCCAATTTCGATGTCAGGGGGAGAATTTGAAGGACGATCTAAGTTGGCTGTCAATATCCTTAGACAGTAATACTCAGGCCTAGGCTACACCTAATAACATAGTCCAGTCCACTACTTCATCACCATAACCTTCGTTCTTCCCCGAACCCGAGCATCTGAAGGATGAGGTAAGAGGTTCACCTATACCTTTAAATATGAATATAGATAATCCTATGAATATTGATGTAGTGTAGGAAAATCTAGAAGATGTGGAGGAAATGGATGAAAATGTAGTAGTGGAAAGATATCAGTTGCCACCAAGACGCACTAGAGGAGTACCTCCAAATACTCCAAATAGGTATAATCCTTCATATGAACCAAAAAGATCAAACTATCCTGTAAGAAATGTGCATGAAGACTTGTCAAATACTGCAAGAGCCTTTTATGCTTCATTAAACTCTGAAGAGACTCCATCTTTAGTGCAAGAAGCTCTCAAAAGTCAGCAGTGGAAGAAGGCAATGGAACATGAAATAGATGCTCTTATGAAAATAGAACTTGGGAAAAATGCATCATTCCAAAAGGAAAGAAGGCAGTGGGTTGAGCGCTAAAGGTATATAGAGCAGATAGAAGTGTTGAGCGCTATAAGGCCAGACTGGTAGCTAAAGGACATACACAGGTATATGGAATTGATTACTCAGAAACATTCTCACCTGTGGAAAAAATTGATACGATTCGAGTATTGTTCTTAGTAGCTGCAAATAAAGACTGACCTTCACATCAATTTGATGTAAAAAATGCATTTCTGCATGGTGCAATCACTGAAGAAGTGTATATGCAACCTCCTCCAGGATTCTCGCAAGAATTCTCTCCAAGAGAGGGATGCAGACTAAAAAAGTCACTGCATGGGTTGAAACAATCTCCTAGAGCTTGGTTTGGGAGATTCACTATAGCCATAAAGAAATTTGGTTATTAACAGAGTAATTCTGATCATACGTTATTCCTTAAAAAAAGAGGTGATTTGACTACCTGTCTTATCATCTATGTAGACGATATGATCATAATTGGTGATGACAGAGAAGAGATCGCACAGTTGAAGAAAAGGTTATTTCAGGAGTTTGAGATGAAAGATTTAGGAAGGCTCAAGTACTTTCTTGGAATTGAAGTCCTGAGATCAAATTTAGGTATCTTCATTTCACAAAGAAAGTACATTTTAGATCTTTTAGCTGAAACCGACATGATTGACTGTAAATCATCTTAAACGCCTATGATAGTCAATCATGGGCTGCAGATTAATGAAGATGCAGAAATAGAAGAGATTGGTAGGAAAATTCATCTACCTAGCTCATACTCGACCTGATATTACTTATTCAGTTGGAGTTGTGAGTAGGTTTATGCATAAACCTCAGTCCCAACATATGGAGGCAGTCTACAGAATACTAAGGTATCTTAAAGGGAAACCAGAGAGAGGAGTGGTGTTCAGAAGGAATGGTCATCTTCGGCTTTCAGCATATACTGATGCAGATTAGGCAGGTGACAAAGATAGCAGGAAATCTACTTCAGGGTTCTTTACTCTTGTTGGAGGAAACTTGGTGACTTGAAAAAGTAAGAAGCAAAAGGTGGTTGCAATGTCCAGTGTTGAAGCAGAGTTTAGAGGAATCGCAAAAGAAGTTACAGAGGTATCGTGGCTTAGGAAGCTTCTGACTGAATTTGGTTTTCGTCCATAAACGAGTTGTGAGATCTTCTACGAAAACAAAGCTGCAATCAGTATTTCAGAAAATCTTGTTCAGCATGATAGAACTATGCATGTTGAAGTTGATAGACACTTCATCAAAGACAATCTAGAAGCAGGAGTAATTAGTCTTCCGTTTGTGCGCTCAGAAGATCAAATGGAAGATATTTTGACTATAATTAGTCTTTCGTTGGTGCGCTCAAAATATCAAATGGCAGATATTCTGACTCAGGCGGTTGGAACTAATGCATTTGAAACAGTCTTGTGCAAGTTGGGTGTTGAAAATCCCACATCCAACTTGAGGGGGAGTGAAGAATAAGATAGAATTGTGTTAGATAACAAGATAGAATTGTGTTAGATAACAAGATAGAATTATAAAAGAAAAAGTTTAGGTAGAGTTAGAACATACTTACAAGTCTAATCTTGGTATAACTCCTAGTATTGAACTTGTATAAATATCATGCAATGTACAGAGAATCAAATCATCAGAAATTCAATAACAATTTATGTTCAACTACAAAAATCAGTTTCTTTCTTTGTTCTATTTCAGCATCTGGTTCGTTCATCATAGAAGAATACCTTTTAGCAATTTGTTGTGAATCATGATAAACTTTCAAAACTTTTTACTCTAACAAATGCATAAATTAGTAGCTTTCGAGTTCTTGAAGTTTTTTTCTTTGTAATTTATATCATTCTTCATTTCTCTTTGTTTTCTGGCTGAGGAGCTGATCACACTAGAAATTTCTTGCAGGCTCCGAACCAAATGAGTTCACTTTCGCTACTATTCTTCCTTCCTGTACAGGTGATTATGGGTATAGTTATGGAAGACAGATCCACTGTCTTACAATAAGCCATAATTATGACTCTCATATATTTGTTGGGAGCTCGCTTCTTGACATGTATGCCAAAGCTGGAAGAATCCACGAAGCTCGAAGAGTCTTTGATAGTTTAATACAGAGAGATGTTGTATCCTGTACTGCCATGATAGCAGGATATGCACAATTGGGTTTTGATGAAGAGGCGGTTGCATTGTTTCGCAAGCTGCTGAATGAAGGGATGAGTTCAAATTATGTTACTTATGCTAGTCTCTTAACTGCGTTATCTGGACTCGCTGCTCTGGATCAGGGTAAGCAAGTCCATAGTCACATTTTGCGCTGGAAACTTCCTTCTTATGTGGTTCTGCAGAATTCAATGATTGATATGTATGCAAAATGTGGGAACCTCATTTATGCAAGAAGGGTTTTTGATAGCATGCCTGACAGGACTGTCATCTCATGGAATGCCATGCTTGTGGGGTATAGTAAACATGGGATGGGGGTTAAGCTGATTGATCTTTTTGAATTGATGAGAGCAGAAGACAAAGTCAAACCTGACAATGTAACTTTATTGGCCGTTTTATCTGGTTGCAGCCACGGTGGAATGGAAGATACTGGACTGGAAATTTTTGATGAGATGGTAGCCCAGAAAGATAGGTTTGAACCAAATATTGAGCATTATGGTTGTGTTGTTGATTTGCTTGGGCGTTCTGGGCGATTAGAACAGGCTTTAAAATTTATTTATGAGATGCCTTTTAAGCCAACAGCTGCCATTTGGGGTTCTCTTTTAGGGGCATGCAAGGTGCATTCGAATATTGATGTTGGAGAATATGTGGGTCGTCAACTTTTAGAAATAGAGCCTGAAAATGCTGGGAATTATGTCATTTTGTCTAATTTATATGCCTCTGCAGGGAGATGGGAAGAGGTAAGAACTTTGAGGGAATTGATGAAAGGCAAGGCTGTGACGAAGGAACCAGGACGCAGCTGGATTGAGCTTGATCAAACTCTTCACACTTTCCATGCTAGTGATCGATCCCATCCAAGAAAAGATGAAGTGCACACAAAAGTAAAGGAATTGGCAGTTCGTTTAAAAGAAGCTGGTTATGAACCTGACCTTAGTTGTGTCTTATATGACGTTGATGAGGAGCAAAAGGAGAAGGTACTTCTGGGACATAGTGAAAAGCTGGCTCTAGCCCTTGGGCTTTTAAGTACTTCTGAAGGATCCCCACTCAGAGTAATGAAAAACCTTAGAATTTGTGTTGATTGCCACAATTTTGCAAAATTAATCTCAAAGCTTTATGGAAGACAAGTCTCTTTGAGAGATAAAAACCGTTTTCATCATATCAAAGATGGTATTTGTTCTTGTGGAGATTATTGGTGATGTCCTGAATAAGTTGTTACTAGAACTCACTTTAATCTTCTTTTTGGTTGTTGAAGGCAACGTTATGATGAAATTTCATAACTGCATGAATTACACAATAACTGACAGTTGCATGGGAACTGAATCATTTGCGAAAAATATATACTGAATTCATTTGTGCAACTAGAGGTTAGCTGCTTGCGCTCTTATATCTCATTGTAGACTGTAGAGTTACAAAAAGCCGTTGGGTATTGGATTTTGGAACATTGGACTGAGGGCTGACCAGAAACAATCTCTTCTTAATTACAGAAGATGGATTGCAAAGACCTGAGCAGGAGCTTTGTTAGAAGCATTTTGGAAATTTCGCTGTTCTGATCAACCAGAGTTGAGATACACATGTCTCTACAGTTCATGGGAGGTAATTTCTTGGCAGTATAGTTGAAGTTGGGTTGCTCAAATATCTGGTTGATGCTGAACATTCAACTGGTTGATGGATTTCAAAGCACAATAATTTGGGGTGTATATGTATATTAGAGTCAAAACGCAAACTTCTTTTTCTTAGTATATAAAGAGAATGCAATCACAGGTCGATTTCAGTATGTTTTGAATCCTAGGAAGGGTTGTATAGGAGATTCTGTATAATGAGCTCTGGATATTAAAGAATTTATTGCCTTTAGGTTTGAGGTCTTTGTTGAGAGGATATGGAAGTTGAACCAGTAGTCAACGCCAGTAAAATCTGCTTTGAAGTTGAGATTGCCAATTCGAATAACTGAGATGCTGTAATTGAAATGATGAAAGAATTATAGCTAAGATGTTTTGACACCCGAGTTCAAGCATTTTGTATTGGAAAACCTGAACAATTGTATTAGCTAACCCTCTATTATTTGATGAGCAGAGGCCAAAAAGATGATGGGTCTATCTTTACACCATGAATTTTGCATTCACTTGAATTTGATTGTTGACAATTGCAAGGTGCAGACTGTTTTGATTCAGTGTATTGTGGAGAACTAAATTCCTGATTATATTTGTTAGTTTTTTATTCAGTTGAAAGTTGAAACACAGTAAAGCATTCAAAACTATAAAACCCTGGAAATTCCTTCCATAATTATTTGGTAATAGACACACATGTTTCGGCTAGTATTTTGTTATTTACTTGTAGTTTCTTCTCTATTTTAGTGGTAACTGTCTTTTATATTTACCAGTATTTTCGGTACTTTTCAAGTTAAGATCGAGTCGATTTTGTTAGTTTTAAGCCTTTAAGGTGAAGTAAATTAGGTGATGAAGGGTTGATGAAAATAGTTTACGATATTTAGGGTAGATCATAGATAAATTAGGGAGATTGTGATGATGGTGGTTATTCATGTGAGTTTTGAGACATCTTAATGGTATAAATAGTGGATGAAAAAGTTTTTTAGGTTAATATGGTAGAACATAATATTATTTTAAGTGTAGATTGACCTGATAGGTGATAGTTAATTAAACCACAAACTAGGTGAGTTCGAATGGGTTCAAAGTTGAATTAGTTTAGGAAAAATGGAATTGGATTTGACTTTTACCAATGTCTAATTTCTGACTTTAGCATCTAGGCTTTCTAGACATCTAGAGTCAAATTAACTTTATTTAAAAATAATTAATCCATCAAATAAGTTTCATCAATTGACAAGATTTAAAATGATCATTTTGTATTTGAGTGATTTTTTAAGACAACCACAATTCATAATCCGCTTGACTTTTCCCTAGTTTAGATAGGTTATTAATAGATCGGTCGTAACGATTTATCTAAATCAATATGACTCTTTAGTCGCCTCTACGAGGTAATTTAATTCAGAAAAAATAAGGTTATCTCGGTCATTTCCCAAGTATAGTCCTAAACGACGTCGAATGGAGCATCCGCGATCCAACCCTTGACCGTAACCACCTAAAAAGGATTTAGAACTCACTCAGCCATCCTTCCCAAGTCGTCTCTCTCTTTTTACAACGCAGCCATGGTGGCGATCAAATCCCTAGCCACAGCAGCTGGCACACTTCGATCCCGCCTAACCCTAGCCCTCCGAACCCGCAGCGGAGGCGGACTCGACAGATGGACAAGCCCAGGTCACCAAGACCGACCCAACGGGTACCTCTTCAACCGAACCCCACAACCTCCGGGCCAGTCCCGCAATTGGGAAGACTGGGAATTACCCTGCTACATCACCAGCTTCCTCACAATCGTCATCCTCGGTGTCGGGCTGAATGCTAAGCCCGATCTCACTCTGGAGACTTGGGCGCATCAGAAAGCCCTTGAACGCCTCCAGGCCCAGCAGATTTCTGAATCGTCTGAGTAACTTCGCACGTTTCACTCCTCCCCCTTTAATTGGATGTTATTAGGGTTTCCTTTTTTGATAATTTTGTTGTTGATATAATCCGGGGTTGTAGTTGATGAAGAAAAAAAAATAAGGGTTTTGAACAATTGACCCTTCTTTTTTTTATATATTTTGGAATTTTGTCCAAAGTATATTTGGTAAAGTGATCTGCTTTTTTCAAGTGCTTTTGTGTTTTTGAATTACCCTTATGTTTAATTCGGTTGATGTTTGTTTGATTAGCTGCGTTTGGACTCCCGAAACTGCGCAAAATGAGTTGTTGTTGGCTATGACTTGAGATTAGTGAGTTTGGATCTAACTTTCGGGGTTGCCGGAGCTTGACGTGTTCATGTGTGTAGTTGGGTGATAGGAATGATATAATGATATAATGCTAGCTGTTTTTTAGGTGTTCGTTGTGCGTACATGGGCCTTGTGTTCGCATATGTGCGTTTGAGGGTTACTTTGAACGGAACTTCGCTGCCTTTACTCTTCTCTATGTTTTGGTAGAAAATATTTACGCTAATCTGCCGCAGCTTAACCGTTGGATTGACTGCTTTGATTGACAGTGTAGGCCTAGAGTTTTGATCTTTTGATTCTTGTATCGAATATCCAAGATTAGGTTGTGTGCTTATGGAGTGCCCTAAGTGATGGTGGTTTGCGTATTCTTGCCATCTTCTGAACTTTGTACTTTGTCTCAGAATAGGAGTATATTAATCTTTCTAGACACTTATTAAATGAGTATATCTGATAGGCGGATTCCACACTATTGTTCTTTGTCTATGAGTTTCTTCTTGTTGTGTTTTAAGGTTTAATGTAGTTGGTGTTATGTTTCAAAGTACACTTGTGCAGTGCCCAATTTAAGTGGCTACTAGCTATTGGGGAGTGACAGGAATGGAAAATTAGTTAGAACTTTATTGTCATGCTTACCGAAAGGTTAGATGGGTTTAAGTGTACGATGTAGGATAGGATGGTTTAGTGATGGTTAGTAGATTAAATGTTTAAACTACTTACACTGTGTTTGTACAATCTAATGGTTGGTGTGCCCTGGAGTCTGATGAATTTGGACCTTTTCCAATGTGTTCAGGGGAGACTAGGGGAGTAAATGGCAGTTGGAACTTTTGGAAGGGTTGGGGATTCCTCTTTAGGCTTGTTTTGCACATGAATAGTTTTTGCTCATTTGAGTTTGAAATGAAAAAAAAACCTTGGGTACACGCGGGTGTATGTAAGAAATTCTTGGATGTGGTTGGGTAATTGTAAAGATAACGCTAGCTACTTTTTAGGTGGGCATGGGGTATAAATGGGCCTTACAGTCTATGTATGATATATACCTTTATTGTCCTCTATATTTTCAGAGAAACTGCTATGCATATCTTCTCAGCTGGCCTGATTTTATTGGTAGTGAAGGCTAACAGATTAGATCACTTGTGTCAATCATTAAATGCACATGGCGAATAGCTAAAATTAGGCTGTGGTTATGGACCTTGTTGCTTGCTTATTTGCCATCTTGTGAACTTTGTACGCTGTCTCAAAATCTGGTTGTGCGCATTTCCTTTTTGCATTAATATATGGTGAAGAGGAGTTTGGGAATGGTTCATCTTGCTGTTGATTTTATTTCCATACTGTACAATACCTTTCTGGTGAGGAAGTTTTGGCAAGTCTTAAAATATTAATGTAATTCTTGTATTACTGATAT
Source organism: Dysphania ambrosioides (assembly GCA_026401315.1). NCBI lineage: Eukaryota > Viridiplantae > Streptophyta > Magnoliopsida > Caryophyllales > Amaranthaceae > Dysphania > Dysphania ambrosioides. The sequence continues at coordinate 16,805,283 of CM048661.1, read as the reverse complement.
TAGTAATTGAAGAATTTCCCATTCAGTAGACCTGAATCTTTTTTAACAAATTACAAAAAGGCTAGTCTTAAAACCATCCAGTATGGTGCTTTCAGCACTATACATGGTTAATTGGTAGTAGTCTGATATTCAGTCTCTGTTACGATTAAGTTCTAGAGCTTTTCAGCTGAACTTGTTACCTTTTTACCATAATAGAGCATAAGAAGAGCTTTTTGAAACTTACTATCTGCTTCTACACTGGTGTTTGTAAAGACATGCAGGCAATGCAGCAAATGCCATTCCCAGAATAACTTACACTTCATAGGAGGTTGAAAATGATGTGCCAAACATTGCTGTAGTGCTGAAGTGTATCCTAGTTAAATGCTGAGGATTTATGTCGTGTTTGGCACAAATGGGGTGAGTGAATTCTGGACTTGAGAATCTTGTTTTTGGAAGTTGTCCTTTGGACTCTGAAGGTTCAAGTATTTCTTATTATGTTTATATGATATTTGTGTTCCTCTGAATTTTTGTGACTTTGGGAGTTGCTAAAATGATTTTCTGGCTGACTTTCAGTTCCCCGAAACATAGGATATGACATTTTGAACCTCATGTTATCATTACTTTTTCCACACTTATTTGGGGAGGGGTTATTTGGTAGGTTATGTAAAGGACCCTGCAGCACCGTGTTGATGTTATATACGTCACCAACTTCTGAACAATGGCTGAGACTCCATGGAGATCTGAATGTGATGTATGCTTGTACTTCACACTTGAGTCCACTGAAAGATTGGGATTTGAGGACTAGCAGTCTCTGATTATATCTGAGAAATTTAGGAGTAACAATTTTCTGTAGAAGGATTTATTTGATGGGAGTGCTTGAACATTTGTCAATTCTATACCTTGCAAGAAGGAAGTCTATAGATTTGTTAGTAAAGGTTTAACAATAACGATATTCGTGTTGTTTTTGTAATGCATCTTGTCAGCTTGACCTTGGCTGTTGATCAAATTTCCAGTTGTTTGATGATGAATTCATCATTTCTTTATCTGTCTTGTGCTCTTCATTAGCTTCCTGAAATGCATTCTGGACTTTGGAAAAGTGCTATCTTGACAGCCTGCTGTGTTCCTAGTCTGGCTGACCTGATAATTTGATAGTTTGTGGTTATCTTCTATAACCAGCTTCATTGGCCCCTGTATTCTCTTTTGTATATGCGTAGTCCTTCGAGCAACTTTGAACTGAGTCTTTTGAGGCGCATTAATTTTAGGCTAAGTTGCCATGGGATTATGGGTTTACTTTTATTATTATTATTATTATTATTATTATTATTATTATTATTATTGTTATTGTTATTGTTATTGTTATTGTTATTGTTATTGTTATTGTTATTGTTATTGTTATTGGTATTGTTATTGGTATTATTAGTATTAGTATTAGTATTAGTATTAGTATTAGTATTAGTATTAGTATTAGCCCAACCCAAATAAACCCATGCTAGCATACCTAAACAATTTGATGATAGCCGAGATTCATCATCTCTTACATAAGTTGGATATAGGCAACCTATAGAGTCGGCAAGGTCTCTTAAAACTAAATGATTATGTTGTTAGTAGCACGTAATTAGGGGTGTCAAATCGAATCAACGGGTCGGTTATGGGTTAGCCCATCGCGAATCGGTTTTTATCGGGTCAACTTTGCCTATCGAGTCGGTGCTCCAGTTCGGGTCGGGTTAAATCGGTTATTTGCTTGGTCGGGTTTGGGTCAGGTTGTATTCAGTTCGGGTTAATGTCGGTTCGGGTTGTATTCGGTTTGGGTCAAGGTAGATTCGGGTTGTATTCGATTCAAGTCAAGGTCGGTTCTAGTACAATCGGGTCGGTTCCTAAACGTGTTATACCAGGTTATTTTGGATTCGGGTCAAGGTCGGTTTTGGTAAAATCGAGTCGGTTCCTAAATGGGTTATACCGGGTTATTTTGGATTTGAGTCAAGGTTGATTCTGGTAAAATCGGGTCGGTTCCTAAACGGGTTATAGCGAGGTTATTTTGGGTTTGGGTCAAGGTCGGTTCCGGTAAAATCAAATCGATTCTTGAACAAGTTATTTCGGGTCAAGGTCGGTTTTGATAAAACCGGACAATGATGATGGTTAATTCATAAATTGGATAATGATGATGTTGATAAGTCATTTAAAAACAAAATATTTATAATTTAATGATTACTAAATGTGTATTATCCTATCAAACTAGTTTATAACATACGATGTTAAGTTTATATATACATAAGAACTTGTCATATTTTAGTTTGAATCGACAATGACAAGTTTGGTTTCAAAGTTATTAGATATTAGGTAAAAATATAGGTCTGTCAAGATTAGGTCATATTCATGTATATTCAAACTATTATCACATCCAGTGAATTCGGGTATCGAATTGTTATAAATTGGGTTATATCGTTTATGTGTCGGTTTCAATCGGTTTCGGGTTATTTTCAGGTCGGGTCCGTAATGGATCGGGTTTGTAACGGGCCGGGTCCCTAACGAGTCGGACACGGATCGAGTTCGGTCTTTAAATATCGGGTCAAATCGGTTTCAGGTTAACTTTAGATCTGGTTGGGTTGGTTTTTGGGCCTCACTTTTTGGGTCATAATCAGGTCGGGTTCGGGTCGGTTTTGGGTAACTTATCGGGTCAGGTCTGATTCTGACAGCTCTACACGTAATAAGTTGGCCCACTGGTTGAGTATGCAGATGATCCAAGCTTATGATAGATTTAGTCTAGCGGCTCTATCATAATCTCGGGTCGGGTGCACTTAGAGGTAGGTGCTCCCGGGGTAAAACAGTAATTTCACTCTCATTTTTTTCACACTTATTTCTTAATGAATCAATCAGCTTTGGCCCGCCATTGTCGTTGTCTGCCTCAAACTCTTTGTTAAATATTTGATCAAGTTGCTTGATATCCTAAAACAAGGACATCGATATGCTATCTCCACCCCTTTGCAAATTTAATTTGATTAATACGAGACTTTATTGAAATTGGAATGATGAATTGATGGGTGTGATTGGACTGACTTACATATGATGAATGAAGCGGATTTTCGGCGTTTGGATCTAATGGCGGGCCCACGCTTGTAGTCTACAGCACCGGTGACGATGGCTGATTCTGGTGGATGTTGTGGTGGCTCTGCTATAAGAAGGGGTGTCCATGTTTGGATTGTTTTTTAGAACTGGTGTGTTTTAGCCGGAGGAGTGCCTAGAGTAAGATGTGAATATCTAAACATGACTGAATATATATCTATCACCCGTATAAATACATATTTTATATATTGTTTGACCATATTAACCTTATTGACTAAAAAAATTATACGCTCCCGTAGAAAATCGTCCAAATGGACGGTTCTTTTCTGGTAGAACCGTCCAAAGTGGACGATTTCTCCATGAAATAACCGTCCATTTTGGGCGGTTCCTCCATGGAAAAATCATCCAAAATGGACGGTTTCTGCATGGAGAAACCTCCTAAAATGGACAGTTTCTCCACGGAGGAACCATCTATTTTAGGTGGTCCTCCATGGAAGAACTACCACCTAAATTGGGTGGTTCTTCCATAGAGGAACCATCATTTAGGTGATTCTTTTAAAATTAAGTTTTTTATATTTAAAAATTTATTAGTGATTATTAGAAAAATATTTAATATATAATAAATAATAATTAGTATTTGAGTAGTAATTATAATCGATTATTATGTTCTATTATGATTTTTATACATATTTGTTTAGGAATTAATAAATATAATTGGTAATGATTTTTTTACAAAATTAAGATATAAAATATTTAGTATAAATAAATAAAAATAATTAATTAATATTAATATATTTATTAGTAATTAGTAATTAAGAACAATTTCGCTTAATTAATATGGTCTAGCTATTTTTAAAATTACTAGTAATTAAAATTGTAAAATTTTCTCAATTTCCCTTGTAGAGGCCTTTTCTGGAAAAATCAATAGGTTAAATTCCTTACAAAAATTTGGGGGCGTTGTAAATTTTGAAAATACACTATTAAAAAAAATTAATTCGTTCGGAGCCCCGTAACTAAAGTTATTTCTCTTCGAAGTTCATTTGGATTATTTCGTGAATTGAACGACTTAGTGGCTTTACGTGCATACATGAGTTTAAAATAAAGGGTTTAAAAAAAACACGTCATTCTAACGCCTGAGTTAAGAGTTATGCCCTTTTCGAGAGTGAAGTGAGAGTAAAAGTAAGTTGAAATGAGTAATAGTAAGTGAAAACAAGTAAAAGTAAGTGAAAATGAGTAGAAGTAAGATAAATAAAGCTTATATAAAATAATGGTAAATTTGGTAAAAGACGTACAAAATACAGGCGATAGATAGAGATTTACGGGCGATGTTTAACAATGCCCGAGTAAGATACCCCTGGGACTATAAAAAAAAATTCTAGATTTTGTCAAACCATTGCCTATCTGTACGATATTAAATGAGTTTGTGGTACTTCCTCCGTTTCTTTATATTTGCTCCATTTCTATTTATATAGTAAAAGTTTAAAAATTTTAACTATAAATTTTCACCATGTTATAAGAAATAATATATTCAGGTGTGATTTCATTGAATGTATATCAATGTTAATTTTTAGAATAAAGTTTCATAGTTTTTGGTCTTACAAATTTAGAAATAAAAGAGTTTTAAATTGTATTTTTGTAATCGTAAAAAATCAAATGGGGCAAAAAAATAAATATAATGGTAATATTACCTTAAAATAGCAGCTTAGAGTATGTGCAATGGAGGGGTGGATACTTTAATTCCCCAAAAACATTCTCTCTTCTCGAAAGATCTTACCTGGATACTTGTTCGACAAATGAAGAGGAGTAGAATTCAAGGGGTTTTGATTTGCAAGTGCCATAATATTTTTTTTCTTTTTTTTATTTTTGTCCAATAGAAAGCTGTCATTATTGTCACGATAAAGTATGCTTTCTTTTGTTGATAATTTACAACGATTAGAGCAACTATTAAAAAAATCTATCCTTTTTCTAAAAAAAATAAAAAATACCAATAGCTCAATTATTTTTCCTCTAGAAGATGATCATGAATTTGATACATTTTCTCTACATCAAAATTTCTTCATATTCTCTCATTTACATTAAACTTATATTCAAATTATTTTTTCCTTCGTATGTATAATAATTCAAATCATGAGAATAACCTAAATTCTCATAATTATTTTTTCCAACCTCATCATTACTGTAATGATTTACCATAAGAAAAATAATCATGAAATTTTATTTAATATGCTAATTATCGGATCTAATTTTCTTAAAATGAAACTAGCTATTGGTGGTGGGGTATGCAAAAATAGGAAAGAGAATTAGTTGGACATACTTACCATTGTGGAATAAATATAAGTTTTATGGAGGTTTTGTAGTAAAAATTAGTTGAAAATGAGATAAATGAAAGATAAAATAAGGCGAATGAAAGAAGAGACGGACAAGCCTAGCATAGTAGTAGAATTGCCTGATGAATTAATATTGCCCATGCTTTAATGCGTGAATTAATATGTTCCTTGTAAATATGCTATGTAGCAGACCAGATGCCATTGAGTAATAAATGACATTAAACGATACTCCGTATATGGATTACTTCGTATTATGCAAAATCAGTAACTTCCACTCGGTTTCAAACGCAACAAAGACAACAGACCAAATAATCTTCTGGAAGGAGAGGAAATTACTAAGTTTATACTCGGTACTAAGTAGCTTTTTCCGTTCCAAGTTGTAAACCCTTTGTTCGACGCTCCAATTTTAACCCTACAACAGTAACAATCTCAGCTGAATAATTTTTCAGTTTGACAATTTCTTACATACATCTAGTTTTACCTAAATGTTTTGAGAGCATGACACATCTAAAGGATTATTTTGAGTAAAATTATTTCCCTGTATTGGTACATACGCAAACACACGGTTGTATAACACTCCGTAGACAGATAACATTGGAGGTGGGCATGATCGTGCCGTGCCCACCATAGGGTCGTGCCGTACCCGCCATGTATGGCATGCTCGTGCCAAATTGGTGTATCGCTCGTGCGGCATGCTGGACAGCGTGCTGTACTAGTGACTATGCTAGTGCCGTGTCAGGCAAAAAATGTGCTGGCCTGGCCCCATGCCCAGCTCTAGATAACACAAACTGCGAGGTGCACACGTTAGGGTCTAGTACATCACTTTAAATAGACCCCTTAATGAATTCGCACAAGGCAGGCCATCTAAAAATAACAAGCATGAAGCAGAATAACAATTGATGCCATAAACTTCAGGAAGTGAAAAACGCAAGCAATCTGCAATCAAGAGCACTGATGACTCCTATGACATTCAAACAAAGAAACAGACAAAGTGCAAATTTTTATTATCCTAGACTAATGGTCTTAAAGGGTATATTACATATCTGTACACTAAGAAATGGGATTAACAATTTTTCAATTCTCCTTTTCCAGAGCATGTGGTGGTGTTTGTTTTACGGTGATATGTCAGGATTAAAGATTTGCTACTTGTCCACAGCGTGTGGTGGTGTAGCATCACTGCATGAATGATCAACATTGTTAAGAGACTCCTACTCAAATTTTTGATTCATTTTGTTTAAACTTTTTTCGTAGGTGTCTTTTACCTTGTGGAATAAAACCATTATACCTCAATTTTATAGAAAAATTTTAGGTTCAATTATCTTCATTTAATCTAAATAATATAAAGGATACATTCACTTAAGTTGGGTCAATTTATGAGTTTATGAATCTATTTATCCATGGGTTCATGACGGAAATCATAAATTGTATGGTGAATACGGAATATCATAAACTTGTTGAAACAATCTCCACTTCAAGGAAAACCACACTTTATGAGAAACTCGTAAAAAAAACTATCCTATTTGTTTGTTATATTTAACTTTTTACGGTTTTTGAGATAAAATTTTAAAAGATTTTTTTTCTCTAAATTATTGTAGGATACAAAATTATGAAAACTTGATATTTTAAAAATTTATATTGAAATGCATTAAGCAAACTAAGATCCCACTTGAATATATTATTTGTTATAATATAATTAAAATTTGTGATCACAATTTTTAAACTTTGACTTCAAAATAAAAACGTAGCAATTAAAAAAAGACGGATGAAGTAGATCTTGGAATTTAAAGTTATCTCGTCCCAATGTTAGCTTTTATGTTCCAACGAGTATAATAATGTTGACATTGCAATAGGGGAAATTTTTGACGATCTTTCTTTAAAGCTTGGTAGGTAATTTGGGTTAATTTTTATTTCTAACCTATATTTAAGAAATATTTCGAAACTTAACCTCCGGTCAAAAGTATTTAGAAAAATAACCTCCCAATAAGAACTGCTGTCAGCGATAGCGGTTTTATATCCAGTCAGCATTCAGCGCTAAACCCAGTCAGCATAAAACCGCTGTCACTAACAGCGGTTCTTCAGAGGAATGGCAGAAAAGTGGAAACCGCTGTCACTGACAGCGGTTCTTCTACTGCACAAAAGTAAAAACCGCTGTCAGTGACAGCGGTTTTTCGGGATCTGGGTTTAAATCCCCAGCTTTCCTTCTTCCCCGTGCTCGCCCCATTTCCACTTCACCCAAACTCACGCCCTTCCTCTCCTCGCACCCTCTGCAGTCTCGAAGCCCCTCCGCCGCCTCGCACCGAAACTCACGCCGCCTCGCACCCCGGTGCTCCTCCACTCCGCCGGCGCGCCTCTTCCTGGTATTGGTAAGTTTTTTATTTTTTTTTCAAATTTTATCTTAAATTTTATATTATCATGGTATAATAGTAGATATGGATTGATTGTTGTGGTTAGGATATAGATTGAATGTTTAGATTGATTGTAGTATTTGGATTAAAATTATTATTTGGATTTAATTGTGGTAGTAAGTGTAGTTTTTGATATTAGGTGATGTTGTGAATTGAATGTTGTTAATTGTGATAATTTTAATTGTGATATTAGGTGTAGTTGTGAATTGAATGTTGTTATTTGGTTTAGATGTAGATTGAATGTTGTGATATTAGGTGTATTTGGAGTAAAAGAAATATTTGGATTGGATTAGATTGGATGTTGTTATTAGGTTTAGATTGATTGAATTGGATTGGATTGGATATTGTTATCTGTAGGTTGTTATTTGTATGTTATGTAGTATATTTAGATTATTTGTGTTGAATTAATATGTGGTGTTGTTATTTGGTTTAGATGTAGATTGAATGTTGTGATATTAGGTGTATTTGGAGTAAAAGAAATATTTGGATTGGATTAGATTGGATGTTGTTATTAGGTTTAGATTGATTGAATTGGATTGGATTGAATATTGTTATTTTTAGGTTGTTATTTGTATGTTATGTAGTATATTTAGATTATTTGGGTTGAATTAATATGTGATGTTGTTATTAGGTTTAGATGTAGATTGAATGCATTATAAACATATGAAATAAGCTATTTCATTTGGGGTGGAGATAGCTTTTAAATATGGCTAGGATGGGATATTAGACCAACGCTTATTAGTGTTGTCATTCAATCTACATTTCATCTTGTAGGCGTTATGGAAAATTCAAAATATCCTTTGATTTGTCGTTGGGGAGGAACTCTTATTGAATCAAGTTCTAGTGTTGAGTATAGAGGTGGAAGTTGTAGTATTATTCTGGCCAACTTTGAGAATTCTATGGAACAGTTAGTTGATAAAGTTTATGATTTGTGTGGGTTGGATCGGACAAGGGAGGTGAAGTTGAAAATGAAGCATGAGACTATAGCTATGCCCCTTAATGATGCTTACTCATTAGAATGCATGTGGGCATGTATTAGAAGTTTCCCAAACTTCCCAATGGAAATATTTGTTGAAGAAATGCGTTCCACACCTAGTCCACAACAAGCTATGCCTATTTCACAATCATATACTGAAATGCTTCAAATGTATACACAAAATCAAGTCTTCGATTCACAAACTCATCCTTATCAGCCGATGATGGTTCCTTATCAACCACAAATGCCTAATCATCAAGCTCAAATTCATCCATCATGCTCACAAATGCCTAATCATCAAGCTCAGATTGTTCGTAATGATAGAGCAATTACTGAATTTTCTTTGAATGAAGATGGTTCGTATGTAGCAGAGTCTTCTCGCGGTTTAGTTCCCTAATTGTGGCCTGATGATGACTGGAGTGATGAAGATCCCGATTTCATAAGAGAAGATGTGGATGATGATGATGATGATGATGAGGAGGAGGAGGAGGAGGAGGAGGAGGAGGAGGAGGAGGAGGAGGAGGATGAGGAGGAGGAGGAGGGGGAGGAAGAGGAGGATGATGAGGATGAGGATGATGAGGAAGAAACAGAGCTATTTCCATTGATCTGTACGTTATCTATTTTCCACTAATCAAATTATTTGTGACTTAAATGACTAGATGGTTTGGGACCCATATCCCAATGTCGTTGACGAAGATGAGTGGCGTTCTTTCACTCCGTTGATCTGCTACTTTATAGTGGAGATGCATCTACCCGACCGAGTTATGCGAGTTCGGGTTACGACAATACATCCCCGTAGCAGCTCTAACCTACCCTCGTTTGCACGAAATTGATCGTCGAGGGAGGTCCACGACGGATTGGGGGGCTTTGCATGCTGAGTGGATTGGGGCTTGGAACAACATAAACCAATCCATAATACAGGGACATCCCATCCAGGGACCTATGGACTATTACGATCCATATCTTATATGGTATCGTAGCATTACACGCCTCTTCATTAGTCCGTCATTCGTTCCACCACCGCAACATTTTCATCCGTCAGGGATACCTCTGCACGTCATGGTATGTTGACTTCGTTATTTACAAGTTGATTTATTTACTTTTATTTATCTGATTCTAACTATTTTCTCCTTTGCAGACTCAGCAACTGTTGGTTATTCATGACTACTGTCACGATAACCAAAATTTGCCTGGTCCTACTATCGCAGCTGGAGTGAAGCAGATGTGCGTAGGAGGTCTGGAGCTAGCTGGCCAGGGAGGATTACTGCGAGTGCACCATGAGTCCGGGAATACAGACGATGCACAAGTCACATCGGGTATGCCTTCCTCTTCCCAGACCCATGAGGCCCCCGAGATCTTGACCTTCGAGAGGACCCAAGGTGCATTCGGGTCCACCCAGGGTGAGTCGTCACAGTATACGTCTCCTCCATATCCATTCCGATACCCAGCGAGTGGGCTATTCACCCAACAGAGCCAGAGTTCCACCTTTCCTCGATTAGACACTGTTGATGAGGAGGACTGGCCTAGTTTCTAGAATTTCTTATGGTACTGGAATTAATGTAAATATATTTCAAACTGTATTGTATATATATAACTACGATTATTGCAATTTATTATGTTTCATTTTACTTTCATTTATATCAATCTTTATTGTACTTTTGAAGATTTTTGTTCGAGATACGAGACACGCTGCGGAATTGACACGAACATGTGTTCAAATTGTATCGAACTTGTGTTCGAAAATGATGAATTTGGTTGTTGGATGTTATCATAATGTTTTAAAACAGGTTTAAAATGGAAATTAGATGGGTGAAATATTTTGCGTAATTAGGGAATTTTAAAACCGCTGTCACTGACAGCGGTTTTATGCCCAAACCAAAAATCCAATGTTTGTGACTTGGTCAGCATAAAACCGCTGTCAGTGACAGCGGTTTTATGCTAACTAGGTAAATAGGGCTTTGCTGACTCGGATTGAAACCGCTGACAGTGACAGCGGTTTTAAATGGGAGGTTATTTTTCTAAATTGTTCTGAACGAAGGTTAGATTTAGACATATTTTAATAACAAGGGTTATAAATAAAAATTGCACTAGGTAATTTAGTAATTCGTATATGCGGAGTATTTAATTTGTGCGTTTAAGGGATCCATCTGATGAGACGAGGCCAAAGTAGTGAAACAATATGCATGACGCATTTATTGCATTATTGTTTATTTTCTTCATTGTATGAAAAAAAAAGTGTATAATATATTACGAAATAATTTAGAGGAAGGTGTTTACAATATACTTCATTTGTTCTTAAATTTTTGTCTTATTTAACTTTTTGCTTTATTCAAGACACGGCTTTAAATGTTTTTATTTCCATCGTTAAATAAATATTATGAAAATTTGATATTCTAAAAATTTACATTAAGATGTATCCAATAAGATTCAACTTGAATATATTATTTCTTATAAAATGATAAAAATTGGCCAAAAATTAAGGGACAAATAGAATAGTCGGACTTGTACGTGGGATTAGCATTGATTGTTTGTTACTATGCAGTGGGACAACATGACAGCCAACACCACAAATCATGATCAATATTTAAAAAAAAAAAAAAAGAACTAAGCATAATCTCAATAATTTAACACTTATTTGTTTTACTATTACACAAGTTCGTCGGTGTATTGGAGCTCTTGTAACTTAAAAAAAACGTCGGTGAATTTGTCTACATTATTTGATTCTTTTCACTTTTCTTTTCCTTTTGATATGCCTTTTGGTTGACCATGGAATTGAGAAGATATATGATGAGAGATTGAAAGAATTTAGAATCGACTCTTGTCCTCTCCGATGGCTTGCACTTGTTCGAATTTGTTATCTCCTTTAGTATCTTGCATCTCATCTCTCCGTTCTTTTTTGTTTTTTTTTTCGTTAGAAAATTTCTAAATATTATCTTAATTTCTTCTCTAATTTCAAATAAAAAGAAAAAAAAAAGAACGGAAAGATTATGACATAAGAGTACAGATAACTATATCACATAGATTTATAATATTAATATAACTTGCTTTACCAATTTTATACTTTATTGGTTTCGGGTAAGAGATTTTGCCACAGTGTATAGTTTTTGATATATTTAATCCTCAAATAAAGCAATCTGATTTAATTTTACCGTAAAATTGAATCATAAAATGAAAACATACTGTGTATTTAAACTTAACATGAAGAAAAGTACTCGAGGAATGTTTAACCATTTCTGATCCTCTTGAATTATCGTTTGGAGAAATATATATATTTGGCTTTAGGAATATCAAAACAAAATTAATTCAAAAGGCTTTATTAGTTACTCCCTTATCACTTAATAGCGCCTCTTCCTTTAGTTCTTCTATTCCCTAGTTTTCGGTACTTTTTCTAAATGTTAAAAAAATTATATTACTCCCTTCATTCAAAGTAAATCAATTGAGACACAGGAAATTCACAAGAGTATTACTTGAGAAAAAAAATATTAAAATAAGCATATGTTTTCTCTATTTTTTTTCTTTTCATTTGAAATATTATAGATTTAAGAGTCAAATTTTAATTATAAATTCTCTTTTATTTTAATAAAAAGCATATTTATATGAGGTTTTGATAAATTTATCTCAATATATATTTTTTATATATTAATTTTTATAATTTTTACAAATATAAAATTAAAAATATTTAAATTTTAAATTTACATAGGTGATAATCCTTCACTTACTTCATTACTTGCTACCGGCTCAATAAAAAAAGGTTGACAAATGAGAAAAATAAAACGCTATTATATTAGTTGTCAAGGGAAATGGACCCTCTTTTTCCAGCTGTCACACAAAACAACAAAAAAAATATATGATGCTTGTCCTTATAAATCATAAGTATACTTTCAAGTGGTGTATAAAATATATCATATAACTTAAACATGAAAAGGATTTAATTAGAATCACACACTGTTTCGTAGAAATTCTAATTCAAGCCAAGCTATAGATTATAATTTTGTACATAATTTTACATGGGATTTCCTATGAGCGTAGTATAAAATAGTATGACAACTTGGACAGTGCTGGGACTCATAGATTATACATGGCCAACATGGGTGCCATGGCCAGATAATTGGAAAGTGACATGCTCATGAAATGTGATTGATGAGAGACTTTGGAACCGGAAACCATGGAGCTTAGGTGTATAAGGTATAACCCTTTGTTGTGAATCGTTTAACAGAAAATAACTCTTATTAGTTACTAACTTACTACTAATAATATAAAATAATTTTATAATTCCTAAAATCTTTATTTAATTTGATAAAGAATACGACTTGAAATGTTAGATAATTGCAAAGTAAATGAACTTTTCTCTTAATGGGTAATCCATTTTTATCAAATTGTGCTTTGGGTGGTTGGTTAATCAAATCCATGACTTTGATAAATTTCATGGTATTAATTGAACTGAGTTATACATATTGAGAATTGAGAAGTTTATCTAAATTATCACATTTTATAAATAGATACTGTCGTATTAATCTTATTGCAACAATTTTTGCAATAAGAGCTTTAGAAGTGTAATTTGTAAATGACTTCCATAGTATAACTCCCAATAAAACTAACATAACATAGTGTTACAATATGAAACCTAATTTATAGAATTATAATGATCTAATGGGGGTAGGTGTAGCAAAGGAGAGTGGGGCAAAAAAAACTAACTGCCACACTTATCACCATTATTTCCCTCTTCTCCGATTACCATATAACTCATCACTCAAATATAGTAACTTCCTCTTCACTTCTTCAATGCCTCCCCCACCCAATAAGTTGAAGGAAGTTGCAAGGAAAACGTGCTTGTCTTTCTTCATTCTCACTCTCATACACTCACTAGAAGTCTAGAAGAAGAACTATAACAACAACAAAAGAGGAAATCGAGGTTTAAACCAAATCCCAAGAAAACCAAACTCCCTATTATTATTACAAAGTAATGCTTTGAAAACCCAGCGTTTCATTCTGTACTGCTTATATGTACTGCACAGCTTTTGCCCCTTCATTGTACAATTCTCGCATTTCTTGGTTCTGCATTTTTATGTTTTCTTCAATTTTACGATTTCTTTTCTATCTTTGACTTAGGAAACTGTCTTAACCAATAATCTGCTTCATTTCGCTTTCTTTTCTTGAGTTGGATGTGTGTTTGTAATATAAAGTAGTGATCTTTAGGTGAAATTGGTGATGGGGTAGAGTGATCTTTTGTTAAGGAGCATGAGGATTGTTGCTCATGCCATTGGTTTAGTATTTATAGCGTAAAATAAGAAATCTTGTTTATTCAAATGTTGCTAATCTTTGCATACATATCATCATTCATAAGATTACATATTAAGTAGTACTGTCTTTTGTGTGTTATGATGTCGAAATTCACCTTTTAATGCAGTCTTGCTTAGCGCCCTCTTGCCAGTTGTGGTAAAAGTTTGATGCTGTTTTTGTGGGGACTAGAGGAAGTTATTCCACAAGTTAGGACTTTGATGTATTAGTCCTGTTTTATGTGTGATCTTTCTGTGCTTCGACTCATTTTGTTTAGCTCCTCCTATATCGAGTTCCATTTGTCACAGAGTAGCGTCCTGATGTTTGTTGCGTATATTCTCTTTGCGCTCTATTGATTGTTACTTTCGTTCAGAATTATGCACTTATTAGAGTTGTTTTATAAAAATTCTGCTTTTTCTTCATTTCCCTTGTGATTCTTGTACTCTGAAGATTTTCTGTATGTTTAGTATTCTGTTTAAGTGTTTATCATATGATTCATATCAGCTATAATTGTATGTGACAGTGGAAGCCTATTTAATTATTGTATGCACATTGCTTGGCCCATTTCATGCCTTGCAATGTCTTCCTGAGATTAGTGTCTGATCCTAAGTTTATCTACTTTGGCAGATCAAAGATAGACCTGACTTATGCTACAACATTTAGCTGATACGAGTTAAATATAGGTGCAGAACACATCTTTTGTAACTGGAATTGCCTTAGGGTCATATTAAGGAATCTTTGAATCGAACAGCTTTTCCATATATACTACTGGCGAGGGAGTAGAGGTGAATTACTATGAGGGAGTCAGAGAAGAAGAAAGTCCAGAAAAGCAATCAAACAAAACAATCTGTGAGAACACCAAGGCGAGAGAGTAAATCAGTTCAAGAAAATGGCCGAAAACCATCAATTCCAAAAGAATTTCATTCTAAAGCTTCACGTGCTAAGCCAAAGTCTAATAGTGATTTTAGTGATACAAGTGTGGGTGCAGAGCCCACAGAAGTTTATGAAAATGTGGTTATACATTACGTGGATGATGCGCACAAGTCTCAGGATGCAGTTCAAGGTCTTAAAGAAACTGAGGATGATACTTTAGGGGATTCTTCTAGTGAGTTAGGTAAGAAGGGAGATGATTCTGATTATGAATCAGTAAAAGGTTCGACATCTTCTGAGGATGATATTCAGCCTGCTAATGATGTGAATATAGAAAGAGCTCCAAATGTTTCCCAGAAAGTTCCTAAGAAGAATTCATCGATTGTGAATGGTTCTCTTGAAAAGAGCTACTGTACGGTAAAGCAGTCCCATTCCTCATCAAGAGAACCCATGAAGTCTGATGGTTCTAAAGTAGTTTCAATAGATTCCTCGTCATCTGAATGTGCTGAGGGAACTGAGGATAAACCCATTGAAGATACAAACCAAGAAATGTTTGTGGACTCAAATGACATAAAAAGTACAAAAAGTGATGATGATACTATTGATGCTGAAGTTAATGAAAATTCCGAGCAGAAAATAGAAGCCTCAAAAGTTGAGAGCATGGAAAGTAGGATTGAGACACTGGAGGATGAGCTCAGAGTAGTTGCTGCTCTTGAGATCTCACTCTATTCTGTGGTACCAGAGCACGGAAGCTCTGCTCACAAGGTACATACACCTGCTCGGCGTCTTTCTAGACTTTATATAAATGCGTGCAAACATTGGACTCGAAGTAAGAGAGCAACAATTGCTAAAAATACTGTTTCAGGGCTTATTTTAATTAGCAGAACTTGTGGAAATGATGTTGCAAGGTAAATGTGCTGACTTGTGTAATTGAGATATGTTTTATTTGTATCTATATACTATGTTGACTAGTATTCTTATGAAGTTTTTTTCATTTCTGATACTCAAGGTTGACCTTTTGGCTCTCAAACACTGTTGTTCTGCGGGAAATTCTCTGTCAAGCTTTTGGCATCTCTGCTCAGACAAGCCCAGCAAGGTTCTCAGTGAAATCAAAGGGACGTTCAAGTGGAAAGCAAGTAAATATGATAACCCAGCTCTTTGAAGATTGGGAAGAGACAAGTACTTTCACTTCTGCTTTGGAGAAAATTGAGTCATGGATTTTCTCTCGGGTTGTTGAGTCAGTTTGGTGGCAGGTAGTTAAACCACTGGCTTTGCTCTTTATATTGCAGGATTTTGTCGGTATATTTTGCATGTGCAATGATTTTAGAACTTTGTTTCTTTCACTGTACGTAGTTTAAGTAGTGGGATGGCTACTGGCCAGCGTTAATTTGGCATTATCCCTGATTTTCACTTTCTTTTTTCCCTTAATCTAGGCAATAACTCCAAATATGCAATCACCTGTCGAGGACTTGATCAGCCAGAAGAGCATTGGTAAATCATTCTTGGGTGATCAACAACAAGGAGCTTTCTCCATTGAACTGTGGAAAAATGCTTTCCAGGGTGCTTTTGAAAGGCTTTGTCCAGTCCGTGCTGCAGGGCATGAATGTGGCTGTCTGCCAGTATTAGCAAGGATGGTATGTAACCTATGCTTGCTTGTTGCTTTTATTTCTTATTTTCTTACCAGTAGTGCATCTCATGAGATAAATTTTTGTGTTCTTATCTTTTATCATCTTTTTTGGCTAAACATGATTTTGATATTGGATGTATAGGTAATGGAACAATGTGTTGGAAGGTTAGATGTGGCTATGTTCAATGCCATACTTAGGGAATCTGCGTATCAGATTCCTACAGATCCAGTTTCAGATCCTATAGTAGACGCAAGGGTTCTACCAATTCCAGCTGGGGATTTCAGCTTTGGCTCTGGTGCACAGCTGAAGAATTCTGTATGCTTCACGTCCATCTAAATCATTATTTTTACTTCCTTCGGTTGGAAATAAGGATTTTTGGGTCATTTTCTTTGGTTAAAATAAGTAATTTTTTGAGGGGAAATAAGTGTTTGTATAATGCAGTGGTAATTGTTTCAATCTTACTCTTCCGATTTTATGAAATAGTCCTTTAACTAATCTCTTAGCACCAAAGTTCTTCCTCCAGCAAAATCTGTCTGCTTTGTTTTTATTTATATCATTGTGTTACAAGTTACGACTGTTATATATGGCAATGAGATGATTTACTGATTTACAATTCACGATTTTTTCAGGTTGGAAATTGGTCTAGGTGGTTTTCTGATCAGCTTGACATGGAGACAGACTCCCTCCCAGATGATGATACTGAAAACAACAATGATGATCACCAAACTACACATGCTAAAACTAAATGTTTCTACCTTCTTAATGAACTGAGTGACCTCTTGATGCTCCCTAAAGATATACTTTTGGAGCACTCTATTAGGAATGAGGTAAAAAATCAGTAAACTTATGATATACTACATGACACTAATACCACCTACAATTTGTTCATAAGTCCTTAATTTTTTGTACTTTTGTAGGTTTGCCCTTCAATTAATCTTGGTGTGATTAAACGGATCCTTTGCTACTTCACTCCAGATGAGTTTTGTCCTGATCCAGTGCCTGGAGAAGTCCTAGAGGCACTGAATGCTGAGGTGAATGATTCCCTCTAATCTTTAGTGATAGTTCACATTTGAATGATTGCGGATTCCAAAGCACTTGAACCAAAGTTCCATACTATCTTTCACTATTTTATACCTCTAGTTCACTACCATATCTATGTAGAATTGTAGCATTTCTATTTTAGCTGGGCTCAAAGTAGATAAGTAGCCTCTTTTTTAAGGACATAGGGGTCCTACCTGATTAATCTGAAGCTTTCATATATGAACACAATAGCAAGTAAATGAAAGTTCTGTTATTATTTTACATGTGCAGAGTATTGTGGAGCGAAAAGTAGCTGGAGAATCTTTTGGAAGCTTTCCTTATGCAGCTCCAGTTGTTTCATACTGTCCTCCATCATCGGCTGATGTTTCAGAAAAGGTGGCTGAATCAGGAGGGAAACCTCACTTCGAAAGGAACGTATCTATGGTACAGAAGAAAGGTTACATGAGCGATGAGGAATTGAATGATCTAGATTCTCCACTTACATCCTTTATAGAGCTATCATCACCTTGTACATTGCGAAATGGGAGAGCAGGTCTGGAATCTGTGGAACAAACAGGCTGCAGAGGAAATTCAAGATACGAGCTTCTCCGTGATGTTTGGTCTTTGTAGATTCTGATGGTGTTTATGTCTGTCCGCTCTTTCATTTTTTTTTTTTTTTGTAGAAGTATAGCTGAAAATAGTGAATTTGCAACAAATGCTGTATGCCACTGGTACATTCTTAGTTCAGTGTAATGCATTGTAAAGTTTTACTTTCAGGTAAAGAAAATATATTCTACTTTGGGAATTTGGATGAAGAGAAGTCATTGTATTTGAAAATTACTTACAGTTTTTCATACAAATTTTTTGTTTTCGGACCAAGTTTAGTCACTGCAAGGTCTGCAACGTAGATTATCTCTGTTACACCATTGCACCATATGTTGCATGGATTTGTGTATGACCTGCCGTTTTCCGTACCCATATCCGTATTCAGATTCGTATTGATACAACATAGTTCACTAACAATTAAATATTTTGCCGTTTTTCATAGCCCTACTTGTATCCATATCCGGATTTGTATCGGCAAACACATATTGCGCATTTATATGGAGGGCATATTGATCACAGACACCAAATATCATACAGAATTTTTGTTTTGCATGTGCAACTTTTCTGTTCATTTTTTGCCTTGTGTTGCAAGTCAAGGAGAGATATATGATCAGAATAATGTTTGGGCAGAATTTCCTATGCCTGTAAATGAACTGTTGCTACCACTCTGCATCTCTGCCTCCGGATATAGGAACAATATTGAGCTTTTAAGATTGCGGTATTACGTTTTTCAGACTTATGGAGGTATTTCGAATCTGGATTTTCTTATTGATAAAGCCGGTTTCCTAACTTAGTGTGGTTGGGAAAATAGTATTCAAATTGTAGAATTCTGCAACCTATGACTCTTATGCACTTGTTTCATTCTTGCATGTTAGCTAACTATGTCATCAAATATTGGCTTCTCACTGAAAATTGATACTCTCTTCATTCTCTTTTGTTTATACTATTTAAAATATTCCATCTAAGGGCTAAGAATTTAAATATGATTTTTCGTTGATATATATAAGTTAAAACAAATTCACGTGAAATCTTATTAAATTTATTTTAAAGTATCATTTTTTAATAAGCAAATTTTATATTTTTTATAATACGTACTTATAGATATTATAGCTATAATATATGCTTTATAAACTGTGCAAAAAGCAAATGTAGCAAATCAAAGGAACAAAGAAAGTAATGCTTACAGCATATATATATTCAGGAAATATAACTCGTATTCAAACCGCAAAACGATATACTGGTGCAAGCTGGAATTGAGCACCGTATAATCAAAACAGATAGGTAAGGAGGTAACACATGTACTGACAAGAGCTGCAGTGTAAGTTGAGTTGAATTTACATAATACACTGATAATGTGATACGCAGTACTTGGTTATAAATACTACTGATTCTCAAACTGGAAGTGAATCATCATTGGAGGTAAACTGAAGGTGTCGAGAGCTGGATTTCAAGCCAAGAGTTTGAAGGGCCCTAACAACCTCAGCCATTGATGGCCTTTTCTCAGGCATAACACTGGTACAATGGATACCAAGCTCCAGTGCTGCCAGCATCTCCTCCTTAGATGAAGCCATTATCCTAGGGTCGAGAACATGGTCAGACCCGTTAGCAATGTTGATCTTCCTCCGAACCCACTTCACTACATCAAGAGATAAATCTTCTGAATCTTTTATCCCTGCTTGCCTTCCAGTCACCAGTTCTAACAGCACCACACCAAAACTGTACACATCCATCTGTTCTGTTGCTTTCTTGTTGTATTTACATTCTGAAAATTTAAGTAGCATAATGAGCATACTTAGCATATTGTGCAAAAGTAATCAAGCTGCGCTCAAACCATCAAGCCATTATCCTAGGTTTTGTGAATCTGAGAAAATTTTTTGGAGACCATTAAAATTAGTTTTTGTTGCACATTGTGAATACTCAAAATCAACATGGTTAGTATTTTACCTGGTGCAATGTAACAAGAAGATGGAGATTCAAATGCCAACGTAGACTGAAATAAAGAATCACCCACAATTCTGTCAAGAGCGAAGTCGGTAATCTTGGGCTCAAAATCAGCATCCAAAAGAATATTGGTTGATTTCACATCTCTGTGCAGTAGGTGAGGAGAGTAATCATTGTGAAGATATGCCAATCCTTGAGCAACCCCAATAGCAATTTTCAACCTAACATTCCATTGCATCTGAAAGTTTGGTTTGCCTAGAATATCACCTAAGCTTCCCTTTGGCAAGTACTCATAAATGAGAAAGATTGCATCTTCTGTGCTACAGAAACCAAGGATTTTGACAATGTTCTTATGCCTGATTTTCGCTAATGTTTTGATTTCGCCTTTCAAGGATTTTGTCGACTGATTCCCATAGTTTACAAGCTTTTTCACAGCAATTAGCTCACTACTTGGTAAGCTTATGATATGAACCTTCCCAAATATCTCACCACTGCCTACTGCAGTTTTATCATTGATTGCCATAACCAAATCCTGCTCAGAAATCCTCAAAGGATAGAAAAAAACTGAATGCCAAACACCCACTTCAGACTTCTGTTTAGAACGACGATGAAACAAGAAAAGTGCGTAAATAGCCGTGATGATGGCCACAGCTAGAGCTACAGATATAAAGGCATAACCCATTTTTGTAACACCAGCTTTTCGGTGATTATTCCCATCACCTGAACAAGATTTAGGCAACCCTGAACCACAAAGACCAGGGTTTCCTTGCAAATATGATGCTGGGAGGCCTGTGATCAACAAGAAAGGCACCCTTCCAGACAATTGGTTATACGAAACATTGAACAGTGCCAGCTTCAAGTTCTGAAGCTTTGCTGGGATTGAACCAGTGAGATTGTTATCAGAAAGATCTAGGTAAGTTAGGACAGGTAAGTCCCCAAGTGACTCTGGGATTCCCCCATCAAAACTGTTATCAGCAAGAGACAATGATACTAGCTTCCTACACTTCCTAATCTCAGGAAGTTTACCAGAAAGCAAATTATGAGAAAAGTTTATAATGCTCATAACAGGAGAATCACAAAAATTATGGGGAAGTTCACCAATTAAATGGTTGTTCGAAGCCGAAAATCTGTACAAACTCTTTACTAATCCAAGTCCTTTAGGAATAATACCAGTAAAACTGTTATTATCAATCTGAACTTGCTCTAATTTGGCAGCTGTTGATATTATCTCAGGAATTTCACCAGAAAGTCTGTTATTTTCAGCTCTAATTAGCATAATCTTAGGCAATGACCATAACACATTTGGAAACTCTCCAGAAAACCCATTATTCTGAACTTGAAATCTTTCAAGATTCAAACATTGGTTGATACTTTCAGGCAATGACCCAGTAAAGCTATTAGTGTGAAGACTGAGACTCGTAAGGGGTTTTCCACTACAAATATCATTCGGGAATGACCCACTAAGCTTATTGGCTGAAACATCAAAAGACACCAAACTTCCAAGTGACGTACCAAGATTCTTGGGAAGGTCACCGGTGAGGTTATTCTGAGAAAGATCAACTACTTTTAAGCTACTCAAACCCAGAAAAGTTTCAGGAATCTTCCCAAAAAAACCAGAACTTTGCAGGAAAAGTTGCTCAAGTTTTCCTAGTTTACCAATATCAGTAGGAATCTCACTCACTAGAAAATGATTCTCAGACAAATCCAGAACAACAAGATTAGTGAAATTTCCAAAAATCCCTGGAAGGTTACCTGAGAGCAAATTGTTACCAAAGTTCAGAACTTTCAAATCTTTCAACAACCCAATACTTTCTGGTACTTTACCCTCAATGAGATTTCTGCTCAAATCAAGCTTTTCCAAAGAAGAGAACTGTGAAATCTGCTCTGGAATAGTGCCCCAAATCAGGTTACTGCTAAGATTAAGACTAACCAAAGAATCGCACAGAGAGAAGTGAAGTGGGATTGGTTGATTGAAGAGATTATCAGCAAGATTTAGGGAAGAAAGCTTAGGGAGTTGACAGATTTCAGAGGAGATTTCACCTGAAAGATTGAAGCTTTGAAGGTTGATTGAAGTGACGGATGGAGTGTTGTCATGGGTGCAGGTGATACCAGTCCATCTGCAGAAGTGCGTAAGTGAAGTGTTGGACCAGGAAGCAAGAAAGTTGGAAGTGTCATTGATGGAGGATTTGAAAGAAAGGAGAATGTCAGGTTCAGATGAAGTTGAGGAGGAGGTGGAGTTGATAATGGGAATGAGGACAGTGAGAAGGATGAATAGGAAGAAAGTGTAGGGGTTGCAGAACGAGGTAGCCATTGGAGGGTAGTGAGTGAAGTAAGTGAGCTTGGCAGCAAGTGTTTGGTTTGGTTAAGTATACAACTAAAAGTCTAAAACTAGTAGCAGAAGAGAATAGTGCAAGTGTTGAAAATTTAGGAGCGAGTGTAAAGTCAAGAGAGTCATTGATGGATGGATGGATGGATGTTGATGGGTCCAATGTCCACAACTGTTTGACATTTAGTAGAAAATGTATTATAGAAAAAGTTTCGATCGAGACATAAAACCATACTAATATACGGAGTACAATGCACTGCGTATAAACTATAAAAGATAAGACCTTGTGTTTTGGCCTCTTAGATACTATTCCTGTATTCCGTTTTTTACTTTTTATATTATTTATTTTTTAAAATGTTTTTATTTTTAAATTCGTAAGACAATAAATAATAAATTTATATGTACTTGATATTCTGAAAATTTAGATTAAAACATATCATACATTGTCTAACTTAAATATATTATTTCTTATAATACGATGAGAAATTATGGTTAATTTTAAAAAATTTAACTCTGTAAACAAAAGTAAAGCAAATATAAAGAGATAAATCGAGTATCCTTAAATAGTCTTAGTCTCTCTGTGTAAATAACACATCTTTGGCCTAATTGATCATTTTAAATTTTTATCAATTATCAAAAGTTGACAATCACTACAAGTCTAGAACAGGCAAAGGCGTTATCATAGTGGCCATCATCATTTTGAATGACGTACAGCATGGATATATCTGTTGGCTTAGTTGGATAGTTGCTATCAACATTTGTGCATTATTGTTATTTTCTAAATTTGCTATATTTTACATAATGCACTCTTTTAAGATTAAAAGAAAAGTCGGAGATATGTCAAAGTTAACTTAGTATTTTTAAGGGTAAGGGAAAAGTTGGGTGAATTACAAAGCTAACTTAGTAGAATATAAAACGAAATGTAGTAAATTTAGTGGAACAACTCGAAAGGGAAAGGACGAATATAGCAAAATTAGTGTGATGAATAAAAAATACATGAATAACAATATGCCGCGGTTTTCTAAACAAATCTGAAACTATATTATGTATCTCTCTAAAAAAAGAAAATCAAAAGTGCTACGAGTATGAAGCCACTGTCTTGAGAAACTGTCAAAAATTCTTCATTTACAGAATAATTGTGAACTCTCAATCATTGCATGCCTTCATCAATTCTCCATCAATTCCAAAGGTCTTATGGTTAAAGGTTTGAAGACCTACTAATTATATGCTTAGATGTCAAAAGATGTTAACTTTGATGCTGAATAGTTCTAATTTAACACCATTTACAAAGCTCATTCATGTTATAACTCTAATGAAATCTAACAAACCTCAAACTCTCTCTGCCTGTCATTTGTGAATACATGTGATAGAGACAGATATCCATATTCATCTTGCATGTAACCAAATTATAGAGACCAATTTAAAAATTAAAAGTACTGTATCTAATATAAATCATATCATAATATTCATATCTTATATATAGATGTTGTTATATAAGATATAAGAATTGTTACATTATATATAGAAATATAGAAAATATAAAAATATAAAAAAACATATATTAGATATATACATTATAAACTCGTATAGAGAAATGAAATTATGAAAACACATATATAAGATATAAATAAGGAATTTCTCTTTAAAGAATATTGTCTAGAATCTTTATCATTGGGGGTGCTCTCAATTCAATAAGTCCCACGTCCAAAGTATCCCAACTTCTCAAGTGAGGTCGTGAGGAGTCGAACTCGTGAGCTAAGTACGTAGTTATTAACAAGTTCAATTAATTAATCTCCTAATCCTATAGGAGACAAACAGACTAACAGAGATTGACATTGTGTTAATTGATTAATTGACTACCATGACAGATTATCAAACAGAAGTTTGCTTTACGACTTTGTGTACTGTCCTTTAGTTTTATTAATTCCTTTCCTTTGTAGACTCTTAATTTCTCTGTTCCACATCATTACCATATAGACTTTATAATATATATTACTATCTCTATTTTTTATTTATACCTTATTTTTACTTTATAGAGTCAAAGTTAAAAATATTTGACCTTAAATTCTCATTATATTATAAGAAATAAATTATTCATGTAATATCTTATCTGATATATTTCAATGTAAATTTTTTTGAATACCAAATTTTTATAAATCTTTGTCTTGGAGATTTGGAAATAAAAATATTTTCAATCAGACGTATAGACCGTCGTAAAAAGTAAATTAAGGCAAAAAAAAAAAAAGAATAGAGAGATACTGTATATAATACGATTATATGAATTGTGACACTTGAATGCTTCAAATCTTTGATTTCTGCAAAAGAATCCTAAGTAATAACGGTGCCACACACATGAAAAACAGACTTGACAATGCAATTATTATTACCAGATAGTGCCCCCACACAATTCTTATTTGCATTATTAAAGTCAATCAACTAAATTTTCCATTGTATGGAAAGAAACAATTTACCGTCTAATTATTAAGCATTATTGATAATAAGTTGAGAAGCAGAGTTTATAACAATGTGCTTGATAATGTTGGAAGATATCTTGAGAGACACTTAACCACGATAAGATCATCGTTACATAATTACGTACAATTTTGTTTGTGTGTTTTTTTTTTTTTTATAATTATTTTCAGCATTTATTATCGTCAGCCAAATAAGGATGTTAGTTTGGGTTGTCGATACGGGTTCGGTTGGTATTAACGGATTCGGTATTGGCGGATCGGGTTGAAATAAGTTGTTAGTTATTTTCGGATCGATTCGGTTCGGTTTAATAATAGAATCAGGTTCAATCGGTTATTTTCTTAATCGGTTTGGTTCAGATTTAATTTGGGTCGACCGATTCGAGTTTAAACGAGTTGAGACTGTTTATTTCGGGTTTGACTCGACTTTGGACCGAGTTTAATTTGGACGGGTTAAGACAGTTTATTTCGAGATAATTTGGTTAGATTCATGATTATTTTACAATTATGTTGTAATTCACATTTTACAAGTTAGCTTAAATTCATAATTCTTCAGTTTCTATTATGCACTTGTCAATTCTTTGACAATAACCTTTGTCGTTAAGATCATGATTTTATTTTGATATGATGGGTTTGACAGGATATGATCGAATCGTAGAATCTTGTGATCCCACATAATAGCTTATTTAAACTTATAACTTTCAATCTTATCAATAATATTCCTTTTTTTTTATTGTTTTGTAGAAAAAAAGGACAATCTATAAAACTTTAAATTGTTAAAAAATCATAATTATCAACTTATTGGGAACCAATATAAATAAAGTATAAATGTATAAATTCTTTATTTTGATTGACTTATCAATCATCATATCCAAAAATCATAATTTTATTCAAGATCATTAAAACTAACTAATGATGCTCCATTAATGTTTTAATTAGGTATAAAGCCCTTAAAATGAACTAGTGTACCAAACGCTTCAGATTAAATAATAAGAATTAACTAAATATAAATTTACAAGTGATATACAGTTAACATTTTATATCTTGGTAAAGTATCATAGTAAGATACTAATGAAATAATGAGAATATGAGTTCTTTGACTCTATCTATTTAGAATTTAAATAATTTAATTAACAACATTATTGGATTTGAGCCTTCTTAGTTATTTTTGTGTCCGAATAGATAAAGTAGATACCAAATAATAACGAATGAAAGTCTATTTTATTAGATAGTTCTTAGACTTCGTTTGCGTAATTAATATTTTTTTTAATTTTCATAAATTTATTTAAATAAAATAATTCAAAATTCATATTTACAAATTTTATGTGCTTATCATTAATTTTGCAAAAATATCTTTTTTTTATTAGAATGCAACATACATATTTCACATATATTGTAACATTCGGTCACACTAACTTAAAAATATTGAAATTTTGAATCTTTTCTTTTCTATCAAAATTTGAAATAGGTAACTTTCAAAGTAGGGGATGATAACTTGAAATGCAATTATAACCTTGACAGTTGAAGAAACTATTTTAAACTTTGTAATTCTAGTCTTTGATGCAACCTTCTAGCCTACTCATAGTTAATAATCTTAATATTTTAATATTCATAGTTAATAGATATAAGTAATTGATGCTTCTAAGTTGAAATTTTGCGAAATAATAGGTTTATTGTTAAGAATCCTAATAACTCTACTATTGGGTTTCTAATAAGTTAATTTTGAACACGCTGTCTTAAATTGGGTTAGGGGCCACTACCAATTAGGCCTTAACGGGTTCTTGTCGAGTTAAATTGAGTTTAGGTTGTTACTAATTGGTTTACAATCGGGTAGGGTTGTTAATGGGCCGTGTCATTTCGATATCGTGTTATATTCGGGTTGGAGTCTGTCAGGTTCGAGTCAGGGTTGTATTTCGGGTTTAATCGGTTTTCAGGTTGGATTTGGGTTGGGTCACCATTTAGGTTGTAAGCAGTTCAGATTAAAACGGATTGAATCGGTACAGTAAGGTTTACAATTCAGGTTGAAAATTGACAGTTTTACCGCCAAATGGTCTGATTGTATAATCTTCATTATAACGAGCTACAGTAAATATTAGAAGTGTATAATCTTAGAATATTAACAAGTGATATTGGATATAACAACGTAAGCATAATAGATTGCAGTTTTTTTATGCAAGCAAAGAACTTAAGATTAAAAATTAAACAAGTTTTACATACCAAATACGTAGTATTAAAGGAGGTGAAGAGAAGTGGTTTACTCAATTCAGTTAGCCATGTTTAAATGGGAGAGGGCCATTAAGGGTCTTTTATCGATCCATTTGTAAAATAGCCTAATTAATTATGTGCATAATTGGATTGATATTTTAAAGGCACATGTTCTATTGGGTTTTTGATGGGTTAAGTCGGGTCAATAAATAGTCGATAGTTTCCAAAACTTTTAAACATTATCAAGTAATAATTATCTCCTCAGTCAAAGATTAAAGATGATACAAGCAAAGTATCAGTGTATCACCCTTTACAGATAAAAATTATAATATCTTTGAACAGCCTGACCCAACTCAACCCGTTTTGCACATGACCTATATTGGTCGAGACCCAACCCAATGCATATATCTAATTGCAATTGATAAGAGACTATTAATTCTACCTAAAAAGTAGAGAGGTGGAACTGCGGAAGAGATTCCATCGGCTTTGTATTAAGTCTACCCGTGAGCAACCCCACTGGATGACAAAGAAGACTAGTATGATTCGAAGACCCATGATATGTCTTCTTCAAGAGCACATTCACTTTGGAAATGCACACTTTATGGAATGAGTTTATAAAAAGACAACAGACTTGTTATATCCATAGAAATATTTCTACTCCGTATTTCTTATAGCTTATTTATAATTTCATAGGTTTTTAAGACAATTGTGACTAAGTCTTATAGTCCAAAAATTTCTGTAATTAGCGTGACTTGTCAGTTGATTATAAATTGTTAATAAGTACTGTTTCTATTTCTATTTTTTTTTGTCCTATTTAGTTTTTTACGATATTTAATCTTGATTCAAAATATTTTTATCTTTAAATATATAAGATAAAAAAATTAATGAAAATTTATGATAAAAAATAGGACTGCAATGAGTTCAGCTGGATTAAACCCCAGAAAATACGGTATCCATATTTCAGCCCCTCCCTCTCGGACGCAAACTCAAACAAATAAATAAGATCAGATCAGGTCGGGTCGGGCCCGGGGACTGGTTATTGCGTCACAAATATGCTCCGCAATAAAGAACACCTCCCAATGGCAGCTTAACAGTATCTCTGACTCACTGCACCAAACTGATAGATACTCCTTTTACCATTCAGATCTAACAGACTAGGTCTGAGAGCAATGTAAACCTACGTCATATGACGCAGAAAGATTCGATGTTTTTAATTTATGGAGTTTAATATCTAGACTTTCTACACAGTTGACCGTCAAATATTTATCATCTTACTCCCTAATTATTTCGACACAATCCTCTCTGATTTTTTTTTTTTTTTGGATTGAATATACCCTCTGTTTTACTATTTATCAATACATTACTTATATCATTAATATCTCTAATAAAAAATATTATATTCAAATTATACTTTGAAGCTAATTTATGAACAATTTATATGAGTAAAAAGAATTAGTCAAAACTATCAAATGATTAATATCAAAATTAAAAGTGTTACAATTTTCATATAATGGAAGAAATATTACGTCTAAATGAAATTACTATCTTTATTACATAATACTATCAACCTGCTTTAAAAATAATAAATTATTATACTGCTTTTATTCAACGTACATATTCCATACTAAACTAGTTATCGGTTGGTGGCTTTCCATATAAGCCAAAACCTTTTACATAAACAATTAACATTAGCAAGTCACACTTTGCTAACATACTCCCTTCATCTTTTAAAAATTACTCCAAGTATGAAAAGTAATTATTTTAAGAACAACTTAAAATAATTTTTTTTAAGGGAATGGACCAATCTTTGAACAACGATTCAAAATAAAAAATGAGATAATATTTAAGAGATGGGGAAGTAATTAGTCATCAGACACTTATATACAAGTATACAACAAGTCAAACAAGTGACTAGGCAAACCACTATTGCACTAAAATCATAATTTCAGAACTACTAATAAAAGTGCCATGGCGTTATTATTGCAATTACCAAGACAGTGCCATGGCGTAAGCAAGACAATCAATCCTTCAAAAATTGTTCCATTTGACTTTTCACGATCTTTAAAACACAGACATTAAACTTTTTTATCTTTAAATCTGTAAGGCAAAAAATTATAAAAGTATTTGCAACATTGAACGAGTTAAATATAAAAATACGAGCATGTGAAGAACGTACGTGCCCCATTCTTGAAGCGTGGACGACCATCTGCTTTTGGAATGTTTAAAAATATGAGGATCCCGAATTGAAGAAAACGAAATCAGCTGTTTCCCATGAAAAAGCTTCATGCTCCAATGTGGTCAACCTCTGTTCTATTGCTCCAACGTCAAAATTTTCATGAAAATGGGACAGTAGAAACTCCATCCCAAACATCTATCCTTGCTTAAATTTCTGAAATATTATAACCGAAATTCTTAATCTCTGTTTTACACACCAAATACGTACAAGAGCTTGCATACATTTACCACATTAGTATAAAATTTGTCAATTTAGACAGGTAGTTTAGATTTCACCATAAGATATGGAAAAGTTTGAATGTAAGTAGAGGGGAGTCGACATTAATAACATTGACATAGTTAATAACTTTTAAAATTCGAAGAAATAAGTTTTGTATCTTTATTGTGGGTCTTATAAAGTTGTTGTAGGCCTTAGTAGTGTTTGGAACAATAAACTTTGATTTCTAACACTTATTTCAATCGATTATAGATTAAATTCCTACAATTATTTCCTAAACTTGTATTCATGTCCTTCCAAACCAAATTTAAGGCAATGATTGGTTTAAAATCTACTTCTTTGACTTCAAATACTCATTTCAGTCGTTTATTAGATAATAAACTCCTACAATTCAGCCCTAAACTATAATTCATATTTCTATATATCAAATTTAAGGTAATTATTGGTTCGAAACCTACTTATATGACTTTATAAAGTACCCTATACATTCGAAATTCAGTCATTTGAACAATTTAAGATAAAATCCCTTCAAATCCTTACCATGAGTCATATAGTGTCGTCCCTATGCCTAGGCATGTAATGCGACCATCTAGGGCCCAAGGCTCGGAGGGGATAAATAATTTTAAAACTATTGTTTAAATAATTTTAAAAAAGTCTTAACTAAGTTTTTAATGATAATTAATATAAAATATTTAGGACAATGAATTTTTTAGTTTTTGATGAAAATTTGTACCTTTTTCCTACTTTTAATTATTGGTCTCTATATTTTTTTTATTCCTATAATTATGCTCTACAAATTATTAATTTTACGGAGTCTTGCAATGAATACATTTACTCACTTGTCAACCTAATTGTGTCATATAACTATACAAATATCTCAAATTAAGATTTTTATTTTTAGTTTTTGATAAAATGTAATCAAAATTTTATCTTGGTGGATATTAGGTATAAAGATAATGGTAAGTTTGTACGTAGTAGTATCTTGAGTATTAAAATATATATTGTGAAGTGTGAACTACATGTATGCTCTGGTAATAAAATCGAATTTTCGAGTTTTGCAATTTTATGATTTGCTAGATATACCTTTAATATTCAATAAGACACCCAACTATTGGAGGTTATAAGTATTATATTAATACTTATCTAAAGATACCATCATTATTCTAATCTATTTGATTTGTATGCTTCTAAAAAAATTATTATTTCATTAGTAGACCTTGTGTGTACTTTTTTTTAATAATTTTTTCAATAATTTTTACAATGGTTGAATTATTTTACGTATGAAATTAGTAATATAAAATAAAATAATCATACATTATATAATCATGGGTTTACTACCTCGAAATATATAAGGAAAAATTTTATGCGTAGAATATAAGAAGCTTACGAATATTATTACGACTAAGGTTTCTAAAATGTCAGGAACAGTACTGAGTCATATAGAGTCAACTAAAGCCTTAAGTTCAATTGGAACCATACAATTTCACTATACACACTCAATCCAACCAATTTCCATGTTGTTACAAACCAACTTTAATACAATGATTGTTTCCAAACATCTGACTTATGACACCTATGAGAAACCCAATACAACAATACCTTATATTTCAATTTTAAAATTTTATGAAAATAGATCTCTATATT
The DNA here is from genome assembly GCA_026401315.1 of Dysphania ambrosioides. Classification (NCBI taxonomy): domain Eukaryota; kingdom Viridiplantae; phylum Streptophyta; class Magnoliopsida; order Caryophyllales; family Amaranthaceae; genus Dysphania; species Dysphania ambrosioides. Next base: position 16,774,099 of record CM048661.1, on the reverse strand, counting down.
AAACTAGTTAATTTTTACCATTAACTCATTAAGAAAATGCCTTCATATTCTTTTATAAAACCAAAACTCCTTTTTATATCTTTATAGACCAAATCTAAAGCAATGACTAGTTGCAAACCATAATCCTAGAAAAAAAACTCAATACTTTTTATTTATGTTCCACCTTTTATTATATATTAATTTTTTCGCAAAATTCATTTCCATTAAGGAAATATATTTGTATTTCAACTGATTACAAATACTCTTACAATTAGGTTCAAAATTTATTTTCATGTCATTTTGGCCAATTTTAGGGCAATGACTACATAACCAAATAACATTATGTTCTAATTCACTGTAAAGATGTTTGCAGTAGTTAATAATAGGTCATCGCCAATTGCTAATAAGAGGACATGTATACAAAAGATGTTAGATGTTTTATTTTATGAAAAATAAAAGTGTTAGTTGTTTAGCAACCAAAACTAAGTCATTATTGAAGAAGGAGAAAAAGATGGAGTAAGCTTGCAACTTAAAGTTAATTAAACAAACTATTAGATTATCTAAAACAATGAAAAAAAATAGCTTCACTCATACTATAAAAGGGTTTGAACAAATCGAAGCTTGTTTGATTATAGCAATGAAAGCAGTAAAGAGAAGAAGAAGAAAATGAAAGAAAAATTTTATTGTAATTTTTTTTACATCAATTTGTAATATATATATATATATATATAGGGGTGGGTTCATGTGAGAACCCCCCTAATATAAGAACCCTTTTAAGGGTGAGAACCAATCTAACACCACACACATTGGCTGATCTAATGGATGGCATTTAACAGAACATAATGGCAAATCCGTAATTAACCCAAAAACTGACAAAAAGCATGTTCTTCAAAAATGTGACTGACACTTCGGTAAAAGGAAACACACATCACTTTTCATTCATTTTTCATTCATTTCGGTAAAAGAAAACATACTATAATGGTTAATTTCTAATTCTAAACGCTAGATAATTAGTTCAAAATAGTTTGGTGGGCATTTCCAAAATACTAAACATCATGTTCTAAACTAGTGAACATCATGTTTTAAAGTAGTGAACTTGATGTTCTAAACTAGTGAACTTGATGTTCTAAACCTTAATGGACTGAAATTACTAAATATTTTATTTCTGTAATTCTTGACTAATGTTCTAAATTAGTATACATAATGTTCTATAAGAGTCAGCATAATGTTCTAAACTATTAAACATATAATTATACTCGTATAATTTCATAAATTCACTCATTTCAAAACCAACATAATATACTATAATGGTTAATTTAGAAAATATTTAGTAATCAACATAATATACTATAATGGTTAATTTCTAATTCTAAACGCTAGGTAATTAGTTCAAAATAGTTTAGTGGACATTTCCAAACTACTGAACATCATGTTCTAAACTAGTGAACATCATGTTCTAAACTAGTGAACTTGATGTTCTAAACCTCAATGGACTGAAATTACTAAATGTTTTATTTCTGTAATTATTGACTAATGTTCTAAATTAGTATATACATAATGTTCTATAAGAGTCAGCATAATGTTATAAACTAGTTCACTAGTTAAGAACATTATGCTGACTCTTATAGAACATTATGTATATACTAATTTAGAACATTAGTCAAGAATTACGGAAATAAAACATTTAGTAATTTCAGTCCATTGAGGTTTAGAACATCAAGTTCGCTAGTTTAGAACATCAAGTTCACTAGTTTAGAACATAATGTTCATTAGTTTAGAACATAATGTTCATTAGTTTAGAACATGATGTTCAGTATTTTGGAAATGCCCACCAAACTATTTTAAACTAATTACCTAGCGTTTAGAATTAGAAATTAACCATTATAGTATATTATGTTGATTACAAAATATTTTCTAAATTAACCATTATAGTATATTATGTTGGTTTTGAAATATGTGAATTTATGAAATTATACGAGTACAATTATATATTCAATAGTTTAGAACATTATGCTCACTCTTATAGAACATTATGTATACTAGTTTAGAACATTAGTCAAGAATTACGGAAATAAAATATTTAGTAATTCAGTCCGTTGAGGTTTAGAATATCAAGTTCACTAGTTTAGAACATCAAGTTCACTAGTTTAGAACATGATGTTCACTAGTTTAGAACATGATGATGTTCAGTAGTTCGGAAAATAAGAACATGATGCACAATAATGAAGAAAAGGATGAAACATGCAAGTCTAATAATGAAGAAAAGGATGAAACATGCAAGTCTAATAATGAAGAAAAGGGTGAAACACGTAAAAATGAATAGCATGACTTGTAAGTCTAATAATGACTGAAATGGCAAACACGCAAAGTCACTGTCCAGCAAAATAAAAGTACAAAATTTTTCTGAAGCACTCTGCTAGCCTTATTTTTTACACAATGTCTGGATATTTACAGATTTGCCATCCGTTTCTTAAGCATTTTCAGCCCTAGATCATCAACCATCCAAGGGTGTAAGATGAGTTCTCACCAAAAAGGAGTTCTCACATAAGGGGAGGGTTCTCACATGATCCCTCCCCTATATATATATATATATATATATATATATATATATATATATATATATATATATATATATATATATATATATGTATGTATATATATATATATACTACCTCCGTTTATCAAAAGATGCAACAAATAGATGTATTTCAGACTCCTAGGCAAAATTTGGTAATTGTGATTAGGATATATGGATGTAATAAAACAGTGATATAATAACAAGACAATCAAAATTGTTTTGGGTTTTTTCCCTCCAAAATTTCAGTCAAAGTTTTGCTTTTTTAAATTTCATTTCCCTCCAACTCCCATCCCCATATATAGTCATTAAAGTTCACGGCAAAACAGAGCATTAAAGTTCTGTCCAAAACAGCCTGTCCCTCTCATTTCTGTCCCCTTCAGCTCAAAAATTTTTTTTACAGAATTACAAAATCAGAGAAAAAGGCCAAGAACAGTTACAACACTAATTACTGCTCATTACAACACTAATTACTGCTCATTAGTGACCCTAAAAGGTGGTTCTTGACAGCTACGATCTTCCGTTCCAGCCCTTCATGCTCTAACGGTAAGTACTCAAGTCCCTCCATTTGTCTTTCATAATCTGAAAGAAAAAAAAAGGAAGAAGAGAATGCATGTACATGGACAACATAATTTGAAACAATCTAAGAAATAATCAATGTTATCATTAAGTAAAATTACAGAAAATAATGACAGAAAATAATTATAGAAAATAATGTTATCATTATGTTATCCTCACAAAAATACAGAAAAATTCTGAAAATTAATCAAATTTGACATTATGCAAGCAAATGGTGAATGCCCAAATCAGAAAATAATCAGAAATTTAAGCAAATGTTGACACTATGCAAGCAAATGTTGACATTATGGTGTTATGTTCACAGAATGAATATGGATGAATCAATGTTCTTTAGTATTGATAGGATACTTGAAGAAGAATTTGGGGAGTGCCCAAGTCAGGAATTCATAACATATGCACAGAACTTACGGCAAGAGAACACAACAACACATGTAGAAGTGAATTTAGGGGGTCAGGGAGTTCAATATAATGGGAAACAAAGGCCCGAACTTACTGTGGCACAGAAAAGACAAATCGTTGATGAAATTCTAGCACAAATGCACAACAAAATCTTGCCAAGGGGTTCATTGTCAAGACTTGAAAGGCAATTTGGGGTTCACAGGTCTACATTGACACGATTATATCATGACATATGCAAGCAAATGGACCAAGGGACTGTTATTGATGTCAGGAGCAAGAAGTTAGGCAAGGTTGGTGTAAAAGGAAGAGAATACACGGATGCATTCCTATAGTCAGTTCCTCTATACCTCAGAACAACAGAAAGAAAGTATGCAGCTGCCCTTAAAATATCACATTCTACACTTCATAATTTGAAAACAAGGGGCATACTCAGGACTCATACAAGTACCAACAAGCCAAGACTCACATCCGATCACAAGATGGCAAGACTTAGGTGGGTTTTGTCACACATAGAACCAGCCACAACTACAAACCCTACCTTCATTGACATGAGTAATGTGATTCACATCGATGAGAAGTGGTTTTTTTTAAACCCAGAAACTAGAAGATTTTATTTGTTGCCAAATGAAGATGATCCTTACAGATGTGAACAATCTAGACGGTTTAAGACCAAGGCAATGTTTATGGTTGTTATTGGAAAACCACTATACGATGCACAAGGGACTTTGATTCATGATGGGAAGTATGGGATCATTCCATTCGTTAGCAAACAAATAGCGAAGAAAACAAGAAAAAATAGGGCTGTAGGAACAATAGAATCGAAGGCCATTCAAAACGTAAACAGGGAAGAAATAAGGAAGATGTTAGTTAATGAAGTTATTCCAGCTATCAAAAGCAAATGGCCTGACGTAATTCCAAAAAATGTGGTGATACAATGGGACAATGCTAGGCCACATCAAGTGCCTAAAGATGAAGAATTTTTGAATGCAATTAGTGAAGGGGGTTTCAACTTCAACTTTGTTTTCCAACCCGCACAGTCACCTGATTTAAATGTGCTAGATTTGGGTATTTTCAGAGTTATTCAATCAATACAACACCATTCTTTTACTAGAAATTTGGATGAAATGATTGAGAAAGTGAAGCAAGCCTACGATGAATTTGAACCAATCGTAAACAAACACACTTGGATTACATTACAGAGTTGCATGATTGAAATATTGAAAGTGGAAGGAGGGAACAAGTACAAGATTCCACATATGGGGAAGCAAAGGTTGGAAAGACTTGGCCTATTAGCCGAACTACTAGAAGTCAGTCGAGAAGTCATACAACAAGCAGTTAACTTCCTCAACAACAATTTCATTGAAACCAATCAAGACCAACAAGGAGGAATGGAATTTGAGGTTGATGCAGACTAGATACAAGAAGTACGTATAGGAAAACAATACTGCCACACATAACCAACATAATAGATTGGGACTCAATGTTTGTTATCATGTTGGTTAGGTGTTCTTTTGTAATTAGCAATGCGTAGTTTAGAGGCAGTACTGTTATTATACATTTTGTAATGGACTCAAATATGTTAATCAATTTCGATATGACTGAAGTATTTCTGAATGCATTTATTTTGATTTATGAGTCCATCAGAGGGTTACTTTTCTTCTAAAGCATTATCAAATAATGTTACCTCAACAGTAAGTGCAATACACTATAACTGGAGCAAATCACTATTTAACAATGTAAGAAGTAGGTGAGTCCCTTCATCATTTGGACTTGGGTTCTGGCCAACACAAACAACGGGACTCGGTACACCAATTCCGACTCGATACATCACAAAATATCTTGCATAATGTTTTCATTGTCCAAAATGTTTCCATTATGAACTAGTGATTATCAGCATATACACATCATTCATCAATAACAGTCCCCCAAATGCAATGCAACAACCATGGTCTAATACAACATCAATGGGCAACAAAAACAGCAGGCAACAACAACAACAGGGCAATTAGATGCCACAACAATATCAGGCACCAACAAAAATAGTGAATAATAGGCCACAACAGTATACGAATACAGGCCCCAATAGGCAACTACCTTAGGCCACAACAATAGATAACAACAATAGGCCAAAACAACAACAACCAATAAAAGCAGTTAACAACAATCAATTTCTTCAATAGTAAGTGTGATACACTATAACTGGAGCAACTAAAATTTGATAATGTAAGAAGTTGGGTGAGTCCCTTCATCATTTAGACTGTTTATTCACTGTCAAACCCAGATTAAGGGACTTAATATATCTATAAGACTACCTTGCACTTAATGGGACTCAAATTAAGGGAGTGAATACATCACAAATACTAAATGTAGTAAAATCACCAAATAGATCTCCATCTCCATCTCCATCTCCATCTACTACCTCTGGCCAACACAAACTAAGGGACTCAATATAGGTCATACGTCAAATGGATCTCCATCCCATCTCCATCTACATCTCAATTTAAGGGACTGAATATATCAAAGACACCACATGGGACCTCAATATACTACCTCCGTTTATCAAAGGATGCAAACATGGAAAATACGGACCACAACAGACAGACAACAACAATCCAAATGATGCAACAACAGGCAACAACAGACCACATCAGGTCATGGCTTGGGACAACAGGTGACAACCACAACAGGCCACAAGTAACAGAATACAACAGAGTCATCAACAACAAGCATAAACCCAACATAGCATAAACCCAAACCATCAACAACAACAACAAGCACCGGGTTTGGCAGGGGCCACATCAACAACCACAAGAGGTCATAACAGGCCACATTAACAACCACAACATCAACAACTCAACATGCAACAACAATAATCCAGCCTGGCCAGCAACTTATGTTGCTGGCATACACGTCATACACACATAATCCTCCACCATTAAATTAAAAATAAATTTAACGAAATACAATAGGGTTTGGAGAATATTACCCATCAAATTAGGGGGACTCTTTTTTCACTTCATCTTCAATTGAAGAAATTGTTGCGCTAACAGCATGGATTTTTCTAAGAGTGAGACAAGAAACCCTCCGAGTGGACTTGAAAACCACCTTAGATTTAGGTTTTTTAAGGGACTCAGTAACTGTTTTGGACGAAGAACCAGCTATTCTAGGACTCGAAAAACCAAGCACATCACCTAATGCCACCAACGAAGAAGCACTCAATATGTCTCGGCCTTTGCCGGACTTATACAGTATCTCCGGCCAAGACGACCCTTGGTCAAAGGCGTCGATGAGAGCACCGATGAGGCCGCATTCAACCTCGTCGTTGGTTTCGAATAAGGCCAGGTGAAGTGGGTGTAGATTATACATGTTCTGGAGATGGGTTTGGTGATGGAGATTGAGATGGAGATGGCGACGTAGATGGAGATGTACGGTTGAAAAGGGAGACGAAGATGGATAAGGAGATGGAGATGTAGATGGAGATTGAGATGGAGATGTAGATCTTCGGTTGAAAAGGAGATGGAGACGGAGTTGGGGATGGAGATGGGGACGGAGATGGAGATGGAGGTGGAGATGGAGATGGGGACGGAGATGGAGATGGAGGTGGAGATGGAGATGGAGTTAGGGATGGAGATGGAGATGGAGTTGGGGATGGAGGCGGGGATGGAGATGGAGATATAGACCGTCGGTGAATCTGGTGATGGGGATGGAGATGGAGATGGAGATGGAGTTGGGGATCTTTGGAGGCTAGGGTTTGCAAGCCAAGATGAAGGTGGGTAATGGGTAAATGGGTTTGGGAGATGGGTAGATGAGTAGGTATTGAGGGAGTTGGGTGGGAAGATGAAATAATTTGGTGGGAATTGTTAACATAGTAAGATGGGTTTATGGACAACAATATGATTTAGGAGTTTTTAATTAAATCAGTAATCAAATTTGGTAATATATAAGTAAGGGCATTTTAGTCATTTTAACAAAAAAAATTTCCAAATATGGTAAAAAGTCATTATGTTGCATCTTTTATTGAGCGTCCAAATTTAGTAAATGTTGCATCTTTTGATAAACGGAGGTAGTATATAAGTGGGTTTTGCTAGCTCAATGTTGGTTTTGCCAACTCATCTTTTTGTAACTGAATTGTAACAAAATTTCTTATTTTACAAACCCATATACTGGTGTAATATCCCCCCCACAAGAATGACCACAGGTCAATTCTTGAACAGGAAAATTAACAACTAGTCAGATTTTTGAGCTCAAGAACCTATGCTGATTAGACCCCAGCGGTTTAGTCATTATGTTTGCTAATTGAAGAGCCGAGCTAACATGCTTCAAATGGATAAAGCCAGCTTGAACATTTTCTCTAATGTAATGCACATCAATCTTTTGACTCTTTGTTCTTATGTGTTTTGTCTTGTCATGAAAGCAAGGATTCTCAGCAATACTTTGAGCAGAAATATTATCACAATGAAGAGATACTGGAGTATAAATCATAAGGTCAAATTCAGCTAGCAATCTTTCTAACCAAACTATCTCAGCAGTAGTATGGCTCATGCTTCTATACTCGGCTTCAGTTGAACTTTTGGATACCATAGTTTGCTTCTTGGTTCTCCATGATACCAAAGAATTCCCAAGAAAATTGCAATAGCCAGTGAGTGACCTTCTAGTATCTAAGCAATTGCCTCAGTCATCATCACTGTATGCTGTCATCTTGAGAGTTGAACTTGCTAGATATAACAAGCCGTAACTCAAAGTACCTTTGAGGTATCGAAGAACATGAATAACTACTGAAGGAGCTGCTAGGAACTGACTCAATTGTTGTATAGCATAGCTAATATTAGGTCTTGTCATGTTCAAATATAGTAGCTTTCCAATAAGTCTCCTATAAACTTCAGGATCAGCTAACAAATCACCTTCTTCCTTGCATAATTTCAGACCTTTTGCCATAGGGAAATTAGCTAGAGTACAATTCACCATATTCTGATCCCTTAATAAATCAAGGATATATTTCCTTTGATTCAACAAGATTCCAGAATCAGATCGAGTCACTTCAATACCTAAGAAATACTTCAAATTTCCTAGGTCCTTGATAGTGAAAGTAGTATGTAAATCCTTCTTCAAAGAACCAATTAATTCACTATCATTGCCAGCCACCAGCAAATCATCTACATATGCAAGTACCACTGTGAATGCATGTTTTCTCTTCATAAAAAAACAAAGAGTAATCTTGCTTAGATTGAGTGAATCCCTAATCTATAAGAAACCTGCTCAGTTCCTTATTCCAACATCTCAAAGCTTGATTAAGTCCATATAAGGACCTTTCTAGTTTACAAACTTCACCATCCTTTGCTTTATGATACCCTAAAGGAGGTGTCATGTATACTTCATCAATAAAGCCATGTAAAAAGGCATTATTGATGTCTAATTGTTGAACATCCCAATGCCTTAAAGCAGCCATTGCTAACACTACCCTGATAGTAGTGAGTTTAGTAACATGGCTAAAAGTATGTTTATAGTCCTTCCCTGAAATCTGCTTGTCTCCATGAGCCACTAATCTAACTTGCATCTTTCTACCTCTCCCTTAGGCTTAAATTTGGTCTTATAGACCCATTTATAGCCTATAGCCCTTTTACCAGGGGGAAGTTGAGCAAGTTCCCATGTTTGATTTTTGTCTAAGGCCTACAATTCATTCTCCATGGCTTCCACCCATTCAGGAAACTCTTTTGCTTGCTTATAAGAATTAGGCTCAAAAGTGGATAACACATTTGAAAGACTATGTGCATTCTGTATGAATAAATTTGCAAGAATTGACTCTCTGAAAACATTGAAGGATTCTAATGATTGAGATGAATGAGGCTTAGTTGTATTGTGCTTAGGCATAGACAGGATGAAGTCATTAAACTTTGCAAGAATAGCTCTCAAGTCTATCAGAGACTGTTCTAGAGCAGGGTTATTCTGGTACACAAGTATCAGAACAAAATTCTTGCTCATTGTTCTCTTGAACATCAGAAGTAAAATTATCATGTTGATATGAAGAATCATGATCAAACTGCCCTTGTTATGAGAAATAAGGAATATCAAGAGTATGATCCAAGGTAGGATTGACAAGTGGTAGCACATATGCCTTGTCATGAGAATCACTAGAATCCTTTTCAGAAGTGCATTCAGATTTGCCAAACTTGTAAGGAAAGATTGATTCAACAAAATGTTCATCTCTGCTTAGAAACAGTTTACATGTCTCTATATCATACCGTTTGTACCCTTTTTGAGCTAAAGGATATCCAATGAAGATACATTTCTTAGCTTTAGGTGCACATTTATCCTACAATTTTTGAGATGAGTAACATAGACAACCAAAAACCTTCAATGAATTGTAATCTAGTTGCTTATTGAAAAGTAATTCATATGGTGATTTCCAATTCAAAATCAAACTAGGAATCAAGTTGATGACATATGTAGCAGCCAATAAACATTCTCCCCAAAATTTTTATGAAAGGCTTGCATGAAACCTTAAGGTTCTAGCTGTTTCAAGAAGATGTTTATGGTTTCTCTCTACCCTTCCATTCTGTTGGGGATTGCCAGGTAAAGTCCTCTGATGAATAATGCCTTTTGAAGCAAATAGAAGTCTACATGATTCCTGAACTATTTCAGTTCCATTATCACTTTTTATCATCATTACTTCTTTCTTGAATTGAGTTTTGGCATTCTAAAAATGCCATAAGAACAAAATGAACCCGAGTCTTGTCTTGCAAAAGATATGTCCATGTTGTCCTAGTATGGCCATCTAAGATTGTTAAGAAGCAAAATGCTTTAGATATTGAAGGTCTAGCATATTTACCCCATAAATCAATATGCAACAGATCAAAAGCAGTAGTAGCATGAGACTAAGACACTAAATAAGGGAATATGTGATGCTTGCCAAAGACACATGACTCACAAGTGAAATCAAAATCATATTTGCTACTAATCAAGATAGATTTCATATGCCTTGAGAGTATTTACAGAAGAATGTCCCATTCTAGCATGTATTATATCAATACTAGGCTTGCTAGAGGCTATTATTGTGTTATATACAACAACAGTAGTATAAGAAGCAGAACACACAGATAGATCTCCATTATTGCCAATGTTTGATGCAGCTGGACACTTATACAAGCCATAATGTCTTGTCCCTGTAGCCTTTATCTGTTTAGTTGAAAAGGTCCTGAAAATAACAACAATGCGGCTCAAAGACGACAGATAGATTGTTGTCATCAAGGAACTTTCCAACATATAATATATTGTACTAAAATTCTGGTATGTAAAGAACATTCTTCAATGAAACACTAGGATTTAATTGAATTGTTCCTATGTGTTTCACTATATTCACAGCTCCATTTGGTAAGGAAACCTTTATTGGCTTCTTTAATTGTTTTATTAAAGTAAATAATGCCAGATTAGAAGTCATATTATCGGATGCGCCAGTATCAATGATCCAATAATCAAACATTTTAAACAAATTACCAACATTAAAGTTAAGACTCGTACCAGCACTTTGAATTGAAGCATAGAGGGGATTATCTCCATTCATTGCAGCAGTTGTGCTCCTTGTTTTTGCATCATCCTCAAAACTTCATTGTACATTGCTGAAACCATCACATGATCAGCAATTTCTTGAGATACTTTGTTAGTATCCTCAATAGCAACAGAATCAAGCAGAAGCAGCCATTCTTTCAACTCTGGATATCTTGTTGCGATCCTTATTCCACTAACCAGGATATCCGATTAGATGAAAACATTGAGTCATAGAATGGCCCTTCTTTTTACAATGTTCACAAATCACATCACTCTTATGCCACTTAGAATCTTTTCCTGTTGCATTGGAAGAAATTCTATGAACCGCCTTTGTTGCATGAAATGCATTCATCTCCGACATTCCTTTTGAATCATTGATTTTATTTTGTTGTTCTACTTGCTGTGAAGTGTGATAAGTTTTATGTATGTTATGTAGATTGTTAGCACTCAAAAGATTTGTAATCACTTGATCATATCATTTGTTAAGACTACTGAGGAATTGCATCAACTTGTTCCTCTAATCAATTTCCAAAAACTTCTTCAAAATTGTACATGAGCACATTCTCATTGCACCACAAGTACAGTATGGAAATCCTTCAAGAACATGAAGTTGATCCCAAACGGACTTCAGCTTTCCAAAATATTCAGCTATAGATCGATCATTTTGTTGAATTGTTGTAAGAGATCTATGTAACTCAAACAATCTTGGAGCAGTTGTTTATCCAAATCTCTCACTCAATTCATTCCATAGCTGTAACGATGACTTTACAAACATGAAACTATCTGCAAAGACATCTCCATGGAATTGAAAAGCCAAGACATCACCACGTAATCATTTCCGATCCACTTATGCATTTCTGAAGAACCTTCATCAGGCATTGAAATTGTTACTTCAACGAGTTGAGACTTATTCCTAGCAATTAAAGCCATCTTGATTACACGACTCCATCTTAAGTAATTAGAACCTGTCAAAACGTGATTTTCTAATTGCATGCCCTGATAGTCACCATTGCTCAAGTAATAGGGATCATTGAAGATGTTTCCAGAATTCCGATTACACAACTTATCATTTTCATCCATTGAAATCTCTGCTACAATAACCTCAGCTCTGATACCATGAACAAACCAAAACTTATTTGATTACAACAATGAAAGCAACCGAAAGAATAAAATGAAAGAAAATTTTTGTTGTAATTTTATTTCTATTTTTTTTATTACATCAATTTGTAATATATATACAAGTGGGTTTTGCTAGCTCATCTTTTTGTAACAGAATTGTAACAAATTTTCTTATTTTACAAACCCATATAATGGAGTAATAGGGTTACTTGGCCTCGACAACACAATTATAAATAAAAATAAAATGCAAGGACCAACTATGATGTTATGTGCATCCAAAGACATATCAATATAAAGTGTTCTATTCTCAATACTTTGTTCATAGCATTACATAAGAGTATAAGACACCACACCCTAGTAATTTATAATACACTGTACAAAACTCCAATTGATTTGTAGTGATCTACTGATCACCATCACTGTAAACTCTTGGGGAAAAATGGAGATAATACATAGCACCAAATATGAGGGTGTAATTCTGAATCCACGGTCCTACTCTTCTGGCAACTTTAGGAAATGAATAAAAAAAGATCGAAGATATGTAGACGGCAAACCACAAGGGAAACGGATAGTACACAGGACACCAAAAGATAGCTCACACACAGACAGATGCCAATACTCCCACATGCACAAGGATGGCACAGGCGCATGGATAAACAGTGCTTCATGCACTTGGATACCACAGCATCAATGACTAAAGAAACAGAAGAAACAGCACATTTAGGATCCACAGTCCCAACAATTTGTGCAACGCTATGACCAAACTGTTGAGCAAATTAATACAGAAACAACAGTGACTAGTCAGAAATTTAAGACGAGACATCTGGTGCAAAAGGCAATTGAAGACATAGTTGGACAACGGTAAACCTCCCGCCTGTCACAAGTTATTCTATAAGAAAGAAGATTACGACACTGAAAGGCTAATAAAGCAGCCAAAAGCCCAAGCCGGAGAGACATCTTCTCCACCTCACTTTGATTCTTCAATTAGCAAATAATAACATACCATAGTCCAAAATCACAAACTAATTCATCCAATTCCCTCTACAGTCCTTTCAGGCCGCCCTTTCACATAAATCACATATCTAGTACATTAACATGATGAACCAGAACATTCTAATAAATTACTAGTAAGCTTCAGTGAAAAAGAAAACAGAATGCAACTTATATATTTTTCAAGTAAACTCAGAATGCAACATGGCAGAAAAGAAAAATCTTCCACAACAATTAGGAACTACGTCTCATGACTCTCATCAACAAGATCAAACACAACAGGAAAAGCAAAAGGCAAAGTACACCGAACATCAGCAAAACAAAGAGTTCACACACTTCCTATGCTATCAAAAATTTTACACCTCATGGGACGTGGACTAATATAGTAACTAACATGTTGTCCCCACCTTACAGCTAACATTTACTTCATCCAGAAAACTCTCAGTTAAAAACAAAAACAATACTCGTGGCCTGATTATTAGGGAAGGCAACATAAAACTGGAAGCAATGACAAAAAAATATCCCTTCTATCATGACAAATGTCTACGATACTCTTAGTCCATCCCCAAAGCACATTTTATCTTACCAAATTTTCGTTACTGCATACGATAATGAGAGGCAAAGAAACTATACAGATCGAGGCACTACTTCACAATACAATAATACCATAGAGGCATAGACATTGTCAAGGGACATTCCTAGCAAAAAAATTAAAATATCAAATAACCTCTTACCATTATTGCCTAGCTTATCATTCAGACCATTAAGTCTTCACTCATAAGTCATAAGGAAGTGGAATCTAGAAGTGGCTGTACACAGTATACCCCCACAGAAACAGCTATTTGACTTGCTCTGACCACCATAAGTTCTATCTTTGGGCATCAAAATCCACAAGTCAATCTATTTCTGATAGTTATCTTCCTTCTGTATGAAAATTCAATATTGTCTTTGCCAGAACAACATAGGAACTGACATTGATCGTAAATACTACTTTAAATACTGGAAAACAGAAACATATGACACAGGTTCAATCTAAAAAGAGAGCAAATTGAGGATATGAAAAATGTTTCAAGTTCATTGCTTCAAATTCTAAACAGAGGCCGATTGCCTGTTATCAGCATCAACATACTACACAGTTAAGCAATAATGGCAAATGAATCTCACCATGAAAGCTACGACTCTATAAACAATAATCTTACTTTTATGTTACGGTTTCAGTCCATCCATCAACATCAAGCTCCCATACCAGAAAAGAAACGCCAACATGAGAGCCCATCATTGTCCAAATATATGAAACAAAAATATCAAAAAAAGAAATTTCACATATATATCAGTAATTGGACTAAACTGCTATCAGGACACACAAATGATATCCACAAACATGAACTGAAAAATATACTTCAAAATAAGTCTCAATAGTATATCAACAGAGAAAACAAAATACTTCAATGGAAGCAAAAAAACGAACACAGGAAAGGAAACAAAAGGTCAAATATTGCAAAAGCAAGACATACAAAACAAAATAAGGATAATATGCAAACACACAAATTGATATCAGAGAACCACAAACCCGCACATAAGTACTTACAAACTGGTGCAGAGGGGGCCAACCCTTGTTGAGTGCACCAGGCTGTGACTGCTCCTTGCCATTCATTTATAGACATAAGGGCTTTTAACAAGGGAGACAGCAAATACTAAAAGCAAGAAACATAGATAAAGAAACTAGTGACTTATCATCATGCTTCTAAATCTTATCAAGCTTATCTGCCTTGATGACTGGATTGGCTTTTGCTATAGCACTCTGAGCAGCAGCCTGATAATCAAAGGGGCAATCATGCTTGTCAGAGTACCGGTGAGCAGCACAGAACAGGTTTCCGCATCTGCAACTGAAACCAGTCAAACCAACACGCTTACGGCAAGTCAAACATCTACTTGGGCCTGCTTTCTTGGCCTCAGTAGGCTGTTCAACACTCGACTCACAAGCTACTGGAACATTTACGACTTTTGTCTCCACTGCTCCGGACTTTATATCAATAGAAGCAGTAGCAGCAACAGCAACAACAGCTTCTTTGTCCTTGTTGGAGTTTCCGTTCACAATGTTTTCAATAGAAGAGGCTGCAAACCTAGCTTGTTCATCTTTGAGCACCGTTTCTCTGTGGCACTTAGAACACATATTCCTGGTTGCTGCATGCCCAAAGAACCCACAGTTGTTAATGCACAGCGTTGGGCGGTCTGGTGCTTGGCATCCAGTCTCATCGTGATCCATCCTTTAATTTACTGTCAATAAAGAAAGACCCAACACCCGTCAAATTCAAAACTTCATCACTCTAAAACAAGCCTGCACCCAAACACGTGTAGCCAAACCAAAACTCTCACACCGAAGAAGCTACATAAACTCAACTTCGCCAACCTTAGTAACCAAGAAATCATGTTCCAAACCAAAGAACTGCAACATATTATCATATAAAAACTAATTTCCTAAACCATATAAACTCCACAGAAACTCACGTTTCTTATGAAAACCGATCCCCAAACAAGCTGATAAAACATGTTCATAAACTGTCAACTTCAACTTATCAGCATATAAATCTTAATAAGGAATAAACCCATAAAGTCATGGCTTATACCAACCCCGATAACCGAACAAGCTGATAAAACATGTTCAAAGCCTAAGAACTTCATCATATCACTATATCAGTATAACAATCCCAACTTAAACAATACCCCATCAAAACTTTAAGCAACTAGTACGAATCGAATCGAACCGAGACGATACAGCGGTTTTTAACAGGGAACACCACCACCAACTAAAATAAACCTACCCCCACAAAAAAAAAAAAAAACATAACATCTATCCTCAAATAGACAGAAGTTTCAAGTCTTCAATAATATTTCTAGTTCCTAACCCATCCACCACATAAACAACATCAATTACAAAAATTTCAGAAAACCCAGATCATAAAAACAGTCAAAATCCGATTAATAACTTAATTCAAATCTCAAATTAAAAAAAAAACCCCAAATTCTCAATCTTCAAATCCACGCATCAATCAGTCCACTCAAGCAGCATACGAATTACAAACATCATATTAAACATCGAACACATCTCAACAAATCTAAAATTCAAACATTTCAGATTCAAATAGGTTTTCCTAGATTTTAAAATTGGGAAAACAAACTCGAAACAAGAATTGAAATTGAAATCGACATAGCGTACATAAACCAGGAATCAATCAGAAAAACTAAACAAACACGGATTAATGGAAGAAAAAAGGGAAGAACAGAAGAGGGGTTGGATTAACCTGATGGTGAAATATGAAAAATAGAGAGAGAAGAGGAAAATGATTAGGGTTTGCGGTAATCGAACACTTAAGAAAATTATTTCGAAATTTGAATGTAAATTGCGAATTATTATTATTATTATTATTATTATTTCTGCTTTATATAATTGTTGTAGTTGAATTTATATTATTAATGGGAAAAAAGGAACCCTTAATCCTCTACCCATTAATAATAATTAATAGAGAAAAGGGGGAAGGTGGTTGTGTTACTTGTGTAGTGTAATTGTATTAATACGATGCAGAGAAATCATGTCACAAGTGGAGGATGATAACGAGTGCTTGATAGGGACATTGCGGGAATCGAGGGTGGAAAAGTTTGATGATGATAAGCACAGTGAGGAGGAGAGAGAGTTGAGATTAAACGGTGGGTGTGGGTCTACCTTTGGTTTCATTTTTGTGTTTCTCGACCACTACGCACGCATTCATCAGCCTTGATACTAGGGAAGCCAACTTCTTCAACCGCCTACTGTTAAAGTTTTAAAATCAAACCGTCTTTTAAAATTATCAATATACCCCTTCTTTTTCAATCCAAATTCAAACCGAGTTCCATAAAAGGAAAAAGTCCGATTCAAACTTATTTCAAAAAATTCCGACTCTAAATTCGATAATAAAACTCCGACTCCAGATAGGAGATAAAACAGATTCGGATATTGTATTACATCCGACTGATTGTAATCCGATTCTGATCCGAATGAGTAGTGTCAAGGCTAGTATTAACAAAAAAGCCTAAGTATAATAAAAAAAAACCCCTAAGATGTGATGAAACAGAAATATCCCGAGCTATTTAAGTAGGTGAATTACGGGGTCGTAACTCTAAGAGGGGTAGAATGTGTATAATTTTGCGTTTTTGTTCTTATTTATTGTGTTTTATAATATTTTGGGTGCAAATCAGTGGAATTCGTAAAATATCTATGGTAAATATAAGAGATTTACAACAATCTTTTCAAAATCCTTTAGTGTTGGGGCTAAGTTTCGGGGACAAAACTTCTTTTAAGACGGGTAGATTGTAATCCCTCGAAATTCTACAAATTATTTTTTTTGTTACTATTTATTTATTTTCCTAAGTAACCCACTAAACCTAAACCACCAAAATTCTATTCTACTCAAAATTTTATACTACCCAAAACACTATCCTACTAACTAAACCTAAAATCTCTTTACTCACAAAACCATAAAACACAAACAAAAGCAAAAGAAGAAAAAAGAACCCCTCCCCACCCGTTGAATCCCCCCGCAGAAAACCCCCATCCAGCAGAGAAAACCCCCACCCCAAAGTGCCCCCTGCCGTGGAGCCCACCAGCCACTACCGCCTCTGCCGCCCTCATGTGTCACACCGGCCATCTCAACCGATCCTCTTCCCCTTCCTTCTCTTCCTTCTCTTTTACCTTTTGTTTACCCTTGAGTTTATGTACTATATCTTATGAAATTGTGTTGGTTCCTTTGATTGTTTGGGTTGTGATTGTTGTTGTTTTTGGGTTTGTAATTTTGGTGGGTTGAATTTTCGGTTGAATAATTGAAGTAAGTAATGAATAATTTGGTTGGAAGATTAGATTGTGATCCACGGTTGCGGTGTATAAGTTGGAATGATAAGTGATGAGTTGGCCTAAGGGGCTGATTAGATCAGAAAATTAAATATGAAGAGTGGTTACTGATGTTGTTAATGATTCGGCTTGCTTGGTGGATCAAAAACTTTAGTGCTGTCAACTTTAGAGATTGTCGGTTGTTGCGATTGCCGAAGGAAAATATTGTAGCTTATAACATATGTGGTGAATGAATGCTATTAACACTCAGGAAGCTAGATGCAAGGCTTGCACTGGCTACTTTCTTATCTTTGTATGGAAGTGTGGATGGTACGAGTAGATAAGAGCATGCATAATCATATATGTGTTAAAAAAAAATTGTGGACCCATATCATATTCAAGTCTCAATTGACAATATGGCATAATGTATTGTTCGCTGAAGACATATTTTATTTACTAGAGCTTATCTCATTAGAAAATAATCGGTTGGGAGCTAAGTGGTTTTCTTTGAGGCAGCATAAACTTCCTTACATGATTCTTACAAACCGCAAGAGCTATAGTCCACTTTTGAAGTTGCGGTTTGCTTTAAGTTGATAAAGGGCTATACCTTGATCCTTAAATTAGGTGATACTCATGACATGATCAATTTTAATTGATAAATTAATGAATTGGAAATTATTTAAGTGAGCTATAATTTCTTTGGCAAACAAAAAAAAAATTGTATCAAAGTAGATTCCTAAATTCTATTTAAACTACTAGCTTATAATTTTGGGAGGCTTAAAAATGTGTTTTGGGATGATTTTAAAGTTTTTGAAAGTTTAATAAGGTTGTTGTGAATTTGGTATTGTTGGTATGTTGATGTAGTTGTATTATTTGGTGTAGGAGAACAATTTGAAAAAGGTCCTTAAAAATATAGAAAGTGGATACTCGTACATTTTACTCCAAGTACGTACAAATTACGAAGAACATTACCTTTAATTAGGAGCATGATTTAGGGTGAAATATAAACTTAGTATCATGTTTAAGGAACCCTTTAAATGAGATTGTTTGGTTATCTATTAGAAAGAATTCATGTTCTTTATATTATGGGCATGTTTTGGTATTATTTGTGAGAAATCGTGATTTATTAAATTGGCATTAATTGTTAATTAATACATGAGGTGGTTTATTATTACTCCTTCACTACTGATAGTATGATTGTAGTAAAGGTGAATTTTTATTAAGTCTTAGTGACGAGGGTAGTTGACTTTGTTCAACAGGTTTAATAGTAAAGATTGAAATTAAAAGGTTAACAATTACAGTATAACAGAGATTGATTGTATAACTGTAATGTTTGCATGTGTGTGCTGTGGTGGTTGTGTATATTGAGTTAAACAGTAAATCACATAAAGAGAAAGAGGATGAGCAATAAAACTCTAGGCTAGTGCATGCACGTCTAGAGTATTGACAATCAGGGGTTGCAGTTTCACGGGGTATTATCCGTGGCTTTTATTGGAGGCCGTGTGATCTATGAGTTTCTGTTTTTTTTTATAAAGTTTTAAACTTAAAATTGGGGTTAGTTGAGATCTCATCTAGCTATGGTGACGAAGTTGTGCCCGTTTACCATCTGGATTTTTATATTGTATTTTGATGCTCTCCGACGGGAGTGCATAGGTTATTTAATTATTTGATGTCCTAATTAGGACATGGGAGAGACAACCTAGTCTATTTCTTAATCTAGTTCATTAATCAATTTATCGTGTCAGTTGAGTAAAATGTTGCGTGATACATTCTTACATTTTATAATTATTCTTATTTAATTATCAGTTTAACTGTTATACTTTGTAATTTGTATGTACCCAGCTTGCTGATAACGTGTCTTGTGTGTTTTTGGTCATGACTTTTGCCTATAAATGACACTATGATGATCTAATACTTACATTTTTATTATTGGGGAGCAGATTATTAACAGGTATCTAAACGAGCATTCATGCATGAGCGGGTTTGAGAGGAACGTTATTTTGATTTAGATTTCAGAATAAATTATGCTTGTTAGATTCGGTTTTAAACTGTTGGGTTTGGATTAGAGGTGAACATTATTTGGTACATTGCAATAAGGGTCGTAGAGGTTCTAGTTTGTAATATTAGGAGTTGATTTACGTTTAATGTTATTTCAAAAGTCTTTTGGTTTTCCGCTGCAAAACTCTATTTTATAGCCTTAACGTTTGAACACGTGGCGGTAGCACACTGGTAGTTCTTAAAAGTTTGGTTTCCGAAAATGGGAATTATCGGGCTGTTACAAAGTGGTATTTGGGAGCTTTAGGTTAGATTTTGTTATGCCACAAATGATTTTATTAGGCGCCTAAACTTTTAAACGTTTTGGAAATGATTTACATATCAAATAGTATGAGTATTAGTTCATTATTACCAATAAATTATATTTTTTTATTACTAATAAATTATTATTATTATTATTTTAAAAAAAATTATTTATTTATTTAATTATTTAAATTCGTTAAGTCTCAAATATTCGAAAATGAGTGAGATTTGGGGTAGTTAAGAAGGCATGCATATAGTTAACATTCTCTTTATGTTTTGAGCTTATGCATTAGTTCACTTATATTTTCGTATGTGATTATCTTATTTGCTCTATTTTAATGGGATAACGTAGAGAGATGAATACCGAGTTCGTTCGTGAGAGTAATCAGGGCCCGAAATCAATCAGTGGAAAACTCATAAAATAATGGAGGATATTCTATGCCCAAAGAAGGACCAATCAGAAGAAGTGTACCAAGATTGGTTCGAATTCAAAATAGCTAGGAAGAAAGATAAGATGAAAACGTATAAGAGAATTTTCCACCAGTACACCCTAGATTTCAATTCTAATGAGGATGACTTAGAAAGGATGGAGGTGGAACCAGTGGACCCTCATGCTAGAAAATGGGCCACTAGGAACATGAATCCTACATACAAAGCTATTACTATTGAAGACTCGGATGATGAAAAGGATCCTGACTTTAAATTAGAAGATTATAATGAGAAGAAGGACCACAAATCGAATGTAGTTCCTTAAATAACTTAATATATTTTTTTAAAAAAAATCTAGGTAGGTAGTTAGGATTACAATAAGTTTTTCATTATATTAGGTTATTGTACGATATAAATGATTGGAGGAAAGTAGAACATTATGAAGCCATATTAGTATATCATCCTATATTATTTTAGTTATTTAATATTATTACTCTATCTAGTTATTGATCTTATATTGAATTACCTAATTAGTCCTAATTGATTTAAGCAACTAATGACAACCAACCTTTAAGATTTAACTCGCTTTCTTATTATTTGAGTGAGAGCGGGGAGGGAACCAATTTTGATTATTTTGATTTCTTAATGTGTTTTAAATTATTTGGTTGTCTAAATTGTTTGGTTGATTGGAATGTGAATGTGATTATGAAATGAGGTCTTGCGTTAAGTAGCTGTACGTAAAAGTGGAACTTGAATAAGTTTAATATTACTCTAGGCTTAAAAGTACTATGGCAAGAAACGATGCTGCACTAGCCGAGGCCATATGCTTACTGAACAATTGAACCAGAACCGTGGGGAAATACATGACCCTCATGCTGAAATGTTTAAGAAACTAGCTCAGGTGAAACCACCTATTTTCAAAGGGATAGCTGAACCTACCTTTTTAGAGAATTAGGAGCGAGAATTTGATAAAATATTCATTGCGATGAATTGTGTTGAGGAAATGAGGGTAGATCAAGCTTCCATGTATTTAAAGGATGAAGTAGACAGATGGTGGAGAGACAATTCTGCTAGGTTAAAAGCCCGACCTAACTTTGGGTGGGAAACCTTTAAATTTGCCTTAAGAGAAAAGTTTAACCCTCCTTACGTGAGAAAGCAGAGAGCTTAGGAATTCATTAACCTTCAAATGGGAACATGACCATTGCAGACTACTACCACAAGTTCACCACTCTAGCTAGGTTGGCTCCACTGAAGAGCAGAAGGCCCAAAAATTTGAGCAAGGGATAACTAGGCAACTCCAGAAGGATTTGGGAGGAAAAGTGTTCAAAACTCTAGATAGGGTATATGAGATAGCAGCTCACTTGTATGGGTTGAATGTTAGGGATCCCACTGAAGGTAGCCATGCTAGGGATAAAAGAAAACATTTTGGGCACCATAGGAACAACCATAATAACTCGAAGAGGCCTAGGAATGGGAATTTGATTGAAAATAGAAACCGAGAGTTGGGTAATACCGTAAGCCAAGAAAATGGAGATAGAAGGTACTGCTATAAGAGATGTAAAAGGAACCACCCTAGAAAGGACTGTGATGGAAATCTGGTGACATGTAGGTACTGCCACAAGAAGGGTCATAGGGAGTACGAGTGTTATTCAACAAAGAAAGACAAAGGGAATGGTATAGGAAATTATCAAAGGGTTAACTCCACGTTTGACCAAGGTATGAGAAACATAGGCCGGGTAATCAAAATGGGAAACCCTACAACAGTGGGAATGGTAACGATAATAAGCCCAACAATTCTAGCAACAACAACAACAACAACTTTAACACCAGCAACAACTTTAACAACATCAACCATGCAGGTCAGGATAGAAGCAACAATTCCAGGCATCTGTCTGTAATGGGCAGGAAGGAGGTTGAGAGATCCTCAAATGTAGTCACTGGAACATTCTCTATTAACTCAATTTCTCTGAAAACCTTATTTGATTCTATAACAACCTATTCCTTTATTTCTGCATCTATAGTGAACCAGTTAAATTTATCCGAGTCGTGTCCTGTTGAGTTATCTGTTTTCTTACCTATGGGTAAGGTAGTTCCTTGAACTAGGCTCCATATGAATTTATCTTTGAAGATTAAGGAAACTATTTTCCCATCTGATCTCATATAATTTGACTTGGGAGATTTAGATGTAATATTGGGGATGGATTGGCTAAGTCTGTACAAGGCTAAGATATATTGTGAAATACAGAAAGTACACTTGAGAAGTCCTTTAGGAAAAACTATGTCTTATAGACGATTTGGGAAGCCTAAAGGGTATGGATTAATTTCAGCAATGGAAATGAGGAAGTTATTCACCAAGGGATGCCCAATATACCTTTGCAATATCCAAAATTTGAGTATGGAAGAATACAGGAGAATAGAAGACATTCCCGTAGTAAATGAGTTTTCAGATGTTTTCCTAAATGAAGTTTTGGGAATGCCACCTGGTAGAGAGGTCGAGTTCACCATAGACCTAATCTCGGGAGCTACACCTATTTCTAAGGCACCTTATAGAATGGCACCAGCTGAATTGGTAGAGTTAAAGACCCAGTTGCAAGGAATGTTAGAGAAGGGGTTTATCAGACCTAGTGTATTACCCTGGAGAGCTCCTGTGCTCTTTGTGAAGAAGAAAGAAGGAAGCATGAGGTTATCTATTGATTATAGGAAGCTAAATAATGTGACTATGAAGAATAAGTACCCATTACCCAGAATAGATGACTTATTTGACCAGCTGAAGGGAGCTAGTATATTCTCGAAAATTGATTTAAGATTGAGGTACCACCAATTGAAAATCTCTAATAAGGACATCTCAAAGACCACATTTAGAACTCGTTATGGGCATTATGAGTTTACATTTATGCCATTTGGGTTAACCAATGCACCTGCTATCTTTATGGATATAATGAATCGAGTATTCCACGAGTATCTAGACAAATTTATAGTAGTATTCATTGATTATATTTTAGTGTATTCAAGGAATAAGGAGGATCATGCCAAAGACCTGAGAACCATTTTGGAAACCCTTAGGAGTAATGAATTGTATGCAAAGTTTTCCAAATGTGAGTTTTGGTTAGAGCAAGTAGCATTCTTGGGGCATTACATTTCTAAGGAAGGTGTTTTGGTAGACCCTGTGAAGATTAAAGCTATTAGCGAAAGGCCTACTCCAAAGAACGTGACTGACATTAGAAGTTTATTGGGTTTGGCGGGGTATTATAGGAGATTTTTCAGTGACTTTTCCAAAATAGCCCGACATATGACCACCTTGATGAAAAAGAAGACTAAATTTGTGTGGGATGAAAGGTGCGAATTGGCTTTTCAAACCCTCAAAGAGCGGTTGACTATCGCACCTGTGCTAACATTGCCCTATGGAAAAAAGGATTTGAGGTATATAACGATGCCTCAAAGCATGGGTTAGGACGCGTACTACAGTAGAATGGGAAGGTTATTGCTTATGTATCACGTCAATTAAAGCCGTATAAAGCCAATTATCCTACTCATGACTTGGAACTTGCCGTGATTGTGTTTGCTTTGAAAATTTAGAGATATTATCTGTATGACGTCACTTGCAAGATTTTCACAGATCATAAGAGCCTCAAGTACATCTTCACTCAGAAAGACTTGAACATGCGATAATGTCGGTGGCTAGAACTAATTAAAGACTATGATTTGGATATCATGTATCATGAAGGAAAAGAAAATGTGGTTGCAGATGCTCTCAATAGAAAATCGAGTCATAGTATTAATGCCTTAGTGGTGGCCGATAAGTTGTGTGAGGAAATGAAAAAGTTGAGTCTTGAAGTCATGAACCATGGGGAATTATAGAACCTCTTGAATGCTTTATCCCTAGAACCCTCTATTTTTTAGGAAAGTAAGGAAATGCAAGACGTATCCTTAAAGAAGATTAGAGATAAGGTGATTACTGGGGTATAATCGAATTTTCAAATTCATGAAGATGGTAGTTTGAGATTTAAAGGGAGATGGTGTATACCGCATAACTGTGAAGAAGTCAAAAGAAAGATCATGGATAAGAGCCATAATACTCCTTATTCAGTGCACCTTGGGGGCGATAAGTTGTATAAAGATTTGAAGCAGATATATTGGTGGCCGAATATGAAGAGAGAGATAGTTGAGTATGTATCTAGGTGTCTGACGTGTCAGAAAGTGAAAATAGACCATAAAAGACCCATGGGGAAGATGTAACCTCTAGAAATACCTTGTTGGAAATGGGATTCAATTTCCATGGACTTTGTGACTGGTTTGCCAAAATCTAGAACTGGAAATAACAAAATCTGGGTGATTGTAGATAGACTCACCAAATCAGCTGTATTCATAGCAATTAAGGAGACTTGGAAGAAAAAGCAACTAGCAAAGGCATGTGTGAAAAATGTAGTCCATTTGCATGGAGTTCCTAAGGATATAGTGTCAGACACATATTCGAGGTTCTTGTCTAAGTTTTGGCAGAAGGTGCAAGATAACTCAGGGACTACCTTGAAAATGATTACAACCTTCTATTCGGTAACTGATGGGTAAACAAAGAGGACAAATCAGACCATGGAAGATATGTTGTGAGCTTGTGCAATAGATTTTCAGGGAACTTGGGAAGATCAATTAGATTTGATAGAATTCTCATACAATAACAGTTACCATGCTAGTATTAAGATGGAACCGTTTGAAGCACTTTATGGAAGGAAATGTAGAAGCCTGGTGTGTTGGAATGATATTGGAGAACACATAACTTTGGGGACTGAATATATAGAAGACATGGTGAGTAAAGTCAAAGTGATTTAGTCAAGGATCAAAATAGCATAGGATAGGCAAAAGAGATATGCCGACTCAAAAAGAAGTGAAGATGAATTCAATGTAGGTGATAAAGTCTTTTTTAAAGTCTCACCTACTAAAGGCATAATGAGATTTGGTAAGAAGGGAAATCTTAATGCCAAATATGTAGGGCCATATAAAGTTCTGCAACGTGTAAGAAGCGTCGCCTATAAGTTGGCCTTACCGATGGAGTTTGGAAAAATACACGATGTCTTTCATATCTCTCAGCTAAAGAAATAAGTTCCAAGAAAACCCATGTTCTGCAACTAGAGGCTATTCAATTGGACGAGTCCTTAACCTATGAAGAAAGACCAGTCAAGATATTAGACCAAAAAGTGAGAAGTAGACAAAATATAGACATACGAATGGTAAAAGTACTATGGTCTAATCACGAATATGAAGAAGCTACCTGGGAGACTGAAGATGTGATGAAACAGAAATATCCCAAGCTATTCGAGTATGTGAGTTACGGGGTTGTAACTCTTTTCTTTAAGAGGGTTAGAATGCGTATAATTTCGCATTTTTGTTCTTATTTATTGTGTTTTACAATATTTTGGGTGTAAATCTGTGGAATTCGTAAAATATTTATGGTAATTATAAGAGATTTACAACAATCTTTTCAAAATCCTTTAGTGTTGGGGCTAAGTTTCGAGGGCGAAACTTCTTTTAAGAGGGGTAGATTGAAATCTCCTGAAATTCTACAAATTATTTTTTTTGTTATTAATTATTTATTTTCCTAAGTAACCCACTAAGCCTAAACCACCAAAATTCTATCCTATTCAAAATTTTATACTACCCAAAACTCTATCCTACTAACTAAACCTAAACTCTCTTTACTCACCAAACCACAAAACACAAACAAAAACAAAAGAAGAAAAAAAAGAACCCCTCCCCACCCATGGAATCCCCCCACAGAAAACCCCCACCCCACAGTGAAAACCCCCACCCCAAAGTGCCCTCTGCCATTTAGCCCACCAGCCGCTGCCGCCCACCTGCTGCCGCCTCTGCCGCCCTGTTGCGTCACCGCAGGCCGTCGCAGTCGGCCATCTCAACCGGTCCTCTTCACCTTCCTTCTCTTTTCCCTTTTGTTTACCCTTGAGTTTATGTATTATATCTTATGAAATTGTGTTAGTTCCTTTGATTGTTTGGGTTATGATTGTTGTTGTTTTTGGGTTTGTTATTTTGGTGGGTTGAATTTTTGGTTGAATAATTGAAGTAAGTAATAGATAATTTAGTTAGAAGATTAGATTGTGATCCACAGTTGCGGTATTTAAGATGGAATGATAAGTGATGAGTTGCCCTAGGGGGCTGATTAGATCAGAAAATTAAACATGAAGAGTGGTTACTGATGTTTTTAATGATTCGGCTTGCTTGGTGGATCAAAAACTTTAGTGCTGTCAACTTTAGAGATTGTCGGTTGTTGCGATTGCCGAAGGAAAATATTGTAGCTTATAACATATGGGGTTAAATGAATGCTATTAACACTCAGGAAGCTAGATGCAAGGCTTGCATTGGCTACTTTCTTATTTTTGTATGGAAATGTGGATGGTACGAGTAGATAAGAGCATGCATAAATGCATAATCATATATGTGTAAAAAAAATTTGTGGACCCATATCATATTCAAGTCTCAATTGACAATATGGCATAATGTATTGTTCACTAAAAACATATTTTATTTACTAGAGCTTATCTCATTAGAAAATAATTGGTTGGGAGCTAAGTGGTTTGCTTTGATGTAGCATAAACTTCCTTGCATAATTCTTACAAACCTCAAGAGCTATAGTTCACTTTTGAAGTTGCGGTTTGCTTTAAGTTGATCAAAGGCTATACGTTGATCCTTAAATTAGGTGATACTCATGACATGATTAATTTTAATTGATAAATTAATAAATTGGAAATTAGTTAACTGAGCTATAATTTCTTTGGCAAACAAAAAAAAAATTTATGTCAAAGTAGATTCCTAAATTCTATTTATACTACTAGCTTATAATTTTGGGAGACTTAAAATGTGTTTTGGAATGATTTTAAAGTTTTCTAAAGTTTAATAAGGTTGTTGTAAATTTGGTATTGTTGGTATGTTGATTTAGTTGTATTATTTGGTGTATGAGAACAATTTGAAAAAGGTCTTTAAAAATAGAGAAAGTGGATACCCGTGCATTTTACTCCAGGTACTACAAATTACGAAGAATGTTACCTTTAATTAGGAGCATGATTTGGGGTGAAATATAAACTTATTATCATGTTTAAGGAACCCTTTGAATGAGATTGTTTAGTTATCCATTTGAAAGAATTCATATTCTTTATATTAGGGGCATGTTTTGGTATTATTTGTGAGAAATCATGATTTATTAAATTGATATTAATTGTTAATTAATCCATGAGGTGGTTTATTATTACTCCTTCACTAATGATAGTATGATTGTAGTAAAGGTGAATTTTTATTAAGTCTTAGTGACGAGGGTAGTTGACTTTGTTCAACAGGTTTAATAGTAAAGATTGAAATTAAAAGGTTAACAATTACAGTATAACAGAGATTGATTGTATAACTATAATGTTTGCATGTGTGTGCTGTGGTGGTTGTGTATATTGAGTTAAACAGTAAATCACATAAAGAGAAAGAGGATGAGCAATAAAACTCTAGGCTAGTGCACGTCTAGAGTATTGACAATCAGGGGTTGCAGTTTCACGGGGTATTATCCATGGCTTTTATTGGAGGCCGTGTGATCTATGAGTCTCTTTTTTTATAAATTTTTAAACTTAAAATTGGGGTTAGTTGAGATCTCATCTAGCTATGGTGACGTAGTCGCGCCCGTCTACCATCTGGATTTTTATACTGTATTTTGATGCGCTCTGACGGGAGTGTATGAGTTATTTAATTATTTGATGTCCTAATCAGGACATGGGGGAGACAACCTAGTCTATTGCTTAATCCAAGTTATTAATCAATTTATCGTGTCAGTTGAGTAAAATGTTGCGTGATACGTTCTTACATTTTATAATTATTCTTATTTAATTATCAGTTTAACTGTTATACTTTGTAATTTGTATGTACTCAGCTTCCTGATTACGCGCCTTGTGTGTTTTTTGTCATGGATTTTGTCTATAAATGACACTGTGATGATCCAATACTTATATTTATATTATTGGGGAGCAGATTATTAACAGGTATCTAAACGAGCATTCATGCATGGGCGGGTTTGAGAAGAACGTTTCAAATTTTAGAATAAATTATGTTTGTTTGATTCACTTTTAAACTGTTGGATTTGGATTAGAGGTGAACGTTATTTGGTACATTGCACTAAGGGCCGTAGAGGTTCTAGTTTGTTATATTAGGAGTTGATTTACGTTTAATGTTATTTCAAAAGTCTTTTGGTTTTCCGCTGCAAAACTCTGTTTTATAGCCTTAACATTTGAACACGTGGCGGTAGCACACCGGTAGTTCCTAAAGGTTTGGTTTTCGAAAATGGGAATTATCGGGGTGTTATAGTGTATCAGATTTAATTGCTTGTGTTTGATTACTTTCCATTAACATTTGATGACATTTTTTACCTGTTCATCGGGGAATTTTGATGAGCTATTCTATGCATCACTTTTCTGCTTTGTGATGAAAATACTCTTGCGCTTTGTGGTTTTATATTTGCTCTATCAATAACTATCATCGACTCATTAATAATCTACAAAGCACTAGAAAAAATGAGGCTAAAATTCTAGAAGTTCAAAATATTTATAAAAATGGTATAATTTTGACACATCAATGAGGATTCCCTAGATTGTACTTTGCCATTCATTTCTTGAGGGGTTGTGGTTGAAGCATCTTCAGTGGAGTTCTCAACAAATGTATATCCTTTTGACCTCTTCGAGATTTTATCCATAATAACCTTAACTATATAGAATGTTTGCAGGCATTAAGCAATTAGCAGCTTAGCACATCAGCTCAACATAGAGAATAGAAAAGTAAATAGAGAAATTTTATAACAGAGCGACCTACCTTCTATGAATTCACCAAAGGTTTGAAAGGCCTCACATAACGTCTTTTCATATGTGTAGAATGATAGATCTGAAAGAAATAAGAATCCTATTCAGTTGATATGGAATGACACCAAGTGGTTTGAGCATTAATCAAAATTCAGTTGATATGGAATTAAACAAAATTAAGTAACTGGGAACTATGTAGCTGGAAACAAAGGTTTATACTTTTGCTTGTGTCTCAATGTTCTATTCATACTCATAAAAAAGATACATATGTAGATGATAAAAGTTTCACAAGTAAATGACTTCATCCGGACACCATGGAAGCTTTAATGTGTTTTCATAGTTAGAGGCCGGCTTCCACATTTTAAAGGTGATAATCCAAATCTAATTTTTTTCCTTAAGTATTCATTATTAATGCCTTTAATTTATTTATTTAATTATTTTTCTTGTATCTTTCAGATTCTACAAAGAGTGGTAGTATTCATTCTTCAAAGTGCATCAATACTTGAAGATGAAGAAGTTAAGCTTAAAGAAGGATGCATTAATGATTAGTTGGAATTTTATTATTGTTGTAAATAACCCCATTGGGGTCTTGGAATGTATGATGACCCATGGTACTTTAAATTTACTTTATATAATATAAATAAATTAAAGTATCAGTAATGAAATTAAAAAAAAAATATGTAAGAAAAGTGCAGAATTTACAATAGGTTAAATTTTGGATCGGATTCAGAGGTCCGACGGATCGGATCGAATGTCCGAAATTCCTAATAGGGTCAAAGTCGAAGTTTGCAGATTCAGAGTTGGATTCAGATAAAAAACTAAGGTCTGCAAACTTGTCGGGTTGGATTAGGATTTTGTTGGATCCGATCCGACTCTGATCCATTGCCATTTATTTTCACTTTCCTTCTCCTTTCCCTCCCTTATTCCTCTCTCCTCCTTCTCCACCATCACTAGATTTCTATCACCGCCTCCTACAACTGTCGGATTCCAGAACCGAAAACGTAATAATAAGTCGCCACACTAGGGAAGAACCGTTGAATGATGTGGGAAGACAACTGGCACGTCATGTAAGTTTTTTTACTTAAAAATAATTCTTGCGAGGGAGTCGTTTGAATTTTTCGGTCACCGCAAGAGTTACCCCATTAAATTAAACAGCCCACCCAAGTGGTGGCTGGAAAAATCAAACGACTCCCCCATGGGGTGGTAGGAAATATAAAACGGCTTGCCCTTGGGTTGAACTAAAATACTAAAGTGCTCCTGCATGAGTGGTCGTAAAAATAAAACGGTCAGCCCTTTTTCTTTATTTTTTTGCTTTAATTAGTTTTAAAGATTATGTTAATTGTTCTAATTAGTATTTAGTGGTAATTAGTACTTAAGATCATGTTAATTGCTCTAATTAGTATTTGTGATTAGTTCATGTTTAATTAGTGCTTAAGTTCATGTTGATTTCTCTAATTAGTACTTAGTGGTAATCAGTTTCAATTATTCTCATTATTGTATTAATTGTCATTATTCATTACAATGTTTCTCTAATTAGATATGAAATTATTCGTAATTAAGAATAATGAGTGTTGTAATATTAGGAATAGATATTAACAATAAATAATACTCCCTCCATTCTTTTTTTTCTTTCTATTTGGAATCAGAGAAGAAAACATGATTATATTAAATTTAATTAATATTCTATAAAAATAATTTAAATTATTCTGAAAATATGATTAGAGTCTATTAAAAAAATGATGTAAGTGAGTTATTGAATATTAAATAAGTAGTAGAGTTTTGTAAATTCCATGGTATTAAACAATAAGAAATTCAACGGAGGCTACATATCACACAGATAGTGATTCCAACCAAAAATTTTTAGCCAACCATAATATTAGGTTGAATATAGAAGGATTTCAAATGAGAATAACATTTTGAAATACTCCATCTGTTCTTTTTTTCTTCTCGTATTCCCCATTGGGAAATTCTAAAAAGTTGTTCCCATTTAGAATAATTCCTTTTTTATTTGATATTTTATGGAGTAAATAACCTTAGTCCACTATCCACCCATTGGGTACAATAATTTTTTTATTTTTATAAAAGATCTTTTTTATTCCCAAAATATCAATAAATGCAAGTAGTCCACTTGTATTTTTTTGATGGAATATCTACCCTTTCACTTGCTTCATGTTTAATTCATTTCATAGAATCTTTCTCTTCTTAGTTACTATATTGGGTTCTTCGCTAATTCCAAATGAGAACGAAAAAAAAGAATGGAGGTAGCAATAATTAGATATTTAAAAAATTAAGAATAGTAAATAGTTTAATTAAAATTACACGTAATAAAGAAAAATAAATAGATAACATTAATAATAGTAATTATATTAAAAATAATTTAAAGAATAATATTTATTTTATATTTAATAATAATAATTATATAGTAAAACTAATTATTATAATTTAGCAATAGTAGTAACTAGACGTTAGTAATAATAATTAAGAATAAAGAATAATAATTATAATATTAGGGATGATATTAATAATATTTATAATATAATTATTTGTAGTATTAATAATTAGATGTTAAAATATTAAGAATAATATTAACAATTAAGAATTAGATAATTTAATAATTTTAAGAATAATGACATTAACTTTAACTTTAATATTTTAGCAATAATTGTAATAAATAATTAGATATTAATATTAGTAACTAGATAATAATAATAGTTATTATAGAAAAATAAATAATTTTATGAATAATAAAATTAACATAACTTTAATTATATTAATTAGATATATTGTAGTTATAATAAATAATTAGATGTTACTATTAGTACTTAGATGTTAATACTAATAGTAATTATTGATAAAGAATTTTAAGAATAATAAGTGTGAAATTAGTGTTAATTACTTGTTATTATTCTTAAAAATGTTAGTATATGGTCAACATTATTTTGAAAACGTAATATTTAAACTTATGAAGAACATAATAGTTATGTATGGACTATTTATTGAAATTATTCTTCATTAGATCAAGTATTACTTTTACATTATAATTTTGACGACTAAACTATAAAGGTGGCTTTGGGAGGCGAGTAGAGCGTCATATGGTGGCATTACAGACAAAAGAGTGTTGGGCCCATCAAACCTAGTTCTCAGTTTTGGAGTCCTAGGACTGAGTGTGGCAAAGTGAGTATATTCGTAGCTATTCGGAGGTAGTTGGATCATATGCAGGCATCAAAGGTACTATCTAAACCATTTCATTCACTACATGGAACCATTTGCATGATTTAACTAGTGTATCATGTATATAGGTTTGTTGGTTGCCTTACGGTCATGATCCAACACTGGTTGTTCTTAGGATCACATTCACTGGATGGATTCGATATCAAGAGATCATTGAATCATATAAGCTTGATTGGGTCTTACGTTAGTTTAATTACATGTAGGTGATTCATAGGTCACCTCGTAGGTCAAAGTCGGCATTTGGGCCTGGTACTAGTAAGTATCGGGGAGTGTTTGCTACTTCATAAATGGAATCGGCCTAAGATTATTTTTAAGATAGCTTCAGACTAGATTTT
Source organism: Dysphania ambrosioides (assembly GCA_026401315.1). Taxonomy (NCBI): domain Eukaryota; kingdom Viridiplantae; phylum Streptophyta; class Magnoliopsida; order Caryophyllales; family Amaranthaceae; genus Dysphania; species Dysphania ambrosioides. The sequence goes on along the minus strand of CM048661.1, from coordinate 16,740,931 downwards.
TCAATTTTTCAACCTGCTGATGTAGATTAATCTGCTAGTGTTCTCGAGTTCTTTCAATGGTTTTATCAAGTGTCTGATCTAGTATTGATTGATGAGGATGTGATACAGACTATGTCGAATCGGATGAAAACCCAATATGTAAGTTTTTTCGAAAAAATTAATTTGATGTCAATGTTAATATATATTAATGTTAATGTATGTTTATTACCTGTGTAGTGGCTTGAGAGGTAAGCATGTGCAGAAGCCATTAACAAGTTTATGTTTTATTACTACTCTTGATGACTTGTATATGAAACTTCTAACTCTATGACTATTGGATTTATGGTTTGTTTGATTTATAGCTTATTAGTTTATTAGATTTATGATTTGTTAGATTTGTTGCTTCTTATCTTATTTGATTTATGGTTTAGGTGAACATGTATTAGTATGCGAATGTAGTAAGTATATTAAGTAATGAACACAATCAATAGTATTACATCCTTCTGCACTTTCTACCAACTACATTATCCAAATTCCACCAACGGTCTAATCAAGTCTCATACAATTGCTCCCAACCTAAAACACTTTATTCTCGAACCTCAAACTACATGGTACAAATAGGCGGTACATGGTAATCAAGGGAAAGAGTCAACCTAATGTAATTTTTTCAATCTCCAAGATGTGCAAGACATATCTCCCTTCAATGCTGAGTAATGTCCATGTAAGCACTCCATGGGAGTATATTTATACAAGGGTACACCGACCCATATATACCAACACTTAGAATTATGACTGCAAAGTTCTAAAATTGAGCTATGGGAAACAAGTCTTGGTGCACCTCCATCTAATGTTGTTGTAAACAGTGAACATGATACCATCAGATACGATGCACATCATTGTCTAACCCTTTATAGAATATAGGTGAGTACTTATGTCGATGAGACAACAACTCATTTTCATTGATATTCTTTGATTCTACCCATTATCTTGGCCCCCAAGGAAAATTTCTACTAGAAATAAAAAAAACATAGTTATTGTCACCCTAAACATTGAGATAATCAATAAAATAATCAAGCATGATCCTCATAATCTTGTCCACATTCTAGTACTATGTAATATTCGCATGACTGTAAGATGATTAAGATATAACATTTAATAAGTTTCAATTGCAAACATTTTACTAAAAAACTATTGCTACATGAAAAGATAATCTACCAGACATGTTCATGAACGATATGGAATGTCTCCCTAGGCTAATAGTTGTACTCTAACCTCATTTGCTCCTTCAACCGAAATATTCCCACGATTTTCTTTCATGACATGTACTAGGAAATCCTTAGTTCGACAACCTAGGTTGGAGCTGAATGTAAACCGACTGATTTGGGTGGAGATTAGTTTGTATGAGATGTCAAATGAGACAAATTGGATGGTTTTGTAGTCTTCCTTCAATAAGTACTCACTAAGACATTTGTACGACATGTGCCTAGATTTTTTTAATCCATATAAGGATCGATTCAATTTGATGGAGTAATTTTCTTAAGAACTTGAATCTGCTACTTCTTATAGCTTAAATCCATTGGGATTTTCATATAAATATCAATATCTAGTGAGGCATACAAATAAGTTGTGACTACGTCCATCAAACGTAAGTCAAATCCTTTTTTTATATCTAGATTTATTAAAAATCTAAAAGTCGTTGCATCCACCACAGGAGAGTATGTCTCTTTCTAATCAATATCAGGTCTTTGTGAGAATCCTTGTGCAACTAAACATGCTTCATATCACACTATTTCTCTGTTTTTATTTCTTTTACGCATTTAGACCCATTTATAGCCTACTAGTCTGACACCTTTAGTTGTATGACATACAAACCCTTAAACTCCTCTCTTTGCAAGAGATTTTGATCCTACTTCGATTGCTTCTTTCCATTTTGGCCAATCATCTCTTTGTCTACATTCTATCCTAGACTTTGTTAAGGATCCTCACCATCATCATTAAAGACATCAATTGCTACGTTGCATGAAAAACATCATCGATGTTGATTTCATTTCGCTTTCATTTTATTCTTGACATGACATAATTAGTTGAGTTCTCTTCATTATTAGGTACTATAATTTTTTCATATCTTGTCAAGGTCTCTTATGGAGATCCTTCTAGAGTTATTGCATCTTCGACCTGATTATTTTCAATTAGTGCTCCCTATCTTTTTCAAAAAATTTGATCTCTGGAACCCATTGGTTTTCCACGCATCATGCATGCTTTAGACTCATTAGCAACTTTAAAATGTCTTTCAAGGACATCTATTTTCATTGGATCAGTTACAGCTGGTTTGCTGGTATATGTGTCTTATCATTCTGTTTTGGGTCAGTGAATGCGTCTGGCATCGATTTGCTAAATTTTGTAGATGAATTATCTTTTAAACTTCTAATTCACATTGTTTAGTTAAAGGATAAATGTAAGATAATGATAATTCATTTCATATGATTTTATGTTTCAATTGTTTTTTTCTCCCCCAAATGTTGGAAAATTTGACTTTTCAAAATAAAAGTACACAAAATAAGATATAAATAAATATCTAGTAGTTGGCTCTTGATCTTTATCAATGGATATTCAAATCCAACACATATTCCTATCCTCTTTTGAGGAATCATCTTAGATCGATGTGGTTTAGCAATCGAAATATATACGACACATTTAAAAGTTCTAAAATGGGATATATTCGGTTCCTTACAAAAAACCAATTATGATAGGGATAATTTATGATAACTTCTAGGTCTAATGCGAATCAGTGATATTGTTTGTAATATTACATGTTCCCAGGTAGAAAATTAGGAGTTTAGACTTCATAAGTAGTGGTCTAGCAATCAGTTATAGTCACTTTTTAATGACGTAGCAAGACCATTTAATATGTGAACACGTGCAACAGGATGTTCAACATTTATCCCAATGGACATACAATAATCATTAAAAGTTTGGGAAGTAAATTCACTAGCATTGTCAAGACGAATTATATTGATGTTATAATATGGAAAGTGTTCTCATAATTAAATCAATTGAGCAAGTAATCTCACAAATGCTAGGTTACACATTAATGTGAATACATGTAACCATCTAGTTGATGCATCAATTAAAACCATAAAATATCTAAATGGTCCACATGGGAGACGTATTGACGTGCATATATCTCCTTGTATCCGTTCCTGAAAAGTGATTGATTCATAATTTTTCGTAGCTGGTGAAGACCGAGTTATCAACTTGCCTTAAGAGGAAGCAGCACACAAGCAATTATTTTGAAAATCCGTTGGCTCTTCAATGAATGTCCACATGAATTTTTAATTATTTTTTGCATCATATTTGAATCAGGGTGACATAACTGGTCACGCCAAACTTTAAAGTTATAGGTAAAACTTTAGGTTTACTATAACATATGTTTCAATTGTACTAGTTTTTGTGTAGTACAAGCTAGTAGAGAATGCAGACAGTTTCTCCATAACATGCTTGATGCCTTGGGCCATACTCATGTTGTGACGGTATTCGATATTTCCTTCACTCATTGCCTAAATGTGATATCCATTATTATGAATATCTTTAAAGCTCAATAGATCTTTTTGAGACTATGGAGAGTATACTACATTAATAATTTAAAATTTTGTTCCCCTTGAAAATAATATATGTACTCTGTCGGAGCTTTCTACTATCCTTTTACTACCTATTGTAGTCTGTAGTACTCACACTTATCTCTTTTAATATCAAATTAAAGAAATATTTCTTAGTTTTTAAGTATAGTGTGAGTAGTTACACTCTCTGATAGACAACAAATCTTCATGATTCAAGTCAAATTGAACTTAAGTAGTATTTGAAATTGTTCAAAGAAATGAAATAGGTGTCACAAAAAAGATAATAATATGTCTCAATAAAATACTCAAATTTTGGTCTAGTAGTGTACGTGTTTACTAGTTGCAATTTTTTTTATTTGATAACCATATATTTGAATTATAGGTTCATAGTGCAAAAGGTTGAAACACCCATAAATTATCAAGTTTGTTTAATCTTAATCATAAACTTTATGACAAAAATGGATTTTTAAAATAAACTTAGTCACATGAAAAAAATAATATATATACCTTCCAAAATATGGATCATAATGTCCATATTTCAACTAATACTCATGCTTGGTCATATATAATAAGTAATGCATCTCTTATCTATATAACCCATCAGGCAGTTATAGCAGAAGTCTAATAAGGAATTCACGTAAGGCCAAATCTTACCCAAGTAATTATCTTAGTGAGAGAGATAATAGGCTTAATTATTTGTGCAGAAAATATGGTATATACCAATAGTGGGATCTATCCAAAGCACACATAATTGGACAATAAAAGCGGTAAAGTTGAATTATATAGTGATATAAGCTAAAATATATACTAATTTAGATGATGGACACGTATATTTGTTAGCATAAATACTAATTCATATACTCCATTTATCTATGTGCACAAATATTACTCAAAAGCATAGATGGAAATTTATATACTATGGGATAAGTATGATTTATCATTATTCTTAACTCCAAAAGAGAATGGATAGGGAGAAACTTAGTAATAAAACACAGTGTAGTACAAAGTACTAATCAAGAGAGTGAAAGCCAAATCCCTTTGCTAAAAATAAAAATGTATGATATAAAGATTTTTCACCCAAAAACTATGATGGAGTAATCAAAATAAATATTTGAAACTTTTTATACACTTACCAACTTTAAATAATAACTAGGGATGCAAGTAATTCAAGGGATAATCAACATAAAAATAGAACATGATGCACGACTATACACTAAAAGTAACATCTTTCCCTATATGTATATAAAAAATAATCCAAATATTTTTTTTAAGATATACTCATAATATCAGTACAATTTCAATAATTTAACTCAAACTTATTTAACTAATAAAATAATATGGTTTGGCAATTAGCTCATGGCTCACAATAATACTCTCTAGTAGATTATATTTATATGCAAAGCTTGCAAAATCAGTAATATATCTAAGCCAAAACCAAAACATTACAAGTCATGAAAAGTACCAGACATGAACGTAATTATTATTGAAGAATAAGAAATTGGGTGAGTATCCACACTATTTCCATGAACCTTAATCGGTAGCATCAAGTTGATGGTATTACATATACAAATAATAATCTTGATTATAATTACCGAAAACTATATAAAATCAAAGTTGATAAGAGGTATAAGAAATAATCACATAGTTGCTTAGGTGATAATATTGCTTGCACCTATAACTCAATAAAATCCTTTAAGCGAACACTCACCAAAGATAAGAGTCAAAGAAATAAATTTAGGAGACATGATAAACTTGGCATTAATAAGGTACTAAATAGTAGTTCATGTACAATCTTCACATAAGTCATCTTAGCAATAAAGTCACAAGGAATTTGTTATAAGATAATATAGAAGTTTGGCACATACTTTACAAATAAAAACAAAGACTAATCAATATAATATTAGTTAAACATTGAAAATAGACATGCTTTGATCTCGATGTAGATTGATTTTAATTAATAGGGTAGGACTATAGTGGTAATAACATGTTATGAAAATAAGAAGAAATATGGAGAATTGTTGTTGTATATTCAGAAACTATAGTGTTTTTCAGACTAAAATCCTAAAGTTTAGATATTTACACCTTTGTAGTTACTATTGCTTTAATCACATCCATCAAACATCAACTATTTACAGTGATAGATGAGTTTCTATATATACATGATTTTTATATATCAACCCCTCTGATATATAAGAACCATACATGTATAGGAACCTATCTACCACTGTTAATAGTGGATCTTTGATGGCGGTGATTAAAGCAGTAGTAATGTCAAAGTTGGATTTACTTTAGGATATTAGTATAACAGTTGAACATTTTACGGCACGTTTAAATGTTTGGTAGTTTCCAATGCTATGATAGTTTATATTCTCTCTAGTTATATTATGTTTGGGTAGTTTTCATTTTTTTTCTTTTGCTTTCTTTGCTATTATCAATGTTCTCTTCGAGTGTTTATTAATTATGATCATCGGTCTTCATTCATTTTTTAGTTTATAGTTAAATTGGCATCATATACAAGTACTATTTTATTTTATTCATAATTAATGAGGATATATGAATTAAATATTGAATATTTGTTCTTTTTACATCATGTTTGTATAGATTTTATTAAAAGTAAGTTTTGTTATGCATGATGGATGATTTGGAACAATGTTTGTAGTTTTGATTTGGATAGATGTATAAGAATTAAGTATATTAGAGTAACTATTTAGAAGATTAGCTTAAATATTTGAAACATTAGAACTGAAGTTTAGAACAGAGCAACATGAGTATTTAAGTAGAATATGAACAGAAGTTTAGAATATTAAAGTATGTGAACAGAAGTTTAGAACATTAGAGTAAAACTTTGAAACATTAATGTATACATTTAGAATGTCTAATTGAAACTATTGAATTTTTTATATTGTACTAAAGTTTTCGTTCTAATGTACTGGAATTCATATACAGTGTTCTATATTTATAAAGTTTTTATCAACTGTTTCAAATTATAGCTCTATTGTTCTAAAGAATTATTCGATTGTTATGAAGATTAATTTGATATTTCAAAAGCTTAATTATATTATTTTGATGTTTAATTATAGTTCTAAATTTTAGATCTATTTCTTTAAAGTTTAGTTCTACTATATATTTATATTTTTATAAAGTTTAGTTTTCTGCTCTAAATTTTAATAATATTATTTCAAATAGTTGTTCTATTGTTTTAAAGTGAAGTTCTATTGCTTTTAAGTATTCTGAAATTAAGCTCTTAAGATTTTTTATATTACACTGAAGTTTTCTTCTTCTTTTTTTGAATTCGCTTTTGTAAGCATGAGCATTAATGACAATTGTAGTGCATCTAATTCAAATATGCTAATTACTCCTAAAGAAGTACTTGTATGTACTCTTGGAGGAACAAAAGTATGGATATCCTATTGTTTAAGCGATTTTAAACCTTGTGTGGTATGAAATTCTCAAGTGTTGATGAAGGTATTCTATTTTATGAGGCATATGCATCTGAAGTTGGTTTCAACACTAGAAAAGCTACTACAAAAAGAAGGAAGAATGGTGTTGTTAGTTTCCAATATGTCGTGTATAATAAAGTTTCATATAAGTTTAAATGAAAGAATCATATACAAGATAAGGGAATTGGTAATGTGAAGATAAAGTTATAGTTTGTATAAGAAGATTGGTCACTTGTGTTGGATGTAGGGCACAAATCGTATTGAAGGTTTGTGATGATGGTGATTATGTTATAGCACATTTTCAAGGACATATTCATCCAATTCATTCTCATAAGTTTCTAAATTTTCAAAAAGTAAGAAGAAATTTGAGCATTTTTGCAAAAGAAGATGATTGTTGATAATTCTAAAGTAGTTTTGGCAGGTTTTTCTATATTCTTCTAAAGTTTTCATCTATTTATACAAAATCTTAGCTTTATTGTTCTAAAGGTTAGTTATATTTGCTCAATTTTATTCTGTTAATGTTATAGAGTAACTAGTTAGACCATTAGCTTAAATATTTGAAACATTAGAATAAAATTTTAGAACATTTTGTTAAATAAAATTAGTTATATTATTCTAAACATTAATTCTATTGTTTTAAAGTTTGGTTTTATTATTCTAAGGCTTGCATGTATTATGAGTGTTTTGTTTATTCTAATAATTTTACTTTTTTTTGTAGGTAAATGTGGGTCATGTGAAAACATATAGAATGATGAAAGAATATGTTTGGTGGTTACAAGAATATAGGTGCTTCTAATGTGATTTCTAAAATTTCCATAGTGACTTGAAGGCATATATTGACGGTTCAGATGTGCAAATATTTGTTGATAATTTCAAGAGAAAGAAGTTGATGTGAGGTACTTTTTTCTTTGACATTCAAGTAGTAGATGATGATTATCTATGTAGAGCTCTATGGGCAGATCCTATTTATAGGAAGAATTACAGACTCTTTGGTGATATGGTTTTCTTTGATACTACATATTAGACTAACATGTATTTCTACTCATGTTAAAACATTAGTTTAATATGCAATTACATAACTATACCTTAGAACATCATTAATAATTAAACTTTATAATTTATACTATTCTATAAGTGTATTATATTATTCTAGATATTTTTTCAAGCGTTCTAAATTATAGAACAATTGTCTTGAGTTATGCTTTATAACAATAGAATACATATTTAGAACATATTTACTAAACTGTCAACTTGTAGAACATTAAAATTAAAATTTAGAACAATATTGGTTCAAATTTGAAATATTACAGCTAGAAGTTTGATAGTAGAGCTATTTTCTAGAACATTAGATCTTTGGTTAGAAGATCAGAATTGAATTTCATAACAATATTACTAAAATTATAAACAATAGTACTAAATTTTATAACAATAGGTTTCAAAATTGAAACATTACACCTAAAATTCTAAACAATAGAGTTAATTTCTAAAACAATAGATCTTTTGTTTACTACAACAGAAGTAAATTTCATAACAATAGTACTAAAATTCAGAACAAAAGAACATAAGTGTTATTTTAAGTTTCATTATTGACTATTTTCCTTATGTTCTTATCAGGTATAAAATGGTGTTTAGGCCTTTCACAGGTATTGATCACCATAAGAGATGTGTTACTTTTGCATCTGGTTTTATAGCTAAAGAAGATGTAGTTTTTTTCAAATAACTATTTAGAACCTTTCTTAAAGCAATGGGTCATATTGAGCCTATATTTTAATTATAGATCAAGATCTAGGAATGAAGATTTTTGTGAATACTATTTTTGAGAAGTATGAGCATAGGTTTTGTATGTGGCATATTATAAAGAAGATGCATGATAAAATAGGAAGGAATATTACTTAAGAAACTGTTTTTTTAAAGAGGATAAGTGATTATGTGTGGAATTTAGAGATTAAACCAAAATAATTTGAAGAGAAATGAAATAATATGCTTGTCGAGTTTCATTTAGAAGACCATGAGTGGCTTTGTCTAATGTTTAAAATGAGAAGAACGTGGATTCCTCCATATTTTAGAGATTTGTTTATGGGTGGTAAAGAATAACTTCTTTACATCCTTTGTTAATCCTCATGTATCAGTTGTTGAGTTTTTAATGAGGTTTGAAAGTGCTATGGATGTACAAAGACACTCTCAAGTCCAAAATGGTTATGACTCTCAACACAAGCATCTGGAATTTAAGACACTAATGGACATTGAGAGACATGGTTCAGAGGTATATACCATTAATGTCTTCTATGATTTTCAAGATGAAGTTTACAGTGCTTGTTATGAATGTGGTATAGAAGAGTTTAAGAAATAAAATAGGTTGGAGATAGAAAAAGAGTGTAAAGGTAATAGGAGAAGAACTTATGAAGTTATTTTGGATTCTAGTAATTATGAACCAATTGCTCTTGTAAGTTGTTTAGTAGGCAAGGAATTCCATATAGGCACATGATATGGATTTGGAAGGTGAAGAACATAGAACAAATTCCTAATCAATAATGTTCTAAATAGGTGGAATAATATGGCTACGCAAAAACCAATGTTTGGTGTTGATGGTAATGAGATAGATTGTTGTTCAAATGGTTTTGATAGAAAGTGTCTTGTTGAATAACTTATGGTCTGAGATTCATAATTGTGTGGGTTTTGTATAATGCAATGAAGAAGATTTTTTTGATTTTGATAAGTATATTAAAGCTTTTAGTTAAGTTTTGAAGTGGGAAAATGTTCTAGAGTCAATGAAAGTGAGACTAAAGATACATTAGTAAAAAATAATTCAATTGCTTCGTCTCAAATGCTGCGGTTAAATATATTTTGAAGCACATGAATAGGGCGAACATACTTTTAACCTAAATGATGTGGTTATTTAAATAACCACATCATTTATTCCCGTCATGAAATGCCCCAACAAAAAGGAATTCTTGGAAAATATCATGGTCATAAGTGTTGCGGTTATTTAAATAACCGAAGCACTTGTGGCTATAAGTGCTGCAGTTATTTAAATAACCGCAACATTTATTAATGGCCTGGAAAATGTTAATAAATTAATGAATAAGTGCTGCGGTTTTTCAAATAACTGCATCACTTATAATACAAATGTTGCGGTTATAAAAAAACCGCATCACTTATTACAAATGTTGCTGTTATTTATATAACTACAACACTTGTGGTTATAAGTAATGCAGTTATTTAAATAACCGCAACACTTTTTCATTAATATATTACCCCAAATCGCCCCTTTTTCAGGCCATTTCAAAACACGAAAACTTTTCCCCAAACTCTTAACACTTCAGCGCATGAAAAAAACCCTAAGTCTACCCTCTTCTTCTCTAGCCCTAACCTTCATCTTCTCTAGCCCTAACTACCTAAATTTTTCCTCACACAATTTGAAACATACTCCTCTCTCCCACTCGTGCCTCCATGGATGTGGCATAGTGAAGCATTTTGAAGCTTACTCATATCTCCCATTTTGAAGACTTCTACATACTCTAAAGTTCAAAATCTAAAGGTTTGTATATGCCTTGAACCCTAGTATGTATTTTTTTTTTAATTTTTTTTGTAATTTGTTAATATATTAATGCAAAGATGAAAACTCTTGTAAGTTCAAATCTGCATGTTATATGTTGTGTTTATGAAGGAATAACCCTTAAAAATCGAATTTCATAGATTATATGGTGTTAGAGGCATTTTTTGGAGAAAATAAGTGGACAAATCCCCCTTTGGTTATAATAAGCTTCACGGTCAATAGATCTCGAAAAAATACCAAGTTTAGACATATTATAAGCTTTATTCGGAGTCCTATAACTGAGGCCACTAGAGGGCAACATAATTGTGTGGTACCTCTAAAAATAGGGGGTTTCAAAAAAAATTACGCCGTTCGGACTACCGGCTAATAGAGATGTCTCTCCGAAGTTTTCGAAACCTCGGAATAGCACCCGAAATCTATAAAGAATGAATTCATTGTTTGTTTTGAGTGTAAATATTATTGATCGCGATTTTGCGTACCAAAACGAGTGGTCATAATAGAATTTTGGATATATATGCTTCACGGTTGATCATTTCTTAACTTTTCTTATCTTTTATGACATATTATTTAACACATTATGCATGATATTCTTAGCTTAGATATTACATTCTTGATTAAATGTGTTGTGTTGTAATAGTATATAACAATTAGATTTGCAAATATAATAATTTTGAGAGATATTAATTATTAATAATATACTTTTATATGTAATTAACACATAAAATGACCTATTAATTTTTTTTTTCTGGAAACCATTAATTGCTGTGGTTTTCTAATATAACCGCAACATTTAGTTTATATGTGCTGTGCTTATATTAGAAAACCGCAGCACATATAGATTTCAAGATAAAAAAAATTAAAAAAATCAAAAAACCAATTAAATGTTGCGGTTATTAGGAAAACCGCAGCAAATATATCTATTAATTGCTGCGGTTTTTCCAAAGAAGCGCAACAAATAATGATAAAAAAATTAATTTTTAAAAAAAATATATGCTGTAATTTTTTGGTAAAACTGCAGCAATTAATAGATATATTTGGTGCGGTTTTTCTAATAACCGCAACATTTGTTGTTTTTATTACTAAGTCTAAAAAACCACAACATTCGTATCAATAATCGCAGCATTTAAAGCTAGAAAACCGCAGTAAATAAACTTTTCTCTACTAGTGGTACTGATGATCAAATCATTGAAATTTTTATTGGATCCAATGCTCCTTAAAAACTTATTAAACCTCCTAAGATATTGAAAAATAAGGGGATTGGAGTTCACGGTGGAAATGAACACTATGGTGTTAGTACTTCAAAAAGATTAAAGGGTAATAAGGAGAAAGTAGTCGAGCAATCTCAAAAGAAAAAGGTTATGTCAAGGGTATGGTGAACATAGCTTAGATATCATGATATCTGAAACTGGCCAAACAAAATTGTATTATATAGTAAAAATTTGGAGCATTAGAACTGATTTCTGGAATATTTTAGAACATATGTATTGAACTTTTTAAATTGTTGTTTAATGGTTTAGAACAAAATAAGGAAAATTTAAAGCAACATAAGTGATCTTTAGAATAGTAAGAAGAAGATTTTAAGTTCTTTTAACTTCAAAGTAACAAAAAAAAACGATAGAAAAATATATTAATACAATAGAAAGACAGTTTAGAACATTAAAAATACAATTTGGAATATAAAAGTGTTGATTGGAACAATGGAAATTTTTTTTAGAACAATAGAAAGACAGTTTAGAATAATAGAAAGATGGTTTAGAACAATAAAATTGATGTGTGGAACAAATGAAATATATTTTAGAACATTGGATGGAAAGTCTAGGACAATAGGAAGGCATTGAGAGCAATAGAAATATATTTTAGAACATAAATATATCGACTAGAACAATTGAAGTATACTTTAGAACAATGGATGGAAAATGTGGGAACAATAGAATTATGATTTAGAACATAAAAGTATTTTATGGAACAAGGAAAATATATTATATAAAAATGGATGGAAAGTTCTTAAAATAGTAGAAAGAAAGTTTAAAACAATAGAAATATATTTTAGAATAATTGAGTTTGGTCTAGCTGAAAAAATATTTGGAATTAAAGGGTAAATATTTGGAATGATTCAATTTGTTCCATTGTTTATCTTTTTATACATGATTTACAATCAATAGGTCTTGATAATAAGCATAAGTAAAGGTGATCATGCAATCTTAATACAAAGTAAGAATCATGTATAAAATTACAACAACCACAACAAGTAATAAGAGGCAAGAGATAAGAGTCAATAGGTTAGGTTAGTTAAAATGAAATGTGAGTATGATGCATGATGTTGATGAATTAAATATTTACTAATCAAATGAAGACTTAGGCCTAAAGAGACCTTTTTCCATGACATACTTCAACTAAGAAAAATGGGTCTAGTTCATGAAGACTTATGTGTTTTAGTCTTAGAACATCATTTACATAAAGAGGCAAAATCAAGATCAAAATATGCTTTATGATGCTTGAATAAGAAATGAGCCTTAAGGATAAATCCTAGATATACATTTAAGTATGATATATATCTAGGATTTGCTCATGAAAAGTGTTAAATATTGATTGAGTCTAGAGAGAATAAAGATGTACAAGCCTCTTGATTATAGACCAAAGAAAAGTAAACTTGCATAATGTAAATGGATTACAATAAATAAGATGCAAGGGGAGGGCCATTTGAGAGATTAAGTGGAGACCAATCTATGAAGATGTTCCCTGAATTATGTGCTCAAAGTTAGGGTTTTGAGATTTAACCTAGTAAAGTATGAGTTGCTCATAGCTCTTTAGATCATATACAAAAGAGACATTAAAAATAAAGTTGTTGGAGTTAATCACAAGAGATCATTAAGGGTAATGATTCTTGGGTTGATCAAGGCTCATTAAAAGTTGCATAAAGATTGAAATAGATGTTCATGTGGATAGGGGTTTAGACCTCCCACAATCATCACAAAATAGGCCAATCTAAGACCCTAGGTGGATGTAGAACCACCAAGATCAACTACTCGCAAGTGAATAGAGTATAAATAGACAAATCATTTAAAAGAATTGAAGTATAGATGGGTCCTCGGTGTATACCATTGAGGGTAGTCCTTTTTCTTGAGTCTTGATTGAATATGTTTTGAAGGGGTAAGGTTTTCTTACTTAATTGTGTCAAAATGTGATTTGAATGATCCTTGGTAAGTATAAAGGATGTTTGAGAGGATTTGATTATTTGAGAGTTTTTTGGGAGTGTATTTTGGCAGAGTGACGACCCTTGAGAAAGTGAGAAAAATCGACCCTTTGCTCATCAAATGAGAAGGTATTTATAGGTAAAAATACTCGGTTTCCTAAGCATTGGACGCCAAGTGAGTGCGTTTGGCACCAGGTTAGGGCGTCAAATGCTCGGGTTGTGCGTTAGAATCTCAAGAAAGGAATATTTTGCTAAGTTAAAAAGAGACTTGAAACGAGGCATTAGCACTTTTGGGGTGGCTCACAAAGGTTGGGTGTCAAACGTTGAGGCTTGGCATCAGGCGCTTATAGGAGGCTTAGCTCTAAAGGAGTAGAATTAAGTCAGCTTTGTACATCAGATGCTAGGGTGAGCGTTGGATGCACATGGTGTGCATTGGACGCCCAAGGTGAGCGTTTGACGCCTTACCTGGTGGTCTGATGCACTTCTTACATTTTACGTTGGCTTCGTGCACGGGTTTAGGGATTAGTTTTTGGTGTTTTGATGATGTATTTTTGCCAATGTAAGTGTCTTAGGCTCGGGTTTGTGTTGTAGTCCTTTTAGGGTTTTGTTTTTGAGGTATTTTTGGTTTTACACATACTCAATCTTGACCCAAGTTAAGTCCGCTCATTAAGGTTGTTTCATCATTGGACCGTATGAGGAGACACAATTTTGTGTCTACAAAATCCCTTCAGTATTTATATTTTCCTAAACTATTTAAAAAAAAAAGATAAGCTAGAGAGGATAAAACTAAGTATTATGGACGAATTAGTGGTTTAATCTGATTAAAACTCGGTACTGCAGCTCTGGTCACGGTCAAGTTTTCAGGGTCAACTTTGCAAGGTTGTAACTTTTATTATAGGAACTTTCATATGTCATATAACCTACCGTTGTAAAGATCTTCAACTCTACTTTCTAACCTAATTAGAATTGCATAAATAAAATATTTAGAACGTGAGTTATTTTTAAAAGAGTGAATATATGTCAGATTTGTTCCTCTTCAACTCTTATATTTCCTTGTTTTCAACTCAAATTGACCTTGCCAACTATTTTTCGACTATTGTGGAAATAAATATAACTTTATATGAATATAGACATCAATTAAGTCATCAATAAGCATGAATCCATCAATCAAAATCCTTAATTTGTCGACTGCCTTTTCACAATTATCCAACTCATTCCAAGATCACTTCAAAAACATTTAAATAGCTATAAAACTACAAAATTATTAGAAAAAACACAAAAAAATCGTAGTAGAGAAAAAAATAGGTAATCTATGTAAATGATACCTAAAATACAACTATATGAACTAATATGCTCTAATAATGTAACATAAAAATGCCTAAAATTTCAATGAAATTGTGTTTCATCAAACTCCCCCAAGCTAGACTGTTGCTTGACCCCAAAACATATTTCTTCAGCAAACACTAGTTTTAAATTTTTTTAACCATAGGGCATAGGGAAACATACTGAGTCAAAGAATCCAATAGTAATATCAAAAGATAATAAGATACACACTAACGACTATATTTATTTCCCTTTTTAAGAAATCAATAAAGGTTAGTATCCCTCCCTTAAGCTAAATGAAACACAGTGTCCTCACTGTGGAAATGCATAGAGCTTTGAGAATGGGAAAGAGGAAGCTTACTCAGTACAAGCTTTATGCTCGAAAGGTGAATCAAGAGGAACATTAATAAAGGGAGCGATAATGTTAGTGGCTCCTATGTGATGGCACAAAGAAATAACAGTTGAATCAGTTGTCACGACTCTCATTTCAAGTTTGTCTAAGAAATCAAGCACATATTGAGAGAAGTGAGCAAGAAAATCCACAAGGAGGTGAAATTCCTTCTCGGTGACTAGTGTAGAGAGCGGGGTGTTAGGATCACGGACATTGAAGTTAGACATACGTGAGAAGGGATGCGCAGGGTCTAAGATAATGTGCGGATTTTGTGGCATAGATGCGCGAGTGTAGACACATGTTTTATCAATTGGTGATAGCGTGGAAGAGGAAGCACTAGGGTTGAATATTAGGGCACCAGGGTTGCTCAAACGGGTGGTAAGAGTAGGTAAATGAGTATAAGAAACTCATACAACATCCTTTCCTTCGCCTTTCATAAACCATTCATAACTATCACCATGTGTTAATAACCATTTATAGTTCATTTCCATTTTCCTAATATCAAGGAGCAGATATCCTCGCAATTTAGCAAGAGAAGTTAAGTCTACTCCATAATGCTTGGCAACAATGGTGACATAACTACCTATAGTGATAGATCTTGGGTTATGGTCTCTTTCTCATATGAAAGCTTCAATCAAGAACCATCCAAAATCAAGTTGACCTACCTTATCTAGATCCCCATGAACAAACCACCATAAAATCCAAAAGTCATTAGTAGCCACTTATCCCATCTCACCCTTAGGATAGAAGGCCTGGAGCATAAATCGATACAAGAGGCGAATTGTAGGATTGACAAAAGCATTTGACTTTTTAAAACCAACTACCCAATCACTAAAACTCGTAACTTCTTTCCAAAATTGTGTAGGAACAAAAAACCTTTAAGAGGGAATTGAAAAAGCTCATTCACTCTCCTTGGACTCCTTCTCCTTATGACACCACCAATAGAGAAGGAGATGTCACCCTTCTTCAAAACAATCTCAAGAGAGGAGAGAAATTCAAGAACCATAGCTAGATAAACCTCCTCTTTCAAATTCAAAATCATCAAAAACCCATGTTTTTGTGCAAGTTGTTTCAAACAATCGACAACCCCTAAGTTTATAGCATCTTGAGGTGAGTAAAGGAGGGTAGGTATTACCCAACGTTCTAAAGAGAAGTGCAAATTTTTTGTTGGGATTGGCTTAACTATGAGAAATCGGGTTGTGAAGGAGGTGGGGGGCTTAGTTCGGGTGTGGGTGATCGAGGTGGTAGAGGAGCTTGTTTTTTTTGGCAATTTTTATGGTGCTCAACGAATTAGATTTGGTTTGTGTTTGGAAAGGTATCTTTTAGTGGATTTCCTTATGTCAATCACTTTATATCACCAATTTATCTACCATTAAACACTTTGATAGTATAAGTTACTAATGTCAATGTCAATGTCGAATTAGCTCACCAATCACCACATAATTTCACCATAATAATTTCATCACAATAATTTCATCATACTTATAATGAAAGTAATCAAAGTAATCAATCAACCCTAAACCTTATGCATAGAAAATCATCACAATACACCATAAAAACATCTAATTACACTAAATTATTAATCATCCAACAGAAATTAAAAACCCCAATTCAATTTATAAAGTTGGGGTTAAGAACATTAGGTTTAATGTGTGGAACAATTTAATAATAATTTAGAACATTAGAGTAAAAAGTTGGAACACTTGATTATGATCATATCACATAAACCTAATTTAGAAGATGCAGCAGTTTAGTAAATAGGTTTAGTTATTTAAAAAAATCGTACTGGCATTTAGAACAACTAAAGTAAAAGTTGAAACATTATATCTAACTTTAAAATATTAAAACTAAACTTTAAAACAATAGAACTTAATTTAGAATAATAGAGCGAAACTTCAAAACAAAAAAAACTTTAATTTGGAACAATAGAATAAGGATTATAGTTTTGGAACAATGGTGACGAACAATAGAACATTAAAGCTAAAGTTTAGAATGAGAGAAGTAAAATGTGGAACAATATAACTATAATTAAGAAATATAGTAAAAATTCTGAACATTAGACTTGAAATTTAGAACAATTAAACAAGAATTTATAAGAACAAAATAAAAATTTAGAACACTGAATTACGACAACAACACATAAACACCATAAGAACTTTTATAACATTAGGCTTAAAATTTCATAACATTAGGCTTCAAATTTAGAGCCACTAAACAAGAATTTAGAAAATTATACTAAAAATTTGTAAAACATACACATTGTCATAAAATTATGAACAACAATACAAGAATTTGGAACACTAGGTCTAGACTTTAGAACATTAAGCTAAATTTACCCTAAACATTATCTAAATTACCAAATTTGAAATTTCATTAAATTTTAGAAGCCATACTTATTTAGGTTCTCTGTTGTGGATGTTTCTAGAGGCAGCGTCTGGATCGATGGTTGTTCTTCGACTAGCCTTCTCTTAAAAAATTAGGTTTACAATGGTTTTAATCCTTTGTTGGTTTAAAATTAGGTTTACATGAAATTTGTCCATAACATTAAAATTTATTTTATTACGAAACAAAATACTTACAACAGGATCATAATGCTCTTCTTTGTTGGTTGCATTCCTTTCTTTGGAGAATCCAACGAGAATTTCAGAATTTTTGTTTAAAATTTAAAGATTTTCGAATTCAAAATTTGAAGAGTGATGATTACAAAATGGAAAGTTCGAAATAAGAAGTTGAAAAGTTTGTATGTGTTAACCTAGGTGGGAGGGTTTATTTTAAGGTGTTTTGATTTTTAGAGGGAAAATATTTACAACTTTGCCATTAATGTCAAAGCGCGTTTACCATCAGATTGTGGTAATCAATGGTGGCAGATGAATTCTCATATATGCATAAGGTTCTTATCTAGGGTGGAGTTCCTATATATGCATGGTTCTCATATATGTATATATATAGGATTTGGTAACCCTATGATATTAGAACCATGTATATATAGAAACTCATCTATCATCGTTAGTAGTGGGTGTATTGATAATTATGATTAAAGTTTTAGTAATGGCAAAGTTGTAAATATCTAAACATCTGGATTTTATTTTGGTAGTTGAGGATTTTGCAGTAAGTTTAATATTTTGGTAGTTTACAATGTTTGTGACGGTTTATATCCTTTCACTAATATTATGCATAGGTAGTTTCACATCAGGATTTTTTTTTTCTATTGTTTTCTTTGCCATTTTCAACTTTTTCTTCGACTATTAAGTTTATTGTTCTAAATGTTAATTGTATGGTTTTAAAGAGTACTCTTATTTGTTCCAAAGTACATAGTCTATTGTTCTAAAGTTGTAGCCTATTGTTCTAAAGTACACTTATCCCATCTTGGCTTGGAGTTTTTGGCTTTGATGTGTACTTGTTTCAGAAATTGGCATTGAGATTATTTGTTTCTTCTTTCATTTGAATTTCTCCAAACAAGATGTTGGTTTTGTGAATCATGGAATATATTTCATTGACAATGGAAGCAAAAGTCTTAGCCAATTTTCCAAAACTAAGTAAACCTAGGCAATCGAAGAAAACATGTAAATATGAATAGAATATTTTAAATAAGTCTTAGAACAATAGAAGTTAATTTTAGAATGTAAGGGCATTAGAACAATGGAATCAATATTAAGTGCAATATGAGTTTAGAATAATAGAATAAACCTTTAGAATAATAAAACAAAAGTTTAGAACATAAGTGTTAATCTTTAGAACATAAGTGTTAATCTTTAGAACATAAGTATTAAACTTTAGAACATTCGTCTAAGATATTAGAACAATAGAATAAACATTTAGAACATATATTCGTGTAAAGCTATAAAACATCATTATCAAACTTTAGAACATCAGTACTAAATTTTAAAACGATAGAATAAATATTTAAAACATATGTACTTAGCTATAGAACAATACAATGAACTTACCAGTATATCTACAAAAGCAGATGGTGATGAAGGTCCTGCCCCAGCTTCAAGGTCAATATTTCCTTAACTGATGGTCATTCTATCAAGAACAATTCCCTTTTCAAAGTCCCTAGATAGTTCAACTTCATTATTGATTGAATTTGTTCCTTTTTTCCAAACAAAAATCAAAGGGAATTTCCTTGGTTGATTAACAATGCCTCTTTTGAGGTGATCAAAATAAGAAATATGTTGGTATTGTAATAATGATAAAAATTCAGTTATAGTAATAAAAAAACACATGAATGAAAATTTAAAATAATAGAAGAAAAGTTTAGCACAATAGAGAAAAGTTTAAAACACAAGTGTTAAGTTTAGAATACTAGTATTAAACTTTAAAACATCAATATTAGACATTATAACAATAGAATAAATATCTAGAACATACATATCAATGTTTAGAATATTAGTATTAGACCTTAAAATAATAAAATATAATTTTAGAACCGTGTTAAGATTTAGAATATTAGTATTGTGTTTTTGAACATCGGTGTTAAGTGGTAGAACACCAGTATACAATGGAATAAATGTTTGAAAATAATAGAATAAAAGTTTAGAATATGAGTTAAGCCTTAGAATACCCGTAGTAAACTTTAAAACATCAATTAATATTAGATTTTAGAACAGTATAATAAACACTTAAAACACCAATATTCAACTTTAGTTACACCTTAAAACAATAGAATAAAGTTTTAGAACATATGTGTTAAGATTTAAGAAAGGTGAAATGTTTGGATAAAGTTGTAGTTAAAATGATTTCAGAAGATGAAACTTTTTCAATATTACGAAAAACTAAGTTATGTAGCTCATGAAAATATAGAGGGAAAGCGATGTATATTGACAATTAGAGTACAAAAAAGTTTTAATAAATTATATTTTTGCCATTAAATGCTAAATTATTTTGGAACTTTAGACTTTTTTAATTAATGGCTCGAGATTGATTCTTATATATACATGAGTTCTTATATATTCAAAGGTTCTGACTTGGATCCACCTCTATACTTTTATAAATAAATTCCTTATTATTATTATATAACATTAATCATATAATTTAGGTGTATTGCTCAAACATCGAAAATAGCCCTAATTGACAAAAACTAACCCAAAAAACGGAAGATCAGTAAATGGCAGCGGGAAAACCCCAAAATGGGAACAAAGTAGGAAGAAAAGGCGGGAAGAATTCCATTATTGCATATAACCTCTCTGCCTCCGTTTTCCCCTTTCAGAATTATACCTTCCTTTACTTCCAAAACTAACAATTATACCTCACTTAAATGGCGAAGAAAAAGAAAACTAGGGTTCCCGACGAACCCAAAGTCGAACAAGCCGATCCCGACCATCGTGAAGAACAAGCTAAGATGGACGAGGATGTCGGTAATTGCACTGTCCAGAGCCTTTATGAGGTAGTTTTTGTTCTTTAATTTTGCTGTTTTTGGGTTTATTTTAGGGTTTTGTTTGTCGTTGCCACGACGTCGTTTTGTCTCTTCTATTGGAAATTTGAGATTGAATGTGTATTGGAGAATCAGAACCCTAATTTTGAGGTTCATTTATGTGCTGAATTTAGATCACGCCCTTAAAATATTACTGTGATGAACTTCTGATTGATTAATATTTAGTTCATAATGGCCTGAGCCTGAGCTAGTTCGTATATTTGTAATTGAATCGAGGAGAAATGAGTACTCTTTCAGGAAATGCATCATGTATGTGTGAGAATTTTGTATGTAGGTTTAATAACAATGTATGATGTTGTATTGTATGTATGCTTGAAGATTATGGCTGGTTTTAGTTGTGACTTATTCGCTATAATGTAGTGAAATATGTGGATTACTATTTGTGCATCATTGTGTTTTAAGTTACTGATTATTATCGGAATTTTGGTAGGTTCTCGGAGTGGAAAGATCAGCATCGCACCAGGAAATTCGAAAGGCGTACCACAAGTTAGCATTGCGACTCCACCCTGATAAGAACCCTGATGATAAGGTATTGTCATACATTTTCCAAGTGTGCTCGTGTTGGATGTCCTCTATATGAATGTTCTTGGAATTTTAATAGAATGTCTTTCATCCTTTTATAACAGGAAGCCAATGAGAAATTTCAGCAGCTGCAGAAGGTGATGTCCATTCTCGGAGATGAGGAGAAAAGAGCTCTTTATGATCAGACTGGAGTTGTCGATGATGATGTGAGTTGTTTTTTGAGCACTTAGTTCCATGATTAGGTGGATTAGATTCTTCTGAAATCAGAAGCTTATACAGTGTTCAAGTTTGCTCGTATGATATGGATTCAAGTAATGTAGCATCGATTTAGTTAGAGCAGTTTACAACGTTTAGTTATTTCTTGTAAGCATGAATGCACTTGAGTGATGAAGCTCTTAAGTGCCAAAGAAAGGTTAGATTATTGACATTTGTTTTTTCTCTGTGATTGGTAGGATCTTACTGGGGATTTTGCTCAGAATTTGCAGACCTTCTTCAGAGCCATGTACAAAGAGGTAAGTTTTTACCTTGTATAAGCTAACATGGTATAAAACCTCATTCGTCATAAGCTGAGGCTGGTGTGTGCATGTCCAGATCACCGTTGCTGATATTGAAGAATTTGAAGCAAACTATAGGGGATCTGATTCTGAGAAAAACGATTTGATTGACCTTTACAAGAAGTGCAAGGGTAATATGAACAGGTATTTAACCCCCCCACCCACCCCCCACTGCATTGGCTCCTCCTTAAGCACGGGAACTTGACATTTTGCATCCTTGTATACCAGGCTCTTCTGTTCAATGCTATGTTCAGACCCTAAGCTGGACTCTCATCGATTCAAGGATATTCTTGATGAGGCAATTGCTTCAGGTAATAGATTGTATGCTGTCTCCAATAAGTGAGCATTTTCATATTCAAGTACTGGTGAATAGGCAAGATGTATTAAGTTTGTTCGCTGACTTTTTATATTGTGCACTATTTTAATGGAATAGATGAGTTGGTGGCTAGTTAGAATGATGAAATTATATTTGTAATCTGATAGCATCTTTCTTTTAATTCACTGTTGTCCCATGAGAAGATGATTGATTGTGATTTGCCCTGAAAACTGTTGGCTATAGCAGAGGCTGATCTTGGATTTGAATGGTGTGGGTTTGAAGTTTTTCGAACATCAGGCATAAGGCCAAAATAAATTGGTCTGCAGACTCTCTATTTTGTGCACTATTTTATTTGAACATAGATTTTGGTAGCTATATTTGAGTGATGAAACTTTATCTCGAATCTGGTACTATGTTATTAGTTCTTTGTTCTCCAACTGAAAATATTTGTTTTTGATTGCTTTGTAATCTGGTGGCTGTAGCCTGTAGACTTTCATCACCGACATGAGAATGCATTTCTGCAATGTCTCCCTGATTATGAAAGCTGCAGTTCTATATTGTATAAGAGTGACTTATATATAAAATCATAATGACTGAATTATGTCCTTCAAACTGCTTTACAGGGAAGCTGAAAGAATATAAACCCTACAAGAAATGGGCCGAGGATGTATCTGAAATGAAGCCACCTACAAGTCCTTTGAAGCGCAGAAAGAAGTAAATTTCATTTGCCATTACATCTAACTTTAATTTGTTTTTTTTTTTTTTTTTTGAAATGAACCCTTCAAAGCCTGACCATACTGTTTTCTTTTCCCATTTTTCTGCTTCAGGTCAGGGAAGAAGTCAGAACCTGATCTATACGCAATCATATCTCAGCGCCGAACTGCAAGGAAGGACCAGTTTGATTCAATGTTTAACTCTTTGGTCGAAAAATATGGTGGGCAAGGTACTTCAGAACCAACAGAGGAAGAGTTCAAAGCTGCACAGAAGAAGTTACAGAACAAAGTATCTTCGAAGAAATCAAGGAAGCGGTAGCTTAGCCATCTCCTGACTTTTAAAGCCAAAGAAAAGTTCAGGTTTTGCCAAACAGATGGTGTTTGCGATTCTGCTAATTTTCCTTCTTATCGGATGAAAATACGGAACTGTAAACCATAGCTTCCCTTTCCCTTTCCATATCACGGTGCCATGAGGACTCAAACCTGTGATCTGTTTGCCCTTTGTAGAATGTTTATTCCAATTGCTGTTTCTGTGAATGAAATTGAGTTATGTGTGTTCCTGTGGATAACGCTCAAACCTTAAAGTATTGTGTTAGGCTCACTCCAGTGTTTATGAGCAAAGTTGCCGATCAGGGAGCTTGGAATAAAGCTTAATTAACTTGAATACAATTTGAAAATTTTTCTCAATCTCATACAAACTGGTCTTTTATCTGTTAATAAAGATTGGAAGATTATTTTAAGTTTGATACTGAGCTAACGCTAGGTGATAACCTATACGTCCGGGCCGGCCTAAATGACTAGAACCCATTCCTTCCATAACTGTAATTGGGCCAAACAGAAATTGTTTCGAATTGTAGAAGACCCAAGCATTAACATTTGTAATATTTTGAAGTTTGAACCTAACTGAATGCGAAGTATATGCTAATAAACTACCAAGTTGAGCAAACTATCGAAAAATATACTTTGCATAGTTTAAATAGTAACTAATTTTCTTAAATTCCACTCTAACAAAATAGTAAGCATGTGTACATATGCAAATTACATACAATCAATTGGAGCATGATCATGGAAAGATTAAGACTATATTTTTCTATATTTAAAATTATCACACAACCACTTATATAATTTCATCTCCTCCCAAAGTACCAAGAGGTTACCCCGGGCTTCTACCTCTTTCACAAGTCCCTCTATCTGTTTGTCATCTTTCTACCTTTCTACGAGGAATTGACATAATCGAGAGGTAGTAAATGGGTAGTTGAAATCGAGTTTGGGTTGGGTCTATTAAGGTTCAAGTCATATTTGGTTGAACTTTTTTGGGTAGGTTTCATGTTTGGAAATGTTCGGTTTAGGTTTGGTCATGTTCGGTTTTTTGCAATGTGCATTTATGATAAAATTATCATTATCTAACACATTTATAATGAGATCATTCCGTTCGAGTCAAGTCATTTGAATTCTGGTAGAGTTTGGATAATCAAAGCATTTTTTTGGCTAATGAAGTATTTCATTAATCTTTTTGAATTTTATACAAATTAACTACTCAATATAACTTCACCGGTTTGACTGTAATAAGACTTAGAGTACTTTTACATAGATATCTCTATTTAGTATGTAGTATAAAATAATGTATATCTCCTTCATATTGTAATGAAAACATGAACTGTACTAGGTATGAGTCTTGAGCTAGTTAGCATCTAAAAACCAAGTGTTATCATGTAAAATATTGTAAGATTTGTCTTAAGGTATATTTTTCTATCATACATAGAGTAGATTTTATAATTAATACTAACAATATGCAGAGGAATTATAAATATTTATGGTTAAAGTAATGCATTGACTCATATTCTAATTTAAGTGTTGCAGCTAATTTGAAATAAAGTGAGTAACTGATTATATTTTACCATATATACCGAGCATATCACAAAAATAAACTTGACTTTTGTTCAAAAAGTTTGCAATAAAAATGTTGAACAACTCGAATAACTTCAGTATAAGTCAAAACAACAATTATTCCTCTAGTTTTAACCGCATGCATGTATGCTACGTTCATGTTACTTGTAGTTGAGTGCATCTATCCATAATTTACATGGACAATTGTGTACCGTACGACTAAGGAAAAAGTTATCGAGTCATAAAGTCGTTTGTTGGTGTTGATTTGAGTACGTATTAAAGAGTTGGCACATCGCGAAATTGATAGGGACACCACAACTACATCCTTGGAATTTCCCACCCAAGATCCCACTAATTAAGCAACCAAATAATTCTTTTGTTTTGTTCTTGGAGTAGTCACTAGTATTTACATAAAGCGGACGAAAATTTAATTCTAAATTATCTAGAACTAAGCAAATTCCATCATAATGAGAAATGGATTTTAAACTTTGGCAAATATTTCCCTCATTATGTATTGATAAAATTATAAATGATACTTGTGGACTCAGTTTGCAGTAATAATGAGTTAAGAATTTGTCAAACAAGAATAAGACCTGTGATTGCTTAATAGGTTATCAGCTTGGTCATAAACTCCTGCTAGTGCTTGATTGATTTTCCTCGGAATACTTATATAATCTTGATCGAGATTAAGGAGAAACTCTCCTAATCTTATAAAGTGAACTATTTTCTATACATAGGTGTGACTCAAACCTGTATTTAAATAAGACAATCCTCCTAAGATACTTCCATCATTGTAGAGGCACCATCTTACAGTCGTCATCTTGTTCTTATTGCACCAAGATCCATCTACTTGAAGTTGAGGAATGTACATGCTTGATTTGTGTTCTCGTCCTAGATATGCACTATAGAACCCTGATGGCCCTTCCTTGATGACTTCCAGAGGGTGAATGAGGAACTCCAGATTGGCAGTCTTGCTTTGGCAAAATTGTTGATGTTGAAGCATAACTTAATCTAGATGAATCTTAAGAGCTCTTTGAACGCCTTTACCCGCATCAACCACAAAGTTGTTCCTTACCTTTCAAATGCTCCATGTTATGTCGATAACAGTGGAATCAATTAATCTATAAACCATCTAAAGAATCAATAGTGAGATGGAATAGGATCAATTATACTCTAGAGGAGGGGTGAATAGAGTATATCCAATTTTCGCATTTAGGAGCTCAAGGTCTTGAACTGACTTTCAAAGGCGGAATATAAGCTTGACACTTATCTTTGAATGTGGATGTTGATGCCTCGAAATTGGTTTCAAAGGCTTTTGCTCAGGCTTTGATTGTTCGCTGCTGTGATCAATGAACGAAACAAACATAAAAACGTAAGTAGAAAGCAAGAAATAAAATGAGACAAAACACGGTAATTTGATACAAAGTTCGGCACTAATTTGCCTACGTCACCGCCTAGGGTTGTCCAACCCTTAGGATTTAAATCGCTCTTTTATTACTTCCCTTAGAGACCTAAAGCATCCTAAAAGATCTTAATCCTCATCTTCTACTCCATAATACCCCAACTATACTTTAGCATATCAGATCCTAATAATAAAAAAACTCGCTCTCTCTCTTTTTCTATACGTTTGAGTATTATGGGTATACTCTTAGTATAACACTCTCTCAAAATATAGAGTTTATACTTTAATTTTCTATCAATCTAAATACAAGATAAGGTTTATAGAACTAGAGAGAAAATAATGAAGCTTTATTGCTGTAGCCTGAGACTAATATACTCGATTATGGCTTATGTTCTTGTCTCACTTTTTGTCACTTACTTTTTCAGCTTCAAAGCTTGGGAATATAAACTTGAACTTGAGCACAAAGCCATTGAAAGAAGGCTCAAAATAGGTTGCTAAAAATCTTATTTTCCTTCAATACTTTCAACAAGATTTCCTCCAATATGACTGTAGAGAACCGTTGATTTTGTGGTTATTGAAGATTGGTATCATTTGAATATTTTACAGCAAGAATTTGTCTACTTAATTTGCTGCACCTTAAAGCTTCAAACGGATTTCTTTTTCCATAACAACGATGCTTGAATTTTGGTAACTACCAAAATTAACGTGAAGAATCTTCAGCATATATGGGCATCATTTATTTTTTGAAATCAAGAGATATTCTAATAAAATCACGTTTAAATAAGTTAGGTTAAAGAATAAAATAAGTAAAATAAGGAAAGGATAAAAATACAAGATTTAGGCAATTAGAATATTCTTATCCTTTGACAAAGTGCTTTGAACTTTGTTGATTTCTTTAAGGACGTGGCTCAAATGTTTATTCTCATCCTTTGACAAAATCCATAAAACTTTGCATTTTAGCTTCCATTACTTCCATCACATTGTCAACTCCATGAACTTTGATTTCTATCATGTTTTCAACTCTATTTGACTTTGCATTTTGGCTTCCATCATTAAACATAAAAACGTTAGTAATCAAGGTGGAGTCTTCACCATCTATGTTATAAAACAAGTGGATATAAGAATGAACCCAATCCTTTTGAGGAGTGTGTCTATTGGCTTATGAGATAGTAACTAGAGAGCTATCTTAATTTCTTTTTTTTAACCTTTTTTAAAAAGAATTCAAAATATAACCTTCGCATCAAAGTATTTCAAAAATGACTTTGGAGTTAAGTTTGGTATAATTTCAAAAAATATTATTCTTAAATTTGAAAAATAGAAGAAGAAAAACCTTAAAGTGAGAAGATCAAGACTAGAATGGGGGAGACTATCCATGATGTGAGAAGCCAAAGAGATCAAAACTGTATTGATAAGGATCAAAGTTTTCTACCAAAACATTTTCTTTTATCCTTTCAAATTTATTGGCACCCTTAAGTGTTAACCAATGCTTGTAGGACTATTAGGTGCGATTAGTGGAATTTCAGGAACATTTTCTAATACCTAATCACAGGATCTCATGCGTACATATAATACAAATCATATCTTAAGGAATTAGATATATCTTTGATGCATGCTTCAACTATCGAACAGAACGAAGATAAAGAACCACAAATGTAGTTCCTCTGTTTAGTCCAAAAACGTACCAGGATTACAACATATGCTAGTACACAATTTTGCTTCTCCTTCTTAGGATGGCTAGGGTTTAAGTAGGTTTAGAGTTTAGTGCTTTTAGGATTTTTGTGTATGTTATATATATATATATATATATATATATATATATATATATATATATATATATATATATATATATATATAAATCAAGCACATAAACCCTAATCCTTCTCCTATTAGGCCATCCTACCCATTGGATATATGGGCTTAGAGAAATCCAATCGATCTGCGTCTATTGTGTGACCTCATAGGACCCGGTTACATTAATTATGGGCCTAATTATATTAAATCCAAGTATCATTATTGGTTTTTAGCAAAATGTTATGATACTAAAATAATCGAATTTAGTGTCTCCATTACGATCCTAATATATATTTAGTAATTGCATAACGATTGTGGACACTTCCTTCAACGCTAACCACTGATTTTATTCTTAGAAGGTTACAAAGAAGAAGCTTTTGTGACTGAGATGTTTGGGCTCAACTTAACAAATGATTTGAACAGATTTATCCGTTGTCTAGAAATTCTATAGAATCTTTGGACTAGTTTGTTCAAGGCTTCAAACGCTTCCGCTTTGGCTTTTATAAATAACAAGGCATCATTTGTGAACAAAACGTGACTAATAGAGGGGCATTCACAAATTAATGTCTTGATAAAAAAGTTCGCATAGAGAATAAATAGATATGAAGAGAGAGGATCCCTTTGCTGGAGACCACACTTTGGTTTGAAACTCTATGACGTTTTTCCATGCAGAAGGACCACACCGTTGTGACATACCAATGGAGCATACATGTTGTAGGTTGCAATTTTGATGTCGTATGATGATTTTCTCCGGCTACCATTAAGTGGCACCCTGCATTCTTATATCAAATTTTTGTCCTCTGGTGTTATGATTTGTAAGAGCTCATAAATCTCATCTTATATGTGTTATTAATTTGTTTATGTTACTGTCAAATTTGTATGTCAAAAAAAAAATATTCATTAATGATTTATATTGTAAAAATGGTTGCTACTAACAATCTATCATTGTTGTATGTTGTTTTAATTTTATTAACATATTATGTTAATGATTGTTACTCAAAGATCATCAACAAAAACAAATGTGAGTCAAAGTAGTTTTCATTAGAGGTGGCCAGTGGGCCAGTTTAGCTTAGCCCAACCCTAAATCGACCAGTTATTGGCCCGTTTAGCTCGGCCCACGAGAACCCCAACCCAGATTCGGTTCGGCCGTGGGTCGAATATGAATCCAGATTTTCAAACCCTTTCACTCAATTCAAATTGTACTACAAAAAAATTCAATTCGACCCCGAATTGGTTCGGCCCAATGAACCGGTTCGGTTCGGTCTGTTGAACCTGCTCGACCCTATTTGGCCCTCCTAAAACTTCTAATTTTGTAAAATTTAGTTTAGCTTATATGAATGTTAGTTTAGTTGAATATAAATTCATTTATACGAATGTAGTTGATTTGCTTATAGTTTAGTTTAGTTGAGTATAATTTTGTTTATATGAATCATTGAATGTTAGTTTAGTTGAATTGTATATAGTTTAGTTTATATAAATCCATGAATGTTAGTTTAATTGAATATAATTTAGTTTATATGAATGTCAGTTTAGTTGAATATAGTTTAATTTATATGAATCAATGAATATATATTAGTTTAGTTGAATACAGTTTAGTTTATATGAATGTTAGTTTAGTTTACCTTATTCGGCCACCTCTAGTTGTCATATACATAAAACTTCAATTCATAGATATATTATAAGATATCTACCATAAAAGTAAAAGTTGTACCAAGTACCAACGATCATCTCCTAATACTATTTAAATACTCTAGAGTTAATATCTACATGATCTATCTTGTAATGTCGAGTTTGCAACTATTATCTCGATTCAACTGAGTTTCATTTGGAACGTTAATAGTTGTTAGTTGTTACTTCTTGTGTTTATGCTACTTGAAAACAATAATAATTCCTTAAAAGAATATAGCGTCCAATCCTAGTGAGTAGTGATTGCTACAACTTCCACTAATGACAAATGACGACTAATTAATCTTTTAGGTACTCCATTTGCTCCACACTCTCTCATACATATCTATCTTTTAAGCTTATCATTGTGATTGCAATCTAATCATTATGCTTTAATTGGGGGTGTCTTTTACGCCTCTCTCTTCACTTATATTTCTTCCTACCAATATGAGATAGTACTACAAATTAAATACATTCGATCAACTTATGATGCAAAGTACGCCTATTATTTAATTATCTATCCCATCCACAATATGGGTAGTTTTAGCTAATTACTTTCGTTTTTTTTGCTATTTGTAGCCCTCGATATTAATGATAAGCATTATTAAAAATATTTTATAAATCTAATCTTATTTCACGTAGATCTCAATTATTTTAATTGATTAAAAACTTTCACTATGATATCCAAGGTTTAGAATCGATTTTGGGTACACCATCCAACTTTTAGCTCTCTTTACACAAAACCTTAACCTTTCTTTTGTTTCATACTTTGCAGGATATATTCATTATTTTTTGGGTTTAAATGCATTAATAGTTGGTTTTATTGTTTAGTGTTTCACATTTAGCTTCTCATTTTTTTGTTAATATAGAATAAAATTCCTATTTAAGTCCTAATGTTAACTTAAGCTTAATTTCGTTCACCTTATACAAATAAGTTAATAGTAAAATTTAGTTTTTATCGATAAATTAAATTTCAATTAGTTAATTTTCGTTTTTGTCAACAAAATTCAGTAATCCCATACATGAAAAGCACTAGTAAATACAAAAAGATAAGTTTTGAGCAGCAATAAGTTTTAATGAGTATAAATTAGTTTTGATTAGTAAAAATTGGTATGAGTAACAACAATTCAGTCAAATAATAATTAGTAATATTGGTGTCAAGAAGTAAACATCTTTAAAATAAAAAATATAAGTAAATTAGAAAATTTTAGTAAAGAAAAATTTTGATGAGGAAAAAAAAATTTGGTCAGTAAAAATAATATTAGTTTAGTTTTTATTTGTAATTAAATTTTAGTTTATTTTAAGTTAGAGGAAATAAACAATGCATGGTATGCTCTATCACATAAAAAAGTTGATAAGCCCATATTACTCCCTCCTCTCCTAAATTATATGTTGTTGTAACTAACTTCCTCAATTTCAACTAGGCTTTATTCTCATCAGCTTATTTAAAAAATTTTACCAAAAATAAGTTAAATTTTGGGAAAAAAGTTTATTTGGGGAAAAACTGAGTTTAGAAAAATAATAAGTACTACAAAATTGATTTAAATTCAGTACAAATAAAATATATTTAAATAAAATAAATTTAAGCAAAGCAAAATTAAACCATTTCACTTTTATCGCTTTTGAAAGGACAGGATAGTAACATTGTGATAAATTAAATCATATCACTAAAAAGCTACTCTACTTTGTGGTTTAAGAAGATTATATTAGATTAATAGATCGCATCAATACAAATATTTTTTATTTGAGAGTAATAAAGTTTGATTCTTGAGACTTTAATAATTTTTCGTAATTTGTAACTAATTAATTTAGTTAATATTCAAATGAGTTATATGAACAAACAGACCACAACTCCACGAGACCACTATAATCAACAACATTAAACGAGTATTTGTAGAGTAGTTTAAGGTAACACAAGTAGTTAACTAAGGAGTGACACAGAAGACTTCACTAATCAACTTTTTAATTAAATAGTCATATACTTCACTGTTTAACACTTCTGTATTCTTTCAGTCTTCTTCTTCTGCTGCTGCTGCTATAACAGTTCAGCTTGTGGGGTTACTCTGTCCTCCAAATCAGGTTCCTTGCCCCCATCAACACCCTCCTCCTTCTTCTTCCTCATGTTAGCTCAATGTTTGTTCTTTCATAATTCATTTTTCTGGGTATTGTTCCTGAATTGTCAAGTCCTAATCTTTGTTGAATTAATGTAAATAAAGCTAATTAATTTGATTTTGGGTTCATTTTTATGTGATTTTTGATTGAAGTTGTGGGTGCAGACCAGGTGTTTACTGAAAATCTTTAAAGAGGCGTAGATTTTGCAAAAAGATTTTGTGGGGTCTGGAAAATTTCTGGGTGGATTTGAAAATGGAAGCAGAAAATGGAGAAGTGAAGTCTAAAATGGAGGATTATGAAGTGATCGAGCTGATTGGTAGAGGTGCATTTGGGGTTGCTTTTCTTGTTCTTCACAAAACTGAGCAAAAGAAGTGAGTTTTATTCTTCTTCTCTATTAATCAAATCAGTACTCTTTTGTTGCTAGAGGGCTCAATTAGGTTTTACCTAAAGCCCTTGAGTTTGCTAAAAAAAATTGATTTTTTTTTGTTTGTTTTTGAAGTTTTGTGGGATTTAGGGAAGGGGGATCAATTATAGCGTGTTGAAAACAGGTCAATGATTTAGAAAATGATAAGAAATTTGTCAAATAATGTTGTTTTCTTAAAACAATAATTTTATTGATTGCTAATGATTTGCTTGTCGGTGTTGATTGGATTGTTGCATGTTTTTCTTGTGGTTGCTAATATCTCATCTCCTTTTTAGGTATGTGTTGAAGAAGATACGTTTAGCTAAGCAAACTGAGAAGTTTAAGAGGACAGCACTTCAGGAGGTTAGTGTTGAATCAGTAATTCATAGATTTTCATTTCTACGCGTTTAATTGAAGTTGGCAGGAAATGCTGATTGCCTGGCAGTCAAGATCTTTGTGTTTTATTTTGGTGATTATCTTTTCCAAATTTTAATCATACATATAACATACTTTAATTTGCTGCATACTTCGATTTTTGTATTTCTAGCTGACCATTTGTAGCATTTTGTTGAACTTTTTTGCGTTCTTTTTTTTGTTGAAAGATTAGAGCATTTTATGATAGGTACCTAACATTTTTGCTTTTGGCATATGTGGTGATTTTCTATCCAGATGGATTTGATTTCCGAGCTGAACAATCCATACATTGTTGAATATAAAGATTCTTGGGTGGACAAGGTAAATAGTCATTAAATATGTACTAGTATCAGTGTTATTGGTATCATTTGGGCGTATACCTTTTTCTTTGTACTCGTATATGTAGTTTACATTGTATTGAAACGCTGGTGCAATAGTTTGAATCTGACTTTTTTTTATTATTTTTTTTATCTAGGAGGTTGTATGTGCCTTTTGAATTATGCTGAATCTGTTGAAACTTGCTTAATGGAACTATGAATTTCATTGTCGACATTGCTATAGTTTGGCACGTAGGATTTATAGTCTTTTTCCCTCTCGCTACTGTAGGAATGCTGCGTATGCATTGTGACCAGCTATTGTGAAGGAGGTGATATGTAAGCAGCTATCTTCCTTACACTTTTCTCATTTAGAAATATATTAGTTTGCCAAGTATATGACTGACTTGATTGTTGCATTACCAACTTTTCTCTGAAATATTGCTTCCCTATCACCGCCGCCTCACAAATGATTCTTTCATCTTTGGGATCGTGAAATTACACGCTACAATGCTTGGATTCTATCTAAATAATTTTTTGGAAGAGTTGTGTGATTACCAACCTTTCTTTATGCAATTGATAACTGACTGAATCAAGGTTTAATATTCTGGATGTTCAGGGCCGAAATCATCAGGAAGTCTAGAGGAGCACATTTTTCTGAGGAGGTAGCCAAAGAAAGTCATTTTACCAACTCTATTAATATTTCTAGCATGAGCATGCAGAAACTGATTTCCTGTTATCTCCAGAAAGTCTGCAAATGGATGACTCAGTTGTTGTTAGCTGTGGATTACCTGCACTCCAACCGCATCCTTCACCGAGATCTTAAGGTGTGTGAAATTGCTTGTACTTTTATGTTACAATACTGCTGATGATTTTATTTTCAAGGATTGAAACTGTTCTCATAGCTGACTGATATCCGTTGTTATGTAACTTTGTTTTGTGTCAGTGCTCCAACATATTCTTGACAAAGGAAAATGACATTAGGCTAGGTAAGGGAATAATATCTATGAAACTTTTTATTTTCTTTAATTTTGTTTTAGATATTCATTGACATTTAAGAATTACACTCTTGTGTGGTAGAGGTTGATTCAATTGGAATGGTGCT
Source organism: Dysphania ambrosioides (assembly GCA_026401315.1). Taxonomy (NCBI): domain Eukaryota; kingdom Viridiplantae; phylum Streptophyta; class Magnoliopsida; order Caryophyllales; family Amaranthaceae; genus Dysphania; species Dysphania ambrosioides. The sequence goes on along the minus strand of CM048661.1, from coordinate 16,706,800 downwards.
CACAAAATTTTATGTGTGGAGGGCACAGGTGACTTTGGACTTGCAAAACTTCTCAAGCCTGATGATCTTGCTTCATCGGTATTGACTTTTGAACTTTTCCTGCCATTTTAAAACACATTTGCAAATAATTAAACTTTGCTGATGAAATAATTTCTTCAATGACTTGCTGTGCTAAGGTTGTTGGTACTCCCAATTATATGTGTCCTGAGCTCCTTGCCGATATACCTTATGGCTACAAGTCAGATATATGGTCACTTGGTAAGCAACTGAAAGTATGGCTGTGCTACTTTGAGCTTTTATATCTTGACTCATTCTGAATTAATTTATTCCATCAGGCTGTTGTATATTTGAGATTGCTGCTCATCAACCAGCATTCAGAGCTAATGTAAGTGCCATGCTAAAATACTACTGTTGTAAAATAGTTCTTGAATGGTGAGAACTTGAAATAATTGCTGATGGGTTTATTTTTCATTTTATTCGGTGATATGAAACAGGATATGACTAGTCTGATCAACAAGATTAATCGATCAATCATGTCCCCACTTCCAATTATATATACCTCCACATTGTAAGTGCCTCAAAATACCATAATGGACCAGGTGTTTAGATTTCACAATCATCTATACAACCACTTGCATGAGATATATTGTAAATAAAGAAAATAATGTACTGCATTCTTTTAGTCACGTTTTGTGCCTCTGTTATCCAGGAAACAAATTATGAAGACCATGTTAAGAAAAAGCCCAGAGCATAGGCCGACTGTGAGTTTCAGTGTCTTTTAGTACATACATTTTGGCATTTTAAAAGATTGCATTTCTCTGATACATGGTCTCTAAAATGTTGACATGTCATTTGCCAGGCTGCAGAAATTTTGAGACATTCCCATCTGCAGCCATATCTAGTAAGGTGCCGTGCTACATCTCCTTATCTTCCAGTCAAGTCTCCAAACTCAAAGGAAAAGAGCCCTAGGAAATTTTTGTCGGGTAAACTTACTAGGGGCAATGATGGAATAGATAGAAAGCATAAAGCAGTAAAGCCAATAGGAAATTTTGAACAATGTATCAAGATTAGTGATGTTATGCTCATGACTCAGCAGAATTGTGACAAATCATCCACGTCTGCGACCTCAGAGGAAAACCTTGAAACAAAGAGAGTTGATCCAGTGAGCTATTTAAAGGATAGAAGTGATGCCAGTGAAAAGTCCAAGTGCGAGTCTTCTGGCTGTGAAATGACTATGTGCAGCACAAATGAGCTAAATGAGCTAAATGCATCCAAGGAAAGTGCTGTGGGAGAAACTAGAACTGGCAGTACATTTAATAGTGAATCCCAACCACAGTGGGTAGATGTTAATGTTGAGAATGCGAGCAAACAGAATTTACTAAAGCTTGGTGCCAAACAAGATACCATGGAAGGAAATGAAGAGGTTAATCAAGTCATGCCACAGAACACTGGGAACATTACGATGTCCTGTGAGGAACATGTACCTGCTAACCGGTCTAGTGATGATGAAACTTATACATTATCAGTTAAGCAAAATGGGTATGTTGAACTCGATTCTCAAAGGGAAAAAGATAACCATGAAATTTGTGTAGAAGATCAACCAACAAAGGAGTCAATGCCATCTGAAAATGGTGATTTGCTTCCATGCAAATGCGAAGTTGGAGCAGAGACTCTCATCTCTAGTTGCTCCTCACAGTCGGTTAATTGCAGTGATGAAGTAATTAATCCAACAGCAGCTGAAATGTCATTGCTGAGGAGGACCCTAACAGCAATGAGTGGGGAGCAAACTAAAGGCGGTGCTGAAGTTCCGACCGACCAAAGGGCTGATGCTTTAGAGTCTCTGCTTGAGTTATGTGCACGATTACTTAGAGAGGATAAGCTTGATGAACTTTCTGGTATTCTGAGACCCTTTGGAGAAGAAACTGTGTCATCCCGGGAAACTGCAATATGGTTGTCAAAAAGCCTGATTGCAGCACATAAGTCAGCTAAAGGAACCGGAGCTTGATGCTCAAGAGTATTTGATATGGATTTGTCTTGTCTATGTCGGGAGTTGTAGAATTTTTGTGTGCACTTGTCTGCATAGGCGATTTAGAGGGTTGGTTTCAATTAACGCAAATGTGGAGAAAACGATTGCTGATTTGAACTCATTGTTGTAATGCAGTGGTTAATGTAGTGTGTCCTTCAATTTTTGAAATATTTTCGTCTCACATGTAACCAAGATAGATAGTAATGAGCCCAAAGGGTTCTATATTGTTTCTGAAGAGAAAAATCAATGTACTATAAGAGTTTGGCTTAACCAGTCTTTGTTTTATGTCAGTAAAGAGAATCTACTACTCTTGTCTTTTTCCTTGGATTTCTCCTGCAGTTTCTGGTGAGATCCTGAAACTTTCGGGCTTTTCAAGGATGAATAAGACCTAAAATTCGTAACATTGAATCAACTCTTTAGTAGTTGGATAATTTGACGGAAAATTCTAAGTACATTATCTTTTCCAGAAACTACAGATTCACATTCTGGATTGTGTGCACGTTGGAAATGAAGGAAACTCATGGCTGGCAAAGTGACCGGTGATCCATGTTGGCTGAAAGCTGGAGTTGTATGTTCTGTGGGAAGCCAGCGTTCCTAAAATCAGCCCTGATGTCAGTAGTTGTTGGCGCTAGTGCTGCATGATGGGTGGTGGCTTCACCAATGGCCCCATCGTTGGCAGTTGTTGGAACTGGTTTGAATGGACAACCTTATTAGCAGAGGCCGAACAGGAGTGGCTGTCATTACCATACTCGTGCAAATGGTATTTGGTTGTCTCTTTAATTTGGAGGTGTAGTTAAGATGGGATTCATGGCTGTCAGAAGATTTAGACACTGTATGTTTGTACTGTATTTGGTAGAATTGATTGTTTCTCATTAATTTCATAAACTGTACATAGCTTGTGTATTTATACTAACCATGTACTCTATGTTTGAGTTTAGCAAGGATTCTACTTCTTGTAATTCTATCTTATGTGATTCTTATCTTATTATCTTATCTTTTCTACACTCCCCCTCAAGTTGAGCTGTCGAATCTTCAACACCCAACTTGCCCAAAACACTATCAAAGAGGCTCATCCCAACTGCCTTGGTTAGGATATTTGCTAATTGTTCACTAGACCGGCAGAACTGAAGACTTATGATCCCTTCTTCAAGATAATCCTTTATGAAATGCATGTCAACCTCTACATGCTTTGTTCGATCATGCTGTACAAGATTCTCAGAAATACTTATCGCTGCTTTGTTGTCACTGAATAACTCACAGCTACCACTTGGTGGAAAACCAAGTTCACAAAGAAGCTTTCTAAGCCATAAAACTTCCATAACTCCTTTAGCAATTCCCCTGAACTCTGCTTCAGCACTTGACATTGCAACAACTTTCTGTTTCTTACTTTTCCAAGTAACCAGATTTCCCCCTAAGAGAGTGACATATCCTGATGTCGACTTTCGGCTATCTCAATCTCTTGCCTAGTCTGCATCAGTATATGCTTGAAGTAGTAAGTGACCGTTATTTCTAAATAATACTCCTCTCCCTGGGGTTTTCTTGAGGTATTGCAGGATTCTAAACATAGCTTTCAGATGTGGAACTTGAGGATTGTGCATAAACCGACTCACCACTCCGACTGCATACGATATGTCAGGTTGAGTATGTGACAAGTAAATTAATTTTCCATCCAGTTTTTGATACTGATTTTGATCTGTTGACAACCCATCCTCTTCAATCTGCAATCCATGGTTAGCTATCATTGGTGTATCAGCAGGTTTGCAATCTAGCATTCCTGTTTCTGTTAATAAATTAAGAACATACTTCTTTTGGGATATAAAGATTCCTTTCCTTGATCTAAGGACCTCAATACCTAAGAAGTACTTTAGTCTGCCCAGATCCTTCATTTCAAATTCTTGAAACAGTTTCCTTTTCAGTATTCTGATTTCTTCTTCATCATCACGAGGGATGATCATATCATCAACATATATGGTAAGGCATGTTGTTTTCTTTCCTTTCTTCTTCAGATATAAAGTATGATCTGAGTTGCTTTGATGATAGCCAAACTTCTTCATAGCTAATGTAAATCTACCAAACCAAGCTCGCGGGGACTGCTTCAGACCATAGAGTGCTCTCCTCAGCCTACAACCTTCTCCAAGGTTAAAATTATGTGAAACACCTGGGGGGTGCTTCCATGTATACTTCTTCAGAAATTTTCTCATGAAGAAAGGCGTTCTTTACATCAAACTGATACAATGGCCACTCTTTTATAGCCACTATTGAGAAGAGTACTCGAATAGTATCAATTTTTGCAACTGGTGAAAAAATCTCCGAATAATCGATACCATACACCTGAGTGTATCCTTTAGCTACCAGTCTAGCCTTGTACCTTTTAATACTTCCATCAGCTCTATATTTCACTGTGAATACTCATCTACACCCTACAGGTTTCTTGTCTTTAAGAATGATCCATCGTTCCCAAGTATTATTCCTTGATAATGCATCAATTTATGCGTTCATTGCTTCCCTCCAGTGTTTATCTTTAATTGCTTCTTCAATTGTTGCTGGAATTTTTTCAGAATATATTACAGTGCTGAATGCTGAAGTTGCCTGGGATATATTCATTCCAGACATAGTTTGAATCGGATACCTAGTATTTTGGGCTACCAAGGAAGGGTCATATTTCTTTGGTGGCCCCCCTCTCGTACTCCTTGGGGGCAACTGGTATCCTCTTTATGGCTCTCTATTACTCTCTTCTTCCTGCAGTACTCCAGTAACACTTTTGTTATCGGAATTAATAATTAAGGAGGAAAAAACATTACGTACCTCAGATAAATGGTGTTGAGCTGAATGTTTGAGATTAGGAGACCTCGGAGATAGTACTGGAGAGAGATCTGATTCTGAATGTATTATTTCATCAATCTGAACCTGAGGCTCTGTTTGAGATTTGGCTTCAGTTCCAATAATGTGGTCCAGAGCTGTGACCAACCAAGAGCGTCTCCCAAACTTTCCCCCTGACGGCGATGGTCAGGTTGGTTATACCAATAAGTGTGCTCCACAAATTCACAATCCATTGTAGTATACACCCTTTTTGAGATTGGGTTAAAGCATCTATATCCCTTTTGAGACACCCCGTACCCAACAAACACGCACTTGGTAGCTCGGGGTTCTAATTTATTTCGACTTCGTTTTGGCAAGTGCACATATACAATACACCCAAAAACCCGAGGCGGCAAAAAATGAACAGAGGGAATAGTCCCATAATGACGCATGGTCGTAATAGGGGTGTTGTATTTTAGTTTTTTGTTGGGTAGACGATTACTAAGGTAATTAGCTGTAGCAATGGCTTCAGGCCAGAAAGACTTTGGAACACTTAAGTCAAACATCATGGCTCGGGTCATTTCTAGCAAAGTTCAGTTTTTTTGTTCTGCAAAACCATTTTGTTGGGGTGTATCTGGGCAAGTTATCTGATGAATCAGACCATAGGTGGTACAGAACTCATGCATATCAAGGCTCATGTATTCCCCACCGTTATCAGATCTAAGGGGGCCTATTTTTGTATTGAATTGATTTAAAATCATATGGTAAAATGCAACAAATATGCTAAAAACATCAGATTTTTGTTTCATAAAGTAAACCCAACTCATTTGAGTACAATCATCAATGAACAAGACATAGTACGCAAAACCATGACTGCCTAATTCGGGAGCAGGGCCCCAAACATCAGAATGAATCACGTAGAATAGTTTAGTACTATGACTCCTACTATTAGAATAACTTTGTTTCTGGCTTTTCGTACGATAGCATGCATCACAATCTAAAGTAATTTTAGACTTAGCAAAAAACGGAAAAAGACGTTTTAAATACCCTACTGATGGATGACCTAAACGACAGTGCCACAGCTTGAGTTGGTCTTCACCTGAGCTTGAGACAACTGCTGCATTGCCTTGCTGAGATATATCATCCATATAATACAACCCATCTCTCTCAATACCATGCCAAAGGATCGTCCCGGCTCGAACATCCTGCACAATACAATTATCTGACGTAAGTAAAACATTACATCCCAAATTTTTCGTAATATGACTAATAGAGTGCAGTTTATATGAAAGGTTAGGTATATAAAGACAATTATCCAAGGTTAGGTTGTCTCCAAAATTAATAGAGCCAGCTCCTACAACTTCCATATAATCTCCATTGGCGGTCTGGATAAAGGTTTTTTCGGGTTTTTTAAAGTTTAGGAGTTCATTTATATCATTATTCATTGTGTCTTTCGCCCCACAGTCGAATATCCATCGGCTCTTGAGACTGACTTGACACGCGACTCTAGATTTGGATTCACATAGGTTGGTATTTTTTGGCTTACGTGTTTTGGCCAAAAAAAATTTCATGACTATTTGAGCATGGTTAGTGTTTGATATGGGCTTAGGAGTGACTTGGGTCGTGTGGAAACAAGGAGCATTTAATGGTCTTGTGAGGGTATTTAGTGAGTTTGGGAGTAAAGGAAAAATAGAGTGGGGGCAATTTTCGGGGTTTTGGGTTGTTGTGTTAGGGTTTGTACTCGGGTATGCTGCTCTAGGGTTTCTCGATGCTTCCTTTTTTTATAGGGTTGAGGTCTTCTTTCATTTCCACTTTACCTTCACCTAATCCGTCGTTTCCTCCTTATCTCGCTCTAGCTTAATGTTACCATTGATGCCTTGCCCTGCCTTCGTGTCTCCTCTCCTCGACTTGCCTTCTTCTTGTTCTCTGACCACCACTCAGGGTATCCAATTAACTTGAAGCATCCGTCTCTAGTGTGACGGGTCCCTCCACAGTGAGAGCATCGGAGTTTCTCCTTGTCTTCTTCGTTTTGTCGGAGTGATGTTTTATCTGACAGGCCTCTCTTGGTGGTCAAGCCGCCTCCAATTCCCTCTGCAGTAGGTAAGTATGGTGAGTGTTGTATTTTCATTAATCCCCTTCTTGTGAGCTCTCTCCTAATGGTGTTGTAGGCCATGTCTACGGTGGGCAACAAGTCTAAATTGACAAGGTCTTTTCGATCCTTGTCAAAGGACTCGTCTAATCCGGCAAGAAACTGGTATAAGCGTACTTGTTGTTGTAATTTGTTGTAAATGGTTATATCTTCTGGGCATGTCATTGGGTTAGGCATGCGCCTATCAATTTCTTTCCAAAGAGTGATTAATTTGCTATAATACACTTCTATTGGATCTTGTCCCTGCCTGATTGTGTTTGCTTTGGTGGTTAGGTCAAAAATTTGCAGCCCATCTCTTCCACTCCCATATACGGATTCGATTCCCTCCCATAGCTCCCTAGCTGTGGTAAAATCCAAGAATTGGTTAACCAATTCTGGGTCAATGTTCTCGATAATCCACGTTCAGACTATCACATCTTTTTGGTTCCATAGGCTATGTTTTTCGGTGTTAGTGGAGGGAGTTAGGGTAGTGATGTGCGTGAGCCTCCCCCTCGCTTCGATCACCATTAACATTAGCCTGGACCACTTTGCATAGTTTTGGTGGCTTAATTTCTCCGAGACATGCAATGAGGATCCATAACCCTCTTGGCCCTTATTGTCTAATCTTTCGAGTAATTTCAATAGTTGGGCCATGGTTATGGGTGCTTCATCAGGGTTCTTTGGTGGTTCACTCATCTTCAGGTAAGGATCTTGGTAAATGATGATCCCTTATAGCCAGAAAACACCACTGAACCACCCTTTGTACGGCTGGCTCTAATGCCAAGAAGATTTAGATACTGTATGTTTGTACTGTATTTGGTAGAATTGATTGTTTCTCATTAATTTCATAAATTGTACATAGCTTGTGTATTTATACTAACCATGTACCCTATGTTTGAGTTTAGCAAGGACTCTACTTCTTGTAATTCTATCTTATGTGATTCTTATCTTATTATCTTATCTTTTTTACACTGTCTTGGGTATAACGTAGTTTTAATGCAACTACTATTCAGTTTATACTCCATCCCATTCGGATTGCCCCATAGTTATTATAGATTGTGTCATTGAATGTTTAAAACTGAAGGAATATTTTGGGGAAGAGAGTCGAAGGGGATCTAGTTTTGCTATAGTTGGTGTCTGGTCCTGAACCTCCTGATGGCCATACTTGTGTCATTGTTTGTGCACAAAAGTTTAGGTTTACCTCAACAATCAGTCAGTCACCGGTCTTTGTGTCTCATCACTATCCTTCTACCCTTCAATGCCACATGTTAGACGCTTTAGAATCTAAAAGTCATTATGATTTCGGCTATGCAGAAATCAGATGTAAGTTGGGACGTTTTACAACTAGTCTCACTATCATTTCGGCTCAGAGCTTGAGAGTGGGCCTTGGCCGCAGCGGGCATGAATAGATTTTTTGGGCACATCTCCATATGAGTCCCACCCAATCAATTACAATATTGACTTTAAATAATACAAACCGCTGTTGGTCGGTGCTAAGTAATACAACCACGAGAATTTGCTTTGCATGATAGTCACTTTCATTCATTTGGTGCTAAATGATATGTCAATGACCAACTAAGAACAAATGAAATATAAGACATGGACATTATACGAAGGAAGATTTAATCTCAACCTTTGATTTAATCTAAACCTTTGATTTAAGCTCAACACGGTAGAGTTTCTTTTACAACACCACCGGATCCGGACCAATTATAATTCTTAATGATTTTTCCATCTTTCTAAAGAAAATGTGGATCATATCATTCTTGTGATCTGAGAAGTGAGAATCAGTGGGTTCTGTTTGATAAACTTGAAGTATTTGTATCGATGCATCACTGTTCTTTGTGCTTCATGTGTTCATGTCTTTTGCAGAAACTTCAAAGATCGATAGTTACTCCGTACTGCTTGTTATAAGTATCAAATACTGAACTACTATGATCATATTAAGAGAGAAGAAGAAGAAACCACAGTGATGTACATGTAGGAATTTAGATGCGATTAGCGAAATTGCAATAAACGATTTCTTAACATCTAATTAATATACATATTATAGTTAATTTCTAGTAAAACATTATAATCACATAAAATAACCGAATTTTATTATCTTCATAATTAATCCTAATGTATCTAGTTTGTTATACTTGTTGAGGACATTTCTTCAGTATAGACTTCTACGTTAGTCCGCTCTCAAATTCCAAGTATATATGGTTGATGTCCACGTATGTCACCCGACATTTAAAGGCCTATTTTGCATAAGACACTTGAATGGAATCGAATAAGGATTAAAATTCATTTTCAACTATAAGCTCTTTAGTTTGGGATAAAAAGGAATGTGTTTTAAACTCTACTTTCCAAATCCACTTTTTTATTCCTTATGTTTTAGTAAGTGTTCACCTATGTTTATTCAAACTCTACTGCCCCGCTTTAACTTTTGGATGTCGCGTTATTATAGTACTTAGAATAATAAGAATTATTATTATTATATTATTTATATAATCTTTATTATTATTATTATTATTATTATTATTATTATTATTATTGATGGTATTATCATTTTTATTTAATTTATTAAATTGATTACTATTATTTATTAATATATCTATAAATTATTATTATTATTATTATTATTATTATTGTTAGTACTTTTTTTATAATATCTATTATTATAGTTATTTTAATTAGAGCCGTCAAATCTGACCCTACCTAATAAACTACTCAAAATCGATTTGGATCCGACCTGATTATGACACAAAAAGTGAGACTCATAAACAAACCCAACCCGACTTGAAATCAACCCGAAATTGATATGTGTCCGGCCATTACAAACCCGACCCAGACACCCCAAAACTGATTGAACCTGACAAATAGTTGATAGGATCTGACTTATAACAACCCGAGGCTCGATATGACGCGATGTAGACACGCTAAATCTTAAGATTTCAACCAAATTTGAGGTGGCCCACTACTATAACTGACTTAACCTGAAACCTGCTATAACCTGTCTAGGAACCAACCCAAATTGACCTGAACCGACATTAAACCCAACGGTATTCAACCTAACTTGAACCCGAGCAAGCAAATAACTGGTTTGACTTGACCCAACCTGACTCGACCTGATAGGCCAAATTGACCCGATTTAACTTGAGCCGATAATCACTGACATGCAATGGGTCAATTCAAACCTGACCCGTAGACCCGAATAGACACCCCTAATTTCAATATCGTGAATATATAAAAATAAAAATATTCTTATTGTTAATATCAAAATTACTGTTATTCATGTTTGAACCAAACAAGTAAGAAACTGAATCTCATTTCTGTGTTAAACCAAACAACTCTGTAAAACTGATTTCATTCCTCCCAGGTACCATTCTGTCCCTACAATCCAAACAAGGCCTTAAGTTATTTAGTTGGGTTGATTTTAGATTGTGCGTAAATGCAACTTACAAATAGTAACAATTAGAGCTTTTTCTAATTCATACGTGATATAAATTATATCAGGATAATATTAGATATAAGTATTGTTATATTAGATATAATTATTGTTAAAATAGATATAAAAATAAAGAAGATATAAAAATAATAAAAAAAATATATATCATGTATAAACATTAGTATCTCAAGTACAAAAATGAAATTACAAAATTGCCTCCCGATAAAATTATATCACATTTAAATTAGGAATTTCTCGTAATAATTATGAGCTATAATTACTAACTTTTTGTGAGTTACTCTAATTCACAACCCATTTGTTTAGACTCCAAGTTATGAACACAAACTACCAGTTGGCCATGTGTAGCTGATTGAGTGATGGTGATGGATCCACTTCATGTATGAACATTTCGTGGCTCATAAGAAATGCAAAACCCACTCAACTATGTAGCCTTTCAAGTTTGGTACACCATAAGTAAGGGGAGCTGTCCATTTATTTTCTTTAGTTGGTGTGCCAACACAATTCTTAAACATTAAGGCAAACACTAACTTTTAGCATGATAAAATTGTCTTACTATAAATTTGGGCTGTTCATTATATTTCCCCTCAAAAGTCAATAATATCCCATTCATGCTACCATTTCCATTGTTTTCTCTTTTTTGAGCACTCCCTAAATATGGCGAAACAATCATTTACAACTCGATTAATGGTGGCAATGACAATGATTGTCTGTTACTTAGTCATGGTTAAGGGTCAAGACACCGGGCTTTCGCCACTTCCTGCGGCGGTTGCTGGAGAGGGTGTTACATTGCCTGTCTCTGGTGCATTGATGGTCTCCACTATGTTAATCTCTATAGTTGCATTTTTGTTTAACTGAATGTATGCTTTTTTCACTGGATTATGGCTTGGTGTGTAATTTTGCGGGGGTTCCCTTCACATTTCTATTATGGCCACTTTGGATGGGCATAAACTTTGTAGTACTACTTGGGGTTCTATTATATTTTTTGGTCCGCTATTTGTGGTTATTAAGATTTATTATTGTATTGTCCTATTGTATAGTATGTTATTATTGTTGGCTACGTGAATAAAAAATCTTTCTTATAATTAATTGGGAACCGAGTTTGGCAAGAAACTCACAAGAGTCTGAGCAAAACTAAGCTCGATCCGAAAAGCATGTGAACAGGATTGAAATAATTTTAAGCATTTTATTTTGCATATTATAACATTAATTGCATCTTTACCTTGAACATTTGTATAATATTGGTGAGGGACTCGAAAGAAGTACCAAAGTCCTTTAGTTTTATATGAAAATAAAAATGCTATATACAATTATAAAACCCTTGATGTTGTAAATAAGAAGGTAAAAGTGAAAAAGTTACTTAAAATCAAACATTAACGGCACTTGTTTACACATGTATTTGTCATGCATTAACAAATTAATACTATATTAAGAATGTATTAAATAATTCTTTACAACCCTTAAAATATTATAATATTAAATTGTACTCAGTTGTTACTCATTAACACCCCCAACTCAAAAGAGTTCTGTAAAAATTTAAGCCAAAGTAGAATCGTAAATATTTTAGTGCTTTAAATTATACACGATTTGCCATAATTTTTTGAATGAATTTTTTTGTTTGATGCTTAAAGTTATCCATAAATCCGGCCTTTAAATTGAAAGATAAGTGAATTGAACAATTAAAATTTCTGTTGATTGCTGTTTGGAGATCCAAGATTATTCGTTCATGGGCTGCATCTAGACGGCCAACCCAAAGGCCTCAAGCCCCCAACGAAACCTCTTATTTCTCGACCTACAAATTACAATCAATATTTTGGTCTACCTTTGGCATATACCATGATTTAAGAAATAAAAAGTGTCTTTTTATTAGAGGGAGTTTTAGTACGAGTTCAGTGGAGTATGTTCAATTGAATCCATACTAAAATCTAAGAAAATAAGTTATAGAAAATTTGAAACATGTACATATATATGTATATACCTTTCAACCAGCGGTAAAACACTTGTACTTCAATTAAGAGGGTCAGGGTTCGATTTCCCTCCCCTACGGAAGACGGAAGATCGGCGGTGTGCTAGCAATGCGGCACTACTACGGATTGTAACACTATGGTGGTGGCGTGTAGATGTGCAATGGGAAGAGTCTTCAAGTCTGCCATATATTTTCAACCCGGGTCTCCTTCGCTCCTTGATTTAGTTACATAATGAACAAAGTCAACTCTTTAAGTCTTCAACTATCTATTTATCCTACATCATTTTTTACTTTTTGTGGGATTTGGAAATAATTTTGGTAGTGTATTGTGATTTGGGATTAAACAACCTATTGTATATAAACAATCACTTACCACTTGTGATTAAGTGAATTAAATTGGGACATAGAAAAATAACTGAACTTGTTGAAAATTAAAATGGTGAATTACATGATTAATTGTTGACTTATTGTTGATGTTCAATTAATTATGTTACTGTATTGTTATTTGGTTTGAAATGTTGATTAATTGTTGTTGATGCTCAATTAGCTATGTTAGTATTGAATTTTAACGGCTGTCATGCTTGAAATATTGTGTATCGTTGTTATGGGGTTATTGTTGTGTGTTGTTATGTTGTGGGATGTTGTTACGCTCGAAATGTTATGCAACGATTGCTATATTGATTGCTATATTGTGTATTTCGAACTAATAATGTAAAAAACCTGTTACCGCCTGCCGTCTGTGTCAAAATAGTAAATCTGTACTCTCGCTTTGCTAAGCTTTAACTTTGGTGTATTAGACCATCTGGCTTTCCAAACGAGAAAGTAATGGCAAGCTATTTTTGGGGGCCAGAAAATGTGTACCAATGTAACAGAGCTTGTTAGTTTTGTAAACATATATTTTGCATATCTTTTATTATTGTCATATATATTTTTTTCTAGGCAAGTATATATTTTGTATATATTTAGCATAATCTTATGAGCATTTTAAGGAAAGGTTGTTTAGGGATATTGGCTTTTATTTTGTTCAATGAAAGACACAAGAAATTCTATCTTTTTCAGACATGGCCGGTATCAAAGCCACCGAGGGAGAAAAATCAAATCCCATTAAAATGCCATGAAATAGTTGGTGACGAGCTTGATCAAGAAACCTTATAATGCTAGAACATGCACCTGAAGCCACTCATAAATCACCGCAACAGCAGGTCAAAGAAGTTCAAGGAAGAGAAGATGTGGAATAATAAGAAGAAGCACTAGGTAAGGGAAGGCGTCAAAGGTACGCTTCAGTCATATTGAAACCATTTGAAAAAGAAGGTCCATCATGTACTTCATTCTATATGAAGCGTCAGTCAGGTACTCCTTACCATGTCATTTGGATTTCTTGTGACACAACTTAACCAGGAAAAGTTTGTCATTTGCAAAACTCATTCTATGGTTTAAAATAAGCTGCTCGTAGTTCGCTTGCCAAATTATCTGCTGCTATGAAAGCTTACGGCTTTGTTCAATCATGTGCTGACTACTCACTATTTTCCTTACAGAAAGATGAGATTCGTCTCAATGTGTTGATTTATGTAGATGATTCAATTGTTTTCAGGATTTGGGGACTCTGAAATATTTGAAGTACATGTTGATGTTGTGAAAGTATGCTTTGGATATTATATTAAAAGTTGAATTATCGGGAGGAAAACCCGCATCTCCTTAAAATGTATGTATGTCTAAATAGTGAATTGCAAATATAATTAAATAGAGGAATTACATAATAATGTGAGTAAGATATAAAAAACAATTACACACCATATGAGAAATGTATTACATAAGTTCAGTAATTTGACGTGATGAGCCTTTCGCATAACACTTGGCATGTCAAGCACAATGAAAAAGAAGACTTATGCTTAGAATGCCAACATAATGAGAACGCGTAAACACAATGCGAAATCAAGAATAAGCCCGCGTTTCATGAACCAGCCCCACCACTACTTGACCCATGCAACTATACAATTCAACACCTTAACGAAAACTATTGCTGGCTTGCTGCTTGACGACGCTGTTCAACCACCGTTTCTTTTCTTCTTTTTTTTTTGGCAAGTTACGACCGTTTCAACATAGCCGTTTGAGTAACGCAAACACGGCATGAGGGACTCTAAAACGTGCCATGCATGATGGATGGATGGATGCATCATCACTTAAATTTGCTAAATTAATGTAAATTTCCAGTACATTATTGACTGTCATACATGTTCTTTCTCATAGACCAAATCATAAGCCGACTAATCATTTTCTGATCACCAAATCTTTCTCATCTCCATTACGTGGCACCATCTTATTGGACACGGAAGTCTGTCAGTAACCCCTCTTGGGACCCACTTAGCACTTTATATATACCATTACATTTCACAAACATACCATCAACTCGACCCATACAAACCAACTTTCCTACACTCATAAGTCTCTTTGAGCTGTCCTCCTTTGTTCACTTGTTTTCTTTGTTGTTGAAGCTTAAGCTAACCATTTTATTATTCTCAATGGCAAAGGCTATCAGCATGAGCTCATTCATCGTCTTTGTCGCTGCCATCCTCGCCATCGTTGCTGCAGTTAATGCGCAAGAGATGGCTCCCTCACTGGCACCGGCTGCCGGAGCAGGGTTCTCTCTACCTGCGTCTACTGCTGTGGTTGCATTCTCTCTTCTCTTCTCTGTCTTTGCTTTGATATTCAAGCACTAGAGTATCCAAATTTTGTTGGAGTGTACAATTTTTATTATTCGGATCGTTACTATACTATCCATTTACATATGTACCATTTTTTATTCGTTTGTATGAATCATGAATAGAAATCGTATTTGATTTATGTCATGAGTTTTGTGAACTGTGGAATGTTCTTTGATTATGATTTTCCTTCCTTATTACATTTTGTTAATGAAGATTACCAATATTGAGCAATTTAGATTTAGCCAAACTAAAACGAAAAACGCCGTCTGTGGGGATCGAACCCACGACCACGTGGTTAAAAGCCACGCGCTCTACCACTGAGCTAAGACGGCACGACTTTGAGTGTAGCATACAAGGTAATTAAGTCAATTATGTCCCAATCCCCTCTACCAAAACACAGGTTTTAAATTACCCTATTTCCTCACATTAATACGCAATCTCTTTTAAAATAAGTGAATAACATATGGAGTATAATGTTTTATCTATACTTAAAAGTTTTTTAATTGAACTTTATTTTATTTATAATAAAGGATAATTTGAAAGAAGTATATAAATTTTGGTGCCTAATACTTTTGCACTAGTCTACAAGCTAAACAACATATTAAGAACACCCAAAAGTGAAGCAAATAAAAAGTTTTGGCTACTTAACGAAGAAAAAATTAGGTGGTCTAAGAGTTGGCAGCCAATAACAAAATAATATCATTTGATGGGACTGATCTAATTAGACCCAGACTTAGATCCATTTTTGTCAAAATAGATTCATATTCACTCTAAATCTAATAGATCCTAAAAATTCGAACTCTTATTCAAATTCGTTGGGCCTGAAAAGTGTTGGATCCCAAAAGGTTCCTTAATAAAAAAAATTCTATTGCATATTATTCTCCGATTTGGTAATTTGATGTATTTTTGCAAAAAAAATTAAGTTAAATGAATAGAACAAAGTTGACACTTGAGAAACTACTAATTGAAAGGAAAAATATCAAAAATTATAAACTCAACAAATAATTCATCATATCATATATATTTTATCTTCAAAATATTATAAATTTATAATTCACAAAGTCACACACAATTAAGATGAAAAAATATGATAAAACTTCCATTTGTTAGTTCTCCATTTCATCATCAATGTGATCATCAAGATCCTACATAAATTAAAATTATAAAACAAACAAATATTAGTTTTTGTATATACACATGTATTTTAATTTTTTTAAACCAAAACCCATGATACCAACGACATCTCTATTTTTTACATCGTAATGGGTTTTATATATATAGGGGAGGGATCATGTGAGAACCCTCCCTTTATGTGAGAACCATTTTTTGGTGAGAACCCATCTAAAATCGTTGGATGCTTGATGATTTATGGTTGAAATGGCATTAAAAATGGATGACAGATCTGTAAATATCTAAACATTGGTTTTATTTTCTTCGGTTGGCAGAGTTTACTCAGACAAAGTATTGTTCTTTTCTTCGGCTGTCAATGACTTTTTTTTTTGGCTGGCACTTTTCCCTCTACAAAAGTATTGTACTTTCTTCAACATTATGGGTTTCTGTATAGTTTCATCATTTTCTTCATTATTGTTCATCAATATCTCATTTGTTTTCTGTTTGTGAAAGTGTTAAATCATTTTAGAACATTGAGTTCATTGGTTTAGAACATTATGTTCAATGGTTTAGAACATTATGTTCATTCGTTTAGAACATATTGTTCATAGGTTTAGAACATCATGTACATTGGTTTAGAACATTGAGTTCATTGGTCATTGGTTTAGAACACTGAGTTCACTGGTTTATAAAATTATGTTCATTGGTTTAGAACATTGAGTTCACTGGTTTAGAACACTAAGTTCACTAGTTTATAACATTATGTACATTGGTTTAGAACATTGAGTTTACTGGTTTAGAACATTATGTTCAATGATTTAGAACACTGAGTTCACTGGTTTATAACATTATGGTCATTGGTTTAGAACACTGAGTTCGCTGGTTTATAACATTACGTACATTGGTTTAGAACATTGAGTTCACTGGTTTAGAACACTAAGTTCATTGGTTTATGACATTATGTACATTGGTTTAGAACATTGAGTTCACTGGTTTAGAACATTATGTTCAATGGTTTAGAACACTGAGTTCACTGATTTAGAACATTATGTTCATTGGTTTAGAACATTGAGTTCATTGGTTTAGAACATATTGCTCATAGGTTTAGAACATTATGTACATTGGTTTAGAATATTGAGTTCATTGGTTTAGAACATTATGTTCATTGGTTTAGAACATTGAGTTTATTGGTTTAGAACATTATGTTCATTGGTTCAATACTTTAGAACATTATGTTTTATGGATGGCATTCGAATCATATATATAAAACAGTACAAGAAAGACTAGCTTAGGCAAGTTTCCTTATCATACCAAACACAAGTTTCCTAACTATACCCAAACACTATGGGTCAATGAAGAAACTACCCAAACTGATTCTACCCTAATTCAATCCATTCCTGTAAGGTTTAGAACATTATGTTCAGTAGTTTAGAATATTATGTTCATTGGTTCCATACTTTAGAACATTATATTCATTGGTTTAGAACACTGAGTTCATTGGTTTAGAACACTTTGTTCACTAGTTTAGAACATGATGTTCATTGGTTTGGAATAACCCACTAGTTTAGAACAATATATCTACAATTTAGAACATTATACACAGAATTTAGAACATCATTCACAAATTATAGATATTAAACAATATTTAGTACATTGCCATTCCTTTAAGGTTCAGAACATTATGTTTAGTAGTTTAGAACATTATGTTCACTAATTTAGAACATTATGTTTACTAGTTTAGAACATTATGTTTACTAGTTTAGAACATTATGATCAGTGGTTCAATAATTTAGAACATTATGTTCATTGATTTAGAACATTGAGTTCAAGGGTTTAGAACACTGTATTCATTAGTTTAGAACATTATGTTCATTAGTTTGGAACAACCCACCAATTTGAACAATATATCTACAATTTGAACAACCCACCAATTTGAACAATATATCTACAATTTCGAACATTATACTTAGAATTTAAGGTTTAGAACATTATGTTCAAAGGTTTAGAATATTATGTTCACTAATTTAGAACATTATGTTCACTAGTTTAGAACATGATGTTCATTAGTTTGGAACACCCCCCAAACTATTTTGAGCTAATTATCAAGCGTTTAGAACAAGCAACTAACCGTTTTAGAACATGACATTCAATACTTTAGAACATTATGTTCAGTAGTTCAGAACACAATGCTAATTAGTTTGGAAAAACCCACGAAACTATTATGAACTAAGGAACAAACGTTTAGTGGGTTTTGAAGAAGTGAATGAATGAGTTGACATGGGGAAATGGGGATGACGAAATGTGGAAATGGGGAAATGTCGAAATGCCGAAGTAACTCCCGCTACTGAAGCAAAAATGGCAACAACAATGGAAATGGCGGAAGAAGACGAAATGGCGGAAATGTTAAAATGTTGAAGAGAGATGAAATGGCGGAAGAAGACAAAAGGATTATGAAGAAGTGAATGAATGAGTTGACAAACTAGAAAAGTGATGTGGGTTTCCTTATACCGAAGTGTCAGTTACATGTTTTGAACCAACTTCTTTTGGTCAATTATTGGGTTAATTACGGATTTGCCATTATGTTCGATTAAATGTCATCCGTTAGATCTGCCAATGTGTGTGGTGTTAGATGGGTTCTCACCCACAAAAGGGTTCTCATAATAGGGGGGGATTCTCATATATATATATATATATATATATATAATTTTAATTGTTAAATTTGGAACTTAATTTTATTGATCGAACCCAAATCAAACCCAAGGACATTTAGATATTAAGTAAGTTTGATATAATTGGATAAGTGATTTTAAATACAATGTTTAGTAACTTTAGTAATAATATGATTAATAACTGTAAATACGATGCTTTGTAACTTATGAATTGAACACGAAGTCTTTTAAAATTAATTAAAATTTATAAAATAAACTATTTTTTTAGAGTTATTAACCTTCATTTATTTTTGTTCAAATAATGAAAGTGGCTACTTCGATTAGGAGGGCTTCTAGATTTTTTTTAGTTTGTTGACTTGTAATAAATAAATAAATAAATAAAGTGGCTTCCAGATTCATGTGGACACCTCACAGGGTGTGACGTACAACCCAGAAAATGGACTGTTAGAAAATCGTTATGTTTTCCAAGAGAAGTAACACATCAAATAATTCGTGTCTTAAAATGCAATGATGCTTGCCTTGCATTAAATGCACATGAATGTGATCTTCTGGAAAAACTATGGCATGCGTATAAAAGCAACAAAAATATTAATAATGCTCATTTATCTATTAACTTAAATCATTTCGCATCACCACAGTATGACATGTGTTGTGTTACTTAGGATGACAATTAAGAAAATAGTCTATACAAGTAAAAATTACATCAATTCAACCCGAATTAGGTAATAATTTTTTTAATAGAAAGCATGCATTTCAGCTTAAATTAGGTAACAAATAGATTAAATTCAAATTAGAAAATAACTTGGATTTTAATAAATTATGAATATTTTCCATGGTAAATTAATTTTAACTTTTTGCAACTAATGGTTGCGTATTAATTTTAAGTCTTTTTTTTTAACTTTTTGCAACTAACTTTTTAACTAATGGTTGCGAATTAATTTTAACTTTTTGCAAATACATTTGTATGAGATAAATAACTTGGGTATTAGTTTTAAGTCTTTTTTTTTACATGAAGCAAAATATTAGAATAGTAAAACAGAAAGAAAACTAGAACATAGAAAAAAGAAAAGAATAGAACAAGGACAAAACAAAGCAGAGCTAGGAGCAGGTAGTGGGGGCATAGGTGGTCATCGTACACTCACTTGCTATCCTATGTGCCTTGTGGATATGTTCTCTCGGGATATTGGTGATGGTGCAAGTCTTGAACAAACGACCTATTCGTGTCGATACTTTTTGCCGGAGCGCATTGACAAGAGTCACTGAATTCATAAGGATTCTTACCTACTCAATATTCTGAGATAATGCCCATTCCATAGCATAAGCATAGCCAGGGCTTCCACATGGAAAGTAGAGCTGGCTATTGTTCATCTAGTCCTTGGTCCTGCCTTTGGGTTGTCCCCACTATTGTTGGTTTGCTTTGAGAAAATGGGCGTTGTCACTCTAAAGCATCTTCAAACAGAGCCTAGCTTATAAGCTTCCTTATTAGCATTTCATGCGTTAAAAAATAACTTTATTCCTAACCTTCCAAATGCTCCAAAGTCCAGCAATGAATTGCATTAGTCCGACTAGTGTTGAGGTATTCTTCGCATAGTGAGACCAGATGTGGCTATGAATCCAATCCCGTAGGGACTCGTGCCTAAATTGGTAGATAAGATGTACCCCCCAAAGGAGATTGAGGTCCTTTATTCCATGAATAAGTGATTCAATGTCTCCCCATTTCCTATGCATAGGGGGCTGTCTTGGCCAAGGTCTAGGCTGCATTATTTGAACAAAAGATTTATTGCTAACCCATTAGACCAAATTTTCCAAAGGAAAAACTTCCATCTTGGGAAAACAAGAAGGCTCCACAGGAGTTAAAGAAAGGTGACACACCATTTGATCCTTGATTTGCCTGTTATTGTTGTTGTTGTTGAATAAAAGACATCCTATTTTAATGGAGTATGACCCCAATGGTAGATGCCTCCAGTAGAGGAAATCCCTCTAATTTGTGTCGGCAAGTTCCATGGCTAGAATTGCCAAAGCATCGTCCTTCTCAAAGCTTGCTCGAACTTGTTGAAACGGTACTTTAAACAAAGATTCACTTATATTATATACTCTCTATATAAATTTTTTTAATATACTAAGAATTATAATATATTATGAAAATAGTTCATATTAATAGTATAGCCAATTTTGTGTAGTCCTTAGCTATATTAGTGTAGGAGTGTTATTTAGCCTAATACTTATATTTCATATTGTAATCTAATTATATATGATACACATTTATATCAATATATTTTTGTAGATTACTATAATTTGTTTTAATATAAATACGTTGTTCTACTCATACTAGAAAATAAATCAATTATTTTCTAATCATATTGTGATACCCCGATGATATTATCGTGATTTTTCATTTAAGTTAGTTGATATTCTATGTCCAAAATATAATCACAATTTTATTTTCAAATCATACTATGGGTTTAAAGTCATACACTCACATATTAGTAATATCTTGGTGGATATTCCAATATCTCAAAATATAAATTCTATTTTATTGGTAGCTAAGATTATAATTGTGTTTATAATATCTTATACAATTGGTATTATACAATGAAATATCAATATGGTGAAATATTTGAAAAGTTAGGAATATGATGAAACTTACCAAATAAGGAAGTTCACATGCTTATTAATAGAGCAAGTGGACATGAAAGTGTGCGGGTCCGCACTTTAAAATAAGGTGCACCCTGGTTATGCTCTAATCGAACCACCGACTTTAAGTAAGAATATTATAAGTTATCCAATAATCTAATGTAATTTTACAACTCAGACAGTAAAATGATATATAAATGGTCATGAAAAACTCAAAAAATAAAATAAATAAGTAAATAATCTGATCAACAATTTATAATTTCTTTTGCGACTTTCAAAATATTATTATTGTTGTCCATTTAACAACTCGAACATCGTTTGCACATAACTACTTAACTTTAATTTAAGGAGGGTTTTTTTTTTATCTGGGAGTGCACCACTTGTCATCATTGTTATATAATATGTATTGCGCCGCATAAAATGACAAATAGGAAAAATTAAAATAAAAAAATCTATAAAATAAGAAAATTATTATTTTTGCAACCAAGCCTACCATTCTAATTAGATTAGAAAATAACTAAAATTGACTTAGATTAGAAAACAATTTTGTATGAATAAGCTACAAAACAATTTTCCAATTTTTACTTTAGCATCTGATATTATAAATAAAATATAATTTTTATATCAATTCATCATTCTTAAAAAATAACTTTTAAATAATATTCATTCATAATAAGTCATTTTAAATTAATTTTATTACTATATCCTTCATTATTTTTTAATTTATCACACTTCTTCCTCAAAAAGCAAAAAAACCCTACTTTTCACTTGATCTATTTCATACTTGCCATACTAAGTAAGAAGAACATAAAAAATAAAGAGACTATACCATAGATTGAAATATACTAACCTATTATTTTAAGTTGAGTTTTTGTTGTTGTATATCTACTATAATTTGAATAAAGTTTTATTATTAGACTCATAAAGCACAGTCATATAGAATAAAATATATACAAATTATTCACCAATCTCTTTATTCTTTATTCAGTATTATCCATCATATACTAGTAGAATGATTTATTAATGAAGTATTGTGTGGTATGTTCCTCTGACCAGAAAATCAATTATCTTTATTAATTAATTAATAAAATCTTTTCAATATGATTGTGTTTGAGAAGAAATACTATATCTATCATGAAGAACAAGCAAAATAGTTTAAGAATTTCAAATTTTTATAAGCTTAATTTTATTTAGAAATAGTTAGAGGTACTTTGCTAATGAGTTTATTTCCTTAAAAATATCATGGAACTGTGTTTATTTGCACATATTACTCTAGAAAATTAATATTGAACATATATAATGAAACATTAGAAATTTTCATTGGACATAATTCTTATAAATGTAAAGATAATTGATTCATATATAGCCAATTTTAATATAAAGAGAAATTGATTAAAAAATATTTATATCCGGGATGATCACTTTCAAACCTACATTTAAGTACTAAATAAAAAATATTTGAGACTTAAAAACTTCTTTAAAATCTAAACCTGTGATATAATGTTGGTTAGCTATATCTAAATTTGCATCAACTTAAATTAAAATTACTATAAACATAAAATTAAAGCTAAATAAACGATTATAAAAGAGCAGTAAATATGATTAATTAAATATAAAAAGCAATAATTCTAATTTTTAAATTTGATTTTGTCATTTACATATAATAAATTGATTATCACTACCTTTATTTATTCAAAAGTTTAGGACATTGTTTGGGTATAATACCAGTGTTCTCTAAAATAGGCCATGGAGGCCAAGAGTTATTCAATCTCTAGAATGAAATGTATCCATCATTGCACGTAGATTAATTGATCATGCTGGCCTAACCTAACGTTTTTGAGTACCTATACTATCTAAAACAAATTTAACTTATTTATGAAATTACAACACATTTTCCTTTTAAAAATCTTTTCTTTAAGATTGGCTTGAAACAAACGACCTAATTAAATCAATATTATATGTGTATGAAGGGAGTCATAAGTGATAGATAATGTAAATGAAATTTGTGTAGTATTGTCTAAGATGAGACATGAAGGCCAAGATTGTCCAATATCTGGACCAAATTATACCCATCATAGCATGCGGATTAACCGATCATGTTGGCCCAACCTAACGGGTTTGAGTATTTACTAGCTATAGTAAATTTAACTTGTCCATGGGATTACGCCAGATTTTCCTTTTAAAAAATCCTTTCATTGATGTTGGCTCAAAAAATTCACGACTTAATTGTATTTGTGTGTAAAGGGAGTTATAAGTGACAAACAGTATAAATGAAATTCATTACTTTAATAATTTGATCAATTAAATACATTGACATTCATATTAATAACATATATATATATATATATATATATATATATATATATATATTTTTGGGTGTTGTAGGTTTGCAACGTGTATATAGGAAAGATACTAATGAGAAGGATATTTAAAATGAGAAGGATAAGAAAGGAATTTGGCCCTATGATCCAACGCATTAGATTTCATATAAAAAAAAGAGGTCATTATAATGATGAAAATGATTAATAATGACTTAAAAAAATCACAATATATACGTAAAATGTTACATTTTGAATTTAAGAGATGAAGATTAAAATGTCTCTCGTCCTTCTAATTCTAAACCCAGTCTTATTTTAAATTTTACGTAATATTAACTATATATAAACAACCAATAACTCTAACGCGGCCGCAAAATCCAAGTTGTGTCAAAAGTCAGAGTCATCGCCTCATGGGTCATACGGTCATACCTCGTCATTTAAATAAAACTGGTCAAGATTAGAAAAAATAAGATGAAAACCTAGAAAAAATATCCCCCAATACCCGAAGAATATAAAGTCTGAATTAGTCCACCAAGCTAAGATACAGCGCGGATAGATTTACGCGGCTCTGACAACACAGCCGCTAACCTCAACCACCGTCCCACATACACTTGTTCAACATGCCATGCATCATCACACATTCACTGTCCACCCTCTAACGGCATGTGCCAGCTTTCCCACCAACTCTTAATAAGCCAACCCATTTCTTACATCCTAATCCTCCTTTACATCGTGGCACAACCTAATACAGTTGTCAGTCTCTTGGGCCCCACCACTTCTCTGCACCACTATATATACCCCCCTTCACACTTTCACAACCTCATCATCTCACATACGCCAAATACTCTGTCATTCAACTCAAACTTGCTTGCTTAGCATATTCTTTGCCTCTGTCTTTGCTATTCTTCTATTCTCTTCATCATCAAATGGCAAAAGCTATTAGCACGAACTCATTCACCGTCTTTGTTGTTGCCATCTTGGCCATGGTTGCTGCTGTTGGTGCGCAAGAGATGGCTCCATCACCCGCACCGGCTGCCGGGGCTGGATTTTCTCTCCCTGTTTCTACTGCTGTGGTTGCGTTTTCTCTTATCTTCTCCGTCTTCTCCTTGATCTTCAAGCACTAGAGTATCCAAAGCTAGGATTTTTAGTCCGTTTCTTGGGTTTGGATTATTCTATGTAAAGGCGTTCGGTTGGTTTACTATTCATTGTTTATGGAGTACTAGTATTTATTCTGATTGTTTTTGTTATTATCAATGTATTTATGTACGACGTACTACCACATTTGTTATTCATTTCTATGAATTCCGAATAAATATGATTTGCCCGGCTTTCTGGGGATTGCTGTTGCCAGTATTTGCAATTTAATGTTGCTTAGAGAACAAATCTTTTGTATTATGGTGTTTTGATTTCTGAAGGCACTGTTAGAGATAATTGCGGTAAACGAAGCACTTAACTCTAATGGAAGAGACTCTTAAGTTCACAAATTCTATGTTTTCTTAAGGGCAAAAGACAGTTAATCATTCACAAATTCAATGTAACATTATATATTTTTTTTACAATAGTTAGATATATATGTCCATAATTTATGAGGTCCATTTTAAAACTATAGTTAACAAATATTTCATCAGTCAGCTAGCTAGATTTGTTTACAATAAAACTCCACTCAAACAAATAATGTAGGACATTAAGCAGTAGAAAAATACTAAGATAAATACGTGTATTAGTAGTTACATGTATTAGTAGTACAACTAGATTATAATACAAATAAGTAGAGAGTTAGACTCCAAGTAGGATTAGTCCTACAATAAGATAAGCTATTAGTATAAATAACAGCTTGTATATAAACAAATATTTAATTCAATGATCAAGAAAATCCTCAAACAAACCATCCTCATTATCATTTATCAAACACATACCTGAAAACATGACAAAAAATAATGACTCAAAAGATTCCAAAGACTCGACTTCCCAATTGGTTTCCATGGATTAACTGGTGCAACTTTTGCATCAGTTAAACACCACCAGAAATCCGGAAATCGGTGGCAATCAGGCCTCGGTATCTCTGAGTGAGAAACTGAATCATCACAACTACACCAAGCGGTCCAAGTTGATGTATCTAACAGTTAGCGGGCGGGGGAAGCTCAACCATATCATCGCTTTACCACCATTAATTGATAGCCCAGAATACATTAAATGGACACATTAAGACTCTACGGTTATTACCAGGATAATAGAAAATATATCACCATATCTAGTGAGTCAATTCTTGGATTATTCCACAGTAAGAGATATGTGGAAAGGCATAGAATTACTCTATAGTAGTGGACAAGATGGACTGGACATTTATGATCTGACAAGGACACGACTGAGGCATACTACATCAACCTGGTCAATATCTAGAGAGAGATTGATCGACGGGTACCAAGCCCAATGAAATATACCGAGGACATAAACATATATAACCAAATGACTCAAACAAACAGGTTATACCAATTCTTGTTAGGAATCAACGAAACTTTTGACATAGATAGAAGGGAGATACTCAACAAAACACCATTACCTTCTGTGGAGGAAGCATATTCATACATCAGGAGGGAGATAACAAGGCGAGGGATCCTTATCGAGAAGGAGCCACAAGGGGCTACCCAATTGGGTGTAGGAAGTGGCCTCGCCACCAGATCTAAACCAGGAAAGACCCAGACCCGATGAGAGGATGAGGACAAATCCAGGCTAAAATGTAGCCAGTGTGGGGGGACAAAGCATACAAAGAGTGGATGCTTTAAATTAATAGGCTACCCAGACTGGTGGACCGAATTGAAAAAACAGAGAAAGGGGAGAAATGAGACAGGGAAGGACCGGGTAACAGGACAAAAGGAGAAAGAAGGAAATGTCATGTACGCGAGTAGAGACGTGCTAGAGGAGGAAGATGAAGTAACCCCAGAAGATGTAGAACCCGAGGAAACTCAAAGAGTAACCCAGGAAGACTAAGGTAAGAGGAGAGAGGTTGGAGAGTTATAGAGAGAAACCTCACACATAAAACAAGGGAGCAAAGTAATAATGGGAGCTGTAAACTAGGGGGATCTCAATGCCCGAGACTTCAAGAATTAAGAAAAAGATTCTTGGAATTCCGAGGCTCAGTGTGGAACGTGTGATAAAACACGGAAATCTCAACCATTGCTCTCCAACCTAACCCTAGAGTCCACTAAGACACCGGGCCCAGTGTTAGCCCAAAACACTAACTCAGCTTATGGGCCTAAATGTTTAACGTGGATTTTCGATTGTAGGGCAACGGACACTATGACACATGACCCTGAGGACTTTATTTCTTTTGGAAAAACCCATAAAATGACTATTCAAACGGCCAATGGAGAAAGTGTCGAAGTACAGGGGGCTGGGGAAATAAATATTTTTCCTAATTTCACCCTTAAAAACTGTCTTCTAGTCTTAAAATTATCTCATAAATTAATTTCAATTAGTCAGTTGACTCGGGAACTTAATTTTATTGTTCTAATGGAGCCTAATTCTTGTACTATGTAGGACCTTCAGACTGGGAGGACTATTGGGCATGGGATTGAAAAAGCCAGCCTATATTATGTGGACACGGTGTCTCGACAAGGTGATGACACGCTTGCTTGTTGGTCAGTAAACCAACAACTCTGTAAAGGGAATTGCTGACTTAGACATCCATCATTAGGTTATCTAGAGTATCTTTTTCCCTCCCTTAAAACCTCGAATGTGAAACTAGACTACGAATCGTGTGTGTTGGCTAAATGTCGTAAACATTCTTACTCTACTAGTACTAGTCATGTTGTAAAACCTTTTATGCTTATTCATTCAGATGTTTGGGGCCCAACACCTAATACTGGACCTCATGGTTTGGCGTACTATGAGATTTTCATTGATGACTATACTAGGATGAGTTGGGTATACTTTCTAAAACATAAAGATGAAGTCTATAGAGTCTTTCTAAAATTCTATCAGATGATTGATACCCAATTTCAAACTAAAATTCGATGTCTAAGAACAGATAACCGGGGGGGGGGGGGGGGGGGGATATATGAACTCTGACATGAAACTATTTATTGAAACCAAAGGACTCCTACATCAGACTACGTGCCCGGATACCCCACAACAGAATGGATTATCTTAAAGGAAGAATAAGACTTTACTAGAGATTACTAGGGCCATTATGCTACAATCATACGTCCCACCTCATTTTTGGCCCAAAGCAGTGGCAACGGTAAACTATTTGACTAATCGCCTTCCTACCAGGTTTTTAATGTTTAAAACACCATTAGAAACTCTTGAAACACATATGCCCATGGCTACCCACTTCCTCCAACCGCGAATTTTTGGTTATGTTGCATATGTTCACCTAACTAAACGGAGTCGTAATAAACTTCAATCTCGAGTGGTCAAATGTGTATTCTTGGGATACGGGGTAAACCAAAAAGGGTATAGGTGTCTTGATCCAGTTACTAATCATATTTATACTACAATGGATAGTGACTTTTTCGAGGATACCTATTACTTTCACCACCTTAGACGTAAGGGGGAGAATCGAGATGAGAGTCTAAGTTGGATAAATCCTTCAGGGGGAGAGGATACAGACCCGAAAGAGCAAGTAGGCGTCACCATCGAGACTGCCTCGCAATGGCCCCGCTATTCTCACATACAAGCCCGGTCCTATCCAAAGGTCCAGCAAAGGAGGTAAACTCTCAATATAATGATATATTTGATATTATATCTCCTAATCATATATCCCAGGAAAATGAAGAAAACTCAGGTGATGCTAACGAGAACCAGAATAATAGATACTACTTACCTCCTAGGAGTACAAGAGGCATACCTCCAAGGCGGTATGATCCAGAATTTGAGGCCCAAAGATCAAAATATCCGATCTCTAACATTAGCGGGCTGTATGGAAGTGCAGTAACCTTTAATGCCAGTATATGCTCAGCCAAAATTCCGAGAATCATAAAGGAAGCACTTAAACATGATAAATGGAGGTTGGCTATGCAAGATGAAATAAGTGCACTTGAGAAGAATGACACATGAGATAGGTGCGCAATTCCAAAAGAGAAAAAGGTTGTGGGTTGAAAATGGGTTTTCACCATCAAATATAGGGCATATGGAAGTATTGAAAGATAGAAAGAGAGACTTGTAGCAAAAGGATATACCCAGGTATACGGGATTGACTACTTAGAGCCGTTCTCTCCGATAGCAAAGATCGATACAATTAGGGTATTATTCTCCGTTGCTGCAAACAAAGGATGACCTTTACACCAATTTGATGTGAAAAATGCATTCTTACATGAAGAAATTGTAGAAGAAGTCTACATGGAGCCACCCCCGGGTTTTTTCCCAGGATAGGCCTCAAACAATCACCTCGAGCTTGGTCTGGCAGATTCATGGTGGCGATGAAAAAGTTTGGATATAAACATAGTGGGGGTGACCATACTTTGTTCCTAAAAGGGAGGGGTGATTCTATTATATGTCTCATCATCTATGTAGATGATATGGTCATTACTGGAAATGACATGGAGGAGATAGAGTCATTAAAATTGAAACTATTTCAAGAATTCAAAATGAAAGATCTGGGGAAACTTAAGTATTTCCTCGGAATTGAAGTCCTTAGGTCAAACCTTGGCATCTTCATTTCTCAAAGAAAATACATCCTGGATCTGTTGTCAGAAACCGGTATGATAGACTACAAACCGACAGATACCCCGATGATAGTAAACCATGGATTACAAATTATAGAAGGAGTCGAGTTGGTAGATCAAGGTCAATACCAGAGACTTGTAGTAAAACTCATATATTTGGCTCATACTCGACCAGATATTGCCTATGCAGTTGGTGTAGTAAGTAGGTTTATGCATAAACCTCAGTAGCCTCATATGAAAGCAGTCTACAGAATTCTGAGACATCTTACCCTAAAGGCCTATACGGATGTTGACCGGGCCAAAGATAGAGATAGTAGGAAATCTACGTCAGGATACTTTACCCTAGTTGGTGGTAATCTAGTAATGTGGAGGAGCAAGAAACAGAAGGTTGTGGCTATGTCTAGTGCCAAAGCAGAATTTCGAGGAGTCGCGAAAGGAATCACAGAAGTTCTATGGCTAAAGAAACTTCTGTCTGAACTTGGTTTTCCCCCGAAAACTAGCTGCGAACTATTTTGTGATAATAAAGCTGCAATTAGCATTTCCAAAAATCCAGTACAGCATGACAGAACAAAACATGTTGAAGTAGATAGGCATTTCATAAAGGATAACGTAGATGCTGGAGTGGTAAGTCTCCCGTTTGTGAGATCCAACGACCAGATGACCGATATTCTGACCAAACCAGTTGGAGTACACGTATTTGAAAAAGTATTGAGCAAGTTGGATATTGAAGATCTCACAACCAACTTGAGCGTGAGTGTAGAAAAATACTAAGATAAATACATGTATTAGTAGTACAACTAGATTATAATACAAATAAGTAGAGAGTTAGACTCCAAGTAGGATTAGTCCTACAAAAAACAGCTTGTATGTAAAAAAATATTTAATTCAATGAGAAAAACTAATTCAACCTAAAGCACTGAAAGTCTTTATAAGCTAGCTATTCAACGTAAAAAATTTGACAAATACGGAGACCATGTCTATTAGAAAGACAAATTTCATACGGAGTAGAGATTGGAATGGGTTATTTAGCTAGTGGTTAAGTAACGATTAAAAATGCTGATGAGTCGTTGCTAGTGGATCAAATGATTGAGATAATTATAAACTATTTTGGTGAATAACATGGACAAGTAATGAACAAACTAGTTTTATGGGTGATGTTATTAGAAAACCCACTCTTATACCCAAGTTATAAGATTTTTCTGGGATTTTGAGTTTGCCTTATAATTTGTGTGTTGTTTGGATATATATCAATTCATGCTTGAGAGAATGTTACGTGTTTTGTATAAGATAATTCTATACCTTTGTTTTCAGCCCATAATTGGATATTTATGGTGCCAAAGGAGAGGTGGTTCATTAAATATCACTGTGCAAGAACAATCTCTTAGGTTAATTGGGCCTGGTTCAATAAGCTGAAATCAAGAAAACTATTGAACTCTACCTGTTGATGATGAGATGACCTTTGATTTTGGATAAGCCATATAGGCTAGTAGTGATTTAACCCACATAATTTACCTCTCAATCCACTTATTTAAAATAGGTGGGTATGATTTTGCTAAGAAGATCTTTCTTTGTATTTGCTGAAGGGCTACTTCCTTTAGGTCTGCTACGCAGGTAATCAAATAAGATCTGGCCTGCTAGCTCTACAACTACTTTGCACGTGCGTTAGGCTGTTGAGTTAATTTGAATTATCTAAGAAGTGAATTTCAAGGCTTGTAACATTCCCACATGCCCATATTTAATGCTAATGGTTTTTAGTTACATTGAAATTCGAATTGTCGTCTGCTGACACTATAAATTGAATCCTTTGCTTCTCTATTCTGAGCCTTTGCAAGTTTCCTTGGAAACACTTGTTCAACAATGCTTGTTCTTCAAGTTTGACTCATAATTTGACAATTTTTGAGGACTCTTGCTGTGCTTAAGTTACCTAATTTTCTCTAGTTTTAGGTAACCTTCTTCCTTTCTTCATTTCTCTTTGATATGTCTCAACAACCGCTACCGCGTCATCGCTTGCTCTGATGATGCTCCGATTGAAGCCAATTTTAATGACAAAATTAAGGAGGGAGTTATTCCTGATCTCCTTCCTTTCAAGAGGTATAGAGTCATTTTATCCTCTTCCTCTTTGTCTTCAAAATCCGACCAATCTCCAAGAAAAGTGCTTAGAATTCACTCTCTTGACGTTGAAGCCTATTTCAAAAAGATCACTAGAGGTTAGCTTGTTAACGTTGAACCTTTTACCTTTGGGAGGGTTGAAGAGGAGATACCTTCTAAATCTAAGAATGTTGAAGAGATAATTCTACAAGCTTGAGATTCCCAAACGATTAGGTAAAGTACGGGCTCAATGATGATCTAGTGTTCTATAAAAATGCTGGCATTCTAAGAACTGATAGGCCATCTGATCGTAATATTCATTGGGTATATTATAACAACCCAGTTAAGAACGCCAACATTTTGGAGATACAGTTGATGAAAAAAGTCATAAGAAATTTGAGGTGGCAGATGCACAATATCGCAATATCTACATGTTGGATTAGGCCTTCCAAAGTATACTGGTGCACCTTGCCTACAACAAACGCTAGGATGCATTCTCCTCTTGCTAGGGACATTGCCCTTTTTACTGCGCATCTCAATTTTGGCATGTGGTTTCCACTAGATTGGTTTTTTAGGAAACTTGGTTGCTCGAGTTTATTTGAGTATGTGAATATATGAGGTTTCCTCTTTATGTCATGCTCTTCCACTCCATCTTCAACCTCAATCCCGTCTAAGCGAAGAACTTGGTGGGTAATAGGTGGGGTTTCTCTTGCGTCAATGGTAAGGCGATTGTCTTCTGAAGCTGAACGATTTGAAGAGATGGAAAGACAACTGGCTATGACTGAGGGTCCCCGCTACTGTAGAGCATCCTCACCACTTCTAGGCTCCCATCAACTTCAGGGATCAAGGAGCCTAACTCCTTAGTGACCGTCCTCCCAAGCACGCTTACAGACTTTGAGAGGATGGCTTAGATGCACTTCATGTGCAACAAGGTGACAAAATGACCAAGAAGTAAGATCCATTGAGACAACTCCCATGTATTGGGCTAATTTTTATTTTTAACCTTTTTTTATTAATAATTTGGAAATTAACCCTCGATGGAAACAATTTCGAAAAATGACCTTGGATTTAGAAACGTTGTCATTGCCAGCGGTTTTAAATCTCAGTCAGCATAATCCATTTTACCCAGCCAGCATAAAACCGTTGTCATTGACAGCGGTTTTACAGTTAGCATTATAACGCTGTCACTGATATCGGTTTCTATTTGAGCCAGAAGCAAAAGCAGAAGCAGAAAATCACAGGTAGCTTAAAACCGTTGTCACTGATAGTGGTTTTAAGATGTTCTAAAATTGAGGTGAAAACTTTCACCCATCAAATTTCCATTTTAAACCTGTTTTACGTTTTAAAACATTATGACAACATCCAACAACCAAATTCATCATTCTCGAACACAAGTTTGATACAATTTGAACACATATTTGTGTCAATTCCTTGCAGCATTTCTCGTTTCTCAAATACAAATCTTCAAAAGCACAGTAATGATAGATATAAATGAAATGAAAATGAAACATAATAAATTACAGTAATCATAGTTATATATACAAGGTAGTTTGAAATATATTTATATGAATTCTAATAACATAAGAAATTCTACAAACTAGGTCAGTCTTCCTCGTCAATAGTGTCTAATCGAGGAAAGTTAGAACTTTGGCTCGGTTGGGTGAATAGCCCACTTGCTGAGTATCAGAATGGATATGGAGGAGAAGTATACTGTGATGACTCACCCTAAGTGGACCCAAATGCATCATGGGTCCTCTCTAAGCTCAAGATCTCGTGGGCCTCATGCGCTTGGGACGAGGAAGGCATACCTGATGTGACATGTGCATCGTCTCTACCGTGGTGTACTCGCACTAGTCCTCCCTAGCCATCTAGTTCCAAACCTCCTACACACATCTGCTTCACCCCAACTGCGATAGTAGGACCAGGCAAATTTTGGTTATCCTGACAATAGTTATGAATAACCAACAACTGTTGAGCCTCATGAGTCTAGGACTCTATTCCGCTTGATCGGGAAGAGGTATTAGGCAAGGCTCATATGCATTGAGGAAAGAACTCGAGAGAAAATGTTTATCCATAAATGAAGCATATGATAAGTTATATTGCCCACATACCGCTAAGACGTGAGAACAAGGATAATGGTAAACTTTAGTCTTGTTGCAAGTGCAAGTCACATTTTGAAAATGAACTTTATATCGTTTACCTCCTTTCTACTTTACCCTATCACCCTTACCAGTAAAAACCTCATACACACCTCTTTGAAGATCAAATGGCACTACTGTGTGGTATCTAGACTTTGCTAAATTAACCTTAATCCTACCAGTTACGTAAGAAGTGTTTGGCATCTCCACTATAAAGGAACTGATTCCACAATCTCATTGTTTTATACAGTCGCTGCAGACAACATTTCTATATCATTTTGCCCATCTGCTTCATCATCATGGTCTTCTTCTTCTTCTGGTTCTTCCTCATCATCCTCCTCCTTATCATCCTCCTCCTCCTCATCCACCTCATCCTTCACATCCTCTCCTATGTAATCAGGATCTTTATCACTATCTTCATCATCAGGACACAATTGGGGACCTAAATCACGGAAGACTCTGCTATGTACGAACCATTTTCATTCAAAAAAAAATTCAATAATCACTTTATCATTACGTTGCCCACCACTAGACCTTACTTTCATACGGTCTACATGATCTGATGCGTAGGAAGAGGAGCTAAACAATATTAGTATGTTTGGTTGGTTTTGTTGCAAGGGGATTTGTGACCAAGATGGATGCGTTTGTTGATTGTTTGGTTGATGGTGTTGCAAGGGGATTTGTGAGCAAGATGGATGCATTTGAGTTTGATGATTAGGCTTTTGTGGTTGATAAGGAAGCATTATTGGTTGATAAGGATGCATTTGTGAATGGAAGAATTGATTTTGTGAATACATTTGAAGTATTTCAGTATATGATTGTGAAATAGGTATAGCTTGTTGTACATTAGATGTAAAACACAATTTTTCAACAAATATTTCCATTGGGAAGTTTGGGAAATTTCTAATACATGCCCACATGCATTCTAATGAGTAAGTATTATTAAGGGGCATAGACATAGTCCCATACTTCATTTTCAACTTCACTTGCCTTGTTCGACTCAACCCACACAAATCATAAACCTTATCAAATAACTTATTCATAGAA
This sequence comes from Dysphania ambrosioides, assembly GCA_026401315.1. NCBI lineage: Eukaryota > Viridiplantae > Streptophyta > Magnoliopsida > Caryophyllales > Amaranthaceae > Dysphania > Dysphania ambrosioides. The sequence continues at coordinate 16,672,058 of CM048661.1, read as the reverse complement.
ATGTCAGAGTTGGCCAGAATAATACTACAACTTCCACCTCTATACTCAACACTAGAACTTGATTCAATAAGAGTTCCTCCCTAATGACAAATCAAAGGATATTTTAATTTTCCATAACGCCTACAAGATGAAAGGTAAGTTTAATGACATCACTAATAAGCGTTGGTCTAATATCCTAGCCTGACCTTAATTGAAAGCTATCTTTTTCTAAATTATATAGGATATTTCATATTTTTATAATGCAATTTATAAACATTTACATCTCAAATTTTTCCCAAGTCTACAAATTGACATATTTAACATGATAAGATCTAAACTTAAACATTTCCACCATGTTCTCATTCCTTGCCTTTCTTGTTCGTTTTCTCTAATCTTCTTATTCAATCCACATGTAATAGAATGGGTGAAATATTAGCCTTTGTTATTCAATCTACGTCTAAACCTTATAACAACATCCAATCCACATCTAAACCTAATAACAACATCACAACTAAAATTAATAACAACATTCAATCCAAATACTTCTTTTACTCCACATGCTACAAATAATCTAAACCTAATACCAAAATTCAATCCATATGCTACACATGTTACTTATAATAACATTCAATCCACATCTAAACCTAATAACAACATTCAATTCATAACTAAACCTAATAACAAAATTCAATCCAAATAATTCTTTTAATCCACATGCTACAAATAATCTAAACATAATAACAAAGTTCAATCCAAAGCTACACATATTACTTATAACAACATTCAATCCAAATCAAATTTGAAAAAAAAAACTTACAAAGATGAAGTCGCCGCCGGAATGTCGGGAAGAAGGCCGACAATGGGGGAAGCTCGCCGGAGTGAAAAGGTTTTGGGGAAGGAGATTGGGGAAAATGGTTGGGGCGAACACGGGGAATAGGAGAAAACTGGGATTATATTCCCAGGTACCGAAGAACCGCTGTCACTGACAGCGGTTTTAACTTTAAGTGAAACCGCTGTCAAGGACAGCGGTTTTATGCTGACTGGGTAAAATAGTTTATACTGACTGGGATTGAAAACCGCTGCCACTGACAATAGTTCTAAATCAAAGGTCATTTTTCGAAATTGTTTTCACCGAGGGTTAATTTTCGAATTACGAGGTTTAATTTTCGAATTATAAATAAAATAAAGGTTAAAAATAAAAATTAGCCCATGTATTGGCTTCCACAGTGGGATGATATTATATTAGACCTATGTTGTCTTTTTATTTTTCCCTCACCTAATTATTATGCTCAAATTTGACTAAGTTATCTCTAACTTGTGCTTTTTTGTAAGCTTTTACAAAGGCCTGTTTGTAAGGGGTCGACCTTTTGAAGATAGGGATGAATGCAAACTTCCATGTCTGTAAGGTGTGGAAGAAGAGGAGTGGTACGTACAACATTCTCCTAGTCGATCATTCTAGTGTCGACCAACAAATATATAGCTTCACCTCTAAACTTTTTTATCCCTTAGACCGATGGTTCATGCCATGTTCTTTCTTCGTATGAGGCTGCCAAAGCCCTATTTCTTCTATGCCCCCGTGAATTAGGAGAGGCTTCTGAGTCCTAAATTTGGAAGAGTTTCAACCCCACATTTTGGGTGCCAGAGGCCGGATGGGCTGCAGGGGCATACTGTTCCACAAGTCAACCTAAGGATAGAGCGTTTGACATACACATTATTGAGCGCTTGCAACAGACTTAGCCTCTAATAACCTATGATGCACGGTATACCAAAACACACTATATCCCCATACCTGATACGGGTACGTATTGAGTACGACATGGGTACGGCCTAGGTACGTATCCAAGACCCTGAGAACGGCATAGATACGGGTGGTTGACTATAGGTACGGCTGAGTACGTATCGGGTACGGCTTGGTATAAATCGGGTTCGACTGAGTTATATCCAACTCGCATCCAATTGATTTGGATTTCTTTCACAACCATCAACCCCCCCAAAAAAAACAAAATTCTCATATAAGTCCAAGCCCGTCAAATTTTATATCTAGATTCATATCTATTTTTTAAAAGGTAGTATTATAATGTTACTTAAATCTAAAAGTAATATATATATAACGTCTCATATAATCCCTCTAGAATTTCCCTCTTAACATCTGCTCTTACCCATTCTCAATTGAGCTTTTGATTGACTACGCTTATTTTTTTAAGGTAGTATTACAATGTTAGTATGGGTTGTGCAAGTTATACATACATATAAACCCTCCAAATTCTCATACAAGCCCAAACCCTCCAAACGTCTTCTCTTCTTAATTTCTTATTTTATAATTTATGTTTTATTTTTTACCGTACCCATATCTAGAAATATTAATTTTGCCGTTTTTGTACCCGTATCCGTATTTGGATTCGTATCTGTGCAACCAACTTCAACTCAAAATGATGAGGAAGAAGAGGTGTTCATGGTGAGGATCAAGCACCAGACATCTATCCCTACGCCTACTTCAAGAATTGCTTCTAAAAAGAATGTTTTGTCTATGTTTATTTTCAGTAGCGGTGCCAGGAATTTGGTACTATGGGTTCGGAATCTACGAAATGAAGCAATACATAAAAAAGTCTAAAATTTTAAATTACAAAGAGCAATTCAAGGTTCCAACCGTTCAAACGAGCGATTACAATGATAAAAGAAAAAATTACAGCTGAATACGACGAGTTTTCATGTTTTGAAAACGATCTATTACATCATCGTCCTTTACTTGAAAAAAAATTTCTTTCTCAATAAATGTGACTAAATTATCATTCAATAGTTGATCACTTATTTTGTTACGCAACTTATTCTTCTTCACATAAGTCATTGAAGAGAACACTCTTTCTACACTCGCCATTGCCACAGGAAGGATCAATACTAACTTCAAAAGTAAGTATACTAACTTGTAAGATAGATGCTTTTTGTTTTAACAAGAATCATAGAAAGTTCACAAAAGTTCTTCACCACTCGGAACCTTTCATCTTTTCGCATGTCATTGACAAAATAATCAAGTTCAAATCGAAGCCTTATGAAATCATTATCTGAGAACTCATTTGGATAAAATTCAACAAGTCTTAGCAGCTTTTGCCTATCAAAATAAGTAAATGAATCAGCAGGACTCAAACAACTCATAGATACAAGCAACTCCATATTGACCTCATCGAACCGGTTGTTAAGCTCCTAAAGTTGTAAGTCAATGACACTAATAAAAATTTCAACTTGAAAACGATGAAGATTAGTAACTTTTGCAAAGAAACGAGGTGATCTTCCACGAGGAACATAGCCATCATTCATGTCCGGAACTCCAATAGCATGTTTAGCACAAAAAGAAGATACCATAAGAAAGAATTCTTCCCATCCATTATCCCTCATATGTTGCAATTTCTCCTTTGTCAAAGAAATAAATGACATCGCATTTATAATTTCTTGCTCCCTTCTTTGCAAAGCTTGACATAATGCATCAGTTAAACCAAAGATCTCCAACATTAAGTGTACCATAAAAATAAACTCGAAAGAATCAAATGTAGTTAAAACCCTTTGAGCTTTTAGCTTATCATCCTTGTTGACATTGCTGTTTCCAATCATGACAAGTGCCTTAATGATGGAAGAATACAACGAAACAACATTCACAATAGTTTTATAGTGAGATCCCCAACGAGTATCACTAGGCCTACCTAAGCCAATCTCTTGGTTTAACCCTTGTCCACTTTCTGTTTCACCCAATTCTAAAGCTTGTGAAAGTTCTTGAGCTTGTGCCACTCGAAGCCATTCTTTGCGCTTAGTTGAAACTCCAATAACATTCATCAAAAACCCAAGCTCTTCAAACATCCAAATGCAATCATCATTTTCCTTAGCAACAACAATAAGAGTTAATTGAAGTTGATGGGCAAAGCAATGGATATAGTAAGCAGATGAATTTTCACCCATTATCAAAGTCTTAAGGCCATTTATCTCGCCCCTCATGTTGCTAGCCCCATCATATCCTTGCCCACGGATTCTAGACATGCTCAATGAATGATCCATAAGCACAAATTCGATTGCATTCTTAAGTGTCAAAGAAGTGGTATCTTCAACATGCACAATGCCAAGAATCCTCTCACAAACTATTCCATTTTTACTAACATAGCACAAACAAATGGTCATTTGTTCTTTTTGAGCCACATCACTAGTCTCATCAACTAATATCCCAAAATAGTCATCATCAATATCTTCAATAATAAGCCTCATTGTTTCTTTGACACAAGAGTTAATAAGGTCTTTTTGAATGGTGTTAGAAATCATTTTTCTATTTCTAGGAGCATTATCTAAAACAACCTTTTCAACATTCTCATTATTTTCAGCAAGCCACATTAAAAGTTCAAGAAAGTTTCCTCTATTACTCGATTCTCCCGACTCATCATGGCCACGACATGCGAAACCTTGACCCAAAAGAAATCTCAAAACTTAAGAGAAAAGGTTAAGCAAGATTTGTAAAGCATTTTGGCTTCGGTGGTCATAGAGTTGAAAGACTCAATGATTGACTCTTTTGGCTTTATGAAACTATCATATTTCTCTTTAGCTTGATTATGAACACTATTAAGACCACCAACATGAATATCAAGTCAATCAATTTTGTTCCATCCTCTAAATCCCCCAGTTACAAAATTATCATTGTGTACCAAAATGCTTAATTTTATCCTTGAACAAGTAGTACACAAAACAAAATATCGCATTTTTCTCAACACTATATTCAAGCCAATCATATTTATCAAACCAAGCAACATTAAATCGTCGCATACCTCCCATTTCCCTTTGGGGAAAATCATGAGAACGTAGAGCACATCCGCATTTTTGCAATATATCCTCTCCTCATTGCATCTTGATCATTTGGATGATAATCTAAGATTGGTTTTCTTAGACCGGCATCATGTGGAAGAAGGTTTACATCATAAGTGTGCTCCTCCATGCTAGTATATGTTTGTAGTTAGAGGTGAATTTGAAAGAGGTTCGTTTTCTTGGGTAGGAGTTTGATTTTCTTGTATTATTGGAGGTTCATTTTCTTCGATTGGAGTTTGATTTTCTTGTATTGGAGGTTCATTTTCATTGATTAAAGGCTCATTTTGAGGTGTTTCAAGAGGTATTGAATTTGGGGAAAAACAACCAGATGATTTTTGGGACTTTGAGACATTACCTTTTCAAAAATATTCTAAAATTTTCATATTCAAACTGTAAATTTAAAGTCAATATAAGCTTAATATACTAACTATTTTTCTTTAATTCAAGATTTCAAGTAAATAACCAAAATTCAACATTTCACAATAACTTACAATTAGGCCAATTTCCAAATTATTTATTCAATTCACAAATCACAAATGACAATTCAATTAACAAATAACCAATTTCCAAATCATTCATTTAATTCACATATCACAAATAACACTTGACAAATAACCAATTTCTTAATCATTTATTCAATTCACAAATCGAAATCACAAATGACAATTGACAAATACCAATTCCTAAATCATTCCTTCAATTCATATTTCACAATTCACAAATGGCAAATTTAATTCACAAATCATTTATACCAATTCAAATGGCCAATTTCCCTAATCATTTATAGCAATTCACAAATCAGAATGGGAAAGGGGGGGAAAATCAAAAAAAAATATAGAAAAGAGAAGGAGAAGTGAAATGCTTACAGAAGGTGAGAAGGAATGTAGGCTGTAGGCCGTAGCGTGAGTCGCCCAGTCGGTGTCCTCGACTCCTCGGTGGCTCGGTGACTCGGTGAGTGCGTGACAGTCGACCGGTTAACCACGCCGGACGCGCACGGTGACGCGGAGGAGTCGGAACCACTGCCCACTGCCCCACAGATCGAGCGACACGACTCACGAGCTGAGTACTGCCGGACACAACTCATAGAGGTATTGAATCCTCTTTTTGCTTCCTTCTACTTGGAAAAATCTAAGGCTAAATATTAGTCAAAGGAAGAAGAATTTTAGCATTTGGTGCCCAAGGCCCTTAATCAGCTTGAAGAGCTTAGAAATGAGGCTGTACAAGCTTCCTCTAAGTCAATACAGGCCAGCAAATGGAGAAAATGCTAAACTTTACAAGGAGGCCGAAACCAAGGATGTTGAACTGAAGAGGCTGAGCATAAAAAATTTGAGGTTCTTCTCTGAGTTGAGAGCCACAAAAATCGAAAGAATTAGTCTCAAAGATCAACTCAATAAGGAGGGTAGCAAGAAGGTTTCTAAGCTTGAGTCTGATTTGGAGGCCTGTCTCAAGGATAAGCCTGCTTTATAGATGGTAGTTGATGGTTTTCCTACGGCTAAGGCAAGACTTGTTGAAAACTCATTGGAAATCTATGAAAGCAAAAGGGCTTGGCTAAGCATACTACAACATATTAAAGCTAGAGATAGATGGTTCTCAGGCCAGGCATTACAAAAGTTTAGGAACGAATTGAATACAACTCATAAAGCAAATATAAAAATTGTCCTTGAACTATTCTAAATTAAGTATTGGGAAGAAAGTTTCTTTGTCGTTCAATGGTGGGTGCAGCATGTTTATCGAAGCTTAGATTGGTCTCCTGTGTAGGCCAAAACATAGATGAAACTGTAGGGTGCACATTTTAACCTCAGCAGCGTAGCTGCAGCCTAGGCTCCTCCTAGCATGAAGCCCCTAAATCATCTGCTGGTGGTGAGGATGGCAAGATTGTAGTCTTATTAGACCAAGATAAAAACAATCAGGGATTTTGGCGGTAGTTTGCATCTTCCCCATCATCAATAGGGTCTTCTTAGGTTTTATCTTTCTTTCTTTTATTTTTCTTTTGTATCCTTAGGCTTTAGACTTTTTTGTAATGTTTAGGAATTTTTTAAACTTCATTCTAACTAGTATTGTGGAGGCCAGGCTTGATTATTTTGTAGATAGCCCCCTTCCCATTAGTTGTTAGGACTTGTAATATTTTTCCTCGTTAACGAAGAATTTTCTTTGACTGTCTGTCTACTTCTTTCATTTTTCTTGCACTTAATAACAATATGACAATATTATTTACTTCTTTTGGCTATGCGGGGTTACCATTATATGCCCCCCTCTTAATCTACTTCATTAATTGCTCTAGGTTAGTAGGGTAGACTTAATAGTTCCTCTATAAGACTATTTCCACTCTGCCTAAGTACATATTACCAAGATATTATGGCCTAAAGTACCTTATTTTTCTTCCATCTATTGGGAAAATAAATCCCTAAGAATGAAAATATTTTGGCCTATATTCAAAGCCAACATTTTTGAAAGAAAATATAACATTTCTTTACTATCTTGACTTGGTGGGGTTACCCTTTATGCCCCTAGTCTTTAGGTCTGAATTTAGTCAGGTTTAGACTTACAGACTTATGGTGCATTTTGAGTTTGAGTGTTTTTTTAGAATAAGTAATTATCTTTTCAACTATTTTTTTAATCCTTGACATAACTACTACCAACATTCTCTAGGCTCTAACTAGGAGCTAGCGTACATCAGGATTTTTGAAAAATTGTTAGGCTCTCATGCTTGTTGGACCTAGATATAACTGCCACCAATTACCACGCTCGTTCCCGTGTCCAAATATTTAAAAAATAGTTAGTTTCTCAAGCCTTTTGGGCCTAGACATAACTACCACCATTCACCAGTCTCGTCCTTAGACATAGTCTACGTCCAAACTTTTGCCGATCACTTTTTTGTAAAGATGCATTCTTACGTAAGAATTCATACTTGCTTGCTGGTTGCTTGAGTTGGGTCAACTTAATTTGTTCTTATTTACGTGAGTTTGCATCAAAGACTTATGGGTTGTTGTGTTTATTTTATAGAATATGTTTAGCAAGTACTCTTAGCTTGATCTAGGCCTTCAATTGGATCTATTATCACCTTACTTGTATAAATACCCACTGGGATAATTTATTAAACAAGAGCCCTATTCTTTTAATCAGGATGCACTTATAACCATAGGGATAATTGATGTAAATGATAAAGATGTCACCCGAGGTTGGTATTGCTAAGATTGGAAGTTTGCAGTGATGCTCTCTTAATTCTTGCAAGGCTTGATTTTGTTCTGCCCCCCCCCCCCCCAGATGAATGTTTGGTCAATAGACCAGCTTGCAATGCCTTTAGAACTTTAAAAAACGACATAGCATTTTTGCCCGACTTTGAATATATCTGATTGATTTTGAATAAGGCAATTCAATGTAGCTTTGACTTTATCGGCATTGGCATCCAACCTTTTTTTGCTTACCATGATATACCTAGAAACTTTCCAAACCTAGCTCTAAAGACACACTTGTTTACATTTAAGTTCATGCCAAATGTATCAAAATTTTAAAACAAGACTTGATAATATCCTTAGAATGCATCTATAAAACTTTAGGACTCATGGATACTTGTTGAATCTACAAGTTAGTCTATTCGGGGAAGTGAGTAGTAGTTCTTGGACATGCCTTGTTGAGATAAGTGTAATCAACACACATTCTCCAAATTTCATTTGACTTTTGACCATCCACAACATTAGCTAACCATTTAGGATATCTATAGGGTTTGATGAACCCAACATCTAACAATTTCTTCACTTCAGTCTCAATTGCCTAGTTTTTATTAGTTGAAAAGCTTCTCTCTTTTATTTAATAAGCTTGAAGCCCTCCATTATACTTAACTTGTGAGATATTACCTTTGGATCCCTCCTATGCATGTCAAATGCATAGAATACAAATATGTGTTGATACTCTTTTAATAGCATAACCATGTAGACGAGATTTCCAAAGGTGGCGCATTAATTGGACAAAGCTCGATTGAAGACCAACTTCGGTCATGACATCGACGGTTTGGGCATCCTTTAGTAGGGTATTTGGAACGTCCTTTTCCTATATTTGCTGCATCAAATTTGAAACTAAATTGTGAGTCATTCCGATAAGCCATTTCATATTATTCATGCAAATGTATGGGGACCAGCCCTGAATTCTAGTAGTCATGGTTTCTCGTACTATATTTTGTTTATTGATTATTGCACTCGTATGAGTTACGTTAAATTTATTTTATGAAATTTTTTTTTAGGTTTATGACATGTTTGTGGCATTTTATCCAATTATTCTTACCTAGTTTCAGGAAAAAATTAGGATCCTTAGGTCTGATAATGGAGGGGAGTTCATAAACCACAATATGAAAACCTTTTTTTTCATATGAATGGCCTAATTCACCAAATAATCTGTCCCGATACCCCACAACAAAATGGGATTGCATAACGAAAAAACAAAACCCTTCTTGAAATGACCCGAGCCTTGTTGTTTGAATTTAGTGTTCCAAATTCTTTTTGGCCTGAAGCAATTGCCACTGCAAATTACCTCATAAACCACCTTCCCACAAAGATACTCCGTCATCAAACACCATTAGATATTCTAAGTGCCCATGTTACCGTGCCTTCTTTTCACTCGTTGACTCCATGAGTATTTGGGTGTGTGGTTTATATTCATCTTCTAAAACAAAACCATCACAAATTGGAACCCTAGGCTACTAAGTATGTGTTTGTTGGTTATGGTATGAACCAAAAGGGTTATAGGTGTTTTGACCCCTCTTCAAATCATATATACACTACTATGGAATGTGATTTTGTTAAAAACACCTATTTTTATCCCCAACTTTGCCGTCAGGGAGAAAGTGTCAGTGACGATATAAGTTAGTTAATATATCATCCTCTTCGGGAAAATGGTGAGAATGATGCAAGAAATGCATGAGATGCTAATGATCGTATCTCTGACCACATAGTTTAGTCTTTACCCTTGTCAGTACCACTACCAATCTCTAGGAACGAGCATTAGGTAAAAGAGGTAAATCCTTTCCCTCTTGAGGATATGATTCTAATAGACAGTACTGAAGTGTTACAGGTTGATACAAAAGTAGCATAGACAGAAAAATATCAGTTGCCTCCAAGGAGTACAAGAGGAGTACCTCCAAAACGATATGACCCAACACATGAGCCCAAGAGTACGAGGTACCTGGCTTAAGGTATATATGAGAATACCTTTGTCTAATATAGCCAAGCCTTTTAATGATGCAATATATTTAGGGAAGATTCCTACAATAGTAGAAGAAGCCCTAAAAAGCAAGGTATGGACACAATATTGTAAACCAGTAGAAACTCATTGATCTCCTAACAGAAGTTGGCATGTTGGATTGTAAACCAGTAGAAACTCCTATGGTGGTGAATCATGGGCTACAGATTGATGGGAATGGAGAACCTACTAATTTGGCTCAGTACCAGAAGCTTGTAGGAAATTTGATCTATCTATCGTACACTCAACCTAATATTGCTTATGTTGTTGGGGTGATGAGTAGATTAATATATAGTTCTCAAGTTCAACACATGGAAGTCGTGCATTTGCAATATCTGAAGAGAACACCAAGGAGAGGAGTCATATTTAAAAACAATGGCCATTATTTGAAGCTCTAAGCCTATACTGATGCAGACTATGCAGGCGATAAGGTTAGCAAGAAGTCAACTTTAGGGTACTTCTTAGTTGGAAGGAATCTAGTAACCTAGAGAAGCAAGAAATAAAAGGTGGTTGTAATGTCCAGTGAGAAGCAGAGTTTAGGGGAATTGCAAAAGGCATAACAAAAGTGTTGTGACTTTGAAAATTGCTTTCTAAACTTGGTTTTCCAACAAAGAACAATTGTGAAGTATACTATGATAATAAAGCTATAAATAACATTTTTGAAAACCTAGTTCAGCATGATCGAACAAAACATGTGGAGGTTGATAGACATTTTATTAAAGATAATTTGGATGGTGGAATTGTGAGTCTTCCTTTTGTACGATCAGATGGCTAATATCCTAACTTAAGCAATGAGTGTTAGTATCTTTGAAAATGTGTTGTTTAAGTTAAATGTGCAAGATCCCGTAATCAACTTGAGAGGGAGTGTAGAAGAGATAAGATAGAGCTGAGAAAATCAAGATAGAGCCGAGTAAATCACCTCAGGGGATAGAATTTTGTTGTAACTCAAACATAGAGAAGTATTTAAGGTCATGTAACTATAAATATGATGCTTGTACATGTCTCAGATTCATTCAATCATAAAAGCACAATTACAAAAACACAAATACTCAGAAAACTGATATATGTATTGTTATATCATATATAAAAATACAGAGTATAGAAAAATATAGAAAAACGTATATCAGATACAAATATTATGATCTCAGCCTCTCTAGTATTATAAAAAATACTCCTAATATATTTATATCAAGTATAAATTAGAAATTCCTTAATTTCAGACCATAGTCATGTATGGAGTAGATTAATCTAATCCACCCATGACAATTGAACCTGCGGTCCTTCATTCTCTCTTACCCGGCCAGTGTATATTGTAGGAATGTAGATACGTAAAGCAAAATTTCAAGAAACAATTTCTTGCATCTACAACAGGATCTCATGCACATTTCAATACGAATTATAGGATTAGAATTCCATACCCTTGAAGCGTGTTTTTCACAAAGCGAAGATCGATTCACACTTCTATATGGAGATCCTTAGAACACCAAATGTTGCTCCTCTAGTGTTGGTCCACAAGCAACGATTGAAACACCACGTATGCTAGTACGGAATAAGGAACAATTCCTTATTGCTTTTGTTGGTGATGGCAAAGAGAGGGGAAGAGAGCTTTTGGAGTATATGGCTAAGTATGAATGTTGAAGTGGTACATCTTATGTCTCATACTTATTCTTATTTATAAGTAACATCTATATGTTACAAATAACCTCTTTAGTCCATACTTCACATAAGCATGACCATTTAGCTTCTTAACCTCTTTTGCATTTTAATTCAATCATATACTTATATGTGTGACCTCATAGGACCGGTTTATTATTAGCCGTGCACTAATCAAATTAGTTCACAAATCATAGTCGGTTTCTAGCAAAACTCTATGATCACCTAAAATAACTGATTATATATATCTCCATAAATTTGTCCATGTTATACTTAATCGTTACACTTGATCAAAGGACATTTTCCTTCAATCTCCCACTTTTCCTAGAACAAGTGTGTAACTACAAATTCCTTAAGTCTCTTAGTGTCTAATTTGATAATATGATAGTATCACATGTTATCCATACTAATATTCAAATCATTTCTAGAAATATGAGCTTGAACTGTCGAAACAAATGATTAACTCTTAATCCATTTGAGCACGGCCATGCATTTCTCAGTTCTTACTCTTCAAGAGGCCTAAGACACCACTCCTAACATTTAGGAGGACTTATTCAATCTTGCACAACCAAAACTCCCACTTAACTTTTAGCAGACCCAAACATTCCCTTTATAACCCCCTTTTACGACATGGCATTTGAGAATGTCAAAGACATACTAATCACAAAATGAGACTAGTGTTGTACTCATGTCAAGGAATCCATTAAATGTAACAAATGAAATTCTTAAAACGTTTTGAAGAATATCAAGTAGGTCTATCCAATATGTATCCATATACATATCCATACAAGTGACTAGACATCTCCATGTCCCCATAGCCCATGAAACTGCGCTATCAATCAACTTACAAACTAGTCTTTGAATGAATCATTTATGTCCATATTAATGATTCGGACCAGGGACTGATAGTATTTATAACTTCGGTTCACTTAATAGGGTTTCATTCATCAAATCACATATTTGACAAACCTATCAAACGTTATATAATACTTTGGACATTTTATTTAACACCAAACCATAGTTAAATAAGAATAATACTTTATTGATAAATATAAACATACATATCTAAGTGTTTTATGTCTGTGACTAATTTTACAATAAAATAGTACACAACTAAAGCCACTCTCCAATATGCTTAAGCCCTAAACCCCTAGTATGACTTTCATGCTTGGGTTGAGGCAACGGTTTAGTTAACGGATCGGCGATGTTATCGTCCGTATGAATCTTGCAAACTATCACATCCTTTCGTTCCACTATTTCACGAATGATGTGAAATTTCCTAAGTATATGTTTGGACTTCTAATGTGATCTTGGTTCCTTGCTCTGAGCAATGACACCATTATTGTCACAATGTAAGACAATATCATTCCCAATACTAGGTACTACTCCTAGTTCAGAAATGAATTTCTTCATCCAAACGGCTTCCTTTGCTGCAGCAATATACTCAGCCTCAGTTGGAGAATCAGCTATGGTGCTTTGCTTTGAACTCTTCCAGCTCACTGCCCCTCCATTTAGACGAAAGATGAACCCAGATTGAGATCGGAAATCATCTTTGTCGGTTTGGAAGCTCGCATCTGTGTAACCTTCAACAAATAACTCACTTTTACCTCCATAAACTAAGAAATGATCCTTAGTTCTTCTCAAGTACTTAAGGATATTCTTAGCTGCATTCTAGTGTGCGTCGCCTGGATTCGATTGGTATCTGCTACACATACTCAAAGCATATGAGACATCTGGTCGAGTACAAATCATGGCATACATAATGGACCCTATAGCCAAAGCATAAGGTACATTACACATTCGCCTAATCTCATCAATGTTTGAAGGACATTGAGTCTTGCTTAGCGATAAACCATGTTGCATTGGGAGGAAACCTCTCTTAGAGTTTTCCATATTGAACCTAGTAAGAACCTTATCAATATAAGTTCTTTAACTAAGTCCAATTAATCGTTTAGATCTATCTCTATAGATCTTGATCCCCAAAATGTACTCAGCCTCTCCAAGGTCTTTCATAGAGAAATAATTCTTTAGCCATTCTTTGACAGAGTCAAGCATGGGAATATCGTTTCCTATGAGTAATATGTCATCTACATATAAAACCAAGAAGACAATGCTACTCCCACTAAACTTCTTGTATACACAAGATTCTTCTTCATTTTTGAGAAAACCAAACTATTTGATAGTCTCATCAAATCGAAGATTCTAACTCCGAGATGCTTGCTTTAGTCCATAAATGGACTTTTGAAGCTTGCACACCTTCCTAGGATTCTCAGGATCCACAAAACCCTCAGGTTGTGTTATATACACATCCTCTTTCAAGAACCCATTCAAGAAAGCGGTTTTGACATCCATTTGCCAAATTTCATAATCAAAGAAGGCAACAATCGCTAGGATTATCCGAATGGATTTAAGCATCGCAACTGGTGAAAAGGTCTCATCATAGTCAATACCATGAATCTTCCTGAACCCTTTTACAACCAATCTAGGTTTAAAAACATCAATGTTTCCATCCTTGTCTGTTTTCAATTTGAAAATCCATTTGTAACCAATAGGTGTAACCCCATCAGGCAAATCAACCAAGTCCCATACTTGATTCACAGACATGGATTCCATTTCAGAATTCATGGCTCCAAGCCATTTTTTGGAGTCTTGACTCGCCAAGGCACTTTTGTAGTTAGTAGGTTCCTCATGTTCTAGAATCATTATTTCAGAACTTTCAGTTAACAAGAAGTCCATAAACCTCTTTGGTGGATTTCTTGGTCTACTAGATCTACGAGGGGCAACAACAGGAGAAATTTCTTTCTCAACTATTTGAGAATTTTCGCTCGAATTAGATTCAAGTGGAGCAGTAGGAGGTTCAACTATTGAATGCTCTTCCTCCAGCACAATGTCATGCATAGGAGAGGGTTCATGCATTAGATGCACTACCTCTACCGCAGGCAATGACACAAGTACCTCTGCTTCTGATATGGGTTGAAACACATCCTTTTGTTGTGCTTCTCGAACTTCTTAGAGAAATACATTACTCCCACTTACCTTTTTGGAAATGAAATCCTTTTCCAGAAAGGTATCATCCTTAGCAACAAACACTTTATTTTCATGACGATTGTAGAAGTAATAGCCCCTTGTTTCTTTAGGATAACCTACGAAGAAACATTTATCAGCTTTGGGAGCGAGCTTGTCAGGCTGTAAACGTTTTACATAAGCCTCGCAACCCCAAATGCATAAATAAGACAGACTAGGAACTCTTCCTCTCCATAACTCATATGGTGTCTTATCGACTGCCTTGGACGGAGTCCTGTTTAGCGTAAAAGCAGCAGTTTCGAGAGCATATCCCCAAAAGGATACTGGAAGGTCAGCAAGACTCATCATTGATCGAACCATATCCAATAGAGTTCGATTTCTCCTCTCAGACACACCATTCATTTGAGGTGTTCCAGGTGGAGTTCGTTGTGAAATAATCCCACAACTCTTCAAATGATCACTGAACTCTTGGCTCAAATATTCTCCACCACGATCTGATCGTAGTGCTTTTATTGTCTTACCAAGTTGGTTCTCTACTTCATTTTGGAACTCTTTGAACTTTTCAAAGGATTCTGATTTATGTTTCATTAAGTAAATATACCCATATCTACTTAAACCATCAGTAAAAGTTATGAAGTAGCTATAACATCCCCTAGCTTTTGTACTCATTGGTCCACATACATCTGTATGTATTAAGCCCAATAGTTCAGTGGCTCTTTCACCTTTTCCAGAAAAAGATGATCTTATAATTTTGCCCATCAAACATGACTCGCATACATCAAATGATTCAAAATCAAAAGAAGTTAGAAGCCCATCTTTATGTAACTTCTGAACGCGATTTTGGTTTATATGACCCAAGCAACAATGCCATAGATAGGTGGGGTTTATATCATTTGATTTATGTTTCTTGCTTTCTATGTTAAGTATGGGTTTATCTTGGTTAAGTAGATATAACCCATTAGTATTGTTAGCACTGGCATAAAACATATCATCCTTATAGATAGAGAAACAACCTTTCTTTATCGTAAAAGAGTACCCTTCATGATCTAATACATGAATTGAAACAATGTTTTTATCAATATTAGGAAGAACATAACAATTATTTAGTTCTAATACTAATCCAGAAGGTAGAGGTAGATAATAAGTTCCAACTGCTGTGGCAGCAATCTTCGCTCCATTAGCTACACACATTTCTACCTCCCCTTTTGCCAGTTTTCTACTCCTTTTAAGTCCCTGCACATTTGAACAAATGTGAGAAACATAACCGGTATCAAATATCTAAGAAGAAGTAGAAGTTGCTAAATTAACTTCTATAACATAGATACCTAAAGTAGAAGCACCAGACTTCTTGTCCTTCAAGTACTTGGGGCAATTCCTCTTCCAATGACCAATCATGTCACAGTAGAAGCATTTGCTCTTAGCAGCCACCCTTGGCTTAGCTGTAGCCTTTGGCTTTACAGAAGCTTTGGCAATAACTCCTTGTTTGCCCTTCTTTTTGCCGGCCCCAACCTTCTTAAACCCTTTCCCTTTTTGAATCATAAGAACATCCTTCTTAGGTTCAAAGTGGATGTTTTGCTCAGCAGTAATGAGCATCCCATGTAACTCAGCAAGGGTTTTCTCCACTCCATTTATATGGAAATTCAACCTAAAGTTTTTAAATCCATCATGAAGTGAGTGGAGCACAATGTCAGTAGCTAACTCTTGGCTATAAGGAAAGCCCAGTCTTTCCATCTTTTCAAAATGACTTATCATCTTGAAGACATGTTCTCCCATTGGCTTGCCCATCTCAAGCTGACACTCAAGGATAGCCTTGTGAGTCTCATATCTCCCAACTCTAGCTTGTAGTCAAAACATAGTTTTCAACTGCTGGATGATGCTATATGCATCCATTTTCTCAAACCTCTTTTGGAGGGAAGAGTCCATGGAGGCTAGCATGAGGCAAGTAAAAATTACCGACCTCTCTAAGATAGCCTTGTGAGAAGTTATCTCAGCCTCCGTAGGAGTTGAGCTAAGCATTGGAATAGAGGTTTCAAGAACATCCTCTCTTCCTTCGGACCTTAGAACGATTCTAAGGTTTTGTTCCCAATCAAGGAAGTTTTTGCCGTTCAATTTATCCTTCTTAAGGATCGAACGTAAGTTGAAAAGTGATGCACTGTTGTTGTTGTTACTAGACATGATATCTACAATATAAAAATGCAAAATTCAATATGTTTATCATAATAAGATTTAAGTATTTAAAAAATTTAAATAATAAAAGTCATGCACACTTAATTCAAGTTAAAAATTATCCCTTTTGAATTAAGTGATTCCAAGATCCCTTTAAAAATAATTCTAAGCAGACTTGGGCCCTACTCTTAAAATTGTTTTATCGGGGTAAGTAAACTCTTTTACTAATTACAACTTTTGTAATTCTTGGGGGATAGGTAATAACTCCTTACCCAATACCCATCTCTATGCTTCAAAATCCAAAACCCTTTTGATGATTTTGTTGAGTATAACCAATCAAACATGTAAATTTTCCAAATTTACCCTATTTATTCCTATATCATTTAGTGACACCCTGCTTAGGCAGAACCTACCACTAATGATTAAGGCTTCCATTGGTGTTTGTATTGGAAAAACAAATTAACTCAATATTATATTAGGGACCTAAGTTCTATGTTGGTTTATTTAAAAGTGAACACATGCAATAAATAAACAACATAAACTTAATAAAGTATATTAAAGCAATAAAAGGCTAAAATATAAATGTGATCCTAGTATGGCCCCTAAAACCCTAAGACTACTCTTTATGGGCTTCATCCTTGAACCATCAAGGATCTCCATCCTTGATCATTATTGGATCTTCACTCCATGGATCTCCATCCATAGAGAATACATAATATTTTTGAAAAATTAAAATAACAAATTAAATTAAATTATAAAAATACAAACGATACACAGATCGTATTTAGGATACAAAAATACTTTAACGATTTGCATATCATATTTTCTATCCTAATTTGGGCCATACTAGTCACCTCATGCAATCACAATATCAAATATTATAAATTACATAAAAAACAATAATAATATCATGCATAAAATTAAATAATAATATCACATATTATTAGCCATAATGCATAATAACAATTATTAAACAAAAGAATTTAGCATTTCATAAAATTATTAAAAGAACTTATTAATTCTAATTTAATTAATCAAATTAATTAAATTAAGCATTAATTAAAACAATTATTAATAATGTCATTATTTAACTTTATTAATCATATTAATAAAATAAAATGATAACAATATTAAACACATAACATTAACTACCCAATATATTAATCACATTAAAAGGGTAATTAAAAAGTAACAATAAACATCTATTTCATTAATCATATTAATAAAAGGATAATTAAAAGGCATCCATAAAAAAATGCAATTAATATTCATTACTAAAATTTATTAATCATATTAATAACTCATATAATGACAATATTAAAGCATGACATTAACTATTCCTTTTATATTAATCAAATTAATAAAAAACAGTAATGATGGTTATTATAAAAAAAAAATAACAGCCAACTGAGGTTAATTAACCAGAAAAATAATTAAATTGATTCAATTATAAGTAATTGTGGTATTAATGTAATTAATTTAGCAAATTAAATGGCTAAATCAATTAGCATAACAGCCAAAAGAGACTGCATGGGTCTGCTGGCCCGCACGGCCCGTCGTGGCCCTTAATGAGCAGCCTCCCTGCAGTGCAACCGCACGCAGGCCACCCCGAAACTAACGCTTGACGGCCGCAATTCACGGCGACCCAGCACAAAAGGACCCCACCCCAGAACCCCCTGGTGATCGGCGAGTCAACCAGACCAAATCCCATGGTCGGCCGTCCACCGGAGCACTGCCATAAGTCACCTCAAAATTGCGGTACATGCGCAAGTTTTGGGGAAAATTTGAGCATCATATGTTCAAATTTTGGACTCCAAATTATGGGCAAAATGTTTAATTATCTTATTATTACACTTCATGATTGATTAATTGTGAAAATACTCAATGTTCACAAGTATCAATCAAATTTGGGGCTTAATCTAGGGTTCTTCGAATTTTCGGTCCTTCTATGACAAATATTGAGCGAATTTCATAGTAAAATCACAATAAAATTGTGATTTCATGCAATTCAAACAACAATGCTCAAGAATTCGAACATCAATCATGCCAAAATTCACAATTTCATGCATCATAGATTCGAAATTTGGGGTTATGCCTTGAACACGAAATTAATAAGATAATATCTAATTAAAAACGTGCTAAATATGATTAATCCAAGCATCAAAATGCATTAAACTAATCAATACCAAATGATCAAAATCCAATTTTAATCATGCATTTTCAATACCACATATCAAACCTCCCCTAATTGAATCAAAATAATCAAAATAATCATATCAAAATATGCAAGAGGCTAACTGATACCACTGTAGGAATGTAGATACGTAAAGTGGAATTTCAAGAAACGATTTCTTGCATCTACAACAGGATTTCATGCACATTTCAATACAAATTATAGGATTTGAATTTCATACCCTTGAAGCGTGTTTTCCACAAAGCGAAGAACGATTCACACTTCTATATGGAGATCCTTAGAACACCAAATGTTGCTCCTCTAGTGTTGGTCCACAAACAACGATTGAAACACCACGTATGCTAGTACGGAATAAGGAACAATTCCTTATTGCTTTTGTTGGTGATGGCAAAGAGAGGGGAAGAGAGCTTTTGGAGTATATGGCTAAGTATGTATTTTAAAGTGCTACATCTTATGTCTCATACTTATTCTTATTTATAAGTAACATTTATATGTTACAAATAACCTCTTTAGTCCATACTTCACATAAGCATGACCATTTAGCTTCTTAACCTCTTTTGGATTTTAATTCAATCATATACTTATATGTGTGACCTCATAGGACCGGTTTATTATTAGCCGTGCACTAATCAAATTAGTTCACAAATCATAGTCGGTTTCTAGCAAAACACTATGATCACCTAAAATAACCGATTATATATATCTCCATAAATTTGTCCATGTTATACTTAATCGTTACACTTAATCAAAGGACATTTTCCTTCATATATAGGCATATGTACTGTGTTTCATTTCACTTTGCTCACTCATACATGATTTCACATATAACCATTAACCATTGTCGGACAAAAATAAACACAACCATTGCATGCAAGATATGAAATGTGCAGTATAGTCTTGAATGTGGACGCCTACCTAACTTAAGAGAATCGTAAAAGGTGTGATGATATATTTATTTGACAGATTAATGGGATGAAAAAGATGATGTATGGTGTGTTATGCTGTTTCCCTGATTGAAATCCTTTTGTTGCTAAGATAGCAGAACACAATGCGTCTATTGTGAAAGCATGAACTCATTTCCAACACTGATGCAACTGATGCAATAATAATAATAATAATAATAATAATAATAATAATAATAATAATAATAATAATAATAATAATAATAATAATAATAATAATAATAATAATAAAAATAATAATAATAATAATAATAATAATAATAATATATCGATTAGGTAGGTTAGAAAAGCTTATCAGGTAAATTGTATTGGAAGTTCCCCGATATATAACTTTAAAACTTGTAGGTAATACAAGAAATTTCGTTACGTGTCTTTGTGAATTGGCATATGATATGGTGTTATGTTATTATCCACAGCTTATACAAAATTTACACAAATGTTTGCATTACTATTCAAACCTATAACTTCATGTTCAATAACTATAATTCTTACCACCAATCCAATGCCATTACTAATGATAACAAAGTAATAAAAAAATTATTTTGTGATTTGAAAAACTTTAATGTTCAACCAATTGATTAGTTTTAATCCTTTATGGATAATAGAACAACTAAGTTTATTTTAAATTAATATAAAATAAAATTAAAGTTATCTAAAATTTTATTCCTACAAGAATAATTACACTAAGCTAAATTAGATACAAGTATAATCCAAAACATCACAAATATATATATATATATATATATATATATATATATATATATATATATTTATTCTTAAATAACATAAATATTTCGTGACATTGCTCTATAATAACTAGTTTCTACTTAATAATCTAATTTGACGTTTGCAACTCCAATGAATTGAAAAGCCAACCACGCCTCTTATTTAATTAAGCCGTCAAAGGGACTTTGCATAATTCTTGTATGTATTGCGCATTGTACAACGTGCATCCATAATTACATACCACACACGGCACGGCCGCAACCCAAACTTAATCCAACAATGACAGCAAAATCTTCAATTCCGGCCCTCAACATTGCATGTCACCATCTCAATATTGTTTGCATTCCACCACTTCCTTCTTTATGTACTCCTTCGTAATTCACAATTTTTCATCACCTCTAACTAAACTCAACAAGCAAATACATACAAACTAGTACTCTAGTACTACGTACCGTGTTTGATAATCACAATTGATAACTTTGTTTTTTTTTTTCAGTGAACTAGATTAATTGGTTAAAATCTTAAATATAGGTATTCAAGATATAGAATCAAATTCCGTCTATATCAGTTGTTATCTTGTTTTACATCATAAAAAAATAAATGGCCAAAGCTATTAGCATCAACTCAATCTCATTCTTTGTGGTTCGATTGCCGCAGTTGCGAATGAGCAAGAGATGGCCCCAGCACCAGCACCCCTTGCTGGTGCCGGGTTTTCTCTCCCAATCTCCACTATGGTGGTTGCATTTTCTCTATTCTTTACCCTGTTTGCTCTCAAGAACTAGGCCTTACATCCAACGCTTGGTGGGGTTTTTTTGCTTCGGTTAATTATGTGAAACCCTCTTCTATTGTTTTCTATGTTAAGACTTGAGTGGCTTCATGTAATATGTATTATATTCGTATCTAGCTATTGATATTCTTTTCCAAAACCCGAATACATGTCAATCATTTAACTTCTTTAAACGTGGAATACATACACAATTTATTCATAATTTTTTACTTTGAGATTGCTTGCTCATTAGTTGACTAGTCCATTTGATTAAATACTTGGATATAAATTAAAAAATATTTATTAGGACTACACGTAAGATAGAAATTTTAACAATGCAAGCTGCTCGAACTAGGATTTTAGGTCTTGAATGTTAATGAGTACGTACTTAATTGCATAATTAAAAAGGGGTATTAGGCCAAAAACAATTAGTTTTCATTTTTATTTGGATCTTTAAATGAATCCCAATCACAAATTGGATTAGATTTTGGGGAAATTTTGATCGGATTGTATACTCAGCATCTCAAGACTGAATTTTAGCATGGAATGGATTGGATTAAGCCCAAGCGCAAATCGCACACCTAATATACACCCTTTTTAAGATACTAATAGCACAACTCAAACGAGAGTTCTTTCCTAACATAGTCCTTTATACTAGTAGTCCTTAAGTCTCTTTATTTTTGCATTATTTTTATTTATAAAGTTAAAGTTTAAAAAGTTTTACCATAAATTCTCGTAGTGTTATAATTAAGTGAGATTTTATTGAATACATATCAATGTAAATTTTCAAAAAATCAAGTTTTTCAATATTTTTTATCTTATGGATTTGAAAATAACATTTTAAATCGTAGTTTGAAAATCGTAAAAAGTTAATTGAGACAAAAAATTAATAACGAAAAGAGTAAAAGGTATGAAGTGTAAAATTTCAATGAATTCAATAATTGGCTTGAAAACTACTCCATATATGAAAGAGCTGGAAAGTAATTTTAAAAGACAAATACTTTCTCTATCTCTAAATTTTTGTCTTATTTAATTTTTCACGGTTTATAAAATATCATTTAAGCATTTAATCTTTAAATCCGTAAGACAAAATTATAAAAACTTAATATTCTAAAAATTTACATTAAAAAATATTTAACTAAATTCTATTTAAATATATTACTTCTTATAATTATTTATTGTAAAGCTGAAAGGTAACCGTGATTGACTACTTTTTTGATACGGAGTACATGAATGTGAAAGTTATCACCTCATCGAGACTGTGGGCCACAAAATTTAAATCTTTTTAGCAGACCACACAGAAAGGAAAAAAAATCAAAATCAAAATCTAGAACAATTCATTCCAGACCACACACACAAATGGGCCTACAACATAGCTGTAAACCCAAACAAGGCCCGTCCAGCTCCCGACAACTCTTATAAATTGTGACGTTACATTTTTTACCCCACAACGTTACGTGTCACGTTCCTATTGCTCTCTATATTGTAAATTAGCTGTTATAGCACGTGCTTCCCACCACCAATTCAAACCAAGACCACATAGCCGTAGCACGTCCAAAACATATGACAAAATGATAAGGTGAAGTCATATTCAGAGTCAAGTAACAGTCAATAAAACCGGGCCCTAAGTCTCGTATATAAATAAACCCCACACCATATTCTAGTGTGAAGGTGCAAACAAGCTTGGTAGAGTGTTATTACCTAAAAATATCTTCTTTTGGTGCTTGTGCCTCAATCAAAGACATGGCGTCCAAATTCTCGGCATTGGTGATGTTGTTTGTAGTCGCGGTTGTCGCGGTGGCTGTTAGTGCTCAAATGAGTGGAATGGATATGGGAATGGCGCCAACACCCGCCCCTACTAGTGCAGGCTTTTCTTTTGCTAGCTCTACTACTCTGCTTCTTGCTTCTTATCTTCTCCTCTCTATATTTTTCAGGCATTAAATTGACTTTTTATTTTTATTTTTAATGTTATTAGTATTACTATTTAGTTCAATTTCTAGCTAGGAGGGTTTTGTTACTCCTGCTTAGATTGACAATTCTTTTCACTACGGCCACTAAATTGTATTGTACTAATATTATGTAGTACTCTCTCTCTATATATTATTGTAATAATATTTCATCTCGTATCATTGTTTAGAGATTCAAAAAAAAAATCTTGCAATTTTAGTAATTAATTAAATTTTATTTAATTATCACCTAGTAACTAGTAATTGAACCAAAATAACAAATGTTTTCTAATGAATTTATTTATTTTGCATGTAATAAATGAATTAGAACTTTTATTTTATTAGTACGATTAATAGAATCGGGTCATTTACTTAAAAGTAAATGAATAAATTATTTTGATATTTTGATAGTGTGTATTTAAAAAAAAAACAAATGATATTATAATTTCGTAAATGTTTATAACATGTGATGTAATATAGAGATTAGTACAACAACCCAATGTTTTATGTAATACAGCTTCTAACATGCTTCTAGCCTGTTGTATTTTTTAATTTAAATTTAAAGTAATTTGGAATATCTTGTAAATGTATTGATAGAAGAATTAAGGGTAGAGATCCAACTGAATCAAGATGAAAACTTGTAAATACTAAGATCACGTTTATTTATTGCATTTTATTTATTTTGAAATACTCTATTAGTTTATTGCATGTTGCTTCTTTATAATAATAGTTCACTAGTAATTGAACCAACAAAATAAATGAGTTGCTAAATTAATATTGAGTTATATAGTCTCCCCAAACTAATGCCTTCAAAGCCTTCAATCACTAGTAATAGATTATCCTAAAGTATGGTGTTATTTGTTATCTTTGAATAGTAGGGTAAATTTATGAAATTTACATGTTTTGTTTGGGTTTTGCTCCACAAAATCATGAAAAGTGTTTTGGATTTTGAGGCATAAGAATAGGTTTTTGGATATATAATATCACTTATAAATCAAGAGTTATAATTGTTATAATTAGTAAAGGAGTTTACTTACCTTGATTACATAGTTTTAGGGAAGTAAAAGAGGATCTTGAAATCACTTTATTCATGATAAGGATGATTGTTTTTTAAAAATAGTGTTAATAGCTCAACTTTAAATTGTTTGAGTTTGAGCGATTATGATAAAAATATTAAATTATGCATTTAAATTTTGTAGATATCATGACTACCAATAAGAATAGCTCCAATATTCGTTAAATCGTTATGAAAGATAAATTCAACGATATAAACTTCCTCTATCGGGAGAGATTTGAGAATCATTCTCATGCAAGAAAGAAAAGAGGATATTTTTTTATAACCATATTCCAACTAATATTGACTCTTCTATAGTAGCTCAAATTGAGTCTAATAGACGTTGGAAGGACCGTTTTATTGATATTAATTGCCTAATGTTAATATGCATGGAATCAAGCCTTCAAAAGAGGTTTGAAAGAATGGATGCCTATAATAATATACAATAGTTAAAAACCATGGTTTGAAAATATGCTAGGTTGAAAAGGTTTGAAACCAAAAAGAGCAATTCTTAAGAGCAAACTCGAGAAAGACCAACCAGTTGGTCCCCATGTCTTCAAAATGATTCGTCATTTTGAGAATATGGAAAATCTTGATTTCAAATATGGGTAAGAGTTATCTACTGACTTTGTTCTCCACTCCTTGCATGATGGATTCAAGCAATTTAGGTTCAACATGAATGAGACAAAGAAAACTCTTATTGAGCTAAATGGGATGTTAGTGACAGCATAGGAGAAAATCCCTGGTGAACCTAAGAAAGAAGTTCTTATGATTTAAAAAGAAAAGTGGTTTAAGTAGAATGGGTCAAAAAAGCAATGAGTTACAGGAAAAGGCAAGAAAGTTATTGATTCTAAACCTGCTGAGACTACAAAGACAAATGTTACTTTAGACGCAAAATGCTACAATTGCAAAGGTGTAGGCCATTAGAAAAGCAACTTCCCCACGTACTTGGAAGATAAGAAGAAATGAACAATAGCTTCCACTTCATGTATCTATGTTATACACATTTATTTAGCAACATCTTCTTCTTGTGTACAAGATACCGGTTGTGGTTCTCATATTAATTGAAAGAGTTGCTGCTTTGGCTATATGGACTTATAGTTTATTTTTACTCTCTAGGCTAATTTTATAACTTAATAGTGTTATATATTCTTGTTATTAGGTTATAGCGTTATGCAAAAATATCATATTTGTTCAAATATGCAAGAGTTGCTTCTTTGACTATAAGCACTTATAGTTTATCTTTTCCCTTTGGGATAGTTTTAGAACTTAATTGTTATTATGTTCTAGCATTAAACAAAAATATCATTTTTGTTTTAGTTTTAGATACTAAAGGTTTTTTGTACACAATAAAGAATAATTGTTGTTCCTTTTATTTGGATGAGATGCGTTACGGTAGTTTTCATACTCAATGGGGTCTATATGCTAGACTTAGAAAAACAAATCTATTACATTAAATCCAAAAGGCATAGAGCAAATGATTCAAATCCCACTTATCTCTAGCATTGTCGTTTAGGCCATATAAATTCAACACGCATAGAAATACTCCATAAAGATGATCATAACTTGATTTTGAATCAATCGATATATGTAAGTCAGGTTTAATGGGTAAAATGACAAAATCACCTTTTATTAGAAAAGGTGAAAGATCAAATGAGCTTTTGGGCCTTATACATACAAATGTATGTAGACTAATGAATTATACAACTAGAGGTAGATATAGTTACTTCATTATTTTTACTAATAATTTATGTAAATATGAATATACATACTTAATGAAGTATAAGTCGAAATTATTTGAAAAATTTAAAAAATTTCATAATGAGAAGAGAATCAACTTGGCAAGAAAATAAAAAGCACTAAGAGCTTATTGAGGTGGTGAATACTTGAGTCAAGAATTTGATAATCATCTGAAAGGTTGTGGAATTCTTTCACAATAACTCCATTATCAACGCCACGATGGAATAGTGTTTCTAAATGAAGAAATTGAACCTTATTAGATATCTTAAGATCTATGATGATTTTTGCCAACCTTCCAATTTTTTTCTAGGGGTTTTCTCTTGAAACTACTGGTTTTACACTAAATACGACCCATCAAAACCTATAGATGAGACACCATATGAGACATGGGGTAGAAAGGTTCTTAAATTGTACATCTTTTCTACAAATTTAGGGTTGTGAGACTTATGAAAAATGTTTAATTTCTAATAACTTGCACAAATTAGATAAAAGTCTATTTGTAGGTTATTCTAAAGAGACATAGGATTATTACTTCTACAATCAATATGAACATAAAGTGTTTGTTGCTCGAGATGGTTTCTTTTAAGAAAAGGATTTCATTTCCAAAATGACAAGTGGGAGTACGTAATGTATTTCTTGAAGAGTTCAAGAAGAGCAACAAATTAATGTAGTGATAGCTTTGTCAAAGGTGGCACACATAGATGCAACTTGGCAATAGGTGGCTCCCGATGAGACAAAGGTGGTGCGAAAAGTGGCATAAGCCACACCCACTTCCCTAGAATTTGAAGAGCATCCAATGCAATCTTCATATGGAAATTTGCAAGTTATTGTGAATCCTCTCCCTATTGCTCAAGTCCTAAGCAGATTTGATAGGTCTAGAACTTGGCTAAAGAAATTTTTAGATTTCTTATTATGATAAAGCTATGAAATTTACTTTTATAAAGTAAAGTGCTTGTACCATGCAACAAAGTTATAATGAGTTTCGAATCCAAAACATGGTTTATGGTCATGACATCCAAAATAGAATATATGTTAGAAAATTAAGTTTAGAACTTGGTTGATTTGCCTGATAAGGTAAGACCTATTGGTTGCAAAGGGGTTTTCAAATTGAAAAT
This sequence comes from Dysphania ambrosioides, assembly GCA_026401315.1. NCBI lineage: Eukaryota > Viridiplantae > Streptophyta > Magnoliopsida > Caryophyllales > Amaranthaceae > Dysphania > Dysphania ambrosioides. The sequence goes on along the minus strand of CM048661.1, from coordinate 16,644,668 downwards.
GACAAGGATGGTAACATTACAATTCACAAATCTGGATTAGATGCAAAAGGTTAAAAAAAAATTCATGGTGTTGATTATGATGAAACCTTCTCTTCATTAGTTATTTTAAAATCCATATAGATCCTCCTAGCAATTGTATTTCATTATGACTATGATATTTCGCAAATTAATGTCAAAATTTCCTTCTTAAACAATAATTTAGTAGATGATGTGTACATGACACAACCTAATTATGGATCCCAAGAATGCAAGAAAGGTATGTAAGCTTTTAAAGTCCATTTATGGACTAAAGCAAGCATCTAGGTGTTAGAATCTTTGATTTGATGAGATGATCAAGAAACGTGGTTTTAACATAAATGAAGAAGAGTCTTGTGCATATAAAAAGGTCACTGGGAGCAACATTGTTTTCCTAGTCTTATATGTTGATGATATAGTATTTATTGGAAACAATATTCCTATGTTAGAATCTATAAAGGTTTGGATGGGAAAGTGTTCTTAGATGAAGGACTTAAGAGAGGTAGAGTATATTTTGGATATTAAGATTTGTAGAGACAGATCTAAAAGAATGTTAGGATTATCTCTAGGAACTTACATAAATATGGTTGTTGATAGGTTTATCATAAAAGACTCTAAGAGAGGTTTATATTCATTTTACATGGCATAACTCTTAGCAAGACTTAATGTCCTAAGACAATTGATGAGAAAAAGAAAATGAGTAAGATTCCTTATGCTTTAGCTATTGGTTCTATCATATATGCTATGATTTATGCTCAACCTAATGTCTCATATACATTAAGCATGGCGAGTAGGTTTCAGTCAAATTCTAGTCAAGTTCTTAAGAATGAATAAAGATAGTTTCTTAGCGTACGGAGGACAGGAAGGGCTTGTTGTTAATGGATATGTCAATACCAGTTTCTAAACTAACAAGGACAATTTCTAATCACAGTGTAGATACAAATTTTGAATAAATGGAGGAGCAGTAAGGTTGAAGAGCTCAAAGCTAGAAATCACTATTGAATCTACAGCTAAAGTTAAACACCTATGCGCTTTGAAAACGTCAAAGGAAGCTTTTTGGATTAAAAAGTTCAGCACTAAGCTTGGTGTTGTTTCTAGTGTTGCGAACCCATTGACCCTTTATTGTAATGATAATGGAGCTATGGTGCAAGCAAAGGAGCCAAAGGCACACCATAAATCGAAACATATTTAAAGGAAATGTCATCTAGTTAGAGAGATGGTTAGAGATCAAGAAATTAAGAAATGCAAAATTCAACATATGACAATGTAGCACACCGGTTAATATAATTAAACCACTACCGCATCCTAAGCATGAAAGATATACTTCTGCGATAAGAATCAAGCATACTAAAGAATGGCTTTGACTATGTAAAGTTTTATATTGTGGGTCATTTTCATGATTATAAAACTTGTAATATGTTTATCATTATGGAATAAAATTCATGTTTATTTTCTTATGGTTTACAACTATTCAAAGTCCAAAATAATTTATCATATTCGAATAGGAATATGATAAGTGAATAGAAATCATATATTTTATTTGTCCCTAGTTTGGATTATTATGATGGACACAAATAACCAATAAAGGATAGCTTTTAAGTTGAATAATTTCATTGTTTCATTGGGCTATATGAATATTTGATGTCTAATCAATTACATGTATATGTTTTAGCGAGCATATATTGGACTAACCCACTATGAAAAGTCTTTAAGGGACGAAGAATGTCATGAGAATTTTTCATTAACTATTTAGTAGGTTCCTTGGACTTGAGTGCATCACTTTTCTTATGCAAGCTAGGAGCAACGTGCTTTCGACATCATCAAACTTTAAGGTTGTTACAAGTACCTCAAATGTAGTAACAAGGATGTGCAAGATAGGAATTGTCCTCCTATTTAGTGTGTTTGGCCTCTTAAAGTGTTAAAATTGAAAATGCATGGAAGTGCTCAAATGGTTAATGATTTACCATTTGTTTTGACTTAAGACTCGGAATTTTAGAAACATTTGGACTGAATAAGAATGACATGTGTATCTTACCTTATGTTCAAACTACGACATTAAGTGACAAAAGAATATGGATGCGCTCTTACTCTAGGTCAAGTGGGAGATTGAAGGAATTAAGTGCAATAATCAAGTACTTAGACTAATTAATAGTTATCATGATTAAATAATTAAAATTATTAAATCAATTAATTTCGGTAGTTGTAATGTTTAGCTAGAAATCAATTATGATTTGCATTACAATTATAGTTGAAACTGATGGTAAGATTTACCAATCCTTTAGGGTTTCATACTAGAGTTATGGATTGCATCAAAATAATAAGAGTCCTTAAATGCTTACAAGTTCAACTAAACCTAATTTTGGTAAAGAGAATGACTCTTGTTCATCTATCTTTCACTCTTTATATAAGGAGATAAATATTGATGTATTTGATATAACAATTCAAGTAATCCTAAGCCTAGGGGTCATGCTCTTCATAAAAGTAAGAATTATTCTCCTATCCTAGCTAGCATACATGAAGGGATTCAGATATGTGCTCGTGTGGACTACATAGAAGAATCACATTAAGGGGTTCTTGATATTCATATTTGGTCCTAATGGCTAGGAAAATCATGCTACAAAGGTATATCTAACTTTTCGATTGATTCATGATTTACTATGCATGAGATCCTGAGTGTGTGATGTAAGAAAACCATTTTAAGAAATTTTCCTTTAATGCATCATAATCCTACAAGCAGTGAACTCATCAGGCATTATACATACCTTGCGAATTTCGTGTCACAATGGCGATAAATACTTAGCTACCGTGACAAATAAGGTAGATCCACCGTGCAGTTCTGTAACACACTGGAAAAATAACACAGTATTTAGGAAACCAGAAAGCAAATCTATATGCCAAGAAACAAAACAGAAAAACAAGAGTTTGGATCCCCTGCAATATACCAACACTAGACTTCTTACATGACGGGCTTTACATGAGCAAATCAATTGTCTACATGAGGTTGTAGGTATGTGAAATGTGTTGCAGGATTGTGCAGATTCCAGAACCGCAGAGAAGCCTCATTCAATAAGTAAAGATGCGCATAGAATCATTAGGATACCTGAATTTTCCCTTTGCCAAATGTTCTCTCCGACAAGAATAGCACGGCCATGATTATGTAAAGCACCAGCTAGAAGGTTGTGTATACTAAAGTTTCCTCTCCATCAAGACACAATTGAGCAACATCAAGTCCTGCTGTTACTCACGGATGCACGGGTACTCTGAAACACAACGTACCCCCGTACCTTATATATGAGACAGTGAAACTAAACAAAAAAAAATGTTTAGAGCAGAAAAGAATGGGAAGCCACAAGCTTTACCTGAGAGAACACCGACAGTTTTACATAGCCTGTTCTTGACAGACATCAGGGGTTTTATGGGAAATAATAGCACTGGAGATGGGATAAAACTTAATGTACTCCCGAAGTAGGATAACCTTCACAAAGATAGGTTTTGTTAGATATGAATAACAAATAGATTAAACACACTAATTTCAGTGTTTTCCATTGCTTGTTTGCAATCCATAAGAACTGAAACATCCATTTAGCAACTGTGAACCAAGAAATTTATTATATACCTCTCTGATATTAGAACTGAATGGAGTATCTTTTCCCATTAGCACAAAAACAGTGATTTAGAAAAAAATATCTCAACAGTGAGCTATGATCTTCAATCTATGGATATAATCGAATCAGTACCCTGTGGACTTTACTTTGACACTTTGACAGTTGTTCCAGCACTGCCTTGGAGCTTCTGTGTTACTGCCTCGCTACTTATCCTATCAAGCCTTTCTCCTGAATCTCCATAAAAGACCTTCTGAGTCAATTTTATCAGTTTTGGGGAGATAATCATTATAGATTATCAAACAGGCAATAACAAACTGCAGCTACACACTAACACATAATCATTAAACCAATCAGCTAATATACCTAATGCAATAGGTTTAATTGAATATCAATCACTGGTGTATGGAAAGCCCCGGCTTTAGGCTCCATTTAGTAGGCTGTAAAATATTTTCCTCATTTTATATTGTTTGGTTTAGAGTAAAATATATGATGTAAACTTGAAATGTAAATTAATTTTACATCCTATTGAAACATTTTCCACCAAAATTAGGCGTAAAACAATTTTACAACCATTCACTCAAAAAAAAAAAAACCAACACACAACTCACGTATTATCAACTCATGCATTCTTCATTTCTCATCTTCTCAGCAGGCTCTCTCTGCTCCACACTTTCTCTCTCATAAATATTGGGGAAAATTTCCACAATTTCTTTTTATCATCTTTGAATCTCAACAATTCAGTACATTTTCTTTGAATCTCATGTCTAGATTATTAAATTATCGTATTATATCATGAATTTGAATAAATTTTATCCACTCTAGTCGAAAATAAGAAAAAAAGCTTTGATTTTCTCCCGATTCAATTGAAGTATGAAAGTTTCTCATGAAATGTGGGCAATCAATAGTTTATTCGAAATTAGTGTAAAAATATTTTTTCTGTTATAACTTAAAATGTAAAAGTACAAACTATTACATTACAACCAATTGTTTGGTTTACATGTTTGATTGCGTACATTTACTTGTTTAATTAGTTTGCTTATTCGATTGTGAATACTCTGTCATATTTAGCTTAATGTCTTCTTATAATGTTGAAACAATTATAAAAATGAGGTTAAATGTAATTGATTAGAAAAGTTAATAGGAGTGATTGATTTTCATTTCAACCAAACAACGAAAAATGTTTAAATGTAAAGTCATTTTCCATGCAACCAAACAACGAAAAAGTTTCAAAAAAAATGAATTTTACGTCTAACCACACGGAGCCTTATGCAAAAATGAGGTTAAGGAATACTTGCATATTTGGTATAGTGTTTTTAAGTGTTGGAAATAGAATCACTTAACAGTTTTCATTACCTAATGTTTCGTATTAAGAGGTAGGGAACACATTTCATTTCGAAAGGACAACTATCACCACCCGTTTATTTTACTGCTCAACCTATGGTAACAAAATATGTTACTCTCCTCAATCCAAGTTTGACACATTGAAATCCTTTCCTTAGCTATACCAAACAATGATTAATGATGGTAAAAGTTAACATTCTCATTTTCCTTAGTTGTTGCAATTCCATTTCCTTTCCTAGATAACCAAACACGTCTTCAGTATCAGCCCCACTGTATGATTCAAGAATACATAAATTAGAGAAATAATTAAGCATCTCCATTATTTAGACTTCATGCAATTCTGTAAGACAGAAAACAAGCAGTCCACTCACGACCTTAAAAAGAACTTGGCTCATTTACAAGATGAATTACTCGACTAAATCAACTCCTTTGCGTAAACCAGCTCGTGCAGCTGGGCTATCCTCAACACAAGATACTACAGCCTGCACTGATATAAGAAGCCAAATTGATACATACAGCTAGTGCATAGCCTGCATAGTGAAATACTAATCACGGAGAGGTCTAACAGCGTTACAGCAAAGTTCCAGTAGTCAAGAGCTACTACCTCAAACTCCAGTTTCATTTTCTTAATCTAGTAAAAACTTATACAGATACCTTGTTGGATTGTGATATACTCAATGAGAGCCGACAGCTCACTCAAGTTTAACAATGTTATCAACCTGTACATGGATGTTCATATGCTTTAGGAACCGTGTGGCTATGACTGAATTAGACGCGCTGGATTCCCATAGCTTACCAGATGCCCAGTAGATATTCTAAAGTGCAAGATTGGCCATTGTTACGAAATCCAAAATGTCATGGATCTTGCTAGGATTCAGTAAGTACCCTTGGACTGATAATTCGGGTAAAAGGATCACTTACGCTTGAGACCATCCCACTGATCTTGTTATAAGATGCATCAGCGGACCTAATAGAGAACATTTCCACCATTGTTTTCTGCAACTTGGAATCCCAGTCTTGGCATCTCCCAACGAAGTTACCAAGCCGCCCCCCAAAATAGGACAAGGCAAAAAAGAATGTCATTTTGGCAGTGAGGGGCCAGCGTGAATTTTGTGCTATTAACTGTTATGGTGTTGGATGCAATAACGTTTGCCAAGAATCTCACTCAACTGGAATCAGTCATGCAGTACTTGTAGAAATAGAAGATTCATGTCAAAGAAGTATTTGTTTTTGAAAGTTGAGGCTATCGGCTATCAACTATCGAGTATCGAGAAGCAAAACCAGTAGCAAACTTGTCCAAGTCCTTACCTATTTCGTCCGTATCTTATGTAACACATTTTTTCTTCACCACAAATTACTGAGTATATAAAAATATCACTATACACAATATCGTGACGTTTCCTGGGATAATGATGGCAATTGGCAAATGATGCGGCTGTGAAAACTATGGAGGTGAGACACTGAAAAAGAAACGCATGGGAAGGGAGGGGCGCAATGGGTTGTCTTGGCGGTGGTGTAACTGTGCAGGCATCAACAGTTGTGCTTGCTGTCTTCGCGAAGGTGGCTTGTCTAGTAGAGTCGGAGGTGGTCGCGTGATTGATGGAGGATTTGGTGGAGTTGGTGCTAGGGGGCCCCTTAAATGAAATCATTGCTCATATATCATAATCTTGACTTGTATTATTAATTTTTTCCCTAACTTATTTCAAAAGATGATAAGAAACTAGGAAAGTTTTAGTGAAGATTTGATTTAAATAGTAAAGATTTAGCAAATCACATGGGACCAAACTTATTGAATTGAAAAAGCACACTATGAAATCATCATGAGCATATAATTAGTAGCTTAAGTACACATCATTCTGCAACAACAATACATTTATTAGAGCAACGGGGATAAAAAAATGACGCCTTTACCTATAATTCTAGCCTAAGCACGAAAGAAACAGATCATTACAGGGAGGATAATAATGCAAATAGGTTACATTTTTCGTTGGCAGCGAAGACATTAGAAGAGGATATGAAACTATGTTGACAGGTTTCAGAGAAAACATGGAGAAGTTATGAATCTTATGATGCTTTTATCCATAATCTTTTTGTACAGAAAGAAAATTATTATGGTCCAAACTCTCATAAGAAATCGGTAATTTTAAGAATGAGCAGCAGCTCCTACTAACCAAAAGAGAAGCAACATTTCTGTGTAGAAATGGAGAATGTGTTAACGTCCCTCGCTCTTCACTAGCTGTGAGAACACCCGACTCATCGAAACACCTGAATGATCCTCAAGACCAGACAAATCCTGTGTTCCAGAAGTAACACTGTTATCGTTCTCGCTAAAATTGTGGACCTGAGGAGATAGAACACCAATCATGTTGGTGCTGTTATCTTCAGGGTCATCTAGAATAACGGCTTCTTGTAGTTGAAGAGTATACTCCAAGTTCCACAGCACGTCACCCATTGTAGGTCTGTCAACACCAAAATCAGCCAAACACTTCTCAGCTGTTTCTCCGAACTTTCTGAGGGACTCAGGCTTCACCTTTCCTGCAAGAGCGGAATCTACAACTTGATCCAGTTGCCCTTTCTTGTGCCATTTCATCGCCCATTCAGCTAAATTCACCATCTCCCTAGGAAGTGTTGGGTCTATGACTGGCCTAGCACAAAGTACTTCAAATAAGACCACCCCAAATGAGTACACATCTGATTTTTCAGTAAGTTGTTGCCTCCTGAAATATTCGGGATCAAGATATCCAAAACTACCCTTGACAGCTGTACTGACATGGGTCTGATCTATCTCAGGTCCGGTCTTTGAAAGACCAAAATCAGCAACTTTAGCCATGAAATTCTCATCCAGCAAAATATTGGCTGATTTTACATCACGATGAATCACAGCTTTTGAATATCCAGTGTGAAGATAATGGAGTCCTCTAGCAGCCCCAATGCATATCTCAAGCCTCTGCTTCCAACTCATGCTAGGAAGACCCGAGCCATAGAGATGGCTCTTGAGGGTTCCATTTTCCATATATTCATAGATCAAAATCATCTCATTTTTTTCGTCACAATATCCGATCAACGAAACCAAGTGTCTGTGGCGGAACTGTGAGAGCATTTCAATCTCTGTTCTGAACTCTGCAAAACCTTGTTGGGACTGAGGATTACCCCTCTTGACAGCTACTTTTGTACCATCGCCGAAGACTGCTTTGTACACTTTACCGAATCCACCAACTCCAATAACTAGACTCTCATCAAAATTGTTTGTGGCTTCTTGTACCACTGCAAAAGGAATTCGATAGCTCAAGTTGTAATCAATACTTGTAGCTGTAGTATTGGAGTATTTACTCCCCATCGAGTGGGAAGCCCCTCCAGTAAGGGACATAGGTATCCAAGATTTTGAATGACCTTGACGTTTCAGTTTACTTCTTTTACAGAATACGAGAAGGATAGCAGCCAAAACTAGGACACAAAAACCTCCAACAGTAACACCCACTATCAGCCCAACTTTTGAGTTTTTATTCAAAGAAGAAATGGCAGGAGCACCACCACTAAGGCTGGCCTTAGAATTATTGAGTTTCATGATCTCTAGCCCATTCAAGATTGCATTGGGATACACATTATCTAAACCAGACGGGCCAATTGCTACATGAAGCTTGTTGCTGGTTGTGATTGGTGAAATAACATCAATAAGAACCGGGGTTGCCAAAGAACCGGCAGTCATAGTACTAAGATCAGTATCACGAGAAGCAATTGAAGAGTCAAGATAAACATTAAAATACAACTCATTCAAGGATGTACTCACAATATCACAGAAGTGGAAGCGCACAAGATACTGAAACCCTGTCTCCACCTCGAATTCCCATGTGACATTGAAATTAGACTGGGGGTTATTTTCCGAGTTCATCCTTGCAGCAGAGCCATAAACACTAGCAGGAGCACTAAACCTCGTTGCAAGGCCGGGAGCATAATTGACAGCGGCAGTGTTATTCACATCTACAACAGTTGCATTATTCAACAAAAAACCACCATCGACAACCCAGGTTCTCCAAAGGGAGTCATTGTTGTAGCTAATGAATGGTCCTCCCATATTAACCCTGGCAACAGTTTCCATTGCCTGTGTCACCAAGCCACTGAATCTTCCAATAGGGTTGACCAAGTTGGCATCATCTTCAAAGAGTGAATCAGGGACAGAAACAATTTCCATAGCATTCAGGAAAGCAAATGAGTTCGATGAGGGGGTGAAAATGATAACAAGGATGCTCGATGTCACATTCATCGAGTACTCTTTCATCACAGCAGAACTTTCTGGAGTAAAATCATCTAGTAGCCCAAAATTTTGAGCAGTAACACTAAAGCTAGCACTGCTCATCCTGTATGTTCCATGATCAAATGGGAAGAAATAAAAGCGAACAAAATATCGTCCCCTCTGGGTGATGGGCAATGAATACCTTGATACCCCAGTGAAAACTCTGGCAGTTTGATAAACTGGCAAATTGGAGGAGGTACTGGTGGGATTGGCAGTAGTACTCCCCAAAACATCTTGTGGAGTGGAAAGATACCGGGACGAGTATCGATCAGCCATGAAAACACGGTCACCAACCGTGGTATTATCAGAGGATCCACAGTTAATAAGGTAATTAGTTGCAGCAGCATTAGCACTCCCTAAAAAGGAGGCTAGACACAACATAAAGGAAACCAACAAGACCAATATACGACCCATTTGAGCAGTTTTTGATAACTGACCAAACTTGCAGATCTTAATCTAGATGAAATCCTAGGTTTTCAGATATGATTTTTGATGGGAAAACAGATCAAATACTCATCTAGCAAGCTGAATTTAGTAATCACAGGAAAAATCTGAAACATTACCAATTTGAGCTCAGAAACAGGACAAATTTGAGGGGTTTGCCCAAATCATCAAATACCCAAAAAAAAAAAAGAAGTAAAAAAAACAGCAGAATATAGTTACAAACAGTAATCTAACCTTAAAAAGAGCTCAAATTGAAAAGGTAGAAACATAATAAAGATAGAAACTTTAGGATAGACAGCCGGAAAAGGAAACTGAATCAGAAGGTGAAGAAAGTGCAGCTTACTGGATCAGCAACAAGGTCTGAGACAGTAAAGGTGCAAGATTTGGATGATAAGCTGAAGAAGCCTTAAATTTCCTGCTTTAAAAAAAAAAACAAAAAAATGTTGAAAGTCTGTAGTAGTATTAGTAGATGATGTTAGATTGTTAGCTGTTTTGCAAAGCAATTTAGCAGAAGAAAGGGAATGAATGACAACTAAACCAAGAAAGTGACATAAAAGTATAACATTATATTAATAATGATATTATCAAAGAAAGACAAATATAAGTACAATTTTTTTTGACTTTTTGATTGATAGATTGTATTTTGAGAAGATGCAGACAAAGTCAAAGAATTATGAGAAAATGGGAAAGGTAGAGGGATTGAGGAGGTCAAGGGGTTGCTACAAAGACAGCCGGCCTACTGTCTTGGCATATGTTGCCGTCTGCTGAACGGGTGGAGTAAGCCTGTAACGGTCAAGGTTGGTATGGTTAAAGAATTGTTTAACTTTATATTTGATGGCGTTCACATGAACCATAACGTGAAGCATCGAGAAAAGCGGCCCCAAATTCAAGTGGCAGACGGTTATTAGATTTCAAAACGTTTTTTAATCGTATATTCTCTCCCCCTCGCTTTTGTCTATGATATATGTTATATTGAATATTTAACGAATCAAGCTATTTAGATTTAGCTTGGGCTCGAGTTTTGGCTCAACTCAACACTTGAACGAACCAATTAGAGTAATCGATTTTTATAATATAATTTTTTAAAATATATATATAATTTATACACTGTATTATTTTTTTATATATTATTTTTACAAAATCAAATTTTAAATAAAAATTTATTGTCAATCCGAGTTTCGATCTGAGTTCCTAGCCAAACTCCTATTCAGCTATCAAGCTCAAACTCGAGCACGCATGATCTTAAAAGCTTGTCGAGTTTCGAACTCGAGCTGAGCCGAGCATATTCTTATCGAGCATGAGCCGAGCCCAATACTATTCGGGCTCGGCTTGTTGATTAAGTACCCCTACTCTCATCATTTTCGCTTGGAATCGTCACTTTCTTTGCTTTTCATGGCACGCTTTGTCTACTACTTTTATTTTCATTTATATTTGCTATCTCAAACAATGAGATCAAAGAATACAAGCAAACTTTTGATATGCAAAGAAGTCTTTGTTGTAATATAGGTTGTCCTGCTTTGATTGACAATATATTCTTATAATTTGTAAATTTATAATTTTATCATCAATTTTATTGTGTTTATTGTTATTTTAAACATTTTTTAGCCCTTTTTATTTTATGAATTTCATTTCATTTTGCATGGTTCGTTTATTTTGATTTCATACAATGTTTTATATAGAAAGTGACCATAATAAAGGTAAGGTGAGCATATACTATAAAAAAAATGACAATATTTGAGTAAGGCGAGCGTGTGGCTACAAAGAAATAAAAGAGATCACACAATATCATTGTTGTATAGGCCCAATTATCATATTGGCCCCATACCTGTTACCAACTTTTGGTTGCTCCATACACAAGAGCAATATGGGCTGAAGTCTTCTCTTGAACAAAGCCCAACTTGAAGCATCCGACCCTACTTCATCCTTCACCAGTCCCATAAATACCCATTTATTGGCCAAAGATAAACACAATTAATTTTCAACAAAATTATACATACTCTCTTCTTCCAAAGCAAGTAAGAACCTTCATTTAGAACTCTCTAAACAACAAACACTCAGGGAGGTTTCCCTTGAGCTCCTTTGTTCATTTACTAACTCAGGCCTTGGGGTGGGTTTCCTCGGAACACCACCCCCAAGGTCAGTAACCTTATTCTTGGTGCAGGTTGTTTACTTTGGAGGTCTACAAAGTTCAACTTAAGAAGACCCACAACAACACTCTTTCTCATTACTTGACTTATAAGTAATCATTTCGATCTCCTGGATATAAATAATTTGTCCCTAGAAGGAGGGACTCTTAGCCATAGCTTCATAGATCTTACCATGGTTAACATCGTATAACTGCTGACACTGAAACCTCGTTAGGGTCACCAAAACACACCTTTGGCACCCCAACTAGGGTTGGCATGCCAAAGGGCATATCGTTTGTGATGGATCCTACACCACTCCTAGGGGGATAATCGTCCCAAAGTGTCAGCAAAGCTAAGAGGGCGTCAGAACATTCAATTCCCACGCAAGGAGGGGGGAAGATATACCCCTAGTAAGGCGCATCACGCTGGGGAAGATGAGCTTACCCCTGAACATTTAGACGCAACCATCGCTACATTGCAACAAGCTAAAAAGCAACTAGCAACTACCAGGAGTGCCCAAGAGTCCAACCGCAGGGAGTTTGTGGAACCTCGAAGAAAGATACGCAGGAAACTTAAACTACATATAAGATAAGAAGATAAAGGTGCGGACCTACACGAGAATCGTCTAGCAGCAAGCATCAAGCCTCATACCTAAGCTTAGCCTAGAAAGAGTCCTTAAAGGACGCTACCACTTAGAAAATAAAACACCCATAATTCTTACAAGAGCCTTCGATCTCTACAGACTATGATGAAAATTACTACAAGAGTAAGGAGTCTAGAACACCGAAGCACGCTCACGAATTTGGCTACACGGACCAAACACAAGGGTCCACATCCAAGAGATCAATCGATCAGTGAGTTGGAGGACGAATGTGGCTTACCGACAATAAGTTCCAAGGCAAACAGTCTACAGAAAGATAACCTCACAAGGGAGTGCTAAGAAGAATAAGTTCACCCACTAACAGGGCTCACTCGCTCTCCGATAGACCTCCATAAGAAGTTAGGCTATCCACAAAGTCCCCATTCTCAAAAGTGATCTTAAGAGAACTATAGTTAAATTCAAGCTGCCCAACCATGAGAAGTATGATAGGAAAGGTGACCCTCAAGACCACATAGCTACCTTTGAGAGCCAACTTTTCTTGGGACTGTTCATAGATGCCACTTGGTATAAGTACTTTCTCATTACCCTTGTTAGAGTGGCTCAGGACTGGTTTTAACCCCTATTGTAGTGCTCCATCTTCAATTTCACCCAGTTGACAGCACAATTCAATAATCACTTTGTTAATAACAAGCGTCGCACTAAGTGGCCTATAGAATTGATCGACATTAAGGAAGAGAATGGTGGGAACTTGTAAGATTAAAATGGAAAGTTCAACTAAGAGGTTGTCCAAGTTCCCACTCTAGAACAGGGTATTGCTTAGCACGTCGTAAGGAATGGTCTAAGGCCAAGACCCTTCCGAAATGATCTTTCATAGGGATTGATGACCCACATGGGAAAAGCACTTGCTTTGGTAGAGAAGTTCATAGCCAATGAAGACTTCAACAGGTGGTGAATTCCATATCCTAGATAGGCATCAAAATGCTAAGGTAGACTCTAATAAGGGCATAGTGCCTAAGGGCAAGGATGACAAGGGAAACATCATGCCACACAAAATGAAATTTGATAAGTACACTCCCCTTACCATCACCCCACAAGAATGATGACAAGTGCTAGAGGCCACCCCCATTTAAAATGGAAAGGAGGAAGAAGAAAGCATATTGTGATTTCCACAGTTGCCCGGGTTACCCGACTAAGAAGTGCGTCAGCCTGAAAAACAACTTGGAAGATCTAATCAAGCAAGGATACTTTAAATAGTACAAGGCATGGGAACAAAAGCAAAAGGACTCGCACAAAGGGGGCATAGAGGGATCCCTACAACACTCCAACAAGGACAATAAGGGCATTTACATGTTTTGGGTAGAGAGGATTTGGTTGAATAGAAGGCTTATCTACGCTAGATGAGCCAACCAAATCTATATGTCATCAAAGAACTAGCATTCCCAGGGATGCTTGTCATGGCCTTCACCCCAAAGGACTGGAGAGGGGTAATCTTTCCCCACGCAAACCCCCTCATTGTAAATGTTGACATTGCAAAAACACCATCCACAGGTTGTAGGTCGACTAAGGTAGTTAAGTAAATGTGCTTTACAGACGCATGTTGTTATCCCCCATAAATTTTTGAGATTTTAATTGCACTTTTATTCAAAGAACTCGAAAATATTTCCTATATATAATTTTAGTATAAAATGAACAAAATGAACAAAATTTTTTTTTTTTAAAAAAGATCTTGAATATTCTATTTAAATAATTATGGGGTTTATTATTTTTAGTAAAAGATTATTTTCATTTAGACCATCAAACTCATATAGCCCAACAAATTATCCTATCCATTAACCCTAATATATATATATATATATATATATATATATATATATATATATGTGTGTGTGTGTGTATGTGTGTGTGTGTGTGTGAGAGAGAGAGAGAGAGAGAACCATTTTTGTGTGAGAACCCATCTAAGACCATTGAGTGAGTGAAGATCTATGGCTGTAATGACATTAAAAATTGTTGGAAAATCTGTAAATATCTGAATATGGGGATGTGAAGTTACTTTTTGTTCGGCTGGCACAGTTAAAGTCAGACGAAATGTCAGTTGCTTTTGTTCGGCTGGCACATTTCACTCTACTAAACTATTGTACTTTTATTCATCATTGTGTGTTTCCTTTATATTTTCATCGTTTTCTTCATTATTGTACATCAATATATCATTGTTTTCCCGGCAAAAGCTCTCCTCTCATTTCAGGTAATTTTTTTTGCACCTCTTGTACTTTTTTTATTCTTGTTAATTATTTTTATTTGTGAAAGTATGAAATTTTTGTTGTATTAGAATTGAGTGAAAAATATTTTAGATTCACAGTTAGTTATTCAGAATTTGGTCTTGGTTGAATATGTTTTAGTTTTGGAATGTGTGAATTTATGAAATTATATGAATCACTAGCTTAGTATATTTGAAAAAGTATAGAAGAAGATATTAGAACAATAGGAGCTAAGTTTCTAACAATGAGAACATCCATTTAGACCAATACCCGAAAAGTTTAGAACAATATATAGAACATTAAAATAAAACATTAGAACAATAAAAGACCAATTTAGTATATTTGAAAAAAATATAGAAGAAGACGTTAGAACAATAGGAGCAAAGTTTAGAACAATGAGACCATCCGTTTAGAACAATACTCGAAAAGTTTAGAACAATAGGAGCTTATTACAATTGAAAAAATATAAAATATTAAAATAAGACGTTAGAACAACAAGAAACCAATTTAGAACAATGCAAACTTTTGTTTAGAACAATAAAACAAAAGTTTAGAACAATAACCATACTTGGAACCGAAGTTATAAATATGTAATTTGACATGTAGTTGTTAAAAATTTAGTGATATTTGAATATTTTTGTATTTTTGGAATCTTTGAAAATTTGAAATTTTATGAAATAATAGCTTAGTTTAGTTGAAAAAAATATAGAACATTAGAAGAAAACGTCTAAACAGTATGAGTTTTTTTTAGAACAATGAGAACATTCGTTTAGAACAATAAGACATACTTTAAACATTTGAAAAGAAGTTATACTTGACGTTATAAAATATGTAATTTGACATGTAGTTGTTAAAAATTTAGTGATGTTTGAATATTTTTATATTTTTGGAATCTTTGGAAATTTCAAATTTTATGAAATAATAGCTTAGTTTAGTTGAAAAAAATATAGAACACTAGAAGAAGACGTCAGAACAGTAGAATTTTTTTTTAAACAATGAGAACATTCGTTTAGAACAATATAATAACACAAAGTTTTTGAACAATAAGACATACTTGAAACATTTGGACAGAAGTTATACTTGACGTTTATTTGGTGATGTTTGAATATGTTTTTATTTCCGAACGTTTGATATTTTAAAATTTTATGAAAATTTTATGAAATATTTTTAAAAAATATATAAAACATTGGAAGAAGACGTTGGAACAATATGAGACCAGTTTAGAACAATGAGAACATTTGTTTAGAACTATAGCATAATTATTATGTTGTCCTAAATATGACATTTATTGTTCTAAGGAGTAGCTATTATGGTTTTTGTAGGCAATGGGCAATGAAGAGAATTGTAGTGATCATAGTTAAAATAGGGGTAATACATCAGAAGTGATACCTGTGTGTACACTTGGAGGGTCCTAAGTATGGATCTCAATTTGCTCTAGCGAGTTAAAACCATCACTAGTGGAAAAAACCACATATGCTCCGGTTTTTTGAAGGCTTTATGCTTCGGTTTTGACCCGAAGTAGATTTAACCGGAGCATATTACAAATGTCTTTATGCTCCGGTTCAAACCGGAGCGTAATGGAGACTTTATGCTCCGGTTCTTGAAAAATTGGAGCATATAGTCTCCTTTTTTTTAAAAAAAAATTAGACTTTATGCTCCGGTTCTTGGAAAAACGGAGCATATAATAGCATTTTATGCTCCGGTTTTCCAAGAACCCGAGCATAAAGTCTATATTTTTTTTTTGCAAATGCTAATTATTGTTATTGGAAATATTATTCAATGCAAATATTAGAACAAAGCAAGCTGAAAGGCTTTCAATACTCTTTATATAAAACTAAGTTTCAAATATAATTGTACATGATTTAAGTTACAAACTAAATTAAATATAACAACTAAATTAATCCCATAATCAACATCTTCCTCACTTTTGACATTAACAACCTCACTGTCTGCTCAATTAATACTCTTTTCTGAGAGGAGTTGATAATGCCTTTACACTCAGCATCCAACAAAACCTCAGACATCACTGCAGGAGCATGGGCTTTAGGCTCTTATAATTGAACCATGAATACGTTATACATCTTTACATATTGTTCATTGTAGAATTCACCAAATAACAGGGCTACAACCTATAAAATGTCAAGGAAGAATGTCATTCCAAATACTAAACCATTTATACAGATAACAGAAAATAATCTGGTGTGAAGAGCTCTGGACATAACATGTCAAGCGCTAGTTATAAACCTGGTGTGAAGAGCTCCAGGCTATCATCCACCCCTAGTGTTACAATAAAATGAAAGTTGGTTTCAAACAACATAGATTACAGTGAAAAATAGAAAAGTCCCCTTCAGCAGATATAAAGCTAATTGATTCATAAAGCGAAAAAGGTGACTTAACTAAATAACATTCAACAGCTTACAAAACTAAGTTAGTAGGAAATATTTCATTTGCCTAAGTAACCAACATAGGCCAGCGTATAAGCATTTAAGCAAATGGTTTTGGTAACTTTATTCTCCTAACATACCCAGTCAAGGACTTAAACAAATACAACATAAAGTCAAAGTCCTTATATTTGTTACTTCTTTGAAATGCCAAGCCAGTGCAAGTATCACTGAATCCATCAAAAAGCACCAGTTGCCGCTGATTAACAAGCAAAATTAGAAAATACCAAAATCGAATTTTTAAAAATATGGACTAACCGGATGCTCCTGTAGGCTGCATCAAGTTATTAACTCCATACCAGTCCAAAATGATCAGTTGTAATGTTGTAGATCCATAATGACCTCCCTAGACCTTCAAGTTACTGGAGACAATGTTTTGTATACATAGTGCCATGCTAAAAGAAGCTGAAGCTAATGACTGAATAAAAACTTGGGATAGAAGCACTAGAAGCTAATTAACTTAATTAAGTTTTTGCATTTAAATTCTGAAACAAAACTTAATTTCCAGCCCCTGTTATACTACAGAACCTAATAAAGATACTTGTCCCCAAGTGTCCAGCCGCTCATCTACTATACATGTTCAAGGAGACATTGAACCAACTATCACTCTACTCCAATTGCTAATTAAGAATCAATGAACCAATAGTTGAATGACCGTCTTTCTAGGCTAAGATTTATACTAAAAAGCAAAGCGGCAAGTCATGACCCTCACTTAAACACCCACCCACCAAAAACAAATAAGGATTTCATTTTCAAACTCACATAAGATAATTACATAAATCCAATTGCACACAATTTTTCAAAACTTAGAGGAGAAATTACCTTGGGAAAGCTCATGGTAAATGGTACTGTAAGAACAGCTAGAACTCTTGAAAACTTCTTCATGTTGCTAGCAACAGGATTGCCTTCCATACCATCCTGCATATTGCACTGGCATAGGAAAAAGAGGTAATTAGTAAAATTATGAGATAATACAAAGAGTTTGTTACACAGATTAATAGCACAGAATAAAGGATAAGCAAAACATTCAACAGGTAAAGATCTTGTATAGTCCAGAGCATAAAAAGTTGTAAGCTTGAAGATAAGATCAACAATTTGTTTAAAAAACGCATGCCTCCATAGTTATTAGAAAAGTCAGTGCAGTTAAAATTAGAAAGATATACATTGCATCCGGAGTCGTGAGATCAGTAAACCAAAAAGCTCCACCAGTTTTAAAAGATGGAACCTTCTTTGCTATATTAGATATCTGTATAAAAAGCATGTGATAAGTATATGTATTTTCTTAAAGTATGCACCACAAGAAAAGAAAATCATCTTTAACTTACAACTAAAAAAAACTGATGAAGACAAGACCTTGAATCAGAAGACCTTTAAGAGGAGTAAATGGTGTAACACCAAATCTGCATTCATAAACTTATTAGCACTTAGGCATACAAAAATAAGAAAACACAGTTACACAATGCAAGTTGGAAGAAGAAAAAGATCACCACCACCAAGCAAAACATGCAAACACGTGAGAAATTTGACATCTTTCAGATCTCTTGATACCTAACTTACATACCACTACATAAATTCCATCCAAGTAGTCACAGGTAATAGTCACTTCTATTCTATGCCTACTGCCAAAGAGAAACCACCCCTTCTTTTCTCCTTTTAACATTTAACTCCATCGCCAGCAATTAGCTCTTTACAAAATGTTTAAGTGAGAATTAATGGACTAACCTTTAACTCCAATTCCCGAAGAGATTCAGCAACAACACGTATAATTTCAGCAACTTAAATACGAGAATTGAATAATCGAACTAACCTTTCAGATGTCTATTCCAATTCACGAAGAGCTTCCGAGATCTTTCGCTGTTGGAATGATGGGGAATGTAGTTGAGAGTGTGAATGCAAGAGATTTGAGTGTATGTATTTGAGCGCGACCAAAGACCTAATAAAATTATGTGCGAGATGCATTTATGCTGTGGTTACAAAGCCCAGAGTATATTATGTTTTATGCTCCGGTTTAAAGGCAACCAGAGTATATACCGGTTTTATGCTTCGGTTATTATAAGACCGGAGCATAAAGTGAGTTTAATCTAATATTCCGTAAACTTTATGCTTCATTTCTACAAGAACTGGAGCATATATAATGTAGAAGATTTCATTTTTTCCACTAGTGCGTATGTGGGCATGAAATTCTCAAGTATTGATGAAGGGTTTTCATTTTATGAGGCATATGCAAGTTCGGTTGGTTTTAACGTTAGAAAATCTACTACAAAAAGAAGGAAGAATGGCGTTGTTAGTTTTCAATATTTTATGTGTAATAAAGCTGGATATAAGTGTAAGAAAAAGAGTAATTTGCAAGATATGAGAAGTGAAAATGAAGGCGAGGATAGAAGTGGAGTTGTTAGGAGAACTCTGGTCACTCGTGTTGGATGCAAAGCATGTATGGTGTTGAAGGTTTGTGTTGATGGGGGTTATGTTGTATTTAATATTGAAGAAAGACATAACCATTCCCTTTATTCATCAAATTTTGTACATTTTCAAAAAGCGAGGTGAAATATGAACATTTTACACAAGAAGATGATTGTTGATAATTCAAAGGTAGTATATATATACGAATGTTCTAAGTTTGTATCCTATTGTTCTAAAGTATTCAATGAATTGTTCTAAATTTGTATTTCATTGTTCTAAAAGGGTTATTCTATTGTTCTAAAATTACAGTATATTTGGTTTATGTAAATTATTGTAAAGTTATATTCTATTGTGTACACAGGTTAACATTGGACCGTGAGAAATTTAGAATGATGAAAGAATACGTTGGTGGTTATGAGAATGTAGGTGACTCTAAGTGTGATTTCAAAAAATTTCATAGGGACTTGAAGGCATACATTGATGGGGCCGATACACAAATGTTTGTGGATAATTTCAAGAGGAAAAAGTTGATTTGGTTAGACCTCCTAAAATTTTGAAAAATAAAGGGACTAGAGTACACATTGGGAGCGAATATTACAGTGAAACTACTTCGAAAAGATTGAAGGGCGATAAGGAGAAAGCAATTGAGCAATGTCAAAAGAGAAAAAGGTTATGTCGAGGGTGTGAGGAACTTGGATATCATGATATCAGAAATTGTCCAAATAAAATATTTTGATATTAGTATTGAATTGTATATAGTATGTTGGATTCATGTTTGAAAATTATGCCAAATAGCATACATAACAATTTAATATAAATTTAGAACAATAGTTTAGGTATATTGAACAACAGTTTTGAAGTTTAGAACAATAGTTTCGAAGTATAGAACAATTAGTAAAGACGTTCAGAACAATATTTTAGACATTAATATAAGTTTAGAACAATAGGTATATTGAACAATAGTTTAGAAGTTTAGAACAATAGTTTTGCAATATAGAACAATTAGTAAATAAGTTTAGAACAATATTTAGACGTTTAGAATGTAACAATAGAGATATAGAAAAATATAACAGAAATTTAGAACATTCTAGGAATATGACCATAATATAATACAGTTGATAAATAATCACACCAAAATAATATTTGAACAATAAAAAACTAATTGCGAATATAGTAATATAATGTTAGTACTATTGTTCATAGAGTTCATTCAAATCAAAATAGTCAATCAATGATGTAGTTCCCCCCAATCATCCTCACGATTCATCTTGTTGCTTTGATTGATCCTTTGCCCACACCTTTGATTTAGATATTACTTCATTTTGAACATGATTCTCATTGCTTGTCAAGATTCTTCCACAATATTCAATGCGTAATTTCTTAATCATTTCAGACTGAAACAGAGAATGAAAGGAAATTAATGTGTATGAATGGAAATTTAAATAATTCAAAGGACTTAGTGTACTCTATAAACTAGTAACTTACATCGGTAGCTTCTACTCCTATGTCCCACTGTGAATCACTTTGGTTTTGATATAGTCTCCATGTGCTTTAAGATGAACACTCCACAATCAGTTGCATTTTTGTTGTCCTTTTGTTCATTTTTTTCAATGATGTTTTAAAAGTAGAGATGAGTTCACCATTACCTATCTGTTTCTCTGTTAAAAATCTTGCAAAGGCTTTGGACTGTGTTATAAAACATTGTAACGGAAGTTTAGAACAATGCAAGAGCAGTTTAGAACCCTAGAACAATAAAACATAAGTTGTAGTGTATAGTTAGAACAGTAGAACAATATACTAATTGAAGAATCGAATAGATTTAATGTATAGTTACCATTGTCTTATGGTAGTTTTTATATTTTAAGGTAAATGAGATTCCCTTCTCCAAGAATCTTTTGTCAATCACCTCGATTCATTTTCTAATGAAATTAAAACAGAATAAGTAGTAGTGTTCGAAGGCTACTATGGGGAAGAACACCTGAAAATTTAGTAATAATAAAAACATAGAGCTTATACTGTAATTAAAAAATTATTGTCTTATTGAAATTCAGTAATTATAAAATTATTGTTCTTACCAATTGCATTTTTCCAAGGGTAGTGACATTGGAGCGTTTCATTTCACTCTCCATTCTTGATGTGAAGGCCTAGTATCTTTCATCAAAAGTAGTTGACATAGGGAAATACCTAGCACTGCAGAGTATGATATGTAATATATACAATTTTATAACATTTTACCAATAGTATAACACTATTTAATAGAGGGATAGAACAATGAAACAATAATTTAGAACATGATGACAATCTTTTTAGGACATCAAAAAGATAATTTAGAACAACATTTGGATAAACAGATTGGAATAAGATAACTGAAGTTTATAACAAGAATAACTTTTAAAAAAATAATTTACCCAAAGCTCAGAGGTGAAGAAAAATTTGTTCTTTAATTCAGGGTTTCTCCTTCTATTCTGAACGTTCAATATATAGGCCCATTAATCAATAATGTTATTCATGATCAAATTGTCATCTGCAATTGACGTTACATCTTCCCTGTTGATCTAGGTTTGATTATCATTATATAACTCCTCGCTTATAGTCATGGGGATAAACAAATATAAAAGTTTAGAATGGTATTTGAATGCAAGAACATTAGTGTTAAAAATTGGAAAATTATATTAAATGTTTAGAATAACTGATCATAAAACTAGAACATATACCTCAAGGGTCCTATTGAAAATGCATATTCAGCAACCTTTCTTTGTGCTGCATCGACTCTTTTCAAAGTCATTTCTTTCTCGACCATGAATGGAGAGCATAGATACAAAGGAAGGTTTTGTGGACGTCTTTTTCTCGTTGTGGTTCTTTTTCATTCAACCCGGCCACAACGTCTTGCTCAGAACTTTAAGTGGTTCAGAACATTCAAATAAATAGAACAATATATCAGATCTTTAGAACAATATGCCAAATATTTAGAATAATAGGAATGAACATTTAGAACAATTGAACATATTTAGAACAAAAGCGTAGTAGAGAATGATTACATGTCCTTTACAATATCTTGCACAATTAATTGTGTCAATTTGTGTATTTGCTCTTCTAATTCTTGGTTTGATGTATCACAATGTTCAAGAGGAGTAGGAGTAGAAGAAACTGGGTTGATATTTTGCTCTGCTTGAGCTAGGGAATCGGTAATAGGTGGGGCAAGTAAAGTAGGAGGTGTTAAAAATAGTGCATCAGTGGGGTTGGGGCAGGGGAAGCTGGGGGAGTTAGAATAAGAGGACGGGGGGTGACAATGTTTGTGATTCAATAAAAAGGTTAAAGGTAGTGTGAGATGAAAGAACCACATCCTTAGGTTGATATTTTTCCTAAGCTTTACCCATTACATCGTTGAGCTCCTATATAAAAGTTGGCTCGTCAAAAAGATGTTGGTCCTGGCTGAGAATGATGGGACTACTCATCAAATTTGGGCGCTGAGTGTTTTGTAATGAGGTATACTTATTCCAAATGTTGGCAATTAGTGTATTCATTTCATCTATCATTTCTATTTTTCCCAATAAGCTACTTGTTTTGTCAATAATAAAGTACATGTGATTGACATTGGAAGCAAGAGTCTTTGCCAAATTTTCAAAGTTGTTTAAGAAAGCCTAGACGGATGGAGAAAGATAAATTAGAACAATTTGGCAAAATGTTGGAACATTAGTGTGATAATTTAGAACAATAGTACCTAATTTAGTAGTGTAATAATTTAAAATTATATAATTTAGAAGAATAATAACTTATATTTATAACAATATAACACTAGCTTAGAACATTAGTGTAATCAAATGTAGGACTTAGAACAATAGGTTGATCATTTTAGAACAATACCACATTAATTTTTAACACATGCCATAAGATTAAGATATTGAAAATGAACTCACAAGTACGTTTGTAGGAGCAGAAGATGTTGAAGGTAATACCCTAGATTCAGGGTTAGCATTCTCCTCTTTGATCATTATCTCAAGAATGATTCCTTTCCCAAATTCTCTTGTTAGTTTAATCTTCATTCTTGATTGGATCAATTCCTTCTTCCAGACTCCAATCAAAGAGAATTATCTTGGGTGAACAACATTGCTTCTTTTGAGGCGATCAAAGTAAGAAATATGTAGAACAATAGGGAAAGTTTTTAGAACAATAGAACAAATGTTTAGAACAATCCACTATATTTTTAGAACAATAGTCAGAGCAATAATAAAAAGAGAATAAAAATAGACTTACAAGTAAAAATGGTAGTGGACTTGTGAAAAACACAGACCCATTTTTCCAATCACTTATTGATTGGACCATGTGCTTGTAGGTGAATTCACACTAATCAAGTGTTTTGATACTTCTTATGTCTTTGTAGTAGGACAAGAACTTAATGTTAAGTGAATGGTTTGCTGTGGATTTAACACAACAATTGATAGCAGCTACGACAAAGTTCCACAAGAACTCGTCGCACATATCCCTTTCTTTTAGCTCCTCTATTTTAGCAATAAGGGCTGAGTTTGTAGGACTCCTAATAGTAATGACAAACATACTTCTCCAGTGTTGCACAAATGCTTTTGCCTTTTTGTCCTGGTCAATAAGTTCCTTTTCATCAATATGTGTCCCTCCAATGGGAAGACCATAAACTAGGTGGACATCATCAGCTGATATTGGTATCTCTTGGCCATGGGAGAGTACCAAAGAAGATCTATATTTATCAAAGCTATCGACCCCAATTCTGCATAGAACTTAGATTTATGACTACCTAAGTCTAGTTCTAGGAAGCCCCCAAAGCCTATATTTTTAATGGATTCTTTGTGTTGGTCAGAGAGGTTAATTAAGACATCGGTTATGAATTTCTTTGGTGGAATTCTTTAGGTAAGGACATACCTTTTTTTGAAGGTTTTGAAAGTGTTGAGGATTTCCTTTTTCTTCTTCTGTTGCTTGTTCAAAGCAACATCAGTGGCTTTTTGTTTTTGTCTAGTAATAATTGGTTGTCTTTCAACGCTCCTACATGAAGGTAAGAACATTGCAACAAGAGTTTAGTACATTGGAAATGAAAAATAAAACATTAAAATAATATAACAATATTTTAAAACAACTGACCAGCTAGTTTAGAAAATTATATCAACCATTTAGAACAATATACCAACCTATATAGAACAAGATATGATTTTGCTAAGAATCTACCAACCTATATAAAGCAACTTATTTAGAACACTAGGTTCATTTGTTTAGAACAACCTACAAAACTATTTAGAACACGAGACATATTATGGGGAATGAAGAAAATATAAGTTTAGAACATTATGTTCATTAGTTTAGAACATTAAATTAAGGTTTTAGAACATTTATAGCAACAATAAAACAGTAGAACAATGAGAGTACTTTATGTTCATTAGTCATTAGTCTTAGAACATTATGTTCATTATTTTAGAACATTATGTTCATTAGTTTAGAACATTATGTTCACTATTTTAGAACAACCAATCAAACTTTTTAGAACAAGCATTTAGAAGAACCAACCAAACGTTTAGAACATTAGGTTCTTTAATTTAGAGCAACCAATCAATTTTTTTAGAACAAGCGTTTAGAACAACCCAACCAAGCATTTTAGAACATTAAGTTCATTAGTTTAGAAAAACCTACCAAACTAATTAGAACATTATGTAGAATGACGGGTGAAGACTCCACCTTGATGTATCTAGTCTTATTCATTCTTATTTATGTATGTATGATGGAAGTCAAAAGACCCTATAAAAAACCCTACGTGAACAAATGTGAACAAATGTTTCAATAGTCTAATGCATGTACTCGTATATACCATGAAATGAATACGTTCGTAGTTGATGTTGCTATACACGTTCCTACGCTCATGTTTCAATCTTATACTAACGTGTTATCTAATAAGTTTGTTGTTAGTGGATTATGTTTAAATAATTTTCAGGTATAACAATTCAAATTTAAAATGGTTCCTTAAATAAAGGAGTTTATTATGCCATGGACTTTGAAGTATTTGAATAGATTCAAAACTCTATCAAGATAAGGTTGAACAATCTTCAAATTGGTCTTCCTAAGTTTATAGAGTTGAATCAAAGATATGCTGAGTTGAACAAGATTGTTGGACGTGCTTATATGGAAGAACTTCAGTAAACAACCGAAATTCAAATCATACGGACATTCTGTTACATTTCAAGCCCTTAAACTGGTCTTCAAAGCAAAAAATATGGAACTGCTTTGACATGGTCAGTCAAGTGCCTGAAACAACGACATTTTAAATAAAGTTGTTATGAAGCCTATCCGTTGCACATATGACTCTATAAATAGATTGAAGCTAAAGCATTGAAGAGAACAACAAGCTTTCAAACAAAATACACATTCAAGCTACAACAAAATAACTTTCCTCTGTAGTGCTTACTCTTTATTGTAATTTAGAATTAAGAGAAAAGATTATCAAGTATCACTTGTGAGTGAAAAAGAAATATCAAGAGAGAGGTATATCTTGAGTAGTAACTATAATACTCAAAGGTTCAAAAAAAGAAAGGAGATTTTTATTTCTAGGAATTGAGACGCTAGAGTGTAGCTAGGGAAAGCTATGGTATAAAAGATTGGGTGATAATCTTCGAAGGTGGCTTTAGGTCTCTAAAGGAGGAAATAAAAGTCGTTAAATCCTAAGGGTAGGAAACCCTAGGCGGATATGTAGGCACATTGCCGAACTTCATAACAAATACTCGTCTACTTTACTTTTGCATTTACATATCATTTTGCTTTACTTAATTCATTCATCTCGTAATAGCCTATTCTTATCAAAAGCCTGAAACATACTTCAAGCCCTTGAAACCTGTTTTAATTATTTTTCGCATCTCAAAAGTCGTTTCAAAGCCTTGAAAGCCTAATTCGAAAAACGACCATACCCTATTCACCCCCCCTCTAGAGTATATTGATCCTATCATATCTCCTATTGATTCTTCAATTGGTATCAGAGCTTTACTCACTAAACAAAGATTTAAACATCTGTGAGTCATCATGAATCAGATAGGTTATGGTGGTTTTGCCCAAGGACGCTCCTCAAATTGTCTTCCATTGTTTTGTGAAAATAACTTTGCCCATTGGCGCTCCTTAATGCAAATGTTTCTCATAGACCAAGATATTGAATTATGGGACATCATAAAGAAAGGTCCGAAGGTGCCCATGAAGAATAATGAAAGTGGCGTTCCAATCCCTAAAGAAGATGGCGACTTCACTCAAACCGATTTAGAGAGCATCACAAAGAACTATCGTGCTATGAACTTGCTCTATTGCGGATTGGATGCAAATGACTTCAATAGAGTCTCCTCTTGCAGAAGTGCGAAGGAAATATGGGACAAGCTAGTGGTCACTTACGAAGGCACTAGCCAAGTGAAGGAAACAAAGATAAGTATCTATCTCCAACAATATGAATTGTTCAAAATGACGAATAATGAAAATGTGAAGGAGATGTTCATAAGATTTACCCAAATAGTGAACAATCTGGATTCTCTTGGCAAAACATTCACAAATGAAGAAAAGGTTAGAAAGATCCTTCGTTGTCTTCCCAAATCTAAGTGGGGTCCTAAAGTGACGGCAATAGAAGAAGTTCAAGACTTGCGAACATTGCCCTTTGACGATCTTCTTGGAAAACTCATCACCCACGAAATGTCCCTAAATGAAGAAGATGGAGAACCAGCTTCATCAACTAAGAATCTAGCACTTAAAGCTAAGAAAGAAGAAGTCTCCAATGAAGATGGCAAAAGTGATGATGATGAGGATGATGAAGATCCTTTTGCTCTTATTGCTCAAAGTCTAGCAAAGATATTAAAGATGAAGAAGCAATTTCCAAGAGGAAGAGACAACTATCATTCTAATAAATATAAAGGTAAGTAATCTAACTCAATGAATAAAGTTAATACACTAACATGCTATGAATATGGTGAAACAGACCATCTTGTTAAAGAATGCCCTCAACGAAAGAAAAAGACATATCCTAAGAGGGATTTCAAAAAGAAGGCTATGGTAGCCTCATGGAGTGATTCAGAATCAAGTGACGAAGAAGAAGAGCATGCAAACCTATGCTTAATGGCAAATCATGAAGAAAGTAAAAAGGGAGAACACCTTGAGGTAATTGTAAAGAATTTAATGTCAAGCCCTATAAATGTTCTATTCGAATTTTCGCAAAGCATGATAATGAATGAAGAAAGTTTGATTCTTGAATAAAAAATTCTCAAAGAAAGGCTTAACAAATAGGTAAGTATTTCTAAAAGTCTCTCAAAGGAATTATGTGATCTCAAAGCTACCCAGTCAGCCTTTGAAAGCAAGGCTAAGGCCACGGAGTCATCTCTTGAAACACAGGTCAAGGCCTTGAAAACTGAAAACACCATTTTAAAAAGAAAGCTCACCTCTTTAAGTTATTGTAATGATAACTTAGAGAAGGAGAAGAAGCTTCTGGCTGGGAAGTGTAGAAAACAACATAATGCCTTGGTTAAATTTACTCATTTGAAAGCAATCCTAAACAAATTGTTGGGTGTACACCAAGCCTCCTTAAACAAAAGCGGTCTTGGTTTTAATAAAAAATTTCCAAATAAGAATTCGACCACTTTTGTCAAAGCTAAGGATACGTGGAGTACACCTACATGTTTTTATTGTTGCAAAAAAGGTCATACCAAATTAACATGTCCTTTTAGAAGGAATGATCCTCACATTATTAAGAACTCTTTTCCTATGTATTTTCGAGACCAAGTGAAGCAAATATGGGTTCAAAAGGGACTAGACCTCCTAATATGGTCCATCTCGAGTATGAAACCAAATTTGTAAAATGGTCTAGAAAGGTTTGATGTCTTTTCATTTTGTAGGAAATCACTAAGAACAAGGATCATAAGTGGATTCTAGATAGTGGTTGCTCTCGGCATATGAGTGGGAAATCTTCGTTATTTTCAATAATCAAAGAGTAAACGTCTAGAACAATAACACTTGGTGATAAAGGAAAATGCACAATTATTGGCATTGGAAAAGTTGGAGAAATTGAATCAAACTCCATAGATGATGTTTATCTTGTTGAAGGTCTTAAATACAACTTGCTTAGCATCTCTCAATTATGTGACAAAGGTAATAAAGTTATTTTTGACAAAGAAAAATGTGAGGTTCAATGCGTGGAAAATGGTAAAGTCATTCTTACTGCCCCTTGTTGCAATTATGTCTATGCTTTTCATACTAACAAAGTTTCGAGTGAAAGCTTAAAGTGTTTCAAAGTCACAACAGGCGATTCAAAGCTTTGGCATAGGCGACTAGGTCATATTAACGTGCATACTATGATGAAGCTCTCATCAAAAGACATAGTACGTGGCCTCCCTAGAATGGATTTCAAAGACTTTGAAATGTGCAAAGCTTGTGCTAGAGGTAAACAAACCAAAGGCTCATTTAAAGCTAAAAAGGTTGTAAGTACTTCTCAACCCATTGAACTTCTTCATATTCATTTATGCGGTCCTATGCGTGTCAAGTCTCCTAAAGGTAAACAGTACATCCTTGTGGTAGTTGATGATTATTCAAGATTTACTTGGGTTTCATTTTTACGAGAAAAATCTGAAGCTTTACAAGAGTTTTTGAAAATTTGCAAAGAGCTACAAACTATGAAAAACCTACCTATTGTTGCTGTAAGGAGTGACCATGGTAGAGAATTTGATTAACTTAACTTTGACAAATTTTGTGCAAAATATGGTATTTCTCATAATTTTTCCGCTCCTAGGAAACCTCAACAAAATGGAGTTGTGGAATGTAAGAACCGAACTCTTGAGGACATGTCTAGGACTATGCTTTTAGAAAATGGTTTACCAAAGTATTTTTGGGCTGAACCTGTTAATACAGCTAATTACATTCTAAACCTTTGTCTAATAAGACTTATTTTAAAGAAAACTCCTTATGAACTTTTCAAAGGTAAAAAGCCTAATATTTCGTATTTTAAACCCTTTGGATGTACATGCTTTGTTCATAATAATGGCAAAGATAACCTAGGAAAATTTGATGCTCGTAGTGATGAAGCAATCTTATTAGGTTACTCTTTGAATTCTAAAGCTTATAGAGTGTTTAATAAGCGTACAAAATTTTTTGAAGAAAGTATTCATGTGATCTTTGATGAAACTGAGAATACTTTGAGTGACATTTTTATAGGCTTAAAGTTGAATAAACATGAAGGATTTTCATCTGATGAAGATAAAGGCTCATTTGATGAAGAAAGGCCAGAACTTGTTCTTTATATGCAAGAGCCTATAAGAAATGTAGACGAAATAGATCAAAACCCTAATGCGCTGCCTCAAAACCTGACGAGTCGTCTCAAAGCCTTGAAACTCCACCTCAAGAATCAGAACAATTAATGGAAGTCATTTCAATACCCTCAAAACCATCTCCAGGTCTTGAAGGAGTACTTCAACAGTCAGATTCTACCCCTTTGATGATCAAACGAAAATTTAAGCACTCCTCATCTCACCCAATTGACAATATCATCTCCGATCCAAAGTTTGGTTTACAAACTCGTTCTAGTGCTAAAAATCTTTATGCATTTCACGCTTTTGTGTCTCTTGTAGAACCAGAGAATATTAGTGAAGCTCTTCAAGAACCGAATTGGATCATTGCAATGCAAAGCAAGCTAAACGAATTTGAAAGGAATAAAGTTTGGACACTCATTCCATGCCCTAAAGATCATTCAATCATTGGAACAAGATGGGTGTTCAGAAATAAACTTGATGAAAATGGAAAAATAGTTCGGAATAAAGTGCGTCTCTTTGTACAAGACTACAATCAAGAAGAAGGCATTGATTATGAAGAGATATTCGCTCCCGTAGCAAGAATGGAGGTCATACGAATGTTACTTGCTTTTGCCTCATTCATGCGAATCAAGCTATTCTAAATGGATGTAAAATGTGCATTCCTAAATGGTTACTTACAAGAAGAGGTATATGTAGCTCAACCTCCCGGTTTTGAAAATGAAAAATTTCCAAACCATGTTTTCAAACTTGAAAAAGCGCTCTATGGCCTAAAACAAGCTCCAAGAGCATGGTATGAGCGTTTGTCAAAATATCTTTTGGAAAATGAATTTAAATGAGGTTTGATTGATAAAACTCTTTTTGTGAAAACCAAAGGTAAAGACATTTTAATTGTTAAAGTTTATGTAGATGACATTCTATTCGGTGCTACTAATGACTTGTTATGCAAGGAATTCTCTGAAATTATGTGTAGGGAATTCGAGATGAGCTTAATGGGTGAATTAAACTTCTTTCTCGGACTACAAGTAAACAAGAAAAAGGAGGTATCTTTGTTAATCAAGGAAAATATACAAGAGATCTACTAAAGAAGTACAATATGAATCAATCAAAAGAAGCAAAAACTCCTATGAGCTCGACTTTATTACTAGACCAAGACAAAAGGGTTAAGTCCATTAATCAAAAGGAATATCGAGGTATGATTGGCTCTCTTCTCTATCTTACTACAAGTAGACCCGATATTATGTTTAGTGTGTGTATGTGTGCACGGTTTTAAGCTAACCCCAAGGAATCTCATCTAAGTGCCATAAAAAGGATACTAAGATATCTCAATGGGACTAAGGACTTCGGTCTTTGGTACCCTAGGGATAGTAACTTTGAACTTGTTGGATATTCGAATGCCGATTTTACAAGTTATAAAGTGGATAGAAAGAGTACTTCTGGATGTTGCCAATTTCTAGGATCATTTCTTATTAGTTGGCACTCGAAGAAGTAAATTCCGTAGCCTTGTCCACAGCCGAGGCCGAATACATTGCCGCCGGTGCATGTTGTGCTCAACTCATTTGGATATCCCAACAGCTTTGAGATCTTAGACTTGACTTCAAAGGCATTCCAATTAAATGTGATAATACAAGTGCCATTTCCATAACAAAGAATCTGGTGCAACACTCACGAACCAAGCACATCGATGTTCGACATCATTTTATTCGTGATCATGTTGAAAAAGGTGACGTTAATATTTCATTCATTTCTACTGAATTTCAACTTGCCGATATTTTTACTAAGCCCTTAAGCGAAGAGCGTTTAAATTTCATTCGGTTCGAGCTTGGTATGCTAAATAAAGAGGCATCTATTTAGAGGGAGCTCAGGTGCGTATTCTCTATAAACTATTATCATACGTATCTACTGTGCTGCATTATTTGGCTTACGTGATTTCTCATGTTTGTTCATTTTTTGTTTAAATCAAGGCTTTTTATTAAACATTCCTTGACTAAAACGTTATTTTATAAAAGTGGATCAATTGGTGTGATGATTATCTTTTTAGATAATTATAACACTTCTTTTATTTTTTATTATTTACAAATTTTTTTTGTTGCATGCTCGTACATGTTTAATGTGTGCTAGGAATCTTTATTATAATCTTTCTGCTTTCCCTCTCCTTAATTGTCGTGCTTGACTCTTTACCCATACCCTGAACCGTCACTTCAAAACTCTCCAGCTCTTTTCTTTTTTCAACCGTCACTTCCTTCTCCTTAAATACCCCTTCTGCCTCTCCTTTCACTTCACCACTATACCCAGAAATTTCTTCACTCCCTCAACTAGAACTCTCACATTTCAATGGCTCCCAAATGCAAACATGTTGCATCCAAAAAGCCGGCACCCAAAAGGCGAATCCTCCCGTCTCGTTCATCTAAGGTACCCGTACCCACCGTAAAGTATTCGGTGCCCTCTACATCCCCTACTCCTCCTTCATCTCCTCAACTGGAACTTTCTCAATCTAGCCCCAACAAAATCCCAGAACAAGCGGCTCCCTCTCCACGGTTGCAGACGTTCAATGCTCCTCTCCTCCTCCACCGCCTCCTGTTGCCGAGCCCCCAATTGTTGAGGAACCCCTCGTTCCTTCCCCTCCCAGACCTGAGGTACCCAGTATAATTCTTCAAAACCCTTTTGGTTCTTTTCCTCAATCATGGTTTAGGTCTTTTTAGCTAGCTGGTGTTTTGCAGGATGGCTTTCATAATAGGCGTTTGTGTGTTTGTGAATTGGTTGACCCTGCCCTTTTAAGGTCTTCTAAATTGGATGGTGTTTATTTGTTTTTGGGAACCTCTTTGGCCTGGATGTTGAATGTAGGTGATGTGTTTTACCCTCGCCTTACCCGATTATTCTATTTAAACATGCAATCTAAGCATGAACAAGGTGTCCTGACCTTGAACACGATTGTCAAGGGTGTGCCCATTTCATTGACTCCTGAGGTTCTGTCCAAGGTTTTGAAAGTCCCTAATGAGGACTGGTCTAATTCACAGCCTGAGTATTTTGAGTGTGTCTCCCAGGCCAAGCAGACCTTGTTTCTCCCAAACCCTCCTCCCTCAAAACAGTTAACCCACCGTGTCTTACAAGTAGAAGCCAAGATTATTTATGCGTTGCTTGTTAGGTGTGTTGTCCCTAAAACCAACTCTCGTGAACTCCTAACCGATCAATGCCTGACCTTGCTGTTCTTAGTGTTGAATAGTTTTGATGTCAACCTACCAGTCACCATCCTTTCCCACATAAATCATGCCATCTCCTCCTCTCGTGCAAACCCCCTGCCTTATGCAAATTTGTTTCCCCCGATTTTTGCTCATTTTAAAATTCCGGTGCACATGAAGAGTATGAGAGCTATACATAATCCATAGTGACCCTAGAATCCTTCAACAGACTTGGATCTATGCTTCAAAGGATGGGTCATTGGAAGCTTCGTGAAGACTTGTCTCCTGAAACGTTGGCTACCCTGCCCCTCGTCAAAGGCGTATCCAGGATCACAGGTTCCTCTCTTGTGGATGTATCTTCAAGGCTCGAGAACTTGGAATTCAAGTTGGATTGTGTTTGATGTGATCTTGTAGACTTTTGTGCCAGGATGGATGATAAGTTTGATGCTTTGCTAGCAGCAGTCTAGTCTTCTAAGTCCTCCAAAAAGAAATGAATCTTGTTTTAGCTATTTATGTACCTTTTAATTCCTGTGTTAAACTCTTTAATTGCGTTACATATTATGGTTTGTAATGGATGAATTATAATTTCATTTCTATAATTTCTGTTTGTGTTTTACAAATTTGTTTTCATTGGTATGTTTCAATCTTTCCAAATTGAACCTACATTATTACTCACCCTTTATGAAAGTCAAAAAGGGGGAGAATGATTGTAGTGTTTATTTTTGATTGGTTACGTTGCTTATGGTTATGGTTGTGCATGTATGTTTAGATTATTATGCATATGTTTTGACTTCCATCAAGGGGCAGATTGAAGACTCCATCTTGATGTATCTAGTCTTATTCATTCTTATTTATGTATGTATGATGGAAGTCAAAAGACCCTATCAAAAACCCTATGTGAACAAATGTGAACAAATGTTTCAATAGTCTAATGCATGTACTCGTATATACCATGGAATGAATACGTTCGTAGTTGATGTTGCTATACATGTTCCTACGCTCATGTTTCGATCTTATACTAACGTGTTATCTAATAAGTTTGTTGTTAGTGGATTATGTTTAAATAATTTTCAAGTATAACAATTCAAATTTAAAATGGTTCCTTAAATAAAGGAGTTTGTTATGCCATGGACTTTGAAGTATTTGAGTACATTCAAAACTCTATCAAGATAAGGTTGAACAATCTTCAAATTGGTCTTCCTAAGTTATAGAGTTGAATCAAAGATATGCTGAGTTGAACAAGATTGTTGGATGTGCTTATATGGAAGAACTTCAGTTAACAACCGAAATTCAAATCATATGGACATTTTGTTACATTTCAAGCCCTTAAACTGGTCTTCAAAGCGAAAAATGTGGAACTGCTTTGACATGGTCAGTCAAGAGCCTGAAGCAACGGCATTTTGAATAAAGTTGTTATGAAGCCTATCCGTTGCACATATGACTCTATAAATAGATTGAAGCTAAAGCATTGAAGAGAACAACTAGCTTTCAAACGAAATACATATTCAAGCTACAGCAAAATAACTTTCCTCTCTAGTGCTCACTCTTTATTGTAATTTAGAATTAAGAGAAAATATTATGAAGTATATCTTGTGAGTGAAAAAGAAATATCAAAAGAGAGATATACCTTGAGTAGTAACTATAATACTCAAAGGTTCAGATAAAGAAAGGAGATTTTTATTTCTAGGAATTGAGACGCTAGAGTGTAGCTAGGGAAAGCTACGGTATAGAAGATTGGGTGATAATCTTCGAAGATGGCTTTAGGTCTCTAAAGGAGGAAATAAAAGTCGTTAAATCCTAAGGGTAGGAAACCCTAGGTGGAGACGTAGGCACATTGCCGAACTTCGTAACAAATACTCGTCTACTTTACTTTTGCATTTACATATCGTTTTGCTTTACTTAATTCATTCATCTCGTAAGAGCCTATTCTTATCAAAAGCCTGAAACATACTTCAAGCCCTTGAAACCTGTTTTAATTATTTTCCGCATCTTAAAAGCCGTTTCAAAGCCTTAAAAGCCTAATTCAAAAAACGACCATACTCTATTCACCCCCCTCTAGAGTATATTAATTCTATCCTATCTCCTATTGATTCTTCAACGGGTTCTGAACTTAAAATAACATAAGCCTTGTTTGGAACAATATAAGTACAATTCAGAACATTATATACTAAATTTAGAATATTAGTCATGAATTATGGAAATTAAACAATATTTAGTAAATTATTAGTCAAATGAGGTTTTGAACATTATGTTCATTAGTTTAGAACATTATGTTCATTAATTTAGAACATTATGTTCAATAGTTTAGAACATTATGTTCACTAGTCTTAGAACATTATGTTCATTAGTCTTAGAACATTGGAAGAAAATTTTAGAACATTATGGTCATTAGTTTAGAACAACCCACTAAACTATTTAGAACAAGAGACATATTATGTACAACGAAGGAAATATTAGTTAGAACAAGCGTTTAGAACAACCAACCAACCGTTTTAGAATATTAAGTTCATTAGTTTAGAACAACCTACTAAACTAATTAGAACAAGCGAATCATTACGTAGAATGACGGGTTCTTAACTAAAAATAGCATAGGCCTTGTTTGGAACAATATAAGTACAATTTAGAACATTATATACTGAATTTAGAACATTAGTCACGAATTATGGAAATTAAACAATATTTAGTAAATTACCAGTCCGTTGAGGTTCATAACATTATGTTCATTACTTTAGAACATTATGTTGATTAGTTTAGAACATTATGTTCATTAGTTTAGAACAACCCACCAAACTATGTAGAACTAATGAACAAGCATTTAGAACAACCAACCAACCATTTTAAAACATTAAGTTCATTAGTTTATAACAAACTACCAAACTACTTAGAACAAGCGAATCATTATGTAGAAGGACGGGTTCTTAACTAGAAATAGCATAGGTCTTGTTTGGAACAATATGAGTACAATTTAGAACATTAGTCACGAATTATGAAAATTAAACAATATTTAGTAAATTGTCAGTCTGTTGAGGTTTAGAACATTATGTTCATTAGTTTAGAACATTATGATCATTAGTTTGGAATAACCCACCAAACTATTTTGAACTAATGAATAAGCGTTTAGAACAACCAACTAACCGTTTTAGAACACTAAGTTCATTAGTTTAGAACAACCTACCAAACTACTTAGAACAAGCAAATCATTATGTAGAATGACGGGTTTTGAACTAAAAATAACATAGGCCTTGTTTGAAACAATATAAGTACAATTTAGAACATTATATAATGAATTTAAAACATTAGTCACGAATTATGGAAATTAAACAATATTTAGTAAATTGCCAGTCCGTTGAGGTTTAGAACATTATGTTCATTATTTTAGAACATTATGTTGATTAGTTTAGAACAATCCACCAAACTGCTTCGAACTAATGAATAAGCATTTAGAACAACTAACCAACCATTTTAGAACATTAAGTTCATTAGTTTAGAGCAACCTACCAGACTACTTAGAACAAGTGACTCATTATGTAGAATGACGGGTTCTGAACTTAAAATAGCATAGGGCTTGTTTGGAACAATATAAGTACAATTTAGAACATTATATACTGAATTTAGAACATTAGTCACAAATTACGGAAATTAAAACATATTCAGTAAATTACCATTCTGTGGAGTTTGTGGTTGTGGGTGAAGATGATTCTGTGTCCTCGCTTTCGCTGAGTTTTTGATACCGATTTGTGTTAGATTACAAAAATTAACCAAAAAAAAGATAAAACACCATTGTTGGAGGATAATACTTACAAAAGTCCTGCAATCTTCTTTTTCGACGGTTGTGAATCTTTGTTGGAGGATTCCATAAGTGAAGTACTGTGAAAAAGGCAAGCAACAATGGGGCAGGCGAAATGTTCTACTAAAGCAACAATGGAGCAGACGAAAAAAGCAAGCAACAATGGAAATTTACAGCCGAAATGTTGAAGAAAGACATCGAAAATGCAGAAGAAATGGCAGTAAAAGACGAAAAGTGTTTGGAGAAGTGAAGGAATGATTTGACATATCAGAAAAGTGAAGTGGGTTATCATATACCGAAGTGTCAGTTATTTCTTTTGAACCAACTGCTTTTGTTCAGTTATTGTGGTAATCACGGATTTGCCATTATTTTCATGTTAAATCTCAT
The DNA here is from genome assembly GCA_026401315.1 of Dysphania ambrosioides. Taxonomy (NCBI): domain Eukaryota; kingdom Viridiplantae; phylum Streptophyta; class Magnoliopsida; order Caryophyllales; family Amaranthaceae; genus Dysphania; species Dysphania ambrosioides. The sequence goes on along the minus strand of CM048661.1, from coordinate 16,607,522 downwards.
CCGTTAGATCTCGCAAGTGTATGGTTTAGATGGGTTCTCACATAAGGGAAGGGTTCTCACATGATCCCTCCCCTATATATATATATATTTAAACCTGCTTTTTTCCAAACCCTGATCATATTTACCCAAAAGCAAAACAAAAAAAAAGAGGAATAAAGAAAACATCCAACTTCCTTGCTTCCCCTTATGTTATCACCCTTGCTTCCTAGCTAGTGGTGGCCATATGATCGGTACGTGCAAGCTGGGCCGGACCTAGCATTAGGCTGGTCTTAGGAAATGGGGATCGGCTTCGTACCGGTCCTTGGAGCAGGCTGACCCGGGTTGGGGATTCGTATTGAATTGAACCAAATCTAAAAAAAAATCACGAATCAAATCCACGATTCAAATTGAAATGATTTCAAGTATCGAATTCCCAAATAGAATCGAATCAAAATTAATTTCATTCAATGACATTTAGAAACTAGAATAATGAATTGTTTTGAATGTAATTAAACATTTATATTCACGAATCTCATAATGACATTCATTGTAAACTTTTATATTCACCTAATCACATTAAATTTTCATTTATTTTATCGATAATTACATATTTATTAAACTAATTAAGCTTTTATATTCACATAATTATATTAATTTCTCATATCCATTACATATTAACGTAATTAGCTAATTACATATTTACTTATAATCCATAATCATATTAATTTATTCTAATTAAATAAGTGTTTGGGGTAGGGAAGAAAAGAAAGAGCTTGCAAATAATTTTAGAAATCAAAATATAATTACATAACTAAATATTGATTTTCAAATTTAAGTTACCTATGTATCTCGAAGGAATCAAAGCCCACATAGTTCTGTTACGTACTATGAGGGATGCCTAGCTAGTGGCGGTCCCCAAACCTCCTTCACATCGTCGCTTCCTTTACTTGTGTCCATCATCATCCAAGTATCCTCTTCATCACTGTCTACATCCCTTAATCCTTGGGTCCTTCACTCTGCTTGATCCTAAACTTTCTTATAGACACATATTTCGATGCTCTCGAGGGATAAGCGGGATCTCTTATCGTCGAGGACTCTTCAACCTGCACTAACTAAGAAGCAATGGAGGAGGCGAGAATTTCAAGGATATCCTTTGTAATTCTCGCTAAAATGGGAAAATGTCGTTTGTGATCATGCCACCACTTAATAATGGAGAAATTCTCATTGGTTTCATGTTGGTATAAAAGATACTCCTTAATAACATAAAGTGAAGAAGAGGATGAAGATGAAGAATTAGAAGCTAATAATTTTGATTTTTTTTTAAATTCTACTAAGTGTTAGCATGAATCAGGTACTGAAACTTCCGCTAGAAGACAATATATTTTGTAAAGGTGCATAAATAGTAGCATAATATTCATATAAACTAGATTAAACATTTTTACATCTATTTATATACTCATTAATGTCGTAAGTTAGACCTAAAGTACTATAAAAGACTCTTACAAGTTCGATCTCTAAACCTAAAGCCTTAACCTTGGGATCGAGAATAGCCACTATGTTGTATATGATGGGGAATTCCCTAAAGTAAGTGTACCACTTACTTAGCATACAAATAAAAACCTCGTTAATCTAAGGGACATTAAAATGCTCGCTAATAGTGTTAATAACTTTAAAACACTCTAATATAACTAAATGAGTGTTAGGGTCATAAATGTACGAGAAAATATTGGTTGCATGGTCAAAGGATGCTAGAATGTCATGAATAAAGATAGCGGTAGTCTATTGAGAATCCATATTAAGTTCATCGGGATTCGATCAAGTTTCATTATAAAAAATGGTCAAAACCTCATAGTACTTAATGGAATTCGTTAACAACCTATATGTGGAGTTTTATCGGGTTGGTGTATCGAGACACCATTGCCTCTTCTTAAGGCCTTATCCTTACATAAGGCCATATAATTCCTTCTAACCGGGGCCGTAATCCTAATATATTTAATGACACTCCAAATGGGGTCAAGCAATTCACTCAACTCACCTAAACCTTCTTGAACAGACAGGTTCATAATATGAGTACAACAATGTAAATATAAAATTTCTCCACCGGTCAACAATTTCAACCTAGGTTCGGTTTTCAAAAAATGTATACATTTGTTTTTCGCTGAAGCATTATCTAGGGAAAGGGAAAACACTTTATTGAGCAAATAAAAGGTCTTAAGGCATTCTATTATCCTAACCTTAAGGTTGAAACTAGTTTGTCTCTCCTCCATTACCTTAAAATAAATAATATGTTTTTGAATATACCACTTATCATCCACCCAATGGGGGGTAATGCATAGGAAAGGATCACCGAAAGTAGGGTCCAAGTATCACTAGTAAAGCTAACACAGTCGTTGAATGTGTGAAACAATTCTATTAAGTTATTTTTATACTTATAATAAGTAGTTTAGGTATGGCGCTTAAAGGTGTTCCTAGGAATAGGTCTAAATGCGGGTTGTAAGGCAGTTCTAGCAAAATGTTCAAAGTTAGGGCTTTCACCATAGTTATACATGAAAGGCATACCTTCTCTGAGCATGTTACCCATGAATCTGTGTAGTTGTGTTTGGCTTGACGATTCGGCTGTTGATTCTGCTCCTTTGAGATCAATTCCGTGTATTCCAGTCAAATGATGGGATAATGTTCCTGTTGGCTTCTTCCCCATTTGCTTGTATACGAGACAATAACACATAAACTTCTTCCCTTTGAAAGGAGAGGAGATCATTAAAACCTTCTCAAAGTACGACCATAACGGTAAAGACTTATTTTTACAATGAGTGGGATTGGTAACTCCACCATCACCTTCATTTCATATCAAGTTATAAATATTAAGTCATTAAATTCACTAACTAACATTATCAACTTAACTAAATAATATTAACAACTTAACTAACTAACATTACCAAGTTATTAACTAAATTAACAATATCAAGTTAACTGTAACTAATTATCATCATAAACTTAATTAAACTAACTAATTATCAAGTTAACTCTAACTAATTAACATCATCAACTTTAACTAATTAACATATTAACATTATCAAGTTAACTTTAACTAATTAACATCATCAAGTTATTTAAACTACCTAGTTATTAAGGTAACTCTAGCTAATTAACATCATCAACTTTAACTCATTTATATATTAATATTATCAAGTTAACTTTAACTAATTAGCATCATTAACTTAATTAAACTAACTAATTGTTAAGTTAACTCTAACTAGTTATCATCAACTTTAATTAATTAACATATTAACAATATCAAGTTAATTTTAACTAATTAACATCATCAAGAACAAGGTTAATGTCCTCTTAAGTTAAACTTTGCATATCCCTAAGTTAGACAGCCTGCACCAAGAATAAGGTTACTGTCCACAAAGGTGGTATTCTGAGGAAATGCACTCCGATTACTAAGTCAATTACTAAACAAAGGATCTTAAGATAGTGTATCTTAAAAGAAGAATGTGTCAACTCAACATTAAGCAAGACATTTTCATTTTTCAAATGTTCTAAAATTTCTTTTAAATACACGTTCCTATCCATTAACTCAAATAAATGACTTTAAATGTCGGCTCTATTATTAGTTAAGTAAGTCATGTGATCCTTACATCATTTTATACCTTTATCACTCTAAACTTTTTCAAGATTTAAAACTTTGTTAACCTCTCTAGCTTTTTTTAACAAACATAAATTTTTCTTTAGATAAAACCTTAAGAGAATCAGTACTTACTTGTTCTTCAACATTTGAAGTGTTAACTTGATCTTGAACTACCATTAAGAAAGTGTTAGCACATTCTTCTTTATCTTTTTCCTCTTCTTCCTCATATTTATAATCACCCCATGCAACTGTAATGGCTTTTCGAACATAAGACTCAGAAAACGAGTTCGTATTGTACTTCTCCTTGGTCTGCTCCTTTCCTTTGCCTTTTCCCTTTTCAGTATCCCATAAAGGACATTCTCTGATGAAGTGCTCTATGCTTCCACATTTGTGACAACCTGAATTAGCTTTGGACGTTCGATTTGTCTTATCAAAGTTCCTTTCCTTTCAGCCACCAGATTTGATGTCCCTATACATCCTTTTTAACTTCCTTAATAGCAACAGAACTTCTTTATTTTCCTATTCAAATTATGAGTCTTTATTAGCCGTTAGTGCTAGGCCACGATTTCTAGAAATTTCAACGTTGTTAGTACCTAAGTGCAACTCATGCGCCATGAGAGATATGCCTAGTTGTTCCACATTGAACTTTATGAAGTCCTTAGTTTCTTAGAATATGATAACCTTTTCTCTCCATCTTTCATCACGTGGAAGACTTCTCAAAATCTTCCTTACATGTTCATCAATATGGATATTTCTTCAAAAAGAAACAAGCTTATTCATGATGTTAATAAAACGAGTAAACATATCTTGAATTTACACTTTTGGATTCATTTCAAAACATTCATATTTGGACATTAACAAATATATTTTGGAACGCTTAGCCAACTTTGTTTGTTCCTTTGTGAGTGATTTATAAAAGATCCCAAATTTGCTTAGGTGTTTTACATCCCATAAATTCGATTATGTTCATGTGGATCCAAATTACAGTGAAGAATTTTTATAGCTAAAGATTTATCTCTATTTTCTCAAAATCATCTTTTTCAAATTTAGAGATTGGTTTAGGATTTACCTAATTATCAGAGTCTATTTTAGTACCTTATAGTCACCAACTTCAATCACATGCCAAACTTGGTAGTTTTTGCCTTAATGAATATCTCCATGCAGGTCTTCTAGGAAGTGTAAAACTTACCATTGAACATTGGTCACTGTTGCATGGAGTAACCTTCATCAAGTTTTTTGTATGTATTCATGTCTATAGTTACTTTGCTCTTCAAGGTGTCTAAAGTTTGTGAGTTTTGGCTCTGATACCAATTATTATTCTAATTGAACACTTACAAGAGGGGGTGAATTGGAAGTGTATGATCATTCAAACTTTTTTGCAGAAATACAAAAGGAACTTAGAACTTTGAAAAGGAACACAAGATATTTTAGCATGAAAACCATTTGAGCCCAACTCAAAGGAAAAACTACAACCCATAAGGAATCTCTTAACTCTTTTCATTTATAGGGCAACCCTATATTACAATCTATTAGCAACTCTCAACTTAAGTTCCACTCAGAATTAGAGTTCCTTTATCTAACTCTCTCTTGCTATGTTCTCTTACTCTACTCCTTTCTCTATCAAGACTTAACTCAAAGTCTTTTATAAGATCCCTCAATCTTGCTACTCTAGTAAAGCTTTGTACTACTATTAAAGATTACAACATAAAATAGTTTTGTGACTTTAGAACTAAGTTGAAAGGAACTTATGTTTTAAGCCTTGAAAAACTGACAAAAGATTTTTCTCTCAAGAAAACTTTTATGTGTGGGTCAGTGTTGTGTATCACATGAATTATCAAAGTCCTTCATTTATAGAGTCATTCAAGTCTCTATTATCCCCATGCATTCCTTAAACTAAGGGAGGTCATGCCCACTAATTTAATTTTGATGTTGTTGATCAAAGTAACATGCAAAGTGGATGTGCATGCTTGATAAAAAAAGGCTGAAGTTTAGCCAGGAAAAAGTTAGCATCTTAGGAAGTGATTGAATGAAATTATGAGACTTAATTTCCAAATTTTCTAAATTTGATTTTAATTAAAAATTAATTAATTTAATTTAGGAGATTCCTTTTATTAGTCAAACTTCACCAATTCGGTTAGAGTGAAAATAGTAAATTTAATTTTTACAAAAATCTTATAAAAATATTTTACTAAATTTTTCTAACTGAACGTTTAGAATGCTAAAGAAACTTTGATTCATTGACTTAGGCTTAATTCATTACTTGTTCCAATTAGATATATTCCTAGTCACGTACATAAATCCTAAATATTAGCTCATTAGTCTTCATATCCTCTCTTCTTGAACTAGCTACCTCATTGTTGCTTCAAAGGAAGTCCCTAGTCCAAAACATATCGATTAACATTTGCATATTGAGTCCGAGTCTTGATCATACTTGACTTTTGTTACTTGACGGTTTTGAACTTGCCCTTACTTCTGCTCCGAAACATGAATAAAAAACCTTTATACACTAAACAAATATCAAATAGGTTTGCAAATCTTGTCATCACCAAAATCAAACATTTGATAACAAAATTTTTGTTAAAACTCTTTTTAAAATATAATGTTTCCTCATGATACAACTAAAAGAATTAAATAGACCTAGATTTATACAAGCCATAATAAAATACAAACATATAAATACAATAGCGAAATAATTATAAAAAATTCTCAAAAATCTATTCATAAAACATTTTGAGCTTAAAAATTCTCAAAAATCTAAATATGTAACTATGATAATGATTATATTAAAATAATTAAAATATAAAATTTATAACTAAAAGATAAATAAATGACCATTTAAGAGCAATCAATCAATCAATCAATCAATCAATCAATAGAGAAAAGAAGCAATAATCCTAATTTTTAAATCTATTTTTGGGACTTACATATGATGAATTCATCAACGTTTTCGTTATTCATTCAACAACATGAAACATCACTTGGGGATTATACCGATAGTAAATAAACAACATTAATTAATTTATTAAATTCATGTATTTCTAAATAAATACTTTTCTTTTCTAAAATCCCTCAATTAATACTCTATAAATACTAAAAAATATTTATAATTATGAAGAAATCCAAGGTATTATGTACACTAAGAATGATTTGTAAGCATATACTTTGACTCTAAACATCTATTTTAATTAATTTTCAAAACTCTTATTATTAGATTCTTAACTTATTTTCAAGACCTTTTAAGATCAAATAAAATGAAATGCTTACTTTTAAACCTCTCTATATGACCCATGGACATACTCAATACCTTTTTTCAAGTTAAGAAAATAAAAAATATCTAAAAAAAATAGGGTATAAAAACTTCCAAAACTCAATATTTTTTTGGAAAATTTTGACCCAATGAGAGGGTACACATTGTTATGCTCATCATGGTCTCATAGTATCATAATAGTTCCTAAAAGTGATTGGAAGTATCCAATTGGACTCTGCGACTAATTCAATCAATTTTTGAATTAAAATATTTTAAAACTAAATATACAATGATTAGTTCCAAACCTCCTTTTATGATCTAGTACTTGACATTTACCTTTATTTGAATTTCAAAAAAATTCAAGTATATCTCAAACAGTGTATAATAGCCATCACAATTTGATCATTTTTGAACAATCTTGACCTTAGTGAGGGATCACCTTAATATAATCTATAAATCCATTTAAATTAATTTTCAAAAATCATATAATTAGATTTTAAACTCGTTTTTAGGGCCTTTATAGACCGAGTATAAGGCATGTGATATCATCACTTTCATGTCATTAAGTTTTGTATCCATTGTTGCCTCTATAGATTTCTTTTGTGCAAAAAAAAAATTATCTTACACATGTCCATATCACAAAGTGTATTGGAGGCTTGATGTTGTGGAGGTTTCAGAAGAGTTATTGTGGAAGAATGTAATACCCCGTATTTTAGACATTATATTAAAAACTTTTATATGCAAAGTTATATTTAAATATATATTAGCATTTTAACTAAAATTATTTTTAGAATATTTTATTATAATTAAATAATTTAAAAAGTATTTTAGACCAATTATAATTATAGACCGCAATTTATTTATTTATTTTATAATTTTATTAAGAAAATAATTTAATTTTATAAATAAATATTTAATTCCTCAATTATTCCATTAAATTCCTAAAATGCCCTCCAAAATATCCTGAAAAATATCTCGAGTATCCACTTTTATTCTAGAATATTCTAGAAGGTTTTAAGATATTATAATTATCAAAAAAAATTAGTTAAAGATATTTATAAAGATTCTTTTTAATTTAAATCTGATTATGTTAAGAATCAGATATATTTACCAAAAAATAAAAAAATAAAAAATAAATTTGACGATATCTAATCATGGCCAGCTACCATGATTAATATTTCAAAATAAAAAAATAAAAACTATTATTATATTTATTTTATCCTAATTTAAAGAATAGTTTTAGTTGAAAAGATAGTTTTAATTTAAAAGTAATAGATTTTCAAAAAAAAAAAACAATTCTAACCTTATCATATCCTTTTTCTATGATTGATATTTCAAAAAAAGTATTATTATTAAATTTTATCTTTTTTAACTAATTCTAATTGGTTTGTTTTGATTTAAATAATTTTAATTGGTTAAACTATTTAATAATTTAAGTATTTTAAAAATAAAAGATTTTTCTGAAAATTTGGAGAATAATTATTATTTTAAATTTATATTTATCTTTTTTAGTGTTTTTTAATCCTAAAATTTATCCTATTTTCTACTATAAATAGATCCTTAAACCTCACATAATTTTTCACACAAAAATCATTAAACCTTTTTTACTTCTCTCAAAATTTCTCCCTCTCTCTCAAACCTCTCTTTTCATCTCTTCGGCCACCTTGTACCACCAACAACCACCAGCCTCCATGAGCATCCTATTTCCCTAACTGTTTAATTGTTTTAATTATTTTGTAAACTGTTTAATTCTTAAAACTATTTCTAAATTCAATTAAAGTTTCAATTTTGTATTGATTAGTTCATTTTAAATTTATAGGAGTATCAACTTGAAGTTTAGTAGAGAGTTGTTAGGAAGTACTAGAATTTAAGGTAAGTATATGTGTTAAATCTTTTTATGTACAATTAAATGTTTTATTGAATTATATTATATTATGATATTTTTATTATGTATTTTTCTAAATAATTATATATGGTTATTTATTTGAAATTTCTATTATAAAAAAATTGATATATATTTATTTATCTTATTTTATTTATTATGTATCATATTTCAAAAGGGTCGAATGACATTTGAGATTTAATAATTTTCAATGAGCTTTAATAATTAAAACAAGATATTTGTATTTAAAGGAGTTATAAAAGGAGAGTTATTATTATTATTATACATTATCGCTTGATTTCATAATTAAAAAGAATTCATGCTTTAAAATCCACTTGTTGGCAAATAAAAGGAAACTTCAAGGATAGATTCGTGATGGGATAACTAACTTGAAGGGTGTGCACACCTAGGATCAAGGAGGTGATATAAGAAGAGGAAATTGTGTTTTATTAAGTGCTTTAATAATTTCATTTGTATTGAATTATTATAAAGGAAGATTTAAAGTTTATTGATTATAAGAAGACAAGTTCGAAATAAAGGAATTTAAATAGTCAAAGTATTTCTTTTAGCATGTATAAGTTCACAATGTTTTTACACATACACGTATTTTCCTATTTATTTTTGGTTCGCCCTACTTATCATTTATGATGAGTAGGTTTGCAGGAATAAATATGCATGGGAGCATTACATCAAGGAGCACATACTAGTTAGGAGTTTTTATAATTTTTTTTATTCAACTTTTGTACCTTTGGATAATCAAAATTATTTTTAATAAATAAATCATGTTTTACTTCCGCTGCAATATAATAATTAGTTAGCACAGCAAAAGCGTGGTGACATATGACGGTAATACCCCCTAAGTTACTAAAATTATATTATTATACTAGTAATTTGGGGTGGTACAAAGAGATTCATAAGTTCAAATCGTAATGTTAGCCTATTTTCAATAGAAGTATACGTATAACTCCATGTAGCATGTTGTCAAGTCATTGTCTTAGTGTCGTGGATGACATGTGCCAAGATATCAAAATTTTAACTTAATTTTCAAATCAAGCGTAAATAAATAGATAGATTATAACAATATTATTTTAAACAAGGCCCAATTTCAATAAGAATCCTACAATTAACATTAAGGCCTTAGTTCACTGTAAACCCAAAATTCATGTAACTGGAGACAGGAGGCCCAAACAAAAAACAGTCCATATAAAAGGTGACTGTGTTCCAAAAACCAAAACATTAAAATTTGCAGACATTTATCTCCTCGTATTGTAAATTTGTAACAGCTCATTCGATTTTAAGGAGTATGAGTCATTTTAGAGTCCCTCCTAATAAGCATAGCTATGAACTTGGTATAATAGAGATATGAAACTTAAGTTGTTTATCGAAATCATTTTTACTAGCTTAGTGTGGTTGAAACTTTCTCAATCACGTGTTTAAGGCTAATTAACCTTCATTATGCGAATAACTTAATTAATGTAACTTTTAAAAGTTGTTTATCTAAAACATAAGTAATTTAGGGTTCATATATACTCTATCCCTATTTATTTATTTATTTATTTATTATACTTGACTTTTTAAGGTGTTTAATATATTATTTAAAACATTTTTTCTCTAAATTGGTAAGACAAAAAATTTCGAAAACTTGATATTCTAAAAATTAAATTGAGAAGCTTCCAACAAGATCCTCTTAGATATATAATTTGTTATAATATAATTAAAAGTTATGGTTAAAATTTTTAAATTTTAACTCCATAAATAAAAATTTAGCAAACAAAAAAGGACGAATGGAGTAACGGACTAATTACTTGGAATGTTGGAATTCAGGTACTACAGTACAACCCTAATCATTCTTTCTTTCTTCCTTTCCTTCCTTCATTCTTTCATTCATATGTCTTTCCCAAAGTCATAACATATATTGTACTCTTCTTCAACATTTAGCGTAGGTGCTCACCAATTAAGTAAGGAAAGAAATGAAAAAAGAATGGATATAATGCAACTGCATGCAGCCTGTAATTCTACTAATCTACTGCAATTTGCTGATGCATAATGATGTGTGGAAATAAATGAATGCATCACTTTTAAAATATTTCTTAGCATCTTTTAATATAATAGAATTTAAGATTGGAGGACGTAATGCAATAAGAAAATTATTAAGGAAAATAAGAAATTATAAATAAATTAAATAAAAAAGGACAATTGATATGTGGGGCTTATAATGCAAATCTGTGAAAAGAGGAGTCATGGGATGACGGGGAAACTAAAGCTGCGGTCTGTTTGTTCAGTCACCTTTTCTTCACATAGGTAAAAAGGAGATATTTTGCTTGGATTTTACAATATTAAATTGTAGAAAAAAGGGAAAAAAAATTAAAAAAAAAAGTGATAAATTAATTATTAAAGTAAAAGAAGATGTTTTATCCTAGCCACTCATGGGGAAAATGATAAAGTCTAGTATTTTTATACAAGATTTAATCATCATTATTTTTTGCGTCTAATAGCTGTGAGGCTATTGTAATAGCAATGGTATATATAGTCGTGTCATAGTCTACCGATATTAGAACTCGTATCTTTTATATGTAATTTAACGGACGGACTTTATAGTGAGAGTATATATATAAAAATATTGTAAATTATATACACTTTATTTTTTTTAAAACATTTTAGATTTTTTTTGTTTTAGTATGGGTTCACTTAAACCATATTAAAACTGCCCTTAATATATATATATATATATATATATATATATATATATATATATATATATATATATATATATATATATATATATATATATATATATATATATATATATATATATTTGATGTCTTGCTTATATATGTTAGGGCTGTAGTGCATGATAATGAATGTTACAAAGAACAAATCGAATGAGCATTATAATTATCTTTTTTGGGTCTACTAAATAATTGGAGATGGAATAGACGGTGCAAATGAAATTATTATCCTTGTTTTCATTGTTCTACGACCGGTAATTGTGTCACATCATTCGCCGTTAACTATAAAATGTGTTTAACTTGAAGTTGGAGACATCTAATTATATTAGGAGGTGGAACATAAATGTACGGCCAATTAAATGTTTGCGTATGAAATTTAATACCCTTTTGCTATTTGGGTGTAAGAGTTATTAACGGTGAATATTTGGGTATTAGTAGATATGGTATATATACGGGATATAATAAAGTTATTGTATTTCCAGTAAAAGTTATCATTCAATATAACAAAAGTTACCTCTTAATATAATAAAAGCTACCTTTTAATATAACAAAAACTATCCTTAAATCCTTGATACAATATATTACTGGGGATACAACTTTGTTTTATCACGTGTATATACAAGATTTTGTATTTATGTATAAAAGTTAGAAATATAACGACAATTTACCCTTTTTTTAAACAAACATAGCGAGCAATCTACACATGTTTCAATGTTGAAATTTTTTTTAAAAAAATAACAATTATACCTCCCATATTTGTTATTATTTTCAATAATTCTATTTCTTTGCCAAAATATAAAATTACATAGTCCTAAGAAGTTGGGAAGACTTCCCAGTTTGTACTCTTCCAACACACCCAAAAAAAGAGGAGGAAGAATATCAAGAAAATAAGCTTGGATTCTCTTTTTGAAATTATAGACTCTGAAGATTCATATGCTATGGGTTGTCTTCTTAGATTAATCAAGTACGTATTTAGTTTTGGTGCAAACGCTCAAATGTATAATTTAATGTAATGGATAAAGTTTTTGAGGTCAAGATTCCTCTTTTGTATGCGTTGCTGTGAATAGAATATAATGAATGACTGATGCTTGACTTCATATCATTGTTGGGCTGTAAAAGGGAATGATGTCCACACTTGCTCGTTCTCAGGGTAATCTTCATGTTGCATCAAGAAATAATAATAGATATTAGATTAGGTACTAATTAAAATATTGGATCTGATTTAATTTATACCATACATATGCATGTGTAGTGAAAAGTTATCTGTGGGTTATAAAATGAGTTTTATTTCTTGGTGGAATTGATTGAGCGTTTCAATATGAAATAATCGATCTGCAAATTTGAAGATTTGGTTATAAAATGAAAGAAAAAAAGATACTACGTAATGAGGAAGAAGAAGATCGAGGACCCCAGGAGCTTACTTTAGTCAAAGTAGGTCACTGTATGCTGATGAGCTACCCTTACAATTGTCACAAAGTCTTGGCAACTTGTTGATCCGCAAACTGATATATATAGCAGTCTGATAAAAAATTGAGCTGCAGTTGGTGTGATTTTACAATTTGTGCGAGTTCGTACGGTTAATGACGATCCTCAATCATCATGCAATGGGATACTGCATGCATGGTTGCAGCATACTCCTTAGATGATTACACTTAGAAATCAACAGCCAATCTAATGTACAGGGAACAAACTTTTTAAAGGGATATGATTGGGAAGTAATATGATTAGGTGCGATTAGCTAGATTATTTTGAATTATGATCCAAATGTAGCAGTGAAATGGACCGGGCAGAGGAATGATTAGTACTGACCCTAGCTGAGGAGCACAGGAATCCAAAGATAATAACCGCTAATCCGCTATGACAAGCCCTAAATATTCAGATATTAGCGCATGAATTGAAATATGGTCTTCAGTCCTTATAGTAGTGGTAGAAAAAATGCACTCTCACAGTCTCACCACTCCTGTAATCGTGGAAAGAAGGGCATCGGAAGTATTAGGAAGTGAACAGTACATTTTTTTTTTTTATGAAACTGGCCTTTAAATCCTGCTCACTTTATTTCCTAGACACCAACTCTAAGGTGAGTATGCTCTGGCCCATAAACCCAGTCCCTAGTCCTAATTGCTAATCTGCTAGGACAACGACTTTCATCCGACCCTAGTCCTAAGGTCATTTTTCGAAATATTTTGGAGTCGGAATTATTTTTCGAATTATTTTTAAAAGAAGGTTAAAAAAAATCCAAATATTGTATGTAGCTCAATAACTCAACTCAAATCTTAGCTTGTAGAGAACATTGAGAGAAACGTGAACATGACTAAATACAAACCCTAATTACCCATATTTATCAATCTAATTGGACTGTTTTTAATGTTTTGTAATTATATTATTATTTTTGTAAGGATTACATAATTGAATAATATCAAAATCTGCTCAAAATGAAACTCATCAGACACGGCACACATACAAGTCTTTAAATAATTTTGATGGCGTAATAGGTCTCCAATCTTAATTTCTTTGATGATGCTTTATTTTTCTTCTATGCACATTTGTGGACAAAGTGAAATAGTAAAGAACTCTTCACAGGAAAAGCTTGACCAGTGAAATACTTTCTTTGTCTCTAATTTTTTGTCCCTTTTAACGTTTTACGTTATTAAATACACAATTTAAAACGCTTTTTATCGCCAAATTCGCAAGACAAAAATCATGAAAATTTAAAATTTTAAAAATTTACATCGAAATGCATCCAATAAGATTTCATTTAATTATATAATTTCTTATAATAAGATAATATTCTCCCTTTTCTTCTACATAATTATTCTGGTTAGGTGCACCAACTCAAATTTCGATTATAATTTAAAAGTTGAACTTTCAAAAATGAGATAAAATGGTAGTCCGTTTTAATTCATAGTTGGAAATCTGTGAAGTAAAGTTGCAGGTTTGGTATTCACTTTCTCGTGACAAAGTGTATGTGACACAACGACTAAGCATCTGATGCAGTTTCGTAATTAAGTATTTTCAGAGTAATTTAGCTCAAAATAGTGGCTGAAAATGATTGTAATTTTTCTGTATTTGTGAGCTAAAATGTAGTTGTGGATATGAATCATATAACACGGATTTGGATTCTCTAGGTTTGTAGAGGATTAAATGGTCCAATAATTCTTTCTCCCTAACCACTTATCTTAGAGGGATTACATTGCTGGAAAATAGGGGGTTTTGTATTTTGATATGTTCAGAGAATATAATATTCTCTAATCTTTAGTTCTGCTAACCTATGTTCCAGAATCTTAAGGTAGAAATGGAGCATTCAATTTCCAGACGAAAAGGAGAGGATCCATGTAGTGTAATTAACATGATGAATTTGTAATTTTGGAACGGTCAAAGTCCTAATTAAGTATGAGGTGAAAATCACTTATAACTTTAAGTATAGGTGAAACTTTAATATATTTCGCTGATATCAATTAACTTAAATTAGTTGGTTAGAGTATTAGACTTTTAGGGGTGGTATTTAAAACGTGGGATTAAATCTTGTCTATATTATTTGTCGTCTTGCTACTTTCTTTAAATAAAACTTCAATTTACCTTTAGTTTTACGTTAAAAAGATCAAAGTAATGATGAGACATCAGAGATTAATGGAAAGAGAACTAATTGTCGATACATCATACATGTACAAATTTCATGGACCGCGGTGAGCGTTGTTTCACATTCAATTGTAGAATATTTTAGGTGCAATCAAACCAACCATGTGCACAACAAAATCCATAGCCTTTTCTAATGAATCTTTTCATGATACGAAACTATGATAGTGTTTCTAATACTTTTTTTGGTGGTAAGGAAACAATTATGAGGAATTCAGAATCCTTTTATCCAAATATATTGTATGATAGTTTAGTACGGAGTAGGAGACAACGTAATTAAGGGGATCATTTGACACGATGCAATACAATAACCTAGTTTTCTCTCTGACAAATACTACCATTGTCCCTAACTTTTCATGATTTTCAAGATAAGTCTTAAAATGTTTTTTTCTTCAAATGCATGAGACAACAAATTATGAAAACTCGATATTCTAAATATTTACATTTAGGTGTATTTAATAAGATTATACTTAAATATATCATTTTATATAACATGATGAAAATCTGTAATCTTATTTTTTGAATTTTGACTCCATAAATAGAAATGGAGTAAATATAAAGAGATAGAAAGAGATTCCGAGATTTTCTTTACAATGAACCAACAACACAAACAAAAAAATTTGAGACTTAATTTCCATTAGGAAAAAAAAAATCAATCTGGACCCACTTCCCAAAACCAAATTCCATCTCATAAAAAATGATAGCAAGATCCAATAATAAAGACAACTAAGCTGCTACTATATATTAGTCCATGTAAAAAAAAAATCTATATATTAGTGATCTAAAGTCTATCTAGGTGCTTATATTTTAGGTGGAATATGTATCTGCCTTTGCGAACATAGCATTGCAAGATTATTGGGTGATGTACATTGTTGATGAAGGGTTGTACGCCCTCTTAGGGACAATCTGGGGTCAATATACATGTCTATTCAATTTGTCTGGTGGTAAGCTAAATTACAGGTACCTAAGCTAGTAAACTATATTATTTAATCTATCTTAATTAAGGTTAAAATGTTTTGCAAGGGTATGTCACTTATTAATTATCCCTTACATACGGAGTATATATGCGTAAAGTTTCCAGAATAATGCCAACATTTTTATACTTAGCTTGCCCCTATCTCCTTAAATGTAGGTATTATTGTAAGATTTGACAAGCTGCTAGTTATTAGTAGTAACTTTGGTGATGTTATCCTAATTTTGATCCCTTAAATCCAACTATTTGTTGGCGGCGGGTATACACAACTTTTTGGAGGTACATATTTATATGCTTTTGTGTTAAGATTTTTTTTTTAAATTATATTTTGTAAAGTTAAAAATGCAGGTAGAGTATCACTTAATTTGTATTATCAAGGAGTTGTGAAATTAAATGAGATTGCATATGGATTCGAGTGAGATGTGTTAGGAAAAAACATATGATAGAGCCTTGTACAGTATATAATAAAGACGAGCATGAAACCATGCAAGTTGAATCATGGTCATTTGATGTTGAGGAGGAACGTACATTATCTATTATTAACTTGTTTAAATAGGCTAGCTAACAAAGGAGTCAGTCAATCAGCTAGAATTAAGTTTTTAGATTCAGTTCCCATTGATCTCTTGAGAATAATAATGAATGATGATATGAGGGGAGTAATTTACCCTCGATCCATCCGTAGTAACTAGTTCTGTAACGTTGTTTTTGGTTTTGGTTTGTGTAGTTGTTTAGGTTTCTTTTTGTTTGGCCTTTGCCTCTCCCTGATAAAAAAAACAAAAACAAAAAAAATAAGCTTAGTTCAATAAAGTAAGGCACAAATGAGATAAGTTTTAAAAAATACAGTCTATAAAATTAAAAAAAAAATCAACAAAAATAAATTAAATTCAATAAGAATAAAATAAGTAACAAAAATATGTTAAATTTAACAAAAAATAATAAGTTTAACATAAATAAGTTGAGCATCGGATAAGAGACCTTAGCATTACAAAGTCTTGTAAGGATCAGAACTAACTTGGACTATGTATATATATGAGCCTTGGTGTAACAAGTCTTGTAAAGGTCTTATAACTATTGAATAGAATCTGGACTATGTATATGTGAACATGAAGCTTATCCCATAGGATGTAAACCTAGCACTAATACCTTGTGTCAACTCAAATAATGGCACGTCATAAAACTCCTTAACCCAAAAATTGTTAGAGGACTTTGTTGCAATTTTTTTAGAAAAAACAAGTAAAATTAATTGATCAATAGGTAGTTATACTAGTAAAAAAAATTCTGATATAATCAAATAAAAGGATTCTTCGTCAAATTACAATCGTTAAGTAAATCTTGCATTATGAGATACCTCTCACACACATATTTGAAATATAGAGCCTTTTTTGAGAGATAGTCTAATGATTCGATTTCAAATAGCCTTTGGAAAATTAAATACGATTATTATCTCGCACGATTCTTATCAACAAACCAATACTGCACTCTATCAATAATATACTAACCTTAAACTCAACTAGAAAAAAAATCCTATCATAGGGAAACTCACTACATGTACATAATACAGAGTATGTTTTATTAAAATCGAAAACATAAACATCATACTTAAATTAAATGATTTGATATCTCAAACAAATCAAATTATAAGAAAACCTAAATAGAGAAAATGTTACCAACCTAGTAATGTATTGCATGCTAGCTAGATTTGATTGTGTAGCTTACTAGCTTAGCTAGATTTGATGGTAATGTATTGCATGCTAATAAAAATTAGAAAGTAGCTAGATTATTTATTTACTATGTATAAAACTCCTTTCTTAGAAGAAAAGGAGAGGGAAATTGCATGACACTGTTCAACGATTAACTTGAACTGAGGTTTCCATACGTTCCTACGGAAATTCTACAAGTACTTGTTGCAGGCTTACAGCTCCACTTTGTTAATGTGACATAAGTTCGTCTCATTTTGTAAAGAGAAACTGTCATCATTAACTGTAAAAGCTGTCTTGATACCTTAATCGAATAATGACTCAGCCCACTTACATCAAAAGAATTGCTATTTTCCCTACATGTTTTTGCCATCCTACGAGGAGCTTATGTTGGTATAGTTACCATAAATGAAAAGAAACAAATACTCCCCCCATTTTGAAAGAATGATTATATTTAGAGTTGTCAAGTTTCAACCAAAATTGCTAATCTAATCATTACCAACTTAGTTAAGGTTAATTCAACCTAATTTATAGCTTGAAAGGTCAAACTCGTAACCCAACCCAATCCAACCTAAAACAAATCTGTAAACTTTAACTTGAAATTTGTGACCACCTACTCTCAACTCAAAGACAACAACCCAATTCAAAATTATCCCAAACTTGTTGACAACTTAACCTAATAGTAAATCAACTTGTAATTACTTTAAATTGATTCAACCTAAGTACAAACCAACAAAACCCAATTGATAGCGACCCTTAATTTCAATCGGCATATTCAAGACAAACCTATTGGAATCCTGACTGACAATAACTAAGATGACTTATAAAATGCAGTTTACAACATAATTTGGTCTTGACACCCAATCCAAAATTTAACTGAAGACTCCACCTTGATTATAACGTTTTTATGTCTAATGATGAAAACCAAAATGCAAAGTCAAATAGAGTTGAAAACATCATGGAAATCAAAAATACATAGAGTTGACAATGTGATGGAAGTAATGGAAGCTATAATGCAAAGCTTTATGCATTCTGTCAAAGGACGAGAATAACTCTTGAGCCACGTCTTCAAAAGCCTGAGCCACGTCACAAAGCAGTCAGCAAAGTTCAAAC
This sequence comes from Dysphania ambrosioides, assembly GCA_026401315.1. Classification (NCBI taxonomy): domain Eukaryota; kingdom Viridiplantae; phylum Streptophyta; class Magnoliopsida; order Caryophyllales; family Amaranthaceae; genus Dysphania; species Dysphania ambrosioides. The sequence goes on along the minus strand of CM048661.1, from coordinate 16,588,638 downwards.
ACTTTGTCAAAGGATAAGAATATTCTAATTGCCTAAATCTTGTGTTTTATCCTTTCCTTATTTCACTTATTTTATTCTCTAACCTAACTTATTTATACATGTTTTTATTGTCAAAGATATCTCTTAATTTCAGCAAATAAATGATGTTCAGATATGTTGAAAATTCTTCAAGTTAATTTTTGTAGTTACCAAAATTTAAGCATTGTGGTTATGGAAAAAGAAATATGTTGAAGCTTCAAAGTACAGCAAATAAAGTGAAAAGATTCTTGTTGTAAAATATTCAAATGATATCAATCTTCAACAACCAAAATGAACGAATCTCTACAGTCATATTAGAGGAAATCTTGTTGAAAGTATTAAAGATAAATCAGATTTTCAGCAGCCTATTTTGAGCCTCCTTTCAACGGCTTGAAATCAAGTTTGTATATATTCAAAGCTTTGAAGTTGAAGAAAGGTAGAGACGAGTGAGACACAACGAGACAAAAAGTGAGACAAGAACAGAAGCTTTAATCGTGAATTTCAGTCACAAGCTACATCAACAAAGCTTCATTATTTTCTCTCTAGTTCCATAAACTTTATCTTGTATTTAGATTGAGAGAAAATCAAAGCATAATCTCTTGAATGTTTAAAAGAATATTTTGAGAGAGTGTTATACTAAGAGTATACCCATAATACTCAAACGTATAGAAAAAGAGAGAGAGCTTTTTATTACTAGGCTCTAAGATGCTAAAGTGTAGCTGGGGTGCTATAGAGTAGAAGATGGGGATTAAGATCTTCTAGGGTACTTTAGGTCTCTAAGGGAAGTAATAAAAGAGCGAGTTAAATCCTAAGAGTTGGACAACCCTAGGCGGAGACGTAGGCAAATTAGTTGCCGAACTTCGTATCAAATCTCCGTGTTTTGTCTCATCTTATTTCTGTCTTCATTGCTTACGTTTTATGTTTTCTTCGCTCATTAATCAAAGCAGCGAACAGTCAAAGCCCGAGCAAAAGCCTTAGAAACCAATTTTAAGGCTTTGACATCCAGATTCAATGATAAGCCTTAACGCTTATATTCCGCCTTTGAAAGTTTGTTTAAGACCTTGAGATCTTGAACGCGAAAATCGGTTATACTCTATTCACCCCCCTTCTAGAGTATAATTAATCATATTCCATCTCCCTATTGATTTTTAAATTGGTATCAGAGCTAGACTCACAAGGAAAAGATTTAATCATCTGTGAGGAAAAATGAATTCGATAGGTGATGGTGGTTTTGCTCAAGGAAGGTCTACCAATCGCCCTCCTCTATTTTGTGGTAACAATTTTGTCCATTGGCGTTCATTGATGCAAATGTTTGTGATTGATCAAGATTTGGAACTCTGGGATATTATTAAGAAAGGTCTTAGGGTGCCAATGAAGACTAATGAAAGCGGCTCAATGGTTCCGAAAGAAGATATGATTTTACTCAATCGGATTTGGAAAGTGTTGCTAAAAACTATCAAGCCATGAACCTTCTCTACTGTGGTTTAGATGCAAAAGAATTCAATAGAGTTTCTGCATGCAAAAGTGCTAAAGAGATATGGGATAAATTGGTGGTCACATATGAAGGAACGAGTCAAGTCAAAGAGAGCAAGATAAGCATCTTCCTTTGACAATATGAGTTGTTCAAAATGACACCTAATGAAACCGTGAAAGAGATGTTCACAAGATTTACCCAAATAGTGAAAAATCTGGATTCTCTTGGTAAGGTATTCACAAATGAAGAAAATGTGAGAAATATTCTACGGTGTCTTCCAAAATCAAAGTGGGGTCCGAAGGTAACCGCGATAGAAGAAGCTCAAAATTTGAGAACCTTGCCTTTGGATGATCTTCTTGGAAAATTGATCACACATGAGATGTCTCTTAATGAAGAAGATGGAGAACCAACATCTTCAACCAAAAATTTAGCTCTCAAAGCAAAGAGAGAAGAAGCTACAATGGACCATGAAGATAGTGATGATAGTGATGATGAAGATCCATTCGCTCTCATCACTAGAAGACTTACCAAGATTCTAAAATTGAAGAAGAATTTCTCAAGAGGCAGAGACTATTATTCAATTAAATATAAAGGTAATTCATCCAACTCAATGAATAAAGTTAATACACTAACATGCTATGAGTGTGGTGAAACAGATCACTTAGTGAAAGATTGCCCTCAACAAAAGAAGAAGCTTTTCCACAAAAAGGATTATAAGAAGAAAGCTATGGTTGCTTCATGGAGTGATTCAGATTCATTTAGTGACTCAGAAGATAAACAAGCAAACCTATGTCTTATGGCTAATCATGATGATGCAAAGAAAGAACATCTTAAGGTAATGGTGAAAAATTTAATCTCAAGTCCTATTGATGTTCTGTCCAAATTCTTGCAAAATATGATTATAAATGAAGAGAGTTTGATTCTTGAATCCAAGATTCTCAAGGAGAAGCTAAACCAACAGGTAAGTATTTCTGAAAGTCTCGCTAAGGAACTAACTGATCTCAAAGCCTCTCAGTCAGCTTTTAAACTCAGGGTTCAAGCCTCGAAGTCATCATTTGACACCCAGGTCAAGGCCTTGAAAACTGACAACACTGTTTTAAAATGAAAGCTCGCCTCTTTGAGTTATTGTAATGATACCTTGGAGAAGGAAAAGAAGCTACTGGCTGGGAAGTGTAGAAGCAACATAATTCCTTGGTTAGATTTGCTCACTCCGAATCTACTCTTGAAAAAATGCGAGGTGCAAAGCAAGGTGGACGGTAAAATTATTTTAATTGCTCCTCGTTGCAATAATGTTTATGCTTTTCATACTAACCAAGTTGCGAGTACTAGCTTGAAGCGTCTTAAGGCCTTGACTAGTGACTCAAGGCTTTGGCACAGAAGGTTAGGTCATATCAATATGCATACCATGAAGAAGCTTTTCTCAAAGGACTTAGTACGTGGACTACCAAAGTTAGATTTCAAAGAAAAAGAGCTTTGCAAAGCATGTGCAAGAGGTAAACAAACAAAAGGATCCTTCAAAGCCAAAAAGGTTATAAGTACCTCTCGCCCAATAGAGCTTCTACACATAGATTTATGGTCCTATGCGTGTTAAATCACCTAAAGGTAAACAATACATCCTTATTGTTGTTGATGATTTTTCTCGTTTTACTTGGATTTCATTTTTGCGTGAAAAATCAGAGGCTTTACTAGAGTTTTCAAAAATTTACAAAGAATTTTCTGAGATTATGTGTAGGGAATTTGAGATGAGTTTAATGGGTGAGTTAAACTTCTTCCTTGGATTGCAAGTTAAACAGGAGAAAGGAGGTATATTTATAAATCAAATCAAATACGCAAGAGATCTCCTTAAGAAGTACAATATGACTCAATCTAAAGAGGCTAAGACTCCTATGAGTTCGACATTACTTTTAAATCAAGATGAAAATGGTAAGTCAGTAAATCAAAAGGAATATCGAGGTATGATTGGATCTCTTCTCTATCTCACGGCAAATAGGCCAGATATTATGTTTAGTGTGTGTATATGTGCTCATTTTCAAGCTAACCCCAAAGAATCTCATTTGAGTGCAGTTAAGAGGATTTTACGCTATCTCAATGGGACAAAGGATTTCTGTCTTTGGTACCCTTGTAATAGTAACTTTGAACTTGTTGGATATTCAGATGCTGATTTTGCAGGTTATAAAGTGGATAGAAAAAGTACTTCAGGTTGCTGTCAATTCTTGGGATCATCTCTCATTAGTTGGCATTCAAAGAAACAAAATTCGGTGGCACTCTCTACTGCCAAAGTCGAATACATTGCAGCCGGTGCTTGTTGTTCATAAATTTTGTGGATATCTCAACAATTAAGAGACCTTGGGTTAGACTTCAAAGGCATACCTATTAAGTGTGACAACACGAGTGCTATATCCATAATGAAGAATCCAGTTCAGCACTCTCGCACTAAACATATTGATGTTAGACATCACTTTATACGTGATCATGTGGAGAAAGGAGACGTATCTATATCTTTTATTTCTACTGATTTGCAACTCGCTAACATCTTCACCAAGCCTTTGAGCGAAGAACGATTTAACTTTATTCGTCTTGAGCTTGGAATGTTAAATGGGGAAGCATCCTCTTAGGGGGAGCTATTTGAGTAAGTTATATATGTTTGTTTTTGCATGTGTATGTCAAAGTCTTGACACTCTTGTCATTGCCTTAACGAACTGTCACTTTTTAATATTAATATTGGATCAAAATGTGTGGTACTTATCCTATAGATAATTATCAAATATTTATTAAATGATTTTTGAAATGTTTTGGATACATAAATTGTGAATGGATCTATTGCTTTTGCTTTCAATGTTTTTAAAATCTTATTCCATTCGTTTTAAAGATTCTCATGGCCTTGAAGTTGTTTTTAAAGTTTTCCGCGTCTTTTATTTTTAGCTTTCAAAGCCTTGACTGTTTGACCTTTTTTAAAAGCAACGTCTTTTTGTTTTCATGTCTTTAAAGGTTTTACTGTTTTATATCTTTTTGTTATTTTCAAAAAGTCTTCTTGTGATCCAATATTTATATTTTTCCACCTTGTCGAAAGACAAAAAGGGGGAGAGTATTTATGTATTATTTATTTAATGGGAAGAATATTTTTGTTTATGCGTTTTATTCTTTCACGTTTGCATATAATGTTTTGTCTTCCATCAAGGGGGAGATGGAAGACTCCACCTTGATTACTAAAGTTTTTATGTCTAATGATGGAAGCCAAAATGCAAAATCAAATAGAGTTGAAAACATCATGGAAACTTAAAATATATAGAGTTGACAATGTGATGGAAGTAATGGAAGCTATAATGCAAAGCTTTATGCATTCTGTCAAAGGACGAGAATAACTTTTGAGCCACGTCTTCAAAAGCTTGAGTCACGTCTCAAAGCAGCCAACAAAGTTCAAACACTTTGTCAAAGGATAAGAATATTCTAATTGCCTAAATCTTGTGTTTTATCCTTTTCTTATTTCACTTATTTTATTCTCTAACCTAACTTATTTATACATGTTTTTATTGTCAAAGATATCTCTTAATTTCAGCAAATAAATGATGCTCATATATGTTGAAGATTCTTCAAGTTAATTTTGGTAGTTACCAAAATTCAAGCATTGTGGTTATGGAAAAAGAAATATGTTGAAGCTTCAAAGTGCAGCAAATAAAGTGAAAAGATTCTTGCTATAAAATATTCAAATGATATCAATCTTCAACAGCCAAAATGAACGAATCTCTAAAGCCATATTGGAGGAAATCTTGCTTAAAGTATTATAGGCAAATCAGATTTTTAGCAGCCTATTTTGAGCCTCATTTCAACGGCTTGAAATCAAGTTCGTATATATTCAAAGATTTGAAGTTGAAGAAAGGTAGAGATGAGTGAGACACAACGAGACAAAAAGTGAGACAAGAACAAAAGCTTTAATCGTGAATTTCAGTCACAAGCTACATCAACAAAGCTTCATTATTTTCTCTCTAGTTCCATAAACTTTATCTTGTATTTAGATTGAGAGAAAATCAAAGTATAATCTCTTGAGTGTTTAAAAGAATATTTTGAGAGAGTGTTATACTAAGAGTATACCCATAATACTCAAACGTATAGAAAAAGAGAGAGAGCTCTTTATTACTATGATCTGAGATGCTAAAGTGTAGTTGGGGTGCTATGGAGTAGAAGATGGGGATTAAGATCTTCTAGGGTACTTTAGGTCTCTAAGAGAAGTAATAAAAGAGCGAGTTAAATCCTAAGGGTTGGACAACCCTAGGCGGAGACGTAGGCAAATTAGTTACCGAACTTCGTATCAAATCTTCGTGTTTTGTCTCATCTTATTTATGTCTTCATTGCTTACGTTTTATGTTTGCTTCGCTCATTAATCAAAGCAGCGAACAGTCAAAGCCTGAGCAAAAGCCGTTGAAACCAATTTCAAGGCTTTGACATCCATATTCAAAGATAAGCCTTAACGCTTATATTCCGCCTTTGAAAGTCTGTTTAAGACCTAGAGATCATGAACGCGAAAATCGGTTATACTCTATTCACCCCCCCTTTAGATTATAATTAATCATATTCCATCTCCCTATTGATTCTTCATTAACCATAACTAAGATAACTTATCCTAATTAATGCTCAAAATCTACCTAACTTAACTCGTCCAAATCCAAATCAAATCAACCCAAAATGACTCACCTTGATTCAATTAAAAGTCCAAATAAACCTGAATTAAACCATCTTAATTCGAACAAATTAACCGAAATTGATCATGACTCGAATCAAATAGGATTTGAACCCAAGAAAATAATTGATCAATTGAATCAGACCTAATTATTGACCTGGCCTAAGCCGACCAAACCCAAAGAAAATTGGTTCAACAAGACCTAATTAGTATCGACTCCTTAGTACCAGACTGAACTCTTTCCGACAACTTGAATTGACACCCTAGTTACATTTGAGCTTTTCATGACAATCAAGGAAAAATGAGGCTAATGCTTGAAAAGTAAAAGAAAGTATATATGAAAAAAGTGAAATATTGTAAGGAAAGAAGATTAAAAAAAATATAAGTTGAATGGAAAGTTGTAAGAAAAAAGAATAAAGATTAAGTCGAGGGAAAGCTGTAAAGGAAGAAGAATATTAAAAATATATAGGGTGGAGTTTTACGAAGAAAAAAATGTTAAGAATTAGATAATGGGACAAAGGTAAGAAAAGATATATTAAATGTGGTGGTTCATATATTATAAATGAAATAAAACAAAGTGTAACAATTAATTTGAACAGTTCATAAATGAAAAGTGTACCCATTACACCTTCTAGTCTGGTATTTGGAAAATTATCACATTTTCTAAAATATTACTTTATCTTTAATATTCCTTTTATTTTTTTTTAATAAAGAACAATTTCAGAAGTAATTCATATTGTAAATGTTTTACTACTTTTAGAATATTTTAAGACTGAAATACCTTGTTGCAAAATATAAAATGACCAAATTGTCCTAAGTTTAGGTTAAATATTGCTTTGAAAGTCTAACTAACCTATAAATTTTGATTCAACATTAATTACAACCTCTCTTCAATTCCCATTTAAAATTACTAAATATCGTCTATAATTCCAAGATATGACCTATAATTTTGGCATAAAGTCACCATTTTGCCCCTCATTTCATTTATCCATGCTCCTCCTTTTCTTCCCCATTCCTCACATTACCTACCATACATAATACAATTTTGACCACCTAAAAAAAACCCACTGAAGTCAAGAGAACCGAGGTAAGGCTGTGGCAACACCATCCATGAGGCCATGAAGACGATGACTTTACAGATGATATTTCCTCACCTTTTTCTTTTTCTGGTATTAGCATGTTAATGTGTTATATTCACGACGGTACAAATCATCGGAAATGATCATTGGTCAAAACATGGCGGGGCATGGAGTGGAGACACCTCTGCCATGGTTGAGGTGTCGATTACAAATGCCTCTTTCATGGTAGGGACGTCTCTATCAGACGCCCCAACCTTTGTATTTTTTTTTTTAATTCAAATTGAAATTTATAATTTAAATATAATAATTTTAATTTGTTAGTAAAATTCTTTAATAATATAGATAATAATTAACATTATTAATAATTTATTTAATGATATTTAGTTGTTATTTTGTGCAAAATGTTAGGAGTTATTAATTGGCAATAATTGAAGGTAGGGAAAGTTATCGTTAATATTAATCTTAATAATAATTTTTACATACCTAAGTTAACTATCATTAATATTATTAAGTCCTTAAGCTTATTTAGTCCATTTTAAGTCCATATGCTTATTTTAATAGACTTATCGGAGGACTTCAATGGTTTATATAATATCATTGACTTATTAAGTCTATAATCCTTTGATTTATTGAATTGGATATTAAGTTTATTTGCTTATTCGATGAGAAATTACCTCACCTTATAAGCCATGATTAACAAGTCAACTACGATTTCACTAAACATGATCTAATTAATGACCATTACTTACAATGAATTAAGCATTACTAACTTTATTATTGGTCTACCTCGACCGTGTTTAAGGTCTTCATTTCTCCAACCCTCCACCCTCTTCACCATTATATCTATTGCTTGGTATCTAATATGCCCAAACCAATTATCCCTTACCCTATCATTAATATTCACTATTCCAACTTTCTTTTAAATATCATCATGTCTAATTTTATCCTTCAAAGTATTCTAACACATCCTCCTTAAGATACAAATGCTTGCTAAGCTTTTCTTCTTAACATGCTTCTTTTTTAAAGATCGACAATCCAAACCATATAATAATAATAATGTTAGTTTAATTTTTGTTTGACTGAAGTTTCCTTTTAATCTAATTGTCGCATTCACAACGAATAATCATATTAATTATACGTATTATTAAACATTACCTGAATGAGAATGTTTGTAAGCAACAAGGCATTATCTAAATCTGTATCAATATTGGTAAACATGCCAAGGAGATATAGATCCCTTAAGATTGTTCTAAATGTAGATGCACGTGTAATCATAGGTAATACTATTGTGTTAATAACATTGCCAAATTTTTTTTAAAATTTTCTTTTTAGACTTCTGATATACACCGTACAATCCTAAAAAGAATATTTGTCATTGTTAAAAAATAATTACCACATTTGGTGTATATCGTTATCATTGAAATATATTACGGATGATCCATGCTAAGACCCCGTCCGAGCAATGGCCTCTGCAATCCATGCAATCGACGCATCCACTACCAAAGTTAAAAATCAGATTGATTGATGAGTGAATTGAACAAGCATCATGACAGTTTAACTGGGATTTTGCGATTGGCTGGTATATGTTGTGAAATCCAAGAATGTTGCCATTTTTGCATTCAACTTAACAAGAGATAAAGCACTGTCAGTCAGATTGTGGGAAGGAATTATCATGATATTTAGGGATCATTTATGTTTTTATTTGATTTCATATTGTTTCTGAAGTTAGCCTGTGGTCTGTGGGAGAAATCATCTACTCGTCTCAGGTGCCAGTTTATTTATTTCTTTTTATTTACTACTTCGTATTACAGCAATGTTAGTCCTTTAGTATTTCTAGACATTTTATGTGTGCAGTATTTATACACGTGGCTTTTCTGATTCATACATGATATAAGTTATATTAAATATAGTTATTGTTATATTAGATATAAAAATATAGAAATATATGTATCAGATATAGACATTATGATCTCATAGTTACAAAATACCCTTGATATATTTATATTAGATATAAATTATATTTTTAATGTTAGGAACAATTTCACAGTTTAAGAATATAGAAACCATGAGACTTAATCCTACGGCCATAAGAATTCCTCCTTCTGCAGTGAGAATGGGAATTTTTACATCAGCACAAGATATTTAAGTTTCAATTATTGTGGCAACGTTTGGTATAATGTTTATAGCCTTTTCAATTTATATTAAAAGACTATATGTAGAAGAATAAATATATTAAAAGACTATACGTAGAAGAATAAATATTTTGTTTTTTCGTGTATATTGCCTCGCAATAAAAGCTGGTCAATCATATGCTATAAATATTTTTCCTAAAGCCTTTCTTTTCTTGTGTGATTTGATACATCTTAAAAGTATATTTTTAGGGACTTGTTAGGTAGATGAAAACTTACAAGTAGAGGGAGTGAATTGGAAGTGTAGAATTATAATGTTTTTTTGTGGAATAAAGAATTGGAACAAAGAAATTAAAAAGAATATTAGAACACAAGATATTTCAAACCTGAAAATCTTTATGGCCAACTTAAAGGAAAAATCACGATCCTACGAGGTATCTTCAACTCTTTCACTATAAGGGTTAGCCATTAGACTCTCTCTCTCTCTACTTGAGTTTCTCTTACACTCTCTGCCTCCTCTTTTCCCACTTTGACTAAACTCTAAGTCCAACAAAACTCACAAATGAAACCTTCTCCTTAGTACAACTATGAACTGCAAAATGAAAAGATTAGAATAATAATTCTATGTACAATTTAAGGTCAGTTGTGTTTTGCAAAATAAATACTTTTATACTAAACTCTAGTAAGTCTTTCTTACATAACTTCTCCACGATAACAAGTAAAGTATATCACAAGTAAGGTCAACTATTCATACAAGTACAATCAGTTAGACAAGTGTTCAACTCTGTCATCAGTGAAGTATGGCAGAAAGCTTTGCTATGCTTGCATGGTTTAATTAAGAGACCTTTCAAGACCAAATTAAGGAGATCAAGATTTCATGGAAAAGCAAATCCTCTACTGAAATTCTAGTTACTGATCGACTTGAAGAAGTTTTAGGTAGCTAACTAAACATGTTACATAAAAGTTCTACTAATCAAGAGCTCCTCTTCTGAAACTCAACTCATTTGCAACTGAAATCTCAGCCTAATAAGTTCTACTAATCACGTGTTGTACTTTAATTTATTGCATCTTCATAAGACTTGATGAAATTGAAGTGAGAGAAAAAGAATAATATAAAATGTGTAAAATAAATTAATAAAAATAATATTGGTTACATAATAATAAAAAAATGAAATCGAGTGCAATAATTTGTCAACTAACACCAGTTTATAAATTGCCGGCCATGATAGTCATGCACAACTTGCAAAGTAAGAAGAGGCCTAGATATGAAGCATAGATGTGCTCGCTCATCACACCATTGCATGTGGTGGTTAGCCACAAATGAGGGATATCTTGGCTCACGATCACTTTCCAAATCCCATGAACACATACAACTCGGAGAGAAATACATTACGTAAATAACATAGAGCATAAAATAAAGCCTTAGGATAATAGGTTTAGCATGGTGAAAAGGACTTTTCTAGGGGAATAATCTAAAAGAGGAATTATATCTCAGTTGTTGCCTCTTGCTCCTCTGTGTTTTTGCCCTCTCACTCACACATTTCTCTTTCAAAAAGTGACTTACACAGGTCAACAACACTTGTGTTGTGCTCGACTTTAATTTTTCTCTTTTCTTTTTGTGATTGAAGCCTCTCATTTAAAGGTGTCTCCTACCAATATAAATTCAACTTACAAAAGCCAAAGAAATGATCAAAATGGATCGGATCGGATGCGGGTATCACATAATGTAGCCATCCCATTAAGCTTTCTGTATTGCAAATAAACTTTATTTCATAATTTTGTTTGAGTTGAATATATGAAGGTCTTCATCCATTCGAAGTGAGCTCTGTCTATCTGCTAGCTTTATTTCTCCTTAGATACGAATTGCATAACTTTTTGACATGTTTTATAAATTCAATTGGCTTGATAGATAGATAGTATTTGTATAGAAATACTCTTACATAACCTATTTACAAGTCACCCAACTATCACAATATACACTTTAAGTATGAGACATGGAAACACCCAATCTAGAGAATTATCACTTTCCAACATATATCGATGTAATATGATCTTAAGTTATAATGCATGCATGTGTGACAATTGACAAGCAAGTCAATACAACGAACTAGCTAGAGTAGAAAAATAAAGTATAAATATGGTAGTCGGGAATTTTTCTACTATAAAGTGCAAAAATCATACAAATTCACCCATTTTATGGAAGATCGATCGATCGAGATAGCACTAATTTTCAACCAAGTTATGAATAAAGTTATAGAAGATGGATGGCTCATCTCAATTATTAGTAAATATGGATCATTGGAATTGGATTAATTTGGTTCAGATAAAAAATAATCCCCCTCATATTTTGATAATGAGTTTTATTCAAATCGAATAGCTTCTCCTTCACCTAGTTTGTATTATTCTTATTTTACAATTAGTTGTTGGTTGTTTTACTTGACTATTTTGACCGGCTGTTTTTAATAGTTTTTGGGTTTACAATTTGATTTTATATTTGACTTAAAAGATACTTAATAAAATTAATTTTTGATTTTTGGATGTAACTTTGCAAGTAACCTCTTAGGTTACTAATATTAATCATAAATCTTTAATTATAAATTAAACATAACACAATTTTTCAAAATAATAACTACTGATGATCGATTTATTACAACTCTAACAAGTATTAGAGTTTCTATTTATTAATTTTTCTTTCTTATTGTTCTCTGTATTGTCATTTTTTCCTTACTATGTATATTTTAGAGTATTATTTTGTAAAAATGTTAGAGTGTTATTTTCTTGTTATTAATTATTTAGTACTAAAAATTAATTAATCATTAAATTAGTTATTAATTATTTATTATCAATTATTAGTGACTAGCTACCAATTAATCATTAAAAGCCAAACGTTATCTCCAAAAGCTACTTAAAGTAGCTTATTGTCTTTAAAGCCTCCTTTCTAGCCAGCAGAAAAAGCTAAAACACATATTTTGATTGTTGACCAAATTGAAAGTCAAAAGACAAAAGTCATCAAAATGCCAATAAAAAATCATTTACCAAACATGACCATTATATTAAATACTGATAATAAGTCAAAGTTTTATACCTCTAAAATCGGGTAGATAATAGATGTTGTATCCATCCATTGAAATGGGGGTATGTATATTTATGGGTACCATAACATAACATGTGGTATTATTGTTTCCATAAGAAGGGGAACAGTGCAAGTGCATGTTTTGACCTTCTCTGCCTCTGGTGAAGGAAAAAGCTTTTATATATGAAAAGAAGATGATGATAGCTTTTATATGCCATGTATGCAACCAAAGTTAGTAATTGGATATGAATACTGAATTCTGAAGGATAGTAAACATAGTAGTCATACGAAGTATGACGCATAGATATATTCTCTCAGCTACTTGAGCTGTCAAGTCCTGAAAAATAATATCAGCATCAGCATGCATGCAATGCACTGTTGCATTGCCCATATTTCTTGAGCCAGCTCGCTCGATCAAGTTGGTAGTATTGACAGAGATCTTAAAATGCTTAGGGATTGTGCAACTTTGACCAATTTTTAACCTCGAGTAATGTGTAGCTTATCAATCTTAATTACCATGGTGTTTGAATTATGTTATCCTCAAAATAACGTTATGAGACGTGCCTAATACATCTAATATAATTTATATGTTGAAAATCTAACCTAAATACGAACGATGATTATTTTACATGCTCTTCAAAATAAGTTTATATTTCATTCTTTTTTGGATCTAATTCCCTTAAATATGCAAAAGTTAGAAATCTTACAGTAATTTTAAAATTATGTAATCCGACCTGAAAATAACATTATAAGGTGTACCTAATACATCTAATATAATGTATCGAGAATTTAAGCTATATAAGAATGATTAATATTTTATATGTTAGTCAAAATAAGATTATTATTTTATCTATTATTAGATCTGATTCCCTTGAATATGAAAAAGGTTAGATTATATTCTTCATTCATCAAATAATAGTGGCAAGTATACTTGTATATATTCGGGGCTTTTTGTATCATAGTAAATCAATGAAACCAACACCCATTTAAAATCAATTCCATACAATTTAACATGGAATTAGAGGCAAAAAAAAAAACTATAGGCGTCATTATTTACCATTTAACTTACCTACAATGGAAAATAATGAAGTGAACTCATCATCCACCGAGCAAACCACAGACAACCAATCACCATGAATCAGCTATTGCAATTGTTGCAATAGTTTAACACCAATACGCCAATCACAAAAAATATAAGCCACAACAATTATATGAAATACTCTAGGTTAATGCTTCTTGTCATCAGTGGAAGGGGGAGACTTAACAATATCAATGCCTCACCACCACCTACAACTAATATCAAATACCATAAAATGGTCACAAAGAGACTTGATTGTGGTCTCTTGGATCATAGAAAATATTGAGCTAGACTTAGAAAATCAATACTAAGATTACCCGACCACAAGAGAGCTATGGAAAAGGATAAAATCAATTTATAGTAGAGGTAGAGATGGGTTACAAATATATGATCTTACCGTGAAGGCCAACAACCTTAAGCAAGGTAAGGATTAAATCAAGACATTCTAGAGCAAGCTCATTACCATTTGAAAAGAGATTGATCAAAGAATTCCAAACCTAATGAAAAACCTAGAAGACTTCACAACATACAAAGCAACATATTATACCAATTTCTTACTAGTGTCAGTGAGTCACTAGACAAAGATCAGAGAGATATATTATACTAGGGACAAAGGTGGAAGCTTCTTATGTAACAATTCTAAGAGAAACCATAAGGAGAGGCCTCCTCATTAGGCATAGGAAGTGGACTTGTGGCTAAGTTTCGGTCAACCAAAACATTATCCCAGTAACAAGATGAAAAAACTCACCTCAAGTGTTCACATTATGGAGGGACAAGACATACTAAAGAGGGATGCTTCAAGATTATTGGGTATCTAGAGTAGGGCAAGATGGGATTGGAGCTATGCTGGTGCCAAATGGTGGAGGAGAAGCAGATCATAGAGAAGTAGATGGAGGAATGACAACGCTAGCCTTAGCTAAAGGAGGTACAAGGGAATTACTTGAGCTTTGCTCTAAAAACCCAAAAGCATTACTCTCACATTTCCCATCACTATATCTTTTATCATTTTCTTTGAACGTAGCTAGCCCAATATAAGCCCTAGACACGCTACTTGAACCCACAGACAGAAAAATAGGGACAAATCTAATGACTCAAATCAAAAATGTGAAGAATTGAATTATCTATTGTGGAGCTACAAAGACTATTGATGATTTGGCTAGATTGGCCATTGTTCTATACCAATGACCCTAATGATTTTCGGACTATTAACAAAACAAAAAAAACACACATACAAACAACCAATGGAGAATTTATTATAATAAAAAAATAGTTGTATTAATTTATCCCGAGATATAACACTAAAACATTGTTCCTATGTTCCTAAATTATCTCATATGCTTCTCTCAATTAGTCACAATTAGTCAGGTGACTTAAACTGCACTATTCTAATATACCTTCATTTTGCCTTGTACAAGATATTTAGATAGGGTAGATAATTGAGCGTGGCACTAAGCATAATGTCCTTTACTATGTCGATGAAATGGTTCATCAAGGCAAATCAATTCTTGTTCATGGGACAAGGGATCAAAATTTGTGGTTGTGGCACTAACGATTAGGTTAGCTCTCTCCCTGGTATTTAGAACATTAATTTCCTAGTTTTTCTAAGCATAATAAATTTTTTTTATTTTGGGACTTGTATCGAAGCTAAAAGTCATAGACAAACTTTTCCCCCTTAAAATACCTAAGCAACTAGTCCGTTTTGATTAGTTCATTTGATGTGTAGGGCTAATGTACGAGGCCCTGCACTAGAAATTGGGAAAAATGAATTTGTCTACTTTGTTTTATTTATTGGTGACTGTACTCGTATGAATTGGATATATTTTCTCAAAAAGAAATTAGATGTATTTGAAATATTTGTGGATTTCTATACCCTTATCAAAACTCAATATCAAAAATAAATACAAATTGTTAGAACCGATAATAGAGGGGAATATGTCAATACCGACATGAAAACATTTCTTTCCCAATAAGGTCTAGTGCAACAAACAACCAGACCCTTCTTGAAATAACTCGTGCCATCATGATCAAATCTAATGTCCCTATAACCTTTTGGCTTGAAGTTATATGTTTGTTGTCTATGGAAACAAAAAGGTGTTTTAACCCCAAACCTGACCTCATGTACACAACCATGGATTGTAAAATTATTGAAACTAAGTATTTAATTTAAGAACCATCTCAGCGGTCTGAGGGAGATAAAGAATGACACACTAAGTAGACAGAGCCAACAAACCTGCCTCAAAACACATGGAAAATCTTAATATTCTAATGGCCCCACCGGTATTCATCTCCTTCTGAGATTCTTAAGGTATATAGTACACAAGATACAACTCATGGTATTGTTGATATTGAGCTCACTTACCCAATAGTATAGTAGGAAACATCAAAATAGGAAGAAATAGAACATTACATAGTTCCTCCATAAAGTACCAGATGTATAACTCTAAAGAGGTATGAGTTGGAGTATAGACCTTGAAACTCCAAACACCCAGTAGGTAACTTTGTCAAGGGGAGTTTGTCTCATGAAGTAAATGCATTCACTAGTATTCTATATCGAGAAAAAATTCCCCAAACAATCAAGGAAGCTCAAAGAGATGAAAAATGGAAAGTGGTAATGGAAGTTGAGTTAAATGATCTAGAGAAGAACAACACATGAGAAAAGTGCATACTACCTCAAGGAAAATGGCCGTTGGGAACCTTGGGATGCAAATGGATATTTACCATAAAGCACATAGAAGATAGAAGCGTAGAGAGATATAAAGCAATACTTGTGGCTAAAGAATACACTTAAACATATGGCATAAACTACTCAAAGAAATTTTCTCCAGTTGCAAATATCGACACAATTGTCTTATTCTCTAGTATATTATAACAAATCAAGATTGTATATTACACTTATTTGATGTTAAGAATGAATTCTTGCATGGAGAGTTGCAATAGGAAGTGTATATAGAAGCTCCACTTGGGTTCAAAAAGGGTTTTGAAACTGAAGGAAGATGCAGGTTATTAAGAGATTTGTATCGCATCAAACAGTCTTCGAGAGCATAATTTAGGAGGTTTACAATGGAAACAAAGAAGTATGGATATATCTAAGCTAGATCAGCTCATATCATACCATATTCCTTAGAAGAATGAAAAGACTAATAACTCCTCTTATCATATATGTGAATAATATGATTATCACAAGAAGCGAAATTGAAGAGATCTGAAGCAAATACTCATCAAGAATTTGAGAAGAAGGATCTAGGGAGATTGGAGTACTTTTTAAAAATTGAGATACTAAGCTAGATAAAAAAAAAAGATATTCATATTTCTTAAAGGAAATACATCCATGACCTTCTAGCAAAAACAAGAATGATGGATTGTAAAGAGGGAGACACACCATTGGTGGTGAATCATGGTCTGCAGTTTACATAAGGTAGTGAATTGGTCAATCGAGAACAATATCAAAAGTTGGTTGGAAAACTTATCCACCTATCATATACTAGACCTAAAATTTCTTATTCAATAGAAATAATCAATCAATTCTTACACATACCTATTTTAAACACATGTAGGGTGCACTAAGAGTCTGAAGGTACTTGAAAGGACCACCTAGAAAAGGGGCAATATTTCAGAAAACACAACCACCTAGAGGTTCAAGCTTATATGTATGATGATTGGGCAGGAAATCCTAAGATTGGAGATCTATATAGTATATTTCATCATAGTTGGAGAAAATTTAGTCACATGAAATAGCAAGAAACAGAAGGTTTGCTTTGTCAAGTACAAAAGCTGAGTTTAGAGGAATCGCTAAAAGAATAGTATTACTCGTGATAAGAAAACTTTAATTAAACTAGGTTTTCTCTTGAAGGAGAAGTGCAAACTTATTTGTGACAATATTCCAGCCATCAGTCATGTACTCGTGTAAAAGTAGATAGACACTTCATCAAAGAAAAACTAGAACAACAATTATATGTCTTCCGTTTGTTCGATCATGGGAGCAATTTATTGATATCCTAAATAAAGTTATTCCCTCTAAGCCCATTTATGAAGTAATGTGCAAATTGAATGTTGACGACTCATAACCCAACTTGAGGAGGAGTGTAGAAAATAATTACCAAAAATCTAGACAAATCAAGTTAGTACAAAAAAGGTCAAGATACACATCAATTATATGCTCTCATTAGTATCATAATTTTAGGCACTATTTTAGACAAATATACTATATATATTAATGAATTCAAAACCAATTCCATACAACTCAACACGTTTATCACAATCATCTAACTTTGCTCCTTCTCAAGAATCTGACAAAAACAACTTGATATAAATTGCTCCTTTTCATTCCACACCAATTTAATTTCATTCAAAACAATTTTCGTACAACTTACTACTCTTGTTCTTTATACATTAAAGAACAATTAGCATAATATTTTTATTTTACCGTGCAAAAGGTAATAATTAGATGCAAAAAAAAATAAATTTTAACCATATAATGTTCTATCCCTAAAAAATATAATGTTCTATCCCTCAAAAATTGCCCCAATGTTTATGTTGAGTTGTCCCCCAAATATTGAGTTAAGATAACAATTAAGACCCAAACTTTCATTTTTTTTCACCATTTGGGACTTGAAACTTTTTTTGACACTTTTAAGTACCTGCAGTTGATTTTCTGGCTAGTTAACTCAACATTAACTCAAGTTGAACTAGTTAGAATAAACAAATAATTGTTTTTATATATGGAAAAAAAATCTGTTGGAACCTTTTTAAATCCAATGTAATTGTTTTACAGTACCAAAAAAGCTACAAAAACCAAAAATAATTGGGAAATTCATGCATTGTCCAAAAAGATATCATTTTAGAAATAATCCAAAATAAAAAAAATTAATAAAGGAAGTCCAAACTCCATTAAGAAATCTTCATCCGCTTTTAATCCAATAGCAAACATGCAATTTGCAATCAAACATATATAGATGAAAGAGTGTCCTCAATATTGCTAACATCAACTAACATTACATGATTCTATAATTTAATCTCAATTAGTCTTAACTACTACTATTCAAACAAAATGGAGCAATAACCACCATAGACCCAAGCACTTAAATGACTCAAATATCAACTATGCTAACCTTGAGTAAACTTCAATAGGTTTTAGTAGAAAGTATCATCCTCGGGTTATCTTAACTCGGTTTTACGCTTAGATAGTGTTTAATGAGAAGTCTATGATATCTCAAGTATTCCAACATACATAGCCAAAGAAAATTGTTAGAAAAAGCTAGCTTTTTCAACAGGTTACGAACATGATCTTTCTTCCATCACTATCTAGCTATCTTGTCCCCAACAACTTTGGCCTAGAACCAACTTTATTCATCAAAAAATCGTATTCAATAAACTAAACATTTCCCATTTTTATTGAAATTCATGAAAAATAACTATCAACAACATCAGAAAAGCGTACAAGATCATAATTCAAACAAACTTATATTTTTAGAATTTTGGCTTTCGAATAACCATGAAAGGTGAAGAGTTGGGCTTGAAAGAAACATAGACTTTTTGATTGTTTTCTTCTAAATTGGATTAATTACTTTTTAATTTTATATTTAATTGATGTTGGGTGGTCTCCTTGTTTAACCATGGTTGAAAAAAATCACTAGAGATTCATTCTAGGTAGCAAAAGGTGTAAAAATAAGTATTAGGTCCCAAACAGTGATAATATTAAAAGTTTAAGTCCTAATTGTTATATTAACTCTTCAAGTATTGCTCCATTTCTTCAAAAAAAAAAAAAATCATTTTGAGGTTATCCCAAAAAATTTCCATTATGTATTAAAAAGTTACTTTTCGTACTTGGGATGATTTTTAGAGGACGGAGGTAGTAGTACAATTACGCAAACATGTTGACTTTTATTGGGTGGTTTTTCATGTCAGCCATCCTTGGCTTTAATAGAATGAATCTTGAATTATGACCAATGACCAGGTTTGGCACTAACTGGATTTTGATTTAACTTTTTTCTTTGGTCCAGTCAAAAAGTGTGGTAAAAAACTTTTTATTTACCTAAAACCCAACCATGAATCACATGATAATGTTTTTTTTTTTTTTTTTACCCTTTTTCACTATCTTATATAATTAAAACTGAATTACTCTTACTTGTATATATCCTGAACTTAAAGTTTTGTATACAATTCGACCCCGACTTAATCTTGTCTGTTTGACATGCAATGTCTAGCAATTAATGTCTACTTTCAATATTTTTTGAAGGACCTTGTCTAGCATTGTTTTAAAAATTATAACTCTTGTATGTATGTAATTGGGCTTTGCATGGTCGGGCATATAATGCTTAGGTTCAGTTCTCATGAATGTATATGTTCTAGATCCATTAAATCAGACCCGACCCGATTAGTTACCCGAAATCGACCCGAATCCGACCTGATTATAACCTGAAAAGTGAGACCCGAAAATCGACTCAACCCGACATGAAGTCAACCCGAAACCGATTTGATCTGATATTCAAAATACAAACCCGATCCGTGACCGACCCATTATAAACCCGACCCATTACAGACTTGACCCGAAAAGAACCCGAAATCGATTGAACCCGACACATAACTGAAATGACCCGATTTATAATAATTCGTGACCCGAATTAACTCCATATATTAACAATTTGAATATATATAAATGTAAACTAATCTTGTTCGACCTATTATTACCCAATTTCTAATTATCTTGACACCAAACATTTTTCATTGATGACCCGATGCGACCCGATAAAGCTTAAATCGGATTTCAACCGAAATCGAAGCGACTTATTACCATAATTGACTTGACCCGAAATCTACTTGAAGCCGAAATAACCCGCTATAACCCATTCAAGAACGGACCCGATTTTACCTAAACCGACCTTGATCCGAACCGAATACAACCTGACCCAATCCCGAACCAAACCCGAGCACGCAAATAACCGATTTAACCCGACCCGATAATGACATGACCCAACAAAACCCGACCCGATAGACCAAATTGACCCGATTTAACCCGAACCAACCCGTGATGAGTCAACCCAAAACCAGCCCATAAACCCGATTTGACACTCCTAATATGTTCTAATTAAGAGAATAAATTATGCTTTGGAAATGAAGTACACATAAATAGGACAAGGATTTCAACTATTGGGATTGGGAAATTATATCAAAGGGAATAGGAAAGGGGAAGATGTATGGAAATAGGAGTACAGGACAAGACATGGGCAGACATAGAAACTTGAAAGTGGTAAACGTGCAGGTTACATTGCAACACACTCGTGCTATCTTGGAAATACCAAAACTAAATCGAAAATAGGTTTACAAGAGCCATGGCATAACCAATTAATTTTATTAATCACTATGTCCAAGGCCATTAGTTTATTAGTGCATGTCTTGTAATATTTGTATACCATATGTTTGGCTCTTGGACTAGTGGATTACATCGGTCTCAAAGTAGAAGATTTTTAATTTGGAAGAGTGATCCCCTTAAGTAATAAAATAGATAGTGATTAGGGTTTAGCTAGGTATTTAATCGTTATGATCCATCTTTAGTCAAAAACTTCCTTGGAATTCGCCTGGTAAGGCAAAACCACCATCCCCTCCAAAGTTTAGTAATATCTTGGGAATTTTTTTAAAGTTTTTTAAAAAGTAATTTGAAAAATAGGTTCTAAACTAAAATATTTTCAAAAATAAGTTTCTGCAGGTTCGGATGAAAATTGTTGTTTTGGGGCAACGCTTTCACTCAAGCAGCCATTTAATTTAATTTAAAACTCTAACCGAAATCACTGCCCCAAGCAGCCATTTAATTTAATTTAATTTTTTTTAACTGTAATAGACTAAGCAAAATCGCTACCTCTAATCAGAAAAATGGGCAAGCCCAATTCAATCAAGCCAAAATCATTGCATGGGGCAGTGATTTCTCTTAATTAAAATTGCTGCCCCAATTCCGAACCTCTAAAAGCTTATTTTTAAAAATATTTTTATCCGAAACTTATTTTTGAAATAACTTTAAAAAATAAAGCTTAAAAAAATGTCTTCAATACATATAACCAGTACGATGGTCTTACTATCCAATTAATTAGTGGGGGTCTACGAATTTAGGGTTTTTAGTTTTGGATTTATCTTGGGGCTTACTGTGTATTTTCATTTAGAAGTGTTGTATACACTCTTGTTTCAGCTAACCTAGCCCGTGGACTTGACTATCTCAATCAAAGGAAACCAAAATCTGTGTGCATTGTTAGTCATTTAACATTAACATTTTCGCTTCTTTTCTTATATCAAATGCTAATAAAAAAGAAACTAGAATTGAGATTTGAGAATGATATACGCACATACACTAGTAAAAAATTTGTGAATATCAACTAATTTAATACGTTAAATATCTAAAAATGGTACTTAAGATTTCGTCAAATTTCATATACATCACTTATCATTATAACGAAAAAAAAAATCCATAAATCACTTGGTTTATAACAAAAAGATGAAAAATTCATGCAAATATTTCTTCATAGATGATGTGGGAATATTATTCTCATGACCGTTAATGTTACCACATCATCTATGAGGTTAACACATCGGAAAAGGAAGCAATAGACTTTTGTAACAAGGAACAAAGACGGTTGGCGATGTCGATCATATAAAAGAGACAAAGAGTAATTTAATTAATGATCAGTTGTAGTGCGAGTAAGGGTACAGTGCAATTATATTGCAAATTTTGTAATATTTTGGGCCATTGCTTTCTTTGCTTGGTTTTGTTGGTCCCCCTATCATTACTTTACACCTTTGCCTACTGTGCAGATAATTAGAGGGTCTATCTCCCTATTCCCCAGTAAGGGAGGGGTATTGGGGGTGTCCTACACACATTGATTATATGAGTTCGTGCGTATTTAATTAATTGCAGCTGCAATACTTCACTACTCTTTACACAGTTGCACTTGCTGTTGGCGTTAGTTTAGAGACTTGTAATCAAGTACCTTCTCTTGCGGACTTTCTCCGATCGCAAATTCCTCAAGGAAATGTGTTGCTAATGTTGTGTTGGGTGGACATAGGGTTGCATACTTCTCTAAGTAAAAACTCGATTTTGGGTCGAATCTAAGAAGTTGTAAAAATTATTGAGTGCTTTTACGGAATGTTTGGTTGTTATGTGATAATGGATTTTTGTTAATTAGATGTAGGATAAGTAAGATCGGATCTAATTATGATCGAAGAATTCATCCAAGTACAAGAATTGTGGAGAAAATGATTATTTTCAAGTACATAGTCTTATCTTGGGGTTGTTTGCGTTAATTGAAAATAGGTTTGCTAATTTAGCTCACAAATCTCATTAAGAGTATAAAACTTAAACTTTTTAAAATACCATAATATATCTATATACCTTGTTGATATTTTAGATATTTTGAGTGAATATATCTGACAAAGAAAAAATTACATCGAAAACAATCCAAAATAATAATTGATCACCTTTTACATATTCTTAACACAAAATTACATTGCAAAAACCATATTATTTAGAAGAGTATGGATATTGAGAGTCTTAAAGTACATTTGTTGCACGTAAAAAAATAACCTCTAAATAGCGGATGATATCCCTATAATTATAAGAGGGTATTTTAAGTTGCCTTAATCTCCATTGATATTATATAATACTCTCAAATATTTTACAAATTAAGTTCATATCAATCCATACATATATACTATTATGATTTACGAGAGGTTAGAAGCAAGAATCAACAAAACTGAATCAAATCAGATAAAATATGCATGCCACGTACAATGAGTACGATTTTGGCTTGGAGATACTTATTTTCACTTTTTCAAATAGTATATAAAAAAAAACCAATCAATCTAGAAACACTACAAGCTAAAGTCGAGGGAACCACCGGGAAGTCAATGACACAACATTTGAGATAAAAAGAGAGGAAAATTTCAAGAAGCGAATCCAAGCAATACAAATGAAGTGAGAGCCATCAGTTTGAATGTGGTGTATCCGTTCATGAGGCCTGACAATACAGCAGCTGATGCAATGTTTAGAAAAGCTAGCTAGCTAGGAATTGACTCTTAATGACACATTAGCCACAACAAGATACTCCATACTTCATATTGCAACGTTTATTATGACCTCGTGGATGGTAAATGGACAAGATGACACTAGACTTGTGCGTCAGGTCTGTTCGGGACTGGGATGAGTCAATGCAAAATGGATCGGGTCAGGCCGTGTCAAAAATGTTGCAAAATAGGCGTAGATCTTCCACAGTCGAGTATAGGATTGAAGATGTTTACTCTCCTTTTCAATCTTAGATCGAAACTATATAGGCTTTGTTACTCACCATTGTGCTTAAAAAAGATTGGAAATACCTTAGTTGTTACCACAAACTCTTTTTCCATATTAAATTGCCATACTTTTCCTAATATTGAGTAGTTTTTGTATTGTTTATTTTGATTTTTTTTTGCGTATGAATTATGTGTGTCTAATAGGATAATCAAATAAAAAACAAAATCTACCAATTGTAATACCAGAGAGAACAGGGCTCATGTTTTTGATCCATCGTTTTCTACTTCCTAGGACAATGATCATTCCAATTAAAATTGAGCGAAGTCCATGTGAACTTTGTTGACGCAATTGCATTGATGGAAAATCAACATAATTGTTCCACCTTGTTAATCCTACCACGCAGAGAGATATTTCCTAATTTTTCTTTAGTAGAAGTATCAAATCATGGCATCTACGGAGTATTATGCAGTACAAGAACCCGACCTTGTAGGTTAAAAGACAGTAATACATTTTTGACTTCATTACCTAAATAAAATCCACCTATCACAAACATAATCACACTTTTCTTAAAGAAAGGAATTCTGTACAGTTGATAAGTAGCCACTAATTTATCTACTTGACTTGTAGTTCCCTACACATATAACGGAAAAGCACATTCTTCATCTCCATTTACTACTTTTTACCTCAATTAATTGATTCTTTCACCACGATTTTCACATACTAAAGATGTTTATCATATACCTAATGAGTACAATATGAAAATATATCTTTGTCAATCAACAAGACAATCTAAAGTCGTGTGAAGTCCCGTCCGAAAAAAGGTTGTCTAATGTTCATTAGATTCGAAAATAATACCGATTTGATCTTAATAAGTGACCTAAATGTAAACATAATCATTTACGTAGACACTCTAACTATGCATCACAGTACAAATTCATATGACCCGAACTCCTTAAAACCCGACCCATATACCCAATTCAGCAAGTCTTGTTCAACCCTACTATAATTTTTTTATTATTTTTTTTAAGTCATCAACACCTTTGCTTCTTTTAATAAGTTGAGTACAATCAGTGCCCACTCTTTCCCACTCTCCTCCACCTCCCAGTCTCCCACTCTTCACTCATCTCCCTCACTTTCCCCCTCTAAAAACTCCTGACTTCTCCATATACAAAAGCAAAATTCTTCCACTCTCCAAAAATTCCAACCCCCCTTTATTTTTTATTAATAATAATCATATAATATTTTCATCATGAATAATGATCCCTACTCAAATTTCTACATGAAATGGTCTAAAATCAACCCTCTTTACCCTTCTTCTTCTTCTCCTCCTACTCCATCTTCCCATCTTTACAACAACTACACAAATAATTCTCATAATATCAACAACAATAACAACGAAGTCCCAACCCCACCTACCTCTCCTCCTCTCAAAGAAGCCCTCCCTCTCCTCAACTTGTACCCTTGTACTATGGACATTCTCGACGAGAACAATCGCCGTATTAATAATACTGATGCAGCGATATTCAGGGCATCAAAAAGCTGCAGCTTAGAGGAAGATCATCAAGATGAAGATAATGAAGAAGAATCTGTTACAGTTGCTTTGCATATAGGGTTACCAAACCCTAGTGCAGCTGATCTTGCCTCCATTATGGAAAATAACACAAATAATAGTAATAGTACTAGTAATAGTATAATAAGAGATGGAGAGTTTAGTAATAATGGTAATTTTGAAAACGAAGAAACTGAAGAATTTGGGCATCCATTGATGAGCAGGCTTAATAAAGGGCAGTATTGGATCCCTACTCCTACCCAGATTTTGATTGGTCCCACTCAGTTTTCTTGTCCTGTTTGTTACAAAACCTTCAACCGATACAACAACATGCAGGTCAGTCATCAGTTTCATCTCTCTCTAGCTCTTTCCTGTTTTTTTTTTAATCACTTACGAAACGCGTAATTTTAAGGTTGGATTTGTGTTTGAATTATAGATTATGTTAATTTTAAAAAAAATATTGAAATTTTTCTTAGTTTATTCAGCGAGTTGATGTTGCAATAGAGGAAATCATGGGATTGCCATAATTTTTAAAGACAATTATGCATGGATTAGGGGTGTTTGTTTGAAGATTATGTCGGCCTAATCCTATAAATCTACAACTCAAGCAACCTACCTAGCTAGACGGACCAAATCAAGAATATTATACTTTATTTTAATTACCTATGCTTTAATTTATTTTTAAAAGTACAAATTTAATAAATGTGATTGAACAACACAAGACAATGTTCCTTCTGTAAAAAGGATGAGTGCTTGGGAGTTTGTGCTCAGCTTAATGAATTATGGAGAACTACTACGCCCACACAGTGACAGTGGTACTCACAATTCTTCTGATTATGTGAGCTTGCTGGGTCAAAACTCAACATTATTTCCATATTTCTCTGTCCCTCCCTTCCATGGACGTCTCCAAATAGCCAGAAGTTCATACATATGCATGTCTGTCTCCCTTAAATAATATTCATAAACGGCCTTCCTTCGCAATTTAACTGTTGCGTTACTGGTTGTATTCCGTATGCTGTTATGCCATCAATGTGAGAATTTACTCATATCATGAGTTATATAGAAGCAATAGAATCATGCAATTTTCCTTAGTTGGAGGCAGTAGAATGTAGAATTATCTAGCACGTATATTTTCTGATCTTTATTCTGCAGAAACTGCTTTCTCCAGCAGTTACAATCTGATCCGCAGGCCAACTTATAGATAAACAAAATTCTATTCTCTGTATTTTATTTTCCTCTCTTCTTTTGCTCTCAATGATAATGGCCTTTCAAGGATACCCTACTTTTTCCAAGAGTAACCCATTTCTTAGAATTGACTTAGGCGACTCTCTCATTTCATCTTTCTTTTCTTTTGAATTATTTTAATTTGGTCAAATCTAATGTCTTTTATATGACTATGATCTTACTAAATACAAATTAATGTATGCCAATCTCGATATATTTCGAAAAAAATTGCAACATATTGACTTTTAACATTTCATTGAAAATATATATTGAAGTTAATTTAATAATAATTTTACTTGATAACATTTATTTATATTTACTTTATAAATCGTAAATGAATGATGTAAATATCAAACATATTACAATAATAATGAAATGGAGGATGATATAATGCCCTTTGATTTTTCTAATTTTGATCACCTTATATTTTGGTCATAGCTTGGTTTACACTTGAGGCAATATTTTTTTTACAACTTTTTTTATCTTAAATTATTTGACTACTTCCATTATTATTTTGTTCAGAAATTTATGAAAATGTATATCCTATGCTACTACATTAATACTTGATTATAATTTGAGAAAATTCAAGGAGTATAGTGGCATCCGTGATAAGGATAACCCATCCTTGCAAACATAATCAATTATCATCATTTGCTTTAAGGAAGTAATATATATATATATATATATATATATATATATATATATATATATATATATATATATATATATATATATATATATATATATATATATATATATATATATATATATCCTTATCAATTAGGAGGCAAGAAACCTTAGTGCACTACTCATTATTTGACCTTTAACAAATTTAGGGGACATAGTGATACTGTGTGGGTATATATATTGGGTGTAGAATTATTTTTCGTCTAGAAAAGTCATTTTAATTGACCCCCATTTATGTAAACTAACCCATATCATTATAGTTGTTAATTCAGGTGCTTTAGTTGGGTTTGGATTAGGCCATGTTGGGTTTTGGGTCATATTTGGGTCGAATTATATTAAGTCAAGTCTTTATCGGGTCAAGTTCAGACTTAGCTCGAGTTTAACTTGGTTCAAGTGATGTTGGATTATTTACTCTTTTGGGTACAAGTCAGGTTCAGTATGGCCAATTCAGGTTCGTTCAGTTCAATTTTGGGTTCGGGTTATACTAAGTCAAGTTTCAAGTATATGTCATATTTAGGTAGGATATTATTGGGTCGAATAATTACCAAGTCGCATATTACTGAGATTTACTCAATATTTGGGACGTTTCATGGGTTCAAGCTTGATTTTAGTTGAATAACTAACACAATGAAACATTAAGTTTCATAAGAAATTCTATCCCTTACAAAAGTAACAAAATATTACAAAATGTTTAATCAAAGTTAGGTTAAATAATTATTAAGTGGAATGTTATATTTATACAAGTCAAATTTGGATATCATAGAAAGCAAGTTAATCTTTCTTGGAAAAAATAAGTTAGAGAAAGCATGTACATCGAATAATCCGACTCATATTTGAGATTTGTAAAGAAAAAAATTATTTTGGTCGAGTGTCTCCAAATTATGTTCGTCGGTCGAAAGTCATTAAAAAATACTATTTGATCCATCATATACTTTTTTATATATATTTTTGAAAGTAAAGTTCAACAAACATAATGAAATTTCTCCAAAATCAGGTTATAGTTATCAGGACTTTAGTCAATAACATGTCGAATCAACAACGAATCAAAATAAAATTTCATGGGTCACAATAGGCCGGATTTATAATAGGTTATCTCAGGTTATAATCTAATTCGGTTATTATCAGGTCGGTATCATTTCTAGTTTGCTTCATTGTCAAATCGTATCTAGTCGATTATCGGTTATGTCGGGTGGGGTGCAAGTTTGGGTTTGGGTCAAATGATATAGGATAAAGTCGATTGTCGGTAAATATAAAGTCGGGTACTGGTCGGGTTACATGTTAAAATTTCACATTTAAAACGCGTACAAGTCGGATTCAATTCGTTGTAGGTTCGAGTCGGTAATTCGGGTCGAGTCAATTTTTTGCAACTCTACATATCATTATTAAACACGAAAATATTGTGATAATTTAGTTTTTAACTTAAAACTAGCTAGATAACTCAATTTGAGTCAAGCCAAAAAGTTTTAGCATGACTAATATTATTGTTTTCTCACGAAAAAATAGTTTGTCAATTGTGAGTGTGAACCTATGATGACCTTCTAGCTTTTTTTTATCCTATTTTCAATGAATTGTTATAATTTAACTCAAAATCCTTAGCAATTTGAAACTAATCTCTCTAATTTCTTACCCCTTTTGAGCTTACTATCTCCATCTAACAAATGAGAGATCCATTGTACTTTTTATGGTTTTTACAGTACGTGCATCTTTATCTAGAATTTACTCTGTATATCATTATAATAAATATGATATATTATTTAAAATTGAATAATCGTCCAAGATTCTTACTGAAAGAATGTAATGATGCTTGACAAACTTGCTATTGTTCTTGTCACTATGTAAAAGAATAAATCTAAAATAGTCTTTCAAAGCTTCAAATTGCATTATGATTCGTACGTATAGTAGCTATTCGATCATCATATAAATTTTATAAATTTCAAGTGTACAAGATCATGGACAAAAGGAGTTCCCCTAGCCTCTTCAATTGGTGATAGAATACACCTCTTTCTTCCAATTACGATACAAAATATTTACAATATTTTCAATACATTATAGCTAAGAGGTTTATCGTGGTACCTAGCTTGTGTAAGATATTAGTGATAGCTTTTTCACAAACCTTTGATAATGTAGATCGATATGTATGACTATTATAGTATTATATTATTTCTAGCTTGATGCATGGAAGCTAAGGGTAGAAAAGCCTGTAGTTCTTGCCTCAACATTGTTGTTTTGGTGGGTGTTTGTTTGTAGATGCATATGTGGGGGCATGGATCTCAATACAGGAAAGGGCCAGAGTCATTGAGAGGCACGCAACCAACAGGAATGCTTAGACTACCATGCTACTGCTGTGCTCCAGGCTGCAAGAACAACATAGATCACCCAAGAGCAAAGCCTCTCAAGGATTTCCGAACCTTGCAGACTCATTACAAGCGAAAGCATGGGATAAAGCCTTTCATGTGTAGGAAGTGCGGCAAGGCCTTCGCCGTCAGAGGTGACTGGAGGACTCATGAGAAGAACTGTGGTAAGCTTTGGTATTGCATTTGTGGGTCGGATTTTAAGCACAAGAGGTCTCTTAAGGACCATATTAAGGCCTTTGGGCATGGCCACAGTGTTGATGGTTTCGAGGAAGAGGATGAACCTGCTTCTGAAATCGAACATGACAACGAAGATCATCAATCAAATATGCAGCAATAGCTAGCTAGGGGTATCGGTATGCTTCTTCCTTGGCTTTAATTTCACTTATATAGGTGTATATTTGACTAAGTTAGCTAAAAGCCTAAGCCATGTATACTCTTTTAGATTTATACTGTATATTCATTTTGGGTTTATTTCTAGCTCATGATGAAAGATTAAACACTTTCTAGCTATAAGACGCTTTTGAATTAGTATTGTTTAGAGGTTTTCTTAAGTCATACATTATATTAAAATATTGAGATGTAAGATATAAGTATAATTATATCAGATATAGTTATTTTTATATCAGATTTAAATATTGTTACATCACATACAGAAATATAGAAGATATAAATATTCAAAAAGCCGTGTATCAGGTATAGAAATAAAACTATGAAAAAACCCTAATATATTTATATCAGGTATAAACTAGGAATTTCTCGTATTATTTATGCTTTTAAGTATTGGTTAGCAAGTATGGAGGGGGACGGCAAAGCTATGTGTCCGAACTTTGAACAATCCTACGATCATATGTTGGAATTGGATCATCTTTTGCTTGGTATTTCTAGTTCTAGAAAGTAATTTTCATTTGGGGTAACAAATAGGGGGTATCTGCTAATTGTATATGTTTTAAAAATTAAATTGACTGTCCAATTAGAGGATTGCTTAATTTTCAAGCTTCTTTTTCGGTTTTTCCTCAACTGAATGATTTCTTTTTCGTTTTAGCTGATCCCCGAGCAAAAGCCTAATTAATATAAAAAGTGGTTGCGTGTTGTATAATATAGTCCTTGTATTTTTTTGGGAATATTGATTAGGACTGTTTAACGAATCAAGCTACTCGGGTTCGGCTCGAGCTCAACTCAATCAAAGCTCGGTCAAATAGAGAGCTCACCTCAAGTTCGGAATCGGCTCGAGACTTAAACGAACTGAATCAAGCCAAGCAAGGTGTGGCTTGGTTGAAAGCTCGTTAATAAGCTTGATAAATTTAATAAATAAATATTTTAAAAAAATTAATATAAATATTTTAAATTTAATATATAATTTATATATCAAATTATTTTTAATATATTATTTTAAATAAATCAAATTTTTAATTAAAACTTTGTTATGGAGCCAAGCTTCGAGACTAGTTTCGAGCCAACCTCCTATTCAACTACTGAGCTCGAATTCAAGTATGATCTTAAAAGCTTGTTGAGCTTTGAGCTCAAGCCGAGCCTAGCTAGCATATCCTTATCGAGCCTGAGCCCACTACTATTTGGATTCGACTCGTTGATTAAACACCCCTAATACTGACTACTGAGAGATATAATTAGAGTATAGTATCTATCGATGAAAGTCAAGACTCGAGAAAACTATATGGTTTATGTCACTCTAGTTTTATAATCTAAGTTACTCCACCATGCATTAAATTTAAGCTAAAGACCGAAATCCTAACTTATGGTATGTTTGTGTATTTTTTAATATTATAAAATAGGCTTCCAATAAAAATGAGGGAAGTAACTTTTAATTCATATTCGAAGTATGATATAAACAGTTTTTATTTTTATATATTTTTTGTTGTTGTAAATGCTAATACAAAACATTGTATATTCAACATTTTAAAACCACAACAGTAACGTTTATCCTTAAAAATATAACCCAAAATAATCGTAAATTAGATGGTGCACCATGAGCATGGTGCACTAGTTCTAGCTGACACATGCAACACATACAAGTAGGAGGAAATTTGCTTGTTAGTAGCATTTGAGAAATGAAAAAGAACGTGACATAGAAACAAGAGTGAAATGACAGCCCGGGGTCAGTGTGTATTGGGAAAACAAGTATGAAAATGACAAAAGTTTGCATGTAATGATGAAGAAAAAAATTATTACTATTCATTTTGAATTTGAAATATATTTGCACTTATTTGAACATATTTCCACCCCATTTAAAATGTACATCTTATATAAATTCAATGTAGATCGTATATAAATTCAATGTATATCGTATATAAGTTTAATGTACATCTTATATAAGTTCAATAGCCGGGGGAGTCACTGTTTACTAACGTCAATTCTGATACAATTTCAAATGTACATCTTATATAAGTTTCGATGTACATCGTATGTATTTTCAATGAATATAACTTTCTTTTTTCGTAACTTATATAAAATATTTATTGTATATAATACTCAACTTTAATGTACCTATTATATAAAATATTTAATGTACATAATACTCAACTTTAGTTTACTTTATTCATATTTCTAATGTTCATAACAATCAAATTCAATGTACATCTTATATAAATACAATGTACATCTTATATAAGTTCAATGTACATCTTATACAATGACGGTTCACTTCCCAAATATGAAAATTTCAATGAACATCTTATATAAATATAATATACATCTCATATAAGTTCAATAATTGGAGGAGTTACTATTTACTAACATCAATTCTGATACAATTTCAATGTACATTTTATATAAGTTCAATGTACATCGTATTTAATACCAATGAACATAACTTTCTTTCTCCAAAGCTTATATAAAATGTTTAATGTATATAATACTCAACTTTAATGTACCTATTATGTAACACATTTAATGTACATAATACTCAACTTAATATTTTATTTAGATTTCTAATGTTCATAACAATCGAATTCAATGTAGATGTAAATTTTTTCACCTCGTAAACCGTAAAGAACTGAAAAGTCAGCAACTTTTAAATGTACACATTGTATAACTACAACTTTTAAATTTTTTTAGGGTTTGAACTTAGAGTTTCGATGGAGGGAGAAGAGGATTTTTTTTTTCAAAAAAAAAACTTTAAAAACAATAAAAATTAGAAATGGAAGATACAGTGCTGTGTGGGGGTAATTATAGCTCTGCAGTTCGGCACAGTAAAGTGATGCTTCGATTCCCCAAAATCAGAAAAGTGAATGTTATGGGAAGCGTGCAGTTGGATTGCGTTTGTTAAATATCCAAATATTTTGTACATTACTCAGCAAACAATGTACATTTATTCCTGCGTTTTATTTTATCTTGAATGCGTTTTGGTCCAGGTGCACCAAACGCATGGTACACCCAAGTGCACTTTCCATCCATTAAAAAAAATGATATGAACTAATTCCTTTCTTATTAAATAGGAAACCAGACAACCTCCAACTATAATTCTATAAAGCCATATTTGAAAATTTGGTCATGGCAAGCATATGATACAGATTTCTGTCAAACATCTTGGAACAAAAATAGTCAACTCATTCTTTGGTGCATGAGTGCTTTATTTCAAGTGTAAACTTCTATAGTGAGATAATTAAATTAAAAGTTTGTAAATCACAGTGATTTTTGGTTGGCTAATGATTCGATCTATATACTCATGCACAAGATCTATGGAGTATACAAATACTTGGCTTTTGTTTAAAATCTAATATGTTGGATGGATAATCAACAGAAGATTTGATATGTCATATGTAATCGGAGTACTTGTAAATAACTATATATTACAGCAAAAGATTATCATATGCATACACAATCTCCTTATTGCGGGCAAAAAACCTCTCAATCTCTTTGTATCCACTTTCTCACTTTTCTATCCAATTCCTCTTATAAGAGATTTATTTTACCACACCAATACTTTAAAAAAACTCATCACTCTTTTATCCACTATTTTTTATACCTACCATAATACACATCACCTTATTTATTTTCTCTTTAATTTTTTAAATAATGTTTATGCTACATATTTAACTTTTCAATACAATTAATTTAATAATATTTTATTCTTTTAATTATGTTTTTAATACAATTTCAATACCCCACCATAATATTTTATTTTTTAATTAAATTTTTAATATAATTTATTAATTTATTAATTATGCTTAAAATTAATAATATATTTTTTCAATATAATTTTTTATTTAAATTGTCAATACAATTAAAATGTCTTATTAATTATGTTTTAATTATAATAATAATTTAAAAAATCAAAAATTAAAGACTCTATGAAAGACTTTTTTTACTTAAATGTTTAATTAGAAGCGCAATTTTGAAATTATCACATACATTATTCACTTAAAAAATAGGTACACAAATATATCGGATCGGATCTTAAATAACAGTACGGTTACAAACTGTATAAAAGCGGTTGTACCTAACATAAAACACAGATAAGAGTATTAAAACTTAATTAACGATACGATTATAAACTACAAATTTATTATTCGGTCGTATTATGACGAAAGTTCTCCCATATGTGCTTTAATAAATCATGTTTGAGAGATGAATGAATTTCTCTATCACGAAGAGCAATCCTTCTCTGTAAATACGCGTTGAAATCAATGTTGGTTGGCTGCCCGACATTGAATTCAAATGGCTCGTTCTTATTCATCGTGGCACTTGTACTCGGTCCCGCCCGTGCTGCTATACGTTGTGGCCGATCTTCTTTATAGTATCGTCTTAAAACTTTTGCACGTGTGTAGTTGTGTCGTTCATCCTCGATGATCATGTTGTGCATTATTACACAGACTTTCATAATGTCACACAGAATATCTTCGTCGAATCCAAGCTGGTTGTAGCAGTATAGCAAACCTAGCTTGTAAAACTTCGAAAGCTTGTTCAACGTCTTTCTGAATTGCTGCTTGTTGATCAGCAAACAACTTGTCTTTCTAAACCTGAGGATGTGTTATACCTTGTATAAAACTTGGCCATTTCGGGTAAATTCCATCGGCCACGTAGTAGCCCAACTCATAATGATGTCCGTTCACTGCAAAATTTATGGGTGGTGCACTACCCTTGATAAGCATCATCAAATAACGGTGATCGGTATAAGACATTAAGATCGTTACATGATCTAGGAAATCCAAACACTGCATGTCAAATCCATAAATCTTGATCAGCAACGACTTCAAGAATAAGGGTTGCACTCTTGCTACGACCAACATATTGTGCTTTCCAAGCCGTAGAACAATTCTTCCACTTCCAATGCACTGAGTATATACTACCAATCATGCCTGGAAAATCACGCAAATCATTTTGATAAAGTATTCTCCTTAAATCTTCATTTATAGGTTTTCTTAGATATTCACTTTCAAGTTGTGAAATAACCCCTTAACAAAAATATTGCAATGCCCTCCTAGAGGTTGTTTGGCCATCCACAGTATCTAGGGCTACGCCATATGCTAACATTCTTATTGCAGTGGTGCATCTTGCAATGGTGATAAACCAAGCTTTCTAGTTGCATTTCAATGTTGCTGGAAGAATTGATCACATTCAATCACCTTGTTCATAATGCAACAGAACAAAGACTATTTCATATGAAATATACTGTGGAATTGGTTGTCATTATACACTACATTATTCGTAGAATAATCGTTGTATAGTTGCGCATGCCCTTTTCTCTTTCCCTATCCCTTTTAGGCTTCATGACACATTCAATATCATCATTAAGTTGGGATTCTAGTGGTGAAAGTTGGGGAATTAAAATATAAGGTAGGTGGCATGCTATAAAATCATCAACACTAGTAGAAAAATGTTTATTTGCTGCGATCATTTAACCTTATTTGCTGCGGTTATTATGACGCAACACATATAGCCGAAGCACATGAAAAAATCACAAATGCTGCGGTTTTTTGGACGCAACAATTAAAACATTATTTGCTACGATTATTTAAACTAACCGCATCATTAATTAACATTATTTGTTGCAGTTTTTACTTAATAACCGCATCATTTATTCTTAAAAATTAAAAAATATATATAATTTTAAAATGTTATTTGCTGCGGTTATTATAATAAACCACAACATTTATTCATTTTATTTGCTTCGGTTTTATTAAATAACTGCAGCATTAACTCATTTAAACTAAAAAAATTAATTTTATTCTGATCAATAAGTGTTGCGGTTATTTTATTTAACCGCAGCAAATAAGGTATATGTTTTGCGGTTTATTATAATAATCGCAGCAAATATGTGTTCTTTTTTCCCCCTGCTTTCCCACCATATATAAAAAGTATGGAGTGACAATTGTTGCCATATATGTATGGAAATGAGTTTATTCTGAGTTTATGCCAATGTATAATCTACAAAAAGAATGTTATTTGAATTGCTATATGCCAACGAGTTTACATTATTATCTACAACTAACTTAACCCAATGAATTGTTATATACAAAAAGATTGTTTTAATCTAATGATAATACAATGAATTCCTACTACCTTTTAATCTAATGTTTTAATCTAATGATAACAAAATCAAAGAAGAAGCTAGCTCTACCTATACATATTGTCCGGTCCCAATGAAGTATTCCGTCCATAGTTCCTTAATCTCCATCAGCTCTTGAGGTGAGTATGGCGTTGTTCTTTGAATCACCTGAAAGTGTAAGAAAAGATAGGTTTAGTATATTTACAAAACAGGATACATGAAGTGTAAATTTTGGCATAGTTTCCTCTATAATTAGACCTTTTTCCATTTTTTAATAGTACATGTTTCCACATTGATTATAATCTAACACAATCCATCCAAAATTCACAACACAATTGTGTGTTCATAACATAATTGTGTATTCTCAACACAATTCACAATACAATTCATAAATCAATTGTGTGTTCACAACACAATTCCCATACACAACACCATCCATCCATTATCGATGGTCTCGAGTTATCTATATCCTAGATCTCAAAAATAAATTATGGAGCTCATGAATAATATGTACTGTTGATAGATCCTCACAAGTAGCATGGTTGTGGAGGATT
This sequence comes from Dysphania ambrosioides, assembly GCA_026401315.1. Taxonomy (NCBI): domain Eukaryota; kingdom Viridiplantae; phylum Streptophyta; class Magnoliopsida; order Caryophyllales; family Amaranthaceae; genus Dysphania; species Dysphania ambrosioides. Next base: position 16,551,969 of record CM048661.1, on the reverse strand, counting down.
TTAAACAAGTAACGCATAAGAAAGTAGCCACACTTAGTGTTTCCAATCTGTTGAGGACACTACATTTGGAAACCAAGTAAAATATAAATCAAATATATCTAATACATTTCTAAAGCAACGAAATAGTCATATGATTGAAAATAGGGTTACCTGAGCCGAAATCCAGTTTAATTTCAATCCGTTACGGAGGTCGGACTGAACTTTAAAGCTCTTGAAAGCACTAGATTTGGAAAAAAAATAGTTGTCAATAACTATACTTTAATCTGTTACTCTTGTCAGTGAAATATGTAATTACCAAATACTTACGTATTTAGCACTTCCTTAATCGCTAAATTACGTTTTCATTGAAGAGGATAAAAAATGTATATTGTCCTCTTCTCTAAGGACAGAACAAGTAGTATCCAATGACGCCTACAAAATGATTGGTAAATGGTTAAAATACAAACATACAAGCCCTTGGATACTATGTAAGAAGCTCATATCTTTCATGGTATGGGCATAAGATGAAACGCTTCTTATGGTGATTAGCCATAAAAGATACCATGTAAGAAGTGAGGAAACCCTGGTTGTTGCCGATCAAGGTAACCGGGACCCTAGATGGGCACATAAAAGCAAAGGATCCTAGTCCTTCTTCTTGGACCAACTCATAACAGGCCCTATAATTAATTGAAACAACACCCATTTAGCAACATGAATAAATTGAAAAAACATATTATAGTAGGAATTATATTCAATAGTCAGGTAACTTACATCATGAAGACTTAGAGCACAGATACATTCAGCTCGTCTCCTGTGAGAATTTGAGTGACGTCCTCTCCTATGATCACGATATCCTGGTCCTCGGGGTACCCAAATATCATCTTCCCACAATGAAAGAAGATGATGCTATCTGGCAAAAGCCTCGACAACTGGGCCCTCATTTGACGATAATTCTCACCAAGATGACTCAAGGCCAGCTCAGTGAGATCGGTATGGGCAACGTCGTTCTTCATGGACTCAGTTGTCTCTGGACCGCTAGGACCGCTGGCAACACCTTCAGCTGCGTCCTTTTGACCCGTACCTCTTTGCTGGTTCAAACAAATTCAAAACTTAATATCAATACATTAGTAGAATACAACTTCATAAAGTGAGGCCGAATGCATTTACCTCAGACGTCAGGAGCCGAAGTAGATGCTTCGGCCACTGTATGAAGGTCATGGGGGCTTGCTCAAGCCTTTTTGATGAAGGCAAAAGGGGCAGGGGCAGGGACATGGACATCCTTATGTACCTAGTCATAGTTGTTGACGCTAATCGTTACATGACCAGGAAGGATGTCAGCATGGTGGTCTCGAGTCAGAGATGGATGAACAATTCTTAAAGCAACAATGATTGCTTCATTGCCGTTCACCATGTACAACAACTGACAGGAAACTTGTTCCTGCAACAAAAGTGACAAAGATGTCAATATCTCATTCATTTAAATTAGATGAATTTCATATGCGATTAGTAGTTTGTAAAACATGAGTAAACAAACTTGTAGATCCTAAAAAGGATCTCTAACCCCGAGTCGCTACTGGATGGAAAACTAGAGGGTCAGGCATGTTGCTACGCTCAGGTTCCTGCAGAGGTGGTTGCGGGATACCGAATTGTGCAGCGAACAACCTGAACTTCTCTTGGAGCATTAGATCCATCTACTCCTCTATCTCCTTGATTGTCTAAGCTCAAACTTGCTACTCAGCCTCTCTCACAGCGTTATCGATTCGAGCTTCGATGTCCTCTACCCTCTTCATCAGGACCGAGCTCCTCTTGTCATCTCTGTACATAGTCTTTCGGCCAACGCCGATTCCGTAATGGACCACCCGACCTGGGTGGTCTTTTTTGCTGAGGGCACATGACAGAATGTCATCCCTTGACTGGGAGACAAACTCTCCCGATTCCTCTTTTCGTCTCCGTTCCTCCTGCGTATATATCAAAAGAAAAGTTAATATAATTCACAAAAGATAAATAATAAGATGAATATAATAATGTCGTAAATAAACATAGCTTACAATGGAGTCTCGGACAACAGTTGTTTGCTTGTCAGGCACCACGAGACGTCCTTTGTCGTCAGGGATGGATTTCGAAAGAAGCCAAGTCGTTGTCCTATCTGGCAGACTCAAAACAACAGATGAACAACTAGACGATGACAACACCGAAGGAATGAAGCCCTTTCGCCTCCAGATTTCACTCATCTCAGCATATGAGTGTTGACCCATATGATGAGGATACAAGTTCTGGGCCGCACTTCTCTTCGCCTTCTTGCTTCTTTGTTGTTTATAGGATACAAGTTATTACATATAAGAAAATACCCATGAAATTGAAGTAATATATATTGTAATTGATATCAAACGATGTTCAACGAAATGCTTACCCTAAACTCCTCTGTAGAATGCATCTTCACGAATGCATTCCAGTCTTCCTTAGAAATGAAGTTGAAGAGCTCCCAAGGTCGCTTCCTGGATTGGCCCTCCTTATTCCTTGTATAGGAGATCCAACCACTCATGAGCTTGCCCATGAAGTCTCTCCATTTCAAGTCGCAAGAGGTGAGAACCGCCTGCTTCTTTCGAGGATCACCCTCGATCTAGAAATCTTTCTGTATTATATAGAAACACAAAAGAACACAATTAGATTAACAAAAAATAACACAATTAGATTTGCATTTAAGTAACATAATTCAGTACATTAACTACCTTCGCATCCTCCCAAAGCATATCCTTCACGCTTTTCGGTACGGAGCTCTAATCCGGTATCAAGATCGATACTTTCGACTGACTAATCTCCCCCAAATGGCATTTATATGCCTTGTAGTGTGATCCATAGGGGCGTCCGAGTGTGTCCCACTCTAGAACTCTCTAGACACCGGGGATGGATTTGATTCCTTTTGAGGAACCTCTCCCCACTCTCTTCTTCTTCATCTGTTGGGTTTCAGCAGCAGAAGATGGCTGGGGTCCTTTGTGTTCTTCCATGTCTGTGAATCTGCAAATATAAAATAAATAGGTCAATCAAGTTAATTGAATTAAGGAGTAAACATCTATATGCAATATATACAATTTAAAAAAATAACATAAAAGAATCATAAAAATATATGCAATAAACTTCTATAAATGGAAATTTTGCTGTTTATTAACCCGTGAAATTGTTTAGATTCTCCTACTCTATCTATTTTCTTTTTAATACCTTCTTGTTAGATAATTTGGTAGTTCATTATTATTTAGACTCCTTAGCTACATAGAATCCTTCCTCATGGTCATTGCGCCTTAGAATATCGTCAACAACTGGTTTCGGGATATTCCATGTGGATGGCGGGGTTTCATCAAACTGTTCATCATATTCATCTTCATCAACAACATCCCCAATGCCAAGAATTCGTCTCTTTCCTTCAATAACAACCGACCAATTGCGATCGGCAAGATCGATTGTGTAAAAAACTTGTTTCGCCTGTGAAGCTAATATGAATGGATCGGCATGATGTCCCAGGCGATTGGGATTCACTAGGGTTGAATACCCAAGTTCGTCCTTCTTTACCCCGCGGTTATTATCAACCCAATTACAATAGAAAAGAGGAATACTGAAATTCACGTAGTCATGTTCGAAAATATTAACAATAACCCCATAATATGAACTCCGTTTGTCTATTAATGTTCGATCTTTTGAACTAGAAAATTCTGGAGACATGCTAACGACCATTACACCACTATTCTACGTAGTCGACTTCTCATATTGGCACTTTGAGTAAAAAGAATAATCATTGATGTCGTATCCCTCATACGACATAACTTGAACTTTATCACCTTAATGTATCACCAACATCATCAGGTGCATCAGATAATTGATCCATGATCCTTCCTTTAAACCATTCAACAAATGTAGCATTATGGTCCTTTACCAGCTGCAAATCCCTTTTAGAAGGATATTGACTCCATAGAGTATTCATGTGCTCATCTATATACAGATGGACTTCACTCAGGTTTTGCAAAATAAATAATTCAGCCTTATATTTCAAATCATAACCGAGAGTAATTCATTTCTGACCAATAATTCCATGACCTTGAAGCCTCCCTGCATGTCTTGATATTGGTACCCCAATTTCATGCGATCGGGCAAGATAATGTGCAATCCATGAGGCAATTTCTTCAACAAGTGTTCTCTGTACTATACTGGCCTCTAGTTTGGCTGGATTCATGACTCCACTCTTCAAGACACCCATATCTCTTTCAAATGGATATATATACCTCCCTTAAATTGGACCACATAGCTTAATCTCACGAACCAAATGGATGACCAAGTGAGGCATGATGTCGAAGAAAGAAGGTGGAAAATACATTTCAAATTGACACATGGTCTCAACCATACCAGCTTGCAAGTCATCTAATATCACTGTATTGATTATCTTGCTTAAAATAGCATTGAAGAAGATGCATAGCCTTATAATTGTGTACCTCACTTGTGGAGGCAATATCCCTCGAATAGCAATGGGAAGAAATTGTTGTATCAAAACATGATAATCATTGGATTTCATACCTACTAACTTCATATCAGTTATTGAAACAAGTTTTGCAAAATTCAAAGAGAATCCAGATGGAACTTTAAGACCTTGCAAAGACTCATAGAAGTTGATCTTCTCCTTCTTGGAAAGTGTGAACCAAGCAAGAGGAAAATACCATCGTTTACCATGTTCTTGAGGAGCCAATTTAGTTTGCCCCATAGCAGCCATGTCTCTCCTAACTTTAACCTCATCCTTGGTTTTACTAGGCATATTCAAGAGAGTCCCAAAAATGGCATCACAAATGTTCTTCTCAATGTGCATGACATTAAGGCAATATCGTATCTTCAAATGGCGCCAATAAGGAAGACTCCAGAACACATACCTCTTCTTATAACCACCGGATGATCTACTTTTAGAGCTCTTTCCAAACACAGTTTTAATGCCCTTAACCCGATCATATACCTCACTCACACGTAGAGGGAGACGAGCTTCGTGAAACTCTATGGAACCATTAAAATCTTTTCTCTTTCTTCTAAAAGGATGATCTTCTAGAAGGTACTTATGAAAACCTATCGATGTTTCTCCATTGAGGAGAATCAGTAGGATGCCGTAACAACCCATGTTTGTTCCTCCCTTCAACATGCCACCGCAACAATTTTGCATTACTCTCATCTGGGTACAGTCTCTTAAACCTTGGTATAATGAGAAGATACCATAGAAACTTGGCCGGTATCCTCTTTTTTCTCAAATCGAGCTCATTGTGCTTCTTTTTGTAATGGGAAACTCCACATATTTGGCATTCATCTAGATCCTCATACTCATTTTGATATAGAACACTATCATTTTGACATGCATAGATCTTCACATAATCCATTCCCATAGGACATATAAGTTTCTTGGCCTCGTAGGTAGAAAGTGGCAGTTTATTGCCCTCAAGAAGCATACCCGATATAACTTCTAATAAGTGTGTGAAACTCTTGTTGGTCCAATTGTGGCGTGCCTTTAACTTGAAGAGCTTCATGACAGCGCTTAATTTAGTGTGTGAAGTACAAGAAGGATACAAAGGCTTCTCTGCAGCTCTAAGGATTTCATCAAAGATATGAGGATGATCGGTGAAATCATCCTCAACATCATGCATCATCTCGTCTATTCTATCCTCTTCCACTCTATCCTGATCTCTAACATCATCATATACCTCATTAACATTCAACCCATCTTCATTGCGAGGTGGCTTCTCCCTACTAGGAAACTTACTAGCGCTTGATCCGAACTCTAATATTTCACCATGCCAATTCTAAGTCCTATAATCCGCTCTGAAACCTCGAAGAACTAGATGATCTTTGATTTCATTAATGTCACAATATCCCCTAGAGTTGTTACAATTCCAGCATGGACACAATAATAACTTTGAATAATTGTCTACTTTGTGTCTAAGTGCAACCCTAGCAAACTCCTTAACCCCTTATATGTATTCCATTGAGGTTCGGTTACCATACATCCAATCTCGATCCATTTTGAACTTCAAAGAAATAAACCAAAAAACTTGAGTTGGTAGTATATATATTAAAAGAAATCTTGGAGAGAAAAGGAAATTAATTATACACTAAGAGAACTCCTAACAGCTTAAATAGTTTCTTCCATTAGCTTTACATAAGGAGAGGATCACAGTCCCTCCATTACCAGGGCGGGCAGTTGCGTGGTGTGTGGTGCTAGTGTAGATGTGTAGGAATATAGGGTGGTTAGGTCATGAGAACTTAAGAAGGGAGTTTTGAGTGTCTCTAGCTTTGTTGGGTTTATTCGTTGAGCTCTAGGGGTTCTTACTTCTTAGAGTATTATTTAGGGGTTTCTGAACATTAGGTATAATCACAACAGAAGAGGATCACTCATGACCTTCCTTATTTCTCTGTTCCATATTATTCTTGAAAAACTATAACTTGATTTTTTAGGTTTTTAGCCTTTTAGCATCCTTATGCACATCTCTCACGGCTTAAACTAGGCTAGGTGTAGTTTAGTCTAGCTCCATGCTATGAAGGCATCTCTGAGATTTGCAATCCTACTATAGATGTATCCTCTTGTATTTAAGCATTTGCCCATGCCCAACTTCCTTTCCACTATCAACCCCATGCTCCTAAATAAGATTTATTTTTAATTTACTACATTGGGAATGAGCGATCTGCCATATGTTTGATGCTAGAAGTCAGTGTTCAACTCTTAAACTAAGGTTGAAAGCCTAAATTTAGCTTCTAACAATTAGAACATAGACCATTTTTCTCTTAAATGTCCTAATTATTTTTATAAGTAAATAAGGTATCCCGCCATTTAAATACCAATAACAATATTGAAAATTCTCTAGTAAGGGTCTGGGTTGGTGGGGAGAGGTTCTGAAATAAGTTATCTCTGATATTTTTGAGTTCAACCCAACGTCAAGGAGTGAGCCCTGATTCTAGTTACCATGAAGCAAGACAGTATTTTGGTGGCAGTTCTCCTTCTCCTCATCTGTCATTAGAGTTATGTCTTGATATGACTTTAAGTTGTTGTAAAGTCCTAACCTAATTATTAGAGTTATGTCCAAATGCTTAAGCAAAGTATATACTCAATTTCCAAATTATACCAAAACTATACTACATTATCAAAACACGAAATGGGAAAGACGTACCTCAAATCTCGCGAAGAAGAGGACGAATGCCTGACACAAATTCTTCGAAGAATCACAAATGCGAACCGAAGGTTTTTCAAAGAGAGAGAGAAAGTTTGGAAATGGGTATGATGGGGTTAAACTAGAGAAGGAAGGGAGGACTAGAGAAGACGAAGTTAATGTAGGGTTTTTTTCGTACGCTTCAGTGTGTCTGGGAAACTTTTCATCTTTTGAAATGGCCTGGAAAAGTGAAGACAGGGAAATAAATGACTGAATAAATGCTGCGGTTATTTGAAATAACTGCAGCAATTATAATCACAAGTGCTGCGATTATTTCAAAAATCCGCAGCATATATTCAGTCATATATTATATTTCCTGTGCATGAATAAATGTTGCGATTATTTGAAATAACCGCAACACTTATAATCACAAGTGCTGCGGTTTTTTTGAATAACCGCAACATTTATTCAGTACATCTATTGTTTTCCTGGGGAAGAATAAATGTCGCGGTTATTCAAAAAACCCGCAATAGTTGTGATTTCTAAGTGTTGTGGTTATTAAAATAACCGCAACACTTGCAATAAATGCTGCGGTTATTTTGATAACCACATCACTTGTAATATAAGTGCTGCAGTTGTTTAATAACCGCAACACTTATGTTTATGTGCTTTGAAATGTATTTAACCGCAACAATTGAGGCGAAGAAATTGAGGTGTTTTCTACTAGTGCAACTAAGCGATCAAATTCAACATTATTTGAGAAATTAAAAAAACTTGAGCTTGAGGTGGAGGAAATAAAAGGCATCTTTTGGTTATGGTTTCATAGTTGGTGTGTTTGGAGTGTTTAGAATGGGGATGTTTTAAGGTGTGACTGTTTCCGTTCAGTATAATACACGTATATATAATACAAGTGACTACCAATGCATGTGAGTTACTCTGAAACTGCATGTGAGTAACTCTGAATTGAAATTGATTTATTAATGCATATCATATATGACACTTTAATGCAAATCTTTGAAATGAAAGTGATTTATCAATGCATATGATATGGGGTACTTCAATGTGTAGCTTTGAATTGCAATTGATTTAATAATACATGTAAAGCTGATATGAGTCTTTAATGAATTGCTCTTAAACTACTTTATTGATGCATGAGAATATTGTACAGATGATATGCATTATCAATGCATGTGATCAGTTGAAATGTCTCTTCATCATAAAGTTGTGAAGATTTTATTGAGATTTGAATGTATATAGCTTTTATCATATTTCTAATTTACCAATGCATGTTAATATTATTGAAAACAAATTTAATAAATTAAATAATTAAATCATCATTATAATTATATAAATCATAATTCATTTAACATTACTTTAACTAAAAATGATTACATCCAACATTAATTTAAATAAAAAGGATTACATTAACCATTACTTAAAAGAAAAAGGAGTACATTAAACATTACTTAAAATAAAAAGGATTACATTAAGTAAATACAATATAGATTTAACTTTAACTAAATAAAACATAACAAAATACATTAAGATGATTATAAAACATATGCAATAACAGTAGTTACATGTTCCTTCTACCATAGAATAGTGCACATAATTCTTCCTTGTAGGCCTCTTAATTAGGAATTAGGTCTGTACCTTTTGCAATTAGACCTTACAACATTGCAAAGTTGATCCTTCTCTCTTGTATGTCAACTTATTTTGGTGAATTTTTAATTTTTTTTTGTTTCCTCCTTTTCCTTTCCATGTCAAAATCCAACTTCTTCAAACGTATTTGTGCCTCAATTTCCCTACTTGCATTATTCTACTTCATTTGCTCACCAATGGTTAAAACTTCAGAAGCCACCTCTTTTCCCTTAATACGCTTGGCCTTTTCCTTTTTAACACCATCAAGTCGAGGAGGACCTACAGAAGAAAAAACGGTGGAGGGAACATGACTTTCATCTTCAGTTCTACACCTCTTATCACTTTCACTACTATCATCTTCAACAGTATCACCACAAGCTAATCTTTCCTCTATTGACAACACCCATCTCAGTTTTGTCCTCCACTTCCTGTCATTTTTAACCATTTCCGAACCACTTACTTGCGGCATATGGAATAGGCCTAGAGAAAATGTAGAATAACTTACTTGCATTATTAATTCGGTCCGCTTTTTTGTAACCACTTCATGTTTCCCTTCTAGCTTCGCCATGGAACCTACTCTATTGTATTAAATAAGTTGTGTTCCTTCTCTAACGACTTTCTAAACTCCTCAAAGGTCTTGGTGGTAGGATGTGGGGCTACTCAGCCTATGCTTGATCATATGCCACATGAATTTTTTGCCAAAGCACAACTGCTTTTTGGTTTGTGTCAATAGTTGCATTTTCATTGAATTGCAGATATAGACCAATTAGAGTGTTATCCTCCGCAACGCAACAAACCACATTCAATTCCCTTTTGCAAGTGGTTGGTTTTGATTGATCGACATTCTTGGAAGAGGTGGAGGGTATTGTGGTGTTTCTGAAATAGTTTCTTCTAGTTCATCATCATATTGATAATAGCTCTCTTGATAAACAGGAGGTGAATAAGATTCATATGTATTGTTTTCGAGAAGAATTTCAGAGGTGTTTATTGTGGTGAATTTTGCAAATAAGTGTTTATTAATCTTTGTAGGAAAAGCTAAAATCGAGGATTAGTGACAAAATCATCACCTAAATCAGAAAAATGATTAGAAAAATTAGGGTCGTTAGGATCCATAAGTTGATAAAGTAGTAAAATGATAAAGCTTTTAACGATAATAAGTGAAAATCAAAAAATAAATAAGAATAATAACTACTTAAAATAACAATAATTAAATTAAATTTTCAAAAAATAAAAACAACAATAATAAAAAAGTAATAATTAATAATAATAAGAAGAAATGGTAATAATAATAAGAACCGTTAATAATAATAATAATAATAATAATAATAATAATAATAATAATAATAAAATAAGAAATTGAGAAATTTGTGAATGAAGAAGATTCTTGTGATTTATGAAAGTATATCAAACTATAACAAAATGGATGTCTATTTACAGAGATATTTTTTATGACCGTAGGTGAATTTTTTTTAGTTTAAACGATAATATTATTGTTTTAGATAATATTATCGTTGTAAAATACAAGTTTTTTCTGATTGGGCAGAGCAGAGACACGTGTCGAGACGCAACTTGCCGGTCTCATCCCACTGACGCGTGCTAGGAAGCTAAGGTGGCTTGCCCTTGTGTTGCCTTCTGATTGGTCCAACTGACCTGGAATTCAACAAAAAAAAAAGAATAATTGTATTAGTGGGGCCCACCTCTGAAATCAGCCAAAAAAAATTACTTCATGTGTGCAGTAATGGGGCCCACTTCATGCTACTGTTCATTTCCAATTCCTCTCAAGCCGTGTATGATTTCTAATTGGCTCAAGCATTGTTTTTTTTTCCTCTCACTGGTGTGAAGTTTGGGTATTTATTTTACACTTTAACTTTCACTCGTGAGGGGTTTTCCCTCAATGGTGGGAGTGCTCTTAGCTAAAGCCTCTCCTCCACGAGTATAATTTATCGTACCCCTTCATTTAAAAAAAGAAGATTAGTAAGATTGTTAATCATTTTTGCAATATTAAAAATGTGTTAGGCTTTTCTTTTGAATAACTATATAACTATCAAAAGTTGACCCGACCAGAATTACTGATACGAACCTGCAATGATTTGAACTCGGTATTTATCCGTTTTATATGTGAAATTAGCAACATATAAACTCACCTGAACTTGACTTGATATTAACTGACAACCGACTTTATATGATATAATTTAACCCGAACCCAATCTAGGACCCGACCCGACGTAAATCGATAACTCAATTGAACCGGCTTGATAATGAAACAAACCCGAAACGACACCCAATCTGATTAGAATAGAAATGGATTATAATCCGAGATAAACTAGTATAGATCGACCTATTGTGACCCATGACCCTTTTTATTTTGATCAACCATAAGTCTTCATATTCTCCGTATATTTTTATGTTTATCTGAATTTTTTTGACATGATTAGAAGAAAATAATCCATTGAATGCTTGAAGCCATTAAATTGATGAAGTGTTAAAGTGGACTGTTGAATGGGGATGTAGTTGTTTAATGGGAGAGGGCAGTTGTTTAGTGTTTTGGGGGAGATTCTATCATTCAAGTAGTAAAAAAACTCCAGTTAGTCGTTTAGTGCTATGTTTTACTGCTTTTTCTTTCAAAATTTCTATATTTATTAATTTGTTTGTCAAGTAAACCTTAATATTTGATTTATTGAATACACAAAAAATGACAAATGAATATGAATTTTCAAGTTATGAAAAAACATATTATTTAGGTTAAAAGATACTAGCTCCTTACATATTGCAAATCATATTTTATACACCTAAGATCATAAACTTTATACTTGAGATCAAAAGCTCTATATTAAAGATCATAAGTTCTATACTTGAGATTATAAGTTTTATATATGATATTATAAACTCTATATCTGAAATCATAATTTCTATACCTAAGATCACATTTTATATACATGAGAGAATATTTTATATACTTGAAATCATAAATGTAATATCTGAGATTATAAGCTCTATAGCTGATATCATAAACTCTATATCTAATATCATAATTTTATATATATAAGATCATAGTTTATATATCTGAAATCATAATCTCTATACATGAGATTTTAAGCTCTATATATGATATCATAGACTCTAGATAAGTTATTTCTATATCTGAGATCATATTATATATATATATGAGATCATAAACACTATAACTTTGTGTAACTATCTCAACAAATATTTTCACTAGTATAATTTTACTTATAGTTATTATGTAGTATAATTATTGTTGATTTAACCTAATTTGATGCAACTTGATTTGAATTATTTCATCTGAAACGAGGATAAAATGGTAGAAATTGACCTAAGCTAAAAAATGATATGATTGAAAGTTTTTTTTTTGTCACAACATTTATCCGACCCAAGTTTGACCCAAACCCAAAAGTATATGCCAGTAACTCGCCTTAAACTTGAATTTTCACAATTTGGATTCAAAATTAAACCAAATCAGAACTTTGATTCGATAACATGTGTAATTTTTTCTTTAAAATATGGCTACTCGAATTATTTGGGGCGGGTCATGGGTACCCACATTTAAAAAAAAAATTACACTTGTTATCGAATTTCCTAAATAATATGCCATCAAAATGAATTTGCGACAAAATTCATTTAGAATACTCCTAACGACCAATAAAAATACATTGACGTAGAACCAACATTTACATGAATTAAGATGTATTAAACCTAATTACCTCTACATAAAATAAGGTAGAAACACTAAATATTCAAGCTAAGAAAGAAACGACAATTAGAATAAACTATAAACCAATTATATGGCCTATCAATATGAACTAGGGATGACAATGGGTTGGATCTGGATCGGGTCTGATTAGACCCAGACCCATACCCATTTTTTTTAAAATAAGACTCATATCCGCCCCATATCCACCGGGTCCTAAAATTTCAGACCCTTACACAAATCCACTAGATCTTACGGGTTTCGGATTTAGAATGGGTCCTTAACATATATTTTATTTCTTGTGCTTATTACTCTCATGTTTTATAATTGAATGTATTTTCGCATTTTTTTAGTCAAATAAATATAATGATGTTAACCCTTGAGAAAATTATTAATTAAACAAAAAAGAATCAAAAATTACAACTCAACAACTAATTCACCATATCATATTCTTAACTTCAAAATATTAGAAGTTTACATTTCACCTCGTCAGTTAAGTACACAACAAAATGACAAACTGTAATAAGGCTTCCATTTTCTAGTCATCTTTCATTTCATCATCAAGATCCTACAAAAATTTAAATTAAAAATTAAGAAATATTAATTTTCATACAATATATATACATTTTTCAATCCTCCTCCATTTCATCATCAATAGCCTTCACGCTTTTATATCAATGGCATCTCCTTCTACATCATAACTGTGGAACAAGCATGTGTGTTTTCCACAGTATCGTTATCAAAGATATATTAAAAGATAGTGACATTAATTTAATTAATAAAACTTCAACATGAATTAAATAAAAAAAGAATGTGTATGTGGACATTACCTCTAATATCTTGGAGGCTTGCAAGAGTGGAAAATAGAGGATGGAGACTAGAGATGAGAAGAGTAGAGGAGAAAAACGATGGGGTAAAGTGAAACTAAATGGATATTATATTTAAGTTTTATTTTTTTAAAATATGCAGGCCCATGAGTCGGATTTGGGTCTAAATTTTTTGGATCTAGACCCATATCAGACCCAAATCCAATGGATTTAAATAAATTAGACCCAGGCCCTAAAAAATGGGTCGGGTTTGACAGGGTCTGGATTGGGTCTTGAACCCGTTGCCATCCCTAATATGAACCAAAGGAAACTGAATCCTTAAGCAACAAAGACCAAGAATGAAGCTTGAATATAGAACCACAAAATCGAAATATTATTTCAGTCATCATCATTAACATATCAATGTAGTCTAAACAGTAAGCAACTAATTAAGCGCTAACCCGATAACCCACTAACCTTAATTCACTAATTTAAAAAAAAACTTTTTTTTGAACCGGGTCATCAAGTACCCGATAGTAATATATTGCGACTAAAGGTGGCCACTAGGACAGTTTAAACCTGGCTCGGTCAAAGCCCAACCCATAACAGCCCGCCCACCAACCAGGCCAAGCCTGGTTTGGCCCATCAATTTAGTGGGCTGAATATGAATCCAAATTCTCCAACCTTGACCATATTCAATTCGATTCATGAAAAAATTCGACTCGACCCACTATTCGTACCGGACCGGCCCACCCATTCGAACCGGCCCTGACTGGATAAATTCGGCTAAAACTAGCCGTTAATACCCATTGCAAATCACCATATATAAACCAATGAATTTGATTTTCCATTCCTCACAAACTCACTCTCAATCTCTCAATTACTACTTAATACAATTAGCTTACTTTTTATTTTAATCTTCTTCTTAATTACTCTCTTCATCTTTATTAGTTATCTTAATTAGTTGGTTTATTATTCTTAATTTAATTATTCACTACTATATTTTATAAAAGAAAAGGCTTCAAGACATGTACTCAACGTTCGTAGCTCGTACGCAGATACCGTAGATTTTGCTCAATACTTGGAGCAACAACTTTTCGGTACTCCTACTAGTCAAGTTCCTCAAACTCCAACTTCGGATATGCGTCCGCCTCCTTCTACTGGTTAAGGTAACTCTTAAACTTCTAATTAATTAATGTTAATATGAAAACTAGTTAGTTTAACTAGATAACTTAATTAAGTTTATAATGTTTAATTAGTTAATGATGTTTAATTAGTTGATGATAATATATAGATTAAGTTGATATGTTGATTATGTAATTGTGTTTAATTAGTGACGATATTTAATTATGTAGTATATGTTAATGATGATAATTAAATAGATTAGTTTAATTAGTTTAATTAAATTAATTATCTTAAATAGTTTAATTAGTTGATTATGGTAATTAAGTAGATTATATAGATAATGTTGAATTAGTTGATGATGTTAGATTAAGTTGATGATAATATGTTAAATTAGTTTAATTAGTTGATAATGTTAGATTAAGTTGATGATGTTTAATTAGTTGAAAATAATATGTTGATTATAGTAATATGTTGATGATGTTTAATCATGCAAGTACGTTAGATTGATGATGATAATTAAGTTGATTAATTTAGATTAGTTTAATTAGTTTAAGTAAATTGATTTAAGTTGGTTATGATAATTGAGTAGATTATGTTGAAAATATTTAATTAGTTGATGATGTTAGATTAAGTTGATGATATTTAATTAGTTGAAGATAATATGTTTATTATGGTATTATGTTGATGATGTTTAATTAAGTACAATAGGTTAATGATGATAAATAAGTTGATTAATTTAGATTAGTTTAATTAGTTTAAGTAAATTGATTTAAGTAAATTAATTAATTTAGTTAGATTAGTTTAAGTAAATTGATTTAAGTAAATTAATTAGTTTAGTTTGATTGGTTTAATTAGTTTAAATCATTAATTGATTTAAGTATATTGATTAATTTAGTTAGAATGGTTTAAGTAAATTGATTTAAATTGATTATGTTATATTAAGTTGATGATGTTAGTTTAAGTAAATTAATTAGTTTAAGTAAATTGAGTAATTTAGTTTGATTAGTTTAAGTAAATTGATTTAAGTTAAATTGATTAGTTTAGTTAAATTAGTTGATTATGTTATATTATGTTGATGATGTTTAATTAGTTGATAATGTTTAACTTGATAATTAGTATA
This sequence comes from Dysphania ambrosioides, assembly GCA_026401315.1. Lineage (NCBI taxonomy): Eukaryota > Viridiplantae > Streptophyta > Magnoliopsida > Caryophyllales > Amaranthaceae > Dysphania > Dysphania ambrosioides. The sequence continues at coordinate 16,536,429 of CM048661.1, read as the reverse complement.
TGTGTTATGAAGTTGATTATGTTATATTGTGTTGATTAGTTTAATTAAATTGATGATATTAATTAGTTAGTTAATGAACTAATAATGTTAGTTTTTGACTTAATGTTTCTAACTTAATATGAAATGAAGGCTAAGATGATGGTGAAGGTGGAGTATTTGAATCCACTCACTGTAGAAAAAAACCTTCACTGGTATGGCCATATTTTGAGAAGGTGCCAATGACCGGCGCTTCTTCCAAAGGAAAGAAGTTCACGTGCAATTGCTTGATATACAAGCAACAAGGAAAAAAGCCGATAGCGGCGTATGCATGGAAGATCGGTTATGGGACGGGGACATTATCCCGTCACTTGACCGGAATACACAGAATCGATCTGAAAGCAGCTGAATCTGCAGGCGCAGTAGAATCGTCAAGTCAAATGCAAATACATGTGTATATGGGTACCATGCCCGGAGGAGGTATGCCTTTTATGTATAATAGAGATAGGATGATTGATGAATTAGCTAAATTTGTAGTTGCCGACGATTTATCGTTTAGCCATGGTGAGAGCCTGAACTTCAAACATTTTGCTAGAACCTCCTTACAACTCGCTTATAGATGTGTCCCTAGGAACACACTTAAACGCCATACCCAAACTGCTTATTACAAATATAAAAGTAGTTTAATAGAAATGTTTCACACTTTTAACGGTCATATTAGCCTTATGATTCCCTCTTTCACCAACATGAAACCGATGAAAAAATTTCAATTATTAAGTGGTGGCACGATCACAAACGGTAATTTCTCATTCTGGCGAAAATTGCAAAGGATATCCTTGTGATTCCCTCTTTCTCTATTGCTTCCGAGTCTACTTTTAGTGCAGGTAGAAGAGTATTGGACGAGAGAGATCCCGCTTATCTCCAGAGAGTATAGAAATATGCGTTTGTAAGAAAGATTGAGATCAGGTGGAGCGTAGGACCCAAGGATTGAGGGAGTACAACAACGACGAAGACGATCATTGGATGGATGATGAACACGTGTGAATCAAGGTACAACACAGCAGGTGAAGGAGGTTCGGGGAGTGTCCTTAGCTAGACTAGGTACCCCTCGAGGTACGTAATAAAATTATGTGGGCTTTGATTCCTTTGAGATAAATAGGCAACTTAATTTTGAAAATCAATATTTAATTATATAATTAAATTTTTGATTTCCAAAATAGTGCAACCCCTTTCTTTTTAAGCTCACCCCCAATACTTGTTTAATTAAAATAAATTAATATGATAATGGATTATTAGTAATTATATAATTAGCTAATTATGTTAATTAGTTTAATAATACATAATTAGTTTAATAATAGGTTAATTAGTTTATTTAGTTTATTTGGTTTAATAATACAACTAACAAGATTAAATAGTTTAATAATACATAATTATCAAGAATATAAATAAAAATTTAATGTGATTTAAAAGTTTACAACAAATGTCATTATGAGTGTAATATAAACGTTTAGTTATATTCGAAACAATTTATTTATTCTAATTTGTAAATGTGTTTCTATGTAATTCATTTCAATTCGTGAATTCATTTCGATTCGATACCAAATTCGTTTCGATTCGAATGGTGAATTCCATTCGATTCGTCAATTCGGTTAGATTCGGTTCGATTCGATTCATGATTTGGTTTTCGATTCGGTTCAAATCAAAATCCCCAACCCCAACCTGGACCGGCCTGCCCCCTGAACCAGTCTGGTTCCGATCCCTCTCCCCCTAGCCCGACTCGGTGGCTTGCCCAACCCAACTACGACCCATCAGTACCTTACCCGAAAAATATAAATTTTTAAAATTACTAGGTAATTACCTGTTGAGTATTCGGGTAGGGTAATTTGGGTCGGGTTTTGTTGAACACCCCTAGATTTGGGTAATGGACGAATGGTGAAGAATATAAAGAGGGTAACTCCAAAACATTCGGGGTAATAAATGACTAATTTAACAAATTCAAACCAGTAAAACATATTCAATTTAGTAAAAATCCGACAAATTAATCCAAAACCTAATTGTAATGAAATGATAATCGCAAATCAAACATGCTAGAGGGTTGCATTACCTTTCCCTTTCTGGATCCTGCCCAACAAAACAGCCCATCATATTAACGTAGATGTCCTTCACGACGCTCGTTAGCTGTCAACATAGTTTTACTTGTTCTTGTTCATTCAAGACGTTTAGATGCTCACTTTCATTGAAAATCTTTAAAACCCTATCAAAACCCTATTCTACCCACCCCCTTTCTATTCTTTCTCTCATTTTTCCAATGAGAAGAAGAAATCAGAATGTCTGAATTTATGGAATTGATTGAATTTTCTCAAATTTCATCAATTCAATAAAGAAAAGAATAAAAAAAAAATTAAGAAATAGAAAAGTGGGTGATCGAAGATGAGTCAACCCTCAGTGATTCTAGCAACTGCTAGCTATGACCACACTATTCGATTTTGGGAGGCTCAAACTGGACGATGCTATCGTAATATCCAATACCCAGATTCTGTATGTCTTTATCTTTTTTTTTTTAACACACTTGTTTATTTGCTAATCAATCGCAGTATTTCTTTATTTTAATTGATTATTGTTTAATTGATATTTTGCTGAATTTATTTTGCTTTTGCTTTGTAAATTTCTGGTGTTTGTGAAATGGGTATGAACAATTTGTTGTTTGAACTTGAAGTGGGGTAAAATGATGAATAATCTGAGTGTTAATGACTTTTTTGTTGATTGAATATGTTGATTGTGCTGTATAGATGTGATCTTTTGGTGAATTTGTGTTGCTTGAACTTAAAATGGGGTGGAAATATGAATAATTTGTGCTTTGGTGAGTTTGTGTCGGTTGAATTTGTTGATTGTGTTTCAAAGATGTGATATTTTGATGAATTTGTGTTCCTTGAATTTCAAGCGAGCTGTAAAGATGAAATGTTTGTATTTTGGTGTATTTGTGTTGGCTGAATTTGTTCATTATTTTGTAAAGATGTGATCTTTTAATGACTTGTGTTGCTTGAACTTAAAGTGGGGTGGAAAGATGAATAAATTGTGTTATGATGAATTTGTTGATTGTGTTTCAAAGATGTGATCTTTTGATGAATTTGTGTTTCTTGAATTTAAAACGGGATGTAAAGATGAATAGTTTGTGTTTTGGTGTATTTGTGTTGGTCGAATTTGTTGATTATCTTGTAAAGATGTGAACTTTTATGGGTTTGCAGCAAGTAAATAGGCTTGAAATAACCCCGGATAAGCGGTATTTGGCTGCAGCAGGGAATCCTCACATTCGTTTGTTCGATATTAATTCGAGCAGTCCTCAACCGGTAATGTACTGTGATTAGAAGGCTAATACCATATTTTATGTGTGTTGGTGTTGGGAGGAAGGAAGAGGGGGGAGGGGTGTGTGTGTTATGTCAGTTGCTTTGAATTGATGGTGTAGGATTTTATTTGGTTATTGAAATGGCAGGTGATGAGTTATGATTCTCATACAAATAATGTTATGGCAGTTGGGTTTCCATCTGATGGAAATTGGATGTATTCTGGTTCTGAGGATGGTACTGTGAAGATATGGGATCTCAGGTAACAACTTGGACACATGCATTTGAGATATTGAGTTATATAATTTTAGACCTAAGGTTGGTATAGTGAAAACATTGAGTCCTGATTTCAGAGCTCCAGGATGTCAAAGAGAATATGAAAGTCGCGCTGCCGTTAACACTGTTGTCCTGCACCCAAATCAGGTTGGCTTTATACTATATTCAATTTTGTTATGTTCAATTCGTTGGTAGTTTTGTGTAATGGTGGAAATGTTGGTCATTAGAAGATGACTGGAATTGTTTCTAGGCCATCTTTTGCCTTTTCTTACAGCTAGTTTAATGTTTACCATGAGCTAAGATATTATATATTTTTGCCTTTTCTTACAACTAGTTTAATGTTTACCATGAGCTAAGATATTATATATAATTCTTTTTTTTTTTTGTACATCAATAATACAGAGTGGTCAACTTTGTTATGTTTCGTTGGTAGTTTGTGTAATTATGGGAATGTTGGTCAATGGAAAATGACTGGAATTGTTACCAACTTTTGCCTTCTCTTACAACTTGTTTAATGTGTACAATGAGCTAAGATATTGCATATTGTTTTTTCTTTATGGTACATTTGTAATACAGAGTAGTTCTTTCATTAAAAGAGGAATTAATATTGTGAACTTTGCAAGATAATATATATTTTTTACTACTAAATCAGATCCTGTATATTACTAATAGCATTTGCCTTCATTTCTTCCGAATTCAGTGTTGTCTTAATGGTGGTTTTGCAGACTGAACTAATATCAGGAGACCAGAATGGCAATATTCGGGTTTGGGATTTGACAGCAAATTCATGCAGCTGTGAATTGGTAGGTTTCAACATTGTGTCTCACTGTCAGTTACTTTCTTAAGAGTTTGAAAACCAGAATAACTTTCTAGTAAGTGCTTATGCTATGTTATTTTAAAAGCTTGGTAATATTTTCATTTTGTTCCGGATGTCTATCTTAGTTTATCTTAGTGAACTCTTGTTCTATGTTATTTGAATTGTGAAGTATACATCCTTTGTGAATCTTTCTTCTTAATCTCTTAGCACATCTTTTCTCCACACTTTTACCAAGTATGCTCTCCTTCCCTTCATCTGATTTACAGAATAAAATGACCTTTGTAACATATGGAGTGGATCTAAAGTGTAACAATTTTTCTCTTTATAAATTTTGATAACATATAAAATGGAAATAAAGTGTAACAATTTCTCTGTCTACAGGAATAGTTGTTTTTATCGATAGGGTTCTATTTTTTTTTATATATCCAAGAGAAAGGCATAGGAATAAAGAAAAAGGAATGGAAAGGAAAAACTGAATCCCCTTAAATCTCCCCATATGTTTTTGGTTGGAACCAGAAACATACTCAAACTACCTTCCATTATTTTTGGTTCTCAATTATTAAAGAGTAGGAAACAAGTATCTGTCTCTTCCTCCTTGCATGCCACCATCCTCCATCACCTTCTTCATTTATGACTCTTAAATCCCCTAAAATGTTCATTGTTTTTATTATATGATCATGGACCCAAAAACTGCATTGGAAATTCATATTGGCCTGTTAAAATATTCAACAGACTCGATATTTGTACCTAACCTTGTATATTATGGACATGTCGTGAGCTCATCCCAAAGTGCACTGGCTGTTGACTTGAACTTCAACTGAGCATCATATTTGTCAGGTTTTGGGATTAGTTCAGTCTCTTTTGAGTAATGATAGGTAGAAAGGCTTTTGTGGGTTTTAAGAATCTATCATGGATAGGGAAAAGTTGATATTTCCTGATAACTTTTTGAGAGTCTTTGAAAGATAGAGGGAAGGTGATATTAACACAGAACTTTATATTCCTTTCCTAACAAGAGTCTGGGATAAAGAGTCAATGTAAGGAAGTCTTGTTTTGTTAATAGTATGTTGATCAATCCTTGTCAAGACAATTTGCAATGCAAGTTGGCAAAAAAGCTTGTCGGTTGGTACAAGAGACGGAGTACGTCGTTATACTACTATAGTTCTTCCCTTTACCGTTCTTCTTGACCCTAGTTGCGATTTGTATTCAAAGGTAGTGCTTAATGTGATCTGCTGATGCTTTGGTCCATCTTCATTTAGTATTTGGAGCATTTTGTCACTGTCATTTTTGTGTTTTCTTCCTCTAGGATTTGTGCAGCTGCACAAAATAGTGGATCTTGAAGATTTTTCTTCAAAGGGGCCTATTTTTTTGAAAAGTATGATAATAATACAAGTGTACTTAACATAAATTGGGTTGTACTTAGTTTTTAAGTAGTTGCTGTTAACATTTATATATGTCACAAAACCATTGTCAAAGAAATAAAATAATACTAAGGAGCTGAAACAGGGAAGGGAAAATGAAATTAGGAACTAAAAGTGAACTACTTACAAAGCATACTGATGTTTCTAATATTATTAGAAAATAATACGGGGTAGAAGAATTGACCTTTGAGGAATAAATGTAGACAAAATCTTGCTACGTCAACATGGGTAGTGGGGTCTAGGTTGGGGAAGATTCTTTAGATTCAGAATACTGACAAGAGCATAGAAAAGGAGCATGAGAGTGAAAGATAAAAGTGGGTGATTTGGATTTTGGGAGTTTGCAAAGCCAACAAAATATACGGTAATTGAGAGAGGAGAAAGTTAGGGCGTTTTTCTCACAGGCTTTTTTGGCCAATTTTTTTGTTTACGGGATACTAGGGTCCAGGCCATAGTAGGCTCTTTCGGAGATCTGCCATTGGCACATAGCAGCTGATCCGTAACAATAAAAGTATTCATTTCTATTAGGCTATGGATGAGTATGATGATTAATAAAATCATTGCTTAGGATGGCCTCATTGCTGCAGATCATTGTATTGTTATACTTTGTATTACCACTTAAGTTTACCTTTTCTAATTGATAATGGAAAGGATGTGGGAAATTGAATGATGATACTGAACTGAAATCCTCAACTCCCAGGTACCAGAGGTGGATACAGCCGTAAGGTCTTTGACAGTAATGTTTGATGGAACCCTGGTAGTTGCTGCAAATAATAATGGAACCTGCTTTGTTTGGCGTTTGTTGAGTGGGTCGCAGGTAGATAATTGAATCATTTGATTATTTACTTCATATCAAAATTAGCAGGTATATAACTTGAATTACTTCATCTGCAGACAATGACAAATTTTGAGCCGCTTCATAGGCTCCAAGCACACAAAGGATATATCCTTAAGTGCCTTCTTTCACCAGAGTATTCCGAACCTCATAGGTTTGTCTCTGAGTAGTTAATGTTCTTTTACGCATTCACAAGTTTTGAGATGCTCCATCTCAAGCATTCTTGCTTAGAGCTTTGATATATATATATATATATATATATATATATATATATATATATATATATATATATATAGAAGTTAATATGAGAAGAGAGCTTAAAATGAGAAGGATGAGAAGACATCTTGACCCTTCATCTCATAGATCCAATGCATGACATTTTACTTACTTATAGTGACCTTTTTTTAACCTAAAGTGACCACGATTTTTTCACTTATAGTGACCCATTTTTTTTGCGTGAAATCTCTTGCGTTAGATCTTACCACGTAAAGGACCAAGATCCCTTCTCATCCTTTCCATTTATATAAGTGTTTTCCTGTGGTAACTGCCAGGCATTGACTTGTAAGATACTCACTTTTTCTGTTAAAGATTAATTATTTACTTTTTTGGATGAATTAACATTACGACTGAATATATTATCTTGGTGGTTTGTGGATCTTATTTTTTTTTCGTTCCATATTTTTTTTTTGCTGGCTGTGGTTTTGTGGTAGGGGTCAAATGAGTAGGAAGGAACACATCTGCAGGTAACTTGACAGGATTTATTGTAGTTGGTTTTATAATAGAGAGCTCCTCAGTGTAGGTTCAAAATATTCTTTGGGGGAACTCTTTATGTTACCCTCTTACTTTTGACTTTTCCATTTGGTACCCTATCTATATCTAATCTATTTGGTACCCTTCAAGTTTGGCACAATCAACACCGTAGCATTATTTTTGTTTTGTGTTAAGTTTTCTGTGAAATACTTAAATTGCTAAATTGACATGACAAACATACCTTTATGAGCATAACACAAGTGATTCATTCCAATAAACTGGTAATTCCTTAGAGACACTTGGCAGCCAAATAGCTTATACCATTATTCATCCTCCACCAAAAATAGACAACAAACCCAGCATATGTAAAGGTGGATCAGGTTACATGTTCTTTAACTCCAATCTTAGCAACATGAGCAAATTAAATTATGGTTTGGTGCCCAAAATGTTGAGACATTAAGCTTAAAATTGTGAGTTGGATAGATTTTTCCTCATTCATAAGCTACAAATCCATCTGCATTAAGTACATATTAATTTACATAGGAGATGAATAGAGTCATATTTTTGGAATAGAATGAGGAAGAAAAATAGTAGAGTAGGCTGCCATTTCTCAATGGGGGCTTCCACATTTCTTGGTTGGACGAGGTAGAGGGGAGAGGATTTCTTTTTGTTAATCTTTGAACACAGGGGCATAATTGTATGCTTTTTTTTTGCAGGATTATCTACGAATAGAGGAAGTTAGAGCGTAATTATGATGAATATTATTGTTGATTTTATTATTGTCTGCTTTGTATTTTGGAAGTGAAAAACCTCTTGAAAGCTTGCAGATTGTAACAGGTTTTTCTATGCATTATCTCCACCTTCAACTGTTCTTAACTACTTTTTTGCTAAGAATCTATCAGCATCTTCCTGTGCCCCTTTGAAATTCTACTCAAAACCTAAGATCAGTACTGTGTTAACATAGAAGAGAAACAGGCTAAATGAGAATAAGAAGAGTGAGAGTGAAAGCGGGTGGGTGGGAGATGAGTTAGGGTTTGGTGTCTTTTACATGGCAATTAGTCAAGTACAGACAAATTCACTCTTATCTTTTAAAGGATTAGACTGTCAAAGCTTGATGGATTTTAGGTGGGCCCTGCGTTGCCTCCAAATTCAATTTGGATACAGTTCAGATCTGTTATTGCCGGTTAATTTTTCATACTTAGGTCTACTTATCTGGTGGATTTGTGGTCAAACTTGGGTTACATCTTCTTCTCCATGAGTCTTGTCTATCTATGAAGGTAAACACTTGTTGCATTTAAGTATCCTGCTCTGGACATGGGTCGTAACTATTGTGAATAACACTGACTGTTGGTGAATATTAAAACTTATTCATGAAGAGGACAGTTATGATTATTGGACTATTGGACACCCTAAGTAATGGAAACCAAGGTTAAAAAAAAAAAACTTCCATTCATCGGTGAATACTTTTGACGGAGAATACTGTGAATGTAGAGGCCATGAAGCAAAGTACAGGACCTTTAATGTTCTTTCATTAGCCAGATAAGAAATTACCAAAGAGGGCTTTTTGGAATTTTGGCTATTTTCTCCTTTTATTTCTAAGAAATTGACAATCATATCGAGTGCAACTTTTCCCCCTTTTTGGGATTCTCATGTATGTGTTTCCCCATGACTGTGGAAATAGGAAGATAACATGCCTTGCAATTTGGATGCAAAGGATCTTTTATTTTCATGAAATCAATGATGTTGGTGGCGCCATTATTGTAGGATTTGTTTAGTTTTGAATATTCAGAAGAGGCTCAAAATTACCTACTTAAAGTTTGAAAGAGATGGTGCGTGGATTGATTTAAACATTCCTTTATTTTGCTAATTGATCTTGATGCAGTCTGAGAAGACTTGCTTACCTTTGTCTGATGAGGGAAAGGAAGCACATTTTGGCCCATAGCTGCAATCCTAATTGGGAGGAAGAGAGGAGGTCAAGGAGATGGTAGTAGCAAAGAGTTGTAGAAAACTATGGTTTGTAAAATATTTGGTCCCATATAAGTAAACAGCAAGATTCAAGGGGCTTTAGTAATTTAGATTTAGCGGTTGAGATTTGACAAGCAGGAGTAAGTTGGACATAATATAAAATGGGAGTCTAGGATATTGGAGCGGGATAACTGATTGAAAATGGAACCTGCTCCATCTTCTCTTGGAGAATGAATATGGGCATATTTGGGGATGACAAATTGACAAGTATATATGGGTGTGGCAAAAGTAGTTGTAAATGTAGATTGATCTAATTTGTATTAACAAAACTACTCCAACTACTACTAATAATAATATATGCTTGTGTGTCAAGACTCAAGACGAAAGGCAGTTTCATTTTCTCTGTGACTACATTCATACACCCATGAAAATTGTGCAATGCTGTTAATCTAGAATTCCCTTCATGTTCCAACTTTTCTCACCTTTGGAATGCATAAGGAAACCTCAAAGATTTAGAAAATGTTAATGTGTACTTCGATACATTTTTATCTCCAGAAAGTGATTGTCTTCTGAAGTCACATGTCTATATTACTACATATCATCAAATTGAGATATAACTTGTACTAGACTCAGCTCAAAACACTGTAGAAGACAAAGTTCAAGTTTTCCATCGAAATCAGATTGATGAAACTGAACCTTTTAATGTACATTCTTTTGACAAGGTGTGTGAAAAGGAATGCTATATGAAATTAGCATTGACCTATGATGCTCAGACTCTTTAGTTGACCTATCAGAACCCAGGACATAGTTTTCACATGACCCGATTTTGGTTCAGACACTGAGTATGGTCAGACTAGGATGGGAGTGGGGCTGGAATCTGCTATGAACCTATAAGAACTTACGATCCCATTTTCCTTATTTGGAATTATGTTCAACCACCATAGATTTGGAAATGTTTCCATCTATTAAAGATCAGATTGACTTTTGGACTTCCAATTTTTGTAGAGTCAATGCTCATGGTGTGGCATTATTTGGAGTTTGATATCTGCACCTTATACTGTCGAGATGGAGAGAAGAAACGGGACAGAGGGAGGAAGAATGAGTGTCGCACCTGCTTGTGTTCCTTTTTATGTCTATGTTACTACATATCATCACATTGAGATATAACTCCTACTAGACTTAGATAAAAACACTATAGAATACAAAGATCAAGTTTTCCATCGAAATCAGATTGATGAAACTGGACCATTTAATGTTCATTCTTTAACAAGGTGTGTGAAAAGGAATGCTAAATGAAATTAGCATCAACCTATGTTGCTCAGCCTCTTTAGTTGACCCATCATAACCCAGGACATACTCTTCACTTGACCTGATTTCGGTTCAGACACAGAATATGGTCAGACCAGGATGGGAGTGGGGCTGGACTCTGCTATTAATCTATTAGAACTTACGATCCAATTTTCTTATATTCAACCGCCATTGATTTGGAAATGGTGCCATCCTGCCATCTATTGAAGATCAGATTGACTTTTGGACTTCCAATTTTCGGAGTCAATGCTCTTGGTGGTAGCATTAATGGGAGTTTATTATCTTTGCCTTATACTGCCAGGATGGAGAGAAGAGAAGGGACAGAGGGAGGAAGAATGAGTGTCGCACCTGCTTGTGTTCCTTTTTTACCTGTCTATGCTTTCTTACCTACCTTGTTTAATCCACTAGCTTTTTCCCCTTTGTGGTGTTTTGTAAGCCCATACCATGAAACTTTTCTCCCAATCTTCTTTTCAAAATTTCTATATTTTTAAAAAGTGGCTCCTTGATTAATAAGTGGCTAGAGGGGTAACATTAACTCATTCTTATTTAAAATGCTTGTGCCAGTTATTAAAAGCAATTTGAGATTTTTTCACTTTAATGTCATCATATGTGTCTTTGAGTCCATAACCAAGTTTTGGATACTTCTGAAACGTGTCTCTGTGTCCTTCAATTTTGAATTGTCCATGTCCAACTCTTGTATCTGTACCTGATTCATATCATGAGCAAAAGGCCAGTAATATGGCTATGCTTGGTGATATTATGGCTTGGATTAATACTTGCAGTCAATCTTGGATTATCTCTGATCGACTCTGAATGTTGAGATGATTAACAAAGGGACTCAAGTGTTCAGATTTAATTTATGCAACAAATTAATTTGGTGCTTGAGAAGACTTATAGTATGAGACTGAAGTCAATAAATGCTTCCTCAAATCAAATTGGTTCCTGACAGTGTTTTTGAGATTTGGATCAACTACTGTAGTATTATTTTTCTATGGTGCATATTATCTCTTGTAGTATAATGATCTGGCTGAATAGCATATTTTGTTAAAGAAAAGGGAGAAAGAGAAGAAAGCTGCCTACCATATGTGTGGATGTATGATTAAGAACTTAGAACTCATAAATCATAAGGCTCCCCTCATCTTATGTAACTCTCCTAATGTCCGGTGGATTTAGTTGCTTTTTTCATATTCTTGTAACCTTGTAGTTTAAGACAGCTTGGTTATCCATATTGGAATATTCTTGCTCAAGGGTTTTCGGTGGTTGAATCCTGAGTAGATCAATCATCTTTTTGATATTCCCTTGATTTTTAAGTTTTTCCTAAATTCCTGGTAAACTTGTTTCTGTTGAGCTCAATGAAAGGAATAAGAAACAGGTACCAAGGGGGAAAGGACAAATATCTAAGCTACTTAGCCAATTGTTTTTTGTGTGTGTGTGTTTGTGTTGGAAAGGGGACACATAATTCTGGATGAATCATGGTGCTACTCGGTTTAGGTTGTATGCTTAGCTAAACGTAAAATATGGTCAGTGGATTGGATTAATAGGCAGTTCTAGGTTGATGCCTCCATTTAACGGCCATTCAAAAAGCCCCTCGAGGCTTCTTTTACTTGATGTAAAGTTTATGAGAATTTGATCTTTGATGCACACCGCTTTGTTTTACCCATCCCAATTGGAATACTCCCTGGCTTCTGGCCCTCTGCCCTCATTGGTGTCTACACTGTGAGACATAGGTGCATAGGCTTGTGACTTTTTATCACTAATTTCCAACTACTCTTAACTTGTTGTCTTCATTTATTACTTGGTTGTCTTATGTATTTCTGGGGCCTAAAAGTTGTGCTGGAAAGCCTAAAGTTGTACTGAAACTTCTATGGGATTTACTGTGTTCTGAATATCTTTGATGGGATCTCGTGAGATAGACTCTTAGTTCATGTAGCAACCCCATCTTTTTAGGATTAAGGCTTGGCTTTTTTTGTTGTTTTTGTGACCAACTTTGATGCCTCCATGTGTCCTTGTTGCTCATTTGTTCTGGGTAGCCTTGTTGTGAAACTGTAACATGTTCAGTCTCTTTTGAGGATTATGCGTTATTTTAATTATCTGAGTAAATTTAGTTCCTACAGATACTTGGCAACTGCATCGTCAGATAAAACAGTCAAGATATGGAATGTTGACAACCGTTTTACCTTGGAGAAAACGTTATCTGGTAAATAACCATTCTTTATGTATCTACTTGATCATATTGAGTGCTTAGCCTTGCCATTTACTTATTGTAGTTGTGCTTGATTCTTTCCAGGGCATGAACGGTGGGTGTGGGACTCTGTTTTTTCTGTAGATGGTGCTTACCTTATCACAGGTTAGTTGCTATATCCTTGGTAAGATTACTTTTTTCCTTTAAATTGGATTACTGGAGGGCATGCTAGCATATGACCTTCATGTGACGGAGGCTGAGGATAACTTTTTTTTACAACTATAGTATACCCAGGACTCCTAAATTACTGATACCCTAGATTTTATGCTCTGATCTCATCATTGATTTCAAATAACATCAAGCTCAGTGAACAATGATTACTTCTTGACTGAATTAAGTAAATTAATACTCCTATGTCTCTGAATAATTGGCTAAATGTGATATGGGTTCTTAACTATCTCAAAGTATTCAAATTTGTCCTCACTATACCATTTCCTTGTGAAGGCAATTCAGGGATTTACTGGGAAATTTTGAAGTTATACTTGGAAAGTGGCCGATAATTTTGGGAAAAACCTTCTACAGTAATGTGGATTATTGTTTAGGAAAGGATGGAATTAATGTGAAAGCCTTGCTTTTTGAGTTTAAAATGTGAACTTATCCTCATTAAAACATTAACTGATGCCATCTTCATTTTTCCACGCGTTGTATTCTGTACGAGGATGCTTATTTCTCTTGTTGATTGTGTTAGCTTCTTCGGATGGAACTGCAAAGTTGTGGTCGATGGCAAGTGGTGAAGTCATTCAAACATATCAAGGGCATCACAAAGCTGTTGTTTGCTGTGCTCTAAATGATGGAGCTGAAGTGTCTTCTTCATAATCCTTTTATGTCAGCACCACATTTGCATTAAAATTCAGTAATCTGTGCTTATGCGTTTGGACTGATCTGTTGTGTACATAGTTTTTTCTTTGATGATTGTAGTTATGAAGGTATCTTGAAATGAAAAATTTGGATAAGTTTTTTTTTTTTTTCTCCTCATTATTTACTATTCGATTAGATTACTAATCATCCCCTTGAGTTGGGGATAGCTGAAGTATCCTTTCAGATGATAAGGAAGCGGAGTAGCATAGAGCTGAAAGCCCAAATGGAGGACTTCATGATGTCAAAAATTATAATTGAGATGAATTGGATAAAGACTGTCTTATGATGTCAAAAAATATAGAGAATCATGGATTACTGGTGGTCTGCTATTGCATATTTTTGGTGCTGGTTAAAAATATAAATAAATAACTCGAATTAATTATCATGAGCCAAATATAACCTAAAACGCTATCCCTTTTCCCTCCCTATGCTGGGGAGGGGGGAAGGTCAAGACTCAAGAGCTTGATAAAATCAAAGTATCTATGAAATACTTATGCACCATTGTATTCATAATGTATGGCATATAACAATAATGAGGACGGTTGCACCATTGTATTTAGAGCTGTCAGAATCAGACCCGATCCGATAAGTTACCCGAAATCGACTCGAACCCGACCTCATTATGACCCAAAAAGTGAGACTCGATAACCGACCCAACCTGACTTGAAGTTAACCCAAAATCAATTTGACCCGATATTCGAAGACCCGAATCTGATTCGTGTCCGACCCGTTAGGGACCCGACCCGTTATAGACCCGACCCGTAAATAACCCGACCTGTTTCAGACGCGACCCGTTACAAATCCGACCCATTACGGACTCGACCCGAAAAGAACCCGAAACCGATTGAAACCGACACATAATCGATATAACCCGATTTATAGCAATTCGTTATCCGAATTCACTAGATGTGTTAATAATCTGTATATACGTGAATATGACATAATCTTGACAGACCTATTGTTTACCTAATATCTAATAATTTTGAAACCAAATATTTTTGTTAATTTAATTATTTAATAAGTACATTTATGAAAATAAATTTTTTTTATAAGATTTACTAAATATTCAAATAAAAGCAAAATCATTGTCCTATGAAAAGTGAGATTAAAGCCTTCCAATTTGGGATTTCATTGTTTCATAAATCTCATTGACGTCCTTCTTTTTCCAAAATGACGATCATTTTCATACTCTTTAAATAACAATAAAAAACTAAAATATAGTTTTCATATAATTCCTCTATTTATACCAATGTGAATATATGATCGTTTATATGTTAAGTTGCTAAATATTTACTTATCTCTACATTTGAAAGTTAATCTCTTATTCTTTTATGGTATCAAATTCTTTCCTAATCATCTATCATCTATATTCAACAACTAAATAGTAATACACATTGGTATAAATAGAGGAATTCTATTACAAGTTCTTATGTATATATAAACTTAACATCGTATGTTATAAACTAGTTTGATAAGATAATACACATTTAATGATCATTACCTCATAAATATTTTGTTTTAAATGACTTATCAACATCATCATTGTCCAATTTATGAATTAACCATCATCATTGTCTGATTTTATCAAAACTGACCTTGACCCGAAATAACCCGTTCAGGAATCGATTTGATTTTACTAGAACCGACCTTGATCCAAACCTGAAATAATCCACTATAACCCGTTCAGGAACCGAATCGATTTTACCCGAATCCCAAATAACCCGTTATAACCCGTTTAGGAACCGACCCGATTCTATTAGAACCAATCTTGACCCGAACCTATGTATATATAAACTTAACATCGTATGTTATAAACTAGTTTGATAAGATAATACACATTTAATGATCATTACCTCATAAATATTTTGTTTTAAATGACTTATCAACATCATCATTGTCCAATTTATGAATTAACCATCATCATTGTCTGATTTTATCAAAACTGACCTTGACCCGAAATAACCCGTTCAGGAATCGATTTGATTTTACTAGAACCGACCTTGATCCAAACCTGAAATAATCCACTATAACCCGTTCAGGAACCGAATCGATTTTACCCGAATCCCAAATAACCCGTTATAACCCGTTTAGGAACCGACCCGATTTTATTAGAACCAATCTTGACCCGAACCGAATACAACCCGAACCGACATTGACCCAACCCGAATCCGACTCGAACCCGACCAAGCAAATAACCGATTTAACCCGACCCGATAATGACCCGACCCGAACCCGACTCGACCCGATAGGCAAAATTAACCCGATAAGAACTGACCCGCGATGGTTCAACCCAGAACCGACCCATTGACCCGATTTGACACCCCTAATTGTATTCATAATATATGGCATATAACAATACTAAGGATATGAACATAGGTTGTCGTGTTTGGCTAGCCTTATGGGATACCCCTTTCGGGGTCATTGACAAAGGGTAAGCCTAAGATCTTTTCGACATCATGTGGGTGGTGGCGACGGGCTTCTACAAGCCTCATAGCCAAAGCCAAGTATATTGTTACATGCAACTTGCTAGAAGTTGCATTCAATCTTAATAATTTACTTGACTCACTCTCATTCTCTCAATCATTTAATTACACTCAAATATAATTAGTTTAGCAATTAGAATTAATCTTATCCCTAAAACTCCTTCAACCTTAATTAGTTATATTTGGTTTATTAGTCTTAATTTACTACTCCAAAAGAAAAAGCTTTTAAGAGGAAGAGCTAGAGATGCTAACAGCTCATTTGATGAATCGTTTCAATCACATGAAATAAACACTGATACTTTCACTCAATAGTTGGAGCAACATATTTTTGAAGCTCCTACTCTGAGTACTCAAATTTCTCAAACACCAATTTTGGGGATGCGACCTCTTAGTAGTGGCCAAGGTAAGTTCAAAACTTCTAATTTTGTAAAATTATATTTTGTTTAATTTAGTTTATTTTATAACTTTATATGAATGATGAATGTTATAATTTTATATGAATGTTAGTTTAGTTTATAACTTTATATAAATATTAGTTTAGTTTATAACTTTATATATATGCTAGTTTAGTTAAATGTAGTTTAGTTTATAACTTTATATGAATGTTAATTGATATGAATATGGTTTAGTTTATATGAATGTAAGTTTAGTTGAATATAATTTATTTTTTCATGAAATACAGTTTTAGTATCAATTTAAACTTATTGTATGATAATTCATATATAGTTCTAGGTGGTAACAATGGTGGTGATGGTAGTGGTGGTGATGGAACTGCTATACCTAATAGCTCTTAATGTAGAAAGAAACCTTTAAAGGTGTAGCCATACTATGACAAAACTCCAATCACTGACCCTTCTTCCAAAGGGAAGAAGTTCATGTGATATTGCCTTGTTTACAAGCAAATAGGAAAGAAGTCGACCGCAACTTATGCATGGAAGACCGGATATAGGACATGGACATTGTCCTGTCATTTGACCGGAGTACACACAATTAATCTCGAAGTAGCAGAATCAGGAGAAGAATCTTCAAGCCAAATACAACTCCACAGATTCATGGGCAACATGCCCGAAGGAGGTATGCCTTTTATGTACGGTAGAGATAGAATGATTGATGAGCTTGCTAACTTTGTTATTGCCGACAAATTTCCCTTTAACCATGGTGAGAGCCCTAAATTTAAGTGGCCTACATCCCGCATTTAGACATGTCCCTAACACCCTTAAGTGCCATACCCAAATCGCCCATTATAAGTATAGAAGCTATTTGATAGAAATTATTTGTAACTTTAATGGTCGTGTAAACCTTACTAGTGATATTTGTACTTTTATTTTTGGTGAACCTTTTCTATGCATTATTGCCCATTGGATAGATGATGAGTTGTTTATTAAAAAAAGTATTATTCTTTTTGAGGCTATATAGGAGAGACATACCGGGTAAAATCTTATGGTACGGATTGTAGGATGCCTTAAGACCTTCAATTTGGTCGATAAAATGTACCCTAGTTTGAAGTTGTTGAATGGGGGTGAACTTTTGCATGTACGTTGTTGTGCTGACATTATGAACTTGTTGGTTCAAGAAGGTTTAGGTGAATTGACTAAATTGATTAACCCCATTAGGAGTGTGATTAAATGAATTCGGATTACGACATCAGTTTGAAGGAGGTATATGGCCTTCTGTAGAGATAGAAAGGCCTTAAAAAGAGGCAATGGTGTATCGATACAGCAACTCGTTGGAACTCTACCTTCAAATTGTTGAAGGATGCAATTACGTATCGTGAGGTTTTGACCCTTTCGTATAACAAAAATTAGGTGAATCCGGATGACATTATGGATGAGCATTGGACGACCGCTACCTTTAGTGGTGATGTTTTAGCAGCCATTGACTATGTAACCAAGATTTTCTCACAAATCATGACCCTAACATTCATTTAGTTACATTAGATTATGTTTCGACCGTTAACACTATTAACTAGAATTTCCACGTCCCTCAAATTAGTGATTATTCTTACGAGCATGTTAAGTAAGTGGTAAGCGCCCTTCAGAGAATTCCCCGTCATTTAAACATAGCTCATATTATCGATCCTAGGGTTAAAGTTCAAGGTTTAGATAATTTGTTAGAATTTCACTATATTACTCTAGGTCTTAGGAACGATGTTGATGCGTATATAGATAAATGTTAGACTATTTTATCTAGTTTAAATGATAATTATGCAATTATTTATGCCCCTGCACAAAATATATAATCTTTTGGCAGAAGTTCCAGTAGGAGATTCAGGCAGCCACTTACTACAATTCATAAAAAATCTAAAACATTGGATTCTTTTTCTTCATCTAATTCTTCTTCAATGTCTTTTATTAATGATTATCTTCCTTATCAACATGAAACTGATGAGAATTTTCAAATTAGGTGGTGGCATGATCACGATCGACAATTTTCAATTTTAGCGTGAATTGCAAAGAATATCCATGCAATGCCCGTCTCCTCTATTGCTTTCGATTTTGCTTTCAGTGTAGGTAGATGAGTGCTCGACGAGAAGAGATCCCACTTATCCCCCGAAAATAGTGAAATATGTGTTTGTAAAAGGATTGAGATCAAGCGGAAAGAATAACCCAAGGATAGAGGGAGGACGAGAATGTTGAAGATAATCCTTGGATGTTAATGGAGATGAGTGAGGAATCCTATGGAGGTGAAGGTGGCTCAGGGACCACCGCAATTGGGCCAACTAGCTAGGCACCACTTTAGGCACGTAAAAGAACGGTGTGGGCTTTAATTATTTCGGATATGTAGACAACTTAATTTTGAAAATTAAAATTTAATTACCAAATTAAATTTTGATTTCCAAAACTAAGTGCAAGTCCTTTTTCCCACCCCCAAAATGAACAAAATTAAGACAAAAAAATGAATATGATAATGTATTTTGGTGAATATATGTAAATAATGTGATTATGAGAATAAAAACCTTTAATTATTTTTAAAACAATTCTTTTCCTCTAAATGTATATACGTGTGTGACTAGGTTCCAAATCTGTCAAGTTGAGACCAAGCCCCAACCCCAACCTTATTCGGCCCACCATTGAAATAAAACCCTATTCAGCCTACAATTTGGCCCTAGGCCTGGTTCGACCAACTAAACCTAACCCCATATAACGCTAACCCTCTCCCATAATTCAGCACGTAACCAGCCTTACTAGGCCCCCATATGGTCTAGTCCTGGTCCAGTCCAAACCAGCTCAACTCATAGCTAAGCCAAGGCCGACTTGTGGCAACCACTTGCTGTAGTTAGACTAATCATTGTATAATTAGCAGTTTCCAGGTTATACCTACAATATTACACATTTGCACATATTCATATGAGGTTTAGGGCTCCGGTGATTAAGCTATTGTAATGTAAACACATATGACATTATTGGATTAGCGGAACATGATAAAACCAAATTGTGAAGACAGATCCAACCATAAATGAATATAGTATTGATTGACATTAATGCATGTTATCCTATTCTAAATATACCAAATGTATAAATTATAGAAACCATTACTGAGTCTAAATTCATCTAAATTTATCATTTTTTTGTGCTCATCATACAGGTTATATATCCATTTCTTTATCCTCATTTGAATCTCTCTTAACCACTTTTTGTAGCTGTCACACTAGTTGTGCATACATTATTAAAACCTTACATTTGGAAATTATAATAGGTAACTTAATGGATAAGTTAGGGTTGATAAGGTTTTATATGGAGGATTCTAGATGGTTTATAAATAGAGCTTGCTCCTAAGCTTCATGGCAAACAACTTGAAAGATAAAGACACGTTAATTGGCCTCATGGGCATTGGTAGACCTAGCTTGTATACTGGTGAGTCAAATGACACACCAGTCGTTCCAAAAAAAATTATGGATGTATTTTTTAGTCTTATTGTTTGGTTATTTGGTAAAAAAGTTTGGTTATATATTTGATTATCGATTATGGCTGGGGGTGGCAAATGGATCAGGTTGGCTTTGTGTTCGGGTCACCTACTTTTGGGTCAGTTGTCCCCCTACCCAAACGTGATCCATTTAAGTTTTTGAGTTGAAAACCCCAACATGAACCTAACCCATTTATTTTTGGGTTGGGTTCATGTCAACCCATTTAAATTTTTGTGTAGAAAATCTCAACCCTAACTCGCTATATTTTGGATTGGGTCAGTTTTTGCCACTATCGAGATATGGTTATTCAATATAGTGGATAAAGAAAAAGAAGACTTTTAGGATAGAGATGAAAAGATTGACAAGTTAACAATAGTATTTTAATTGTCTTTTAGGGTTTTGATTTAGGTTGAGTGGGTGATTGGCCAAGTAATTTTTTTTAATCTACTTAATATAGTTTGGTTATAAAGTCGTGTTCAGATTGATCTGACCTGATTTTGAACCAAAAATAATTTCGAGTTACATGGGTTATTTTTGGGTAAGAATTTTCAACCTTAACCTAAACTATTTAATTTCAAATTGGGTCGGATCAATTTTGGCCACCCCTAATTGTGCACTAAGCGCAAAATCCTAGATCCACCACTGCTCGTGGGTGTGTTTCGAGGAAGCCCACTTTGATGCCTAAGTCACTTAGTTTACCTAGGATCTTGTGTTTAGGTGTTTAGCTGATTATAAGTGAAGGAAAGAGAATGTCTTACATGATGTGTTGTTATGAGAATTCTTCTTGGGATCTCCTCCTTTAAGCCTTAAATGTTGTAGTGGACTTACATAAACCATAGTGCTGAACTTGGTTTGCTATGTTAAATGGGCTTGGTCCAAATAGCTTAAATTGCCCATTAGCAAAATTATATGCTTGAGGCCCATTGGTAATTAGATTGTAGACTTAGACTTACCCATATAATTTTCCCCGTAGACCTACCTGTCTGAATGAAGTGAAGCAGAGGTCTTGATCTGTGCTTGGAGCCTGTGTTGGGAATAGGGATGGCAATGGATCGGATCTGGATCGGGTCCTTATGGATCCGGATCCAGATCCGTTTTTCAAGGATGGATCCAGATCCAGATCCAGATTCGTCGGGTATGAAAAGTAAGGATCCAGATCCAGATCCAACGGATCCGGGTCCAAAACGGGTCCAAAACGGATCCTACATATTTTGCCTATTTTTTTGCGATAATAATAAATTTCAAATTTATAAAACTATATTTTGCATCTACTACAACAGTCCAACGAATGATATAAGTTCAATACTTGAATACAATCCATATAACTACTCAAATATTACAAATCAACAAAGTACAAATGAATAAAATCAAATTTTTACAAGTCTTTAGAATAACAATACGAACACGTACAAATGAGTAAATAAAGAAACATTAATGTAAGCATCATAACACCTAAAGTCCATCTCTCAAAAGAACCAAGAGCGCTAATCTTCATCATCATCACTACTAACATCATCAACATCCTAAAACAAAAAAACAACCAAAGAAAAATATTAGTGATTGAAAAAGAATAAAAATTATGTGTCTTAACTATTAATAATAATTGTTAAATATTACCATATCAATGATATCCACCTCTTGTGCATCAATATCACCCTCAAAATCGTCGGTAAAAATGGAACATGAAAGTGATCCTTCAAAATTGTCTTACATTAGTTACATAATTACATTTTATTATATGAAAAAAATATAATAAAAGTAGGGAAAGAAATATAACTAAGTAATATAACTAAGTAAACTTTACCTTTCACATCATCAACCATCCAACTTTGCAAGCACATCAAAGCCTCCACAGTTTGAGAATGAAGTCGAGAACGATGGACACTAACCACTCTTCCACCCATACTAAATGCACTTTCCGAAGCGACGGAAGAGACGGGAATTGCAAGAATATCTTTGGCAATTTTTTTCAAAGTTGGATAATTTTGATCTCTACTCCACCACTTTAGAATGTCAAATTCATTATCTTCCGGCATAGTGACACTCTCTAAATACTGATCAACCTCACTTCTCAAAGGTGTTGTTCTTACTTTTTGTCTCTTTGATCTAGCAAAATCATCTTCATCTCCACACTCATTAAACCCTCTCTCTAATGATGATTGATCATTTGTTACCTCATTCTTACTTTGGAACTCATGGACAAGACTATCAAGGGTCTTTTTTACTCTTGTTATTTCATCATTTGCATAATCTCCATATAATTTGCCAAAATAATGAGCCACACAATCCATTTTGTTTCTAGGATCTAAAATGGCAGCAACAGCCAAAATCCCATTGATATGTGACCAATATTTTTCAAACTTTTCAACCATACTCTTAGCCATTGTCCTAATAATCTCATTATCATTAGTTTGTACCCAACGATTCAAAGCAAGTCTAATCTCACAAACAATTCAAAAAAACAAATTAGCAGTTGGACGATTTCTTATAGAAAAAACCTTGGTGGCCCTGTAGAATATTTCTAACTTTTGATAAACAATAGTAGCCATAGTCCAATCATGGTCACTAGGAACAAAAAACTTAAGCCTTTTATTTAGACGTTTCAAATTATTGAAAATATCTTTAAAAGGCAAACTTGATTCTAACATTAAGTAAGTAGAATTCCACCTAGTTTTACAATCAAGACCCACCCTTTTAGGTTTACTCACATTCAAAAGATGACAAGCTTCCTCAAATTTTTCAATTCTTTTAGGGGTGGACATCCAAAAGGCTATGCACTCTCTCACTTTGATAATTGCATGATCAATCACTTGTAAACCATCTTTCACAATCAAGTTCAAAATATGAGCACTACACCTCATGTGGAAAAAATCTCCGTTTAATACCAAGCAACTACTTTCCAATTTTTCTAACAAGACATGGATCATTGCATCATTTGTGGTACAATTATCAACTACTATAGAAGAGATTTTGTTTTCCAAAGAATATTGAGACAAACTATCCATTAGAATCTTAGCAATAACCCCCTTTGTATGTGGACATGGCATAAAACAAAACCTACACATAAACATACCAAATTCATGAATATAAAAGCTATAATATTAGCAACATAACATTATTTTTAGGAATATTACCTCAATGTTCGATTATGCAAAACCCATTGTTGATCAATGAAATGTGAAGTAATAGCCATATATCCTTTTTTTTGGTTGGAGGCAGTCCACATATCAGTTGTTATTGCCACTCTACCCTCATTAGCCTCTAACAAAACCTTAAGAGAAATTCTCTCATTGCTGTACATCTTCATCACATCTCCCCTCAATGTGTTCCTTGAAATCATCTTGAAACTATCATTTAAACTCCTTATAAAGCTTCTAAAACCAGCATGATCCACAATTGACAAAGGATACTCATGTATTACTACCATCTTAACTAACTCTTGCCTTGAAACATCTTGATCAAATATCATTTTCTTTTGCTTTTCCTTAACAGCCAAAGTATTAGTCCCATCAATTTCGGTGTTGATCTTCAATTGTGATTGACCAATCGCAAGTTTTAAATGCTTTCCCGAACATGAAGTTCTTGAATGTTTGAGAAGGTGGGAAGTTCCACTACTTCCGGAGTAAGAGAGTATCCTTTTGCAATACTTACACTTTGCCTTTTGTATTCCACTTATTTTGACCACATCAAAATGTTCCCATGCTTCAGAAGTTAGTTTTTTATTTTTCTTAGCAGTACTAGATTCATTTTCTTTTCTAGTACCATTCCCGACCTCAACAAACCCCTCTGAATCCCCTTCCTCATTTGGATCAGACAACATCACAAATGGTTCTTCATTAGGGTGGCTAGAACCACCATCACTCTCTTTATAATTTGATTGTTCATCCATAATCTAAAAAAATTACAAAGAATAAAAATTTGTCTTGTATCAATACTAAAAAATAATTACAAGTCAAGAAAAACAAACAAAAAAAAGGTTATGGAAGAAAAACAATTTTTGTTGAATAATTGAAATTCTTATTGATTTCTGTTGAATTGCACTTTTTCTGTTGAATTTTATTACTTATCTTTGAATGAATCAAACCCATCATTAAAAAAACAACAATTTTTCCTTTGTTCTTTGGTTCCTTACTTTTGTAGCTCCTATGGTGCTTATTTTTCCATCTTCAATCATAAATCGCTCTCTGATTCAACAATTTAGTGGTATGATTAACGCTTGTTTTCCATGAACTCTCTTGTTTACCCATTGGCAAATCTTATACAGAATGAATTTGGTTCTAGCTTCTGTTATTGCTGAAAAAAAATGGAGGCTAGCTAGTAGTCTGAAGAAGTGAATATGGGCCCATACTTAATGGTGGGTAGAAAATGAAAGTTTTAGTAGCAGCTGTAGGCAGATCAGATTTCAATATGATGCCAAGCTTTCTAAATGTACATTCCAATATAATGCTCCTTAAAATCTTACTCGCCAAATTGAGGAACAACTACTATACATTAATGCTTAAGGTCGAAAACTAAATAAAAATCCCAAGGCAAAATATGTACATAAAATTATGTTGTACCAATATAACTTACAGTCTGGTACAAAAACAATGCATATCAAGTTATCAACTAGTCACTGCAGCAATTAAAAATTTATGACCCTCAAAGGCTGAATTCTGCTATACCATACAACTTCCTTATAGTGCCATATCAATTCACAGTTTTCACACAACTTAAAATTTATTCCTTCTACTGATTTCAGCCAATTACGCAAATCACCTACTACAAGTGAGTTTATCCTTCTTAATACAAACCTCCATTGCCCAAAAAAAAAATACAACCCTTGGAAAATTAATAAAAAAATATATAAACCTTAGATGTCAAAAGACGAAAGTTTATATATATAAAAAAATTAACATTAAATACCAAAAAGAGAAGAGAAAAGGCAGAGTAATAACCTTGTTATATTGAATGGATGGAGGCTAGGTGAGACCGTGAGACTGTGAGAGTCTTGGCAGCGGCAAGGAGGAGAGAAAAAGCAGTGAGAGACAGTGAGGCCTTGAGATTTAGAGAATTAGGGATTTAGGGTTTGAGAGTTACCGTGACTCCGTGAGATTTGGACATGAATTTGGGGATTTTGGGCCTCTACTCCTCAATGCTACCTTATACAAAAAAATAAATAAAAAAATAAAAAAGGTAACGGATCCGGGTCCGGGTATTATGATTGGACCCGGACCCGGATCCGTTTTTCATTCATAGGACCCGGATCCGACCCGGATCCGTCGGGTCTAAATTTTGAAGACCCATATCCGCAAAAACGGATATGGATCCACGGATCCGGGTCGGGTCTAATACCCTTTGCCATCCCTAGGTGGGAATGTTTAGGCTTGAATATTGTGCAGGTTGGATATGCTTGAATATTTATTAGGCAAGTTACAGAGTGACATCACTAATTTTGAAGCTCAAACTAGTATGATAACTCCACCTTGGTATACACTAACATGTTTTATTTTGTAGGTGATGGAAGTCATACGCTTTAACATATATTACAAATGCATTATACTTGTGTTGCTATTGTTTTGCTGTGTGTTGGTTTGTTGTTGTTATTTCTCAGGATAAATAGCCGAGTAAGATAAGCATATGGTGTTTCCTAAAATTCAAACTCTAAGCTCGGTTCCTATACTCATGGAATAAGAAGCTTTCTACTTCCTTGTTTTATGGATTAGTCAAGGATATAAGTTCAAATCAAGTGTGGTAGATAAAGCTGAAAATTTAGTGTTTGAAGTCATTCAAACTCTAACATGGAATTTTCCTTAAAATATGGGATTAAATCGCTTCAACAAAGTCCCCTAAATTCGTGGAGTTAGTTTTGCTGTTTCTGAAGAAAATTTCAAAGGGTCAACATCTCCTTATAACAAACTTCATAACTGTGCTGAATTTGTGGAACGACTTTGAAACAGTCAGTCAAATGGTGAAGCTCCGATTCAAAAAGCAACGGTCTCCTTGAAGCTTAAATCTATCCGTTATAATTGTTCATATAAATAGAGTTAGTTGAAGCATTAAAGAAGAGACAAGTCTTCAACGTGATACAATAAAAAAAGATACAACAACTCAAATAAATTTTTCTCTTTATCACTTACTCTTTTCATTGTAATTTAGAATTAAGAGAAAAAAAATATCAAGTATATCTTGAGTGTGAAAAAGAAATATCAATAGAAAAGAGAGATATACCTTGAGTAAGAATTATAATACTCAAAAGTTCAGAAAAAGTAAGGTGATTTTTATTTCTAGGAATTGAGATGCTAAAGTGTAGCTAGGGAAATCTATAGTAAAGAAGATATGGTGAAAATCTTATAGGTGGCTTTAGATCTCTAAGGGAAGAAATAAAAGTTGTTAAATTGTAAGGGTAGGAAACCCTAGGCGGAGACGTAGGCAAATAGCCGAACTTCATAACAAATACTCCTTCCCTTTATATTTGCACTTTCATATTCGTTTTGCTTTATTTACTTTGTACTTCACACAATAGCTTATTCAAGTCAAATTCCTTAAACCAGTTTCAAAACCCTTGAAATCAGTTTTATTCTTTTAATAAATTTTCCGCATCTGAAATTCGTTTCAAAGCTTTGAAAACCTAATTGCGAAAATTGACCATACTCTATTCACGCCCCCCGCCCCCGCCCCCCCCCCCCCCCCCTCCCCCTCCTCTAGAGTATATTGAACATATTCTATCTCCTATTGATATCATAACTTTACTCACTAATTAAATATTTAATTATCTGTGAGGCATCATGAATCGAATAGGTGATGGTGATTTTGCTTAAGGACGTTAATCAAATCGTCCTCCTCTATTTTGTGGAAACAATTTTTCCCATTGGCGTTCGTTGATGCAAATGTTTATAATTGATCAAGTTCTTGAATTATGGGATATCATCATGAAAGGACCGAAGGTGCCTATGAAGAGTGATGAAAGTGGCGTTCTAGTTCCAAAAGAAGACTATAACTTCACTCAAACAGATTTAGAGAGCATTGCTAAAAACTATCGTGCTATGAACTTGCTCTACTGTGGATTGAATGCAAATGAATTCAATTGAGTTTCCTCTTGCAAAAGTGCCAAAGAAATATGGGATAAGTTGGTTTTCACATACGAGTGAACAAGCCAATTTCAGGATACCAAGATAAGTATCTTTCTTCATCAATATAAATTGTTTAAAATGACTAACAATGAAACTGTGAAAGAGATGTTTACAAGGTTTACCCAAATTGTGTATAATTTGGATTCACTTGGAAAAGTATTTACTAATGAAGAGAAAGTAAGGAAGATCCTTCGATGTCTTCCTAAATCTAAATGGGGCCCAAAGGTGACTGCGGTTGAAGAAGCTCAAAACTTAAGAACCTTGCCTTTGGATGATCTTCTTGGCAAATTGATTACCCATGAAATGTCCCTAAATGTAGAAGATGGCAAACTAGCTTCATCAACAAAGAATCTAGCACTTAAGGCAAAGAAAGAAGAAGCTCCTAGTGAAGATGGCGATAGTGATGATGATGAGATTGAAGAAGATCCCTTTGCCCTCATTGCTAGAAGTCTCACAAGGATATTGAAAATGAAGAAATGATTTTCTAGAGGAAGAGACAACTATTTTCCAAATAAATACAAAGGTAAGTCATTCAACCTAGTGAATAAGGTTAATACACTAACGTGTTATGAATGTGGTGAAACAGACCACCTTGTGAAAGAATGTCCTCAACAAAAGAAAAAGACATATCCAAAAAAGGATTTTAAAAAGAAGGCTATGGTTTCCTCCTGGAGTGATTCAGAATCAAGTGATGAGGAAGAAGTACATGCAAACTTGTGATTAATGGCTAATCATGAAGATGGCGAAACGGAAGAACATCTTGAGGTAATGGTAAACAATTTGATCTCAAGTCCTATCAATATTCTATCTAAATTTTTGCAAAACATGATTTACAAAAGAAGAAAGCCTGGTTCTTGAATCCAAGATCCTTAAGGAAAAGCTAAGTGAACAGGTAAGTATTTCTAAGAGTCTTTCTAAGGGACTAACTGATCTCAAAGCAACTCAGTCAGCTTTTGAACTCAAGGCTAATACCATGGAGTCATTGCTTGATGCTCAGGTCAAAGCTTTGAAAACTAAAAAAATACTATTTTAAAACATAAGCTCACCTCTTTAAGTTATTGTAATGATAACTTGGAGAAAGAGAAGAAGCTTCTGACTCGGAAGTGTAGAGAGCAGTATAATGCCTTAGTTAAATTTACTCATTCTAAAGCTACTTTAAATAAATTGTTGGGTGAACACCAAGCATTCTTAAACAAAAGTGGTCTTGGATTTAACAAAAACTTTTCAAACAAAAACTTGACCACATTTGTCAAAGCTAAGTATAATTGGTGAACACCTACATGCTTCTATTGTTGCAAAAAGGGTCATACAAAATTAACTTGTCCTTTTTGAAGGAATGATCCTCAAGTTCTTAAGAATTCTTTTCCTATATACTTTCGAGACCAAGTAAAGTAAGTGTGGGTTCAAAAAGGGACTAGACCACCTAACATGGTCAATCTTGATTATGAAACCAAATTTACAAATTGGTCTAGAAAGGTTTGATATTACTTTATTTTGTAGGAAATCACCAAGAGCAAAGATCATAAGTGGATTCTAGATAGTGGTTGCTCTCGGCACATGAGTGGAAAATCTTCATTATTTTCGATGACCAAAGAGCAAACTTCAGGAACAATTACACTTGGTGATAAAGGAAAATGCAAATTAATTAATATTGGCAAAGTTGGAGGAATCGCATCAAACTCCATAGATGATGTCTATCTCATTGAAGGTCTTAAATATAACTTGCTTAGCATTTCTCAATTGTGTGACAAAGGTAATAAAGTTATTTTTGATAAAGATAAATGTGAGGTACAAAGCAAGAATGATGGTAAAGTTATTCTCACTGCTCATTGTTGTAATAATGTTTATGATTTTCATACTAACCAAGTTTCGAGTGCTAGCTTGAAGTGTCTCAAAGCCTTGACAGGCGATTCAAAGCTTTGACGTAGACGGTTAGGTCACATTAATGTGCATACCATGAAGAAGCTTTCCTCAAAAGACTTAGTAGGTAGACTTTCAAAATTAGATTTCAGAGATTATGTAATGTGCAAAGCTTGTGCGAGAGGTAAACAAACCAAAAGTTCATTCAAAGCCAAAAAGGTTGTAAGTACTTCTCAACCCATAGACCTTCTTCACATAGATTTATGTGTACCTATGCGTGTCAACTCTCCTAAAGGTAAACAGTACATCGTTGTGATAGTTGATGATTATTCTAGATTTACTTGGGTTTCCTTTTTACGAGAAAAATCAGAAGCTTTACTAGAGTTTTCTAAAATATACAAAGAATTACGAACTATGAAAAACCTACCTATTGTTGTCGTAAGAAGTGACCATGGTAGAGAATTCGATCAACTTAACTTTGATAAATTTTGTGCAAAATATGGTATTTCTTATAATTTTTCAGCTCCTAAGACACCTCAATAAAATTGCGTTGTGGAACGTAAGAATCGAACTCTTGAGGACATGTCTAGGACTATGCTTTTAGAAAATGGTTTACCAAAATACTTTTTGGGCTAAAGCTATAAATACAGAAAATTATATTCTAAACCGTTGTCTAATAAGACCTATTTTTAAGAAAACCCCTTAAGAATTTTTCAAAGGTAAAAAGCTTAATATTTCTTATTTCAAACCCTTTGTATGTACTTGCTTTGTTCATAATAATGACAAAGATAGCTTAGGGAAATTTGATGCTCGTAGTGATGAAGCAATCTTATTGGGTTATTCTTTGAATTCTAATACTTATAGAGTTTTTAATTAAACGTACTAAAGTTGTTGAAGAAAGTATTCAGGTGATCTTTGGTGAAACCGAGAATGGTACTTTGAGTGATACTTTTACTGGTTTAACGTTGAATAAATATGAAAGATATTCATATAATGAAGAAGATGGAAGCTCGTTTAATGAAGAGGTGATACAACTTATCTGGAATATGCAAGAGAAAATTAGAAACACGAATGAGTTAGACCAAGACACTGTGCAACAACCTCAATGGCATGAAGGGCCTTCTCAAAGTCTTGAAACTCCACCTCAAGATCCAGAATTGTCAATGGAAGTTATTTCAGGATCTTCAGATTCATCTCAAGGTCTTGAAGGAGTACTTCAACAATTAGCTTCCACTCCCTTAATGATGAGACAAAAATTCAAGCACTCCTCATCTCATCCAATGGACAACATAGTTTTAGATCCACAGTCAGGTATTCAAACTCGCTCTAATGTTAAAAATCTTTGTGCATTTCATGCGTTTGTTTCTGTTATAGAACCAAAAAACATAAGTGAAGCACTTCAAGAGCCCGATTGGATCGTGGCTATGCAAAATGA
Source organism: Dysphania ambrosioides (assembly GCA_026401315.1). NCBI lineage: Eukaryota > Viridiplantae > Streptophyta > Magnoliopsida > Caryophyllales > Amaranthaceae > Dysphania > Dysphania ambrosioides. The sequence continues at coordinate 16,505,852 of CM048661.1, read as the reverse complement.
GCTAAATGAGTTTGAAAGAAATAAAGTATGGACACTCATTCCTCGCCCTGAAAATTATTCAATCATTGGAACAAGATGGGTGTTCAGAAATAAGCTTGATGAAAATGGAAAGATTGTAAGAAATAGAGCATGATTTATAGCCCAAGGTTATAATCAAGAAGAAGGAATTGATTATAAAGCGACGTTTGCTCCCGTGGCTAGAATGGAGGCTATTCGAATGTTTCTTGCTTTTGCCTCCTTTATGCAAATTAAGCTATTTCAAATGGATGTCAAATGTTCATTCTTAAATGGCTATTTACAAGAAGAGGTATATGTTGTTCAACCCCCCGGTTGTGAAAAAGAAAAATTTCCAAATCATGTTTTTAAACTTGACAAAGCGCTCTATGGCCTAAAACAAGCTCCAAGGCTTGATATGAGCGTTTTTCAAAATACCTTTTGGAAAATGAGTTTAAACAAGAGTTGATTGAAAAAAATCTTTTTGTAAAAACCAAAGGTAAAGATATTTTGATTGTTCAAGTCTATGTAGATGACATTTTATTCGGTGCTACTAATGATTCTTTATGCAAGGAATTTTTAGAGATTATGTGTAGGGAATTCAAAATGAGCTTGATGGGTGAGTTGAATTTCTTCCTTGGATTGCAAGTTAAACAAGAAAAAAAGATATATTTATTAATCAAGGAAAATATACGAGAGACCTCCCAAAGAAGTACAACATGACTTAATCCAAAGAAGCTAGAACTCCTATGAGTTCGACATTATTATTAGATCAAGATGACAATGGTAAGTCCGTAAATTAGAAGGAATATCAAGATATGATTGGATCACTTCTCTATCTTACTGCAAGTCGACTTGATATTATGTTTAGCGTGTGTATGTGTGCTCGATTTCAAGCTAACCCCAAGGAATCTCACCTAAGTGCGGTAAAAAGAATTCTACGATATCTTAATGGAACTAAAGATTTTGGTCTTTGGTATCCTAGAGATAGTAACTTTGAGCTTGTTGGTTATTCGGATGCTGATTTTTCATGTTATAAAATTGATAAAAAAAAAACACTTTAGGATGTTGCCAATTTATAGGTTCATCAACTCATTACTTGGCACTCAAAAAACAAAATTCAGTAGCGCTTTCTATAGCTGAGGCCGAATACACAGTAGCCGGTGCATGTTGCTCTCAAATCATTTGGATATCTCAACAACTTTGAGACCTTGGACTAGATTTTAAAGGCATACATATCAAATGTGACTATACAAGAGCTATTTCAATTACTAAAAATCCAGTGCAACACTCACGTACTAAACATATTGACGTTCAACATCATTTCATTCGTGATCATGTGGAGAAAGGTGATGTTACTATTTCTTTTATTTCTATTAAATTTCAATTTGTTGACATTTTTACTAAGCCATTGAGTGAAAATCAATTTAATTTTATACGGTTTGAGCTTGGTATATTAAATGAAGAAGCATCAATTTAGGGGGAATAATGGTACGTATACTCTACTATTTCTTCTCATGAGTATCTTAATTGTTGCATGGTTGTGTTTTTATGTATGAACTTGTATTTTATTTGAGCTAAGGTACGTATCTATTGCATGTGCTTGCATGACATTATTCATAAAGTTTAACATTGAGTATAATTGCATGACTCTTGAATGTTTCACGTATAATTTTAATATGGATCTTTATAATGGATGAGTATCCTATAGATAAGTATTTATTATCTATTTCTTAAATGTGTTTCAAATTTTTTTTGGTTAATATTTTTTTTGTTATGTTCCGTGTACTCATCAATTATGCTATGTTTACATTATTGTTCTTCCCAGTACCCCTCACATCCTTTTAATATCGTGTACCTAGCCTAGCTTTAGACTATATGCATCATTGCTTCTTGAACCATCACTTCAACCCCCCCCCCCCCCTTTCAATCATCATTTGTTTGCTCTTCCCTATTCCTTTCACTACTTTAAATACCCACCCACTACTATCTCTTTCACCTACACCGTACTCAATATTGTACTTCCTCTCTACCCTTTTCAATACCTTCATTTTCATCTCTCTCAAATGGCCCCTAAGAGAAAGAATGTATCCTCTAAACCTACCCAGAAAAAGACCCGTACACTCTCTTCTTGCAAGGCTAAAATTGATGTTCCTTTTATGGATTATTCAGCCCCACCTTCTCCTCCTTCATCTCCTAAACCCCCTTATCCCTCTGTCGTGATTGAGCCCACAGGAGTTGAAGAAATTATTCCTCCTCCTCCTCCTCAATTGCCAGAAATTAAAGCTCGTCTTCCTCAAATTCCTCCAGAAATTATTCCTCCTCCTCAAAACCCTCCAAAAATTAAAGTTCCTTCTTCTCCTAGTAAGGGTGTTGTAGAAAAACCCAAGATCTCTCTATTGCCCTCTCTTTTGGTTTATGAGGTACCCAACTCTATCTATCCTTCTTTTGGTTCCCTTCCTCTAGTTTGGTTTAGGAATCATCAATTAGTTGGGTTGTGGGAAGATAGTTTTAAATCTCACAAATTCTGTGTTTGTGAGTCTATTTCGAAAGAATTTCTTGAGTCCTCTAGGTTAGAAGGAGTTATTATGTTTAAAACCTCCTCTCTTGCGCGTATGATCAACATAGGTGATGTTGTGTACCCTAGGTTGACCCGTCTGTTCTATTTGAACATGACTTCAAAGCGAGAAAATGGTATTATCTTCTTGAGTACGAATGTCAAAGGTACTCATTTTTCTTTGAACCCTGATTAACTCCAGAATTGCTGATTTGGAGATTGAAATTGATGGCGTGTGACTTGATCTGGTTGACCTAAGTGTCAAAATGGATGAACGCTTTGAAGAAGTTCTTGCAGCTATTAAATCGTCCTTCAAAGACATGACTACCTAATGATGTTTTATGCTTTACCTTTATATTCCTCTTGCATAAACAATTTGTTACTATTTAATATGGTTGTACCTTACCTTTAATTTTCTTTAAACACTCTTGATCCAAACAATAATTTTCTCTTCTTCTAGACGAAAGTCAAAAAGGGGGAGATATATATATTATTTTTATCTTGCTTCCTTATGCATTTTATTTTACTTCCATCAAGGGGGAGATTGATAACTCCTACCTTGTTATACACTAACATGTTTTATTTTGTAGGTGATGGAAGTCATACTCTTTAACACATATTACAAATGCATAATACTTGCGTTGCTATTATTTTGTTGTGTGTTGGTTTGTTGTTGCTATTTCTCAAGATAAATGGCCGAGCAAGATAAGCATATGATGTTTCCTAAAATTTAAACTCTAAGCTTGGTTCCTATACTCATGGAATAAGAAGCTTTCAACTTCCTTGTTTTATGGATTAGTCAAGGAGATAAGTTCAAATCAAGTGTGCTAGATAAAGCTGGAAATTAAGTGTTTAATGTCATTCAAACTCTAACGTGGAATTCTCCTTCAAATATGGGATTAAGTCGCTTCAACAAAGTCACCTAAATTCGTGGAGTTAGTTTTGTTATTTCTAAAGAAAATTTCAAAGGGTCAACGTCTCCTTGTAACAAACTTCATAACTGTGCTGAATGTGTGGAACGACTTTGAAACAATCAGTCAAATGGTGAAGCTCTGATTCAAAGCAACGGTCTCCTTAAAGCTTAAATCTATCTGTTATAATTGTTCATATAAATAGAGTTAGCTGAAGCATTAAAGAAGAGACAAGTCTTCAACATGATGCAACAAAAAAAGCTACAGCAACTCAAATAAATTTTTCTCTCTAGCACTTACTTTTTTCATTGTAATTTAGAATTGAGAGAAAAAGAATATCAAGTATATGTTGAGTGTGAAAAAGAAAGATCAAAAGAAAAGAGAGATATACCTTAAGTAAGAATTATTGTTGAGTCCCTTAGGTTTTGAGTGATGATAAACGGTTATAGGAAACAGTTTACAATAAGCATTGTGAATAGTTGGCTGGAAACCAGCTGGAATTGAACACTGTTTTTCCTAGACAAGTTATTACTTATTAATGTTATTCATTTAACTAACTTGTCTATATGTAGGAAATGGTTGGATGTAAATTGATCTATGTACTGGTGGGAAACCAGTAGGAACTGTTTCCTAGACTGCTATGCTAAAGAACAGTCACATACTCTTTATTGTACATTAACCATGTTACATGTGCAGTAGTTAAGTTGATTCCAAGACTTGGAGCATGGAGGTCTTTTGAAGACATGAAGGAAGTATTCAAGGAAGATTCAAGTCTTGAAGATTACATGAAGAAAAGAAGATTTGTACTTTAATGCTTAAATCATGTAATGTGCTCCGTAGTATGACTTGCATGTTTGGGTAAAATAAGTGCTTATAAGTGTATCGAGTCATATTATGAATTCTGGTACATAGCTGGAACAGAATTCATAACGTACTCAATTTAGGGAACCAGGTTGAGGAACCAGGTTCACTGTACGGAATATTCAAGCTGCATGTTTTGAGAAAAATAAAAGATTTCGTAAAAATACTTTTTTAAAGAATTATTCTACAAATATCCTAAGCAACTGGAGATTAGATGATAATAGTATGGTTACCTAAAAACTAGGAGTATCTATCTTATTTGATTCTATCTTTATGATTAAATCATATAAGATAAATACTTTCCTAAAATCATGCTATTACTTGCTCATCAAGTTTACGTGATTTAAGGAAACTAGGGTTTTTGTATCCAAGTATATAAACCCATCTAGTCTCTCATATTCTGATAAGTCTCTCTGGAATTAAAAAGGAGTATATTTGAGAGCCATATACACTTAAGCACAAAAGCCTATTCATTGAGTCATATACAAGAGCACTATTAGAGCTTAAACATTTTCTCTTAATTAGCTTTTAGAAGTGAGATTAAAAGAGAACATTTGATTTTGTCAAAGCCTTCAACAGAGGGATTGAAAGTCTGGGTGAGTGTTTGTGAGTTCAAATACAAAGGGCTTACTAGTGTAAGTCGAGTGCACATTTGGAGTAGAGTGTGGGGTATACTGGTTCCCAGAGTAGGGAAACAGTAGAGCGTATGTGTTCTTTATTTTTCGGAGTAGATTAATAAAGGATCATAGGGTAGGAGGATGTAGGCCATAGTTGGCTAAACCTTATTAAATCTTGTGTTTTCTTTATTGCCTTTCGTACATTCCGCTGCTTACAAGAACCAGCCCAACTGGTTCCTCTCATAGATCAAAAAGAAAGAAAAATAGGCCAAGGCTACTTAACACTCAATTAACCCCCCCTCTTGAGTGCTCTAAAACCTTCAATTGTTATCAGAGCCAAGGCTTCTCACAAGAGTAACATCTAGAGGAGTCAAGCATGAGTACTCAAGATCTAAATGTTATGGGTTATGACAATAAGACACCAAAGTTCAATGGAAATAACTATGCTTGGGGGAAGAATATGATCAAGAATGTAATCATGGGAATTGACTATGAATGTTGGCTAGTTGTCAAGAATGGTCTCAACACCATCCTCAAGACAGATGCTGAAGGAAACCTAGTTCCTAAGAAAGACAGTGAATTAGTATCTACTGATTACAAACTGCTGGAGAAGAATGCCAAAGCAATGTCAATTCTACAATAAGCTATAGGTGAGAATGAAATAAACCGGATCTCAGGTTGCAGCAATGCCAAAGAGATTTGGGATACCCTCGAACTTGCTTTTGAGGGAACTAGCGAGGTAAAAAGGTCTAAAATTGATTTACTTATGACTAAGTATGAGCTGTTTACTATGAATAAAAATGAAAAGATTAATGATTGTTTTTGTAGATTTATGACAATTATCAATGATCTTAGATGTCTTGGTAAGAACTTTTCTGATGAGGATCTTATGAGAAAAGTTTTGCGCAGCTTGACAGATGCATGGACAGCCAAAGTAACAGCAGTCTATGAAGCAAAAGATCTATTCACCTTGTCTCTAGAACAGCTGATTGGCTCCCTCATGACTCATGAGATGTTGATTGATTCTAAGTCTGAGAAAGAACCAGCCAGAGGCATGGCTCTTAAGGGAACAGTAGAAGAGGAAGAAGATGAGATTGGCATGATTGCTAAAAGATTTGAGAGATCACTTCGAGACCAGAGGAAGAACTTCAAAGGAAAAAATTTTAAGAAGTCTAACCTCTCTTCTGCAGGTTACTTCAAGTATGGTGATAAGGGACATCTTATTCGAGATTGTCCTAGGTGGAAGGACAAACAGTCCCAATCCAGAGATAAACGAGCCTTCAAGAATGCTATGATAGCATCCATGTGGGGTGAGTCTGATTCAGGGTCTGATGAGGATGAAGAATCACCTAACTCTGATGTTTGCTTGATCGCCTTTGCAAACATTAAGGGAAACAACACTAATCCAGGAACCAAAGGGGGAACCAGTACATTCACAAAATGTTTGATGGTAAAGAAGGATGTACTATATGAACACAAGGTAAACTTAGAGCAAGTTAGAAAAGATATGCATGAATATGATAGAGATAATATGATTGCTTGTATTGACTCTTTATTAGATGAATGCTATAAATTGGGTGAAACTTACATTACTGGCAAAAGAGAGCTTAAAGAAAAACGTGCTGAATGTGAAATTGCTGTTGCTAGTTGTGACTACCTAGAAGAAGTTTACCATGATCTGAAAAATCAAATGGAAGAGCTAGAAGTTGAATTGGACAAGTGTAAAGTGGAACTAGAAAAGGCAAGATCTTCTAAACCTGACTATCCTAGTGATGGTGAAGAAGACCCGACCTCCTGGTTCCCCAGAGACTTATCAACCACTAGTGAATCTCTTGATTTTTCAGCAGCTAGAGGTAAAGCAAATTTCTGTAGTAGAACTTCTTTATTGAAAGCCTTTGAGATATTGGCTTGCAATCTGGAAAATTCTCACAAGGAAATTACTTCACTTAAAGATACTCAGTTCACTGTTTCCCCTTCAGGTACCAGCATAGAAATTAGTGATGTAATAAATAAATATGAAAATACTATTTGTGAATTGCATGCTGAAATCTATAAATTGAAACAAGGCAAGCAGCCATTAGTTTGTTGACATGACTATTAACTCTATGGTTTCAAAGCTTAATTTACAACTTGAAGCCTTAAAAAGTAATTTTGATTTTCTAAAAGAGAAAAATGAGTTGTTGACTAAGACTCTTGAAACCAGAGGAAAGGAACTTCATGATAGTCATAGACATGTTGAAAAATTATTGACTGCACAGGAAACTTTGAATTTTTTAACCTCATCGAAAGGTAACAAAGGGAAGGTTGGTCTTGGATATACTAGACAGAAAACCAGGACTAACTAGTCCCCCAGAGAAACCACTTGGATTAAAGAATTCAAAAGAGGTAAGTATGTTATGACTAAAGAGATGTTTGTTTGCTATCATTATGGTATGAATGGACATAAGATTCATGAATTTCCAGCTAGGAGGAACAGTGTGAATAAGAACAATAAACATATGGAATTAGTCTAGAGAAGAAAAGATCAACAAGAGCTTATTGTTGTTGAAAAGGAACCCAAGGATATTTGGGTTCCTAAATCTAATGTTTAATTTGTTCTTGCAGGCTAAAGTGAAGGGAAGTACCTATTGGTATTTGGACAGTGGGTGCTCAAGACACATGTTCGGGGATAAGAAGAAATTCCTTTCACTAGTAGCCTTTAATGGTGGAAGTGTCACCTTTGGAGATAATAGCAAGGGAACCATCACAGGTTTAGGTAAAGTAGGTAAGACACTTTCAAACGCAATTGATGATGTGTATTATGTTGAAGGCTTACAACATAATCTTTTGAGTATTTCTCAATTATGTGACAAAGGTAATAGAGTTGAGTTCCAAGCCAATCTTTGCCACATAATTAACTCTCTAACAGGCGAGCTTGTGTGTGAGGGAATCAAGAAACATGATGTTTACATTACCTTTCTAGATAAAATTCCTCAAGACAAGTCTGTTTGTTTAAGAGCTGTGTCTGACAATAATCAATGGATTTGTCATAAGAGATTTGGACATGCTAGCTTGACACTCTTGAATAAACTAAAATCTCGTGACTTGGTGGTAGGACTCCCTAACATCACATATGAGGCAGATAAAGTTTGTTCAGAATGTGTCAAAGGGAAATAGGTCAAGATCTCTTTTAAGCCTAAAACAGTTTTGAATACCAGCAGACCCTTCGAACTTGTACACAGTGATTTATGTGGTCCCATGAGAGTACAAAGTCGAAGAGGTCATAAATTTGTCTGTGTTATGGTTGATGATTATTCCAGGTACACTTGGGTGATAATGCTACATTCAAAAGATGAAACATTTGATGAGTGGGTAGCATTGGTGAAGCAGGTTGAGAACCATCTTTCTCACAAGCTGGTCTCGGTAAGATCAGACCATGGTACTGAATTTGATAATGTTAACTTTGTTGATTATTGCAGGGAACAAGGAGTTAGTCACAACTTCTCAGCCCCCAGAACACCACAACAAAATGGTGTTGCTGAAAGAAAGAATAGAACTCTTGAGGAAATGGCGAGGACTATGCTCATTGAGAGTGGTCTCCCCAAGAGTTTCTGGGGTGAAGTTGTTGACACTACTTGCTACATACTAAATAGAGGTCTCATTAGACCAAAGTTAAATAAGAATCCCTATGAACTCCTTAAAGGTCGAAAGCCTAACATTGCATACTTTCGTGTCTTTGGATGCAAATGTTATGTACATAACAATGGGAAGAACCAGCTAGACAAATTTGATCCTAGGAGTGATGAAGGAATCTTTCTTAGATATTCTGCTCAAAGCAAAGCATATAGAGTCTTTAATAAGAAGACTTTGTGTATTGAGGAGAATGTTTATGTCATTTTTGATGAATTTAGCATGTCTTATGAGATTGCACAGGTACAACCTGATGAAATGATTGGACTGATGGAGTTTATGGGGAACCATGATACTGGTTCTCTAAGTGAAGTACAAGCAGTTCTAAGCTCTCCAAATGCTTCACCAGATGATGATGGTGAAATTCCTAGAGAAGAAAATGAGAACAACGAGAATTCAAAAGGAGAACCAAGACATAATGGTTTCCCAAGTGACAGAAAGGTAAGTAGTTCAAGGGGAATGGTTGAAGAGGCCTCCCCTGAACCTGAGGTAAGTGATGTTAATGGAAATAGTGTGAACATAAACTCTTCTAGTTCTACAGAAGAAGAAGTGATTCATGATCATGCTGGTTCCCAACCTAATGAAGAAGCACAAAATGATTTCACTTTCAAAAGTTATAAATACCTACCCTCTCATCCCCCAGATCAGATCATTAGTAACATTAACAAGGGAATTCAAACGAGAAGAAATGTTTTTCAAAAATTTTGTGCTTTTTATTCCTTCCTGTCTAATGTAGAGCCAACTGACTATAAAATAGCTTTGACCGATCCTGATTGGGTTCTAGCAATGCAAGATGAATTAAATCAGTTTCATAGGAACCAGGTTTGGCATCTTGTATCTAGACCAAAGGACAGGTCAGTCATTGGTACAAAATGGGTCTTCAAAAACAAATTGGATGACCTAGGTACAATAGTCAGAAATAAAGCAAAGCTAGTGGTGCAAGGGTACAATCAACAAGAAGGAATTTACTATGATGAAACTTTTGCACCTGTAGCTAGACTAGAGGCCATTAGAATTTTGATTGCTTATGCTGCTCACATGAATATGAAATTGTTTCAGATGGATGTAAAGACTGCCTTCCTGAATGGCTACTTTAAGGAAGAGGTATATGTAGAGCAGCCACCTGGTTTTGAGGACAAGCTGTTCCCCCATCATGTATACAAGCTGGATAAAGTGTTATATGGATTGAAACAAGCTCCAAGAGCTTGGTATGAAAGGTTGTCTACATTTTTTATGGAGAATGAATATAAGAGGGGAACAGTGGATAAGACATTATTCATCAAAACCAGAGGGAACCACTTGATTATAGTACAAATTTATGTTGATCATATTTTATTTGGTGCTACTAATCAGGTACTATGTGATGAGTTTGTTAATCTTATGCAGAGTGAGTTTGAGATGAGCATGATGGGAGAATTAGGATTCTTCCTAGGATTGCAGATTAAGCAAATGGAAAATGGAATCATGTTTCATCAGCAAAAGTACTTAAAAGAGTTGCTGAAGAAATTTGGCATGGAGAACAGCAAGGCTTATGATACACCTGTTCCCACATCCACTAAATTAGATTCTGATCTAAAGGGAAAAGATGTCGAAGCCTCACTATATAGAGGGATGATTGGCTCCCTCCTTTATCTAACAGCAAGTAGGCCTGACATTGTGTTCTCTGTTGGATTATGTGCCAGGTTTCAAAGCAATCCAAAAGAGTATCATTTGAAGGCTGTTAGAAGGATACTAAGATATCTTATGGGAACAACAGATTTGTGCTTGTGGTACCCCAAAGGTAGTACAATTGATCTTATTGGGTACACAGATGTGGATTATGCTGGCTTTCTTATTGATAAGAAGAGCACTTTAGGTATGGCACACTTTCTTGGCTCTTGCCTAATTTCTTGGGGTTCTAAAAAGCAAAATTCAGTGGCTTTATCCACAGCAGAGTCAGAGTATATTGCTGCACCTTCATGTTGTTCCCAGCTACTGTGGATAAGGAATCAGCTGAAGGATTTTGGTGTGGTTTATGATAGTGTTCTTATCTATTATGACAACACTAGTGCTATTAATATTTCAAAGAATCCTATCCAACATTCCAAAACCAAACACATTGAGATAAGACATCACGTCTTAAGAGACAATATGGAGAAAGGTTTGGTGGAATTGTTGTTTTGTAAAAGGGAAGATCAGATCGTTATTATCTTCACAAAACCTTTGTGTCGAGAGTCTTTTTGTAAGTTAAGAGTCTTATTAGGTCTAGTTAGATTTTAGGTCTTTGGCTTCAATTACTTCCCTCAATGATTGGCTAAAATGGTATTCTTTTGTATAGTATGTGTATATACCTATGTCAAAATCCTTCAAGTTTTGTGTAAATGGTTCAAGATCCCAAAAGGGTTGAGAATTATTGGTGCAAGAAACAGGTAAAATCAGGCTAAGTTACCAAAAACAGGGTGACGTGGTTCTGTATAGGTACCAACAAAGGGAAACAGCAGATCAGCTCAGATATGTCATCCGATTAATATTTTTATATTTTTTGGAAGATTACTATAAGATCTTTTCCTTTTGGAAGGAAATAATATTATTTTAGTTATTTGACCTATTGATCAAGGCAATATATCACATGCCTAAATTTTAGGTCGGTTGAGATATTCAAGGCAAAGAATCATTGCCAAAATTGATTTCAATTTTTAAATTTTGTGTTGTTGCTCTTCTTGGCTTAACCGACTTATTTCTTTTCCTCTCTTCTCTCCTCTTTCTGTGCTATAAATATATGATCTCTAACCCCTTGTGCAACTCACAACTCTCATCATCATTCGAAATTATCTCTCTTTCTTGTGCTTTATTCAAAAGTTTATGTTCACAACGGTTACTGTTCATCAGTGTTGTCTTCAATCCTTGATCTTCAACTGCATAATCGCCATGGGTAAGAAATCAAGCGCATCCAAAAGAGGCAAGAGAAGGAGACATGCAAGTGATTCCTCTCAATCTCAGGGAAACACTGATGTGACTCCTTACTCTCCTCACCTCGATCAAAATCCAACCAAAATACCACCCAATTTCACTTCCACAACTTCATCACCCACAAAATTACCAACCACCATTCTCGATCCACCACAAGAATCTACCTCACCACCAAAATCAACCCAACCAAAATCACACCAAACCGTGCTTGTTACCGATCCTTCAGAAGCTGATGGTTCCATCATCAAGGAACTAGCTCAGTCTTAGGGGGAACATCAACATGAAGCACAAAGAACCCTAAGCCAGGAGTTGGAAGATATCAGTCAGAGTGTAGGAGATGATGAAGTAGAGATCACTGGTCACAAGGAGGGGATATTCACTGAAGAAGTCCTAGTACGTGGTAGAGTAACTCGGTCTTTAGTGAAGAAGATTATTGAGGAAGTTCTGGAGGATCAATCCACTGGTTATGTTCAGGGAACCAAGAGGAAACGGGTACCAACAAGAACCCCTCGCACTACAAAAGGTACATCTATAGAATCTCTAACTACTGGTTCAACTGATTTAAATGCTCGATTGGTTCTTTCTAGTTGTTGGGTTGAGAAGGGATATTTTCATGTGCCTTCTCTGCCTGAGTTTAAAAGTTTGATTGAGTATCAAGGATGGACGCCATTGTTTGATTGTAATGCTGCTAATGTGTCTGGAGTTAGAAACTTTTATGTGAATTTGAAACAGTTACCTGATATGTCTGTTGGTTCTCGTGTGAATGATGTGAATGTGAGCTTGTCTGTTGCCACTTTGTCTATCATGTTAAGGGTGCCCAGGGATGGGTTTGATAAGTATTCTAGTAATTGGTGGCCCGTGTTGGTAGGGGTCACTCCGGATGAAATTTATGAGCATTTCTTTGGAGGAAAGATGTCCAAGAAACCGGGTGTCTTTAAATCTGCTAATTTGAAGGAACCAGTAATGCTGGTTCTGCATTCATTGTGCAACAAGGTCTTGATCCCACGGGCTCAAGGAAGGGGAACAGTACGCATCATGGAGATGGTTTTGATGTATCTCATGATGAAGAGAATTAAGATTAATCTCCCCTCCTTGATGCTGGATCACATTATGAATTGTTATGGTTCATCTCACCATTCTCTGCCTTATGGTTTTATCATTACTCAATTGCTTATGGATAATAATGTTACTATGAGTGGGTCCACCGTGCCTGTCACGGTGTTCACAAAAGCAATCCTGAAACTAAAGGGTCTTAACATAAGTAGTGATATGTTAAGTTTTAAGCTTGAGGAACCAGCAGAGGAGATAAGGCCCCCATCAAAGAAGAAGAAGAAGAAGAAGAAGAAGAAGAAGGTAGAGGAACTAGCAGAGGAGATAAGGCCCCCATCAAAGAAGAAGAAGAAGAAGGTAGAGGAACTAGCAGAGGAGATAAGGCCCCCATCAAAGAAGAAGAAGAAGGTAGAGGAACCAACAGGTCAAGAAATGATTCTGAAACGGTTGGAGAATCAGGAGGATATGCTGAGAAAGATAATTAGTTTGGTTTAAAACTTGTCATCTTCTTCCAGTACTAGGATGGAGCATATGGAAAAAATGCTAGCTGACACTCAAGCTCAAATGGCTCCGGGTATAGGATCGGGTACTCCACAGACTCAGCTCGAGGAAAAAGAGCCTGGTGAAGAAGATGAGGAGGATGAAGAGGAACTAGTTGCTGATGTAGACGATGATGCTAAGTACGAGGAGGAGGAAGAGAAAGAGAATGATGATGAGGAGTGATGCTGGTTCCCGCTCTTGTTTTCCCTCCCCCTTATTTTTATTCTAAAATAACTGATTTTGTTGGTCTGTATATTTCTCACCCAATCCATGAACTTTCCTTTTGATATGGATTTGGGTTCCTTTTGTTGAACTTTGTTGGCTTATATGGACCATTACTTCTGCTATGGTATGAACTGTTTGACTAATCTCTTCTTGCAGCATACTACTTGAATGGTGGTTGATGCCACTATATGGATGAGCATATTTAACAATTTGTGCACATTACTTCTACTTAAGAGTACTTTTTAATGATGCCAAAAGGGGGAAGTAGTGTACCAAAGCCTAAGATAGTTTAGATTGTGTCAAGTAGCTTAGTTTGATAGTTTAGGGGAGTCAGTTTGATAGTTAGTCTTTGGAACTAGTTAGCTTCACTAACTTGTTCATTTGAGTCTTGAGTCTGTTGGTTGTACTCAAATCTATTTGAGTACTTAATTGGAGTTTTTCTATGTTTTTAACTTAAATGGTTGCAGGAACTTCAATTAGTTTGTCATCATCAAAAACGGGGAATTTTTTCTATGTTTCTATGTTTTTCTATGTTTCTATGTACTGGTGGGAAACCAGTAGGAACTGTTTCCTGGACTGCTATGCTAAAAAGCAGTCACATACTCTTTATTGTACATTAACCATGTTACATGTGATGTAGTTAAGTTGATTCCAAGACTTGGAGCATGGAGGCCTTTCGAAGACATGAAGGAAGTATTCAAGGAAGATTCAAGTCTTGAAGATTACATGAAGAAAAGAAGATTTGTACTTTAATGCTTAAATCATGTAATGTGCTCCGTAGTATGACTTGCATGTTTGGGTAAAATAAGTGCTTATAAGTGTATCGAGTCATATTATGAATTCTGGTACAAAGCTGGAACAGAATTCATAACGTACTCAATTCAGGGAACCAGGTTGAGGAACCAGGTTCACTGTACGGAATATTCAAGCTGCATGTTTTGAGAAAAACAAAAGATTTCGTAAAAATACTTTTTTAAAGAATTATTCTAAAAATATCCTAAGCAACTGGAGATTAGATGATAATAGTATGGTTACCTAAAAACTAGGAGTATCTATCTTATTTGATTCTATCTTTATGATTAAATCATATAAGATAAATACTTTCCTAAAATCATGTTATTACTTGCTCATCAAGTTTACGTGATTTAAGGAAACTAGGGTTTTTGTATCCAAGTATATAAACCCATCTAGTCTCTCATATTCTGATAAGTCTCTCCGGAATTAAAAAGGAGTATATTTGAGAGCCATATACACTTAAGCACAAAAGCCTATTCATTGAGTCATATACAAGAGCACTATTAGAGCTTAAACATTTTCTCTTAATTAGCTTTTAGAAGAGATTAAAAGAGAACATTTGATTTTGTCAAAGCCTTCAACAGAGGGATTGAAAGTCTGGGTGAGTGTTTGTGAGTTAAAATACAAAGGGCTTACTAGTGTAAGTCGAGTGCACATTTGGAGTAGAGTGTGGGGTATACTGGTTCCCGGAGTAGGGAAACAGTAGAGCGTATGTGTTCTTTATTTTTCGGAGTACATTAATAAAGGATCATAGGGTAGGAGGACGTAGGCCATAGTTGGCTAAACCTTGTTAAATCTTGTGTTTTCTTTATTGCCTTTCGTACATTCCGCTGCTTACAGGAACCAGCCCAACTGGTTCCTCTCATAGATCAAAAAGAAAGAAAAATAGGCCAAGGCTACTTAACACTCAATTAACCCCCCCTCTTGAGTGCTCTAAAACCTTCAATTATAATAATCAAAAGTTTAGAAAAAGTAAGGTGATTTTTAAAACTAGGAATTGAGATGCTAAAGTGTAGCTAGGGAAAGTTATGGTAAAGAAGATAGGGTGAAGATCTTCTAGGTGGCTTTAGATCTCTAAGGGAAGAAATAAAAGTTGTTAAATCCTAAGGGTAGGAAACCCTAGGCAGAGATGTAGGCACATTACCGAATTTTGTAACAAATACTCATCCCCTTTACATTTGCACTTTCATATTCGTTTTGTTTTATTTACTTCGTACTTCCCGCAATAGCTTATTCAAGTTAAATTCATAAAACCAGTTTCAAAGCCCTTTAAATCAGTTTTATTCTTTTAATAAGTTTTTCCGCATCTGAAAGTCGTTTTAAAGCTTTAAAAACCTAATTGTGAAAATTGATCATACTCTATTCACCCTTCCTAGGGTATATTGATCTTATTCTATCTCCTATTGATTTTTCATGGTAGATTAAAAATTTTAGAATTTTAAGAGTTGTTTCAACAGGAATGATTTTTTGCATGATCTCCTATGGAAATTACTATTCCCATGTTTTGAGGATTTGAAAGATCACCACGCTTGTTCCTTAACTTCCATCCTTCCCTATTAATAGAGACCTTGGAAAACATTGTAAAGTTCATTTGATTTCTTGATTTTCCAACACCTTGAGAGTTTTTGCATTGTCAATTTCTTGAGCTTTAATTTCCTCCCTAATTCTTTAGAGCATTTCTTTTAAGCTCTTTGAAACTTTATGAGACTTAGAGGCTAGCTTTAAAGTTGTATTCTTAGAAACTAGGATTCACCAACAACTTTGTTCTTAGGTAAACTTATTTCCTTTTTGAATATGTCTTCAAGGCCTCGTCATCGTACGTTACACGTGCAAGAGCACTAATGGAAATTACTTTCTTTGACCCCATTATTGAGAAAGAGAGATTTGTCTCTCCTCCCTTTAAAAGTACAAACTAATTCTTTCCATTTTGAAGGACTTGAAAGTTCTCCCCCCAAAGATATTATGGAGGACCACCCCGTCCACAATAAAGAAGAAGAGTTCCAAAGGCTTTTTAGGGACGAGTCTACTATAATGGTTCCTTCAACCACTAGTAGGGTTAAAGGTAAGGGTATAGAGGAAGATACTTCCATTCCCTCTTCCCTAAAGGTTCTAAATTATTATGTGATGCATCACAAGGATGGAGCCACCCATAGGTCTGATAGGCTTGAACAACAAAACTTGTTTGAACATCAATTGGGATGACAGGGAGAAGAATGAGAATCTAATGGAGATGAAGTTTGATAGATGAATCCATGAGAACTTCTAGGTCAAGCAGGCTGACCCTTAGGCTCTAAAAACTTGTTGCATCAGGCTATCAACGAGATATTAGTGTTTTTAGCACAACGAGAATGTCAGGACACATAACCTAGCCACGGATGCACCTAGACTTTGATCTAAGGTTTCCCATGCGCTGGTTCGGGCAGAAGTTACTGTTTAAAATAATTTCAGAAATAAGCCAATTTTAGGTTCGGATAAAAACGCTGTCCAAGACAGCGTTATACTTGATGAAGAAATGCTACCCAGGCAGCGACTTGCATGGGCTTGATTTTAGGGTAAAATACTGGGCCAAAAGAAATCGCTGCCTAGGGCAGCTTTACAATTCTATGAAAAACGCTGCCAAGGGCAGCGTTTTTCTTTGGAATATTTTCAGAGTCAGTGTTGCGGAGGCCAGGGAATCAGTACAGAGGAAATCGCTGCCCGAGGCAGTGATTTTACTCATTACTAAAAAATCGCTGACTCTTAGTAAAAACGCTGCCCAGGGCAGCGTTTTTATTAATTAAAAAAAAATTTAAAAAAAAAAACGGTCCTTAGAAAAAACGCTGCCCTGGACAGCATTTTTCCCTGACCCAGAATTCACCCTAAAACCCAGCCCCATGCAAAACGCTGCCCTGGGTAGCGTTTTTTTTCAAGTTAAAACGATGCCTTGGGTAGCGTTTTATTTCAGAACCTAAATTTTAAACAGTAGCTTATTTTTCAAATTTTTTAATTTTTTTGGCTCAAAAATAAAGTTTCACCACATTAGCTTGGTGCAGATCAACCCCTAGAGTATGAGGAAGTTGTTGACGTTTGTTTAGGTCTGCAAATACATAGAATTCCCCTTATCCATACCCCTTTCATTTGCTACTTAGCCTGGGACCAATCCATGAGAAGGAGCAGGCTGGTTAGTGGAGCTTGGCCAACCGTAAGTGAAAGCTCACAGTCTTCCCCTAACTCGATAACCTAAAAAAATATAAGAAGTGGTCATGGCTAAGTGTCCCCACTGCTGCAGGCCATATCCTCACCGCTTCCAAAGTCCCACCAATATTAGTAAGGCTAAGCGCCTTTCAGTGATGCTCTCCAATAGGTTGACCGCTTTTAAGAGGGTAGCATGGATGCACTTCACTACTGTTAGGAAGACTAATGACTTGGTGGGGAAGACTGTGAGGTAAACTCCTAAGTATTAGCTACCTCAATGGGATGATATTGGGCAAGAAATCTACTTTGGAGCTGGGACACTCAGCGTTGAGGATGTTACGTGTAAATCTCTGAGCCTGACTATTTATTTACTTTGTTTTATTTGTTTTCATACTTGCTTTATATTTTCTTTTTAAATGACACAATTTAAGGTTTTATAAAGGCCTAATCGCCATAAGCTAGACTATCTCAAGCTAGGAATGAACGTGGACCTGCATGACCACAGGGTTTGGAAGAAGAAAATTGATACTTATAATGTTCACTTGGTAAAAAACAATGGGTTTGGCCAGGACATTCCAAACTTTGTCTCTTGTGTTCCCTACACTAACCTTGTAAGGTAGTTAGGCTAGGCTGCTGTAGTCACTACACCTTCTTCACTTGTTCGAATCATGAAGAAGGGAGAGCCCTCTGGAAAAAAATACTCCTTTGGAGTTTAGACCCATAAATATGGGTTAGTGTGGTTGAATGAATCACCAAAGGAGTAAGCTCTAGCAGGCAAGAGGAAGAAGGCTTTTAGGTCAGGATCATTGAGACCCCTCCGTTAGGCCAAGCCTAGAAGTGGCACCCTTCCCTCCTAGCATAGAAATATCATCCCTTCAAGCTATTGTAGCCAGCTCTACTTTCCTGTCAACTGCAATAACCTTACCCTCCCTACGAGACCTAGAAAGTGCAACAAGGACAATCAGTTTTGCCTCAACCAGCTGACTTTGGTGGAAGAATTTGAGGAGGAGCTTCCCCTAGGAAGGGTTGGGCATTAAGAGCATGAGGTAATTGGGGCGTTGGAGGATTTATTTCCCAGGCCTAAGCTAGTTGTCGCAGTGATGCCTTTTCCTACACAGGCTTGCGTGTTGTGTAACCATCTAAACCTTTTACTACATTCTACTATGAACATCACTGCATTTTTTATGATGTGTATAAATCAAGCCTCTCTAGGTTTAACTTAATTGCTACCACCCAAGTTTATATAATTAATTAAGTGGTAGCAATGGAGGGGACTTTAGAATAGCTTAATCGCCAATGAGGGCGGGAGCCTAGTAATGAAGGTTTTCAACGGAAGGATGGAAATGTTGGGACAAGTTAGGGTTGATGATGATATATGGAGGGTAACTAGATGGGTCAATGGTAGAGCTTACTCTTGAGCTACGTGATGAAAAACCTGAAAGAGAAGGACATGTTAACTAGCCTCGGGGGTGTATTTCAAGGAAACCCACTCTGATGCCTAAGTTAGTTAGTTTGCCTAAGTTTTTTTCTTTGAGTGTCTTGGTGACTGAAAGTGAATGCAAGATAGATGTATTGTTGTTAGAATTCTTCTTGGGATCCCCTCCATTGAGCCTTAAATGTTGTATTTATTGGCTAGCTGAATGGAGATAGTGAGCCTACATGAACTATAGTGCGAAACTTGGTCTGCCACATTAAATAGGCTTGGTCTAGATAACTAAAATGACCCATTAGCAAAATTATATGCTTGAGGACCAATGGTAAGTCAGCCTATAGGCTGGATTAGCCCATACAAAAACCATTATTTAGACCAAATTCATTAGAATTTTTATTTTTTAGTGATCATGTTACATATTAGGTACTCATCTCTTTATCCTCATTTATGTATATCTCTTAACCACTTTTAATCAATTATACAAATTGTGCATGCGTTATTAAAACATTATTGTAGACACTTGATATAGGACTCTATAACAAGTAAATATGCATCAGTTGTATGTGTTTAAGTATTACTAGAAGGACCATTGCTATGTTGATGTTGTTTTTAATAAGGAATGGTAAATTAATGATCTAATTATATTTAATATTTATCAAAAGGAAATTGATATAACCATCCAAGTTTGAACATATTAGAGATATTACATAAACTAGGTTGGCTCAAAACAAGTTGTTCCTTATAAACTTCAATACAAGTAATTGTTAATATTGTTATAAAGTAACTATGGAGTATATTACTATTTGTAATATTTTTCTTCTCTCGAGTAATTACTCGTGCAATGTGGGGCAAGCAGACTTCAATACTTATATTAAAGGATGGTACATGTTTTTTAGAAAAATTTACTGATGGTATTCCTTTTATTTATATGTAAATTCAATATGATTTAGAAGAAATTAAATTTTGATTGTTATTTTAGGAAAAATTATGGAAATGATACATTCAGTTATTTTAGGTGATCATCTTGTTTTGCTAGAAACAGACTATAATTTATTTGTTAACACAATTAACATACTACCAACTTTTACCATATCCTATAAGGTCACACATTTAAATAATAGATTCGACAAATGCAGTAGGAACAGTTCCTAAAGTAACGTCGATTGACATTCTAGAGATATCCTAGTAAAAAGACATGTCCTTTGCTTTGTGGAATTCACTTATCAAGGGTATGATATTCTATATCGATAATTCGTATTATTATATGCACGAGATCTTTTTTAAATGCTAAAAAGTTTTTCTTGCAATTCCGCTACTTGCATCTAAATTCCAATAGTTGTATAAGTAAGCCTCTTGTATATTTTAATATAATTATGTATGAAATTTTACTATTTTAATTCAATTAGAGGAAATTTATTATGTGGATTGAAATTACATGATTAAAATTAGATTTAAATCAATTAGTTGACATAATTTGATGTATTTTTATGCTTGAATTACTCATTAATAGGCATGAATATAATTGAAATTGTTTTAATTTTTTCAGTGTTCTTAATCAGTCCTTATTCAAATTATTCAAGCAAGAAATCCTGAATTTCTTACATGATTTTTATTAGAAATTTTATTCATTATTGTTTGAATAGCATGATGGTATAATTATATTGTTGATTTGTTGGAAAATTCAAACATAATTTTCCAATTAAATTTTCAACATCAAGAACCCTAAACTTTAGCCTTAAATTGATTGATTCACATAAACCTTGTGAATTTTCATAATTATTCAATCACAAATTGTTATTATATAATAATCACATATTTTTCCTTAATTTTGACCCCAAATTCGAACAAATGCTACTAGAATTTTTTGCCCAAAAACATGTGATATTGTTGCGCAAGAGCTAAGTTTTGGGGACAATGTTCGACTAAACAACGACAACTTGCCTATGACAAAAAAAGGTGGGTGTGACCGTGGCTGGGATGCAAGCATGAGGATGGGTTTCTTTTATTTGTAGGTTGCTAGCAAACATTGTTGGGAAGATGATGAAACAAGGTTGTGCATATGGGATGGGTTGGGTTGGGTTGGGTTCAGGTTCAACCCATTTGGGTTTGGGTTGAAATATGTCAACCCAAACCCAACCTGTTTATTAAATGGGTTGAAATTTTCAACCAAACCCAACCTCTTAAATAAGAAAAAGTCATTTGAGTTTTTAATTTTCTAAGTTCTAAGCAATGTAAAATAAAAATCTCAAATCTTAAATAGTATTAATACAACAAAATTGAAAAGTTTGACAATATGTTAAGAACAGGTAGAAATCACTTAGAAGTGAAGAAGAAGGCATGAAGAGATTAAAAAATAAAAATTAAAGACTAAGAGTGAAAAGACAGAGTGGAAGAATGTAAATAGAAAGTAGAAACTGGCATTGGTTGGTGGTAATTATGATTAGAGTTTATGACCCGCATTAATTAAACCTGACCCATATATAAAAATTAAACCTAATAATAAAGAGCTCAGCTCGGGTTGAAATCTGGTTGGAAATTTTAACCCAACCCAACTTGTTTATTAATCGGGTTGGGTTGGGTTGACCCATTTAATTAATTGGGTTGAAAATTTTAACCCAACCCTTTATAAATGGGTTGGGTTCGGGTCGAGTTGGCAGATTGGGTCAGTTTTTGCCACCCCTTTTTGTGCATGAAAAATGATGCCTATAACATGCCATGATAGGCCATAATGGACCTAGAGCCCATTCTTGTTTAAACCTTTTTATGCAATTTTTCATTATCTGATTAATTTTTTATTAATTATCATTTTAAAATAATAATTAAATTAAAATATTAAAAGTTCTTAATTATTTTTTAATTAATAATAATAATTATTTAATTTTATTGTTATGAGTAATAAAAATAAATAGTGAAGTTTTTTATGGCATGATTTTTTATTTTAATTATTATTTGATTTTATCAACTTGGTTAATAAAATTAAAGAATGAATGCTTTTAAGTGTTAATGATATGTTTACTTTTAAAATTTTAATTTGTTTTATTAATGTGATTAATAAATTTAAATAATGAATGATTTTAAGTGTTTATGGCATATTTGATATTTTATTATGTTGATATTATTATTTATATAATTGTTATAATATGTGATATTATGATTGCATAATGTTACTACTATGGCCCAAATTATGATAAAAAAAATCGATCTGTTCATTGTTAGAGTTTTCTTGTAATCTAAATGAAATTTGTAAATTTTTTGTACTTTTGTAATTTATTTTAATTAGTTATTGTAAATTTCAAAAATAATTATAAGCACCATGGATGGAGATTCAAGGAATGAATGTCCAAGATGATCAAAGATGATAATCCATGATGTTTTAAGGACAGAGACCATAAATAGTAAGCTTTAGGGAATAGGGGCCATACTAGAATCACATTTAATTTTCACATTTTATATTACTTTAAAATATTTTTCTAAGTTTATGTTGGTTATTTATTTCATGAGTTCACTTTCAAAATAAATCAACATTCTCAAGTCCTTAATTATAATTGTGTTAATATGTTTTTTCAAATAAGCACCTATTGAAACCTTTGATCATTAGTGATAGGTTATGCCACAAAAGGGTGTTAGCTAATTATCTTTGCATAAATAGTTTATTTGGTTATACTCAACAAAATCTTCAAATGAGTTTTGGATTTCAAAGCAAAGAGATAGGTATTAGATAAAGGGTTATTGTAAGTAGTAAAAAGTTTACTTACCTGGATAAAATAATTTTAAGTAGACTTGAGCCTTACTCTTAGAGTTATTTTAAATAGGATCTTAGAATCACTTAATTTAAAAGGGACAATTTGAATTGAATTAAGTGTTCTTGGCTTTTGTTATTTAAATTATTTAAGTGCTTAAGGCTGATTTTCAATAAGCATAATGAATCTTGCACTTTTTTTTCTATTATAGATATTATGTCTAGTAACAACAACAGTTCGCTTTTTAATTTACATTCAATCCTTGATGAGGATAACTCGAACGACAAAATCTTCTTTGATTGGGAAAAGATTTGTTCTAAGGTTCGAACAAAAAGATGATGTCCTCGAAACCCTTATCCCAACTTTAAGCTCGAAGCCTACGGATGTTGAGTTAGCCAATCATAGAATTATGTTAGAAATGACAGTAATTATTACATGCCTTATGCTAGCCTCCATTGATTCTTTCCTTCTAAAGAGGTTTGACAAAATGGATGCATATAGTATTATTCTTTAGTTAAATACTATATTTAGACTGCAAGCTAGAGTTGAAAGATATGAGACTCACATGGATATCCTTGAGTGTTAGTTGGAAATAGGGAAGTCAATGAGAGAACATGTCTTTAAGATGATTGATCAATTTGAAAACATGAATAGATTGTACTTTCCCTATATCCAAGAGTTGGCTATTAACATGAGTAACATCATACTACACTCTCTACATGATAGGTTCAAGAATTTTAGGTTGAACTTTCATATGAATGGGGTACTCATAATTGCCTAGCAAAACATCCCAATTGAGCAAAAGAAGGAAGTTATTATGGTTCAATTGGGAAAAGGTTTAAAAATGTTGGGGCTGGCACGAAAAAGTATGAAAAATGAAAAAAAAAAGCAGTTGTTGCCAAACTTTTGAAAAACCAAAGATTGTTGTAAAGCCAAAAGTAGCTGCTAATAGCAAGTGCTTCTATTGTAATAGGATTGGTCATTGGAAGAGAAGTTGCCCCTAGTACTTCAAAAATAAGAAGTATGGTGTTTCTACTACATGTATCTATGTTATAGAAGTTAATTTATAAACTTCTACTCTTGGGTATTTGATACTAACTGTGTTTCTCACATTTGTTCAAATGTGCAGGGACTAAAAAGGAGTAGAAACTAGCTAAGGGATAGGTACAACTACACATTACAAATATAAAAGGCTATTTCCAGAGTAGTTAGAACTTAATAACTATTATTATGTTCCTAATATTGATAAAAACATTATCTCAATTCATATTTTTGATCTTGAAGCTTATTCGTTTACAATAAAAAAGGTTGTTTCTCTATATATTTGGACTACACTTTTAATGCTTGTAAGTCTAATGGGTTATATTTGTTCAACTAATACAAACATGGTCTTCACAAAGAAAGCAATAAACATCGATCAATACTAACCCTATCTATTTAAGGCATTTTTGTTTAGGCCATATCAACTTTATTCACATTCAAGAATTATAAAAGGTTGGAGTTCTAATATATTTTTATTAAAAATCATTTTATATATGTGAATCTTTCTTGATAAGAAAGATGAAAAGAACACCGTATATCAAAAAAGGTGAAAAAGGCAATGAATTATTGGGCCTAATACATATAGATGTATGTGGACCAATGAGTACAAAAGTTACCAGAGGTTATAGCTACTACATAACCTTCACTAATAATTTAAGTAGGTATGGTTATATTTACTTAATGAAACATAAGTATGAATCCTTTAAAAATCATAAAGTGTTTGAAAAGGAAGTAGAGAGCCAACTTGATAAGACTATAAAAGCATTACGATCATATTATAGTGGTGAATATTTTAGCCAAAAAATTAGTGATCATTTGAAGAGTTGTGGGATTCTTTCTTAACAATCTTCAGTTGAATGGTATATACAAGAGGACAAATTAAACTCTATCAGACAATGTTTGATCCATGATGAGTCTTGACCTTCCATTGTCATTTTGAAGATATGCTCTCGAATCTACTACTTTTACACTAAATAAGAATTTGTCAAAGGTTATAGATAAGACTCCATATGAGTTATGGAGAAAAAAAGTTATATTTTTTTTTACTCGTTTTGGGTTATGAGGCTTATTTAAAGCGTTTACAATGAAATAAATTTGAACCCAAAGCCGATAAATATTTTTGTATAGGTTATCCTAAAGAAATAAGGGGTATTATTTCCACAGCTATCAACGAAGAAAGTGTTGCTAAGGATGGTAACTTTCTAGAAAAGGACTTACTTTCCAAAAAGGTAAGTGGGAGTTATGTATCTCTCGATGAAATTCGAGAAGCACAACTAACGGATATGGATTAATCTATGTCAGAAGTGGAAGCACGTGGGCTATTGCATGTGGTAGAAGTAGTGCATCCCATGCATGATCCTTCTCCCATGCTTGACCTTATGTTGGAGAAAGTGGATTCAATGCATGAACCTTCTACTACGCTTGAATCTAATTTGAGCAAGAACTCTCAAATTGTTGAAAAGGAATTTTTTTCTATTGCTACCCCATGTAGGTCTAGTAGACAAAGAAACCCTCCAAAAAATTCTATGGATTAATTGCTTATTGGCTGAAAATAATAAAATAATGATTTTAGTACTTGAGGAACCTACTAGCTACATGGTAGCCAAAAGACAAGTATGAGACTTGGTTAATTTGCCTGATGGGGTAAATTCTATTGGTTGTAAATGGGTATTCAAAGTGAAAACTAACAAGGATTAAAACGTTGATATTTTCAAATAAAGATTGGTTGTGAAAGGATTAAAACAAGTTCATAGTACTAACTACGATGAAACCTTTCCACTAATCGCAATGCTTAATTTCATTTAGATTCTTCTAGCGATTACTACTTTCTATGATTATAAGATTTGATAGATAGATGTCAAAACTGCTTTCTTAAATGAGTTCTTGAAAGAGGATGAGTATATAACATAATTTAAGAATTTTGAGGATCCATAAGATCCTAAGAAGGTATACATGCTTTAATGTACATTTATGGATTGAAGGAATTATCTCTAAGTTGGAATCTTATATTTGATGAGGCAATCAAACAGTTTGGTTTTCTAAAAAAAAAAAAAGCTATTGTTTAAAAGAAGGTTAGTAGGAGTAGTATAGTCATCTTGGTTATATTGGTCATAAGAAATGATGTTCCCATAAAATTAAGTCAATCGATTGATTAAATTCCTATTTTAATCATGCAAATTAAATCCATATAGTAAAACTCCCTAATTGAATCAACACTAGTGGAAAAAATCACATATACTACATACAATATGTTTCGATTCCTTTAAATAACGAAGCATAAAGTTTTTGGAATTACATTAAAGAGGATAATATACTCCGGGCTTTTGTGAACCGAAGCATATAAATATTATATACTCCGGTTCTCAAGGAACTGAAGCATAAAAGATGAATATACTCCAGGCTCAAGTAAACCGCAGCATAAAAGGAAGCTACTGAAATACATCTATCGCACGCAATACTCAAATTTTCTACGTACCTCTCGCATTCCCTCATCTCTCACCCAAAAGCTCAAACCCTACTCCATTCGGCCTCCATCTGTGCATTTCAACACTCAAGTTCCAATTTTTTCAACACTCCAATTTTAATTGTTGCATTTCAATGCTGAATTTTTTCACTCAAGTTCAAAAATAAGGTTAGTGTAAAGAATTTTTTATGATTTTGTTGTGTTGTATCTAGTGATTTGTGTTTCAATTGATGTTGTTGTTGTTTGTTGTTTGTTGTTTGTTGTATTGGCGTCTTGTTGATGTTGCTGTCTTTTAATTTTGTTTGCTGTATTGGCGTCTCATTGTTTGCTTATTGTTGATGTGGCCAGAGATTCTTAAGTTGAGAATGTCAAAGAGCATATATATAAGTTCAAAACTTATGAACTCAAAATTGGGCAGGAATAATAAAGTTTGTTATATGTTGGGAAGACATACTCCTCATGAAAAGGCTACTGTATGAACAAATGGGCAGAAAACATAGAAAGAATGAACAAAATTCATAATTAAAAAAAAAAGAAAAGAAAGAAAAAATCAACCTTGTGGAATATGATACATTTTAGATGGCTTAAGATTCTTGGTAACATTGAAATATTCCAAAGTCTTGATCCACTTCTCTTGATTTTTCAAGAGATGAACAACAATAGTATCAGGCCATAGTTCATGGTACACCCTGTGTGGCTCTGGATAGTTGTACATCGACCACTTAGCATTGTATCGATTCTTACCATGATGCCCATTTCGTGTAAATATAATGCTCACATGAATGAACTCAACTTAATATGGGCAGAGCTTCTAGCTTTATGGCACAAAGGGCTTGGCCCCTCCTGAAAATTTTTGGCCTTTGAATAATATTTGAAATGTATGGTTAATGTTTAAAAAAAAGGATGTTTTGTGAGATCATACAGCAGTGTATCGTACAATGAAACTAGATACAATTGTTGTTTGTGAGTTAAAAGGAGGGTAATTCTTACTCATTACTTGTAATTCTTTGAATAGTAAGAGGATGGAAAAAGATTATTCGTGGATGTATGGTAGCATTGAATCGTCAGAATTTGTAAATGGGGTCTTGGAATTTGTAGTATTGCTATTGAACATCAAGCTAGGATAGGGGAAATTGGATTCTATTGCCCATGTGTTAAGTGTGGCAATGTATCAAAGGTCGATAGCGTTGACATCCTTAGGGAGCATATACTTCGGCGTGGATTTAGGCTTCAGTATCATGTTTGGGTTTGGCATGGTGAGGAGGGAGTTTACGAAGGAAACGTTGTTCCACATAATGTCTATGAAGAAGATGTTGCTTATGCGGTAGAGAATAATGAGTATGAGAATAACGAGGAAGATGTGAATGAGGACATAGATCATGTTGATGAGATGATGGAAGGGGTCGACGATGAGTTAGGAAAACGTCCTCGTGTTTTTGACATGTTGAAAAAGGCTTATGAAACTCCACTCTACCCTGGATGTACAAAATTCACCAAACTGACAGCCGTGTTGACACTTTTCAACGTTAAGTCAAAGTTCAATTGGAGTGATACTAGTGTCACGAGTTTATTAGAAGCGTTAGGTGAGATGTTTCCAGATGGAAATGAACTTCCAAAATTGACATATTATGCCAAAAATCTCATGTGTCCTTTTGGCTTAGAGTATCAGAAGATACATGCTTGTCCGAATGATTATGTATTATATCGGAAGGAACAGGAAAACTTAGAAGAGTGTCCACGGTGTGGGTTATCGCGTTATAAGCGTAAAGGGGCTCGAGGTTCTAAAGGTCCCCCGGCTAAGGTGTTATGGTATCTTCCAATAATTCCAAGATTCAAGCGCTTATTTTCTATTAAGAAAGATGCTACAAATTTGAGGTGGCATGCTAATAGAGTGAAGAAAGGTCATTCACTCGCACATCGAGCTTATTCTCCCGAGTGGAAGATTATCAATAGGTTGCATAAGGCATTTGGGGATGAAGATCATAATTTGAGGCTCGGACTGTATACTGATGGAATGAACCCATTCAGCACTCTTAGTTCTTAGCATAGTACATGACATGTGCTCTTAGTTATCTATAATTTGCCTCCTTGGTTGTACATGAAACATAAGTACATTAAGCTTTTGCTTCTAATCTCGGGTCCTAAACAACCTGGAAATGATATTGATGTGTATCTTGCACCCCTCGTTGAGGATTTGGGAAAGATGTAGGATGAAGGGGTTTCCGTGTACGACACACATGCTAATGAGGTGTTCATATTGCGTGCAATGCTTTTATGCCCCGTCAATAATTTCTCGGTATACAGTAACTTATCCGAGTATAAGAATAAAGGAAAGAAAGCATGCCCAATTTCTTGGATGTTATGCACATAGAGAAAAATGTATGTGATGCCATACTCGAGACGCTCATGAACACTCCGGGTAAGATGAAGGATGTGAAGGCCGTGCGAGATTACTTGGAATGTAAGGGGCTTCGGCCAGAGTTGTGGCCACAGGTTAAGGAGGGTAAGAAAAGAAATAGAGCCAAAAAAGGAGGTGACAAGAACAAGGGAAAAGGAAAGGGTAAAAATATTGAAAAGAATTATTTACCTCCAGCTTATTACACATTGTCTAGAGAAGAGAAGCGGTTTTTCTGTGAATCTTTGTATGGCATTAAGGTTCCATCGGGTTACTCATCTAACATGAAAATATTTGTGTCCTTGAATGGTGAATTAAAGTTGGGAAGCATGAAATCCCATGATTGTCATGTCATGATGCAAGTGTTCTTACCGATTGTAATCCGAGGGATTTTGTCAAAACATGTGAGATATGCTATTACTAAACTATGTTCGTTTTTCAACACAATATGCAGTAAAGTGCTTGATCCCTTAAAAGTCGATGCCCTTTAAGCAGATGTGATTGAAACTACATGGAGGACACATTAACATGGGTATACAAAGCGGATGTTCATGAATTTCTACGAGGAGATATGTTGAATGTATGCATAATACAAGTCTTCATGAGGTGACATGTACTTATATTACACTATTGTATGTTATTGGTTAAATGTTTTTAGTATATTTTCTAACATAACTTATTTGTTGTGAGTTTAGTGCACTTCATGAAGATTTGAATGAATGCGAGTCTGTTTTGAAAGTTGGGCGGTTATGTCCATAACTGATTTGTGGTACACACTGTATGACAAACCAACCCGAGGTGAAGGAATATATTGAACAAACTTTGATAAAGTCAATTAGAGATGGGGACAAGTTTATTATGGCTCCGTATATTGAAGAGTATGTCCTAGTTCCAACATATTATATCTTTTGTTAATGTTATCTAACTATTTATTGACTTTATATTTGTGTTTGTAGTAAACATTGGTTGCTCCTAGTTATATGTCCTTTTACTCACACAGTATATCAATTCGATTCCATGCATCTACAATCACCTCGGCATTTACTAATCAAATCCTTATTGAATAGGTACCTTTAAGCCGACCAGTTGTGATTTAGTTTGATTCTTAATTAGCTTTGATATCACATTGATATTTTTCTTATCGGAGTGCAGTGTAATGAAGAACTTGCGTGGAAGTATTGGATTACATTCAAGAGCCACATTTTCTAAATGGAAATCAGCAAAGGTACATGTTTTTTGAATTTAAATGTTTTTTGTTTACTTTGATTTTAACATGAATATACATTTTATTCTCATTTAGTGTGCACAACAAGTAAATGGGGTCGATTGTGGCTATTATGTTATGAGATTCATGTACGACTTAGTCTCTTCTACCACGAAAGTCGATGATGTAGAAAAGGTATATCTAATTCCTTTACTTACATTTTTTTTATATGTACATATATATTAGACAAGTATTCTTAGCTTATATATGTAGATGTATGATAATCATGGAGGATGAAATAATATGGAATTGTGGAATCGTTAAATTGTGGAATTATTAAGTTGTTGAATTGTGGAGTTGTTGAATTGTGGAATCATTGAACAGGTTGTTTGAATTAAAAAAAAATGGGATAATTTTCATTGTACAGAGGAAACTCTGCCGAATTTTTTAGAACTTTCATAAATAACCGGAAATTATTACATTTGTTTAAATATAAACATATATATAATTAATTATACATGTATATACGATAATCTAATTTGTTTTTTATTACGTTTATGGTGGCTAAATTTAGGTTTTGGACACACCGAGAGAAGAGCCTTTCACCATTAACGAAATCAAGGAAATAAGAGACAAGTTTGCATGGTTTCTTAGCAACTGCATTTAGTTGTTAAGTTTAGTTCATTTTCATACGTTGTAGCAAATTATTTATGTTTATTTTAGTTTGTAATATAACTCAAATTATGCACACTTACAATTAAAGGTCTTTTCCACATATTTATGGAAATGAAATTATTTCTTTCATATAAAAAGTATTGAAATCCTTTGACTTTATCGTAATCTAGCTAATATGCCAATTAACAACAATTCGTCATTATCCAAAAAAAATACAGACTTTATGCTACAAGCTTTGGGAAACCGGAGCATAAAACCCTTATTTTTTTAAAAAAAAAAGGGACTTTATGCTGTGGGCTTTAAGAAAACCGCAGCATTAAGTCCCTTTTTTTAAAAAAATAAGGGTTTTATGCTCCTATTTCCCAAAGCCCGCAGCATAAAGTCCACCTTATTCTTCGTTTTGAACCGTAGCATAAAATCTTTTACAATATGCTCCTATCACATATACTTCGGGTCGAAACCAGAGCATAAAGCCTTAAAAAAACCGCAGCAAATGATGTTTTTTCCACTAGTGCAAAACAATAAAAGTTTCATACGTAATCATATTATGATCTAACCTGTTCACCAGTCCATTTGGATTCTTCTAGCAATTGCTACCTTCTATGATTATGAGATTTGGCAAATGTATGTCAAAAATTCTTTCTTGATTGGGTTCTTAAAAGTGGATGTGTATATGACAAAGTTCATCTATGGATAAAAGCAAATGTCTCAGAGTTGGAATCTTTGATTTAATGAGGCAATCAAACAATTTGATAAATGAAGAAGAAGCTTGTGTTTACAAGAAGGTTAGTAGAATTAGCAAATTCTTCTTGGTTATATATGTAGACAACATATCGCTCTAGGAAAGTGATTTTCCCATGCTTGACTCTGTCGAAATATGGCTAAAGAGTTGGTTCTCTATGATAGACCTTGGAGAAGCTACGAATATATTACGGATCAAGATCCATAAATATAGATCTAAATGATTGACTAGACTTAGTCTAAGAATTTATATTGACAAGGTCCATGCTAGGTTCAATATGAAAAACGCAATTAGAGGTTTTCTCCCTATGCAACATGGTTTTTCGCCTAAGCGAGACTCAATGTCCTTTCAACATTGATGAGACTAAGAAAATGAGTAATGTACCTTACGCCTCGGCTATATGGTCCATTATATATGACATGATATGTACTCGACTAGATGTCTCATATTCTTTGAGAATGTGTAGCAGATTCCAATTAAATCTAGGTTATGTACACTAGAGTGCAGTTAAGAATATCTTAAAGTATTTGAGCAGAACTAAGTATCACTTCTTAGTTTATGGAAGTGAAAGTAAGTTAGTGGTTGAAGGTTACAAGGGTGCAAGCTTCCACATAGACAAAGATGACTTCCAATCTCAATTTGGTTTCACTTCTAGTCTAAATGGAAGGGCATGGAGCTAGAAGAGTTCAAAACAAAGCACCATAGATGTTCTACAACAAAGGTTGAGTCTATTGCTATAGAGATGCAGCAAAGAAAGTTGTTTGGATAAAGAAGTTCATATTTGAGTTAGGATAGTGCTTAGTATTGCAAATGGCATTAATTAGCATTTTGGTAATAATGGTGAATAATGGTGCCATTGCTCAAGTTAAGGAACTAAGATCACATTAGAAATCTAAATATGTGCTCAAAAAGTTTCACATCATTCGTTAGATTGTTGAAAAGAAGGATGTAATTCTTAGCAAAATTCACGCAGATAATAACATTATTGTTCCGTTAACTAAACTATTACCTCAACCTAAACATGAAACTCATACTAAGGCTTTAGGGATACAACATAGTGGAGAGTGGTTTTAGCTACATACTATTTTATTTTAATATTAGTCACAGATGTAAAACAATCAAAGATGTTTGTTTATGTTTATCAATAAAGTTATTAGTCTTATTTAACTATGGTTTAGTGTTAAATAAAATGTATAAATATTCTATAATGTTCGATAGGTCTATCAAATGCATGATTGGATGAATAAAACCCTATTAAATGAACTAAAGTTATAAATCTATTAATCCCTAGTCCGTATCATAAAAATAGACATAAATGATTCATTTACAGACTAGTTTTTAAGTTAATTGATAACACAATTTCATGGGCTATAAAGATACAGCGATGTATTTTCATTTACATTGATATGTATATTGATAAATATTGGATAGATTTTTTTGATATTTTCAAATTGTTTTAAGAATTTTAATATTATATTTTATGGATTCCTTATGTCACTAATGTCATTTAGTGCTTTGACATTTTCAAATCTCGTACCTTAGGAGGTTATAAAGGGGATGCTAAAGGTTGTTGAAAGTTAATTAGGAGTTTTAATTTGGTTGTACAAGATTAGATAAGTCCTCCTATTGATTAGGGTCAGTGTCATGGGCCTCTTAAAGAGTAAGAATTGGAAGAATGCATAGCCTTACTCAAATGGATTAAGTTGTTGATCATTTCACTAGTAGAGAAATGACTATTTGCTGCGGTTTTTTAGCTTTAAATGCTGCGGTTATTGATCCGAAGCACAAATAGGCAAAGCACATAGAAAATCAACAAATACTGCGGTTTTTTAGACGCAGCAATAGAAACATCAATTGCTGTTGTTATTAGAAAAATCGCAGCAAATACATCTATTATTTGCTTTGATTTTACCAAAAAACCGTAGCAAATATTTTAAAAAATATATTTTTTTTTAGCATTATTTGCTGCGGTTTTTCTAATAACCGCAGCAATTGATGATTACCAAACAAAAAAAAAATAAAATTGAAATTAATAGTTCATTTTATATGTTAATTTACATGCATATAAAAGTATATTATTAATAATTAATATCTCTCAAAATTTTTATATACTATTACAACACAACACATTTAATCAAGAACATAATCTTATCTAAGCTAAGAATATCATGCATAATGTGTTAAATAATATGCCATAAAAAATAAGAAAAACTAAGAAATGATCAACCGTGAAGCATATAAATCGAAAATTCTATTATGACCACTTGTTTTCGCACGCAAAATCGCAATCTACAATATTTTGTACTCAAAATAAACAAACAATTCATTCTTCATAGATTTGGGTGCTATTCCGAGGTTTCGGAAAGTTCGAAGAGGCATATCTCTTAGCTCGGTAGCCCGAATGATGTAATTTTTTTTTTAAAACCACTTATTTTTAGAGGTACTACACAACTATGTTACCCTTTAGCGGCCTCGTTGACGTATTATTTGACATATTAGAAAAAAAATTGAGAAGCCATAAAATTGATTACTGGACTCTAAATGGGGCTTATAAAATTGACTACGGGACTCCAAAAAAGGCCTCTAACACCCTATAATCCATGAAATTCAATTTTTAAGGCTTATTCTTTCATAAACACAACATATAACATATAGATCTAAACATATAAGAGTTTTTCATCTTCGCATTTATATATTAACAAATTATGGACAAAAAAAATTTAAACAAAATATATAATAGAGTTCAAGCATATACAACCCATGATTTTGAGCTTTGGAGTATGTAGACTTCTTCAAAATGGGAGAGATGAGTAAGTTTCAAAATGCATATACATATCCATGGAGGCACGAGAGGAGAAACTTAGTAGTGGGTGTTATAAGGTTAGGTTTAGAGACGAAATGGCCTGGGTTTTTAAACTTAGGTAGTGGGATGTTAAGTTATGAGGTTAGGGTTAGGTTTTTTTCGTACGCTAAAGTGTTGGGAGTTTGGAAAAGTTTTCGTGTTTTAAATGGCCTGAAAAAGAAAAGGCTGGGTTTATATATGACTGATTAAATGCTGCGGTTATTTGAAATAACCGCAGCATTTAATCTTCCCCCAGGAATATAATATATGACTAATTAAATGCTGCGGTTATTTGAAATAACCGTAGCACTTATAAATCATAAGTGCTGCGGTTATTTCAAATAACCGCAGCATTTAATCAGTCATATATTTTATTCCTGGGGGAAGATTAAATGATGCGGTTATTTGAAATAACCGCAGCACTTGTGATTTATAAGTGCTGCGGTTTTTTAAATAACCACAGCACTTATTGTTATGTGCTTCAAAATGTATTTAACCGCAGCAATTGAGGCAAAGCAATTGAACTATTTTCTACTATTATTTCCTTGACAGTTCAATCTCAAAGTTCAAGAAATAGTTTGAGCATCCGTATGGATGACATGGGATGTCGTTACACTATCAAATTCAAAATAAAGATATTTAAGGAATTTATGGTTGCATACTAATTCTTGAAAAAGTAGGAGAATAAAGGAAATGTTCTTAGCAAGTATAACAACTAAATATAATTAGATATATTATAGAGATGATTCATTCGATTATTGAGGTGATCATAGTATTTTGTTAGAAATCGACCGTGATTTATATATTAATAAGATTAATAGATTGGACAAATGCAATAGGTTATTTGAGGAGTTGTAATAGCATTAATTAGGTTAATTAAGTCTCATTAGGTCACTTAATTTAACCCTATTAATTATATATGTAAATGTTACATATATAGAGAGACAATGGTGGGAAAACCCCTCAATTCTTCTATATTTATCTGCCTCCTCACGTATAACTAAAACCCTAAAAAGCAATTAAGAAAGGTCCCTAATTCCATACTAGCATAAGTGGGAATGTGGAAAAATCTGATAATTGTTTGTGGAACAATACTAGAGGAATGACAATTGACACTCTAGAAATTTCCAAGTGAAAAGACGTGCCCTTTGCTTTACGAAATTCACGTATCAAGGGTATAATCGATAATTCGTGTTGTTATATGCATGAGATCATGTTTAGATGTTAAGAAAGTGTTTCTTGCAATTTTACTAATCGTATCTAAATTTTTTTAGGAAGAAACAAATGGTCTATTATTCAAGAATTTGCCGTAAGCCAAATTGATAGTTGACAACTTGAGAATGAACCCCTTTTTAGACATTTCGGTTTAGAAACTGACTAGAGGGCTCGAACAGGTTCTGTTTCCCTTACCACTTACTATACAATGCCTTAACTGAAATGGACTATTCGATTATATTCAATTAGGAAATGTGAAGTAATAGGTTTAAAATTATTCCAATCCAAATTATCACGATTTAGAGGCAAAATAAAAATAAGTGAATAGGCCGTACAATACCCTGGATTGCTATTTGTTATGCATTTTGACATAGAGTAGTATGGAAAATTAGTATATTAAGTATGTTTATAAAATATAAAAAATCAAAGTTAATTAGCTAAAAATAGAATAATTTCTTCAAGTAATTGAGGTAAGATAATTATTACGCCCTTCTAATTATCTTAGGCTTGTCAAATAATATACTATAAAATCGTTATTATATCTTGTGTTTATTTTGAAATATAAATGTGTGAAATCGCCTTGGATTGATAAGTTTCTTCTTTCGAAACTAAATATCACAAGTTATAGCATCTTATCGATGATATCTCTTAGATAATATAGTTTAGGAAATAAAATAACTAGATATATTATGAGGTGATCAATAGTCCAAATTCAATTTGGGTTAGGACCAAAAAATTAAATTTTAAAATTCGGAGATTGTACCGATTATGTCAATATGTCAAGGCCTATATTAGATAAGACATGTTTTTTTTTTTAATTTAACCAAATTAATATTTTTTTATACAAATATGTCATGAAAAAAGAAAAAAATAAAATTATGGAACTAGATTATTTATTGTCAAAAATGAAAACTATTTTTTTTTTTTTGAGAAAAAATGAAAACTTATGATAAAAAGAATTATAATTATTCAACTTTTACATCAAATTAAAGGATATAAAAGTAATCATTTTAATAAATTATTTATGTTTTTTGGTTAAAAAAAATTCGGTTCAAAATCCAATTTTAGACCATATGGAGCCGAAATTTATTTTTTCCAACCCGATTCAGTCTGTTCTAGTTCGTTTTATAGATCCAACCCGATTTTGTATTACCCCTAGATAAAGCATGGGACATGGGTCAATGTGGTTGTAGCCGGGCTGATATTTTTATTTTTTGGCAAATGGGCTGGTATTAGGGTCAACAATTCATGAAGTTTCATTGCAATGGAGCTGTAAAATTTAGATCATCAAGTCTCTTACGTGTGGGCCGAATTCGTTCGTATCATGTTGGGTAATATGGGCTTAATTGGTTCTGTCATATTGGATAATATAAGTCTATGCAAGGTCAGTGTGTCTATGCATAATCAATGTGTAAATTAAATATCAACTAGTTTAATGCCTTAAAATCTCGGATACGATGTCTAAGATATGAGATCAAATCTTATCTACGTTATTTGACGGTTAGTCACTTGTAGGTCTCTCTACACAAATATATTCAATGTGGTGAAAAAAAAAAATCTGAGTAATTTAGGTTTTTGTCAGACTTACATATAGCTCTTACTATAAAAGCTTTGGGTATTCATTATTCAATGGGGGAAGTGTGGCTGGAATGTAGGATAAGGCCATAGCGGTATGTAAGATCAATGGTTAAGAGTTATGGAACATTGCTCCGCAAGACTGCTTGGATGCATGACGGTTCTGAGATAGGGGTTTCCTCCATAATTTGAGAGGGAGTGTTTTATACGAAGTTTTATCATTTGTTAGAAAATACTTTTTGCATGTAATAATAATTTACAAAATAAAAACATTATTAATCTGTAGTAGCTATATTTGGTAGGTTTTTTCAGTAGTAACCCGAGAATTCTAGCCATTCCAAAAGTTTTAAGCCTTTCATTGCTTTGGATCAATTTCGTCCAATAACTAATTTCACTAAATTTTTTTAAAAAAAAAAAAAAAAACTTTAGAAAAAAAATTTGTAACTTTTTGGAAATCAGACGAACAAAATAATAATTTTCTTGTTCTATATCTTAAGATTCTACACACAAAAACTCCAACAAATAATCTCAACACAATAATACAAACCTACTTCTTGTTTTGCATCCTAACACTTCATATATGTTTTAAGTCAAACGATCGAACAAGGATGAATGCATGTTCATCAACTAAATTATAGCTTACACCCCCCCCAAATAATACATAGCTTCCACCCAAAAATCAAGGGATCAATCTTGTCCATCATCATCATCATCATCTCTCTTTAACCCAAAGCTTGTTGCTGTCAGCAGAACTTGAAGATGAATTTCCAGATCAAAATACAGATGGCTATGGATCTATGATCAAGGTCTAAAGGAAACTTATTTCAATCATTATAATGAAAGGTACGGTACGTACGTGAACCTGAAACTCATGCAATGTTTATAGTTCCATATCCTAGAAAATATATACAAACCC
The DNA here is from genome assembly GCA_026401315.1 of Dysphania ambrosioides. Lineage (NCBI taxonomy): Eukaryota > Viridiplantae > Streptophyta > Magnoliopsida > Caryophyllales > Amaranthaceae > Dysphania > Dysphania ambrosioides. The sequence continues at coordinate 16,468,269 of CM048661.1, read as the reverse complement.
ATGAATAATTTATTCAACGGGGAAAATAAGATCATTTCAGCATGAAGGATTCTTGTTATTTGTAGAAACATCAATTAGAGTTTTGCCTAAATAAATTGTCTATTAGAGTCACTAATTATTATTGATTTATTTTCTGAATTCTAGCTACTACTTTTCTAATGGTAAACATACAATTTACTCTTAATGTGTGGTAAGTTGGATGTATGGTCCTAATTTAAGAGGCACGAATGGTTTCCAAATTGTGGTAGCCATTGTAAAATTATTCACTATTATGAGTGAAACTACTATACCACTTTTACTTTTTTGTTGATATGATAGAGGTTATTATACAAATGAGTTGTTTCAAACACTTGATGATGGGTACTGTATTCTCTAGAGAAAACTACCAAATTAAATATCCAACTACTTTAAATTAAACTTTTATTCCCGCTATTCCTATTTTTTTTTTTTTTTACTTCGTTTCACTTTTTAAGGTTTTCAATACATAACTTAAAAAAAATTTATCTACAAATTCGTAAAATAAAAAAAAATACAAATAAACTTGATGTTCAAAAAATTTATATTGACATATGCACGCATCCAATAAAATCTCATTTGAATATACTATTTCTTATAATTAATAGAAAATCTTAATTAAACTTTTTAAACTTTAATTTTATGATAAAGATTAAAAATTGAGATACTGATTGAGTCAAAAAGGTCCCGGCAAAAAACTAAAATCCAGTAAAAATGCACTCAGCCGACTCTGAACAAACAATGTTGGTCCAATTCCCCTATTCTTCCTTTTCACTGCATAGTAATTAATCTTTACTGCTAAATTAACCTTTTTATCCCTTATTGTAAAAACAATAATTCGGGCCCCATTTACCCACCCACTGCACCTTATCCTTTCCCGTTATATAATCTACACTCAGTTTTATATATTCAATTAATCAGTACACTAAAGTAGTCACACAACTCCTCCCAGTCTCTCACAGTCCTTAGCTAAAACTAGTAGTCATCTTTTTGCTAGCTAGCTTCCGCTAGTTAGTTAAGTCGCGGTATTTATATTTGAAGGGTGAACCCCTATTTCGAGATTCATTACTTGTAACACGAAACTTGGTGTTTGATTTGTGTGTTGAGACATATCAGCTATGATCTCATGGCATGACCTGTATACCGTGCTGGCGGCCATGGTGCCGTTGTATGTGGCCATGATCTTAGCTTACGGGTCGGTCCGGTGGTGGAAGATCTTCTCTCCGGATCAATGTTCGGGGATCAACCGTTTTGTGGCCATCTTCGCCGTACCTCTCCTCTCCTTCCATTTTATCTCCACAAACAACCCTTGGGAGATGAACCTTCACTTCATAGCAGCCGACACTCTTCAGAAGATCATCATGCTTGTGTTGTTAGCACTCTGGACTAACCTCACTCGCAACGGTAGCCTCGAGTGGATGATCACCATTTTCTCCCTCTCCACGCTACCAAACACCCTTGTTATGGGCATCCCACTTCTCATTGCCATGTATGGTCCTTACTCAGGAAGTCTGATGGTTCAAATCGTGGTCCTCCAGTGTATAATCTGGTACACACTTTTGTTGTTCCTGTTCGAGTATCGCGGTGCTAAGATTCTGATCATGGAGCAGTTCCCTGAGACTGCTGCATCGATCGTGTCTTTCAAGGTTGACTCTGATGTCGTCTCCTTAGACGGCCGGGACTTTCTGGAGACAGACGCCGAGATTGGCCAGGATGGTAAACTCCATGTTGTTGTTAGGAAGTCTAATGCTTCCAGACGGTCTCTCTCTGGTATGACACCGAGACCGTCTAATCTGACAGGAGCTGAGATTTACAGTCTCAGCTCCTCCCGAAATCCGACCCCTAGAGGCTCTAATTTCAATACATCAGATTTTTATTCTATGATGGGATACCAAGGATTTGGTGGCAGGCTTTCCAACTTCGGGCCTGCCGATATGTACTCGGTGCAGTCCTCCAGAGGACCTACCCCTCGTCCTTCCAACTTCGAGGAGAACCCCAGTGCCTCTCCGCGATTCGGGTTCTATCCTGCTTCCACTGCAGCAGCTCCAACTTTGAGTTCTGGTGCTGGGTCTTACCCCGCACCCAATCCGGATTTTGTCAACGGCACAGCCGGCGGCGGTATTAGTAAGAGTGGCGGAAAGAATCAGGTGCTGCAGGGCCCACAGCAGCAGCAGCCGCAACACCAACAGAGCAAGTTGAGCCACGATGCAAAAGAGCTTCACATGTTCGTGTGGAGCTCAAGTGCATCTCCAGTTTCTGAGGTTGGTGGGCTCCACGTCTTTGGGAGTAATGATTTCGGTACTACTCCTGATCAATCTGGACGCTCTGATCAAGGTGCTAAGGAAATCCGGATGTTGGTCTCTGATCAGCCACAAAATGGTGAAACAAAAGGTACAAAAATCAGGGAATATTATATTATTATTACTACGTACTACTCCGTATTATTATTATATTTTGACAATTTGATATAATCAAGCATCACTAGTAATATTATGAATATTATAGTATTTGATAAAATACAAAAATAAATATAAATATACCGAACAACAGCCCCGTTGTTGATTTCAGGGCAAAGGAAAAGTGAGGAATTTGCAAGAGAAGATTTCAGCTTTACAGGCGGAGAAGAGGAGAGAGAAAAGGACGGGGCGGTACCTATGGCAGCGTCAAACAAATTGGGCTCGAGTTCGACGTCGGAGTTACACCCAAAGGCGGGGGCAGGCACGGCGGAATTAGGCGGCGGGAAACATATGCCCCCAGCAAGTGTAATGACAAGATTAATACTAATCATGGTTTGGAGGAAGCTCATTAGAAATCCCAACACGTATTCAAGTCTAATCGGCCTAATTTGGTCATTGGTTTCTTTTAGGTAAGCTAATGTGACCCTACCAAAGAAAAATTAACCAAGAAATAATATTCTGAAAACCTTAACGGTTATATTATTATTATTAAAGCAAACAATAATGATAAAGTGTAAATGTTAGTCTTTCATGTTACACTAAAAAGAATGGAAGCATTTGACTTGAGGGACTTGTGAGCTAAATTAATAGTCATACAATGTAAATTAACCGGCAATACATAAAAAAAAAAACTAATAGACATACTTTAATTTCTTTTCGTAACTGTTTTTAATCTTACGTTTTTCTGTTATAAAAAAAATAAATAAAAACGGAGGAAGTTTAAGTTGTTAAAATTGAACATCTAATTGGTATTCTAAAATTAATATTTTACAAAATGCAGGTTTCATGTGTCAATGCCGATAATAATTGAGAAATCAATATCAATACTATCAGATGCAGGACTTGGTATGGCTATGTTCAGCTTAGGTGAGTTACACACTTACACTCCCATAAGGTTTCTGGTCTATGCTTCACAATTTCCCATGTGCTATGTTTCTGAACCGATCAAGTAGGTCCATTTGCAGGAACACCAAAAAATGTGCACAACTTCTCTTAAATTTGGATCACTTGCAATTATTTGGGCATCCCATTTATGCTATTGCTGGCCATCTTAATGCTAAACTTCACACACTGTTACTAATTAAAGCTAACATTTAACCATATGTACTTCAATTATATCCCTTGTTGATTTGGTGTTTTTGCTTTTACTAGTTAAGTATTCTCGATTATGTTTAATTTAATTTACGTAAGTTTACGGGATGTCAAAAAAAAAAATTAAGTATTCACTCTTCTCCCCTTAGCTTCCTTCATCATTGTAGTCCATTGTTGCATCCACAGTGTATCTACACCCATTTCTAGCTGTTGTTCTTTCTTAGTAGAGGGTAATTGTATGTGGAGTTGCTCTCATTTATAAAATGTTTTTTGATTTTATAAAGATACATTTTAAGAACAAGAACATTAAGGTTGTTTTGTATTATACTAGCGAAAGATTATGGTTTACGAGGTTTTTGTGAGTCAAAGTTTTATAAAAAAAAATTTAACATTTGGGTTTTTATTTTAAGGAAATTTTATAAGAAACTATTATATAATTTTTTTTTGTAAGGAACCATCTTATTGATAAAATATTGTATAAAATTATCTTATCAAACTAAAATGTTGCAAGACATTATCTTTTGTCAGAATTTTGAGTAACCTAATAATTTATATCATTGACTAACATGTGTCATGACCGAGATTTTGATGAATGTACTTTTTAGATTTTTTACCAAAATTTTCCCTCTTTTTCCCTTTGTTGTACCATTTTATCTCGTTAATAATCTCTCAAAATTAACCAGAAATGGGGAAAATATAAGGAAAAAACAAGAAAATTTAGTGGATAACCTAAAAAAATTAAACTAATTAAATGTTACATGTATGACAAAATTCTAATCAACTACAAAATTTAATGGGAAAATTCAAAATTTCGACAAATTATTGTATCTTATAATATTTTTGGTTTTATAAGATAGGTGTTTTTTTTAAATATTTTGATAATTTAACAACACTTTTTTAATAGTACCAATAAAGTGATTTTTTTTTTTTTTTTTACAATTTTTCCTTGTTTTCATGTAGTACTAGTGGAAGTGTAGTACTATAACGTGACCTACATTATTAAGGAATACAGAGTAGAAGATAAAGGACTATGTATCATCTTGGTGGTTATTATTAATGAGACAATAGATAGTGGATGTCATTTCAATGTAGTTTGATTAGAGGTTAATTTATGTCAATATTCACTTGTATTATAGGCAAAGAAATTGAAAAAATTTAATCTTATTTGCCTTAATAACACAATTCTTTTATCAAACATAATGTATGAGGAGCATCTAGAATCTCATTTTTCCAACTAATGAAAAATCATAACTATAACTTTAATTATTTATGAAGTTCAACATTTTCAAATCCAATTTTTATTAGTTTTGAAATATTGTCCCAATATTTGGACTAGGATTTAAGTAAACAGAAACCATAATATAATACAGAGTACAAAATTAATTATGAATTTTTGACAAATCGCGTTCGCTTTAGGTCATTATCCATAGGTGTTATGTATTACACTTAGTACAACCATTATTAATAAACTCATGTAATCCTTCATCAGAATATCCTAATTTATTACTCATTTTCTAATTATCATTTATCCTCCTTATTACTCCATGAATGAACCTTACACTTTTCATTTTTTAAGGGTACATACCTAATCAATTTATATGGAATAATCTAAAAGTCCTACATAATGAGATGCGTTGTCAAATCAAGGTTTGCATCAGAATTTTTCAGTACTCAACCTATTTATCTATGGTGTTAGTTAGTAGTTAGCTCATTGATTTCGTATAGTACTAACAGGATACACGAAAATAGAGTATTTAAAATATACCACAGTTGGGAAATTTGATAAAAGAATACCGAAATTTCGGCGACAATGTCAGTAGTCCCATTGACATGATTTATAGTTGTGGTTACCAATGGAGTGACGTATGTGTAGGACCGTTGCCTTTGTGCTACGTAGGTTTGTGGTCCTAGCATGGAGGCCATTTAGGTTGTAGTGTGTGTACTAGCAATTAAAACCTTATCTTATGCTTGTGTTGCATATTTTTGCAAATTATATCGGAGGATGAAAATTGAAAAATACAATGTACCGATGGATTTGCTAAATGACTTTTCACTAGAGAATAATGGTAAATCGTTTCCTTTGTATAAATGGAAAACAAGGTTTGTTCATGGCTTTACAACCAAAGATGATTGCTTGTGGAAATAAAGTCGCCGTTTTCGCCATGGCCGTGCGATTCCTCACCGGACCGGCGGTGATGGCGGTGGCTGCTATCGCGATCGGCTTGAGGGGAGACCTCCTACGAATTGCCATTGTTCAGGTGTGTATTTTAGAAAATTGAACTTGGTAATGACTGATTTAGAGGTATAGCAGCATGATGAATGAAATGGTATGAGTGCGTCTAAAAGGTGTACATTCCGTTGTGCAATTGTGTACATGAACGTAGAGTTGTAGGCTGATTATATAATCTCACTGACTCTTTGTGTTTCATTTTATAGGCAGCACTTCCACAAGGGATTGTCCCATTTGTTTTTGCCAAAGAATACAATAATCATCCGGCAATCCTCAGCACTGCGTAAGTACAACTAAAAAAGCTGCTACTTTTTTTTTTTTTTTCTGCTAATCTGAAACATAACATGCTTACATACCTAACCAAATTCAATTTGCTAAACAAAGAAACAACAAACTTTAATTACTTATCATTTGTGTTCCATTATGTTGCGTTTACTTCAACTTTACTACACGTGAAAAGTAGATTTCTCTTCATAATAATAATAATATTCGAAAGAAAAATACAATCTTTATTACAAATCACATTATTTATATCATTACTATCATAAAGAAAAGTAACAATCAATGTGTAAACACCGACTTTTGGCCGAAAAGTAGAAAAATAAGAATATCATAACATTATTAAAGGTGGATAATCTCATTATAAGATGAGTTTAATACACTGATGTTTTTTTTTTCTTTTTTCATATTTAGTTATTATCTAAATACCTCGTAATCTAAATTTGGTAACTGCAAACTTAATACACTATATATCAAGGTGACAATTAATTTTGCAATGAAAAAGACTTACCATTCTATATGTTTCATTTTGTTGTGCGCAGTGTGATCTTTGGGATGTTGATAGCACTACCAATAACCTTGGTGTACTACATCCTTCTAGGACTATAATTCAACAAGCATTGAGTTCAAGTTTATTAAATACATCGGAAATTAGGCATCAATCTTGGGGAGAAATTTCCAATAGCCCAAGTGTTTGGACATGAATTCCAATTCCAAGATACTCTCAACTCCGATCCCAAAAGGGAAAGGTCTACTACAAGAGTTTCAAGACTACAATATGGTCAAAATTGGATATTGGGATGTCAAGAGAAAACTATACCAATTCACATTCACCAAGCAACTTAAGGTCATTGGTTGCTAGAGCAAAAGATATTTGACTTCTTCAAGGAATTTGCTGCCTAATTTGAGGATCATGCTCCCACAAACTTTATATTCTCCCAAAAAGAAAAACATTGCATCTGAATTTTTTTTTTTTTTTTATATATTAAAGTGGGAAATGCAAGCAAAAAGAGAGGAAAATAGGGAAAGTAATGGGTCCCCAATTTTTTTTTTTTTTTTATATTGTGTTAGTTTATTTTTAGTATTATTAATTTATAGTAGAATGGGTTGGTTTTTGGTGGTAGTAGTGTGAATTTTTGATTTGTAAATGCAAGCTTTTGTTTTGAAGAACAATTAATGGTTCTAGATGTTTTTGGTAAAGAATATTTTCTCTTGTTTGGCTATTTTAACTTGTGAGGTTAGATTCTACTTTGTAGTTATAGATCATGTATGTCGTCAATACTTGCGGTTGATGCTTCTACGACAAAAAGCATTTATGCCTTTCATAGTTATTATTTTGAGGGGTGTGAGTTTCCAACTGTTTACGGAGTATGCAAGTAAATTGGTGGAGGAGATATATTGGTATCAAGTGTATGAATAACTGATGTAAATTAATACGGGACCTAAGTCAAATTAAAATTATTAAAGTTGTCATTTACCATTACACTATATCAAATGAGTTGTTTTGTATACCTTTACTACTTTTTCGTGATTTGGTTTTAGATGATATAACCTTTTCGTGATTTGGTTTTAGATGATATAACCTTTTCGTAATTTGGTTTTAGATGATATAAAAGAAAGAGTGGTGTTACTGCTCAATTCTCTCAAACTCCATAAAATTAATCAACTCTGAACCTCATACAACATATGTTCTTCGTTAGGCATACAAATTAAGGAAAGGGAAAAAGGTTAGAGATGGTCGATCCATGTTATTGTGCAATAGGAATAGGAAGAGAGAGGACTACAATAATGTGAATTATTTATAAAAAAATTAGATACTCTATTTTGTAACTTTTTACTATTTGGATACTCATATATATATTTTTTTAACTGTTTGATTCCTCGCCTTATTTTTTTTTTTTTTTTGAAGTTAACTCAAACAAGGTTTAAATTTTTTATTTGATACTATGTTTTTTATACTAAGTTTATCTTCTTCATTTTTATTATTTTAAGGCTGTCAATATTTTGGACAATATAAAGGAAGGCATAGCATATGCCAGCTTATAGGAATTTGTATTTTTATAAGAATTATTTTTGCAATAAATATATACATTATTATGCTTTTAAAAAAATTAATATTGGGTTTATATTGAGCTAATTCACTGAAATGTGAACTATAATACTGAAAAGGTGGAAAAAAAATACTTTGGATCCTCTATTGATGAAAAGTTACAAAAGTAAATAGTTAATCTTATACTTAACTCACAATAATGTAAGAGCGTAGCATTTAAAATATTGAAGTCCGATGTTGCAATCAACATAAAACTTTTTAAAGAGATACACATATTGTAATAGAAAAGGAATGGATCGAGTAAATTTGTACTTTTTGTAGCTACGATAATCTTTTCTAGGTAAACTTTGTGCTTTTGTTCTTAATATATTGTCTGATTAGTTGGGTGTATGTCTTTAAATATCAATTATATTAAAAAAAAATCTAAATCTGTCTGTTAATGGACAAATTAAGGTATGTGTTATATAATGTGAACAAAATTAATGGTGCAACTAGCTAAACTAATTCAAGTAGTGATTAGTAACACCATACGGAGTACTAATTCTATCCCTTATTTTTTGTCCCATTTGACTTTTTACGTTTTGTAAGACACAACTTAAAATATTTTTATTTCTAAATTTATAAAATAAAAAATTATAAAAACTTGATATTATAAAAATTTACAGTGATTTATAATGAGATACATCCAACAAGATCAAACTTGAAAATATTATTTCTTATAAGATTGCGACAAATTATGGTCAAACTTTTTAAATTTTAACTTTATAAATAGAAATTGTTCAAATACAAAGGACGGAGTACGTACTATTTTACTTATATGAGTAGTTGAATCATGTAAGTGTTCCATACTACAAAAATTCAAGCACCTTAAGACCAATAGCAATCTATATATGGTATTCTTACTCCAAATATTATTTTTACATGATTACTAAGGTAGAATAACTAAAAAAAAAACAAGAATAGATATAACGACGTATATTCCCCTCATATGGAATAATTAATAAGTTGTCACATTATTGATGCTCCTCATGATTCAGGATCGATATAACTTGATGTTACACAAAAAACACCATTTATATTAATTAGTTGAACCTACCTCCTTATATCTCTCCGGATCTATTACTATTAAAAGTATCGAAGATAATTTTTCCATATTATGTAGGAAGCACAATCACTTTGGTAGAATTGGAACGAAATGATATTTGTCCTAATTGAATATAAAATGTGAAAAGAAGGAAGAAAGAAGGTCTCGTTCGATTTCCATCTCGAGAAAAAAGAGGATGGTTAAAAGATGTAGATCGATCTTCCTAGCAATAATAACATATGCCGGTATGCGGGTATTTTGAAATATTGTAGATATATAAAGCGGAATTTCAAGAAACAATTTTTTACATCTACAACAGGATCTTGTGCACATTTCAATGCGAATTATAGGAAAAGAATTTCATACCTTAGCGTGATTTCCACAAAGTAAAGGGGCTCTTCACACTTCTAAATGGAGATCTTTAGAACACCAAATGTTACTTCTCTAATGTTGGTCCACAAGCAACAGTTGAATCTCCATGTATGTTAGTACGGAATAAGAAAACTCTTTCTCATTGCTTTTCTTGATGATGGCAATAGAGGATGAATAAGCTTTGTGAGAATATGGCTCAATGAAGTAGTATTTCCTTTCTCTTAACCTTGGCTTATTTATAAGTAACATATGTTACAAAATAAATTCTTTAGTCAATACTTTACATAAGCATGACTATTTAGCTTCTTAACCTTTTTGCACTTTAATCCAATTATATACTTATATATGTGACCTCATACGACCGATTTATTATCAGTCGTGCACTAATCAAATTAGCTTACAAATCATAGTTGGTTTCTAGAAAAACACTATAATCACCTAAAATAATCGATTATAGATATCTCTATAAATTGTCCATATTATATTTAATCGTTATACTTGATCGAAAGAAATTTTCCTTTAATCTCCCACTTGTCGTAGAATAAGTGTGTAACCACAATCCTTAAGTCTCTTAATATCGAATTTGGTAATATGATGACATGTTATCCATACTAATATTCAAATAATTTATTGAAATTTGAGTTTGAACTGTCAAAATAATTGATTAACTCTTAATCCACTTGAGCACGGCCATGCATTCTTCAGTTCTTACTTTTCAAGAGGCTCAAGACACCAATCATAACAGTTAGGATGACTTATTCAATCTTGTACCACCAAAACTCTCACTTAACTTTTAGAAATCTCGAGCATTCTCTTTATAACCTCCTTTTATGGCATGGCGTTTGAGAATGTCAAAGATATACTAATCCCTAAATGAGAACAGTGTCGTACTCATGTCAAAGGAATCCACTAAATATAACAAATGAAATTCTTGAAAAGTTTTTGAAGAATATCAAGTAGGTATATCCATTTTTTAAGAATATCAAGTAGGCGCTATCAATCAACTTACATACCAATCCTTGAATGAATTATTTACGTCCAATTTAATGATTCAGACCAGGGACTAATAGTATTTATAACTTTGGTTCACTAAATAGGGTTTCATTTATCAAATCATGTATTTGAGGAACCTATCGAATGTTATACAATACTTTGGACATTTTATTCAACACCAAACCACAATTAAATAAGAACAATCACTTTAAAGCCACTAAAGCATTTTATGTAAACACATAAACAAATATATCTAAGTGTTTTATGTTTGTGACTAATTTTACAATAAAATAGTACACAACTAAAGCCACTCTCCAATATGGTTAAGCTTTAAAAGCTTTAAAGCCCTAGTATAACTTTCATGCTTGGGTTGAGACAATGGTTTAGTTAACAAATCAGCGATGTTATCGTTCGTGTGAATTTTGCAAATCATCATATCCTTCCTTTCCACTATCTCACGAAAAATATGAAACTTTCTAAGTACATGTTTGGACTTCTGGTGTGATCTCGATTCCTTGCTTTGAGCAATTGCATCATTATTATCACAATGCAAGACAATACCATTTCTAACACTAGGTACTATTCCTAGTTCATAAATGAATTTCCTCATCCAAACAACTTCCTTTTCTGCATCTGCTACATTAATGTACTCATCATCTGTTGTAGAATTAGTTATGGTGCTTTGCTTTGAACTCTTCCAGCTCACTGCCCTTCCATTTAGACAAAAGATGAACCTAGATTGAGATCGTAAATTATCTTTGTCTATTTGGAAGCTCGTATCCATGTAACCTTGAACAACTTACTCATTTTCTCCTCCATACATGAAGAAATGATCCTTAATTCTTCTCAAATACTTAAGGATATTCTTAGATACATTCCAGTGCGTGTCACTTGGATTTTATAGGAATTTGCTACACATACTCAAAGCATATGAGACATCTAGTTGAGTATAAATCATGACATAGATAATGGACCCTATTGGCGAGGCATAAGGTACATTACTTATTCGCCTAATCTCATCAATATTTGAAAGACAATAAGTCTTGCTTAGCGATAAACCATGTTGGACGGGGAGGAAACCTTTTTTGTGAGTTTTCCATATTGAACCTAGTAAGAACCTTATCAATATAAGTTCTTCAACTTATTCCAATTAATCGTTTAGATCTATCACTATAGATCTTAATCCCCAATATGTAACCAACCTCTTCAAGGTCTTTCATAGAGAAACAATTCTTTAGCCATTCTTTGACAGAGTTAAGCATGGGAATATCGTTTTCTATGAGTAATATGTTATCTACATATAAAACCAAGAAGAAAATGCTACTCCCACTATACTTCTTATGTACACAAGATCCTTCTTCATTTTTTAGAAAACCAAACTGTTTGATTGCCTCATTAAATCAAAGATTCCAACTCTGAGATGCTTGTTTTAGTCCATAAAAATTGACTTATGAAGCTTACATACCTTCCTAGGATTCTCAAGATCCATAAAACCCTTAGGTTTTGTCATATACACATCTTCTTTCAAGAACCCATTCAAGAAAGCGATTTTGATATCCATTTGCCAAATTTTATAATCAAAGAAGGCATCAATCGCTAAGATTATCCAAATAGATTTAAGCATTGCAACTGGTGAAAATGTTTTATCATAGTCAATACCATAAATCTGCCCGAACCATTTTACAACCAATCTAAATTTTAAAATATCAATGTTTCCATCCTTATTTGTTTTTAATTTGAAAATCTATTTACAGCCGATAGGTATAACCCCGTCAGGCAAATCAATCAAGTCTCATACTTGATTCACATACATGGATTCTATTTCAGATTTCATGGCTCCAAGCCACTTTTTAAAATCTTGACTTGCCAAGGCATCTTTGTAGCTAGTAGGTTCCTTAAGTTCTAAATTCATTATTTCATAACTTTCAGTAAATAAGAAGTCCATAAACCTCTTTGGTGGATTTCTTGGTCTATAAGATATACAAGGGGCAACAATAGGAGAAATTTTCTTCTCAACGATTTGAGAATTTTTGCTCGAATAATATTTGAGTGGAGTAGTAGGAGGTTCAGCCATTGAATGCTCTTCCTCTAGCATAAAGTCAGGCATGGGAGAGGGGTCATATAGTGGATGCACTACCTCTATCGCAGGCAATGACACAAGTAATTTTGTTTCTAACATAAGTTAAACCATATCCGTTTGTTGCGCTTCTCGAACTTCTTCGAAAAATACTTTACCCCACTTACATTTTTGGAATAGAAATCCTTTTCCAAAAAGGTATCATCCTTAGCAACAAACACTTTGTTTTCATGATGGTTGTAGAAGTAATTGCCCCTTGTTTCTTTAGGATAACTTATGAAGAAATATTTATCTACTTTGGGAGCAAGTTTTTCAAGATGTAAACATTTTACATAAGCCTAGCATCACTAAATGCGTAAATAAGAAAATCTAGGAACTCTTCCTCTCCAAAACTTTTAAGGTGTCTTATCGATTGCCTTGGACAGAGTCCTGTTTAGTGTAAAAGTAGTTGTTTCAAGAGCATGTCTCCAAGAGGATAATGAAAGTCAGCAAGACTCATTATAGATCAAACCATATCTAATAGAGTTTGATTTCTCCTCTCAGAAACACCATTCATTTGAGGTGTTCTAGGTGGAGTTCATTGTGAAAGAATCTCACAACTCTTTAAATGATCACTAAACTCTTGACTCAAATATTCACCACTATGATATGTTCATAATGCTTTTTATTGTCTAACCAAGTTAGTTCTCTACTTCACTTTGGAACTCCTTGAACTTTTCAAAGGATTTTGACTTATATTTCATTAAGTAAATATACCCATATCTACTTAAATCATGAGTAAAGGTTATGAAGTAGCTATAACCTTCCCTAGATTTTGTACTTATTGGTCCACATACATCTATATGTATTAGAACCAATAGTTCATGGGCTCTTTCACCTTTTCCAGAAAAAGGTTATCTTGTCATTTTTTCCATCAAACATGACTCATATACATCAAATTATTCAAAATTAAAAGATCTTAAAAGTCCATCTTTATGTAACTTCTGAATACTATTTTGGTTTATATAGCCCAAACAACAATGCCATAGATACGTGGGGTTTATATCATTTGATCTATGTTTCTTAGTCTCTATGTTAAGGATGGACTTATCTTAGTTGAGTAGATACAACCCATTAGTATTATTAGTGTTGGCATAAAACATGTCATTCTTATAGACAGAGAAACAACCTTTTTTTTTAATCATAAATGAGTACCCTTCATGATCCAAAACATGAATTGAAATAATGTTTTTATCAATATTAGATATATAATAACAATTTTTAAGTTTTAATACTAATCCACAAGGAATCCAACTGTTGTGGCAGTAACCTTTGCTCCATTAGCTACCACATTTCTACATCCCCTTTTGCCACCTTCGTACTTTTTTTGAGTCCGTGTATATTCAAACAAATGTAAGAGATACAATCGATATCAAATACCCAAGAATAAGTAGAAGTTGTTAAATTTACTTCTATGATATAGATACCTAAAGTAGAAGCACCAGATTTCTTGTCCTTTAGTACTACTTGGGGAAATTCTTTTTCCAATGACCAATCATGTCATAGTAAAAGTATTTTCTCTCATCAGCCACCCTTGGCTTTGCTGCTGTAGTATTTGACTTTATAATCTTTGGCAACAACTCCTTGTTTACCTTTATCATACTTCTTTTTGCCGGCCCTAACCTTCTTAAACCCTTTTTCCTTTTGAACCATGAGAACATCTTTATTAAGTTCAAACTGGGTGTTCTACTTAGCAGTAATGAGTATCCCATGTAACTCAGCAAGAGTATTCTCCACTCCATTCATGTGGAAATTCAACTTAAAGTTCTTAAATATATCATGAAGTGAGTGAACTATGATTTCAGTAGCCAACTCATGGCTATAAGGGAAACCTAGTCTTTCTATGTTTTCAAAATGACCAATCATCTCGAAGACATGTTCTCCCACTGACTTTCCCATTTCTAGTTGACACTCAAGGATAGCCTTGTGAGTCTCATATTTCTCAATTCTATCTTATAGTCAAAACATAGTTTCAACTGCTAGATGATGCTATATGCATCAATTTTCTCAAACCTCTTTTGGAGGGAAGAGTCCATGGAGGCCAGCGTGAGACATGTAACAATTACTGACCTCTCTTAGACAGCCTTGTTAGAAGCTTTCTCAACATTCATAGGAGTTGAGCTTAGGGTTGGGATAGGGGTTTCAATAACATCCTCTCTTTAGTTGGACCTTAGAACAATTCTTAGGATCCGTTTCCAGTCAAGGAAGTTTTTTCCATTTAATTTATCCTTCTCAAGGATTGAACGCAAATTGAAAAGTGAAGAACTATTATTGTTGTTATTAGATATGATATCTACAATAAAAATATGCAAATTTCATTATGTTTATCATAATAAGCTTTAAGTATTTAAACAATTCAAATAATAAAAACCATGCATGCTTAATTCAATTCAAAATTGTCCCTTTTTGAATTAAGTGATTCCAAAATTTTATTTAAAATAATTCTAAGCAGACTTGAGAGCTACTCTTAAAGTTATTTTATCAAGGTAAGTAAACTCTTTGCTAATTACAACATTTGTAATTATTGGTTGATAGGTGGTAACTCCTTACCCAATACCCACCCCTATGCTTCAAAATCAAAAACCCTTTTGATGATTTTTTGAGTATAACCAAACAAACATGTAAATTTCCCAAATTTACCCTATTTAATCCTAAATCAATTTGTGACACCTTGCTTAGGCAGAACCTATCACTAATGATAAAGGCTTTCATTGGTGTTTGTATTGGAAAAGCAAATTAACTCGATATTATATTAGAAACCTAAGTTACTATGTTGGTTTATTTAATAAGTGAACACATGTAATAAATAAACAATATAAACTTAGTAAAGCATATTAAAGAAATAAAAATTAAAATATAAATGTGATCCTATTATGGCCCCTAAACCCTAAAGACTACTCTTCCTAGGCTTCATCCTTGAACCATCATGAATCACATCATTGATCATCATTGGACCTTCACTCTTTGGATCTCTATCCATAGTGAATACATATAATTTTTTATATTTATAATAACAAATTAAAATATATTACAAAAATACAAAAGATATGCTGACTGTATTTAGGATACAAAAAACTTTAACGATATATAGATCGTATTTTCTATCCTAATTTGGGTCATATCAGTCACCGCATGCAATTATAACATCAAATATTATAAAAGGCATAAAACTAATAATATTGCATGTATAATAACCATTATTAAATATCAAAATTCAATTATGCCATTAAAAACAATTAAAAGGGCATATGAAGTCTAATTTAATTAATCAAATTAATAAAACTAAACATTAAAAAAATAATGCCAATAACAGTAAATATATTTTCTATAATCATATTAACTATAGCAAGTCATGACTAGTGTTGGGCATGTGCCGGCTCGCCATGCGAGTCGAGTAGGCACGACATGCTTTTGGCATGTTACGACACGAGTACGGTTATGGCCCGGCATGATACGCTGTTTAGGCAGCAGATAACAACAAAAAAGTAAGAATGAGCGCGACACAAGCACGCGAGCGACATGCCAATTTGGCATGAAGTATAGTTTATAGGCATGACTTAAATCACACTATTAATATTACTATTATTTTAGTAGTATTATATTTTTATAATATAATATAAATTATTCAAAAATATTTTTTCGATTCTAGTACGCACTTCATTTTTATTTTTTTAAAAATTTAGGCCCGCATGAGGTACGACATATCAGGCACGGGGCTGAGTTTTAATGAAAAGGTAGCAGAGCACGGCACGATACGACACAATCACAACTAGTCATGTCACGGCAGAACAAGAGGTTAGACACGAGCTGATACGCTTCATGATGGGTACGATACTGCCCGTGCCCACCTCATGATGTCAATAAGAAAAACAGAAAAAAATTAAGAGAAGAAACTAAATACTACGCATTATAGAATTTTAGGAATCGAGTGCTTCAATGCATACTAACATAAAGGAAGATAAAATTTGGTACGAGGGCGCAAATCATACAATTGCTTTTCTGTCATACGATATCTCCTTCAGTAATAAAACTCTATAAGGTGGACAGTAATAGAGCAATTTGCGTCGAGAAACACATAACTTTGTGATGAAATTAACGTTACACATTTACTAGTCGTATATAATAAACATTATCTATGACTTTCTTATAAATAATAAAAAAAAATACATTATGAGGCCTTCCTCTTAAAGGATAAACCTAGTGCATGTGTCACACTACATAAAATCATGAGGAGATACGCACTATTACTAAAATCATCGATACACATACGACTAAAAACAAGATATTCTACATTTATAATTTGTTATCCAAATGGCTTCATGGTAGCTAAATGAGAGGGATTTCTCACTATTAAAAGGTGCTAAACAAAGCGTACATACCTTGAATTAAAAGTTATTAGCATACATACCTTGAATTAAAAGTTGGAGCTTCCATATATAGGGTATCCCAAATTGCATAAACATTTAAGATGATCAAAATTATCATTAGCTAGATTAACTTTATATTATGGATTAAAGTACTCATTGTTATCATATCTAGATTATCCTTAAAAATAATGTTTATGCATATGAACCAAGATCAATAGTAAGTTGTAGAGGGTTGTGCCAACACACTTTTACTAACTTGCTCTTATTTCCGATGACAAAATTGTTATAATTTCCACAATAGTTGTTACATAAAATTTGCTTAGTCATGTCTCTATCAGATAATGAGATATACAAATAAGGTAACCTTATATACAACAGTGTTTATTGCAAATTGACGGGAAAAGTTATATGATAATAAATTACTTTTGTTAAATATTTCAATTATAAGAATATTTTTATTTATTGCTGAAAACTCATAGGTTTCATAAAGTTATCGTAGAAAATTTAATTGGGATAATACTTTTTATCATATCAGATGAAAAAGTTATTATAGAAAAAGGTAGAGATGAAACATGAAATAAAATGAAGAAATAAAGGTAGTTTTATAGTTATACAATTTTCTATGTAAAACTTTTTTCAATCTAATATTAATATAAACTAGAGAAAAAAAAGTAAATGACATTATCTTTAAAAAGACGATTTTTTTTTAATAATAGCGTGATATATGTTAGCTATGACGTCAGTATGGGTGTTGCTTTAGTAAACTAAAATATGTGAAGCTGCTGACCAAAAATACAAAAATAAATGGACAAAATGGGTAATAAACCGGACCCAAAGCATTAATGACATAGATATAAAAACAAGGTCCAACCTAGTGGAAGCATCCACGTAAGATGTCAAAGCCCTTAAAATGGGCCCGTGATCATGTGGAAGCCCATACTTCACTCATGTGCTCAAGATTTACACATTCTTTGCTATTGTTAGGTTAATAATGATAGTAACTCAAAACCAAATTAGGTGAGTCTCCATTATTGTTCCAAAGGGTTGAACTTATGGAGAAACAATAAAGGTAGGAGACTATGAAAAGTTTGATTGAATAGGATAAGACTCCCCAATATGAAAATGATAGATGTGAAAAATTAAAACTTATAAGATGAGTTTGGTCTAACTTATTTGTTTATTTTCATAGCATCCAAAGCAGAAGAAATAATGAGAATGGATTGGATGCTCCTTGAATATGACATTGACAACCATCTTTAGTGTCCCCTTGGCTCTTACGGTTTTGTTGAAGAGCCTTTGGCGCAGTATGCAGGAGGTTTGGGTGGCCACAGATGAGCAGTCCCCACTATGGGTCACAAGGGTGCAGTCCAGGCCATGTATAGCGCAGGATACATGGGTGTGTGCCCTTCATCGGAGGGTAGTTTCTCGCACCCCATTCACCATACCCTGAATTTTATGTATATGATCTTGCATTTTACATTGAATTTTTTACAAGAATTGACATAAGAATGAACATGTTCGACCACATATTTAGAGTTTGTCACATTAATTGACTGCTACATGTCTATGCTCGGTCCATGTCATTGTATTCCTTTGTTATTCAGCTCAAAACTAAGTAAAATGATACGAACTAGGGTGGTGAGCTAAGAGTATAGCAACCCACACAAGTGTGGATGGGTCAAGATTGGATCAAGTTCAGTTAACTGGGTAAGGGTTGCACACAACACATGGAATGTATGATTGTGCCAATTAGGTCAAATTAGCTAGCATTTCCATTCCTTTGCCTAAATTGCATTACCTTATTTAGATATTTTTTGTTAAGTACGTTTTAGGAATATAAAAAAAAACACTCACTAAAAACTATATATTATGAAGACGTCCAATAAGCATGATAACTACATTATAAATACTGCTGGTAAAGAATTGAATTCTTTTTTACAATAGAGAACAAGTTTCATCACCATTGAGTACATATTGTATCACTTTGTGTTAGTGTGCGGCATGCTAAATCAATCTGATTTCAAAACAAAACAATGATGTTTAAGTGATGACATGAAGGTAAAAATCAATTAGTATGTACTATAAAAATTGTGGATTACTAAGTGATGTAAGGATGATGATTGTTTTTCCATACTTTTCACATCTATTGTTTATATATAATGACAAATTATAAGTAGACGACTACTAATCCCAAAATGCAAAATCCAAGAGGTAGTGTAGCAAATAGAAGTTTGGTACATGAAAAGAATGAAGTAATTGGCAATTGGCAGGGCTAATCGAACAGTAGGATGAACATAAAGGCAGTGTCCTCGTGTGCATGGCTTGAACGAACAGAAGCAACAGCACACATGCAGGACAACCTTATGATTGGAGGCTATCGCATATCCTCAATTTCAACTTAAGACAACCAAATCACGCCACACTGCACCTCAACATTCACTTCAATCAATCAATTTAAGACAACCAAATCGTGCCCTTGTTAGCGATGAGACGATAGTAGCTAGTTCCATTTACAAACTATATTAATCCAACCGAGACATCTCGTTGGATCATAGGCCCCACTTATTGTTTTTCCATTCATACTTCACATGCTCTTTCAATTGGTTGCCTACTTCTAAATCATAAAATTATACTGAATTTCGCTAATATAGTAATATATATGTAGCACAATCAATTATTTTAGTTTAGAATGAACAACACTTTGTAATTGTAACGATGACAATCAACTTCTATATTGGTAAAGACCAAACAGGTTTCGAATGTAAAAAAAAAGGGTAGGTGATACCGTAAATGCGATATTGGAGTCTTGTCTATGTAGTCCTCCTCTCCTTTGGTTGCTTATGAGAGTGAGAGTGAGAATGATAATGATAATGAGACTAAGAAAATGCTACACTAAGTTTCAAGTTTGAAGTTTTGAACATTGACAAATGACAAACCATTTCCACCTAACTCATTATAAACTATTTTACTACTTAGTTATAATTATTTAAGAAGTGGAGGGTGTAAAAATTAATCAAAATTCTACGAGTAAGTAGTAGTAAGCCACTCACAAAATTATACATCATGGAGACAAGAGAGTAAAATTCTTTTAAATTTAGAAAATTTTCCATTAGGTCGATCATTGGAAAAAAAGGATCACTATAAAATTAATAGAATCGATGACTATATATATATATATATATATATATATATATATATATATATATATATATTATTAGGCATTTGATATAAGAGATAGAGGTTAAAATCCCTTTTTATCCTTCTCATTTTAACTTTTACCTATACATATAGGAAAAAATCAAATGAGAAAGTTACTTAAAATGAGATGGACAAAAGAGGTAAGATCCAATGTATGAGATTTCACGTAAAAAATCGTATAAAAATGAATATGATCACTTTAAGGGGGGAGAAATTAACTTGGTCACTATAGATTAAAAAATGATCACTACATGTACGTAAAATAGCATGAATTGGATATAAGAGATTAAGGATCAATATGTCTTCTTATCCTTCTCATTTTATATATCATAGCTTTTTATTTTAATTTCTACTTATATTTATTGAGATGCATTTAATAACCATTTAAATATACTGATTCTTATATTATAAAGAGATAGATTATATGGTTAAAGTTTTTAAACTTTGACTCTATAAATAAAAATGAGACAAATATAAAAAGAAGGATGGAGTATCTAGGATATGATGTCCAGAAGCAAGCTAGATTGGTGTGCATTGTATGTTTGAGAAGAGGAAGCATATATTCATGGGAAAAGAAATAGACAAGAATAAAGGTGAACAAAATGAAAAGAGAGAGAGAGAGAGCCTCATTGCATGTATTTGAATAAAATAATACCTATATAGTTCCTCTCTCCCTACTTTTTTGCCCCATTTCTCAAAGGTCACTTTTTTAGAAATACGGGAAAAAAAAGAAGGGGTATTGAATGTTAGAGACATGATTAGTTTATGTATAAAAGTTATTGTGTTAGTGGATAATTCTACATTTAATAAAGTGTTTTAGGAGTATATATAAAGCATTATTTTAAAATTGTAATCGATCATTTTACTCTCATAAAAGTGAAATGAGGACAACTAAATACAGGTTTCACTCTCGTAAAAATATTAGGAAGTAGATATGTACGTCGTTGGACCACAGAACTAGAATTTAGTATGTAGTAAGATCAAGCTAGTAATTGCACCCAAACAAGCTAGGATATTAGGATAAATGAATATGGAGGAAAACAAATGTGAAAGGTCATGGTCATGTGTTGGGTGAACTGCGGACACGAACCAAATCAAAGGGGCCACCCTATGGTTTTGGGGACCTTGCTCAAGAAATTAACAGCACAAGGAAGTTTATCAAATCTTAAACAAAAAAGAAAATTAAAGTATGTTCTTTTTCCAAAGATATTATAGCATGATTGAGAAATATTGTTCTATATCAACTCCGTCCCTTTATTTTTGTCCATTTTTAGTTATAGAGTCAAAGTTTAAAAAGTTTGACTATTTATTCTCATCGTGTTATAAGTAAAAAAAATATTCAAGTGGGATTGTGTTGACTTATCTCGTTGTATTTTTTATATTACAGATTTAGAAAAAAAGAAGAACTTAATTCAAGTTGTATTTTGAACACCGTGAAAAGTCAGATGAGATAAAAAATTTAGTAACATCGTAATAATACTTAATATATCATTATATCTCTTTATTTTTTTTCTTAGCTTAACTTGTTTAGTTTGTATTGTCATGTCACAACTCGAATGTCTTCTTTGCAGAAAGTTGAGAAAATTTAATAGTGAAAGTTTGTCCATCTGATTTTAGCTATAACAGTATGATAAAATCGATCACCCACTTGCTGGATTTTTCTCTGTGGTCCTTTGTGAACCTAAAGTTTCACTTTGATAAAAGGCAACCACATGCATGCCTTGTGCAATTATTACTTTTATCAGATAATTCAGAATCCTAATAATAGAGTTAGTTTGAGACCAAGTTATCTTTGAGTTAGATGATAATAGTTGCTTTTATATATATATATATATATATAATTCCTAATATATCTAATTTATACATGATATATTCAATTACAGTACTTACCTTGCAAGCATGACATCTTTAATACTAACTCTTAAAAAATTTTAACTCGTTAAACTATACATGATAGGAGTATATACAAATTTTTTCTAAGCTTTTTTTAAAAAAAAGTTTACAAAAATAAGCTCATAACCAAGTAATTTGAAAAATAAGTCAATTTAGGCTCAAATAAAAATCATTGGCCCATACAACAATTTGTATTAAGCTGAATTAGGGGAATATGAGAAAGTTGGGCCAAGAGAAATATAAAGAAAATCGTTGCCTAGGGCAACAATTTTCTTTGAGCTAAAATCAAAAGTGGGCCAAGAAAAATTGTTGCCCCGTTAGATGAAGATCGTTCCCCTATTTCACCTTATTACAAAACGTTGCCTCAAGCAACGATTTTTGTCCGAAGCAAAATTGGCTTATTTCCTAAATTAGTTTGGGAAATAGCTTATTTTTACAATTTTGTTAAAAAAAACTTAATTCAGTAATTAAGATCTACCTGTTGAAAGTTGCAAACAATAATCATTACCTACTTGGCTACTAAATTGATTAGAATTGTTGAAATCTATATAGGCATACAAAAATCAATTTATGATGAAAAGCATGGTTAATTTCGTACGAATCGTAGAATTGTAGATTCACCATGCATGAAATCACATCATACAATTGATAACATTATTCTATGTGAAGAACCAACAAGACAAAAGCCAGGACTCCCACCAATCGTCAAAACTTTTTACTGGCCAAGAGTAAATGTGCAGTATAACGCCTCTTGATCTGTTATATCGGTCGGCAGGTTTGCACTACACCATTTGGCAGCTCGCAGTAGGCGCACGAAGGCATGCAGTACGTGCTGGCTATGAACCCCAAGCCTAGACACCCTTCACCTGTGGGTCCATCGA
Source organism: Dysphania ambrosioides (assembly GCA_026401315.1). Lineage (NCBI taxonomy): Eukaryota > Viridiplantae > Streptophyta > Magnoliopsida > Caryophyllales > Amaranthaceae > Dysphania > Dysphania ambrosioides. The sequence continues at coordinate 16,445,243 of CM048661.1, read as the reverse complement.
TCAAGTGGCGGGATTAGGATCCAGACCGGGCCCGGGCCCTTCTATCTAGTTTATGTGGGTTCTTTCTTATCGACAGCCTGTTTTTGGTCGTAGGAGAAAGTTGATAATCGCAATGTTTCCTACAATACGATACAAAAAAATAGTGGAAGACAATAGTCAAGAAGCTCTTAGATTTTTTTTTTTCTCGTACTTTAAAGTTTCTATAATTCTTATTAGTAGAGAACACAATCTAACTATTATAGCAAGATAGGGTGCAAAGTTGTGTTTACTTTAAATTACCAAAAAAATATACAAAAATTATTATTTTTCTTTAACAGAGAAGAATAATATTATTAATAGTAATAAGTCACGCAATATTTAGAATAATAATAGAGATTTTAAAATAAAAATTTAAAATTTTAACACAATTTATATAATCAAAACAATTAATTATATGAACATTAATTAAAGCACAACTTCAAGTTTGACACAAATAGTGTACTTTGATGGATTTGTATCTTTCATGAAGAATCCTTCACAGCTTGATCATGTGCTATAATTATTCGGATAGAAAAATTGATCACAAATCATAAACCCTTTTGAATTCAAATTACCTTCTCGATTACCGACAACTTAAAAATAAAAACTCTTATCAAATACAAGAACTTAAAACCCAATTAAATAAAAAAAAAAACTCTCACAAATGGAAATAACATAGTGAAATCATAAAAAGAAAAAAAAATATAACTATAAAAAGAGATGAAAATAGTCTAATTTCTATTTCTAGCATGAAAAACTAAATTCTATTAAAAGGATTGAGGGAGAAATAGAAGGGAGGCAGCTTTTTATATGAAAGTTATTATTATAATAGTATACGAATAACAGCCACGTGAGCAGGTACAAAGATTGAGAGACTAATTGTTCCAAATTTTGGTCCCTTACTACACGTACTTATGGTAACTAGACTTTCAAGGTGGTACTACGACTCTCCTCTCATATGTCGAAATCATCCTTCATTTGCCAGGACTTTTTTCTTGGGGCAAAACATTGACTAAAACATCACTAAGCTAACGAAATTTGGTTAAGATTTAGGAATATAGTCCCTTTCATCATTATGATTAGGTAATAGTAACTGATATTTGATAAGATTGTGAAATTGTGGCTCTAATAATTTCATTGAAATTAGGTTTAAATTAATTGAATTTTCTCGTGTACTTCATTGCATGCTTGGTTAGTTTGGTTCTTACTTGAATCTGGTTGATTATATTATTTCGCATTAGGTCATACTCAAATTAGAATTACTGGTCAAATAGTTTTCGGAGTAAGGTAAGTAATCATGTAATTTCAAATTCAAATCCATAATAATATATTTATAAACCCCTTAAGTATATGTGTCCTGTGACACTTTTATCTTATATTAGCCTCATTTTATATCAATCTCTCAATTCTAGAATAAAAAATATTATTAATTAAAAAATAAAAATAAAACAAGTGATCTTTTAATTGATAAGTGAGAAATTAATCGCCAAATCAATATAAATGTTTAATATAAAGTAAAATATAATAAAGTATTATACTCCATACTTTTAAAAATAATCAATTTATCAATATTTAGATATCTTTTCTTACCACAATTCTTAATATTACATTAAATTAAACTATTTTTTTTTTCACTTTCTTACTTTTAATATTATAAATCTGACCATTGGACATTAATTAGTTTTTAAGTTCCACTAGTGTCACAAGACGGGAAGAATCATATCCCATTATACGTACGTAGTAGTTAATGTTTAACCATCAAACTTCACTCATTTAGCCTGAACTAGGATGCATATCCCATTATACTAACATCCTTCATGACAATGTAATGTGTCAAAATACTTTCTATTCACTCATGCTCATTGAAGGTGATGGATGAATCATATTACCAATTTAAAGGGTTAGGCTAGGCCTAAGAATTCCATAATGTCGTACTTTGTTTTCAAAACTTAATAATTGTAATTTGTCAATGGAATTTTTTTTTTTTTGACGGGTTTACTGAATATGAAAGATTGGAATAATATCCGATCAAGATATAGAACTTGAGACTAAGTTGTGTGTTGTTTGTGCATATCGTATACTTGTATTATACGAAAATATAAAGAGCATCTATTACACGTTCGAAAACACCTAAATTTTAGGTTTATTGTCTCATATTGTATAATCACATGTTTTGTACATGGACATGTGAGCTTTTTTTTATGTAACTGGATATACCATATATCTGATTGCATATAAGAAAGTCTAGAAAATAATTATTTTGTGGGCTTCATCGAGATTGGTCCATGGGCTAAGTAAAGTGGACAACAAAGGCAAGTTGGCTGCAGCAAGAGATAAAGAGGTTGGGCTTTATTTTGGCAGCATTCGCTTTATGGGCTAGGCGGTAACTGGCAAGTAGTACTGTAGTAGTGTAGGCTGTGTAGTACGCTGCTGCAATCCTGCAAGATTGTGGTAGTATAATCTAGTTTTCTATTTAAATTACAGATCATGTTTAGGACAAGTTAAATTTCACATATTTCATCTTGTAAGGAATTGCCGCCATTTTAATATGATTGTATCCAAGGCACGTTGCACGTTACATTAAGTAGCGTGTCTAAGTCTTCTTTGTCGTGTGTTTGTATCATACAACAAATATAGTGGGAGGTTTATATTTAATACCTGGATCAAATTCTGATTACATTAGTTATTGTTTTATTGGTTGTGGATCTCTTTAAAACAAATGTGTTTTTTTTTTATAAATTGTGAGACATATTCTTAAAAGACGAGGATTGCTCCTCACTACAAATAGAGCTGTCAAAATCGGACCCAATCCGATAAATTACCTGAAATCGACCTGGATCCAACCTGATTATGACCCAAAAATAAAACCCAGCCCTCCCTGAATCAATTCGAAATAGATTTGACCCGATAAAACCCAATTTGTGTCCGACTCGTTACAGACCCAACCCTAAGACAACCCAAAACCAATTAAACCCGACAAATAGCTGATATGTCCAGATTTTTAACAACTCGTGACCCGATTTTAATCGACATATTAACAAATTAAACTGAATATATGAACCTGACTAGTAATGTAGATAATCGATATTAAAAATACACATCGTATACTAGCTTGGTACAATAATACACATTTAGTAATCATTACCTCATAAATATTTTTTTTTTTTTGCAATGACTTATGGTTTGACCATCATATAAAAATAAGTTATCACATGAGTTAATCAGAAATTACCCGAGACGGATAAAACAAAATAGCAAATAACGAGTTATAAATTGATAATAACATGTCATTAATGACCCGATGCAGACCCGATAATACTCAACCTAGATTTCAATCAAAATCAAGGTAACCAATTACCATAATTGACTAGACCCGAAATATACCCGAATTCAAAATAAACTGCTATAACTCGTCTTGGAACCAACTCGGATTGATATTGACCTGAAACGAATACGACCTGACTCGAATCTAAACCAAACCTGAGCAAGAAAATAACCAATTTGACCTGAGCCGATACTGACCAGATCCGACCTGTTAGGCCAAATTGACCTGATTTAACCCAAATCAATAAGTACCGACCCGCGATGGATTAACTTCTAACTGACCCGTGGACCCGAATTGACACCCAAGTCTACAAATCTATCGGAGATCACTATTTACAACTTTACAAGTCAATTTTGGTGTAGGGTATTAATATTCCTTATTTATATTTCAAAAAACATAATAGGACTATCAGAGTTCAAAATTACAAAGTATGGAGAACTTTCTGATTTAGGTTATGTGAGACATTAAATTCATATCTATATTAATACATTAAGAAATAGTCTTATTAAAATTAACTTGTGCGCATGAAGCTCTTCACACTTATTCTATGACTCCTACATATGTATTCAAAATGAAAATTTGGCTTGTATAAGATTTAAATTTCCAATCTCAAAGTTTTGCACCAAAGACATGTACTACGATATTTCATATATGACAAATTGCATTTGAAAAAACTAGTAGGTGATAATATGTAAATAGAAAAATAATAGACCAATTACACAGTAATTTCACATATAAGGTTAAATATGTAATTTCTATTAACTATTTGGGGGCAATGCCCAGCAAAAAAAAACAAATAAAAGCATAATTTGGCTGGCTGTTGCTCAAACACTCTTCGTAACACTACAATTCTCTGAGCTCTCCAATGAAGCTCAAGGATGCTGTTTATGACTTTATACATGGAGAATTCATTATGTATATCACAAAAGTGATGGCTATTTATAGCCTTTACAAAAGTAGTAGCAGCTAAGTCTATCCTAGGAGGTAGACCTGTTCAAATGGATGGAGCCTCGTTAAGAACCATTGACCGGCCCATTTGTAAAAGCTTCTAATCAATAAAAAGCCTAATAGGTCGGTCTCTTAAAGGATCATGTTTTATTGGGTCTTTAATGGGTTAGGTCGGGTTAATAATGGACCAATAGTTTGCAAGACTTTTAAACACTATCAGATACTGAATTATTTTCATTTTCTTGCCGATGGTTCACTACCAAAGATTGGAGGTGATACATGTAAACTATCACCCTCTATAGATAAAAAAAAATATACTTTATTTGGACGGTCCAGCCCAACTCGGCCCTCCTAAATACAAGTAATCTAATATTTAAAGAAGCTAGAATTACGTGTTATAGACCCAGCCCTTGTGGTTTCTCTAAGGCAGACTAAGCTAGTGAGTGAGCAGGTCAAAAAGAAGTTGTGCAGACCAAAAAGTGTAGTTGTGCAAACCAAGTGAAGGAGTTACGCAGGCTAAGTGAAATGTGTACATGCCAAGAGAAGTAAATGAGCGTTAGGCCAAGCATGAGTCTCTCTCTCTATATATACTAACTCAAGTGAGAAATTAGAAGGTATGAGAAAAAAAGAAGTGAGAAAAAACACACATAAACACAGGACACGGAGGGAAGTTAGAGAGGTGTATTTTTTTCAGAGGTCTTGCGACAAGCTTCACAAAAACGTATAATACCAAAGTTTCAACCATCGAATCATGTTGAAATTTGGTCATCTTGTTGAAGACATATAGAGCTTTGTTCTCAACAGTTGGATTATTGTCAGATATAGTATCGGTACAAAAGACTCGATTTTGGTGGTTTCTTTACCTTCTCTTCTTTTTTCTTCTTGTTGATTCTCTTTTGTATAAACTTGTTGGTGGGTAATGAGTTGTTGTAAACTATATTGGGTTTATTTTGTCCTTAATTTGATTATAATAAGATAAGAAGCTAGAAAGGGTGAATTTCTCATACATCATATGGTGGGATTTTCCACGTAAAAAATATTGTGTTGTTGATTTATTTTTGCATTATAATATTTTATATGCTTGATATTCATAATTCGTTTTGTGCATTGTCTTTTGGTTTGGTGAATTAGTTATATAGATTGAGACGTGTTATTTGGTTGTGTTGGGCCCAACCACTACAAGTGACCCGCATTTAGAGAGATTCACATAAAAACCACTTAAAATAAGAAAAAAAAGAGCTAGGTTTTGGTCTATTAGAAGCTCATGTAAATTAGTCCTTGGCAACACACAACAAACTATGAGGGAATGAACAACCTTAGCATCGACTTTCAATATACTATGGATTAACTGACGCAAAGTTGGGGGATTGGGATGGAAAAAGGTAGACTTAGCTTGAGACACACACTCAGTATAATAAGGGGAGGAATTAGTCCAGCCATCATTTGGAACATTTAGAATTTTGGCTAAAATTTTTGGGTTCAACGTTACGGGATTACCTTTGTCTATCATACTCAAGGTGATAATTTTATTTTCTCTTTTTGAAGTCATGTTCAAATAAAATAGACGGGTTAACATAAGGTAAACAACTTCACCAACATCAATCATATGCAAAAGAGAGGAACTTTTGAACATAATGACACCTTCTGATTTAGAGGAGTCAAGCAAATCCATTGCAACTGACTCACTCACACAAAACTTACAGGATTTAAAACCACCTTCCCATAACCCAGCCAATTGACGATTTCTAAACCATGAAGAGGGAAGGGAACCAAAAGAAGGATAGATTATACTCGATACCTCAAAAATTGGAGGGGATTGAACCTTGGAGCTCTCTAGATTATCAGCGACAAGCACACAAGGAGGAGATGAACAACTTTAACTACCACAGGGTTAGAAAGAGGAGAACTTACAACTTTAATAATTTGAAGGGATAGAGCAACATTTTACATTCTCCGAGACAGGTGGGTTAGATAGAGGAATCTGAGGAGATGAGGGAGGTGAAGGAGATGCATATGGAATTGAATAATCAACGGATGGAATATCCTTTTTGGGTTTTTGAGCCAGCACGGTTCTAGTTTTCTTTGGAGCAGGTTTAGCAACAGTGGATTTTCACTTACGTGCCATTCAAAGGTTTTGAGAGAAGAGAGGTTGAAGATGAAAAGGAAAGGAGTAGTACAAAAGGTTAAGTACGGTGAAGGTGAAAGAAAGTAGGTAAGGTAATTTAAAGAGAGTGAAACGAGTATTAGGAATGAAAAGGGTATGATGGTTTTGTGGATGTGAATGTGACGGTTAAGAGGAGTGGGAGAAGATAAAAAGCTTGAAGTGACGGTTCAAAGGAATAATGATGAACATAGGCTAGGGTTAGACTAGGTACACGGTAATCAAATCAAAAACATTTAAAAATTTACAACCATACCGTAAAACGAAAAAATTAAACCAAATGAAATATTTTAAAAGAAAAACAGAAAACTTATTATAGAACTTGTATTAAAAAAACAACAAAATATTCAATGCTTATCTAAAAAGATAATCACCAAATATCAATGATCCAATTTAATGTATAAGACACGAATTTAATCAAGGAAGTGACATGCACATTAAACCCTTGATTTGTACGTGCAAAACACATTGTGAAACATTTAATATATCCATGCAAAAAGATAGATATATACAATTGTTCCCTTAAGTTGATGCTTCCTTGTTCAACATGCCAAGCTCAAACCATATAAAGTTAAATCGTTATTCGCTTAACGACTTAGTAAATATGTTAGCAAGTTGGAAATTAGTAGAAACGAAAGATATAGTTACATCGCCTTTCTCCACATGATCACGAATGAAATGATGTCAAACATCTATATGCTTAGTACATGAGTGTTGTACATGATTCTTAGTTATTGATATTACACTCATATTATTGCATTTGATTGATATTCCTTTAAAGGACAACCCAAGGTCTCAAAGTTTGTTGTTGAGATCGATATCCATAAAATTTGAGAGCAACAAGAACTGTCTGCAATGTATTCGGCTTTGGCTGTAGAAAGAGCTACGGAATTTTGCTTCTTTGAATGCCAGCTAATGAGAGATGATCCCAAAAAATGGTAACAACATAAAATGCTTTTTCTATCAACTTTAAAGCCTGCAAAATCAGCATCTGAATATCTAACAAGTTCAAAGTTATTATTTCTAGGGTACCAAAGACCATAATCCTTAGTCCCATTGAGATAGCGCATGATTCTTTTGACTGCACTCAAATGATATTCTTTGGGGTTAGCTTTTAAACGAGCACACATACAAACATTAAACATAATATCAAGTTGACTTGCAGTAAGGTAGAGAAGTGATCTAATCATACCTCGATATTCCTTTTGATTTATCGACTTACCATTATCATCTTGATCTAGTAGCAATGCTGAACTCATAGGAATTTTAGCTTCTTTGGATTAAGTCATGTTATATTTCTTTAGAAGGTCTCTCATGTATTTTCCTTGATTTATAAATATGCCTCCTTTCTCTTGTATAACTTGCAATATAATCTGAGGGAGAAATTCAACTCATCCATCAAGCTCATTTCGAATTCCCTACACATAATCTCAGAAAATTCCTTGCAAAGAGAATCATTAGTATCACTGAGTAATATGCCATCAACAAAAACTTGGACAATCAATAAATCTTTATCTTTGGTCTTCACAAACCATAAAACACTTTGTCAAGTTTAAAAACATGATTTGGAAATTTTTCATTTTTAAAACCTGTGAATTGAGCAACATATACCTTTTCTTGTAAATAGCCGTTCAAAAATGTATATTTGACGTCCATTTGAAATAACTTGATTTTCATAAAGGAAACAAAGGCAAGCAACATTAAAATAGCCTCCATTCTAGTCATGGGAGCGAAAGTCTCTTCATAATCGATCCCTTCATCTTGACTGTATCCCTAGGCTACAAGTCTTGCTTTATTCCTTACAATCTTTCACTAGTAGAAAATCATTTAATTACTTTGGTACAAATATTGCGGTTATATATAATTTGAAGTACTTAATGGTTGAAATATACCTTAATACTAAGTGTTGTATTTTTTTTAAAGAAACGCAGCTCTTAAAACGTCAAATGCTGTGGTTATTTAAAAAATCGTAGCATTAGTACCAAATGTTACGAATTTTAAAATAACCGCATCATTTGCTAGTTATATGTACTGATCCTACATTAAAGGCAACTTCATTAAGCACTGTGTCAAAGATGATCCTACATTTAAGGTGGTTGTCATCATAGAAATGGTGCGTGGGAGATTCCACCACAACATATCTTATTTGAAAGCTCGGTATGGTAAGCAAGTTGCAATAGCTTACATTTATGGCAGTTGAGAAGCTTCTTATGAACGCCTGCCTCAGATTATGCAGGCATTGAGGGATACTCATCTTGGGATCGCCATGGAGTGGTGGTCAGAGACTCTCGATTTCCAGGTTTTCTAGCTGGTATTTTGGGCTTTCAAACCATGCATAGATGGGTTCCAACATGCACTTTCTCTTATTTTCATTGATGGCACACATTTATATGGAAAATACATGGGGAAATTACTCATAGAAATAGGGGTTGATGGGAATAACAAACTATTTCCTCTTGTATTTGCTCTCATGGGGAATGAAAATGGAGAGAGTTGGAGCTAGTTCATGCATGCATCCAACATCGTGTCACCAACAGAAGAGGGTTATGTGTGTTATCTAATCATCACCCATATATGAATTTTTTAGTTATGAAAGTATTGGTTATGAATTTATTAGTTACAAATTGTATGTTATCTGATCGTCACCCAGGTATTATTTAAGCCATGGATGACATACATACTGGTTGGACTCCTTCAGATGCATTTCACCTCTTTTGCATTCGTCATGTTGCTTCAAATTTAAACTCTCACGTGAAGAATGCCGTGGTGAAGAAAACATTCATTAGAGATGCGTTTCAGCAAAAAACATCTAAGGTTGACAAAATCATTAGATGCATTGCTTAGGTGTTTGCAGATGTTGCTGAATCCACGGCATGACAATCGATAAGTGGTCCCTTGCTTACGATGGGGGTTATAGGTATAGATATGCAACAATGAACATGGTAGAATTGTTCAACAGAGTCATCAAGGGTACTAGATTTCTGCTAGTTTTAGCAATAGTTGAGCTATCATTCTGCAGAGTGAACAAATGGTATATTCAAAAATGACAAATTACTAGGGAACGACTTGTAGCAAACCATCCATACACGCCTTACTTGGAATAGAAGATTGAAGTAAATTGAAGTAAGGCCAGATTCTATAGTGTTGAGTCGTTCAACAATGGGAGCAACGTATACAAAGTGATAAGTGGCCGAGAAAATAGAGTGACTCGTAAGAGGGGTAAGTGTTACATGGTATGTTTCTCTGATGGTACGTGCACTTGCAATAAGTATCAAGTCTACCACTTCCCATGTTTGCATGAGTTGACTTTGTATGGTGAGTTTCACGTTTCAAAGCATCTTTTTTTGATCCACATTTCCATACCATGACTTACCTGCATACGTATGAGCCCCAACTCCATCTATTGCTTGATGTTACGATGTGGACAACATATGCAGGACCAAAACTGATTGTTGACGAGAGCCGAATCTGACCTAATGGTCGTCCACGATCAAAGATGTTGACGAATGAAATGGATGACAACATGGATCGAGGAGTCACGTGTAGTGTTTGTCATGTTGCTAAACATAACAGAGAAAGTTGCCCACAAAGATGGGCCTTATTGTACTTCCATTGTATCATATTTTTGATTATGTCTTAGCTTTGGATATGTATTAGTTTTGATTATTTACTAGTTTTGATACTCTTTTAGTTTTATATTTTGAAAGATATTGGTTTCAGTTTCGAGTAGCCATTTATACCTTATGGTTGTTTTTAGATTACATTTACAAGTGATATGGTTTAATTCTTATTTTGACGAATAGGATATGGATTTATATCCTTTAGATACACCTGTTCTTTGCCTACAAGCGTCACACTGTTCTACAACACTATGGACTGGCGAGTTAGATTCAGCGGAGTTGCTAAACACTCGCTATCACACCCTTGACTGGTCTATCGGATGACAGGGTGTTACATTATGTTTGACGGGCGGGTCTATACGACATCCACCGGTTACAGACGCTATGCATAGATCGAGGTCTTATGAGTGCTCTAGTCGAGAGGTGAAGGCAGGAGACACACACCTTCCACCTACCTGTCAAAGAGGCGACGATCACATTATGGGACGTCTCCATTCTCACGAGACTAGCAATGACGGGTAGGGTAGTGTCTAAACCTTGCCCCAGCTATTTCCACCAGGCGATTCAGAGACTTTCTGGAGTCGCCTCACCAGAGAGTGTCATCTAGCATTCCACTATGAGACTGACATGTTTATCTCAGGCTTTCCATCATCTACCGCCGCCAGATGCAACCGAAGTCAATATTGAGAGATACACTCGGTTGTACTACTGGTAACTCATTTTCGGTCTCCTGTTTACTGATAAGTTAGGGAACGAGGTGCAGCTCATCTAGTTACACCTTTTCGACCACCCCTGGGACAGTGTAGCTACCTAAAGTTGGGGCAGCACGACTCTCTCCTACTTATATCGACAGTTGTAGTGTGCTTCTTGAGTCAGACAGGGTCGAGCAGCTGTTGATATTTCAAGGCCACTAGTCATTCTTCAGTTACTTTAGTTCTTCTTGTAGTTTATTACCTATTAACCAAGAAATGCAATTCACCCATTGCATTTATTACCTTATATCTTTGGGCGTGGGAGCATAACACCGTTTAGTGTCAAGTGATTCCTACACGTCGTAGATGAGCCGAGGAGGAACAGGTCATGCCTATCTTCGTTGAGCCGGTGTACACTATAGATGGAGAGCCGTATGGGACTGGATGGCTTGTTAGACAGGATGACGGATACACATGTAATATTTCAACTCCTATCTCATTCGTATATGTGAACTATGTACCTCTGTTTTCAATAACTAATGTTTTTATGTCATTTTCTTATAGATGATCTAGGATTCGTATCTCGAGGAAGAGGGTGATGAGAACGAGTGGCGTGTCATTGCGCTGCTTATCTTTTTGAGTGCGTCGAGTTCAATTTGTTGATGCAAGTCATGCAGCAGTATAGATCGCGCCAGGTCATACCACCTTCGGCGGACATAAGCGAGGACTTATACTGGGTGGACCGACGTGGAAAGGCTGAAGTCATTTGGACCAACCAACATTGACAACACATTGAAGCGTGGGATAGGCGTCTGTAATTCGTCGTAGAGGTCGATCCTCACAAGGGAGCTATGGATTACTTCGATTTGTACCTAGTCTGGTATTGCCGTATCACTAGGAGTTTCGTTAGCCCCATCTTCCAGCCGTCTCCTTCATACTTTGCTCCTGCATTAGTGCCGCTACACATTGTGGTAAGAATTTTAGCCATATTACTTGTTTATTTATTTATATTACACAATTAACATCATTTCTATTCTTTGGTTCTCATTTAGACTGAGGAGCTGCAATGTATTCATGACTATGTTCACGATAGTCAAGCCATGTGTCCTCTCATGTCAGATCACGCCTTTGGCCTATGTGAGGGGAGTTTGGAAAGGATACGATAGATTCACCGACTTCACCCCTACCCCCCTCTGATAACATGTGACACACCGTCTTTGTCTCGGAGACTCTCACTCTCGATATGCTAGGGCACGGTTACACTTAGGGTCAGTCGTCATCGGTTTACAAATCTCTAGAAGCTCCATTTAGACACCCTTTGCAGTGGACCCAACAGAGTTAGAGTTAGAGCCCATACCTTCATTTGGACGTCATTTTCGAGAAGGGAACTCTTTGGGTTCTAATTATATTTTGTTACATGTATATAAATATTATGCTTTGTATTTAATTCAAACTTTATTCGTGTAATTCAAACATTATTAGCTTTAATATGTAAATTAAATTGTCTTTAGATTTGTGTTTGTGTTGATTTTGATGTTGTTGTTTGTCTTGTGTTGAAGTTGATGGATGTTGGTGGTGTCAATGGATATTGGTGTTGAAGTTGATGGATGTTGGAGGTTTTGAAGATGTTGGTGGTGTCGATGGATGTTGGTGGTGTTGAAGTTGATGGATGTTCGTGGTGTTGAAGTTGATGGATGTTGGTGTTGTTTTGTGTTTGTGTGGAATATGTTAGGTGGTATGACTAATGTTGAAGTTGATGGATGGTGTGTTTTGAATTTGTGTTGGTAGTGGTGTTGTTTTGTGTTTCATGGCTTTGTAGGGACAAAAAGGAAAGAAAAAAAATATCCTTTAGGAAATCGTTGTCTAAAGGGGCAGCGATTTCAGGTCAGTTAGGCAGCGATTTCTAGCTGCCTAAAACCCAGCTCCAGCCCTTATGCCTCCCCATTTAAATCGCTATATCGGGCAATGATTTTACTCCGAACTTAAATAAGCTTATTTCTCAAATTAGTTTGGTATGGAGCTTAGGTTTGCAAATTTTTTTTGAAAAAAAGCTTTAAAAAATTTATTAATTTTTCTATCTTACTAAGGAGATGTTTCTTTCAAGACTTAAATAAGGATGAAAATGATGATTTTAGGTGCATTAACATACAGACTTGATGCATGATGTTGCTCAAGAAGGGCCAGGGAAAGATATCCAAGTTTTGAGTTTTGTTCCAGACAAATATGGAAACAAATGTCCTGAAAGATCTTTTAGTAGGACTGAGATTTGTTCATATATTCATCGATATAGTGAGCAAACACCTGTACAAGTAGACAATTACATGACTCGTCTAGGGGTGTTGGACTTGCAACGTTTAGGTATTGGAAGTTCTCTTGGTTCAATCGGTAAGCTGCTACATTTAAGGTATCTCAATCTCACTTACAATACTTTTGAGGCACTCCCTGATTCAATTACTAATTAAGCTTCGTAATTTGCAAACATTAGTTTTATTCTGATGTTCTAGATTGAGAGAGTTGCTGCATGGTATCAGCAAACTAGTGAAGCTTTGGCACTTGGATGGATATAGCTTATTGTGGCAATGTTTTGTTGACTTCCTTAGAGTTCTAACTAGTTTTGTAGTGGGTTATGAGAAATCTACCTGAAGAACAATGTGATGAAGAGCTCAAACACCTGAAACTTCTCACCAACCTAACAGGTCGTTATCTTTATTATTGTTGGCGAGTGATGTGAAAGGTGATTATTTGAGAAACATGAAACATCTCAAGGAGGTTTCCAACAAGCTAGCACTAAAAGCTGCGTGGACGCTAGAAACACAACGTTCTTCCCCTCCCTTGAAACCCTTCCAATCGTTGATCACACATAATAAAGCAAAAACCGCATAGAGAACATGACACTGTTACAAATTCGTAGATGATGACAGTTGCGACATCAAGTCTCACTACCCTATCCACCATAGTCTATAATGAGCTGGACTTCATCGAACTTTAAAGAGGCATTTGACGGTTGTGCCTCTTCTCTGCGAAGCCTTGAAATCGGTGGTTCGGTACTTCTGCAGAGACTTGCTAGAGGGTTGGAGCATCTTAATGCCTTGGAATGTTGTACTTATATCATCCCATTGGATTCTGTAAGCTTGAGTTTTGTTGTACCTTGAATCAATTTGTCACAACTAGTTTATTTTGTTTACGAAGTATCATGCACCAGCTAATCTAGTGTTGTTACATACTCACTGCAAATTATCTTCAATTTCATGGTAACTTGTTTATTTTCATGTTTTTATCATTGAAATAAGTTTTCAGGGTCATCCTTGTATGTATCATGGATCATGGCCACCATTGACTGCACTGGTTATCCGATCACAAGAACTTTTATGGCTCAAAATTCTTGACATATTCATTTCCTAAGAACTTGGTCTCAAATGCACTAACCTTCAGATGATAATGCAGTTAACCTGTCTATATGGCCACTGTTTAAGTAATGGTAATTTTCTGTCTCGGATGCCGCAGACTTTTTTTTTTAGACTAACTTTGATTCTTTGCTTTGTTACATCAATCTAGAATGGACCAAGCGCATCTGGGTAGTACTTGTGAATGTGCACCTTTTCGATGACCATAGAAGATTGATACTGACTACATTACAGCTCTGGAGCCATGAGTATAGAGAAGGATATAGACAGGCATGAGGGCCTGCTGTACAAGCTTAGAGGGCTAATTAAGTTTGAGCATAATGTGCCCTTGCAGCCCTGTGTAATTATCCATCCATAGATGTTATGGCTAGATCTGAGATATATGGCCGAAAATTATACTTGTTTTTTCTGTGCGGTAGATGTATTATACTTCGTATACACTTTTTATGCATATAGTTACACTAACTAGTCAGTAACATGTAACAAGCTGACTGAAGAATCAATAGGAGATAGGATAGGATCAATATACTCTAGAGGGGGGGTGAATATAGTATGGTCGTTTTTCGAGTTAGGCTTTCAAGGCTTTGAAACGGGTTTTGAGATGCGGAAAATAATTAACTCAGGTTTCAAGGTCTTGAAGTAAGTTTGAGGCTTTTGAGCAGAAGAGGTTATCACGAGATAAAAGAATTAAGTAAAGCAAACGAATATGTAAATGCAAATATAAAGGGGACGAGTATTTGTTACGAAGTTCGGCAATGTGCCTACGTCTCCGCCTAGGGTTTCCTACCCTTAGGATTTAACGATCTTTATTTCCTCCTTTAGAGACCTAAAGCCACCTTCGAAGATTATCACCCAATCTTCTATACCGTAGCTTTCCCTAGCTACACTCTAGCGTCTCAATTCCTAGAAATAAAAATCTCCTTTCTTTTTCTGAACCTTTGAGTATTATAAACTTTACTCAAGGTATATCTCTCTTTTAATATTTCTTTTTCACTCACAAGATATACTTGATAATCTTTTCTCTCAATACTAAATTACAATGCTTCAGCTTCAATCAATTTATTCAATGCACTAGAGAGGAAAGTAATTTTGCTGTAGCTTAGATGTGTATCACGTTGGAAAGCTTCTTGTTATTCAATGCTTCAGCTTCAATCAATTTATAGACATACGAACAACGGATAGACTTCATAACAGATTTATTCAAAAAGTCGTTGCTTCAGGGTCTTGACTGACCACTTCAGGGACTTGAAATGTAACAGATTCTCCGAATAGCTCGCATTTCGGTTGTTGACTGACTTTCTTCTATGAGAGCACGTCCAACAAGGTTGTTTAACCCAGCATATCTTCAATTCAAATCCTTAAGCTTAGGAAGACCACTTTGAACATTGTTCATCCTTATCTTGATAGAGTTTGAATTAATTCAAATGCTTGAAGTCCATGAAGTAACAAATTCCTTATTTTAAGGAACCAATTTGAATTGCTTAGCTGAAAAACATTTAATCATTATCCACTAACAACAACTTATTAGATGAGCCGTTAGTATAATATAAAATCAGTGGGAGTCGAAGGACTTATGAAGTATCATACGCATATACCAACTATGAACATATACAATCAACATATATTAGATGATATATACTTGGACATTTATTAATAGGGACTTTGTATTATCATTTTGACTTCCATCATTCATACTTATATAAGCAACATAAAACATATACATAAATATCAAGGTAACAAAATATATACATCAAGGTGGAGTCTTCACTGACGAACACTTCTGCTTTAAAACATCATGCAAAATTGCTTGAATCAAAGAAACTTAGGGCTTTGTGGAGCTTTATCTCAATTGTTTAGTTCATAGCAAGTCTAGCATATACTTTATCTTTGTGTGTATTGAATGCGTGCAAGAGCTGCTTGATTATAATTAATTGTTCGATTCTTGTTTTATTTGGTCTATATTTTTGCAATGAATCTAAATAACTCAACCAAACAGCTGATGTTTCAAATTAGTATGTATTAGTCCTTCGTTTCAGAATAAACTTAGCACTACCTATTCATTCATCATATAATTATTGGAGCACGTCAAGAAAAAACTCATGAAACATAAAATTACCCCACTTGGCTTATTGTAACAACTTTTACATACGGAACACTACGTAATTGCATAATCTAGTCCTTGAGTGTCTAAATAGATATATCTCTATTTATAATATTTCATTTACCAACTTTGGCTTGTCTTTTTTTTACTAATATTTTTTTAAAAAGATAATTGATATTATATATAATTTTATTGGAAGAGTTACAATATATATTCTCTTGATGTACATTTCTACGAGAAGACAATTAAAAATATATATCACCGATAAAATATTATATAGACAAATGTGTCTACTCCAAATAATATATATTTAAACATAAAAGGAAGGAGTACAGAGTACTATAATACATAATATTTTTATATAATACTCCCTCCATTTCTTGAAGATTATCCAATTTGACCATTTTCATGAGAGTTTTATGGTTAAAAAGGGATAATCTTTGGGATACGGAGTGATATGGTTACTAACATAATACATGGTATACACGACCACACTCTAGATAGAACACCAAAAGCAATGTGTCCAACCTAAACTTATTTCGAAATATATAATCATTCCAAATTAAAAAGTTACATCCATCAGCCACCACGAGTCCATAAGATAAGACTTTAACACGAGGGTATATCATCAAAGAAATGTTCCAAGCAACTTTGATCAAAAGTAAAACTACCAATATCTTCTGGGAATGGTCCAGAGATGAAGGGGAGTTCCGACGAATTCGTTGTCCTTATGGAATGCAATTGCTTATTCTTAAGTATGAAAATATAGGACCTTTTTTTTCCTTGGGATTGAGCGTTGAAGCAACTCATCGACGTATTGTTGACGTCGGACTTGAGCCACTTGACTCACTACATGAACCTTTACAGATCTGACCCGTTTGTTACCGTTGCTAAGAGTTTTGTTTCCCATGAAGCCGCAATATTAATTTGAGTTTATGTATAGATGAGAAATCAGGTGGGTTATGCCTGCCACAACTGATCTAATAAGAATAACAACACACAAATATTAGTTGAAATTTTATATCAAAGAAAGGTGTAATTTCTACAATACACCTAAATATATCGAATGAAGGAATTGCTGATGAGAAGCACTACACAAAATTACGTGCGTACCGTAAGTGTTTCGGTGCTACCTAAGCGCTAGCGCAAGCCTAAGCGTTTGTGCACGCAAATACTTCCTCGATACACTCAATGTCTATAGAGTCTCTATTACAAAGTTTGGGTACTTTTGAGTGATACTATTGTAGTGATATTTGAGGGTTAATAAACAATAAGAAATAGATACATATAGAAACAAATCAAGTATGATAATATCTTATAATATAAATCATTACCAAACAATTATTCATTTGTCTTTATACAACCAAGTGAGAGGTTTAATAAGAGATAGAGATTGCATATGATAATACGCACAAAATTTTCAGAAATGGTATGTGAAAATCACAACATATCCTTAGGAAACTTCCAAATGTTTGCCAATTTCTTAGGAATTTGACTCGACCACATAAAAAGTCTACTTCCACAAGAACTTGGAGCCTAAGGAGGTCAAACCCTAGCATGAATATATCTGCTACGCAATCAATGCAACAAATCCATACTGATTACGGATAATAACAGATATGCCTCTGAACTTTAGAAGTAGAACTTGCTACCAAGTGTCAGCCACAAAATCTACAATGTTGTCTCAGCCTAGAAAAGACATTAACATAATTTGATGAAATGAATTCAGTATTAACTCTAAGGTTAAGTTATCTTTATCATATTTTTTTTTTAACCTTAAACAAATTTTACTAATTTAAAATTATTAATTGAAACGTACATTTTAATGATTTTTGTTGCTAAAACTTATTCTTACCGATTAAAATTGACTTTACTAGCAAAATACGTTGGTATTATTTAATTAATGTGAACAAAATAAAGCCCAAGCAAATACTTGAATTTGATATAGGACTCCGTAGAAAGTGATGGCTGGAGCATATGAATTGGAAAGTGCATATGGTTAATTGATGATGTGAATATATGAGGGAGGGTGTTCACGAATTTGTAGTTGGAACACTTGGAAGTCTTGAAATCACGTTTTTTAGAACAATGTACTTGTTTGAATGGAAAGCAAATCAAGAATAAAGATATGACTTGATCTTCATTGGAACAAATACTGAATCTTGATCAAAGCCTCACGGAATCCCTTTTGAACAATCACTACACAAAATTATTTAGCAATTTCTTTCAAAAAAGAATCACTCAAATTCGAAAAGAAAGGTTAGGTATTCACACAAAACAAGTTTTGCATAAACAAAAGTAAAGAAAGCACAAAGCTTGGAATTTTATAATCAATCACACTTTAAGCTGATTACATGATATTTATATAGGAGCAAAACCCTTAAACCTAAAATATTTAGGAAACCTAAATTAGCCCAAACACTAAACATAAGCCTAGAAGATCCTAAATCAATTAGGACTATTAGAAGAAACTTTTCCTATCCAACTCGACTATGAAATGTAAAATGTTATAAAACATCTTTCAAATCAATTTTGGTAACACAACACAAATCATAATCGTAGTAGGATTAGTAATCTCAAAAAATTCTATTCTAAGTAGGATTAGTAAAATTATAAAATTGTAAACCGAGTAGAAAATCAAACCATCGCAATACTCTAATCATGCCATTTTGTTATAAAATAAACCAAGTGCAAAATTTGAATAAATTCACAAAATTGAACATTTTGATGTTCCTTATTTTATCCATATCAATTGACCAAAGCCACTATCATTGAAGGAAGTTACATTTTAACTATTTTACTAGGATATCATTAAAACTTTAGTCCATAGTAGTGGATAAATTTGAAAGGATGCTGATTATGTTAATGAGTACATCCTTGAATTTAATTACTATAAATATCGCTTCTTTTAGCTGCTTAGTGGTTAAATAATAAGAACAACATAATGCTTTGTAAGAAATATTTGATCACAAAGCAAACTTTCTGGTTTAATTCGGTGAATCATGTAACTAAATATAAAAAAGAGAAACTTTTCTAGAGTACGTATGGGGAGAGTCACGTAAGAAAAATAAAGTAATAACCATTTTTTATTATAGTTATTAAAAAGTGAAACTAAAATAATATGTTATATTTACCTTAAGAAAACTATCATATCTTGTACCATAAATAAATAAATAAATTCATTTTCTCATTTGCAACAAAAAAAAATAAATAACTATAAAGTATATAAATTTACAATTATTATTATATCACTAAATTCATGTTGATAAGTACTTCAAAGTATTATTCATTTACTATACGTCTCTATGAACTTTGAAAATTTCCAGTTATATTGTGAAAGATTGTGTACTCTCTCTTCATTTATTTTCTTCCTTGTTCCTCCTTACTATACCAAGTAAAAAAGAGAGAATTGATAATGTGTGCAAGTGGGATGTGGGTCCTTTTTTTGGATAGGAAAGAAAAAATTATTGGCCAAAGTAGACCTTTGTGGTGAGGTTAAGGGTATGAGAGAACTATTTTTCCATGAAAGGAATAACGCAAAAGTAACAAGAACATTCACGAATATCTCTAAATAGAAAGTAGGAAGAACATAAATGAACGAAGGGGGTATATGAGTTTAATTAAGACATGTGACTTGAAATGTAATTATATGGTGAGTTTTTATCATACTAAATTAAATTAAGATATAGGAATGGTGAAAACACAAAATTGAGATCATGATAAAGATCTTTTTATTAAATCGATGAGAGAGAGGTAAAAACCAATTAGTAGAATTAGATCATAGAATCATATAAAATCATACAAATTTAAGAAATTGGTGAAAACTCATACGAACGAAGTGCTTCATTATACTCAAATATAATCGATATCAAAAGATTCAGATAATTTTACCAGTAATTTACTCTTATATAATCCATATAGAATAAGAAAAATGTTTTATTTAAGTATTTTTCTTTTAATATTTTATATTACACCTAAAAGAATTAATAATTTACACTATTTTTTAGATATTTTTGAAATTAAAATAAAAGTATAAAATGCTTCCAATGATCATATAGTAAGGTTTGTGAAGACTCCACGTATCTAACCTTGTATATGAATGATGGAAGTCAAAAAGCTTAAGTGAAAGTATAATGCATGTACACGTATATGCTCATGCATGTGTACATATGTAGTTGCAACCCTATACAACTGTTCCTATGCTTATCCGATTTTGTATATTTAACGTATAACATGTTTGCTATTAGTGGTTTGTTTTCAAATAACTTTTCAGGTATAACAACTCAAGTTTAAAATGCTTCCTTAAAATAAGGAGTTTGTTATGCTATGGACTTTGAAGAATTTGAATAAATTGGTCTTCCTAAGTTTATGGAGTTGAATAAATTCCGTCAAAGATGTGCTTGGTTGAATTAGTTGTTGGACGTGCTTATGTTGAAGAAATTCAGTCAGCAACAACATCTCAACCGTAATTCAAATTCTAAAGATATTCTGTTACATTTCAAAACGGCTAAAAGGTCTTCAAGAGCAACTGCCAAGAAATATGGAACCGCTTTGAAATGGTCAGTCAAAAACCTGAAGCAACGGTATTTTGAATAATTTGTTATGAAGCCTATCCGTTGTACATATGACTCTATAAATAGAGTGAGCTGAAGCATTGAAGCTACAACAAGACTTCCAACGAAATACACATTCAAGCTACAGCAAATAACTTTCCTCTCTAGTACTTACTCTTCATTGTAATTTAGAATTGAGAGAAAAGATTATCAAAGTATATCTTGTGAGTGAAAAAGAAATTTCAAAAGAAAAGAGAGATATGCCTTGAGTAGTAACTATAATACTCAAAGGTTCAGAAAAAGAAAGGAGATTTTTATTTCTAGGAATTGAGACGCTAAAGTGTAGCTAGGGAAAGCTACGGTAAAGAAGATTTGGGTGAAAATCTTCGAAGGTGGTTTTAGGTCTCTAAGGGAAGAAATAAAAGTCGTTAAATCCTAAGGGTAGGAAACCCTAGGCGGAGACGTAGGCACATTGTCGAACTTTGTAACAAATACTCATCCCTTTTACTTGTGCATTTACATATTCATTTTGCTTTACTTAATTCATACATCTCGTAATAGCCTATTCAGGTCAAAATCCTGAAACCCGCTTCAAAGCCCTTGAAACTAGTTTTATTATTTTTCCACATCTAAAAGACGTTTCAAAGCTTTGAAAGCCTAAATTCAAAAAACGACCATACTTTATTCACCCCCCCCCCCCCCCCCCAAGAGTATATTGATCCTAACTATCTCCTATTAATTCTTCAGTTTGAAACCATTCAATATCTTATCAGTCTGTAAGTTGGATTTTGGATTTTGGTTTGCCATACAACAATCTCTTATTCTTTTAATGTCAATGGGGAACTCACTATGCCCTTTGATGGAAAAAAAGGTTTAATAATTAAGGGTGATCCTAGATCTCCTTATGTATTGGTTTCTTGTATGAAGTACCTTAACAAATGCTTAGCTTGGTTAAGGAGCAATTAATCCTGCAAGTTTCATCTAAGATGTAGGAAGCTCAACTTGAGACATGTGTGCTTTGCAGATGACTTTTTTCTCTTTACAAGAAGTGATCCAAACTCTGAGAGAGAGTTGTTTTTTGGCTTTTGACAAATTTCTCTAGTGCTTCAAAACTAAAAGTCAATCAAGCAAAGAGCTCCATTTATTAGGAGGAGTCCACAGTGATGTTCAACAAAGTAATCTTACTGAATTTGGTTTGGTCTCTGTAGAAGGTGTTCTATTATCAATTTAAAAGCTTAGTATGATGCAGTTTCAACCACTAGCTTGTTAAAAATATTCTAACAAGGATTAACTCTTGGTCTACAAAGCTCCTATTTTATTTAGGAAGAATACATATGATTAAGTCTATGCTTTTTGAGTTTAAGTTTATTGGAGCCAAGTGTTCTAGCTTCCTCAGAATGCCTCTAAACTTACTTCAAGCAGCTTGTAGAACCTTCTTGTGGACTAGAAGCTCTAGAGTGTCTAAGACAGCATTAGTGGCTTGGGATACTCTGTCTTCCTAAAACTGTAGGTGGTATGAACCTCACTTGTCTTAGAACATGGAATATAGCATCAATTTGCAAATTGTTATGGAGTCTTGCATTCAAGAAAGACAAAGTTTTGGTACAGTGGATTCACTTGTACTATGTAGAACAATACAATCTCATAACCATGGCAGTACTACAGCAGGATTGGTCTTTCTTATGGTAAAGTGCAATCTTTGTAGTCAGGAGAATGAAATAGTTTCTCATATTTTCTAATTTGCTTACCCCTTTTGCAATTTGGAGCTCTGTTTTTGGCGTGGATCAATATGAGTAGAAATCCTAGAATTCGAGAATTGAAGACGAAGTTTATATGATGATTTCAGATTGGAACACAAACTCTGGTAAACATCAAGTTTACAAAGTGGTCTTATGCAGTGTGGTATATTTCATATATTAGGAGAGAAATGCTAGAAGGTTTCAAAATGTTCATCCCGTCATGCTCAGAAGTTGGTGGCTCAGTTCAAGGTCATGCATATATTTGTATTCGGAAAGGAAAGCTAGTTTGAGTTTCGCCTTTCCTTTCCCTCTTTTGTTTCTTTATTTTGCCTTTTGGCTTGTTAGCTTGTATGAATGTCCATTTTGTCTCCATGTAGTTTGTTTATCATTGTTATGGTATTAACAATAGTATCTTATTTACAAAATAATAATAATATCTTTATGAGTTTTGGATACACGTTAAAATAAGTGTTTAGAGTCAAAGTAAATGATGTCAACACTTATAAGACCTAATATGACCATATAAAAATCATGGTAACCATATTAATATATTCTCGCATGGAGTTTAAAATTGTCTAAAATGTTTGAATTTTGAAGGTATACACTATTTTAGAGATATTTTCAAAATAAAAAATTAAAATCGTAAAGATAATAAATGATTCATAGAGTTATATGAGGAGGTTTGTAACCATTCAATAACTTATATTCGATTGCCAAAGGCCCCTAAGAACGAGCATACAACCCAATTGTAGAATTTTTTAGAATCGATTGTAATAGGAGCTTAGAGTCGAAGTAAATGGTTTCAATCGCCTTTAGGGCATGATATGACCTTGTAAGAATTATGGTAAGCATATCAAGGTGTTCTCTCACCAAATCCGAAGTTGTTCAAATGATTGAATTTTGAAGTTTATTATGCATTATGTTTGATACATTTTCAAAAAAAAAATTCAAATTTCAAATAAAGTTAAAAAATGCCTAGGGTCTTGTAATAAGTTCACAAACCATTCCATGCCTTACAATTAATTTCCAAAGACCCTAAAAATGAGCTTAGGATCGAACCCAATTGTAAGAGATTTGAAAATAGGTTGAAATATGTATACATAGTCAAAGTAGATGGTTTCAAGTACTTTAAGGCATTAATATATGATCATGTAAAACTCATGATAAGCATATTAAGGTATTATCTCACTTGGTTAAGAATGGTCCTAACGAAAGAATTTTGTAAGTTATATACACTACTCTAAGATAGTTCAAAAACTATTTTAAATGTATTGAATGTTTCCTAGGGTCATATATAAGAGGAGATTTGAAAACTAGTTTATGAACCAATTTGTTGATGTTTTGCAAATCAGCTGAAATAGGTGTTTAGAGCCAATGTAATGGTTCCAAAAACTCCTACGACCTACTATAACCCTATAAGATTCATGAAAAGCATATATATTAAGGTATTTTCGCATTGGATTCGTAATTATGTGCGATGATCATATATATATATATATATATATATATATATATATATATATATATATATATATATATATATATATATATATATATATATATATATATATATATATATATATATATCTGTGTGTGTGTGTGTGTGTGTGTGTTATTTTTGAGTCATTTTTGAAAAATATTTGAAGTTGTCCTCTTGATATTGGTTGCATCATAGGTCATATAAAGAGATTTGAACTATTTTATACCTAATAATCAGTTTTCAAAGGCCTTTAAACATGTTCGAACTATATGTATCTTGCAATATTATGGTTGAAATGATAATTTGAGAATGATTTATAGAGCTCATAGGGTTTCTTAGGACCCAAAAGACCTCCTGGTAATGAAAAATTGTAGTAATGATCTAAACGAGTTTATGTGTAAATTTGTATAGAACATGATCGAGTGCATCCCATGTGTGGTTATTGTATGTAATGATTGATCGACCTCTAAAATATTTATTTTCATAAAATGTTTATTACCATTCAACCAACAACCAGTGAAAATTGACCCAATCCATCAACCCAACCTGAGATATTTTTCATTATGCATTGCTTAGAATAAAAAATTATAAACTATAAGAATATTTTACTTTTATAACTAGTTAGATTTGAGTTGACCCAACCCATAGCAGGGTAGATTGGTTAAAATTTTCAACCCATAAACAGAAAGTTAATTTCTATTGACAAATTTTAAAATGAAATTAAATGGGTTAAACATGAATCCAACCCAATTACCCAAACCAATCCATTGCCTAGTCCTAAGTCAACCCCATTCCTTAAGTTATAATGAACATTTGTGCAAAAACTCATGTTTGTGGATGAATATGCTTTGGCATGAGACTTTTCTAACATACAATTTTGAGCCTAATTACCATTATATTATCATCTTTTATTACAATCTACGGATCTGTCTAACAAGCTATTAGAGCGATGCATGCTTATTGACACATGATTCTTATTATGCGGAATATTGCAAATTTGAAAAACTATGCATGACTTTAGTGAGTGATTGGTTTGATATAAATATTTTTTAAAACAAATCAATTTTCCCCCTTTCTTATTTTTCTTTGTTTAATTTGCAAAGAGACGGGGGAATATAGTTCTTCTTCAATGGAAAATATTTTGCTTTTAAATAGAAAGAAAATTATATTTTCTTTCTCTTTAATTTTCACGAACTCCGATACCTTTGACTCTTCTCCCTTCCATACACTCCATTTTCTTTTTCTCTATAATTTTTCACACAATGAACCAAATAAAGAAAAATTTACTTCACACCCATATTTTCCTCGAAAGTATTTTTCATGATAAATTATTTTATATTAAAATTATTTTTCATCGAGCCCAATGAAACCTTAAAAGATCTCCAAACTACTTTATACAATTCAAATCACAATTAAAAAAAAAAAACAACATTGTCATTGGATTGAAAGAGAAACAAGTCCATTACAATAATGAATGAAGTACATTAAAGGAGAACAAGAAATTAAATGGAGAAAAGAAAAAGCCCATAGCATGCTTCTATTATTATCAATACTCATACAATTGAATACAGGATGTGATTATCAACATATATAGTTATATACCTTGTTAACTTTGGTCATAGTCAAACCCACCCATGCTAGCTAGCTCTTCTAAACACTGATCAATATCAAGATCAAAATCGTCAAACTCCTTCGAATTAATGGTATGATCAGAATACATAGGAAATGATGTATGGTTGCTTTGCTCGCCACTCGATAACATCACACCTTCATCTTTACGACGTTCACAAAACCCTTGCTGATCATGTGCAACATGTAGCACTGGCTGATGGTGCATACTGTTGTGCCCAAACTTGAACACAAGTCTTGGATCAACTTCTTTTGCTTTGCTAAAATTTATGTTAAGCGGACCTCTCATTGGCCTAAGCCTCGTAGGCTGGCGAGGGCGGCCTGTTAGCTGCTGCACCAAAGCGCGAAAATTTGATGCATCCGCGTTCAGTATGGTCACGGGTGACTGCCTTTTCGATCCCCTAGACTTCTTCTTGCTTACCCTCAGATCATTCAAATAATTACTCATTAAACTCGATTTGTTGGCACTGCTTAATACGTAATCTTCTCTTACACTGCAATTATTCGAGGTGATTGAGGAGGCTCTGTCGTACATACTGCGATGTTGGTTATGCGGCCATTCACTAGAATAACACGGCATTATATTCTATAGTTTTTGTAGCTTAATTTTATTTAGGAGTTATGATATAATTTTCTTAGGCTAAGCTCTTACATTATATAGTCAACATGAAAATGTGGAAGCTAAGCTTGACGTAACGGTCAATAGTAAGAACTTGAGGATCTTTCGAGGAAAGTGCGTTAGGCTTAATCTATCAGAGTCAAGCTGAGATCAGTTCAAGACTTTCAGATGTTGTGGAGGGTTGAAGAAGGGTGTTGGTCAGAGAAGTTGTGCACACATACATAAATAATGTATAGGTATGTCAATGTACAAAGCTCATTAAGTGTAACAGCTCAGCTATTTTATTTATTAGCACTCTCTATCATGCATTGACCTGTTTATAATTCAGTAAAATTCAGAAACATGTAATGTATTACTCAGTACAATTTGTTAATTCAAACACATGTGATTACATATCATGATATGATAATATTTTTAATTAAAAACTGAGCTTCGGTATTCTTTTTACTCCATATAATTTGTACAAAGTAATCTATAAACCTACTTTTTTCGAACTAGTTAAATGTCCATTCCTACGAAACATGAACATTGTTTAATGTTGGCTGTGGCTCGACGCCTGATCTGATTCTTTGTGGTTGAGTTCATTCAAGATTGTGAGACAGGCTGTTTTATAGGCTGTTCTATCATCTTTCTTCATATACTTAGGATTCAGCCGTCTAGTGGTCTTCTCCCAAGCATGGATGTCGACCATGGTAAGTAATCAACAGACCGATCCTTTCAAGGTCTTCCACGTTAGCTAGCACAAGGTAATTGTGTTTTCCATTAAGACACCAGGTCAAGAATCCAACTTTAGAAGCAAGGTTGAGATATGTAGACTTGGGAAGCTTTATTTTTTAAAAGTTGGGGACCTAGAAGGAGTCTGATTGACTATTACTACTAATAAGAAAGCTTGGGTGACAAGGAACTTCATCTACGTAAATTAGGTCTCTCCCTTGTGTTTCACATAATGTTCAAGGGAACTGAAACGAAGTCACAAAGTCCAATAAAGCAAACTTAACTGAGCCACCCAAATACAAACTCAAGGCTATGCGGGCTCCAAGGCGTCCAAGCCAAGCCCGAGAATGAATACGTGACCTCAACCTTACCAAGCAGGCAAGCATGGCCACAGCTCTTTCATACCATAGCCCCATTGGGATAAAGCTTCCCTGATTTACATGACATTCTCAGAGATTTCACCCCAAAAAATAATAATTTGATAAAAATGAAAGCAGAGGCTGAGGGAAGGGAACAAAACATGCCGTCAAATTGTCCAAGTTCTAAACCAGTACCCCAATTACAAGGAAGTGAGGAACTACCATACCAGCTGCACCAATATTTATAATATATGATGTGGAATACATAGTTTGAGCAGACTGAACATAAATATTGAACTAATGATAGCATGAAGCCATGAATAGATCTGAAGAGCAATAATGCGTAAGATATATGTACCGGCATATATCACTAGTTTTAGAAAAATAAAACTATAAGTGAGATTGAATGAACAAAACTAATCTTTCAATGCTGTTTATCTTGTTTCAAATCAGATGATGATTCACCAGTGATTTTCGGCTGTGCTGGGGCCACCTTGGCTGGGGTTGAGCGCTCTGACTGACTGAATTGTATCAATATTTGCATGAGAACGGTAACAAATCCCAATGCTACTGCTGAGATGGCAATTCCTTTCCATGAAGACAGCAGAGATGACCATCGTACAAACTTTATCACCCCTAGGACAATGGTAAGCGCCCAAGCTGTGACAACCTGGGTTTCACCAAAAGAATAGAGTATAATTATCATTTTTCAAAACAAACAGCAGCCGCAATCAACATGAGGGTCTTCTAGGGATACATTTTTACCATAAGAGGCTTCAGTGGCCGACCACGGTCTTGGAGATATTGATCACCAAAAGTATCATCAGCTTTATGTTTGTCCAGTAATGCATCCTGTTCAGAAAATCAGCCAATGAGGCAATAGAATCCTTCACAAATGTAATTCAAGCAGAGTAAATGGTCAAGAATTTTCAGCGCACACAGGTAGGGAAATAAATGACAAGCAACTCATACCTTGGCAACAAAAGCATCTCTACACCACTGTGCAACAGCATCATCAGTCTCAGGAATATCCTTCATATTATGCCGCTTGATATGCACATGAAACTGCATCAATCAGAAACAAAAATCAATTTTGAACTCCTCCCTGAAAACACATACCAAGCAGCCATAGCACAAGAACCATACATCTTACAGTTCTTTGTAAATAAGTTCAGTGGTAAATTGAACAAAACAATTACTATATTTGTATATAAACCAAAAAATGGAGCCTTCCAACAGTGCCAGCCAAATATAACAGCCAGGGATAAAGGAAGGTACTAGGTCTCTCAATTTCAAAACATGCATGCAAAACACCTGCAACCTTGTTTCTGCTAGGTGGCAATCTTTAAGCACCACTACATTGAATAGGATGTCTTTTTTTGAGTTGAATATGTTAATGGAAGCTAGACAAAAAAATATGACATCAGTGTAAGTTATATGATATTCACAAAATCATTCCTGCGACAAAGGTATTTAATCTTACCACAGAAGACTGTCCTTTGAAAAGTCTCAGCATTGTAGGCGGAGGTGAACTTTTGGGAATAGCCACAGTGATATCATAAATTGCTGGGACAAACGAACGCATATGACTTACTGCTGTAACAAATCCCTGCACGCAGCATAATAAAACATGATCAGTAAAGTTGGGTCTTTACTCATGAAACTTGGTTAGTGGTTAGAAAAGAGTAAGACGCACAATCTCAATAATTATGTGCAGGAAAAGGCAACATAAAAATTTACTAAAAATTTACTCCAAAAAAACCGTATAATGCTACCCTTCACATAGTCTAACTTCTTTTTCAGATAGATACAATAGAGAAAACAATAACTTAAGCAAGGAAATTGTAATTACCATCATATCATCGAAATCATACAAGATACTGTAGCATCCCATTAGGTAAGTGATCATAATTCATCAGAATGGCAATGAACTTGTGTAATTTTAAAAAGGATATCCCAGGTTCATTGTCTTGGTAATGGAAATCTATCACCAAACACGTGATTTTGATCATAGATTTCCATCACCATTTAACACCACCTATTAAGTCATAATAGATGGTAATGAAAATTTTGAAGAAAAAGAGGTATTTGGGCATGAATCTCATTACCTTGGATATTGGCATGAGGTTTTCTTCCAGAATTTACATAAAAAAAAATCATTTTTATTACCACCGTCATCTACCAAATGGGCCGTAAGGACCTAATATCAGAATACAAAGACCTTCACACAAATAAAAGGAAGCTTTAAGGGGTCCATCAGTATCAACACAAACAAAATCTAACACAACATAGTAAGCCAAAAATTAGATCTACAAACAAAATCTTTTTATTTGGTGGAATGGTAGGTCTGCGACTAATCTTTTGTAAGGAACATAAATGGAACTGGAACTGTCACTTAATAATCAATCCAGTGATAAACTTAGACCTTTGTTCGTGGGATCAAGACATTTCTAGGAATCGGGAGTCCTGTTGAAGCAGCATATTCTTGAGCAGCTCGAAGTTTTGCTTGTGTAAATCGAGTGCCCTCAACAAACAGAGCCAGCCAGAAAGGCTGAGGGTAGTCCTTCAGCTGTTGAAGGCCATTCTGCAAGCAACCCACAAGATTCAAGTGAGAAATTTTGTGCTGGGATGATTCAAGGTATTCATGCATACTCATTCGGGCTAGCACACACAAACATACCTTTAATGTTTTTTCATCCTTGGCCCAGCTTCTCTCAAGGAAAAGATACTCTGAGAACCACATAGACCAACCTATTACCTGCATACAGCAATCAATGAAACTTACCACTCAGTAAAATACTAAGAAATGACAGTGAGAATACAGAAACACTGAGTTCCATAATAATTTAGTATAAATGTATAATAGATAATCTCAAGGTTTTTAACTGTCATAGAGAGTCAATTTGAACCCAAAAGGGCAAAATACTCAACATTCCACCCTTGTACAAAGGAAACTTCCACTAGTCAAAAAACTAGCAATTCTTATTTGCCAAAACCAAAAAAAAAAAAAAACTAACTGTTCATGACCTCAACCTCATATACAACATTATGCAAATTTCATGGGTTAATATTCTTCTTTTATTATTAATATCCTCCCAAACATGGCTGCATTTTTAAACTGAAATAGGACATGCAGGCCATCTCTATCATAGTGTCACTCCAACAACTTCACCAATCTATAGACACTGATCCAATACTTAAAAAGAACATGAATACGAGGATATGATTAATATGATCCACTGAATGCAACAGAAAAAACAAAGATGTTCAATAAGTCCACATGAGGCACTTCTAACAAATCCATAAATTTCAGAAATTCTGAGTAACATTTCACGCAAATCACTTAGGCACAACATACAACTAAAAGTTGCAGATGACGCTATTAGAAGAATTTGCAGAAATGATGCTCCCAAACTAACAACCCAACTACGGCCACAAATATGAACAACTTGATTCTCCAATTCAAAGGCGATAAAATTTGAGTACACAACAACACATTCACCCAAACCAATACATGTGCACAGAAATAGTTGAATTTTCGGGTGCAGCAGGATTAGGGGCATCTGTTTTCCCATCTCACAGAACTGGAACATAAACATACGAGTAAAAACAAGCTTGACAGAACATGGGACCCAGAATGACTCTAAGACAATATAGTTTTAATTAACAAACAAATATAAATAAATTGATGAGAGGATACACTGTCACATCTTAAAAGACAATCTAATTGAGCTTCGAATTACCACAGCATAGAAAGCATGTGTGGTTGATTACATACCGGAAGCATCTTTGATGATTTCTTCATAACAGCTAATGTGCTACCGAGGCAACCTGCCCGCTGTCACAAGTATGCTAGATCAGCTGAGGAGCTAAAAATATGAACCAAACGCTTATGTCCTAAATTTTACATAGAAGTATAGCCGTATAAGTAAAGAACATTTTAGATTCATGGCCTATTTTTACTCAATTTACATTAATAAATGCAAGGATAGCAGCATCGGAAATACTTGCCTGGGCCAAAACCCATCCCACCAGCCAATCAATGTCGCTCCTATGATTAGATACCACTAGTGCATGCTCTTTGCCTGTGAAAATACAAAAAAAAAAAAAAAAAAGGGGGGTAAAGAGCAGAAAAGATCATGGGTATTGCAATACATATGTCAAGATAAAAACAAAGGATAAGAACAAACAGTATTGCTTATACCAGGAATTGAACCCAAAAGTGGCAAGTGCTTGAAAATCAACACTGACAACATTCCCCTCCTCTCCCAAACCAACCCAATACACTACATAGATAAGCAATCTACGGGGTTCAAATTGATTGGACTTCCTTGCATTGAAAAAAGGTCTTGGATTATTAAAAATGGAATGTTTGGTAAGAGTAATTACAAGTCCATTGAAGGCTTAAAACATTTGTTGAAATTGGGATTGCCACTAGGGTCCAACACTGACCCTGAACTTCCACACAATACCTACTGGTATTCATGTTCTCATTTCTGAGACTCCTGACAGCGGTTCTCATGTGATTCCTCCAACACACACTAATACCTTTAGAACTAATAAAAATGAGCTTCTGTACATACCCATCTGCCGAAATGTCTCAGGATCTGTGAAAATTTTGATCTGCATAACACATCGATGAGAAACTAAAGAGATCAGAGATAGTATGAAGCCCATAAAGAACAAAGTTAAAATCTATGTGACAATATAGCAAGATGCAAAGGACATAGAAAGACTAAGGCTCTGTTCATTTCTTTTTATTTTCTGTTGAATTTAACTAAATTTTGAAACCTTAACTTATTTTTGGTAACAAAGACTTAATGTTGCTGAACTAACATTATATTCATTGATTAATTAATTTTTGCTGAACTTAGTTTTGTTGAAATTATCTATAACTATAATTAATTTTAATAATAATAACATCGCACATTAGATCACTGACATTCATCGAATTTGAAAAAAAAGTGAAAAGAAATGCTTTGATCCTCTTTCTTTCCATAAACCAAGAGATTCATTCATCAGGATTCTACTGAATATTGATGATAATGATAATTATAATGACAATGATAACTATGATATTTTTTGTAATTGTTTTTTATTTATGACCTTTTTTCCCCAACAGTTCTACTTACTCTATTATCACTATTATAAACTCCATCATCAGTTATATCATCATTATTAATAGTATAAATAGTATACTCCTGGTCTCACAACCCCTCACTTTCTCTTACTCTGCTTATCTCAAACTGAACACTTTAGCTATTTCGAAGAAAGAGTGCATGGATAAAAGTAATTACCTTTAACAACAGCTAGCATAAAGGATGCCATTCACCAAAATCAACTAAAACAATGATAACAATACTAGAAAAGAATGTGCCAATCTCCCCTCTCTTATGCTACTAGTGAACTGTTTGGCAGAAACACACACAAAAGCATCATTTCTGGAGCACTGTTGTGTTCTGTTAGACTTGGGTTAGAGTTACAAACTTAGTTCAACAAGGCATCAGGCAGGTATCATGTTATTACTATCTAAAATTTCTATTATAAGGTTGTTCAAATTTACACGAGAGCTTGAGCTACTGTTGCCAAAATGAAAGTATATTTCCTGAAACTTGTTTCTACAGTGTAAAACACAACTACTCCAAAGTATGTAATAATATTATTCAAAATCTTCCCTAACTCGTTCACACTAAAACACTTCCAGGTTATAGACAGCGCCAACAAACAGCGTTTAATCAAGATGAAACAGCCGTGTCTTGCCAAAATGTATCACAACTTCAAATTTTACATTTTAAAAATGAAACTAACCCCCAGAAAGACATGTCCTTTTCTCCTCTTGCACAAGTATCAGAGTTTATCGCTAACAAGAGCAAAACATTCAACTGTAATTTCCAATTTCCACTCAGGCACAAAGCACTGCCAACTATCTGCTTCAATAACAGTCAGCATCATTTCAACACAAATTTGTATACCTCCCACATCTTCTCTATTATCAAAGCTCCCCACATCTTCACTTTATTTATGCTTGGCTTTAATACTACTCTTGATTTGAATTACAAACATTTAGTAGCTGAAATCTTCCAACCTAAGATTGCTATGGCGTACTAGTTTATGCTTGATTAAGCACCTGCACAACAGATGCCTTAGACCTAAAAGAAATTTATTTTTCACTCCTACTACAACTTCATCAAATAGTAATCTTTTTGCTCCACAAATACTTACACAGTCACACATATACCACTTGTTAAACACTTACCCAAAAATTATATTTTAATCTTACTCAAAGTTTAAAATCTATGCGACAATATAGCAAGATGCCAGAGTATTTCTCAAATTTCCTCCGCTTTCTTAACTTTATCCACTCGTCTCTCTACTAATTAATTTCTCAATCTATCAGAACATTTCGCACAAAACATTGTTGTCCATAGAATCCACAATTTCAAGCAAATTGTTATTCTAGCATATCCATACATGAGTGTAAACAAATAACTTCACAAAATTTCATAATGGAAAGGAGAAACACTGAAGACACCAATAAGCTGAGGTCACAATGTCTTACGCAAGAACAATTACTACAGTAAGAAGCATCACTCTTTATCAACAAACAGAGGTGATAAACGAACAATACATTATGTTAATAACAATAATCACGTCATAAAAAAATCACCTGAACCCTAGCCCACCAATCTACAATCCATACAAGCTCGAGCCACAACAATTCTGCCACAAATCGGTTGATCCTTCTGTATGTATTCTTTGCCACAGGTCTCACAAGGACAAAGCAAGTTGCCTGACACCAAAAACATCACTCATAGAAAATTTCCATCAATCCAAAGATTGAGCCATTTGCGCAAACGCTAATGCCCGGGATATCTACAACGTTACAAACACACCAAAAATTCTCGAAGCAAGCATGAAACAAATACCCATAACCATAAAAAAAAATAATAATAATAATAATTAAAAAAATAAACAAAACTAAAATGAGTAGCAATACAATAAATTATACCCAATTCATCAACTAAGCAACAAGATGACTCAAAGATTGGATCTTTACATAACATAGCCAAATCAATCAAAGCCCAAATCCCTAAAACATAACCATTTGATATATTACACTAATAACTTCAAAATCAACAACTATCAATAATAATATTTTCCATAAAAAATTAAAAAATAAACTAAATTTGAAGCAAATACCCAAAATAATTAGACACCCAGTTAACAAAAGTCGACGATTTCTCCAAAGTTCAACTCAGAAAAAGGAAACCCCACAATTTAAACAACCCAAAAAAAAATTAATAAGGCACACCAACATTAAAATTATAATAAAAACTATAATTAATAATTAAATGAATTGTAGCAGCAGCAGTACGAAGTAGTAAACAGATACATATAGGTCGAGAAATGAGGAGAGAGAAACCTGAATAACATTAACGATGAGCCCAGAGAGGAAGAAGAGAAGGCCAAGAGGAACGATCACAGCCGCAGCTGGAACCGCCATTTGGCAAATGGACCCAACCCCACTACAGTTGCAGCAGATTGGGGCGCAGTGATGAAGGAGACGGAGGAGCTGGGAAGATGTGTTGATTTGGACAGGGCGTCCAAGAATAATTGGTGAGATTTATGGTATGAATCTTATGAAACTAGTAATAACTAATAATGGTGTACCAAGTTCTTATTTAATGTGGGTTTGGAAAGTTTCAATTCTAACTTTATCTAACCCAACTTAAAATTTATGACTAGATGGGGGGAGATGGATGGATGGAGATGGATGGATGAATGCCTGGAATCCTGGATGGTCACCAACTCTTCATGGCTGTTTAAAATAATAAA
Organism: Dysphania ambrosioides; assembly: GCA_026401315.1. Classification (NCBI taxonomy): domain Eukaryota; kingdom Viridiplantae; phylum Streptophyta; class Magnoliopsida; order Caryophyllales; family Amaranthaceae; genus Dysphania; species Dysphania ambrosioides. The sequence goes on along the minus strand of CM048661.1, from coordinate 16,410,045 downwards.
TACGAGTAGATATGGAGCCTGTTTTCTTCCTTTATACTAGATTTATCGGTTATGTAAATGAATGTATTTATTTGAAATTTATATGGGTGCGGCTATGTTAGTCCTTGTTGAAACTTATTCAATGTAATTATTATGATATTACTAATGTTGAATATAGAGTAATGTGTAATTGATTATAACAATGTGCATATTATAACTTTTGTGAACTCGTTATCTCAAATACTCTCTCTTTCTCTAATTGTTTGTTTTATTTGAATTTTTACGGTCTCCAATACACGGCTTTAAACTTTTTATCTCCAAATCTGTAAGGTAAAAAATTATAAAAACTTGATATTTTAAAAATTTATATGGAGATACATCCAACAAGATCTCACTTGAATATTTATGATTAAAATTTATAGTCAAACTTTTCAAACTTTGACTCTATAAATAGAAATGGGACAAAAATTAAGAAATGGATGGAGAAACTACTTGTATGTGGGTGTCACCAGAACTTTGTCTAGATCACAATTCAAGGATGGTACAACAATAACTTTCTAGTACTAATATATGTAGCTTTATACCTAAAAGGGTAAGAGCTACATTTTTTTGAAGGAAGGAAAAAAAAAGATCATTTATAACTTGTGGATTCATATGCTTTTGTGTTTCTAAATTTTCCATAGGCTATTTTCTCCGAGCAGTTTATTTTTATACAATTGACTGCCAACAAACAAAAGGGCGTAGCTAAGATATACTCTGTATACCAACAATTAGTTGTTACCCATAGGAATTGTACTAGTGAACTTCTAAACAAAGCACGCAAATATCCAGTTAAAGTCAACAAATAAATCGTAAAATTACTTATTTGCCATTAACCTATTTTTACTTTATTTTCTCACATTCACCTCATTTCTACATTCTCTTTCCACATTCTATCCAATTCTCTAAGATGTCGAGAAGATCAGGCAAAGAGGCGGCGTGGTGGGTGGATCCGGCGGTGGTGGTGGCTGCGGAGGGGTAAGTTTTTTTTTTCTGAAACACCAGCATGGTCGGCGTCCAGACCCAAGACGGATGCCAGTCCACAGGAACTGGCGCTCAAACTGGACGTTGGTTCTTGTGGTGGAAGGATTTTTTTTTTAATTTTTGAAAGAATAAAATTTTAATAATAATAATATTATTAGTTTAAAATAATATTAAATTACTAAATAATTTTGTTTAAGAATAATGAAAAAATTAAATAATATTATAATTAATATTAATTATATTATAATCAATATTAATATTCAAATTAACATTAAAATTAATATTATTAATTAGTAAATAATATTAATATTGTTGATTGTAATAATGATATTACTAATATAGTTGTAGTTATTATATTATTAATATAATATAATTACAATAATGTATGTTTATCAGTATTGGTAGATATTAGAATGTATTAGTTTAACAGTATTTCTTGATCTTATTTACGAAATTAAGAATAAATGTTTAGTAGTATTGGTATTCTTAGTTATTGTTGTGGAAATTGTTATTTGTTGTTATTATTGGCTTTGGAAATAAATTAGCGATTACTTGGCTGTCCCATTTATAAAGAAAACTCTGTCGAAATTTCGATAGAATTTATATAATTATTTATTTTTGCGCATTATAAGTATGTTGTTTTTTAAAAATTGTAATTTTAGTAACATATGAATAATATAGATATAATTATATTTAGAAATTATATATTTTATCATAATGTTCTTAATTAAAGACGTATAAGTAACTTATGATTCTATTTTCAATTCATTTAGGTACATACCTTCCGACCAGGTGTAGGAAAGACGCTTCCCATTCACGTGATGAAGAGTCGTCTTGAGGAAGCGTCTGGCTGAGGCACCCTAGATCTCGTGGGGTATCAACATCGGCTCGGAGAGAGAGAGAGTTGTTGCTCGACAATTGCAGTTGGAAGAGGATGAGGATGATGAGTACGATGAGGATGAGGAGCCTTACGAGGACGCAGGTCCTTTTAGTAGGGCGGTGGATGATGTCAACACATATCGGGTAGATGTGCGCAAGGGCAGAGGTGGTCAATTTGTTAGACATCGACTAACGCTTCTGCGTCTACCATGTCTGGCAAAGCAGGAAACAGTCGAAGAGCGATCGTTCGTGGGTGGTGATGGGTGAGGTGTCGGGGGGACCCATAGATGGCACCATCATTCCTAGCTTTCTTGGACGCATAGCTACCCAGGTATGGGTAGAGAAGGAGAGGATATTTGGTGGGGACATATTGAAGTGTCAAAACAAAGGCATTGTGTGCGAGTACTTGACGACATGGATTAACGGTGGCCTGTTGGGAGCGACATGTACGGACGGCTGCATGCAATGAGGCTCATACAGTTGTCGTTTATCATGTACTCCCACCTTGATGCTGCATTGATTACGACATTTGTGGAGTGTTGGCAGCCAAATACGAACTCATTTTACCTTCCCTTTGGTGAAATGACTATTATGCTCCACGATGTCGAAGCGATCCTGGGAGATCGTACATAGGGTTGAATGTTTGTTGTTTCGACCGAGGGGGATAGTTCATTAACCCTAATGGAGCTTTTGGGAGTTGATCCCAATACCATGTGCTAGCTAGACATGGGGATATGGGATCATGTTGCCGTAAAGATTGCGACGGTATAGAGGCATTGTTTTGACACGACTCCCCCTAAGCCAGAGGATATACAGCTTAGTGCCTCTTTGTTCCTCCTCATTGGACGTGCCCTCTTCCCGACAAGATGCATATAATACAAGTACAATACAAATACAATATTTATAAAAAAAATTAATCACTATATTAGTATAAATATGCATACACAATGAATACAAAAAATACAACGAATTACAATTATGGTACAAATGAAGCTAATTCCTCCCGCAATTGAACCATATCTCTGTAAAGAACATCCCACCCATCTACACTTGGTTGGCACATTCGATTCTATATGTAATGATCTGGTGGCACTAGAAACCCAGGAGATAGGTCGAGACAAATAAAATGCATTACGACCCTAGGTGCGCTATTGCAAAATCCGCTACTGGTCAAACGAAGTTGGAAGGAGCATCCCAAGGTAGTATTGTACAACACGGAGTCTAAGATCGATCATTCTCTGTCAATGAGAAAAACATGATCGCACATTTGTACGCATTGGCTATGGAAAATAGGTCAACCACAACCTCCATCCAATGGTCATGACCACATGGTCCCCCTCTCCATCGGATGCGATAAATATCATTGTCGATGCAATCCCCGTATATATCACGGTATACATCCTTACGCGCGGCAATTTTGTTCGAGATGACTACACGCGCTAGAGGGAAGTTGTCCTCCCCATGGCAGAAGAACATCCCCGTTGACGAAGACTGACCATGTCCCCTACCGCTATTGCTATCGCTAGCGCAACCTCCCCGAATATACTTAAACGCACTTCAATTATGCCATGCTTAACGACCTCTTAGTCATTCTTTTTGACTCGGTTGTTCGTACTCTGGCGATTCTGGGTAAAAATAATCGTGAAGTATGTACGACACATCGCGCATCACAAAGAGATAACTGGATGATACCTTATCAACCAGTACCTGTAATTGCTCCTCTTCCTGTGCAGACTGGCAAACAGAGTCTTCTACAGCGACTAGCGATCTCTAAAAAGTATGAATTTGATAAAGATACAATGATTGACTTCCATTAACAGACATGTAAATGGTGCACGAGAAAGGTAACCCATATGTAGACGTAATAGTACACCCGCACATGGCTTGTACATCATCACCTAACTGTTTGATCCTTGCTTTCTCGTTATGTGTCAAACTTAAACAATAATACGACACGCAACCATGGAGCTTCTGGTAAACGAAATGTGATTCGTGCCATGCCGACATCTCGAACTCTCAAGATTGTTCACAATACTGTTTAATTGAGTGTCAAGCGCCTTTTTCACACGTTCGAAAAGTGTATCCAAAGCCTGATTAGAAGAATCAAGCCAGTCTTTCAAGGCATTGTGCACACTCTCCACTTTGCAGGTCGTTGTGTTGCCGAAATAAAGGACTTGATTAGTCTAGTACTTCATAAACTTCTCCTTGTGAGGCAACCATTGACCCTCAATATATTGTATTATAGTTATGCACCATCTATAAGAATGCCTAAAAAGTGTTACAGCTCCAGCGTATTCCCTTTCGGTCCTGGCATGAATGATTTTACTCCATCGACCCTTTTTTAAAGTCTCTTTTATTCTTATTGAAAATAAAGTATGCCTTGGCTTCAAAACTCTTGTTGATATGCCACGTGCAAAGTAGATGCTTCGCTTCTGGAAATAACTCTGCAATCGAGGCGAAAAAGACCTCCCTCACAATCAGTAACAACAACATATGGATGTGTATCGGGGCAAATGTAATCTTTGAGCTTTTGCAAAACCCAATGATAACTTCTAGCCGTCTCATCATTCATCACTACGAATCCGATCAAAAAGTTCTTGTTCATAGGAGTCATCCCAACAATTTCAACCAACGGAAATTTGTGCTTGTTTTTTTTGTAAGTTGAATCAATGAGAAGCACATACGACCATGAGGAAAACATTTCAGAAGACTTAGGATGTACAACGAACAAGTGTGTTACCTCAAACGTCTCAACATCAACGTTAAACCACCATAGGTATCCATTTTCTTTTACTTGATTCAACAACTATTGAATCAGATTTCTTCCTTCAGAATGTTCAAACCTCAAATTATGTCTTAACATTGTATATGTGCCTCCTATTAGGCTGATATTCAGGGAATTGCTATAACACATATGCCAATATCTTGACAGGCTTCACGTGCGCATCACTCATTTGTTGCACGAATAACTTAGAAGCAGGAATAAGGTTGCTCATCCGTCGATGGCCCATAGGATACAAACCAACTCATGGTTATATACACCCTATTTCGAGAATGCTTTAAGTTCCCACCTAGTGCGAGTTGGTAGCTCATGTACCTTAACTCGAATAAGACAATCGCAACCTTTTCTTTTCGTATCAACCCTCACCGCCACGCTGAAATCCCGTGATCCTTTCTTATGCCAATGATCACATCTCAATATTCTATCCTGACGGTTATCTCATTGCGTTTTATACCCTGCTACAACCAAAAAAAATCCGTGCCTTATCGTAACTTGTTTCGCCCAATCAATTGCTTTATGAGCTTCCTTAAAGTATCCATCATACACAAAAATATCGTTGTAATCAACTCCATCACCTCCATAATACTCATCATCATCCTACATGTATAAATTGTCATCTATTACTCAAAAATACAAAAAGAAAACAACAAAATTTAATTATTACTCAAAATAATTCTATATTAATTAATATTCGATCATAAATAACTTTATTGAATATTAATAATATTATTAATAATATTCAATACTAATTATAAAAATATATAATTATAATTATAATACTAATTATTAATTTTATTAACTATTAATAATATTCGATTATTAATAATAATATATTAAATAATAATATTAAATTAAAAAAATATATGTGGTATGGTGTTCAAAATGGACACCACACCACTCGAGGTGGCTCCAAGGTGGACGCCACCACCATATGAATGGTGTCTATTTTGGACGCCACTTTAGTGATGGTGGCGTCCACCTTGGACGGTGGACGCCACCTCCGATGGTGTGGTGTCCATTTTGAATGCCACACCACATTTTACGAATCTTATCGAGTTTCCTGGCGATCGTGACATCATTTCGTTCGTGTTTACGAGTTCCCGTAGGCCGGTTGAAGAAATTCAAAGAAAATTACAAAAGGGAAAAAGGGTCAAAATGTTTTATTTTTGTGGAATTTAGCTAGATATTTATTGGCTTTGTTTAGTAACTCTCATTGTACTAACCACTTTTGGTAACAAATGCCCAAAATATTTATGCATGTTAACTTGATTAAATATTTTTTTTATAAACCTTAGTTATATGCATAAGTCAACCATTTGCATATATATATTGACTTTACCTTCATAGATTTAGTATATAATTTCTCTAATTTATACACTGTAATTCATATTAGAAAATATGCATTCTAAAAGGTAGCGATGGTAACCAGACGGAACAATGAAGCATATCATTCTTCTGGACAGACAGTTTCAAAAATGCATTACAACCAAGGTAACTAGAGAATAGGTTTAGGACGCGCACAAGATAGCAAATTTAAAAAGACTTGTTCTATCTATTTTTACTACTTTTTTGTAATTTGATTGTAGGTGATGTCAAAAATATATTTCTATTTTATATATCATCAACGTTAAACCTAACTCATCAAGCAACAATACTTTTCAAACAATGACTTACATAACAAACATAAGTTTCTTCTTACTATCAACATAACCAAAACATAATAAGATTTATCTTATACCCAAACTAAAGTAGAATGCTGAAACATGCTTAAGTATTTAACTTGAAGGAAAAAAGTAGGAAGTTCTTTCGAAAATGAAGGATATCTTAAACACGTGTTTGGAACCAACAATGAACCTTTGACACGTCATTTGCCCCATCATAAATAAATTTGTTTAAAGGATATCGAGTTGGTCTTTAATAATAAGGGACATTGTAAGTGATCACTCTTTAATGCCAACCAAATCATGGCAAATGACCATGCACTATCCAAAACCTATAGGGATTGGCTCCTAGAATGAATTATATTGTCTCATGATTATGATCAATAGAAGTCTTTGGGCAGTTAACTTTGTACTACCCAAAAAAACATAATTAGGTTGTAACCATATACATACTCCTAATATTGGTAATTGTTGGGTACAAATATAAGATATATGTAATATAATAATATCTATAAAACTAAACCCAAACTGACCCAGCCATTGAAAAATGATTATTTTAATAGTAACCCCAAGGTTAGTTTGGCTAATTGTGAATGAGATAGTTGTGACCACCTTCCATTAACATCATTTCCATTATATTTACTCCATAACTTCCAAATAAACGATACTTTTGTTTGTTATGAAACACAATGTATCCATGGTTCCTTAATCATTAGTTTAGATAAACACATAAATCCAACATAATTGATTTTTTATATTCAATTATTAAATACTAACTATTCTTACAATAAGAGTACAATGTAGATTTTAAAAAAATGGAAACAAAACAATCCATAAAAGCCAACAAAATTATTTATCATCACGAGGATTTAAGAATCTCCATTTTCCTAATAAAGCCATTCACATTAGACATGATTTTTTGCCTACAGATTTCAAAACTAAAGAATTTACAGGTATTTGGTATGAGATGAGGATAAAGAAAATAGTTAAGATAAAGATAGAAAATGTACTATGAGAAATTTATAAATCTTATCCCTAAATTACACTCCTATTTTCATCAATATTTTTTTCCCATAATTTAACCATGTTGCTTTTACTAAACTAGTGGATTGCTAAACATCACTTGTAAATCTCAAGATATTGCCCATATTTTATACATAAATTACCAAATTTGTCCTTGATACATATAACATACTACATATATCACTTTGCCCTCATTTTCAGCCGTTGTCATTCGGTTTATCTCATTTTCACTCGGTTCTCTCACTTCCTCTTGATTTCATTCTATTCGCTCACTTAGAATCTTTCTAGGTGTGCCCCAATTGCAATAGTTTTGAAGATTTTTAGTAGCATCGAACCATATTAATGTCAAATGAGGTAAATGTGTTTGCTAATATGTAATGTTACTTATTTTTTTTATGTTTTTTATGTGTTTTTTTAATTCGTGTAAGTTAGAAGGTTTATTTAGTGATTAATTTGTCATGATTAGTTATTAAAAAAATTATTTTTGAAGTAAAACAACTATTTCTTATGGATATTGGACTGTTAAAAAATGGACGATTCTTTTGGCCCAAAAACTCGTCCATTTTGAATGATCCAACATCCACAAATTTCCACTTAAATTACATTTTTAAATTAATTAATACGTTATTAGATGCATAAATTATATTTTTAAGCTAACTAATACATTACCAATATTAAAAAAAAATATATAATTAGATTCATATACTTTGTTATTAATATCAAATAAACTATATAATTGATGTATAAATTACATCTCTAATCTAATTAATATGTTCTTAATATTAAATAAAATATACAATAAGATACATAAATTATATTTATAAACTAATAAATTAAAGTTGCATTTGAATGGAAGTCATGGTAGAAATGAGTTTTCACCGTGTCTAAAAAGATTATTGACGTATATTTCTTTTGAAGTTTAATGGGAATCATTTGATTACATTTTTAAACTAATACATTCGTACGTAATATTAAACAAAATATATATTTCAGGACCTTGGTGGGGGTAGAATCGATTACAGTGTGATTTTTGTTCACGGACAAGATTTTGCTTCTTTTATGGAAGATAAGATATAGGCCCAAGAAAAAGCAATCAAATATGGTTATATGATGGCTTCGGCAATACATAAACCTCAATCTGATGGTTGTCTAAAAATGGTTGTTCTGTGATCGTTATGGAAAAAAAGAGTGAGATTTTTCAAATGCTCAAAGGTTCAACACGAAGAGAAAGACTTGTGGTTGCAAATTCAGGATGAAGGCAATGGAGCGTCCATATCATGATGGTTGGTATTTAGAGGATATTTTGAAATGGGGCTTTAATAACCATGAGTTGGTGGTGCATTCAATAGGGCATTGTTAGGTGAATGGCCCAAGTCAAACCGCTAAAGAAGTTGTTAGAGGAATGAATGAGTTACATTTGAAATTGTAAAAGATATTGGCATAAATCTTAGACCAATTCCCACAAGATAACCCAAACGTGCGACACATTTACAATAAGAGTTTAAGATGAGGATGGGAAATTCTAAAGGAAGAAACGTGATTCAACTAATGCTTAATCAAGCAAAGAAACATAAATACAAATTCTAGTACAATACTAACACAGAGACATTTCAACTGACTCGTGTGTTTATAGTACATCCTAAATCTAGCTTGTTTTTATGTATGCAGGCATATGTAATTTATTCAACATACAAAATAAACAAGAATATTTAATCTCTTGTTGAGATAATTCTGACAACTACAAACTTTGTGATCGATTACGCAATCTTAAAGGATGAGAAAGCATAGAGTTATTTTTGGGTGTTCAATAAACTAAGGCATCTTTATCGATTTCCATGTGCACCCTAAAGCGATAGTCATTGATTGTGAGGGAGGTCTCTTTCGCCCTAGTGCAAAGTTATTTCCCATGTCTCGCCATTTACTTTGCACTTGACACATCAACGACTGTGTGGAAAAAAAGGTATATAAAAGATAAGGGGAAGACATCGAACTTTAAAATGGGTAAATGGAGTATAATTATGCATGCCAAGACAACAACGGAGTACTCAAGTGCAGTGAGATGATTCAAGGACTCTTATGCATAGTGCCCTACAATGGTGCAGAACGTGATTAATCAATGGTTTTCTCATGCCTAGCGGTTTGTTAAGTACAAGAACAACAAAGACTTCACTTAAGGAACACGACGACATACTGAGTTGAGAGCTCGCATAATGCCTTGAAGAAATGGTCGGATTCCTCCACCATTCCTCAAAACTCGCTTTTCAAGCATTTTTACAAGCATCTTTAGATGCAATAGCAAAGCATAGAGTACAATCTCAAATAGTCAAGAGGTCGTCATGGCACTATGTACCAAGAGTTCATATATATTTAACCATCTTCATGGTGCGTTTCACATTGTTGTTTATCCTTAAATATGTAAAAGATAGTTTGAAAGAGGGAGTTATAGGTGATGAAGTTGAGAACATATGCGGGTGTGCTTTAACGGCTAACCACGGTCTCCCATGAGCCTGCATTATGTCTCTTACTTATCGAGCAAAATCATCTTGTATTTAGATCAAATTCATCCTTTCTGTAAAATGCTCACCATTGGTGCGCCACAGTTAGACCCAGATTATGTCGACCGATCAGAGCAAGAGTTGGAACAATTTTGGGAACTTGATGATAGAGTTACGTCTTCATACCCTTCCGTAGTACCACTAGTACATGATGCCTTGTGTTATCTGTACGGCATATTGGAGCCTCATGGGTTATTCTTTGAAGAACCAGGGTTTCTCGCTAGGATCAGAGGTTGATATTCAAGACAAGACCAATATGCATGGGAGTACATTTATAGACGTAAGACTACACCAAGAACTCGATCAAGACAATCATCAGGTTAATCATCTCGTCGTTCATCGCCACCTGTGAACATGCCCTGTATCGATTTATCGATTCAACCATGTAATAATTATTATTTTATTGTACACAAGACTTACTTCTCTATGTTAAATGTGCTTGTGATACTTTTCAGGAAGAATAAATATGGAGAACTTCCCGTATAAAAAAAACAGAGCTCCAAGCATTTTCATAAACTACATTGAAGAATGGAACAATGTTAAAGGCGACCAATAATTATGGATTTTAATGTGTTGTTGATGCATTTCATTATGGAGAAGAAAACTTCCTTATGATACGTGAACTCATATACAATGTAGTGGTAGCGAGCTCTAACAAAACAGTGCTACCTATTTCAACAACGTGGAAGGAGCACTTCAACGTATTAATTGGGAAGGTGGACGTTACTAGGAAGAACATTTAATGAAGGTTAGCGTAGACTTATTCGCTATTGCTAATATTTATAAGAGTGCAATCATGCTATTTAGAGTGAGATTACATGAACTTGCCTTTTATCTATCTACTACAGTTCTACCTTAGCATTCTCCATTTCATATACTACATCGTTAGCGGAATTTATAGTTGCCCATTTAGGGACTTACAAGCTTTTCATTCGGTTACAACTATCCATTGGTTTTTTTGGTACCTCTAATAAACTAGTTATGAGAGAACATGTGCTATGAAACTGTGGAGGGTTAGAAGCAACTCTATACTCAAAGAATAATAACTTGGAATGAGTTATCCAATTATATATCATGATTATCACGCTCTTAGACTTGGTTAAACTTGCATAGTTTGTTGAACTTGTTTTATGTTACTGTGAATTATAGACCTCTTTATTACATTGCTTTATGTTGTTTGTTTGTTTTATGTTGTTGGATTGTTTGATATTGTTGTAACTCATTGGAGTGAGAAATTTTGCAGAGTTTCCTCTATAATTTGGACATCAAAGTTATCGACATATGAAACAAAACACACCTCATCGTCCATAGCAATAGTTTAAACATAAATGGGTAATTGTAAATTCCGCTTTGTACTCATTCAATTTAGTCAATCGAAAGGCATTTTATGGGCCACATTGGAGGGGTGGGATAAACTGCACATACCCAAGTTGGCGTACACATCGTTGAGGCATGTAAGGCCTTATATTGAATAAGTCCCATGTAGGAAGTCCTTAGCCAATTAGAAATCGGATTCAAAATGTATGGCAACTTATCAACTAAAAATGTAATACATTAAACAATTAAGTAAACAACATGATGCCTTTGCAAGTATTAATAGTAATAGTATTGTACCTCATTTACATTCATCGAGGCAAGTGTGTGCCAAATTATATTTCAAGTAGTCAATCCATACTCTTCTTCTCGGGTCGAACATCCCACAACTTAGTTCGAGGAATGAACACATTAGAGAACTTGGGCCTCTATGGGGCCGAAAGGCAGGGAAGTACTTGTAAATCCACGCTTGCAATACTGTGATGCACTCAACAACCTTGCGACAATCAATCTGACTGTCCCCAATTAGCAATACAAGTTCACTAGGACAAACAATCCCCAAGAGTATGTCGTAATAGTATCAGACTCCAAAGCTTCTTGTAGACGCTATTTCTTAACCTTGTCACTACTCTTATCTATAAACAAGGTGCAACCAAACACCAGAAACAACCAAGTGGATAATCGTGTGTCCTCTACCCTATTGGCTCCGATAAATCTATTGCATTTATATAGATATAAGCTCCACACCACCATTACGATATATGCTCTCGAGATCTCAATCCCCTAGGATAACCGAGTCAACACAAAGAAGTTCACCTAGTGTAGGAGAGGAGACATTGGTACAATAACTTATCGCCTTACCCTCTACACGAATACCGAAAATGATCTCAACGTCATGTAGCAAAATATTCATCTCAGCAAATGGATGGTTGGGTAAGATGCAAAGTCCGGAACTAAGCAATCGTTGTTGTATGGGACTTTCGACCTCCTTACTACGAGAACATCTAGTGAGAAGGGAATTTTGTCATGGTTTTGGCACTTGAACGATCTATTTGATGGCTCCTACCAGCCCAAAGGGTTGTGATAATGTGACCCATAAAGCTAGAAATTACGCTCCCTTCAATTAGACCGCCAACAAACACATCCTTCATAACCCATGAGTCATCAACCTTCTTACTCTAACTACTCGGGCTAGAAACAATAGAAGTAGATGATGTACTCGTTGCACTAACAAATCTATCACTCATACCTTTGTGCACTCTAACATGTTATTCTTGCAATTGTTTCTCCGGCCTAGCCTAAATGCACCCAAATCATAATTAGGGATATCATCTTCATCCTCATCATCTATCACTTAATTGATAGTTCTCATCATACTTATCATGATGTAATTGCTGCAATCGTGCACCATCCCTCTCCCTCCATACAAGTGGATTGAGCAGTAAATAAATAGTGGAATTTTAAAAGTCCATAGTTTTAAATAATTAAAAGAAACTTTTTCATCCAATCACAATGTTAGATAAAAATAAAAGATTTTCAAATAAGCACAATATTTTAAAATTTTTAGATGAAAATGAGAAGAAAAAAATAGAATGAAGGGAGTAACTACTATATATTTTGATTACTATTTATATATATTATAATTATTAACTATGGATAAATTATTATTATTAATTTCTAAATATTAAGTTAGGTATTCATGTCAAACATACTCAAACAAATCTTAACAACACTCTCAATGCAATTCACTAGGCAAATACCATAATTATAAGGAAAAATTGAAATGAAAAATACAACATTTGACTCATCTTGTTAATAGAGGCCAACCTTCATTTTATTTTTGAAAATCCAACCTTTGCATGTTTTGTATTTTAAAGACACTCTTGACTGGTTACTTATTGGATCGGTCACTCGACATTATTTCTTCATATTCCTCACATACAATAATCATTGTTGGAGTAGGGGATGGTGCTTTGAAGAAATAATCCACCAGTAAGAAATTCAGGGTCCAATGCCTCAACAGGATTTTTATCACACACCAAGTTATCGCATTCATAATCAATTTCTCATTGCTACTACCTAACTACCCATCATATGTATTACTACTAGCCTAAAATATCATGTTCGATATCGATCGATGCACGAATTCCGTCTTGAATTTCATTTATTTCCCCAACTTCTTCCATCTGATCAACAACATCAATCCCTTTTTATGAATCACACTCTCCCTCCTCAACTTCCATTTCTTCACAATTTTGGACAACATTCACATAAGAATTTCCACCATATTCATCCAAAACTAATTCGCTTTCCACATATTTTTCATCCAAAAACCTACAATTTAAAGCCCTAAATGAAAATCCAACAAACTTGCCTCCAAAAATACTGAAAATGTAGTAAAAAAAAACATGTATGATTAATCTCCAAAGAAAAACGCAACGAGAATATAATTTCCAACAAGCAACATGTTTTTGAGCAAAAATTCCACAAATTAGCAAGAAAAAACAGGGATTTGAAGTTCAAACTAATAAAAAATAATGAAAATTTTCCATAGTTTAAAAAAAAGCACTAAAATTTCTCCATTTTAAGCAAAGAGAAAGGGAAAAGGGTGTGGCTTAAGGGCATGGAATTTTTGGATTGTTGGAGTAGTGGTTGGATCTTTAAAGAATAATGTGATATGCTGTGAACATTTGAAAAAAAAACTACCAGTTCATCACAATGACCTGCTTGTGTCATTTTTTTTATTAAACTTTTTAAAATACAAAACATGTAAAGGTTGAATTTTTCAGAAATAAAACGAAGGTTGACCTTTATATACAAGATGAGTTAAATGTTGTATTTTTTATTTCAATTTTTTCTAATTATAACACGAATAATCATTCATTCTAAAAGTTGTGAATGAATTATAGTTATTAAAAGATTATGGATCATTGAAAATAAGAATTAGTAATTAGGTATAACAATAATTTCTAAACAAATACGAATGATTATAATTAAATATATTACATACATTAATAATAATTATTTATAAAAATACTAACTTCTGTAGTCATATAATAAATATTAATAACAAATCTACCAAACTAAATAATATATTATTATTAATAATAAATATTAACTACTAAACATCTTTATACATTGAATATGAGATATAAATAATTTCTATTTATATAAATTTAAATTATTAACTACAAACATAAATATTAACGTACAAATATAATTACAAACAAAACCATATTTATAAACTACTACACATAAATATTAACAACTAAACATAACTATTACCTATTAAACATAAATTTTAACTACTAAATATAAATATTAACTACTAAACATAGCTATTACCTATTAAACATAAATTTTAATTACTAAATATAAATATTAACTACTAAACATACTTACTAACTACTAAACATAGTTATTAACTACTAATTAATTCTATACATAAATATTAATTTATATATTTTAATTTTCTAAAATTTACAAATAAATAAATTAAGTAATGGAAACTTCCAAATTATATTTCATACAGTTCTTCCATTGATGAATCATCCAATTTGGACGGTTCTTTTAATTATTTTTTTTTTGAATTTTGTCAACAAGCAATTCAACAACAACAGCAACAATGAAGACAACAACAACAACAAGAACTCAAAGAACAATCACCAACAATTCAAAGAATATCCAGACATTCCCACTAACTAAAACATCTCAAAAACTACATCCATATTCCATAAATTGAAAGAAATATCAACAATTTTGAAAACCAAAACATAAACTTACATTTGATTTCTATGAAAAACCCCTCACTACCTTCAAAGATTTTCCTCAATCTTGCTTAATTTCCCGCTAAAACTTCGTGAAGGTTCTTTATCTGCTCTTGGCATGGTAAGGTTATTGTAGTTTGATATGAGGAATCAGAGTTTGGATTAATTGACCACATTAATCTAACCTTTGCCCGATTGGCGGATATTAATTCAATCTTTTGTTTATTTCTGATTGAACCTACCTTTAACTGGTTTTTGCTTCCACTAAACCTTGTTACGGGTAACCGAAAGAACAAGTGAGAATTATTTGATGTGGTAGCAGCAGTTTTATTTCCCACGCAAATTTTTACCACGCTGTTCTAATTTCTATAACTATGTCCGAAACCAAACTTCTTAATTAATTCGAACCCCAACTATACCCTCTCTACTATTGCTCGGTTACACCCCAACCAACATAAATCCTCCATAACTCATTCGAACCCCAACATCCTTCATTTGAACCCCCACCGAACGACAACATCCTTTCGGTTTTAATATTTCTGGGTTCTGGCGTGCGTGGGTTTGCTGGGTCTGGGTCTGGTCTGGGTCTGGTGTGTGTGGTGTGGCTCACTGCCGTGCGTGGTGGAAGAGGATTTCGCGTCAGATTTTCGGTTTGGAATAGCCGGTGCTTGTGCTTGTGGTTGCTGGGTTAACTAAAGGTATGTCGACATTCATGGCAAAATTCATGGAAAATTCAATGTTATGCATATTCGAATTTTACTATACCTTGTCTGTTTAGGTGTCTAAATTTAGTAATTCAATGATGAAATTGTACATGATGTGTGTCGGAATTTTGGTTACAATGTGTGTAAATATGTTTAAGTCAAGCATTTGGGTCGAAATTGAAATTGTTATGTGTAAATGTTCAATTGTTTTCATGTGTGTGAATCAATGTTGGAAACTTAGCAACAAATCTTGATCATTATTCACTGTGTTTGTTAGGGTTACAATGGGGAGTGGGTTTGATTCTATGAAATTGATATTTTTGGCATGGTGGAGAGTTCAAGACTGTTAATAATGGTCAGTTAATGTACGTTGATGGAGAATGTAAAACTCTTACAATGGATCCTGATGAACTATGTTATTGGGATCTTCTTCAGTTTGCTAAGAAGTGTGGTAATTACAATACCATTCTTGGTCTTTTTTACTTAGTTCTAAAGCAGAATTTGGTGAATGGGCTAAGAAAGATATTGGGTGATAGTGAAGTGTTAGAAATGGGGAAGTTAGTGTTGCAGCACAAAGAACTTAATGTATATGTAGTGCATGAAGAGGAGGAGCCTGATGTGTCTTCTACAGACAATGGCCCTAGTGAAGATACAATAGATGTTGATGTTAGTGGTGGCCTTAATGAAGAAACAGGGGGGATTAATGATGTTAGTGGTGGCCTTAATGAAGAAACAGGGGGGATTGATGATGTTAGTGGTGACATTAATGAAGAAACAGTAGAAGCTGAGTTGCCCAATGCCCTTAATGAGGAAACAGTAAATGTTTCTTTGGCAGTTAATGAAGAACCAGTAAATGAAGCAAGGCCTGTAACCCCAACTAAAAGACCTAAAAAGTTAACTCCCAAAAAAGGCCCACTCAAGAAAGTAATGTTTCCTACTAGGAGTAGTCTAAGGAGACAATTACAAGGATCTTCTAAGGCCCCCCAGAACATTGTCTTCACTCCTACTTCCACTAAAAAAATACCTACACCTTCTTATAAGGAATTGGCCGCCACACCTACTTCCCTAGTCATTGCATCCCCATCTAAAAAGAAAAGGAAGGCAATAAACCTTGAAGGAGACAGTGAAGCTGAAGCTGAAGCTTGGGTGGATAATAGACCTGAAAGCCCACTGAAGTACAGTGAGTTGTTCAGTGAGAGTAGTGAAGACATTAGTGATCCTTTGTACAAGCCTGATACACTTTCTGGGCATATTGCTGAGCATGATGGTGGTAGTGATGATGAGGAAGACTCAGACTTAGATTACTCTACTGAGAAAGGAGAGGATGATGAAAGTGTCAGTGAAGTTAGTGTAGATACCGAAGAGGAAGGACTTGAGTCTTTTTCAGGTGGTAGTGATGATGAGATTAGATCGGCATTGGATAGAGTCAGCTCTATTAATACCAAGTTGGCTGATTTAGCCAAGAAACTTCAAAGTGAGGCTAGTGAGGGACTACTACAAGGTCAACAGATTGGAGAGTCTTCGGGGAATAGGAAAACTGAAGCACTAGAAAGGGATGTTGATGATAATGAGAGTGAGCATGGGAATGAGAATCAGAGTGAGTATGAACCAAGTGAGGATGAGATTCACACTCTTGAAGGAAGTGGAGATGAGTTTGGAGAAGGGAGTTGCTCTAAAAGGGAGATATTAGTGAAACCAGACACTGATTTTAGGCATTTTAAGTGGAAAGTAGGACATGGATTCTCGAATAGGAAGGATTTTAAAGATGCTATTTCGAAGTATGCAGTCATGTAAGGGAGAGATCTCAGTTTTGTAGTTAGTGACAGTAGAAGACAACAAAGGTTAGGAGTTAGGTGTGTGAGTGGTTGTCCCTTTTACTTGTATGCTTCTTGGCATTCAGGCCTTGCCACTTTCATAGTGAAGAAAGTGAAGGGGGAGCACACTTGCCATAGGAACATGAAGAGGAATAGGCAATTGAAGTCAGCATGGGTTGCAAGGGAGATGCTAGATGTATTCAAAGCAAGGCCTCATTGGCCAGCTAAGGACATAAGAGATACAGTGAAGAGGGCGTATAAGGCATTGGTAAAGAAAGACTTTGCTTACAAAGTGAAATACCATGCTCATAAGCTGCTCCATGGGTCAATAAAGGAGCATTATTTGAAGGTGGGTAGGTACATTGAAGTTGTGAAAAAATCTTGTCCAGAGCATGTCACTGATTTAGTTGTCCAAGCTAATGGTGAGAGTACTACACCTCTTTTCCAGAGGTTATTTATGTCCTTCGATGGCTTGAGGAAAGGCTGGATGCAGGGGTGTAGGAAGGTCATATGTGTAGATGCTGCTTTCTTGAAAACATTTCTAGGGGGGCAGCTAATGAGTGCAGTGGGAAGAGATATCAATGACTAGATGTATCCTATTACCTGGGCTGCAGTTGAGGGAGAGAATGGTTCATCTTGGGATTGGTTCTCCACTCACCTTAAGAAGTGCCTTGACTTAGGAGATGGAGATGACATTGTTGTGATCTCTAATGAGCACCAGGTATTTAATTTCACTCACTCTATTGTATTTTAATGCCTATGCTTTTACATTAATTTTACATTATTCCTATCTATTTTAGGCTATATTGCATGCTGTTGCCACCGTATTGCCAACGGCTGAGCATAGGCATTGTGCTAGGCATATCTTTGCATTATGGCGTAGGGCATACAAAGGGGATGAAATGAAACTATTATTCTGGAAGATAGCTAAGGCCTACAATGAGGCCGACTACAATGAGGCTTTAGATGAGTTGTATCAGGTGAATCCGGATGCAGCTATAACATTTAAAAAGTATAACCCTTCCTTTTTTGTAGAGCTTTCTTTGATAGTTCCATCAAAACTGATGCTATAACAAACAAACATGGCTGAAACCTTCAACGGATACATCATTAGTGCTAGGACAAAACACCTCATACATATGTTTGAGAAAATTAGAGTTGCTTTAATGCAAAGGGTGGTTAGTAAAAGAACTAAAATGCAGAAAGCCAATTCATTGCTTTGTCCTAGAATCCAAGCCATTTTGAATAAGGAGAAGGAGAAGGTAGCTCAATGTGATGTTGTGCCATCTACTGATAATTTGTTCAATGTTATGCATTACCTAGACCAGCTATGTGTGGATTTAGGGTCTAGGACTTGCACTTGTAGGAAGTGGGACATGTTAGGGATACCATGTTGCCATGCCATAGCTTGTATTTACTTTCAGAACAAAGAAGCTGAGTCATTTGTGGATGATTGCTACAAAAGAGATTTGTATTTGAATGTGTATGCTAGTTCCATACCACCAATTGAGGGAGAAAGGCATTGGCCTAGGGTAGAATGTGTTATTGACCCTCCACCAATTAAGATTGGTCCTGGTAGGCCTAGGAAGAATAGGATAAAAGAGCCCACTGAGAATCCCAAAAAACAAGGCATCTTGCTTAGAACAGGAATGGAGATGACTTGTCGCATTTGTCTGACTAAAGGTCATAATAAAAGAACCTGTCCAAACAAGGATAATGCTACTCAGAGAGAGTCAGAGCCTAAGAGGGCAAGAGAAAGGCCTAAGAAGACTGTCACCCCCTCAGATTTAGAAACAAAGGACACTCAGGCAGATTCCATAGTTCCTCAACCAAGTTTGCACCACTCCACAATGGTACAACCAACCCAACTTGGTAGTGGTGGGAGGATGGTTCTTGGTGGAAGAGGAGCCCGAGGTGGAAGCCAACTTGCAAACAAAGGAAAACAAAGGGCAGCAACTGATGCTGCAAAAAGTACCGATAGTCAAAGTGCCAGCATGGGGAGGTCTAGAGGGAAAGTAAGAGGAAGAAGAAGGGTATGACAAACTACCAACATTTGATATATACTTGACCTTACATATATTCTATAAACTGACAGAAAACCTATTATTTTCTTTGCACAGGTACCACTGGGAATAGGAGTGTTATTCAGTGATGATGGGACTCCAATGTTGAATAGGAGTGTTATTCAGTGTTATTCATCTCTAGAACATCTTCCTCTAAATTCTCCTTCTTCGTAGAGATCTTCTTTACTTTGTCTTCAAGTACTTTATTTTCATACTCTAATTCCAATATTCTGGTGTCCTTCTCCAATAACTGAAATTGTAGATCTTCCTTATCATCAACCCACCGGAACATGTCACATTTTGTATCCTAGTAAGACAATACAAAAAAAATCAACACAACTCCACAAAATGCAAATAAAATCAAATTTCAAACTACTCCAATATAGAAAGCTTGTTACACATCAAACTAAAACCTATAGTGCACTTTAGACTACTCCAATAATGCATAACCTTTTAAGATGTATTACAATGTACACAGGAGTGATCATTAAGCACACTGAGAGGATGTACACAGGAGTGATCAGTAGTAACACACTTTTTAGTTCATTTGCCAAATCGCAACTCAAATTAGCAATATTACTGTATACAACACACCCAGGTGTATAATGGAAATCCCACTCGATTTTCGGGTTCCTAAGACTAGTAACTACTTAATTCTTTAGCAATGGAAGGACTTCCTCCAACTTCGAGCATGTACAGTACTAGAACAAGTAAACACTCCAATCAACCCGATGAAAAATGCACAAATTCAAGAAAATAACTAGGTTGAGATAACAATAAATTACAGGCCATAAGGGACATCCATAGAACTTATGCCCAACGTTTTCCCCATCTCGGACGGTCCGCACCACAACATCCCTCCCACACACACATGCAACCCTAGGATAAATTGACTTCCTTGAATTCGGGGGGGACGACACACATGAGGATTTCCCACCAGCCATAGCAAGGACGAAGGGAAGAAAGATGGACAGTGAGGAGCAAAGAAGGATGGAGAAGAGAAGAAGCAAGCACGAAGAGAAGTGTGAACAGTGAGGAGCGAAGAGTGAAGCAAGTGAACTAGCAACAGAAGTGAATTGGCAACAACTTACGAGTTGAATATAATTTTAAAATAGAGTAACTTGTTCGTGACCGGCTACAACAGGTGACATATGGGCAATGTTTAGCGGAAGAAAAAACCAGTTAAAGGTAGGTTCAATTAGAAATAAATAAAAAGTTGGATTAATATCCGCAAATCGGGCAAAAGTTAGATTAATGCGATCAATTAATCCTTAGAGTTTTGGGGTTTGAGAAGTAATCGTAATAGTGGGTTTGTGGTGGTAATGGGTATAATTGAATGTATAGGGAAAAAATTTGGTGAGTGAGTGAATAGTAGGATAGGTTTGAAAATGGGTATTATTAGAGAAATATGTAACTTAAAAGGTAAAGATAATGTCGTTCAATTAAATGCATAATACATATAAAATAATGATAGTATATAGAGATTCATACACAATGTTTAACAATGTCTCTAAATAAACCTAAAATAATGAATAAAGGAATAATTAATCTTTATCTCTACCACCTAACCACCCTGCCAAATTGTACCATTATCTATCATTGGTTCATTAAGTCCATAATACATATAAAATAATGATAGTATATAGAGATTCAGATACGATGTTTAACAATGTCTCTAAAAAAACCTAAAATAATGAATAAAGGAATAATTAATCTTTATCTCTACCGCCTAACCACCCTGCCAAATTGTACCATTATCTATCATTGGTTCATTACTGCAGAGGATCCAACTCTAGCACCCCACTTCAAATTCCAAACCTCGTTTTGCAGGACTACCTTGTCCTCTCTTCTGCTCAATCCTCCCTTCATCTTCGTGAATTCTTATTCTCTAAATATTGCAATTTATTTGTTTTTTTTTTTGTCTTATTATTATTAATCTTAATTTTTATTGAGGGTTTGGTGCAAATTTGCTAATATTCAATTAATTATCTAAAATTTGATTAAACTATGTAAGATTCCTCCTATAAGTTCACCCATTTTACCAATTTCAGATCTTCTGGTCCGTCTCCTGCTGTTTTATTCAATTTTCCTAATTTTCCCGCTTACCCCTGTTTTTGTATTGGTGATTAACATAATTTTTAATAGAAATTTGTGTAATGTAGACGATTTTAAAGATACCCATTTGATGAACTTGACATTTTCTCGTATAATATTATTGGTTTTTTTTTTCTGGAATACATTGTCGAAGATTAAAAGGTTAGTGATAATAATAGTGTAGTTTTGTTGAGATAATAAGGTTGGTTTTGGAAGATGTTGGTAATGCAAAAAAGGGGTTGTTCTTGGTCACTCTCAATCATTGCAGCAGTTGGGTTAGTGGTTTTGTTAGTTTCGGTTCAATTCTTTTGGTTACCTTGGAAACCTAAACTAGATTTTTTTAGTATCCAATCAACATGTATTCCACCAAATGAATTAGCTACAAAAGGTACTAATTTTACCCAGCATAATGCTATAGCTTCCCCGCGGGCCCTCAACTTGGCTAGCCTATTTCCCGCTGATTTGCATAAGGGAGTTGTTTATCGTGGTGCTCCTTGGAAGGCCAAGATTGGCCAGTGGCTTTCCGGTTGTGATTCTGCTGTTACAGGAATTAATATTACTGAGGTATTGATCTTTTCAATAGCTCATTGTATTGTTATTCACGATTTCAAAGATTTGGTCATGTTGCGGCATTGTTTAACTATATGTTGTTGTGGTCTATTTTCATTGTGATTGTGTCCTGTTTCATTTTCTGTCCGATTCACATTAGAATGCTAGGCATTTTGTGTGAGATGGTGTATGGTATTTGTTCTTAAGTAGTGTTATTTTGACAATCTTGTGTGTAGAAAATCAGTGGGAAGGTCTGTAAAAATGATTGCAGTGGTCAAGGGGTTTGCAATCATGAACTTGGACAGTGTCGATGCTTTCATGGATATAGTGGTTAGTGATTTATTTACTTCAAAGGTTGCAATTTGCACTTTATTCCATTTCAGGATTTGTTGAAATGAGTAGCTGAGTGAATCTATCTAAAGATTGTGAAGTGGAATTGCAACAGAACTAATATATGAACTTATTGATACTTAAGCTCATCTTATGCCATAGGTGAAGATTGTTTAAAGACGCTTTACCTGGCGTGCAACTATCCAGTGACTCCTTATCTACCTTATGGTCGATGGGTTGTCTCCATTTGCCCTAGTCAGTGCGATACATCGAGAGCAATGTGCTTCTGTGGAGAAGGTTCAAAGTATCCTTACCGTCCTGTTGCTGAGCATTGTGGGTTTAAGATCAAGTAAGCAAACATAAAGAATTTACATTTGATGCCTTACTTCATTCAGTCTTAGAACATGATTAAAGTGGATATCAATTTTCATCTTTCCAGTAGAAGCGCTACACCTCCATTCACTGATTGGGGAAAACCTGATTTGGATGTGTTCACAACAAATAGTAGTGTGCCAGGCTGGTGCAATGTGGATCCAGAAGAAGGATATGCTGGCAAGGCAAAATTCAAAGAGGAATGCCATTGTAAATATGATGGTCGCATCGGGCAGTTTTGTGAATATCCTGTTATATCTACTTGCATTAATCAATGTTCGGGCCATGGCTATTGCCGTGGTGGATTTTGTCAGGTATCATTAATCCCTCGCCTATTGTAAGTCCTTGTTGCCATTACAATCAATGGTCCTTGAACTGTACATGTTTCTATAGTTGAAAACTGCCTATTGTGAATGCTTGTTGTCGCTTCAACACTGGGTATATAGGACTGTATAAAATTGATATTACCAAAGATAAGGACCCTTGGAAAAATTAGACAATTGAAGTTTAAGATTGAAGAAGTCTTTAGCTGAAAAGCTGCTGGAGAAAGATCAGGAAATCAGGTCATCAGTGGGAGGGCAATTTATTTATGAATATTCATAGTTGAAGAAGAGTTTCCTCTATTCTGGAAATCAGAAGATCTTAGGTTTGTTTCTGTAAGACACTTAAATGGCCATTGTATGAAATGTGCTCTCCTACTTTGGAAGTGCCTTGCTACTTCCTCAAAATCCCACATTTGTGAAGTCTCTAATATCAATTTTGTTGTTTATTTTCCCTTCTGTATTCCCCTGAATAAGCACTTATTGAAGTACTATTAAGCTGTAATGGCTAAATGCCTTCTTGACTTAGTAGCTTCTGAATCTGGTTTTGTTGTCAGTGTCATGAAGGGTGGTATGGGGCTGATTGCAGTATCCCATCAGTTTTCTCATCCTTAAAAGAATGGCCTCAATGGCTACGTCCAGCTCTGGTTGGTATACCTGGCTATGCACATGCTGCAGAAAGAGTTAATGGTCTTGATGCTGCAGTTACAAAGAAAAGGCCCCTGATATATGTTTATGATTTGCCCCCAGAATTTAATAGTCTTCTCCTTGAGGTGGGTGAGGGCAGTGCTTTGTTATTGATGCTTTGTTGTTACAAGCTTTATTAAGTTTATTTTGTTTTTTCAGGGACGTCATTTCAAGTTTCAATGTGTAAACAGACTCTATGGTGAAAGGAATGCTACTGTTTGGACAGAACAGCTTTATGGTGCACAGGTATTTTTTTTAATCTCTTCCATCCCATATACTCTGTATCATTTTGATGATTACTATAAACCACCTTTTCCTTGCAGATGGCAATCTACGAAAGCTTATTGGCTAGTCCATATAGAACATTAAATGGTGCAGAAGCAGATTTTTTCTTTGTTCCTATTCTTGATTCTTGCATCATTACTCGTTCTGATGATGCCCCCCACATGAATTTGCAGGTATGGGGAATACTGTGATTTTGACTTTTCCTTATGTCAGTTTATATATTCGTATGTGATCTTTGCATGATTGCATCAGCCCTTTTCCTGATCTAGACTAATATAACCTGTTATCAATATCTTCCAATTTTTTTACTTCCGATTCTCCTAAGTCTGATCTACCCTATAGAAGAAAAACTCTCAAAGACCCGTGTTTGAAAATTTGGCCAGAGAATAACTTGAATAAAACATGTGTTCCACGATCTATTCAACAAAAGAGAAGTTAATGGTATTATTTATGGGCATGAGCATTGTGTAAGGATTTTGAAACTTTATGTCCCCTTAGTGTAAATAATAAGCATAAAGATTAAGTGAAAATAATAAGAATAGATGTCATTGATGTGGAACCTGCAACACCTTGGGCAATCACAATGGCAAAGTTCTTACTCAAGGAGAAAATACTTTGTCGAGGTCAAAGATGAAATGTCAAGTCTTTTACCAATCTGAAGCTCCATTATCGACTTGCATATCTATGCTTTTTGCCTGTTCTCATAATTACTTGTTCACTTTTTTACTCAAAAAGTTTCCATTGACCAGTGATTACCAAAGTGAAAATTTGTTGATCTGGCTTATACCCCTCAAAGTCCATAGTGGTTTGTGCTCTCTTATTCTTTTTTTTTTTTTGGTAATACTTGTTCTCAGGATCATAGGGGCATAAGGAGCTCTTTCACTTTGGATTTTTATAAGAAGGCATATGATCACATTTTAGAACATTATCCTTATTGGGAAATTTCATCTGGAAAAGATCATATATGGGTATGGTGTGCTTATGTGTTTCCAGTATTTGAAAAGTCTTATGGTAGCCTCGTATAATGAAAGAAGATTGAAATTGATCTCTGTTATATTCCTGATGTCAGTTTTTCTCATGGGATGAAGGTGCTTGCTATGCCCCTAAGGAGATATGGAACAGCATGATGTTGGTTCACTGGGGCAACACAAATTTGAAGCATAATCATTCAACCACTGCCTACTGGGCAGACAACTGGGATGGCATTTCCTTTGCTAGAAGAGGAAACCACCCGTGCTTTGACCCTAACAAAGATCTTGTTCTTCCTGCTTGGAAACGGCCTGATGGGAATGCCTCAAGAGCCAAATATTGGGCAAGGTGCACATCTTGAGAGAGGATTTTTCTTATGTTTTACTTGTTTTCATCAACAGTATCATGCTAAAGCAGTTCCTAATTGAGTTTTACTTTGATTTATAAGGATAAATGTGCATTGTTAACATGTTGAGTCATGTGTGCTGTGTACTGCAGGCCTCGTGACCAGAGGACAAAACTTTTTTACTTTAATGGGAATTTGGGGTCAGCCTATGAAAATGGAAGACCGGAAGCTACGTAAGTTCTTTATACTGGATCAACATCGTTATCCTAAAGGGTGTATTGGGCAGTTCTTCACTTTTTGATAACCATTCTATAGTTTCCATTTTTTTAGTCAATTGGTGGCTGAATTAGTTTTTTATATTAAATACAGATATAGCATGGGTATTAGACAAAAGCTAGCGAAAGAATTTGGTTCAAGTCTTGATAAAGATGGGAAGCTGGGTAGGCAGTACCAGAATGATGTAATTGTGACACCATCACGCTCTGAAAATTATCAAGAAGAACTGGCTAGTTCTGTCTTCTGTGGAGTTTTCCCTGGAGATGGTTGGAGTGGTAGAATGGAAGATAGCATTCTCCAAGGCTGCATTCCTGTGATTATACAGGTAGGTTTGGGTTCTTGTCAACTTCCTCTTTTCTTGTCTGACTTTCTAATGGATCACAAATGCCCCAGTGTCTTAAGTGATGAGTTCAGCGGTCAACCTCATGCAAATTACAGGGGGAAAGAGGGTGTCTGTATGTGTGATACGGAGTTATGAAATTGAGAATTGTGTTACATCTAGCTAATCTGGAAATCTGGATCATATTCATCCCGTTCAAAAGAAAGTAGGGTTTGTTTCATATCATTTATCTAATGCATATCACCATTTCTAATGAGAGTTTTGCTGGGGGAAAAAAAAATTAATCAATAGTCAGTCATCTGATCTTGCTTTGGTGAAACAAAACCATGTAATCTATCATGAAATTGTATATACTATGATTTGAGCAAGATAGAATGAATTACCTACTCTTGGGTAGCAAGAAAAGAAACCCATAATATGTTCCGAAACCCAAAACCCCATTTTTTAATAACGATTTTAAAGAAAGGGTTTATATCCACAACCTCCACTCCGCTACCAACATCCCTGAAATATGATTCTCTTTCTCTCATCCTCTTCCACCACCATGTACCAAAGTGACCAGACCTATAAAAAAGTGTGGGATTTTTTTTTCAACTAAACTACTGGAAATAATGGATCGTCCTATGGGTTTGATACCCAACCCCATACCTAATACTCCCTCCATTTCTTTTCGTTTCTCATATTTGGAATCTTTAGGAGAGACAAAAAGAAGGAAAGTTGGAAAAACACAAAGGAATGGAGGTGGTTAATGAATCAAACTGAGTTTAGGTTGTTTTTCTTAAGAAACTGAAGCCCAAACCCTTTGAATTGATTTCAAGATGAGCACCTTTATTGCTATTCATGTAAATTAGCTGGCAAAGTAAAAGAAAAAATTATGGGAGTATCTTAGTATTCTTAATTTTGTAAACAACCTTTTCATTGGGTTTGTACTCGTTAATATGCCACCATGAGACTGAATCGTCTAATATTTTCATTAACTGTTGAAGTTGCATCATTTGGCTTTAGAAATCTTTTTGCTTCATTTGTGTTTCAGCAACTGGTTTCTGTTGTAATGTGTTGCATAGCTGGTTCAGATTTTTAAGGAGAAAAAGGTATCACATATTATCTGCAATGCATCTTACAGTAAAATTGCTTGACATCTGTAGTTACCTGAACTGAACAATACATGCTTGCACTTGCAATCATTTGAAACTTTTCACAATTTCGCAAACTGGGCTATCAGATATTCACTAATTCGAAGTTTTATTGATTCCTGATTGTTTAGGATGGCATCTTTCTTCCGTATGAAAATTTCCTCAACTATGAAAGTTTCTCCGTTCGGATTGGTGAGGATGAAATTCCGAACTTGATAAAGATCCTCAGGGTAATGATCCTGTAGAGTAAGTATTTCTAATTTTGTGCAGAATTACATTTAGGCTTGGCCTGACTTGTGGGCTTGTACTGTGATTTGTAGGGGTTTAATGAGACAGAGATAGGCTTTAAGTTGGCTAATGTGAAGAGAATCTGGCAGCGGTTCTTGTATCGCGATTCTATCTTGCTTGAAGCTGAGAGGCAGAAATATTCCTTTGGTCTTGTTGATGACTGGGCTACAGAGATGTTGCAACTTACTGAAGATGATGTCTTTGTCACACTTATACAGGTATCTTTTGATTTGTCCTCTGCCGTGTGCCTCTGGTCATTTTGAAGGCAATCTCATCAACAATTTTTTGTTCCACATCATTGCGTTGATGAAAACTAAAAATACATTGGAGACGTCAATTTATTTTTTAATCTCGTCAACATTCTTTTTATTCTATTTTATTATGATGCAAAATATTCTATGTTCATGGAATGGAGAGTTGGATTAATAAAGATTCTAAAGGAAGTTAAGGGAGACCAAAAATAACCTAATGATTGGGATCATGGTGCGTTGGATAGAGGTGGCTGGGTGAGTGGAGGAGAAGGATTCACGTGAACAACTCATCGAACATCTTGGTCTGTGTGTTCGACCCCCATTCTTTCAGGATGAAGGCTAGACTATTGTTGTTGTCTTATCATGGGTACTGTTTTACCAATCCTTTTGTCCCAACAAATAGACTGGACTAAACATTCAAGCTATATTAGATCAACTTTTCTAATTATCTTGAGACTGGATTAAACACTTTGGTATTCACCTCTACACCTCACTCAACTTGCTGCACATGTTTATAAGAAAAACTGTCAAAGGAAAATGAAGAGCTGAAGAGGAAATCATTCAATATGTGCTTGAATGAGCTTAAGATAAGATTTAGACCAGTTCTATCAATCCAATTACTCCAAATTGTGTGTCTGTGTGTGTTTCTGTTTTTTATAAGGAAATATGTTTCATTAATACTCCAACACCCCCATGTCCGATTCTAGTGCAGTGTCTCCGTTTCTGCGACTTTGGACCTTGGTATTTCTGGCATTTGAATATGATTTCATGCCTTAGTTACGTTGCAATCTAACAGTGTTAGGTTATTTCATGAGTAAAAATTAATTGTAGACTGCATATATCTTAAAGGCAATCTAATAGGTTCGAAGCTGTACTGTAAACACTGACCTTTATCCGGTGTTTTTAGGTTTTGCATTACAAGTTGCACAATGACCCTTGGAGGAAACAAGTTCCTCATTCAGAAAGGCATTCTGGTCTGCCACAAGAATGCTTGCTAAAAAGCTAGATGAGGTCTATACTTCAACTGTTGAACACGTGTCTGCATACCGTACTGTTTGATAAATTGGTGATGTTGCTGAAAGATAAACAATGAACATTTGTTAGCAACTTCAAGTTGTTTGATGCTTGAATTCCTTCAAGGCTACAATTTAAATGGAGCGTAATGTTACCGAGGTTTTGGCAGAAACACATAAAGCAGTAGAGAAATGCAAAAAGAAAGTAGGAGAAGATTGGGATATTCCTAGGTATTTATAGCTGTGTAACTAGAGCTGTAAAATTTAGGGACCACATGTACAATTACCAGTTTACCATTTCAGTCCCTTGGACAATGTTGTTTCTACAGTAGTATTACGCATTTACGCAGTACTCATAATTACTTTGAGATTTTAAGCTTATTCTATACAAAATTAAGAGTATACAGGATTCTAATTCATTCTTCTGTGTGTATTGCCGCATGCTGTCTTTTTGTGAAGCAATAGGCCTCATTTCCCTACCATTTTTTTTTTCTGAACTCTACGCTTCAACTAAAACAGGAAGGGTAGATTTTACAAAGAATATACAAGTGGTTTAGATTTCTTAGGTTCTGCACTTGTGCATTTCTATGTTTATTCCACTCTAACGCTTCGTCTCATTCGCACAGCAGGATATTTTCAACTGAACCTTATTGTTTTTCCTTGTGAATACATTAGAAGGACTTGCAATTAGCTATTAGGAGAATAAATCTTTCCTCCAAACAAAATATCACAGTCAAACAAGCTCACTTGTCACAGCCCTTAACAATGTCGTCATTTGTATTATTGTATATCTGATCAATCCAAGACCTAAAAACAAGAAATACTCCATACAAGCAATCTACTTACTTCCATCACCAAAAAAACGATACATTTGTGAACTAAACAGCTATCCTACATTTGTAAACTGTGACTTTTTTCAAACATGTACCATAAGATTTTTTTTTTCCCTTTCGGTATAAATAATCATTAATCCTTACGTGTTTTAGTTCCGAATATAGATTATATTTCTTACGAGTACTCGGTATTATTATAGAACAATTAAAACAAAAAATGAATCAAAGGAAACGAACAGAATCCTATATTACTATTAGGCTAGTACACATTTACACACTTTCACTCCATTCAAAAGACCAAAACTAGTTTTAAGAATCGCCCTTACAAGGTTGTAAATGGGTAGAAGCATACAAGCGATGTAGTCATACAACTGACGACCTAGATGGCTGGATCCATTACACACAGTCACAGTCGCATATCACAATATCCAAGTGGACAACATATCAATTAGTCCAAAAAATCAGACAAAATTACAACCCAATTCTCTCTAAAACCCTTGACTCCCCCCGCCTACACTGTCCCTCTCCTCACTCTCCCCTCCAACTCCGCCCAATCAAATGAACCTTTATGCACTCCAGCTCGACCCGAACCCGGTCTCCTTCATCGGGTCCACCCACTACAAAATCAGCCGGGCCCCGGCCTCTCTGTGTTGTGTTTCTGGTACCTTCCGGAAGTCGTCGTATTCCGGCGCAGTGCAATGCTCTTCTTCTGTAAAGTCCGCAGTTAATGAGCAGACTCGCGAGTGGGTGACTCGAATCGACGGGTTGAGTCAGGTTTCGGGCGTGTTGGGTTGTCAGTGGGGTGATGAAGGGAAAGGGAAGCTTGTTGATATTTTGGCCGAGCATTTCGATGTGGTGGCCCGTTGTCAGGTTGTCCACTATTTCTTTCTCCTGGATTGTGTTGATTCTTATAATTTTAAACAAATTGGATATGAATTGTGGGTATAGTTTGGTGATAAACAAATTCAAGTGTTATTATCAGTGAGATAGGTGCAGTTGTTTTCGTTATCCTATGTATTCGATTTGGACAGTAGCATTGCTGTTTGATGGTGGCTGAAATTGAAATGCTATGAAGCTAAAGCAAGAGTATTTTATGTATACTGCCCTCCTCAATCTTCTTATTCTTCCTACTCAATAATATTTATGTTTATGAAATGATGTACTGACTATATATTGTTTGCGAATTTATGAAAAAGTTGCCTACTCTCCTTTTATCACTTTGCACTTGTCTATATTTCACTGCTGTGAATCAATTGTACATTTTGAGCTTAGGTTGGCTAGTAATTTTTAAGATCCCTAGAAAAATTAGTTTTAGGCTTTGTCTTGGTGAAAAGAACTTCTAACTCGTTGCAGGGTTACGGCTGCACATGTTTGAACCCCTTTGTCTTCTCTTTGCGGGATTCTCTGTGGTGGCATGTAGGTTATCTTTCCTGTTTAAAGTTGCCATTAATAAGACTCTAGGACTTATTCTAGAGTTCTAACATTAAGTTATTAAAGATTCCTAATACAAGTGACTTTGATGGGTGGTTTTGGTTCCTAATCTTGCCTGTTTTTGTTTTACTTTGTATCTTACCTTGTCTACTGCATTTTTCCAAGCAACTATATTTTAATTTCCATGTATATTTAAAGAACTTTAACTTGAAAAGTTGAGCTTGCTATTGAAGTTTATTCAAAAGAAAAGGTTGAATATGTAACTACTGAGATGTGAAAGAAAGTTCCACTTTGATGAAACAGTTCAAAATTAATATCTAGGAACTTTGAATTTGTGAAAGACTTCATATTCTGATTCCAGCCCACCAATTTGGTTTCTTGCTTCTATTTTCTATTTTTGTTGTGTGTTTTGTGTTTCTGCTCCGTATTTGTTATTTTTATTTTGGATTATTCTTCTCGTTCATTCTTTTGGCAACCACTTGATGGGATTTTTTTCATGTATAAGATTCTAAAACATTTTTCTTTTGTTTACATCTTGTCAGGGTGGAGCTAATGCTGGGCATACCATCTACAACTCCGAAGGAAAAAAGTTTGCCCTTCATTTAGTTCCTTCGGGTATTCTTAATGAGGAAACTTTATGTGTTATTGGAAATGGAGTTGTGGTTCATCTGCCTGGACTTTTTGGTGAAATTGATGGTCTTGAGTCCAATGGAGTCTCTTGCAATGGTCGTATACTAGTTTCTGACCGTGCTCACTTGTTGTTTGATTTTCATCAAGAAGTGGATGGTCTTAGAGAAGCTGAGCTAGCCAAATCCTTCATTGGTACAACAAAGAGAGGCATTGGGCCTGCTTATTCAAGCAAGGTGATTAGAAATGGCATACGCGTTGGTGACCTTAGGCACATGGATACCTTTCCTCAAAAGCTTGAAATTTTGTTGCTGGATGCCACATCTAGATTTAAGGATTTTAAATATGGGCCAGAGATGCTGAGGGAAGAAGTGGAAAAGTACAAAAGATTTGCTGATAGATTGGAGCCTTTCATTGCTGATACTGTTTCAGTCATGAATGAAGCAATCTCGCTGAAGAAAAAGATTTTGGTTGAAGGTGGTCAGGCTACTATGTTAGACATTGACTTTGGAACCTATCCTTTCGTAACTTCCTCTAGTCCATCAGCTGGTGGAATCTGTACTGGTCTTGGTATTGCTCCCCGAGTCGTTGGTGATCTTATTGGAGTAGTAAGATAATTTATTCCATTATATTTTCCTTTCCTTCTAACTCCTTTGTCCTGTATATTACACTGCACAACTTGTGAACTCTCATAGGATGTGAAGCATGTTAAGAATTTCTTCAAAGCTGAAAGCTGTCTAGAGTATATTGCTCTTATCCCCTTTGCCTCTTTCTTTACTTTTTTTAGGTATAAGAAATGGATGTAGGACCCGGATTAGAAATAAGTATTGCTCAATGCTATAAATACAATCCTAATTTAACAGAAATGGTTCCTCCCTTTAACGAATTTTGTTCCTCACGCCTTCACTACCATTCTTCTTTTCCACCACCCAAAACCTTACCTCCTTTTAATTGACTCACTACCCCTTTCCTGTTATATTCCCTCACCTCCTTTCTTTCTTCCACCACCCAACCACCCTTCTTCCGGATG
The DNA here is from genome assembly GCA_026401315.1 of Dysphania ambrosioides. Classification (NCBI taxonomy): domain Eukaryota; kingdom Viridiplantae; phylum Streptophyta; class Magnoliopsida; order Caryophyllales; family Amaranthaceae; genus Dysphania; species Dysphania ambrosioides. The sequence goes on along the minus strand of CM048661.1, from coordinate 16,377,307 downwards.
ACAGAGAGGGGAGGGAGTATGGCAGCTTAAATCTCTCTCCACTTCGGAAGTAGGGAAGGGAGTAGGCAATGTGCGTTGTTGTGGAGGTGGTTCAAGAAATAATTTAAACTGAACCCAGATCAAAAGCTGCTTTACCATTTGCCTTTAGACTGGAATTGAGGTGTTTGTTTCGCCCTTGGTTAGCTGAGTCGCCGACAAGGTCCTTAGATGGTTTTTAGGTCTTTGAGAAGAGATTTAGGGTGCTCTTGTAGTGCTCACAGATTGATAGTCTCACATTTGAAAGGTGTCCCAATTGAGGGTGAGGATGTTTTGGAATAGATAAATGGTGATGGGGATGAGATTTTGTAAGAAATAGGATGACAGACTGTCAGGAATGGTTGGAGAAGAAGATTGTTCAGGGTGGTGGAGTGGATGGGGCAAGTAGCTTTATCTGCTGCATGTTGCATTTCAAAAAAAAACTTTGTTAAGGGCTTATGTAAGAACTTCTCAGCTGTTGGTATGTGTGTGCATGAACTGAAGATTTGGGGTGTGTTATGTTTAACTTATTTTGACTTGTTTCTGAAAAAGTTCACAAATCATAAGTTCCAATAAATTAGGACAAAGCTCCAAAAAGCTTTAACAAATTCAGAAAAATAAGTTCAGATACGATAATAGAAGTTCAGACAAGGAACATCCCCCTCCCTCTCCTGAACTAGAGATTCTAGCTGTGAATGCTTCATTGCTTTCTTTCTTACTTCCCCTGTTATTCGTTTAGATCTTATCAGTTCAACCTCCTTATATAACCAGCAAAGGCTCCTAACGATATCCTTTTAATCTCAGGTAAAAGCATACACCACACGTGTGGGCTCTGGTCCTTTTCCTACAGAGATATTGGGTCAGGGTGGGGATCTGCTGAGGTTTGCTGGTCAGGAGTTTGGGACAACAACCGGCCGTCCTCGTCGCTGTGGCTGGCTTGATTTGGTTGCATTAAAATTTAGCTGTGATATCAATGGCTTCTCATCTTTGAATCTGACAAAACTAGATGTTCTATCTGATCTTCCGGAGATCCAGTTGGGTGTTGCATACAAGGATGTTGATGGTACACCAATTAAATCGTTCCCTGGTGATCTACGTGTCCTTGAACGATTGAAGGTGAGTTGTTTTTCTCAAACAATATAAAGTACTAGACTTGTGCTCAACTGTCGTGATTCCATGAACAGTTTTGGTAGGAGGTTGTGAATGGAAACAAATTTATGTTTGCCCAAGAAAAAGCAGCATCTTATACTGATCCCTGAATTTAGTTTCTCATTCCTACTTATGGCTGTTGGGAACTTGGGATCTGACATTTAGGGTTATTGCTTAGTCTCCTCCAGATTTCTGTTCATTTAGAAAGCCTCAAAGCTCAAGTCCAATTCTATTGAATAAATGTTTTGGAAAATGTATTTGCTATAATACAGGGTGAATTATTTAGTCCTATTAGTAGGTTAATCATAGTATTTGAATCTGCACAAATGTTCACATCATTTTAGGATTTCAATATGATTCTTATTGTTGTGTGCCTTCTCATTGGTTCAGGTGGAATACGAGACTCTACCCGGGTGGAAGACCGATATATCATCAGTAAGAAACTATGCTGACCTTCCATTGGCAGCGCGTCTCTATGTTGAGAGGATAGAAGAGATAGTTGGTGTGCCTGTCCATTACATTGGCGTAGGCCCAGGTCGGGATGCTCTCATTTACAAGTAGTAGTGCGTAGTGGGATGAACTCTGTCTTTTTTCCTTGGGAGGGGTTGGAGACATTTTGGTTCAATTAAACCTTTTAACTTCTGGGAGATAACAGCAAGCAAACAAATTCATTATTATTTGTTGCCATGAATTAATCTGCAGTTTACTATATACCTATCATCTGTTGCAAAACAGATGCCAGAGTGATTTTAGTTTTTACTCTGTATGATCTTTCTTTCCATTTAACTGGCAGATAATAGGGCTACATTTAATCTCAAAGAAGTTATTCGTTGAGCATTGACTCTTGTTTTGTAGCATATGTATTCCCCAAGATGATCAATAATGTGATTGTACAAGTGCTGAGACTTGATGAGTTGAGAATTTGAGATTGTAGAAGTGTCTTCTATCAGCTTTTTATCTGCTTTCCCAAGAATGAAGATTGGCTGTACGCGATTCAGAGCCCATTTCAGGAAACTCTTGCAACCTAATGATAAAAAAAAATGTATTATTAAGTAGGGAAACTGAAAAGTGACATGCTATGCCAATGGGATGGCAGCTTGGGGCAACAGTTAAACACTGATCAGACGAATAATAGTCTGAAATGATACTTATACACATCTTAAATAAAAGAAGGTATTCAATTATTCATTAGCTTACACGTTGCTTGTGATAAAAGTTGGAAGCGCGCAGCAATTGTAGTTAGGACTTGGGAAACTCTTGCTAATGTAGGTTGGAGTCTAGCCTTACATACACATCGCTTTCGATTTCTCCTGCCAAGAAGGAAAGAGTCCGGGGAAATGACAAACACTTTAAAGTGTGACTTTCTAAGGCAGCATCATGATTATCATATCATTCATCACCATCCTGCTGATATCAGGCGGGGCATGTTTCTGGTGTTTGTCCCTACCAGGCAGCATCCTACTTTCTTAGCAGTTAGCACTGTCTCCGCTCAAACCATAATCAGGAGCGATATCAATCCAATCAGAGCTACTGTCCGACACACTGGACTTGGTGGCACTACTGACTCCGTCTTTGGGCCCTAAGAAAACTACGCCTCTGCTAATTGGAGCTCACACACGTTTACCTCATGACGCTTAGGTCTCGTCTTTCTTTATTTGCTACATTCGCTTTTGGAGTGACTAGTATGACGCGGCGAGTAAAAACCATATGGGCTATGGATGGGCATTGCATCACTGTGTTGTGTATATTGTGTTGTGTGTATATTATTCATTTCTTATTTTATATTATTTTAGTTCCTATGTGTAAGATTACAAGCACTACAGGTTATATTTTATGTGATCATAATTAGTTTACCAAAACACTTATTTCATTTGCATAATCAACAAAATATGTAAATAGCATAGGTCACATTTACCAATCCACTATGTTATAATATTAAATTGACGGATATAATATTAAATTACAAACAAATTGAGTTTCACTAGGTTTTACAAACATATTAACAACGAAGGGATAAAAACTTATAAGCTGCAAGAAGGAGGTCTTGATTGGTGAAAGAACTCGTCATTTAGATTAACATTTTCTCACTTGGATTGAACACTGAGTAAGATTAAGAAGGGATGACATCATCAAAAACATTTGGTGACATGGTACCCTCCTGCGAGCGTACTTGGAGAACAAAGGAAAATCAAACTCGTTAACATGCTATAAACCTCTAAAATTTCGATTTGGGGAGCAATGCTCATATATGAAATTTTGGAAGCAATGAGAACTAATCTCATTGTAAACCTTGATTGAGAATTAATAAAGGTTAATCTCATAAACCTCCAACTTTCAAAGTTGAGCCTAACCTTTACACTTCATGAATTCCAGTGAAGACATCAATTTGCCTTTGGGTGTATTTGTACTAACTTGTTTGGCACTTGGGGTTACATGGTTTACCTCCTAAAAAGGTCAACAAAGGATTAAAGTAGGAATCACCAATAAATCTTTAAAGGAATATTCATGATCCTTTGTTATGGATTTGACGGAGGAACAAATTCAGTGACATTTTGAAGGGATATATCCATCAAAAGTTTCCCTATTATGAAAACTCGAGGGGCATAAATTCATTAATGCTCTTGAAACAAAATAGATTCAGGGATGAGATATGAATTAAGCCATAGGCTATAATCCACTCATAAGAAATTCTACTCTAATTCAATCATATATTACATAATCCAAGACTTAAAAAAATAATAAGACTAAAATACCCTAATATTACACATAAGTACAATCTATTAAAAGGGGGTTAGATTTAATGCACATAAAAAGACTAATAATTTTGATCACTTCTTTAGAAAATTTTGTTAAAGATCCCTAAAAGGTTGTCTATAATTATCTAATTAAACGTATTTTTAAATATAATTCTTATTTATAGCAATAAATATAAGTAAATATTGTATAATAAATAAACATGATTAAAAGCATTAAAACAAGGATCATGATATAAAACAAAACATGAATCATGTATGAACAATTAACATAATAAAATGATGACAAAAGGCTCTTGAGACTTACCTATATAGCCTAAAGTGTCAAAATCAATGTGTTACAAGTATTAGAAGTATAATTCGATGATCTTAATTGAATTTTGATAGTAATGATTGAGTTTAAGGGGTTTAGAAAGACAATAAGGGTTTATAGAGCAAGAAATTGGGTTTATTGGTATCAAAAACCTCTAAAAGAGCTAGTTGGAAGGATATATATCTATGGGATAAAGTCAAAAATAGGTCAAATATTTGAAATAGGAGTAAAATGTGACCTAGGACTACGCATCCCTTTTCCATCCCCCTTAAATTTATGGTGAAATCAGAATAAATGTTTGCGTGATGCGCAAAATATTTTGCATTGCTTGCAATTCTATTGTGGATGTATGCTTTTTGGAGTCCATAAATTTTTCCATACTCCTTTGTACAAAAGCCCTTCATATATCAACGAATGACAAGAAACAAATTCATGAAGGAGTTAAGAATTTAGGTAATAAATGAAAAAATTAGAATCCATATAATAAAAGATATCCAAATCAAGTTTGATTTTGATAAATTATTCACAACTCTTTTCTTTCAAATAGAAAGGCGTAAAACATATCATTGAAAAGCCTATAAGAAAGATTATCTAACCAAATAAACTTTATGAATAAATATATAATTTTATGAATATTATTCAATTTAGATTTTTTGGGTACACTTTAGGATTAAAGGACTAGCTTATTAATATTTACATTCATGAGATGATTAAGGGATTTTGTACCAAGTAAGTCCATTATACTTGTGACATATCAACTTTAACTTTCTACGGTATAAGGAAAGACGTAAAATACGATCATCATAAGGTTATAATAAAGAGGAGACCTAATTATATTTCTACACCCAACCTTTTCTTCCACACATATCTTCTTTATCCCTCTAATCTTAAAAGCCACTTCTTGATCCAACAATTTCACCGATATTAGGCCTCCACGAATAAGGCATAATAATAAGCTAACCACGTACAACAAATAATTAAACTAAACCTTATAACTATGAACTAAACCAACCGAAGTAGGAGGAAAAACAGGGTGGACTGAACCTAGGATATCGACAATGTCAGCACAAAAAACAAAAACCTTAACTAGTCTTTACCTTTACTGGCTAGCAACTAAATACTTTCTTTCAAAATAAGAGACACTAATCTTTTACCTTTTGCTAGTAATTTTGTTGATGGTGGTGTTTGGGAAAATTTGCAATCAATCATGGTGACAACTTTTTATCTAATCTAAAAGTTCGTCCCTCTCAAACCTACTACAAGACATAACTGGATTGCTCGTCGGAGACCCAAGAAGAACAACGAGGCTTAGTTGCTCGAGTCACCGTCGAGCAAGGGATTGCACTTTTCTGTGGGGTTTAGTTTCGTAGAATGGGAGAAGGTTTATAGAGAGTTTTAAGGAAGGGTTTCGATTTATAGGAAGCTACTTTACCTAAAAACAACAAAGGCACAAATCTAGAAAGTGTAAGGCATGGCCAAGTTTATTAGGCCTGACCAAGTCTATTTATAGCTGCACAAATGGAATTATAGGCTAACAACATTCTTCCTTATTTATTTGTTTGATTTTTTAAGCACAAGTTAGGATTTCACATACTTAGTTAGAGTGGAAAATTGTCCCATTATAAATATTCCTTGAAGATTAATGCTTAAAGTAAGACTCTTGAGGCTTAAATCTAGAGAAGGAAGGAGATTTTTCTCTGAAAATCAAGAGTGATACATCTTTGGTTGATCAAGGCTCAAAATAAAAGTATAAACTAAGTTTATGCAAATGGAGGTTTGCATACTCAAGCAATCATCATTAAAAGGTTTCAACATAAACCCTTTGAGTGAATGTGATCACTAAGGAATAAAGCAAGATAATAAGGGAGTAGAAATAGACAAAAAAAAAATAAAAAAGAATCAAATTTAGAGGGGTCCTTGGCTTACTCACCATTGAGGATTGTTCCTTGTCCGAGTTCTTGATTGAGTGTTGGTCGCAATATTCTTCCTAGTTTTAAAAAGGCAAAGGTTTGCCTTAGATTGTCCTTAGTATGGTTGAAGAATGTATTGAGAAGCTTGAAATGTTATTTTGGCAAAATAAGAGTGCTTAAGAATAAGCAAAATTTTAGGCATTTTACTCATAAACATCGTGGGTATTTATAGGTAAAACAATTCAGGTTTTGAGCGTAAGACGCTAACTTAAGGTATTAGACACAAGGCTTGGACGTCAAGCGCCCCATAACTAGCATTTGGCACTCCTAAAAGCATCATTTGATTGGGTGAAAATTGGGTTTATGGTTCTAGGAGTGTTTTTAAGGGAGCACTGATATTAGGGCGTTGAAAGCGAGGATGGGGGTCTAGCACACGAGCCTAGTGTTGGACACAATATCCCTTCGACTTTAGGAGATGGTTTTGGGAGTTTGATGCCTGTTCTAGGGAGCTTGGTGATGATTTTATGTTTTAGTGCTCTGAGCATTTTTTATCAAGGTCTAATTTTTAGTTTGCTTAGCATGCAACGATTTGCTTAAGAAGGTTTTTTTTAGTGTTTTGGGCCTAAGTAAAGTGTTTGAGCCTTTGGATGTGTTGCATTCTCATAATAAGTCCTCTTGCAAAGGTCGGTTCATCATTGGACCACCAAACAAGGGGATACATAATTTGTGTCTACATTATTTGTGCTTTATTATTCTTTTTTAGTGCAAACTGAATCTGTTTGCCATTCTTATTCTTTATTTTCCTTTAATGCTTTTTTTCTCTTTCATCTTATTTGATCAAAATAGGATCTCGATTTACGTGGTAGATAAGGAGGGGCCTTTCACTTTCTCTTCTTCTAGGGCACCTATATATGCTTCAAACTACTCATGGTTGACCATATACAATGAGTAAGGAATCCATATGACACATCACTATTGTTTTTTCTAGGCTTGAGGAAATCCATTTCGAGCAATGAGTCGAAGTCATCATGTGAACAACGATCAAGTTCATTTTTCTATCCAAATCATATAGCTTTTGTGTTCACCTATTGAGACCTAATATGGTCTTACCTTTGGAGTTGTTGGACTTATGCTCTCCTTTAGGTGCTAACCCTAATCTTTTTGTCTCTACTTTGGTGATGAAATTATGACTGGATGTCGTGTCCACCATGTCACAAGTCTTTCTCCCATTCACCGTGAGGTCTAGATACATCATCTTTGTGAAGCACTCCTTTGTTTTTAGGACGTCTCTTTGCCTAATGTGTACATCATGTAGATAACACCTATCGTTTTCAGCTCATCCTCCTCTTCAAAGGTCTATTATTTTGTCCCTTTATGGCTTTCTTGTGCAAACATTGTTGATAGATTTTAGACTCACCCTTTTGTTTGCACTCCTAAAAATTGTGTAAGCCTCGACAAAGATTATGCAAATTGAGTTTGAAATTTCTAAAGGATGTTGTGGCCTTTGTATGGTGGGAAAAGGGCATTCCTATTTTTTGAACCTCGTCTCCACCATTTATTGTATCCCAACTAGAGTTGGATGACACAAATGATTCTTCTCCCGAACTATTAGCTGAGATCGGTGTCAGACTTCAAATGTATAGATGAGCTACTCAAACGGTGTCGATGCTTTAAACAAGTGGCGACACAATATTTATATTGGTATATCTACAACAAAAAATACAACTTTAATGTAAGGTAACACTTGATAAGAAGTTTAGAATTCATTCATTTATCAATGCTCCCTAAAGAGGTTTAAATAAAAAACACAATATTTCACCAATGTACGTTGGTTTGACATTGACATAATAGTGCATCTATATTAGCATCATACAATACTTGGGGACATGAAAGAATAAGGTAATAAGTATTTTAACATGTCCTAAAAAATAAAGAGAAATCATCCATCTAATATATAAATAGAAATAACGGTTTGTGAGGCTTGTAAAACCTTATTAGAACATTTTCGATCACGTGATTCCTCCAAAAATGATTTTAAAAAAATATTATTATCCCTCCAAAATTAAACATGCATTTAAAATTAATTAGAAGGGAAAAAATTGTCACTCTAAAATTACATTCCGCCTAAATGAAATTACATTCCAAAGGTAAGGTATGTGTATTATTCTAATATGGTGTGAACATGCTCATTCCTGATATTATAGAGGCCTAGGGGCAAAATAAAATTTTTTATTTGCTTGCTTTACAAATAAAAAAAAAGTAGTGGTTTCACAAAATAAATAAACTATTAAAAAATTTGAATACAAATAATACTATAATCACATAAATCATTAGTAGTGTTATAAAACCAAAATCATTAATAAAAATTTTAATTTTAACAATTTCATGAGCAATCCACTTTATAAAAGTTTTTATTTACCAATTTATCTTATTATTATGATAATTTCTCATCGTAATATTATGAATAGTTCTCTTCAAAAATTGATAAATATAGTTAAAATGCAAAACTCTAGTCCACATTCTAAATATAACGAATTAATAAAATGTCATTGCATTAACAAAATGAGAAACAATGATAATTGTGCACAACTAATATATAAAATAATTGGTTGAATTTCTTACAGCTCTTATTGGTGACATAAGTAGCTATTTTAGTTAGAGGTTAATAATTGAATAAGTATTATGACAATAATATTTTGTATGTCGTATTTAGTTTTAATAGATCGTTGCTTTTTTTTTTTGCTTTTTTTTTAAATTCATGTGAAGTATATATATAGCATGGGATTAAGAAAAAATGAATAACGAACAATCATGAAATATGCATTTGAATATAATTATCTTAGGAAAAGAGAAATAACCATTCTTTGAAAAAAAAAATAATTATGGAGGTACAAGGAATCAAATCCATGCCAAATTATATTAAAACATCATACAAGTGAGACCCTTTTACCATTGTGCTACTTCAATTAATATGATAAAATTTACACACATTATATTTTTTCTTAATATTAAAAAAATTAGGCCTTTTCTACAAGCCCTGGTAGCTACCTACTCGCCCCACCCCAAGGATTTTAGGCTTTTCAAGTATAATAATGAATAAAAGACTATATATTGGAGAAATCAAAGAATATTGTAAAATAAAGAGGTGGAATTTCACTTTTCACATAGTCCCAAGGCTTTGGCTTGTTTTTTGGGCAATATGAATTAAAAAAAGTACAGTCCCTTTCTAGCTTTAACACTATAATGTGTGTATAATTTACTAAAAATTTAGAAACCATTAAACAAGTTAGAAACAGGAATTTAGATGCCTCTATAGCTATATCTTCCACTAGACTTCCTAATTCCTTCGGGGACTTAAAAGAATCCATGAAAATCTCTAGGGCTGAAGTACAACCTATTCGGATAAGGCATGCCTCACCCAACTTCCGTGCTTCCTTCATTCCTTTTCAAATGGATAAAAGTTCTGCATGGAGAGCTGACAAGGCCCAGACTCGTTCTTATCCTCCTTCGTTTCTGCAATCAATGTTATAAATACTCCAACCAATTCCTGCCTGGATGGTCCAACCTTAATTTTTTTATTTTTTCATGCTCGATCAACTTCAATTTTAATTAAGTATCTTCCGTGAAACTTTTCAATTGTCCAATTATGGATTGTCAAAGGAGGTTGGTTCATAGGTCTTTTATTCTGATTCTCTAGATGTTATTAAGGAGATATTAAAGAATACTAAAAATATAATAAAGAAGTGAAGTCCACTTTTCAAGTTGTACAAAAGCACTAGCTTGATGTTATTAACGACCTTTTGATGTTAATGATTATTTGGTCAACTATTGCTTAAGATTTTTTATTTTAATGTAATTTTGGTTGCAAGTTGAATGTTATTTGCTTCCCATTATGATAGGAGACCGAATATTTTAATATATAAACAAAAGTTAAACAACTGTACGGACATGCTGCAGAGGTTATACAAAGTAGACCTATTCAAATGGGAGGATCCCCATTAAGAGCCCTTGATCGACCCATTTGTAAAAGGGTCTAATCAATTATGAGTTTAATTGATCAGTCTTTTAAATGGTCGTTAATAGGTCAAGTCAGGTCAATAAATGGGCTAATATTTTCAAGGTTTTAAACAATTTATTTCCACTTATTTGTCGATGGTCCACTACTAAAGATTAGAGGTGATAAAAGAAAACGATCGCCCAATATAGATAAAAACTATACTCTATTTGGATGGCCCGACCCGACTCAGCCCGTTTGTATCTTCTTTGGCCCGACCCAACTCAGCCCGTTTTTGCATCTTCTTTGGCCTAGCGCGGCCTAACCCATTTTGCATGTGACCCATCCCGACCCTAACTCGACCCAATTCATAGGTCTAATACAAAATCTTCTCATGAAGGACAAGTTTATAATTTTGCTCTTATTATTCTTGGGCAAGAAATCAGTGAGCAAGTTTGTACTAAACTATGTCTTAAGTTATAAGACCCCTCTTTAGGCTGGTCTAAGGAGCTCAATCTATTTATGTTGACTATTGTTAGACACTATTCATCTCAACTTATTTAAGTAAGTTTTGGTAATAATAAGTTAAATTGATGAAAAATAAGTTAAGTATAGGAAAAAAAAATAAGATAAGTGTTGTAACAATAAGTTGAGTTGAGCAAAAGATGATGAGTATAGTGTCTAGAAAAGTAGTAGCTTTAACAAAATTAAGTTAAATTTAGGTAAACTAAAATGAATTCAGCAAAAATAATTTAATTTTTATAAAAAATCAATACAAATAATAAGTTGAGAAAAATTAGTGCCTAATTATTCAGTAAACTTTTATAATAAGATTATATGGGATCTTAACTCCTTAATTTCTTTTATGTTGTCTTTCTAATAATTATGGTTGATTTTTTTAATGTCTTTTATGACATCAATATGCTGATTTTTTTTTGTGGCCATATAAGTAGAGGAAAATGAGTCATTTATATATTACATACCTAGAGCTGTCAATTTTCAACCCAAGCCGTAAACCTAACTGTATCAACCCGATCCAATCTAACCCGAATTTCTTTACAACTCAAAAGGAGAAACTTGTAACCTGGATCGTCCCAATCCAAACTTAACTCGAAAAACTAATTTAACCCAAAATAACTCGATCGGAACACCACTTGCTCCAACTCGAATATAACTATATCTGAAATGACCCGATTCTTTAACAATTCAACTCAATGGAAAACCGATTAGTAATTCGAATCCAATTCAACCCGACAACAAACCGATAATGCCTAATTGGTAGAGACCCTTAATTTAATTTCAAACGGCATGTTCAAATCCAAACTATTGTTGATAAGGTTGAGACTTATAATTTATAGATACACCGTTATGCAGAATCACATGATTTTACTATTTAACCTGATTCAATAATCAGATCCTACTAAGGCTTTCCTATCAAAGTAAAATCACGATCCTACCAACATTGATAATTGCCAAAGAATTTGACAAGTATATAATTACAATTAAAAAATCATGAATTTAAGCTAATTTGTAAAATGCAATTTACAACATAATTGTAAAATGTAAAATGATCCTGAATCAAACTGGATTGTCTCGAAATGGCACGAAATAAACTGTTATTAAACCCATCTAAATTGGACTCATCCCAAAGTCGAGTCAAATCCGAAATAAACTATCTTAAACCGTTTAAGCCCGATCTAAATCAATTAAGTAAATAACTGATTGAACCTGATCTGATCCGAGCTGAATCGAACAGACACGTGAATAGTTAACAACCCGTTTTAGACCCGATAAGTACCAAATAAGTTAGTATCAGATCGAACACTATCGATAACACGAATTGACGCCCCTATATATAACCATATAATCATATTGTAACATTTGTTATTAATATTAAATAATTTTTTTAACAAATGTTAAATAATTACTACCTATGACTCTAATTTTTTTGTCCCAATTGATTTTTCGCGATCTCTAAGACATACCTTAGAACGTTTTTATCTCCGAATATATTTCTTATAACATGATGAAATTTGTAGGAAAAAAATTTAAACTTTTGACTCTAAAATAGAAATGAAGCATATATAAAAGGATGGAGAGAGTATAGAGATTAATATATACTAGGAAAAGTTGATGGGAATAATCCAACCTTTGCCCGACTCGTTTTTATTGATCCAACATTTTGTTTATTTCTGAATGCACCTACATTTGGCCACTCTTTGCTTTCACTGAGTTAGTTTACTGGTTAGATGAATAACAAGTGGATGATATGGCGACGTGACATATGCTGTTCCTTTTCCCTCGTAAATTGACTCATGTTGGCCTAAAGTCCCTAAAATTAACTCCCTTGCTTGCAATAGTAACTTTCCTTCCAACCTTAACTTCCATCCTCCAATTTGAAATTATCAAGCACGAAAATGTGATTTTTGGCATGATTAAGGTTCTAATTCTTGCTCATTCTTGTTTGAATAACATGTGGACACAATTTGATTGTGTTTTTACATTGAAATTCATTCAATGATTGTCCTAAACTTTCGAAAATATGAACCTTAGATTTTACCCCAAATTGATTGTTTCGCATGAAACTTATGAATTTTCATAATTAATCTATCAACGAGTATAATTATATGATAAACACGCGTCTTGCTCTCAATTTTGACCCTTAATTTGAGCAAAAGTTACTCAAATCTTCCACAACATATGCATAATTGTTGCGCAAATGTGAAACTTCGCGACGGTAATGGTTGGGCTATGGTGGATGGACAACGACATGGATGCAGTAGGGAGGTTCTCTAGTCACTGGAAAGTAAGAGGGTGGGTTCGAATTTTGATGGGTGCCGGTAATGGTTGTCGGCGAATTTTTGTGCTTGCTATGTGTGGATTTGTTGTTGCGAATTACCTGTTCTTGACCAACAATTGCAAGGCACAGTTGTGAGTGGCTCAATGAAAACAAAGAGTGGTTATATTCAAAAATAAATAAAAAGACTTAATAAAAGAAAATCGAGTAAAAATTGAATTATTCCCATCCAATTTTCCTAAATACTATGTAACAATAAACTTTCATTACTCTCGTGTAGGGGTGGCAAACGGATCAGGTTGGGTCAGGTTCTTGTTCAGGTCACCTACTTTCGGGTTAGCTATCCCCCAACCCAAACCTGATCGATTTAAATTTTCGGATTGAAAACCCCAACCTGAACCTAACCCATTCAATTTCGTGTCGGGTTCGTGTCAACCCATTTAAATTTTTGTGTCGAAAATATCGACCCTACCCGCTATTTTCGGGCCGGGTTCGGGTCAGTTTTTGCCACCCTTGCTGATGTGGTTATTCAATAGAGTGGCTAAAAAAAGAAAATTTTTAGAGTTGAGATGAAACAATTGACATTAGTAGTTTAATTGTTTTCTAGAGCTTTAATTTGGGCTTGGGGTTTGGGCGGAATGGTTGAGTGACCAAGTAAATTTTTTTTAACCCGCTTAATATAGTTTAGTTATAAGGTCGGGTTCGGGTTACGTGGATCATTTTTGGGTTGGAATTTTCAACCTTAATATAACCCATTTAATTTCGGGTCGGATTTGTGTCAATCCATTTAAATTTTCGTGTCAAAAATCTAACCCTAACCCGTTATTTTTAGATAGAGTTTTCCTGTTGCTCTCATGAGTCTCATCATAATGATAATCTAATATTCATACTTTCGATATTCCTTGCTTACCCTAGTTGAAATTATAGGAATTACCCAAATAGAGCAGGTCGGATAGTCTGACCAATTCTGGCGTATTGCAAGTCTGCAACTGCTTCTCCGACCTCTCAACTCGTACACCAAACCCCAAAGCAGGAACAAGCAGAAACCATGAATGGAGGGAAAACCAAGAAACTTCCTCCCATTACTCGGGAACAATTCGTATCCACCATGTCTCCTTTAATCGACATTGAAAAGGTCATCATTCCATTAAAGTTCATAACTTGATCAAAAATTTTTAATCAATTCAATTTTTTAGCAATTGGGTATTTTTCTCCAATTTTTCATTTGATAGTACTGACCAATCGGGTATTTCAACTAATGATAATTTTTTTTGCCAAATTAGTTTGTTTTTTCAATCAAAATGTTTCTAGTGAATTTATATTTTGTTACGAATTCTATTGTACTTCATTCAATTAAAGTTCAAATCTTTATTGTAATTTCTTGGCAATTCAATATTTGGGCAGTTTTATATAAATTTATATTGTGTGATTAATTATTTTGTTTTTCATTCAATTAAAGTTCAAAACATTATTGTAATTATTTGAGCAATTCAATATTTGGGCATTTTCTTGTGAATTTATAGTCTGATTAATTCCATTGTTTTCTTTGGAAAATGAAATAATTTGTGGTAGTTTGTAAATGGGGTTTCGTATAGGAGGCGGAGATAGCTGCTTCAATCACAACTAATACCTCCAGGAGTATAGAAACTGCTCAAACAAGGGGTTCTGTCATTCTTAACTTGAAGTGTGTTGATGTTCAGGTAATCCCTTCTTTATGTTTTAATGAGTCTTTTCTGCCAGTTGAAGGGTGAAGAAGGAACATGTTTGTAGACATGTAGGCACTGTTTAATACGGTATAAAATATTTTTCCTGAAAACTGTTTTCCCATTTTACATTGTTTAGTTTGGAGTAAACTTAGTGTAAATTCATTTAAAACCCTATTGAAAACATTTTCATTTAAAATTGGGAGTAAAACAATTTTACATCCATTCGCCCCAAAAAAATATCCACTAACAAACAACTCACGCATTACCATCTCATGCATAGAGGTGGGCACCGGTTGTGCCGTGCTCGTCATAAACCGTGTCAATTCGTGTCTGGCCTCTTGTCGTGTCGTGCCTAATTGTGACCGTGCCGCGCTGTGTCATGCTATCTTTTCCTAAAACTCGGCCAATGGCCTAGCACGGCCCACATGCTTGGCGTGTCGTGTCGTGTCTTGTCTTGTACTGGCCTAATTTTTTTAACAAAAAAATAAAAATAAAGTATACAATAGAATTGAAAAAAAATAATTTTAGATAATATAAATTATATTATAAGAATATAATAATATTAAAAATAATAGTAATATTAATTGTATTAAATAATGCTAAATAATAGTGTGATTCGGCCATGCCTCATGTCAAATTGACGTGCCACTCGTGTGCTAGTGCCTAAAGTTTTTTGCTGTCCGTGGTCTGGCCTACGGCCCACTCCATGGATAGTGTATCGTGCCGTACCATGACTTTGCTTGTGTCGTACTGTGCTAAAAGCGTGCCTGCTCAGTTCGGCCCATGTCCAATTCTACTCAAGCATTTTTCATTTCTCATCTTTTCGGTAGCTTCTCTCTCTACTCCATACTTGCTCTCTCTTAAACATTGGGGGAAAATTCACAATTTTTTTTCATCTTCTTTGAATATTATCAATTTAGTACGTTTTTTTTTAATCTCATGTTTTGATTATTAAATTATCGAACTATATCATGAATTTGAACTATTTTTATCCATTTTCGTCGAAAATAAAAAAAAACCCTAGATTTCCCCTCGATTCGATTGAATCATGTAAGTTTCTCATGAAATGCAATCAACAATTTATTTAAAATTAGAATAGAAATTTTCTTTCTGTTAGAATTTAAAATGTAAAAGTACAAACTATTACGTTACAATCAATTGATTGGTTTACCTATTTAATTTGTTTGCTTATTCGATTACGAATACTCCTTTAAAGTTAGCTTAAGGTCTTTTTATGATGTTGAACCAGATTTTTAGAGTTTTCTAGTTTTATGGCGATATTTTTATAATGTAATATGTTATTAATAGATTAGAGAAATGTATTGTAGATTTTATAAAAAAAAATATTTATTATAGCATTACAAATTTAGCTATTGACAAACAAATAAAAAATATAACGGAAAATAAGAGTTAAAAAATGACAAGAGAATATAATTAGAAAAGTTAATAGGAGTATTTGATTTTCAGTTCAACCAAACAACGAAAAGTATTTAAATGTAAAATCATTTTCCATGCAACCAAACAACGGAAAAGTTTCATGAAAATGGGTTTTCCACCGTAAGAGGTTTTTCATGGAAAACCATTTTCAGTTGAAAACGTTTTACACCTTACTAAACAGAGGCGTAATCATAATTTGTGCAGGGTGTTGTGCAATTGAATGTGTCTTTGTATCTACTGAAAGCATCGATTGCTTGACATCATTTATGCTGGTGAACTGATAGTATTTATGCATTATAGCCATGTGGCGTAGAGTTGTTAGGACTGTACTTTTGTAGAGCTCATTGTTCTCTCAACCTAATAGAAGGAAAGGGAGAGGGGAGCCAAGCCCATGCCCTTTAATATTTTCTCTGATTAAAACAAGATTATGCAAATATGTAACAGGTTTAGATATTTTGTGTCAATATAATGTTGATGATATGAATTACGATTGGGCAATCTTTCAATTCTAGTAATGAAAGGACTAAATCTAATAGCATGCTAAGTTTCTCTCTTGATTTGTATAGCTGTGGAGTTATAAGCTAGTCTATGGTATTTGCGGTATCTGATGGATACAATCACTTTAAAGTTAGGCAATATGCTTTTATTCTCCCATACTAAGCCGTGGTGGAAAGAAGGGATTGAATAAAATAGTTTTGTTTTAAATGCCCTCAGTTATCACACATTTTAGGGTGTAAAGTTTTTGAGTTCTAAACTTTAAAAGTTTAGGTTTCTGGGATCCAACTTTAGAAGTTTTGGTTTTGGGGTTCAAAGTTATTATTTTCATTTATTCATTATTCCAAAAGGGTTTACTAACATATTAACTAATTTAAAAATATTTTGACTAATTCAAAAATTATATTTTTGAAACAATAACAGTTTGTAGATTAACCATAACCCTTTTACTACACCCAAATCTATTTTATTATGTATTTACAACCTAAATTAAAACTAATTCATGATTATTTTATTAGTAAGTGCTCCATATTTAAAATTTGAGCTCAAAAATATTTATAATTTGTAAGTATGGAGTATTTTATACATCGTTTTTTTTTTTTATTTTCAGCTACCAAGCATAAATGAAATTGAGCTAGAAACCTGTAGTAGTAAGTAGCATAAATCATTATTAAATTTTGAAAATTAAACAAATATTTACATGCAATTAAAATGTGCAAATGTAAGAAATAGTCAAATGAGTTATCAAGTGTTCCGAGTGACTTTGAATTAGTCTCCAATATAATTTTGGACTTGTCAAAAATAATTTTCTGAATTTGTCAAAATATTTTGAGAATTATCAAAAATATATTTTGGGCTTATAAATATGAAGAATAAGCTATTGAGAAACCGAAACCAAATGTCCAAAATTGAGTTCTGTAAACATCATCTTTCAAAATTGAGTCTCCAAAACCAAAAATTGATCAAACTGGATATAAATTCCCTAATACTTGTCTCATAATTGCCCCGATCATTTGATAACTAGATGAACATTGCTTCATTGATACATATTACTTATTTTACAAGTGTTGTGATGGATGTATGCTGCGAACGCGGCGCTTTTTCATTCATTATAGGCAGGGTTGATGGGAAAGAGTCTTCTTGAATTTCAGTCAACAAAAGGAGATGTTCTTCCACCTCACAAGGTGAGTATTATACTTATCTCTTGATTTCTATTAGACTGACCGTGTGCAAAAGTGTTGCAACTTTGTGTCGTATAAGTAGCTCATTTAGATCACACTAAGAAAGAAATGTTTTAGTTGTTTTGAGCTTAGCTTTTACAGTCATATATTGTGTCCGCAAGAGGGAATTAACCAAGAACAATAAAAAAGTGTATCTCAAGACCAATTTCTGTCATATGTGCAACAGAGATAGCTCCACTCCCCAAGTAAAAACAAAAGAAATGTTGAAATAGAATTGTTCATTCTCACAAATGGTTCTGCTGACTCCTATTGCCACCCAATAACTTTACTTTTGTACTATTCTTGATTTGTTTTCATTTCCCTCTGAGATTTAGTGCTGAGTTTTTCTTTTCTGATGCAGTTTGGGACTCATGATGTGGTGGTTTTAAAACTAAACAAAGCTGATGTAGGGTCATCTTCCCTAGGACAAGGAGTGGTTTATCGTTTGAAGGTATATGTCTGTAAAGACATTCATCCAATATCTTTATTTGGCTTTAGCCGTCTAATTATCACCTTGTATGAAATTAAAGCCAACCTTGCTTGTGCTAATGGCTAGGATTCATCCATCACTGTTGCATTTGATGATATTCCAGAGGAGGGCCTGAATACTTCTCTGCGACTTGAGAAAGTGGCAAATGAGGTTGGTGTTCCTGTAAAAATTGGTTTGAAAATTTCTGTTTATGGCAGCATGTGTCTGATTTGAGTATGAATTTGACCACATATGTTAGCCTCTTTAGAGTCTTAGTGGTCTATGTTTTAACTTAAAGAAAATATGCATCAAAAGTTTACCTGTTGTGTACTTTTTATTGTGTCCTTCACCAATTATGTGATGCATGACACTAAAGCAATTCCTTTCATTGCCGTTGCATGAGTCAAGTAGGCAGACAGGAGAGTTGTTATGTTTTGTTGTCCCAGCGTTCTTTTGGGATGCATAACGTGGGTGCAAAAAGATATGGGCTCTTGGCTACATCCCGAAGGGTCATAACATCAGGCTGTGTTCAAATGATGCTTTTCTTGCATAGTGTTCAATTTTATTTTATTTTTTTTTAATAATTGGAATTCTCTTGTGACCTTTGAGTTCACTGTTTGATTTGATTGGTTCTGCCTTCTTGTGCTGGATAAAGGAGATTTATGCATTTTATCCCACACTACTATGTTTATGATAACTATTTATCTGAATGCATTATCTTAACTTGTCCTTATATTTTTTTAATCACTCTGTGATGTTGCAACGGGAAGTTCAGAGGATAGTCAAGAAATAGAGATGATATTTGAGTTCGTTAATTATTTTATGTTATTAGAAATGAAATGTGGGTAATAAATTGCTCCTTGGTATGGAGGCCTTAATAGATGCCTTGGTAGTACAGTAAAACAATGGACTTTCTATTGAGTTTGTTTAGTAAGTGAAATTAGAATATCTATAAAGAAAACCAGATAAATTGATCTCGGAGTATTGCTGAAGTACTACTTTGTTTATCCCCTGGTGGTAATTGGGTGATGGAGTGGTATTTGTGTGATTTTCTTCCTAGGTGACGTATCGTAGGTTGAAGGATACCCTGATAGAGCTGAGTAAAGGTGTGCATAAAGGTCCTGCTTCTGACCTAGTTCCTGTACTATTCGGAGAGAACCCCCCTGCAAGGTCCAAGAAAGATGTTATTTTCTCTCCATTTAATAAGAATCTGGATCACTCTCAGGTAATTTTACCTTGTTAACGCACTTCTCTTGTTTGTATGGTAGCAGTATAAAGTGTTGGCTCTTGTTGCTCTCAATTCAATTATGGTGCTCATGTCTTGCTACAATGCTTCCTAAATGATTTTTGTTGCAAACAGATGGTTCAATGTTTCTTATTCCTCCCTCCACTCCTCCCTCCTCTCTCCATTACTCCTGATGCAAATATCTTTCACAACTAACTATCTCGGGTTAACCTCATCTATACCTAAAATTTCAATTCTCTGGTTGACACATGGACACGGAGTTACTCCTTAATTTGGCTGAAAATATGATATTGACCATCCTATCAATGAGCAGGCCTTTTGATTCCTTGGTTTGTGTATAATCAAGAGCAGGGATGTCTCAAACATAAATTTTAGGCATCCAATAATCAATATGCAGAGTTATACAAAATTCATTCAAACAAGTAAAACCTGGAACAAAAAGACCCAACATTGTAGTCACTTTAAAATTGGTATTGAATGCGACTAGGAAACTACGTAAAAAACATAAATCATCACGTTTACAAAACATTCTATGAGCTTAAATTATCATTTACCATCATATCGATCAAAAAGTAATTGCATAAAATGCTTTTTGTACAACTTTATTATATTTATTGAATTCAAGAAGAGGAGACAACTAGAATGAAATAACAAGAAATAACCCCAACCCCTATTTGTAATCAATAATCCAAGGGCAAATAAGCATTCTAATGTAAACAAATGCTATATGTAGCAAAATTTCCGAAAGCAAATTGTTAGCTTCAAGAAAAAGAAAGAAACCCACATCAGCAAAAAAATCCTAGTTGGAATGGTAAACATTCCATGAATAATTAAAGAAGATTGGGTGGTTGTAGTTTGGCAGGTTCTACTTAATTAGTTTGCTCCCAGTAATCAAAATGAGGGCTGATGGGTCAAAAAATAGTTTTTCATTGGGTTTAAGCTTGCAACCCTCATGGCGGGTAATACTCCATCCTCACACTTATGTAATAATGTTCTACTGCTATAAAATGAACTACTAATTTTTTAGGCTAGCGTGTTGCATGGGTTAGTTTTTTTACAGCTACATGTGCATATTTTAATTTTAACATGACCCTAAGAATCATTAATTACTTTTCTTTTCAGTTTCGGAAATTTTTTAAAAGTATCTCAAAAGGCAATATATTGATTCAAAAATTGGTTATTTTGGACAATTTCAGTATCAATGATCGAACACCTTGATACGCTTATTATAGGTCTTATAGGATTATATTAGGCCCTGGAAATAATTGAAACCATTACTTTGACCTTAAATACTTATTTTAAACGATTTTCAAACTCCTACCATTGGGTTCTACTGTCATTCTTAAGGCCTTTAGAGACCATCTATAAGGTATTAAACAGTTTTAAACCTCTTCATATAACTCTAAAGAGCATCCAATTCCTTTATTTTAGTTTTGAAATATTTTTTCGAAAATTATCTAAAAAATCAGTGTATTAACCATCAATATTCGGTCATTTTTGGACAATCTTAGATCTATAAGAGAAAATCTTAATATGATTACCATGGGTCTTATAGAGCCATATTAGGTCTAAGGAGTGATTAAAATATCTATTTTGGCTTGAATATAGTTTAGTTTATATGAATGTTAATTTAGTTGAATATAGTTTAGCATATATGAATGCTAGTTGATTTGAATATATTTTAGTTTGTATGAATGTTAGTTTAATTGAATATAGTTTTGTTTATATGAATCAATTAATGTTAATTTAGTTGAATATAGTTTAGTTTATATGAATGTTAGTTTAGTTGAATATACTTTAGTTTATATGAATCAATGAATATTAGTTGAGTTAAATATAATTTAGTTTATTTGAATGTTAGTTGATTTGAATATAGTTTAGTTTATATGAATGTTAGTTTAGTTGAATATAATTTAGTTTATATGAATCAATGAATGTTGGTTTAGTTGAATAAAGTTTAGTTTATATGAATGTTAGTTTAGTTGAATATAGTTTAGTTTACATGAGTGTTAGTAATTGAATATAGTTTAATTTACATGATTGTTAGTTTAGTTGAATATAGTTTAGTTTATACGATCTGATGTTGATGGAGACGAGTCAAATCAGATGGAGGTGAAGGTGGATCAGGGAACGTAGCAAATGTAGCCGATTACATGGGCTTTGATTTTTTTCGGGATACGTAGGCAACTTCTTTTTGAAAATTAAAATTTAACTTCAAAATTAAATTTTGATTTTCAAAATTAAGTTCAAGCCCCTTTTTTTGAATTCTTCCAAATGTATATAAGTTTGTATTGAATCGAATAAGTTTGATTTCTTCCAAATGTATATAAGTTTTAATAAAATCGAATAATTTTGTGTTAAATTGAATAAGTTTGATTTCTTTCAAATATTGAAATGTATATAAGTTTCTATTAAATCTAATAAGTTTGTGTTAAATTGAATAAGTTTGATTTCTTCCCAATGTATACAACTATATAAGTTTCTATTAAAAATAAGTTCTTTTTAAATAAAAAAAGTTGCAGAAATAAATCGTCAAATTCCCTTTCCCAACCCGCCTGTTAACCCTATTCGACTATGCCCGGTCCTGTGGCCAATCCCTAATCAACCCCAACCTCATTCGTTATGAGCTGAGCTCCCCAAGCCCTACTTGTATTCGGCCCGGCCCACCCCCAAAGTGGGCCGGTCACGAATCAAGTTGGCCAACCGGGCCTCGTGGCCACCTCTAATTGTTCATAAGGCATTGACATGTTTTAAACCTCTTCATATGACTATTAGAAATACCTAGTACCTTTAGTTTCATTTTTGGAATTTTTTGAAGATATAAAATATTAAAATATCACTTTCGACAATTTCTAATCCAGTGAGAGAACATCTTGTTATGCTTGTCATGGGTCTTATTGGGTCATATTAACCTCTAAGAGTAAATGAAACTATCTACTTTGATTCTAAACACTCATTTCATCTAATTTTCAAAACTTCTAAAATTGGGTCAAAGATCGAATATTAGGTATTGACTTGTTTCAATCCTCCTTATATGATCTTAGGAAACACCTAGTACCTTTGTTTATAATTTGAAAAGTTTTCATAAATATCTCAAAAAGGTCATCTTAGATAATTCCGAATCCAATGAGAGAATATATTTATATGCTTACCATAGGTCATTCTTGGCTATTATGGAGCCATTTTGTCTTGATTTGGATTGCTTCTTTATAAGCCAAACTGTTCTCCAATTCGTAGTCTGTGTAAAATAATTTGCTACTTGCTTTCAGTACCTTTCGCCAATTCTCATAAATGCTATTTTTAATTGAGATTGTCTCACTATATCTCTGCCTTGCATTTGAAATTCATAATCTCAACACAGAATTTGTACTATGTTCCCCTAATGGAGGCAATATAAAATATAATATATTCTTGTTTGATTTTTTTAAAACTTTTGTTTACTGTTTCGCACATTTTTTACCTTTCTGCTGATTTAAATATTGGTATCAACTTTGGGGAAAAACTATAGGATCTAAGAACTGGGTTTTATTTGGGGGCACATTCACATATTCATGCCTCCACCTCTACAGTTTTGTCTTTATTAATTCATTTCTACTTGACTGGACCTGACTGCTTTTTCTGTGCAGAAAGCTGCAATTACTAAAGCCCTCTCATCCAACAATGTATTTTTGCTGCATGGACCTCCTGGTACTGGTAAGACCACAACGGTTGTGGAAATTATCTTACAGGAAGTAAAACGTGGCTCAAAAATACTCGCATGTGCCGCATCAAATATCGCTGTGGACAATATTGTTGAACGACTTGTTCCACACAGGTAAATTTCAAGTTTAGCTGAATGATTCCATTGGAAATGCATTCATGCCCAGGAGTATGACATGAAAGAAATTCACGAGTAGCAAACTATGGGGATGGAATTTGCTTCCAGATGATATTGTGATTAGATTTGGTTGCTGTCTTTTTCGGATTTTCATTGCATGTGAAATGTGATGAACTAGGAATTAGAATTAAGTCTAGGATCCTTCCAAAGCACAGATAAAAGACTTAAGAAATTGTTTGGATGTATTTTTTGGGTCAATTTAGTCACTTATCGGTATTTCCATTGTTTTCATTAGGGTCAAGCTTGTGAGAGTGGGTCATCCTGCACGTTTACTGCCTCAAGTATTGGAAAGTGCCCTAGATGCACAGGTGGGTCATGATATGCTACTGCCCTTTGTTCATTGACATTTAAAGCTTTCAGTGAGGGAAAAAAAAAATCAGAATGGAGCTGTTCTGGAAAAATGTTGTTTTTTCCTCTTTTAATGTTTTTCGATAACAAAACATGTGATCTACATATAAATGATGAACTTGTATAAATTTTCCTTTTATTACCGTTTGTGTTTATTAAAAAAGTTAGAGATCTCATTTAGCACCAAATCATATGGACATAAGTATTAAAACTGCTCTCTGAACTTGGCAGTAACAGTTATACTACTTTGACCTTATAATCCAAAAAGGTCCACTTGACACCTTCTGCACTCTTACTTCTCTTCCTTCTGAATACCATTCAACCAATATCCTGAAATTTCACCACCCCTTCATAAGTAAACATGTAATTAATCAATAACTTATATTGAATTATGCAGAATATAGTCAGAGTATATCCCTCTGTAAAAATGCTCATTGTGTAAGCTCCTCATAATTAAGGTTTGACATAATTTTTTACTAGAAGACCCTTTGTAATTGTTGGACCATACTCCTCATCAACTGATCTATGTAGGGCATCTTTGAAAATCTTTTCTTAAACCAACACTATTTAGGGTATTAACAATGGTCGAGCATTAGAAAATATAACGAAGTATATGTGACAATATACTATTTTTGCTCTCCATGAAATATTGTCTACTATGATTTGTACTCATATTGATGTCTCTATCAGATAGCAATATGTGACAGTATTAGTATGCATTTTCAGCAATTAGGATACTTTTGATCAGCATCCTCATCCTTGGTGCTTACATATTATTTGCTTATGTTTAGGTGCTACGGGGGGACAACAATTCTTTGGCCAATGACATTCGCAAAGAAATAAAGGTAAACTTTGAAAATTGTTAAGATTTTTTATTGAACTTTTACTTGTTAGTTTTTGTCGTGAATAGTCCTCATATATATGGGCATGTCATTATATTTTTCTAGTTAATGGATCAGATGTAAAATTCAGGCACTAAATGCAAAGCTACTGAAGGCTAAAGACAAAAGTTCCAAGAGGGACATTATGAAGGAGCTTCGTGCTCTCTCTAAGGAAGAGCGCAAACGGCAACAACTAGCCGTGACAGATGTTCTAAAAAATGCGAATGTCATATTGACGACTTTAACTGGAGCATTGACTAAAAAATTGGATAGATCTACATTTGATCTGGTGATTATTGATGAAGCTGCGCAGGCACTTGAAGTTGCATGCTGGATAGCTCTTTTGAAGGTAACAATCCAAGGTGTGCTAATTTTCATATGACCCTTAGACCTGATATGCTGCAGCTCATGTTTCTGCTTCTTGGAAAAAGATTTGTCACTAATATAGTAATACACACTGAAGGGTTTAACTTTTTGTGTCTATATTGAGTAGTAATAGAAGGTTCGCCATACAGAGGAAAAAGGAAGGCAAACTATTGTGTCCTGTTGATTGCTATACTATGTAATATTTTGTGTAACCACTTTCCAAAATAGAAGTATGAGTATCATGATTTACCATTCTACTAATGCGAACAGTTATCACTTCAACTTAACCATGGGAGGTTTTAGTGCTCTGGAATTGCTAGCTTTTAAACTCCCTCAGCCCACGTAAATTTTCCCGTCTCTTTTGGCTCTAGTATTAAAGATTGCTATGTGACCAGTACTTGTTTTCCTCTACACATTTGCCATATTAAAAGGATTTATTCCTCCAAATGACCAATCAGTGAAGGTGCATACTATATCCCAAATTAGTTATCAGAAACTTTATTTTGGCCTTTTTGGACATTGGAATTAATTTTGGATACAAGGAACTCTATAAACTTAAAATCTAACGGACTTCAACATGGATATAATGTGTTGGAACTCCAGTGTGCATGAGTATGCAAGATTTGTTGGAGCCCTGAAACAATTCTACTAAATGAAACCGTCTTTTACCTTGTTATTCCTCTAGGAAAAAGTGTTCTACTGTCAAAATGCTCATCATCAGGAGTATGTCATTTCCACGATCATCCATTTCTTCCGTTCTTTTTAAATGGATGGGGGTGGGGAAGTGTTAAGCCGAGACATTGTAAAATTGTTTCAATATTGCTTTTCAGGGTTCCAGATGTATTCTTGCTGGAGATCATCTTCAGCTTCCACCCACTATCCAGAGTGTTGAAGCTGAAAAGAAAGGCCTAGGAAGAACCCTATTTGAGCGCCTTGCAAACTTGTATGGGGATGACATTATGTCAATGCTCACTGTTCAATACCGCATGCACAGACTTATTATGGATTGGTCATCTAATGAGCTGTATGACAATAAGGTGCTTATCTAGGGAACATTTTCTTTAGCAAACTACTTCGGGTATTTGAACTATTTCCAGGCATAGACAAATATTGATTATATTATTTGAAACTGTCATTATTACAGATAGAGGCCCATTCCTGTGTTGCTACGCATATGCTCTATGATTTGGAAGGTGTGAAGAAAGCACCTGCAACTGAAGCAACCCTTGTTCTCGTTGACATAGCTGGGTACAAATGTTGTTTGCATTTACAAATAATTTTCCTTGTGAGCATTTGTTTATGTTACTTCGTATCAAATAGAGATGTAGGGATCGACCATTTAGTCCAAGCTGTAAGTTTTATATTTTGGACGAGAACTGAAGGGTTGGTTCATAGTTTTATACCTAGTACCCCACAAAAGTTCTTAATCTTAGTCGTCACTCCTCCTTGATATTCCAGCATCCTCCTCTGTGATGGACAACATTCTATATCTTGAGCTGAGCATCCAGTGTTGTCCTGCTAGTTTCCTTACAACATGTAATGTGTCCTATACTTTCAGTTGTGACATGGAAGAAAAGAAGGATGAAGAAGACAGCACTCTGAATGAGGGTGAAGCGGAGGTTGCAATAGCTCATGCCAAAAGACTTGTTGAAAGTGGAGTCCAGGCTTCTGATATTGGAATAATTACCCCTTATCGTGCACAGGTATGACTGACAAATATATGTTTCCTTGCTGCATATGAGTGCATAAGAATCTCATTCAGTAATTAGTTCTCCCTCCAACAAGAACAATAGTACTTAATTCTTCGTAAACAGACTTAATTTTATTCTTGGGACAGGTTGTGACGTTGAGGGTGTTAAAGAGTAATGTGGATAAATTGAAGGATATGGAAATATCAACAGTTGATGGTTTCCAAGGTCGGGAGAAAGAAGCTATAATCATTTCAATGGTCAGATCCAACTCAATGAAAGAGGTATATTATACTCCATATATTTATACATTTTCTTCAAATGGGTAACTTAACTTGAAAAATGGTTTAAACTTTGATGTCTTAATTGTATGGTAATTGTTCAGGTGGGCTTTCTGAGCGACCGCAGGAGGATGAATGTGGCTGTGACTCGTGCGAGGAGGCAATGTTGTCTGATTTGCGACACTGAAACCGTGACTAGTGACCAATTTTTAAAGCGATTGATTGAATACTTTGAGGAACATGGAGAGTATCTAAGTGCTTCAGAATATGGAAATGAGTAAACCAAAGCGGAACTTAATTATTTCTACTGCTTGAACAAATATTGGATGCTCCTTTAATGGGGACGGGAAGAGCATGTGTCGACAGTGAAGACGGAAGAGAATAGCCTTCAGGCAATTCAAAACTCTCTGAACTCTGCTGGGCTTTTCTGCTGCTTTTGAAAGGGAAAAACACGTAGACAGTTGTCAAGACCTCAAGAGTTCAGAAAGGTTGCAAGAAGTCACATCCAAATGAGTTATATACCCTTCAACATATGCTAGAAGCCCGGTTTTGCTAGCCTCTGAATCATTTGCTGACTTATTGAGCTTTTCATGTAACGATTCTAGAGTTGAAACATACTTCATATCTGGAAATTTGTTTGTGATGTGAATTTTGGAGGTTTGATAACAAATTTGCCATTTTACATTTTGCAGAATATCAATTCATGGATATAAACATGGCAGATCACAGAGTGACAGAACCTGTATATTATGTTCCTACAATAACCCATCTTACCGTCTTATTCCCAAACGATGCAAATTAATTGACTATTATTCATACTTAGATATTAAATAAGGTCATAAATACCTACAGAACTAAAAACTGACACAAACCTATATAATCCCCTAAGACTCACTCCCAAAAACTAGCTTTGCAAAACCAAAGAAATCCCTTCAATAGTCCCAAATAGCAGGAGGAAAAGTCGTGAGCTCTTCTTCCATAGTATAACCTCCAAAGCTGCTTGATTCAGCTAGTTGATGATCTTCCCCTCTCAAAATTTCAACCAAGTCATCCCACTCATCAGAATTCATCTCCCCTATGATTTTCTCCTTCAACCCATTCTCCTCATCATCTCTACGAGCATCATCTTTGCTGTCATAAACTGTTTGCCCTTCCTTCAAAACTCCCATCTGCTCCAAAAACTCATGCAAATCAATCTGAGGCTTCTGCCAGCTTTGCTCAGCACCACCTTCTCCAACTATTCCCCTGTTATCCCTCTTCAAAACCTTGGAGTCGGTCTTACTTTTACGATCATTCAAAGACGGCCCAACATTCTTGAACTCCTGGAGTCTTTGATGAATGACATGGACACTGGGTTGCACATTTATATTGAGCAACGATGATGTCGGTCCACTGGAAGCAGGGAACATGGAGATGAAGTTCTTGGATGGAAACCACCGAAATCGTTGTGACTTGTTCAAAGGATTGAAGCTGCAACGTAGATGAGGAAGGTTAAGGTAAGCATCCGGACCATAAAGCCGCCTCGCAGCCTCATCATAAGCCAAAGCAGCTTCTTCAGCTGTAGCAAAAGAACCCAACCAAAGACGACTTCTTTTCTTAGGCTCTCGGATTTCAGCTACCCATTTTCCCCATGTTCTTTGCCTTACTCCTCGGTACGTGCATGTCGCGTTTTGAGGGCCTCCTTTTCCCCTAGCAGGGCCTTTCTTCCATGGTTTGGATAGTGTTGATTTCTTAGAGCTATCCATTCTTGGATTCTGAAAAGAGTGTAGTGTAGTGTAGTGCAGTGCAGTGCAGTACTAGTGTAGTGTATGGTGAACTGTGAATGATGAGCGCAAAAAGGCGCGGGTATAAGTAGTGTGTGCAAAAGTTATGGACTTTTAAATGCTTTCACGTTTGGAGAATTCGGGTCCAAAGGCCTATGTGATACTAATCTTTGGTCTTCTTGTAGATATCCATTTCTACTTTTTCCACGGGATGTTAGATTCTAGCCAAGTTGCACTGTTCAATGTAAATCTTCTCGATTAAAAGTTGGTAACCAGGTCTTTTCAACTTAGTTTGGTTTAGGTCAATTAAATTCGGATCATTTTTCACAAGAAGTTATAATTTGATCTAATTTTAGATTAGTTCAAGCATATTTAGAATGCTTTAAGCATATCTAGATCGTGTCACATTCAAGTTTATTGTTTATATAATATATTAATCAATATTAATCACTCTGACTAACAAATCGAGTCATGTCAATTTCATTTCAACTAAAATTGAGTTCCTCAAGTTGAGTATTATGCTTGACTCTACATTGCACATAAATATCTCGATCACAACTTATTGGAGTTTTAACCAAACCGAGTTCAAATAACATGAAAATTGTTTTCTAGCTTCAATGTTCCTACTTAAAATAACAAATCGTGTCAAAATATTAATATTTTATTCAATCAAATCTGAAAACTTAGTGATAAACAATCGAAATAGAAGAAAATTCACAACGTTACCATATTAAAAGTCTTGTTACGCACTTCCTAGGATTCACATCTAGTGCAGCAATCCGAATTTAGTAGCAACCAAAGAGTACATACCCAATATTTTCTAGTTTCACGAGTTTGAAATTCACATGTTTTCCTACCGTTTTGCCTCCTGTTCCACTCATCTTTATCCCATGTCTTCTGACTCTTCGCTCTTACTCTCACTCCTAATTGGTCAATATAATGGTTACAAGGTTAAAAATAGGGACCCACAATCAGAATTTACTGTGTATTTGTTAGCTTTGATCCCTGCACAAATGGTTAAGAATTCACTTGAACATGAAGGACTCGAATCACAAGCCTCCTGCTGCACACCACCGCTTCTACGTCCATTTATTACTATTATACTTCAAGTTTAAGGGAGCCTCCCTTTGTCCTTTCCCCAGTCCCTCGTACATTAAAGACTCCCTTGACTTAGTTGGCTACACGTAGAGCTGTCATTATCAGACCCGACTCGATAAGTTACCCGAAATCGACCCGGACCCGTCCTGATTATGACCCGAAAACCGACCCAACCCGACCTGAAGTTAACCCGAAACCGATTTGACCCGATATTCAAAGACCCGAACCCGATCCGTGTCCGACCCGTTACAGACCCGACCCGTTACGAACCCGACCCGAAAAGAACCCGAAACCGATTGTAACCGACACATAACCGATATAACCCGATTTATAACAATTCGTTACCCGAATTCACTAGATGTATTATTAATCTGAATATAAATGAATATGATCTAATCTTGACAGACCTATTTTTTACCTAATATCTAATAACTTTGAACCCAAACTTGTCATTGTCGATATCAAACTAAACATATTACAAGTTTTTATGTAAATATAAACTTAACATCGTATGTTATAAACTAGTTTGATAGGATAATACACATTTAATAATCATTACCTCATAAATATTTTGTTTTTAAATGACTTATTGACATCATCATTGTCCAATTTATGAATTAACCATCATCATTGGCCGATTTTATCAAAACCGACCTTGACCCGAAATAACCCGTTCAGGAATTGATCTGATTTTACCAGAACCGACCTTGACTCGAACCCAAAATAACCTCGCTATAACCCGTTCAGGAACCAACCCAATTTTACCAGAACCGATCTTGACCCAAATCCGAAATAACCCGATATAACCTGTTTAGGAACCGACCCGATTGTACTAGAACCGACCTTGACGCGAACCGAATACAACCCGAATCGACCTTGACCCGAACCGAATACAACCCGAACCGACATTGACCCGAACCGAATACAACCCGAACCGACATTGACTCAAACCGAATACAACCCGACCCGAACCCGAACTGAACCCGACTAAGCAAATAACCGATTTAACCTGACCTGATAATGACCCGACCCGATAGGCAAAATTGACCCGATAAGAACCGACCCGCGATGGGTCAACCCAGAACCGACCCGCTGACCTGATTTGACACCCTAGCTACACATACAACGCCCATTTTAGATCCTTTAAAAAGTTGATAATTAAGGTGCACACTTCACATTAAAAAATATGGATTTTTATGTCTATACAACAGTCTGCAGTTTGATTAGGGACATTTTTATAGAATTAAATCAACAAGTTCTGACCAAATTTCCCTATTTTTACAAAACGACACTCGATTTCAAAATCGCTTAGAACCTAAATTGTAGCTTAATAATTTTTACCTACACAGCTACAATGCTACAATTAGTTTAGGTGTTGGGCACACACTCCATATTCAGGTTGCATACACTTAATTCAGAACCATGTTTATAGGAGCCAGTTTTAGTCCAATTATTTCCAAGATTATCAATAATATTTTTCATCTTCAGTAGCATTTCATAATCCCCATCCAACAATCCAAGTATTATTACTGGAACAAAAAATTGTCTGTGATTTCATGAAAACTTGACATATATTCCATAAGCTAACCACAGTTCCTGATAAAACAACAAGGCAATCGGATTACATAACCCTAAATAATTCATAATACGATGGTTGCAGCATTACAACATCATGGTAAGAGATTCAAATGTCATATTTATGCGACTAACTGCATAATCCTACTTAAGGTCTTCATTTGTATACAAAAAGGCCCCATGAACAAAGGAAGATCTTAAACATCTACGTCCATAAGAGGTTCTGTATCCTGCTACAAAAGACACTCTAATCCAAAAAAGGCAAGGATGGCTACAAAGAGACATATCTACAAAAGCAGATCCAAGAAGATACAACTTCATTTTACTTTAGGGCTTGTTCCACGCATGATATTCCTCCATTTATCCTTAAGGTCTATAGCTGTTCGACCCTGACAAAACACAGTTCCTCCGTATTCTAAAATACTTTTCCAAGGGATGGCTCGGCCATTCCCTGGATCATATTTTTCTACCCCTTCCTGCAAAAAAATAGGTTAGTGAGTAAGGTGCAGGAAAATGAAAGTTATTTCAAGAGCACTTTCTGTTCACAAGTGGTTTCATGCTTCCATCAAAATTTGAAAGCTTGCCTCATAGAAATAATATTACAAAAGTAGAACTGCAACGAGTACTGACTCTTCCAAAAGATAGCAAACATACTCTATGAAACATGTTAAAACATGGTGTAAAAATCATTGAAAAGATGGAATGAGAAAGTTTGTGCCAAAACACAAAGCGGAATACATCAAACAGAGCAAGATGTATAAAATCAAATGCTTCAAAAATAAAACATCATGAAACAAAGAACATAAGTACAGAGTACCTTCAATATTGCTTCCTCTTCCGCTGTCCAACGGACCTTCTTTCGTCTACCATGCGGAGATCCTCGAATCGCTCTGTAAATCAAACAAATGTTCAGTCAATATTAAGCCAATCAAAAAACAGTCTCAATTTATCCTACACCTAAACAATTCAGAGACAGAGAAATAGCAGCAAGATATTCAAACAACAGTAGTGCCGTATGTTACAAAAATATTTTCGATTGATGCCAGAAACTAAATAGGGCCTACTCGCGATTAGTATCAAATCTTAAAAAAATACAGTTGCAAGCAACAAAAACAAAATGGCAAATAACAAACCTTGGTGTCAACTCTAAGGCTCTATTCTCAAATAAGGATTAAGCAATAATAGATAACTTAAGCTAAAATAAGATGAGAAAAATAATTTCAGTTCAGCAAAAATAAGGTAACTTCAACAAAACATAAGTCCAGAAATAAGATAAGATCAGCAAAAATAGAAAGCACTAATTGAGTAAATAGATCAACATGGGAAAATGAAAGACTGCCAATCCAATCAGAGCTAGTATGGAGAGAGGATTTCCAGTTAAACTCCCAAAGACCTCAACCACATAAGCATAAATAGAGTGAGTTCAAAATTTAAATAGCATAACTAAAAATAATTTGGTAGGAATTGGAGCAGTTCAACCACTTTCTTGCTAAAATAATAAACACACAAAAAATTTGAGTTAAAGCACATCATTAACAGCATAGAGCAAACTGATTAATATTAACATAACAATCAACACTGGCACAAATGCTAAAAGGACTTAAGAATTACTAGCTACTGCAACAGACAGAATTCTGAAGTTGCTTCTCACCTTAAAGGTGTTGGGGATAACAAGGTACTGGTACCCTCATTCCAATTTTCTTGTAGTACTCCATCTAAATCCCTAATTGATTCAGAGAAAAAACCTTCATGAAACTCGGTAATTTTACACCTAGTGTTTTTTCCGTAATTTTTTAGCTCATTATTATCACCAGACAACTTGAAACCATCAGAACCATGACCATCCTGTCCCTGATTCCATATTTGAGATGGGTCTCTTGAAAGTTGGATACTTAAATCAGCACCTTGTCTGTCTTTAAAAGAAAGATGCTGTAGCGTAGCCATAACAACACCATTAAAATTCATGTAGGCAGATGAGTGGGAAAGCTCTAATTGTTTACCTTTAGAACTCCTCTGATGAGGCTTAGCAACTTGAGTTACAACATTAGCCACTTTCCTTATTTCAGCTGTTTTATCATTCTTATATTTGCCTTGGCTGGTATCGTCCCCTGATAATGTATCACCATCTTTTTCTGACTGGTCATCAGTCCTACCTCCAATAAATAGGAAGAGCTCTTTCTTTGCTACAGAGACTTTTTTCTTGGCTTTAATATACTCAGAAATTGCACGGGAATAAGCGCAAAATGGACAGTAAAAGTTTCCTTGATCATCAAAGATGGCTCGGCAACCCAAGCAGCTCTCATGAAAAAATAAGGGGCAGCTACTAGCACTACACGATAACAATTGACCATCTTTATTACATTTCATACAAAGATTTGGTTCTGATTCTGTCATTCCAGGGGAGTTTTCAGTAAACACGCATTCAGACCTTAGGAAAGAAGAGCTTTTCCAGGTAAGATCAATCTCTTTGTGGAGGCCACCCTTATTAGGTGAAAAATGTGGTTGATCATGACTCTTCACATGCGTTTTAGATTGCTCAACATCTTCCCCATAGATGGCTTCATGGCACAGTTCATCTTCTGCACCGTTGCACATTTCCTTGCTACCAACAGGAACTAAATGCTGGTGCACAGACTGCATGCCATGCTCCTTGTCCAATTTAAGCCTCTTTCTAGAGAGGCACTGATTGTCCATGTCATGCGAGGTGGCCTCATTCTCTTGCATATGATAATCTGTATGATGACTACTTATGTCATCCCTACATGAAAGTGAATTTCCTTTTTGAGAATAGGCTTGTCTTAGCTGATCATCAACACCACATCTCGGCAAACACCCATTTTCTTCCGCTAGAATGGGTATATCACCTTGATCATCTTCATCACTCCTTAATGGCGGGGATGTAGGATCACCACCATCAAAGGGAATATTTAACACACAATGATCTGAAACATCAAGTCCACCACATTCCTTCAAGGATGCGGCAAGTGGATGGTTTTCATCGACAATTGCATCCTTCAACTGTCACCACAAAAAAAGGAAAAGGCCAAAAATTACTCAACAAAAATATACCACTTCTCAAACTCAGCAAGGAATAAACTACAAAAGGCACTGCGTACCAGTTCCAAAGTAGATCTTGGCAAACATGCTTTCTTGTTCTTTACAAAAGACTGAACATTTCTTTGTAACTCATCCGACACATTCTTAGAATCTGAAGTCTGCACGAAGATAAGAGTTAGAAGCCAATCAAGAGAATGATCACCTAAATTTTGTTACATTTCCTCCAGCACACTTTGAACTTCCATATATCTAATAAACAAAGAATAAAAGGAAAGGATAATTATTCAATCACAAGACAGCAGCACGTCACCTTGAACCAAATGCGCTGAAGAACAGCTTCACAGGTTTCTGCAGAATCAAACCCAGTTCTCAAACAGTCAGACACTCCATGATTTTCACTTGCCACATTAGAAGGACCAAGGAGCTCCTCCAAGCACCTCAACGCAATAGCTTCCTTCGCTTCATTCCCCGAATAACCCACTAACGGCGGTGCCTTCAAAACCAACTCTGGAAAAACCCAGAACACGGTTATCCCATCTCATGACTCTCAACATACTAAAAGAAATGGCTGCATTTCAAAAGGGGGAGGGACGGGAGTATAAACTTATATATGAAGCAAGTCTAAGTTCTCACCACGTAAAAGAGTTGTACCCACAAGCTCATTCTTTGCGAGGGCCTCAATAACCCAACTCCAGGCAAGTTTCGAACCAGCCCCCTCTTCTTCCATGTAAACAAGGCTTTCGTACTTGCCCAAAAAAAAACGATATTCCTGCTCGAATAGCATACAGAATTCAGTTTCACCAACTAGGTAGTTACATAATAGCACATAACATTAAGCATCTATATTTGGTACCATCATTCAAAACTCACTCGTGGGTCGTACTCAAATCACATAAAGATTGTTAATTTGTGTATTATTTCAATAAGCATAAAACTTAGGGTTTCAAAATCTCCAATAAAATTGAAAATGCATCAACAAACAACATGAGTTCAATCAAATTGATGAAATACAGCATAAGAGTTGCATAATTGCTCAAGCATTTTGGATAATTTCAGTATCATCAAAGCCCCAAAATCATAAATCGAGAAACCCTAATTATCGGCAAAATACACAAATTACATGATGCGAAATCATGTTTAGATTAGTTTAAATAAAAATTCACCGGGAGAAGGAAAGAATCGGAATTTCTGAAATGCAATGTGAATAGCTTCGAATGCACTGTTCAGCGTCGCGCAAATTTGAAATCCAGTATATTTAGCATTGCCTCACATGAGAAGATTGGAGATCAACAACTATCGGTTTCAATCCAGAATATTTAGAATTTTCAACATAAATCATGTCACAACATCAATATGGTGCAACACGAGTATGGGCTTGGATCAATCAACCACTATACCTTGTGGGTTAGGCCGTTCTTTTGAAATTTGTGGTTTATAGCCTTGTACGAAGTGTTTTGGAGTTCGTATGGTGACTTGATGACATGTTGCATTGGTTAGCATTGTGGAAAATATGATTTATTTTTTTTTTATTTGTTGTAGTCTCCTAAAATACTCCCTCTGTCCTTTTTTTTTTTTTCCATTCTACAAAAGTTATTTTTTCATCTAGGAAGAAAAGTTAAAACATTGATACATGTGTATAAGAACATTGGGAAAAACTAAGTAGAGAGAACATTGGGAAAAGCTAGGTAGAGTTGTTATTTACAAATGTGGGAACCGAATTTTTGGTGGGCACTTTGCCAAAATTTGAGTTTTCCACCAAATTCAAATGAAACCATCCAAAATCAAATTTTCAAACATTTGCATAAGCAATACTATCAACTCTATATAAAAAATATAAATTTTACATATTAAAAAATTATACTTCGAAATGAATCTAACAAGATCTCACACGAATATGTTTTAACTTATATATATATATATATATATATATATATATATATATATATATATATATATATATATATATATATATATATATATATATCAACGAAAAAGCATATTTAAGTTTCTCAATCCTTAATGAAATATTCTAAATAGGACAAAAAAAGAACGGAATGAGTATTGTTTTTATCTTCCTTAATTCACTTGTAGGTGTCTAAATGTGTAGTGCCATATCGGAGGCATTGAACACAAATCTACAAGCTTTGTTAGTGCAATCTAGATAATCCTATTGAGCAAATTTGTTGACTTTATTTACGTATACTACGAACGTAATTACTTCCGGATATAGAAGTACATCTCCAATCTTTTTGTTCCATATGTATTTGAAGAAGAGTGTAGTTCTCTACTGGATATCATTTGTTGGAGCTCGAACATGGTATCAGAGTAGAAGAGGGTTCCTGGAGTGCATCATAGCTTCGGCCTTTGATCTCTTGATAAGAACAACTTGAATCGAATTGATCAGTTTGCTTTCTCTTGCTTTCCTTTGCAAGTTTTCTTGTTTGATCAGAATATTTCAATTCTTTGTTGTGATCTTTGTCATGAGATTAAAGCTTTGCTGAATTTCGTTGTTGAGGTCTGGTAATCTTGATTTTGTTGATACATTGATAAAATTTGATCATTCATCAATCACATCTTGAAATGGCTCAGTTGATAATCACATTTGATCTTGCTTCTCCCTATTATATAAATCCATCTAAAAATACTGCTATACCTATAATTTTGGAGAAGTTTAATGGAGAGAATTGTGTTGAGTGGAGAAGGAGTATATTGTTGCATTGGAGACGAAAAACACTTTAGGTTTCATCGATGGCAGCATCTCTAAACCTAATGTCACTGGTCCTAATTACTCTACATGGCATAGATGTGATGCCTTTATAATTTATTATATTCTTTGGTCATTAGAATCCTCCACAGTAAGAAGTTTACTATTTCTTACATCATCTTAGGCAGTTTGGCAAGATCTAGAGCATGGTTTCTCTCAAACTTCAAGGCAAGATCTAGAGCATCGTTTCTCTCAAACTTCAGGGCCACAGTTGTACACCTTACAACAATCTCTAGCCGACCTTAAATAGGGGCCAAACACCTCTATCATTGACTTTTTCACTCGGATTAAGTCAATTTGGGATGAAATCAGCTAAACAAATTCTTTGCTAGTCTGTATTAGTTGTTGGATGTACTTGCACTCATGTTTTTTTGAAACACTAATAGGAGGAGATACTTGTTCAATTGCTTACAAAGCTGAATAGTAAGTTTATGACTGTGAGGACAAGCATACTAATGATGCAACCACTATATACTATACCTCTAGTATACAAAATGTTAGTACAAGAAGAAAAGAAGAGGCAATTGAGTCTTCTTGATGTAGAGAAAGAGGGAACAATAGCCTTTGCAATCAATCACAGGGGAAACTATAGACAACAATCAAGGAACATGTATAAAATTGGCAATAATGAGAAGAAGAGTTCAACCAATTTTTCTGTGATCAATGCAAGAACACTGGTCATACTATTGATAAATGTTATAAATTGCATGGATATCCTCCTAATTTTGGAAGCAAGGTCAGAGGAAGAAGACTGGTAGTAGTGGTGCAAGGTGATGATGAAGTAGAAGAGACTTGTGATGATGATTCTATTGCCAATAGCATCTCGGTGGATCAATACAACTCATTAGTGAAGTTGCTCCATACTCATCAACCTAACAACAAGTCCGCTGAACATCAAGTTAACATGGCAGGTATTTGTCTCATAATTGCTCAAATTCTAACAGGATTTTGGACAGTGGAGCCATATATAATGTTTGTTCTAATCTGAAGTTGTTTGATAAATTCAAAGAGTTTGATAAGTTCCCTAAATGCATCACAATTGCTGATGGAAAACACATGAAAGTTGAACATATAGGCATTGTGAAGTATGATAATGGTGTTGTGCTACAAAATGTTTTACATGTTCCAAATCTTAAGTTCAATCTAATCTCCACTCATAAGCTGTGATTTGATTTACAACGTGAATTGTTCAAAACTTACAATGCGCATTGGTTTTCACTCATGACAAATGCATAATTTAGGATACAACAAGGAATCAATCCTTGGTTCTTGGTAGACTAAATTTTGGGTTATGAGAGAAGGATCATCTTCTTCACAAAATCATATACATAAAGCTACTACAACACAACAAAATAGTAATCTATCGGAAAAGAAGAAGAAGTCAATCAGCCAAGAGGAAATAAAGATATGGCACTTACGTCTTGGCCATATGCCATTTAATAAGATGCATTGCATCCATTCGAGTTTCGAAGATAGAATAACCGCTTATATGATTTGTCAAGTCTGTCACAAAGAAAAATAGACTAGATTACTCTTTCCTATAAGCATTTCTAGAGTCAATGCTTGTTTTGAGTTGATTCATGTTGACACTTGGGGACCTTTATTTTAATACAAAAACTCATCAAGGTTATTCCTACTTTCTTATTATTATGGATCATCATTCACGCAATTCATAAACTAATTTGATGAAAGAGATGAATGAGGCTATTCTTATTATCAATGAATTCTTTAAGCTCATTGAGAATCAGTACTACACCATGGTGAAAGCTACACGATTAGTTAATGCAAAGGAGTTGTGTGATGTAATCCCCTGAAAATTATGAGATTTCGATTACATTTTATCAAAAATATTTTCTATACATTAATATAATATATATACTTTACATATATACATATATATACATACATATATGTATATACATATTTCCAAAATAAATAGCAAATTATTTTTATTTTTTAATTAAATCCTAAAATTAAAATTCTTTTTCTACAAAATATATTTTATTTTCCTAAGAAATCCCCTAAGCCCAAAATACCTAAACCTAGAACTACACATCTACTAAACATATATTTCCTAAACCTAAGCATTTACCTAAAGTCTAAATTCTTCAAAGCATAACAAAAAAAATAAAAAGAAGAACAAACGCCAAAACCCATACCCTTCCACGTAAAAGAAGAAAAAAACCCGAATCTTCCCCCCTTGCCTTGGAGCTTCTGCTTGGTTGCTGCCACCCAGCCTACCATGACCTGTGAGCCGCTGGTTGCCGGCCAACCACCCTCTCCTTGCTTTCTTCTTTTCTCCCTTAATTATTATGCCATAATATACATGTTTAATAAGTTTTTAATGATTTTTGTATTGATGTTATTATGGGTTAAATCTATATTGAAAGTATATAAATTTTTATGTTCTATAATTGAATTTATGCATACTATAAGTTTTGTAAATTTTTATGCATAAATATTAATGTCTAGGCATACTAGTATCACGAATTAGGGTTTTGATACTAGGCTTTTGAGTTTTACATAAAATTATAAATATTTTATGAATCATCTATGTAAATTTTTATGGGCTTGTAATTTAAATGAATTTTTAGATTTTATAATCATATTTTTTAGTATAAAAATGTTATTTTTCATGATTTAAGGCTTAGATTCTTATACTAGTATTTGTTTCATGATATTTTGACTATAGTATGATGTATTTTGATAAAAATTTAATATTATGGTATTCAGAATAAATTTTTAGAAAATTATACATATTAGATCATGGTCTAATTGTTGAGATTTCATGTTTTAAAGCTTAAAATTATATACTATTACTACCTACATTAAATTAAGATTATTTTATGATATAATTGTGAGTAATTTGAGTATACTATATTGAATATAAATTTTCAGATTTGAAGGGCTATGAAAATGGAGTTTTATGATATGTATTTTAATGATTTTTCAACTAATACTTGTAGTATTGTGTTTGCATTACTAGATTATGTTTTGGGAGGTGAATTAAAAATATGTTTTGGAATTGTTTTAAAACTTTAGAAAGCTTAATATGATTGCTATAAATTTTGGGTATTGGTGCATTGATATAGGCGGTATTATTTAATATAGCAAATCAATTCGTAGAAGGTACATAGCTATAGAGAAAGTGGTCACCCATTTATTTTACTCAAGGTACCGTACAAGTTATGAAAAACCTTATCTTTAGGAGCATGATCTAGGGTAATATGCAAACTTAGTATCATGTTTAGGGAACCTATTTGGGTAAGATTATTTGGTTATTTATTTGAAATAATTCATGTTCTTTATATTAGGGGCATGATATGGTATTGTTGATAAGTTATAATTATGATTTGTCAATACTAAACGGAAATAATTATGTATGGTGAGAAATCTTGATTTATTAAATTGGAATTAATTTGCTAATTAATCCATGAGGTTGTTTATTATTACTCTTTTATTATTGATAGTATGAATTGAGTAAAGGTGAATTTCAAGACTTAAATGACGAGGGTAGTTGACTCTATTCAACCGGTCTAAAAGTTAAGAAGGAAATCAAAAGGGTAAAAATTATAGTATAATAGAGATTGATTGTGTAACTGTAGTGTTT
Organism: Dysphania ambrosioides; assembly: GCA_026401315.1. Lineage (NCBI taxonomy): Eukaryota > Viridiplantae > Streptophyta > Magnoliopsida > Caryophyllales > Amaranthaceae > Dysphania > Dysphania ambrosioides. Next base: position 16,336,495 of record CM048661.1, on the reverse strand, counting down.
GCATGTGTGTGCTGTGGTGATTGTGTATAATGAGTTTAAACAGTAAATCATGTAAAGAGAAAGAGGATAAGCAATAAAACTCGGGTCTAGTGCACGTTTAGAGTATTGACAATTAGGGGTTGGAGCTTCACGGGGTATTATCCGTGGCTTTTATGGGAGGTCGTGTGATCTACGAGTCTCTCTTTTATAAAGTTTTAAACTTAAAATTGGGGTTAGTTGAGATCTCATCTAGCAATGGTGAAGGAGTCGTGTCCGTTTACCATCTGGATTTATATTGTATTTTGATATTCTCCAACGGGAGTGCATGGGTCATTTATCTATTTGATATCTTAATCTGGACATAGGGGTGATAACCTTATTACTTAATCCAAGTAGTTAATTAATTTGTCATGTCAGTTGAATAAAATGTTGTGTAATACGTTCTTTCATTATGTACTTATTCTTTATTTAATTACTATTTTAATTGTTATACTTTGTAATTATTATATACTCAACTTGCTGATTATGTGTTTTGTGTTTTTTTGTCATAACTTTTGCCTATAAATGACACTTTGATGATCCAATATTTACATTTGTATTATTGGGAAGCAGATTATTAACACATATCTAACCAAGCATTCATGCATGGGTGAGTTGAGTGGAGTGTTGTTTTACTTTAGATTTCAGAAAATTTTACGTTTGTTTGATTTGATTTTAAACTATTGGTTTTGGATTTGAGTTGAAAGTTATTTAGGTACTTTATAATAAGGGCCTTAACGATTCTAGTTTGTTATGTTAATAATTTGTTTTACGATTGATGTTATTTCGAAAAGTCTCTTGGTTTTCCGCTGCAAAACTCTGTTTTATAGCCTTAACGTTTGAACATGTGGCAGTAGCACACTGGTAGTTTTCTAAAGGTTTGGTTTTCGAAAAATGAAAATTACCACGGTGTTACATGTGAAGGAGATTTTGTTGTGGATGTACAGAGACAAAGGCATAAGGCATCAAATTCATGCTCTAACACACCACAACAGAACGATGTGGTTGAGAAAAAGCACCATCATTTGTTGGAGACAACAAGGGCGCTATTTTTTCCAGTCAAAAGTACCAGTAAGCTTCTGGGGTGAGTGCTTATTGACTATCATAAATATCATAAATATAATGTCGCTTAGTAGCATTGGTTTTCTTTCTCCATATAAGAAGCTCAATGGCGTCAAAACAAATATAAAGCACTTGTGAGTCTTCGGTTGCCTATGCTATGCAACATACTCCAAAGTTAGCAGATCTAAGTTTGATGTAAGGGATTCTCCTTGCGTAATAATTGGATATCCTCCTGATCGGAAAGCATACCGAGTGTATGACTTGAGGTAAAGAAGATGGTGATCTCAAGGGATGTGAAGTTTTACGAAAAAAAATTTCTCTTTCATTATGAAGAAGAGTATAAGAAGATTAAGACTCCTATTTTCTTACCAATAAACGTTGCATATGGGTAGTGAGTATAATATTCATGAGCCTTTCATCATCCAATCTGTTGACACTCTCAATGCTTGTGATTCTGGCACTGATGTTGAAGAACATAGTGTAGTAGCTAATGACATTGTTAATGATTAACTAGACTCATTTCCTTCATCCTCTTCTACTTCACTTACTGCTAATGACAGTATCACACCAAGGAGATCAGAGAGAATAAGAAAGGCTCCTTGGACAATTACATATGTCTCACAAAAAGGGATACTAAGAATTGGTGTAATCTGGTGTAATTCTCTCGTATTCCTGCAGGCTCTCAAGCTCTAATTAACATTAAGTTGAGCATGTCCGAACCTGTAAATAATTTTGAGGCTTCTCGACATAAGAGATGGAAAGAAGAAATTAAGAAAGAGTTGGATGCTTTTATTGCTAATCACACCTGGGATATGGTTCCTTTGCCAAAGACCAAAAGGCCGATAGGATGCAAATGATTTTACAAACTTAAACTCAAATCTAGTGGGACATTGGAAAGGTTGAAAGCTAGGTTAGTTGCAAAAGGCTTTAACCAAGAATATGGAGTTGATTACTTGGAGACATTTTCCTTATTAATCAAGATGGCCACTATACAGTATTTGTTATGCATAGCAGCCAACAAGAAGTGGACTTTACACTAGCTTGGTTGTGCTCCTTCTTGGCAACTCTACGTTTTTTTTTAAATCAAAGAAGCAGTCCATAGTTTCACGAAGCTCTAGAAAGGAAGAATACAGGGTCATGGAAGCCACTGCTTTAGAGACTACCTAGCTAGTAATTTGCTTGCAAAGTTGGGATTACAAACCTCAAGTCAGTTGCTATGAATTGCGATTATAATCCAAGTGCAATTTATATTGAGAAGAACCCAGTTTTTCAAGAGAGGACAAAGCGCATTGAGATAGATTGTCATTTTACTCGAGAGAAGGTGCTTGAAGGTCTCATTGAGCTTACTTATCTTCCTACAACTGAACAACTAGCTAACATTATGACAAAGGCATGGTCCTCATCTCAGCACATATATATGCAATCCAAGCTTGGAATGTTTGACTTGTACACATCCTCGAGCTAGAGAGGGGGTGTTGATGTATGTGAAGATAGTACAACAAGTGTAGGTTCAGACCAGAATGAGTAATGCAATAATATATATGCTTGTACAATAGTACATTATTGTAGTATGATTAACAAACTCTCCTTGTTTTAAGGAGGTTAGTTACAAGATGATGTAAATATAAATACAGATATTACAGCTGGTATAAGTACTTGAACCCAATAATAATAAAATTTCTCTCTACAAATTTTCTCTGATGTCATCTCCTCTCTTCTTCATTGTCGTTGTAGTTCTTTGCTGGAGCTCGAACATGGGTCAAATCAATTCATGTATAATTGAATTCTCTATCTAAATTATACTTAGAGATTTTGACATTTTAGAAAATTTTATTTTATATATATATTAAATATTCAAAATAAAGGGTTTATTTATTACTAATATAACCCGATTACTCTAGATATTTAGATATTTAGTTTCACTCCGATAGTATCATTGATTATGAAAACACAAAGGAAATAAAAACATTTCAATTCTATTTCTAACTGTTGATAAATTTAATACAAAATCTAAATTTTATAGAACCGTTCATACATCATATGATACAAGGTTGATCATAGAATATATTCTCTATCTTCAAACGAAGCAACTTATCTTGTCTATAGGACTTACTCATATGACAGTTGGACATAACAAACATTTGAGTATAAATTTCAATATGACAGAAAGGAACATATACCTGCACGGCCTAATCAATAGTTCAAGTCATACATTTCCATAATCCATTTTCATTTCATAGAATTACCTTCAATTAGTAATTGATGTTATATCAAACAACAAAATACAAAATAATGGAGTCGAAGGAAAATATTCAAATATACATATTATTATTTTCAATAATCCATACATGCTCCCTTAAGTGATGAGTGATAAATGATAAATATAGTTCATATGTATGCAAGTAGGATCATTACAAATTGAGTTGATTTTGCCAAGTCAGCATCTTATCCACAATAAGTCCGGCCTGTCCACTTAAACCGTAATCTATAGTTTTTGTTCCACCAATTGTTCCTCCAAATATACAACCTTTCACAGTCAGTACTCAGCACAGAAAAAATGATCGTGTAGGGGCTGTAGAGTGTAGGCCATCCGAAATCCAGATTTTTTTGATCGACGAACACAATCTTATCTGGCATAGCATGTTTGGAGGAGTATATATTTAAAGATCCAAGTGTCTCATAGATAAAGGGTTGGTGTTACAATTTACAAAATTATTATGGCGTTGTCCACTACCCCATCCCTAACTTTATTCTAGCTAGCAAGTGTTGCAACTACTCCCTTTTAATTAGAATTATCTGTTATCCTTTCATGCGTCGACTAATTCGTACCACTTACCCACAGGCCACAGTATCGCATCTGGCCACTTTTTTAAACTGTAGATGGAGTATGTTACACCCACGTGGAAATAATTTTAGACATGTCCTTTTTAATTAAGCTTGCCTTCGTTGTTCCTACTCTACTACACACGTTTTAACTAAAACCCAAAATACTTGTATGGTTGTAATTCATAATCTTGTAAAGTACTCCGTAGTAAGCACAATTGTTTACGTACTTTTATTTCATCTGAAATCACCACTTCAAAACTACTAGAGCTAGTATAGTCAAGTTATACTTACCTATTTTTATGAAATTTTGAATTTGGTTAACCCAAAGAGTTACTAGTAATAATAATTTGTTAATGTTCTTAGCTTTTTTGTCATAACAAAAGTGTAAATGACCCGAGAGCAGGTTAACAAGGTCCATACGGGTCGGGCCAGGCCGAATAATGTTGTCGTTTGACTTTTTCTTTTCTAGTGTTTTAAATTTTACTTTATGTTTTTGTTTCTTGTTTATTTTTACGGACGGTTAAAAAAAAGTGTAAATGATATGTAAGAAATAAAAATGTGACATTACAACAATTATTCAATTCAATGGGGAAATACTAAAAAAGAAAATTAAAAAACAAATTCGTACCAATTTCACTCCCACAACTTTCCAACTCAAAAGTGTAAAAGGTTGTTTCAGTAAATATTCCGCAAGGTGGCTGTGGGTGATTAGTGGGGAAAGATCAACAGGTAATTTCAAAGTCTCATCGATCAAAGGACACTACTCTAAAAGCATAAGACCCACCACCAAAGTCTTCAGTCTCAACTCCCAATCAATTCCCACATTTTTGCACTGGTTAGGTGAGCAAGTGTCGGGTGTCTCTACTACATTCCCAATACAAGCTGGTACCAAACAGTCCATCATAATACTACCATGTATTACTGGTAGAGTGGTAGGTAATACTATCTATATTAGATTATATATTTGTCTCGTTTGCCCGCAAACAGTTGACTAAACTAATTTAACTACATAGCTAATATTACCTCCTTCTCCTAAAGATCGTCCAAATTAAAAAATATTTTTTTAAGATACAATAAAAAATCTTGTAAGGACAATTCAAAATGGAAAAAATTTCAAGAAAATGAGACATTTTTTTAAAAAAGAATCTAAAATAAAAAAATAAGACGATCTTAAAAAAACGAAGAGACTACTTCTAAGGTGAAAGTAATTAGCAACCAAGTAAGCCAACCAAACAATAGTATAGCCGTTCATGGGTTAGCTTTAGTGTTTTGACAAAGGTTGGCCAACTTTTTGGCAAAAAATTGCCACTTAAAAACAGAGAAAAAGGTTAATCCAAAAGACAATGAACGGGAATGGAGCAACAACGTGCATAGCAGGACAGTTTTGAAGTTTTCTTTTGTAACAGGGAAAACTTACAAGTTTTCAATTATAATAAACAATTTATGGATTGATTCGATCAAAGTACGCAAAGCAACACTAGTTTATCTCTTAAAATTCTAACAATACGTTCATAATAACTCGAGCTAGTTTTCCATAAAATTTTATTTATACAGTGGTATAGTGGTAAGACCGGTAACCACTGATAAAACTACAAGTTAATGCTTGAATTTGGTCACTTCACCTACTATTAAAATGATGAAAAAGTTCAACAATAGGGCGTTGGGGCAACTGGCGCATGACCCGGCCCGTAAACCAAAAATATCTCAAAGAAAATGAACTTAGCTAGAAATATAGAATACAATTCCTCCTCAAATGTTCAATATCATGTACAAACCATGAATAAGGAAGCTTGATGTTCAATATCTAATATGAATAATAATATTGAAGGAGATCGGAGGAGAATTTACAAAGAATGTACGGGTTATACAATAGAGAGTCTCAAGTCTCGACGTTCCCTTATCTCCACCAAAATTCAATCCATCAAATTTTTTTTTTTAAAAAAAAAATAACCCACAATCCAAACAACTCCCCAAAATTGGGCACCTCATAAAAGAAAAAGAAGAAGAAAATATTAAAAATTAGAAATTAGAAAGAGATAATATATACAGTTGATGGGTGGATATCAAATCTGACAGCGTGACCGTAGTTTAGTTGGGCGGATCAAATCCCGTATGTATCAAATTGTTACCCTCTCGGCTCTGAAAAATGGATCTAGAGTTGAAGACGCCGTAATAATAGACTGAAGAGCCTCTGAAAGGCTCTGTGAATACGGGGGTAAGCTCTAACAGCATAGCTACCCGTCTGACGGACGGCATCCTCAATGGTGTCGACGAAGAGGTTAAGGCTACGCATCGGCGGGATGTATAGCGTCAATGGCACGGCTGAAAATGCAACAGCGAAAAATACTTGCAACATTATTATTTGGTATAGGAAGGGTCGTCTAACAGAACTCGCAAGATATTGGATGTGATTCAATGACGGTATATGCTTCCAATCATGTAAAAACCATCTTCTTCGTCGCCGTCGTCTTCGCCTCTTGGGTATGATTCTGCCAGTTGGGAGGACAATATAGATAATTTTTATTGCTTGGATTTGATGCACAATTTTTTTGGGATTTAGAGTGGTATCACTCGGCAGATTGCAATTTTAGGGTATCTTTTGTGGATTTTGGAGTTTTTTTGGGGGTAATGTAATGGTATTGACGATTTGACGTATTGTATATTTGTATTGCTGGTTTTGTAGTCTGTTATTTTGGGTTCAGCATCTCGAAATTGAGGACGTAGCAAGATTTTATAGTGGGAGTGAATAAGAGGGAACGGCCAAGGGTAAAGGCCAGGCGGGTTTTATTTTGTTTTGGAATTTTGAGTACAGTTGAGTTGTTCTTAACCTGCTTTTTGTCTCATTTTTCCTCTGGTTTATATATCTTTATTAAAGCTTGGAATATATAAGTATAAAAACTTTTGTAAAGTGGGAATAAATAAATTATATTAAATGATAAATTTTATAAGTCATTTTTATTGAATATAGAGGTTATGTTATTTTATTAAAGGTAACTTTTGTATAATATATTCAATATTTTATTTTCGAATATATTTTAGTTTTTATCTATTGAAATTATGAAATCTTTTGTTGTAGGAGTATCTTTTATTGTATTGAGAGGTAAATTTTTGTTGGCCACACAATAACCTTGTTGTATCTCATATGCAAACAAAATATTCCTCTATATGAAGATTAGATGCATAATACGTAATTAAAAATATTTAGACCTGTATGGTGTAATAAATGAGAATAAATAGTTTTATATAATTTTATAAAAGGAATAAATTAAAAATGAGAAGAACATTATAAAACCCCTTTAAACAAAAATAATGAAGAACTTTGCAATGGAGTGTGTATGTTTTAAAAATTTATATTATTTTATTAATATTTATTTATGCACAATTTTGAATTATCATCTCAAATAATGAGAGTTATAATCCTTATTATCTCAAAAATTGTTTGTTAAGTTTTAGTTTTCCCCCATAAAAATTATATCATTTCTCTTTACAATATAAGAAAATAAAAAGAAAGAAAAATAATTGAAAAAAACGTGATTTTCTTTTATTTTTTGAACCTAGAGTAAGAAGATGAAAGCATCAATTATTGTGGGATGAAACATTAACTTTAATGAAAAAAGTAACGGTAAAATTAGAAGATAGTAATGAAGAAGAATTTTATAATTTTATGTTGACAAGTTTGCAATTATAAAACAAATAGCATTACATTGTACTGAGGTCATCTACTTAGTAAATTACGTATTATACTTCATGTAAAAGAGTATAGAAGTGTAAAGAAGATAACCTACACCTTTTATACTAAACTTGAAAACCTCTAATATAGTAGTATGATATTCCCAATGGTTGGACTGGTGCAAAACGCAAGAAATTTACACATAAAATGTTGCTTTTTTGCATTTAAAGTAATGTAATAAACATTTCGTTTACAAGAAATGAACATTAAAAGTTTAAAAATTCCATCAGAAACTATAATGATTACTGTTGGGAACACAACATCAGTCAATATTAAATAAAAATAATAGAATCTCAATGCTTCAACATTGCAAATTAAGAGCATTAATAATGCAAATTACGAAACAATAATGATAATGTGCTATTAATGATGCAATTGTGTTGTATAGATCATAAAAAATACGTCTATTGTTCCTTCCATTGATACATAATGTTTATTTTAACAAAAATATTGTTGCACGAATGTTTTATATTCATTTTAATAATACATAATGTTCATAATTTTGATAATACATAATGTTCATTTTAATAATACATAATGTTAATTTTAATAATATATAATACCCATTTTAATAATACATAATGTTCATTTAACAATAACAAATCTTTGTGATATGTACATTTCTATTTTGAGTACGCATAATGTAATCATATCTACTCGAATGTACATTATATGATTTTACAATGAACATTTTCTTTGTAAGTAATGTACATTTACGTATTAAGAAATGTACATGATAATTTCGAAATCTGTGTGCGTGTATAAAAATCTTAAGATGAAAAATTATTCAAATTTAAAAAGAATCCCAAAGTTCTGTTCGTATCTTATTCGCGGTGCAAAAATAATAGAATCTCAAAAATATTAATGACGCAAATTACGAAGCATTAATGATGACCTCTACTAGGAAATAATGAATTAAATTGATTATTAAAGCTTTCAATGTTCAGTGCTTGTGAACGATATATTCATTACATTTTCCCAAATAAAAATAATGCAGCGTTTTATGTGTAAATTCTTTGCGTTTTGCACTAAGAGCACAACGAACATAAAACACCTGGGTGCATAGTCCTATATTTGTGTGATAATCAAAGTATACACCTAGGGCATCACTTGAGCCACACACTAATTGTTATTTTAAAAGTATACATTAGCAAATTGGCTTAAGTGTAAGCTTAGGTATGAATAAATTCGACTTACAAAGGCACTAGAACATACTATACAGTACATTACTATGGACGAGTTAATTAACTTTAGTAAAATTAAAAAAAATCCTTAGAATATAAATGTTCGTACATACATAAATTTGATTTATTTATGCCAATTGTGACTATTTTATTTTGTTACAATATTCTAGTATAC